>JAOPSE010000018.1:52036148-53267831 GCA_029449295.1 Zea luxurians | reverse complement strand
GGGAAATTGTCCTTGGGGCAGGCCTTATTAAGACTGGTGAAGTCTATGCACATTCGCCATTTGCCGCTCTTCTTCTGCACCATTACTACATTGGCGAGCTATGTGGGGTAGGCAATTGGCTCGATGAATCTGGCTTCGAGTAGGCGATGCACCTCGACCTTGGCGGCTTCTATCTTCTCATCAGACATCTTGCGCAGCCGTTGTTTCTTTGGCCTCACCGAAGGGTCGATTCCTAAGCCGTGCTCGATAATGGAGCGACTGACTCCGACCAGGTCGAGGGCGGACCAAGCAAAGACGTCTTTATTCTTGGATAGACAGCCGAGGAGTCTCTCCTCGTCGTGCAAAGTGAAGTCTTCGCTGATGGTAACCATCTGCTGGGGCGTTGCCCGGTCGAGGGGGACAGTCTTGGTCCCATCGTTGCTCTGCAGCTGCGCTTTTTCGTGCTCTTTGGCCATTGGACTGGCAGACTCGGGGATTTCGCGTTGGGCCGTGAGGCAGTGTACATTTCTTTGTCCGGGGACGAAGTCCCTTTCTATGTTACGCGCAACCTGCTGGTTGCCGTAAACTGTTATGGCGCCTAGCGGACCTGGTATCTTCATGCACAGGTAGAGTCCGTGAATAGCTGCCTCAAACTTGTTAATGGAGCCCCGGCCCATAATGGCGTTGTACGGGTACACCATATCGACGATGTCAAAGGTCACTTGCTCACTTCGGGCATTGGGTGCTACACCGAAGGAGAGAGGCAACTCTATTTTTCCGACGGGAAATGTGCCCTTGCCGCCGAAGCTATACAGTGGGTTGTCCGAAGGCATGAGCAGGCTGTGGCTTATGCCCATGCGGTCGAAGGCATGGAGGAAGATGATGTCTGTCTGGCTGCCATTATCGACTAGGACTTTATGCAGGTCCCAGCCTACCATGCTGCAGTTGATAATCATGGCGTCGCTGTGGGGGGCGCTACGCAGATCGACGTCTCGGGCGTCGAACGTTAGCGGCACGTGGGACCACTTCGTCTGCACGATCGGGTCGGTGACGGCGACGTGGTTGACGCTGCGGTAATGGTCCCTCTTTTGCTGCTTTGTGTCGAAATCGACACTGGATCCGCCAGTAATCATGTGGATGACTCCGCGATACGGTTGATCGACGAAGTCCTCTTGCTTTGGGGCTTGGGGTGGTTGGGGTGGTGGATGTTTTGCTGTTGATGGTGTGGGGGTGGGGGTGGGGGTGGTGGAGGTACGATTTGTACCTCCTGGTGGTGTTGGTATGCGTGGTGCGGTGGATGCGGAGCGGGGCCGTGGATGTATTGCGGAGGGGGTTGTTGATATGTGTGCGCGACAACTCTAGGGTTGTCGGCTGGTTGTGCCCGTGCCAATCTGTCTCTGGTGGCCTTCGTCTCTGGACAATCCTTTGTGGGATGCGCGCAGTCTTCGCCATGGAATAGGCAGTAAAATTTTCGTTGCTACTGCGCCCGCCCCCGTCCTCAACCGCGAGTTCCGGTTCCTCGGCCCTGGGGGGATACTCCTGGCGGCGAGGGGCCTCACCAGCGGGGGCTGGTTGGCGATGTTGTGCACCTGCTGCTGGTTGCGGCCGTCCCGGCCGGAGGCTGTCTATGAGGGCCTTGTCCAGGTGTTGCTGGACTGCGGAGGGTCTTTGGGCTTCCTCTAAGACTCGACTTTGTGCTGGTGGAGCTCTTTGGATCTAGCATATTTCTCAAACAACTGATATAGCTCTTGAAGGTTCCTGGGCAGGTCCCTGATGCAGTGGATGTAGAGGACGCCGGCCCGAAGACCACTTATGGCGTAGTGGATGGCGATCTGGTCATCGACCGAAGGCAGCTGTGACTTGAGGGTCAGGAACTTGCGGTAGTACTCCCGCAGAGTCTCTCGTTCCAACTGCTTGCAGAGTGATAGTTTAGCCAAGGCGTCGGTGTCTGGGCGGTACCCTTGGAAGTTGAGCAAGAATTTGTCCCGGAGACTTCTCCAGGAGTTGATGGACAATGGGGGCAACCTGGTGTACCAGGTGAGGGCTGGGCCTTCGAGGGCGATGATGAACGACTTGGCCATCGTGGCGTCGTCCCCTCCGGATGATGCAACAGCTACCTGATAACTCATGATGTACTGTGCTGGATCAGTGCTGCCGTTGTACTTGGGATAGGTCCCTACCCTGAAGTTGGCGGGCCATGGTGTCACTTGCAGGTGGGGTGCCAGGGGACTTCGCTCGTCAAGGTAGTTGACACCTTGGAAAGCCGTGGCGGGGGGGATGGTGTGTCCTCGCTGGGGGATGAACAGGTCTTCGTTCTGGGCGCGCTGCTGGGGGTGGGCCATGTTGCAGGCCGAATTGGCCTTCGCTCTGCATGAGCGCGATCTCTTGTTTAAGCTCTAGTGCCTTCTGCTCTTCGTCGCGTATCATCTATCGAACCTTGGCTTGCGCAGACACACGCTGGCGCTTGGCCTCAAGGATCTCTTTTTGCCTTTGGAGGTTGCGGTTCTTGATGCGCAGGGCGCGCAGCTGTAGCTGCTCTTCGGCCGAAATGCCGATGAGTTCACCGTCCTCGGTGGCGTCCGCACCCTCTGGTGGAGCGAAGCCCGGGGGAGGCTGCTGTGGTCCTCCGGAGCTGCAGGTGCGGAGGCTGCCCTCGGTAGTGGGTTGCTCATTGCGCTGCTTCTTGCTGTTGGCGTCGTCTTCGCAGGGCTCTTGGAAGGTGTTGTCGACGAGGGTCTTGCCCTTTTTCTTGGCAAGCATTGTCGCCTTCGCGGCTTCGTCAGCCTTCGATGAGGTTCTCTTGGGTGCCATCGTGGGTGGTTTTTTCGTGGCACGAACGGTGGGTGCCAAATGCTGAAACTTGCTCTCCTGCACGAGTTAATCCAACGGGGGAGTGAAAGCGGTGCAAACGGGGCTACCGCTTGAGATGGCAATAGTTTTGTTAACCTAGCCCCTCAAGGGCACTGTGTGGAGGGTATTTATAGGTGTCTGAGTGCCCAGCGTCCGATGTTAAGGACGCATGTGCCCTCAGGCACCTAGGTTATCCCCAGAATATTCCCATAAAGCAGGGTTACAGATCGTAATTACAGGAAGACCTTTACAGATTAGGCTCGTAATGCGCAGCGGCCACGCAAGGCCTGTTACAATGGGCCGGATCACACGTGGGCCTCCGTGTTGGACGAGGTCACGAGATGAGACGACCTCGTCACAGGTCTTCGTCGGCGACGTGTGGGACAAAGGGTAAGCCTACCCGTCGTCCTTGCCTTCGTTGGTGCGGCGAGGACGGCGAAGGCATCGAGCGAAGGGTGGCGTCTCCGCCTTCGCCCAATAGTTAACAAGCTAATGGAGTAAAGTTGGATGAGCTATAGCTTAAAGCTAGATGAAAAAACTCCACAATCTTCTACTGGATGTAGGTAGCTTGAAGTAAAAATAGCCTAACCAACAATTGTTGAGCATCGTTAAGTACACAGGACAGGAAACAATATTACTCACACAAAAGGGGAAAGCTCGAAATCCTACCAATCAATGAGTACCGATTGAAGCACACAAAATCCAAAATTTCTAAGACCGGAGCTATGTAGTACTAAAGTGTCCATGAGCTAGGTCGAACAATTCACTGCTTTCACTGAATAAAAATAGTAGAGAGCAAGGAGATGAGGGAGGCGGTGAGGTGGGGCTGGTGGCCAGCAGTAGCACTAAGCGGGTCAGAAAGGAGGTGGCAAGATTGTGCGAAGAGGTAGGCGTGAGCAGCGAGGTGGGCTGCGAGGCATTTGTGAGCAGAGGAAAAGAAGGTGATGGTCAGGAGATAGAGCGACGGACGCGTAGACAGTTGGAGATGGGAGTAATGGCGATAGAGGCGTCGACACGGTAGTGTTTTGGCAAAGCGACTGTTGGGGGAGAACAAGGACTGTGGGTTAGTTTCTACAAATCTCAAGGGGGTTTCTATAAATTATGCAAAGGCACGTGTCGGGATCGGTGAGGCTATGAAGCACAGAGGAGGCTCCAATTCGCGTGAGGTTTAAATATAAGAGATACTATATATATAGTCAATAGTAGATCCATAACCTCTAGCAATGAAACAACATACCAATGAATTTATGATGAAGCTAGAGCTCAGTTGAACGATGCACAAGACGCTATAAGTTATACATTGTGATTTCATATATCAAAGTTGTAGCGAGCCATATATCTACTTCTACTACAACTATAAAGCACGAAAATCTTCATGCGTCCTCCCCTCCCCCCAACGCGACGTTTGTGGGGGGCACGAAATAATACCAAAAAAATATGTGCGAGTGTATTTTAACCCAAGATATATGTTCGGCTCAATGTAGTTATGTTCAAATGGGCCGATCGATCCGGCCCAAAAACCAGGTTGGGCCTAACAGGCCCGCACGCTTGTTTCCCTGAACGGGTCCGGCACGCTACGAGCTTAAACGGGTCGGGCAACCTGTAAGCACGGGAAAAAGCGAACCGAAAAGTGGGTTTAAAGGGTCAAAAAGCATGGTTTAGTAATGAAAGGGAAATAGGGTTAACCTTTTCCTATAATTAATTTTGGTGGTTGAATGTCTAACACAAACATATGGACTAACTAGTTTGCTCTAGAACTCATGTATTACAGGTGCATAAGGTTCAACACAAACCAATAAAAGATTCAAGTTAGGGGCTCGATTGAAACGGAGCAAAAGAACTGAGTGTGCTGTGGTCTGGCGCACTGGACAGTGTCCGGTACACCAGGACCGTACAAGGGTCAACCAGCCACTCTCGGAAAAATGCATGCGCCCTCCGCTATAATTCACCGGACTGTCCGGTGTACCACCGGACTGTCCGGTGAGACAGCGGTCAACGGCTCTCCAACGCGCAATGGTTGACTCTGACATCGGGAACAGTGCAGCACAGTATGCAGCAGCAAGTCAGAGTGGCACCGGACTGTCCGGTGCACCACCAGACTGTCCGGTGCCACAAGAAGACAAAGGCGCCAATGGTCAACTGCTCTAGAACCCTAATAGTTGGGTGACGTGGCGGCGCACCAGACACTGAACAGTGAGTGTCCGGTGGCGCACCGGACTATCCGGTGCGTCCATCGCCAGCAGCCTCCCCAACGGCTACTTTGGTGGTTGGGGACTATAAATACCCCCCAACCACCACAACTCCAAGCATCCAAGTTTTCTGAAGATCACATTCAATACAAGAGCTCTAGCATTCACTCCAATACACAATATAAAAGATCAAATTCTCTCCAAGTCCCAAATTCACTCCAAACACTTAGTGGCTTGTGAGAGAGATTTTTGTGTTCATTTGAATTCTTGTTGCTTGGATTGCCTTTCTTCTTTTCTTTCTCTTATTCTCAAGTGCTTTGTAAGCAAGGCAAAAGATACCAAGTGTGTGGTGGTCCTTGCGGGGTCTTAGTGACCCGTGAGATTAAGGAAGAAGGCTCACTCGGTCTAAGTGACCGTTTGAGAGAGGGAAATGGTTGAAATAGACCCGGTCTTTGTGATCTTCTCAACGGGGACTAGGTTCTTTGCAACCGATCCTCGGTAAAACAAATCACCGTGTTCACTCGCCTTATTTCTTAGTTGATTTGCTTTCCTCTCTTTCCGACTTGAATTTAGTTTTAACGCTAACCCCCGACCTTAGTGCGTGTTTAAAGTTATAAATCTCAGGTTTCGCATATTCACCCCTCTCTAGGCGACTTTCAAGTAAAAATATGGACCGTACTAGCACAACGTGCTTGATTCTGTGTTCGGACCCAGCCCGCTTATTCGTGCCAAGCCAGCTCGGGCCCATTTAAATGGCCTGGGATAGGTTCGTATCACGCAAAAAAACATGCTTCGAGCTGGATGTATATCTATAGCTCAAAGCAAGCGACTTATACCACTAGAGCACCCACGTCGGTTTGTGTCATATAAAGGAGACATATCGATGTGTATATATACTAATAATTGAAAAAACAATCATATCTAAATAAACATCTCATTTAAATCGGGTCTACTTATATAGAAACCGTATTAATAAATGGACAACTAATTAATATCATAAGTTGTAAATTGTCAATGATGGAATGCCTATTTTGACTTGACAGGTAGACATAATATGAAATAGGTTTAAAAAGTATGATATGGAATTATATTATGGTTGGCACGCAGAGCGTGCGATTTGCCAGGATCATTTTATTATTCTCTTGGAAAAATAGTTACAAAACTAATAACAACTCCCCCAACACACACACCGACCTTCAAGATGTGTTTGAATGCACTAAAACTAATAGTTAGCAACTAAAATTAGTTTAGATATCCAAACATTCTAGCATTCTAGCTAATAGTTCAACTATTAGCTATTTTTAGTAAATTAGTTAATATTTAGATAGCTATTTGTTAGCTAGCTAATTCCACCAACAAATTTTAGCCAACTAAGTATTAGTTTTAGGGGGTGTTTGAATGCACTACAACTAATAGTTAGTGGCTAAAATTAGTTGAGACATCCAAACACTCTAGCTAATAGTTTAACTATTAACTATTTTTGGTAAATTAGTTAATAGTTATGTAGTTATTTGTTAGCTAGCTAATTCCACCAACAATTTTTAGCCAACTAACTATTAGTTTTAGTGCATTCAAACACCCCCTTAGTGTACTCAAACACCCTCTAAATTTAGACCCTAGGTCCATAAGGAAGTGTCTGCACTACAGTAGTAGCCACTGTTTTCAGGTGAAAAAATTTAACATCGCAAACTATATACTCGCAATAGTCTCGTCTCCCACACCCTCCTCGAAAAGTCCGATTACTAGGAATGCAAATGACATTATAGTATATATATCTTCTGCTATTTTTGCAGTCATCGTCGTCATCACCAGACGATGGTGCAGTGTCGGTGTAATTATATATTCAACATCACAGTAATAGTACAGCATGGTTGTGTAATTATATATTGAATATTACAGTATTCCACAGCTTGGATCTGAGCAGGCAAGCTTGTCGAACGTATCTTTCTCCCATGGCAGAACGGCACACAATAAATAATTGAGAACGTACCGTCGTGCATATACAGCATCAGCGCATATATGCACATATAAAATATAAAATCTAGACGCTTCGTTCAGCAATTAACGGCTGATATAGACATATTAAGTATAAATCTAGACGCATCGTCGTGATGAAGGGTAAAAATTTAATATATATATATATATATATATGTATATATATATATATTTTATATATATTAAAGCACCAATTTAAACGACCGTCCCGCATCACCCCTTTACAAAAAAAACCCTTATATTTCTTCAAAATCAATCCATGATCTCATATCATATCTCATCTCTATTCTATTTATTCGTACAACAGCGTTCTCTTAGCTATCGCTCTAGCAACAAACCCCGTCCATTTTGCAACAACCTCCGTCTGTTTCTTCCGCCGTTGCACATTGAATTTTAAGTGAAACCAACTATGCAATTGGAAATGAGTACAAGGCCTTGTAAAAGCGGAAAATATTTTTATTGTTTGATATGATACTCTAAAGGCAAGAGCAAGTATGTATTTTCAGTAAGCATGTTAAGCATTAGAAGATAAAGTTGTTGTATTTGGTATTCCAAGAATGGTTTTGTTGGCGTACTTGTTCTTTTCTATGTCTTGCTAAACTTGGAGAAAATTGTTAAGCCATCACCATAAATAAATTTGCATGTGTTACCTATGGAATCTCAATGATGATTTTGGTTAGGGGATCATATCTACACCATCTTCTCGCTCCCAAGTCCTAAGCCAAAACATTGGCTATAATTTAATTCGAGCATAAGGGGTTCCTTTTGAACTTATTTTTTGATCTTTTGGCTAAGATCAAGTGTAATATTTGTTTTACCAGTTCAATATCTGGTATATGAACATGTTCACTTTGACATTAAATTCATTTATTATGGTATTTTTACGTGGAGTATCCGTAAGACTCTAAGTGTTGCTTAATCACCTAATCAATATCATCAAATATGGTTCATGGATATTAGACTAGTAATATATGTATAGTTGTGCCTCATGCATGTGGACATGTTAAGGTTCCCATAATAATTAGCACCACGATCGACCAGCCAACCGCTTCCTACCGCATCGTCGCTGTCCTGCCGCCACCAACAATTCAGCACACCAGCTGGGCTGTGCAGTGTCCAGCAGCGGCAGCCCTGTGCATGATGATGCCTCCATCCCCTCGCGTACGCAGAAAAAAAGATCTCCGTTTCTGTTGACGCCCGTGAACGCGCGCGGATAGAAAAAAAAAGGTGCTGCCTCCATATGCACGCAAATATTTGGGTGTTCTTTCTTCTCCACATGCGCTCACGTCTTTCTCCGGCCGTGCTGCTGGAGTTGACGTTGTTTTTGGGGGGACGCGCTCGTCGTCATGTCAATTGTCATACAGTACAATGCTACATATATATATAGAGTACTGCGTCCTCTATTCACGCACAGCGAATTTTGCCATTCACGGCTTACCGAACACGGATGACTCATGACTTGTCTTATTCCGTTATTCAGCGATTCCCTTCCCTTCGACTCCGGTATGTATCGGCCTCTCCCCTCTCCCTCTCCCTTCTCCGTATATACCACGCCGTGCTGCCTGCACTCCAAACTCAAGCTTCCTCTCCACGCTCAGCCGCGACCCACTACCACGAGAGCACCGCCGGCGCTGAGAGAGAAGGCACCGGTCGTCCGTATCGCGCAAGTGGCGAGCCGTGGCGTTTCCTGGTTGCCCGCCATGCTAAGTACTGCTGCCTCCTGGTCGTCTTCTCTATCATCCCCGTTACAATTTAGGTAATTCTTGCATGCATTGACTTCATTCTATCACAGCACTCTACTAGGCAGACTTGCATTGGGCAGTTTACAATTCAGCTTTGAACCACTAACAGCAACTGCAAAAAGGAGTTGTAAACTGGAAACTAATTTTAGGACTAGTTTGGGAACTCTATTTTTCCAAGGATTCCTATTTTCCCAAGAGAAGATAAACTAATTTTCTTTGAAAAATGAAAATCTCGTGAAAAAATGGGTTACCAAACTAGCCATTAGAAGAAAAACGTTTTTTCCTCTCTTCAACGGCTCTCTCTTCCCCTCCCGAAAATCTCCTCGTCCCTCGTTCAACTCCTTCCCTCCCGCATATTTATTTTTCGTGTGAGAGATTCTTCTCCAATCTAGACCCCCTGCGACTGCGAGGTACTTTACAAGCTGTACGACCCCTCCGCCTTGATGTTGCCCCAATGGTACGGCCTATGCTCGTCGTCGGAATTGTAGTGAAACTTCTCCTCGTGCCCCGTTTCCTCATGGCCTCTGGCGGCCGACACGGCGACCGAGAGCAACAGTGAGGAGTACCATGACAGCGAGGCTGGAGACATGTCGCTGTCTTGCACGGTGTGCGTCGTCTAGCTAGCTAGTTCATTGTCTTTGCTCCTTGTGTTGCTATCTAATATGGGCTCTTTTTTCCCTAGTTTTCCATTTCCACTCTTTGTTGACCGAAACCATCATAATCCACTGCTAAAACTTTTTAGCATACTCTCGATAATTAGTTTCGAGGGAAACTTTTAACATCCTTTTGAAGTTGCTCTAAACCATCCTAATAACATATCCTTCTATAAACTAATGCTTAGCAACTAAAATTAGCTAAAAGTTTTAGAACGAGTTAGCTAATAGACCAAATATACCTTTCAAATAGTTATTAGTTGTTAGCTACTAACTCCAACATAGCTAAATTAATGCAGCTAATAACTTTATCGATGTTTCGAACTAGCACCGGTGAGTAAATTTTTTTATACGCGTTTTAGATCTGGATGGTGTGCTCAATGGGCACAAGAGTTATACTAGTTGGTCCTGAATGTCCATACTCCAGTCTTCGACGACTCATGCTACCGGCACGTGATTACTCGTTGTATGGGTTATAAGCGGGCAAAAGAGGGAGAAATCCCAAGTCTCTATATGTTGTTTCACTATCTAGGCTTTAGTCTTTTTTTGGATTCCGTCTCTCATGAGTTTGACCCCTCCTTTTATAGACCAAAGTGGGGGTGTTTATATATGGCTTCCCCCAGAAGGGAGCGTATCGTGAGATAAAAGAAGGGATTCACCATCAGTAAAATCTTGTCGTGTGTTTTTTCTTTCTCCATTTGGGTCTTCTACCGTATCTTTGAGATTGTCGGGGGAGGATGTGATCCGTGCTGGCGATGAGAGTATGAGTGTCATCATTACTTGGTTTCGTCCATATCTCCCCCTACGCCAAGCCTCTACCTTTGTAGCTTGCTCGATGGTCTCTCCCTTATCCCTGCTTAGGGTCGTAGGACTTCTAGGAACTCAAGTCTAAGATCCATAGATCATGAGTGGGGGGAAGACCGATAATGTTCACGTCACGCCTAGCTGAATGGTGTAGTTAATGAGGCACACGCAAAGCTCGCAGCACAGCTAGTCTAACAGATACACAAAATCCACTTGAGTGGGTTGCAACTGATTCGTTTATCCCTTCTGCTTGCTCCGCCTCGGCTGACCCCTTGGCTCAATGCCAGGGGTCATCTCGTGGGCGTGGTGGGACCTTGACTTAACCGTAATGGACAAACTCGATGCACTTCATTCGTTGATCCGCGATCCCTTAGGGACCCGGGTTTCGAACCCTGATAGTAGCCCCCGAGCCCCTGAGGGGACAATGTCTCCCTTCAATGGCTTCCTACGCGGTGAGTCCATCCTTCTTTCTGTTGCTACCTCCTTCTCCTCATCCGTCATTGGTGGAGGATTCGGGGGAGGAGGTACCCAACGCTTAAAACGCTCATGACTAGTCCTTCCACACAGCCAATTAGCGAAAAGAAGATATCGAAGGTCAAATTTATCAGGACCGTCGATCCACTGAAAAAAGAAACACCTCAGGTGCACCTAAAACAATAGAACGAAGCACTATTACACATCTAGTAAACAAAAAAATCGAACAAAAATAAGTCACAAGTCATAAGCTACGTACGTTAAAATCGCCACAAAGGTAGAAGCAGCGAGCAGCCGTGTCTGGATGTTTGGATTGACATATCCAAGCTAGTCTGCCACAGTCATAACTAGGTATAGGAAGTTCAGGAGGAACAGGAGCATCCTTACTAGACATGTCCGGATATAACTCCCGAGGACGACCTCTCTTCTGCCACAACGCCTCTCGGTACATGTCTTTCATCTAATAAACGATTATAATTATCACTTGTACCTAATAGACTTTATAATCGGTTTACACAAACTATCATATGAAATGTACTCATCATATTAACGATATTATATATATTATGAGCAACATTGGAAACAAAAAACCGAAAAAGTACAATACAATATACAAAATGAATCAGTGAGACACCATACCTTGCTCTACGAAGTGTTGCAACTCGAAACTTTGAATACAACAACTTTTTGATGAACTTTTGAATTGAGAGGAGATGAGGTCTTCTCGGCTAGCAGCGCGGGCGGTTTTATAGTCGTTCGTAGCTCGGCGCCAAGATCTGTGGTGCCGAGCTACGAGGCCACTGCCGCGCCACCTCGATGCCAAGTCAGCTCTAGCCGCAATTAGCTGTTTTTGCCACGTCACAGCTCGGCACCATGGGCTATGGCGCCGAGCTGTGTTACCTCAGCGCCACAGCCCATGGCGCCGAGTATCGGGGTCTGAAAGGGAATTAGGCTTAGACCTAGTTCCTAAATAATTTTGGTGGTTGAATTGCCCAACACAAACATTGGACTAACTAGTTTACTCTAGTGCATAAGTTATACAGGTGCAAAAGGTTCACAATCAGCCAATAAAAAGACCAGGTGTTGGATTCAACAAAGGAGCAGCAAGGCAACCGAGGGCTCCTCTGGCCGGAGGCACCGAACTGTCCGGTGTGCACCGGACTGTCCGGTGCGGCCAGAGGACTTCGACTTCAAACTCTTCGCCCTCGGGATTTCTCGGAAGCCGGCGCGCTATAATTCACCGGACTGTCCGGTGTGCACCGGACATGTCCGGTGCTCCAAGGAGACGCGGCCTCCGGAACTCGTCAGCCTCGGGTTCGCTCGGCAGCCACTCCGCTAAAATTCACCGGACTGTCCGGTGTGCACCGGACTGTCCGGTGTACCAGCGGAGCAACGGCTCCCTGCGGCGCCAACGGCTCCCTGCGGTGCATTTAATGCACGCGCAGCGCGCGCAGACGTCAGGCACGCCCATGCCGGTGCACCGGACATCAAACAGTACATGTCCGGTGTGCACCGGACACCCAGGAGGGCCCAGAAGTCAGGAGCTCCAACGGTCAGAATCCAACGGCAATGGTGACGTGGCAGGGGCACCGGACTGTCCGGTGTGCACCGGACTGTCCGGTGTGCCATCGAACAGAGGCCTCCAGCCAACGGTCACTTTTGGTGGTTGGGGCTATAAATACCCCAACCACCCCACCATTCATTGCATCCAAGTTTTCCAACTCTCAACCACTTACAAGAGCTAGGCATTCAATTCTAGACACATACAAAGAGATCAAATCCTCTCCAATTCCACTCAAACCCTTAGTGACTAGCGAGAGAGATTTGCCGTGTTCTTTTGAGCTCTTGCGCTTGGATTGCTTTCTTTCTTTCTCATTTGTTCTTGAGATCATCACTCAATTGTAACCAAGGCAAGAGGCACCGATTGTGTGGTGGCCCTTGCGGGGAAGTTTTGTTCCCGGTTGATTGAGAAGAAGAGAAAGCTCACTCGATCCGTGGGATCGTTTGAGAGAGGGAAGGGTTGAAAGAGACCCGGCCTTTGTGGCCTCCTCAACGGGGAGTAGGTTTGCGAGAACCGAACCTCGGTAAAATAAATCCTCGTGTCACACTCTTATTTGCTTGCGATTTGTTTTACGCCCTCTCTCGCGGACTCTTTTCTTTATTACTAACGCTAACCCGGCTTGTAGTTGTGATTATTTTGTAAATTTCAGTTTCGCCCTATTCACCCCCCCTCTAGGCGACTATCAATTGGTATCAGAGCCCGGTACTTCATTAGAGCCTAACCGCTCGAAGTGATGTCGGGAGATCCCGCCAAGAAGGAGATGGAGACCGGCGACAAGCCCACTACAAGCCAAGGGAGCACTTCATCGGAAGAATCCCGCACCAAGAGAAGGGAGAAGAAGAAGCACTCCTCCAAGCGGAAGGAGAAAAGGTCTTCCTCTTCTCACCACAAGGAGAAGAAGGAAAAGTCTTCTTCTCACAAGCCGCATCGGAGTGGGGACAAGCACAAAAGGATGAGGAAGGTGATCTTCTACGAGACCGACACCTCATCGACATCTACCTCCGGCTCCGACGCGGCATCCGTTACTTCTAAACGCCAAGAGCGTAAGAAGTATAGTAAGATTCCCCTACGCTACCCTCGCATTCCTAAACATACACCTTTACTTTCCGTCCCATTAGGCAAACCACCAACTTTTAATGGTGAAGATTATGCTATGTGGAGTAATTTGATGCGGTTTCATCTAACTTCTCTCCACAAAAGTATATGGGATGTTGTTGAGTTTGGTGTACAGGTACCATCCGTAGGGGATGAAGACTACGACACGGACGAAGTGGCCCAAATCGAGCACTTCAACTCCCAAGCCACAACCATTCTCCTTGCCTCACTAAGCAAGGAGGAATACAACAAAGTACAAGGGTTGAAGAACGCCAAGGAGATTTGGGACCTACTCAAGACGGCGCACGAGGGTGATGAACTCACAAAGATCACCAAGCGGGAAACGATCGAGGGGGAGCTCGGTCGCTTCCGTCTTCGCCAAGGGGAGGAGCCACAAGATATGTACAACCGGCTCAAGACCTTGGTGAACCAAGTACGCAACCTCGGGAGCGCAAAATGGGATGACCACGAAGTGGTTAAGGTTATTCTAAGAGCCCTTATTTTCCTTAACCCTACTCAAGTACAATTAATTCGTGGCAATCCTAGATATACACAAATGACCCCCGAGGAAGTCATCGGGAATTTTGTTAGTTTTGAATGCATGATTAAGGGCTCCAAGAAGATCAACGAGCTTGATGAGCCTTCCACATCCGAGGCGCAACCCGTGGCCTTCAAGGCAACGGAGGAGAAGAAGGAGGAGTCTACACCAAGTAGACAACCAATCGACGCCTCCAAGCTCGACAACGAGGAGATGGCCCTAATCATCAAAAGCTTCCGGCAAATCCTCAAGCAACGGAAGGGGAAGGACTACAAATCCCGTTCCAAGAAGGTTTGCTACAAGTGTGGTAAGCCCGGTCACTTTATTGCTAAATGTCCATTATCAAGTGATAGTGACAGGGGTGACGACAAGAAGGGCAAGAGGAAGGAAAAGAAGAAGTACTACAAGAAGAAGGGCGGCGATGCCCATGTTTGTCGGGAGTGGGACTCCGACGAAAGCTCAAGCGACTCCTCCGACGACGAGGACGCCGCCAACATCGCCGTCACCAAGGGCCTCCTCTTCCCCAACGTCGGCCACAAGTGCCTCATGGCCAAGGACGGCAAAAAGAAGGTAAAATCAAAGTCCTCCACTAAATATGAAACATCTAGTGATGAGGATGATGATAAAAATGAAGAGGATAATTTGCGTATTCTTTTTGCCAACCTTAACATGGAACAAAAAGAAAAATTAAATGAATTGATTAGTGCTATACATGAGAAGGATGATCTCTTGGATTCTCAAGAGGACTTCCTTATTAAAGAAAATAAAAAACATGTTAAGGTTAAAAATGCTTATGCTCTAGAAAGAGAAAAATGTGAAAAATTGTCTAGTGAGCTAAGCACTTGTCATGAGACATTAGACAACCTTAGAAATGAAAATGCAAATTTGTTAGCTAAGGTTGATTCTCATGTTTGCATTGATCCTAGGAACAATAATGTTGATTTGCTTGCTAGGATTGATGAGTTGAATATTTCCATTGCTAGCCTTAGAAATGAAAATGAGAAATTAATTGCTAAGGCTAAGGATTTTGATGTTTGCAATGCTACTATTTCCGACCTTAGAACTAAAAATGATGTATTGCATGCTAAGGTTGTTGAACTAAAATCTTGCAAACCCTCTACATCTAATGTTGAGCATATTTCTATTTGTACTAGATGTAGAGATATTAATGTTGATGCTATCAATGATCACATAGCACAACTTAATGCTAAAATTAGAGAGCATGACTTAGAAAATGAAAAATTTAAATTGGCTAGAAGCATGCTCTATAATGGGAGACGCCCGGGCATTAAGGACGGCATTGGCTTCCAAAGGGGAGACAATGTCAAAATTAATGCCCCTCCTAAGAACTTGTCTAACTTTGTTAAGGGCAAGGCTCCCATGCCTCAGGATAACGAGGGTTACATTTTGTACCCTGCCGGGTATCCTGAGAGCAAAATTAAGAAAATTCATTCTAGGAAGTCTCACTCTGGCCCTAATTATGCTTTTATGTATAAGAGTGAGACATCTAGATCTAGGCAACCAACCCATGCCAAGTTGCCTAGAAAGAAAACTATTAATGCATCAAATGATCATGTCATTTCATTTAAAACTTTTGATGCATCTTATGTTTTGACTAGCAAGTCCGGCAAGGTAGTTGCCAAAATTGTTGGGGGCAAACACAAGGGCTCCAAGACTTGTGTTTGGGTACCCAAAGTTCTCGTTTCTAATGCCAAAGGACCCAAAATCGTTTGGGTACCTAAAACAAAGAACTAAACTTGTTTTGTAGGTTTATGCATCCGGGGGCTCAAGTTGGATACTCGACAGCGGGTGCACAAACCATATGACAGGGGAGAAAAGGATGTTCTCCTCATATGAGAAAAACCAAGATCCCCAACGAGCTATCACATTCGGGGATGGAAATCAAGGTTTGGTCAAAGGTTTGGGTAAAATTGCTATATCTCCTGACCATACTATTTCCAATGTTTTTCTTGTAGATTCCTTAGATTACAATTTGCTTTCCGTATCCCAATTATGTCAAATGGGCTACAACTGTCTTTTTACTGATACAGGTGTTACTGTCTTTAGAAGGAGTGATGATTCAATAGCATTTAAGGGTGTGTTAGAGGGTCAGCTATACTTAGTAGATTTTGAAAGGGCTGAACTCGACACATGCTTAATTGCTGAGACTAACTTGGGTTGGCTCTGGCACCGTCGACTAGCCCATGTTGGAATGAAGAATCTTCACAAACTTCTAAAGGGAGAACACATTTTGGGACTAACCGATGTTCATTTTGAGAAAGACAGGATTTGTAGCGCTTGCCAAGCCGGGAAGCAAGTTGGTGTCCATCATCCACACAAAAATATCATGACTACCGACAGGCCACTGGAGCTCCTACATATGGATCTATTCGGCCCGATCGCTTACATAAGCATCGGCGGTAGTAAGTATTGTCTTGTAATTGTGGATGATTATTCTCGCTTCACTTGGGTATTCTTTTTGCAGGAAAAATCACAAACCCAAGAGACCTTAAAGGGATTCTTGAGACGGGCTCAAAATGAGTTCGGCTTAAGGATCAAGAAAATTAGAAGCGACAATGGGACGGAGTTCAAGAACTCTCAAATAGAAGGCTTTCTTGAGGAGGAGGGCATCAAGCATGAGTTCTCTTCTCCCTACACTCCACAACAAAATGGTGTAGTGGAGAGGAAGAATCGAACTCTATTGGACATGGCAAGAACCATGCTTGATGAGTACAAGACACCGGATCGGTTTTGGGCCGAGGCGGTCAACACCGCCTGCTACGCCATCAACCGATTATATCTTCATCGAATCCTCAAGAAGACATCTTATGAACTCCTAACCGGTAAAAAGCCCAATATTTCATATTTTAGAGTTTTTGGTAGCAAATGTTTTATACTTGTTAAAAGAGGTAGAAAATCTAAATTTGCTCCTAAAACTGTAGAAGGCTTTTTACTAGGATATGACTCAAACACAAGGGCATATAGAGTCTTTAACAAGTCCTCAGGACTTGTTGAAGTTTCTTGTGACGTTGTGTTTGATGAGACTAACGGCTCTCAAGTAGAGCAAGTTGATCTTGATGATGTAGGTGAAGAACAGGCTCCATGCATAGCGCTAAGGAACATGTCCATCGGGGATGTGTGTCCTAAGGAATCCGAAGAGCCTCCAAATGCACAAGATCAACCATCCTCCTCCATGCAAGCATCTCCACCAACTCAAGTTGAGGATGAGGCTCAAGATGTTGAACAAGAAAATCAAGAAGATGAGCCACCTCAAAATGACGGCAACGATCAAGGGGGAGATTCAAATGATGAAGACAAGGAGGATGAACAACCAAGGCCGCCACACCCAAGAGTCCACCAAGCAATACAACGAGATCACCCCGTCGACACTATCCTTGGCGATATTCATAAGGGGGTAACTACTCGATCTCGTGTTGCTCATTTTTGTGAACATTACTCGTTTGTTTCCTCTATTGAGCCAACCAGGGTAGAGGAAGCACTACAAGATTCGGATTGGGTGATGGCGATGCAAGAGGAGCTCAACAATTTCACAAGGAACCAGGTATGGCACTTAGTTCCACGTCCTAATCAAAATGTTGTAGGAACCAAGTGGGTCTTCCGCAACAAGCAAGACGAGCATGGTGTGGTGACTAGGAACAAAGCTTGACTCGTGGCCAAGGGGTATTCACAAGTCGAAGGTTTGGATTTTGGTGAAACCTATGCACCCGTAGCTAGGCTTGAGTCAATTCGTATATTATTAGCCTATGCTACTTACCATGGCTTCAAGCTCTACCAAATGGACGTGAAGAGTGCCTTCCTCAATGGACCAATCAAGGAGGAGGTCTATGTTGAGCAACCTCCCGGCTTTGAAGACAGTGAGTACCCTAATCATGTTTATAGGCTCTCAAAGGCGCTTTATGGGCTCAAGCAAGCCCCAAGAGCATGGTATGAATGCCTTAGAGATTTCATTATTGCAAATGGCTTCAAAGTCGGCAAGGCCGATCCTACTTTGTTCACTAAAACTCTTGACAATGATTTGTTTGTATGCCAAATTTATGTTGATGATATCATATTTGGGTCTACTAACAAATCTACATGTGAAGAATTTAGTAGGATCATGACACAGAAATTCGAGATGTCGATGATGGGGGAGTTGAAGTATTTTCTAGGATTTCAAGTCAAGCAACTCCAAGAAGGCACCTTCATTAGCCAAACAAAGTATACTCAAGACATTCTAAGCAAGTTTGGAATGAAGGATGCCAAGCCCATCAAGACACCCATGGGAACAAATGGGCATCTCGACCTCGACACGGGAGGTAAGTCCGTGGATCAAAAGGTATACCGGTCGATGATTGGATCATTGCTTTATTTATGTGCATCTCGACCGGACATTATGCTTTCCGTTTGCATGTGTGCAAGATTCCAAGCCGACCCTAAGGAATCACACCTTACGGCCGTAAAACGAATCTTGAGATATTTGGCTTTTACTCCTAAGTTTGGGCTTTGGTACCCTCGGGGATCCACATTTGATTTGATTGGTTATTCGGATGCCGATTGGGCGGGGTGTAGGATTAATAGGAAGAGCACATCGGGGACTTGCCAGTTCTTGGGAAGATCCTTGGTGTCATGGGCTTCAAAGAAGCAAAATTCGGTCGCTCTTTCTACCGCCGAAGCCGAGTACATTGCCGCCGGTCATTGTTGCGCGCAATTGCTTTGGATGAGGCAAACCCTGCGGGACTACGGTTACAAATTAACCAAAGTCCCTTTGCTATGTGACAATGAGAGTGCAATCAAAATGGCCGACAATCCCGTCGAGCACAGCCGCACTAAGCACATAGCCATTCGGTATCATTTTCTTCGGGATCACCAACAAAAGGGGGATATCGAGATTTCTTATATTAATACTAAAGATCAATTAGCCGATATCTTTACCAAACCACTTGATGAACAATCTTTTACCCGACTTAGGCATGAGCTTAATATTCTTGATTCTAGGAATTTCTTTTGCTAGTCTTGCACGCATAGCACATGAATATACCTTTGATCATGTCTCTTTTATATATGCTATGACTAATGTGTTTTCAAGTGTATTTCAACCAAGTCATAGGTGTATTGAAAGGGAATTGGAGTCTTCGGCGAAGACAAAGGCTTCCACTCCGTTCTACTACTCATCCTTCGCCGTCGCTCCGCATCATCTCTCCAACGTTGGTATAACCTTCACTCATTTATTTCATGACCAAAGGGGGAGAATGTACTTCATTGGGCTCTAATGATTCCGTTTTTGGCGATTCATGCCAAAGGGGGAGAAAATATGAGCCCAAAGCAAAAGGACCGCACCACCACCTAATTTCATAAATTTGATAATTTTATATTGCTAAATTTCAAAATTGGTATCTCTTTGTGTTCTAAGAGGGGAGTAACGAGTATTTTCAAAATTGATGTCTTAAAACCCTCTTGAACACTAAGAGGAGACCTTATTTGAGGGGGAGTTTTGCTTAGTCAAAGGAAAGCATTGGAAATAGGGGGAGAAAATTCCATATCTTGAAAATGCTTTGCAAAATCTTTTTCATTTACCTTTGACTATCTTGCAAAAGTACTTTGAAAAGAATTTACAAAAGAATTTGCTTTTCATTTACCTTTGACTATCTTGCAAAAGTACTTTGAAATGAATTTACAAAAGAATTTGCAAAAACAAAACTCGTGGTGCAAATATGGTCCAATATGTCAAAAACAAAGAAACCATCCATGCGCATCATATAAGTTTATATTGGCTCAATTCCAAGCAACCTTTGCACTTACATTATGTAAACTAGTTCAATTATGCACTTCTATATTTGCTTTGGTTTGTGTTGGCATCAATCACCAAAAAGGGGGAGATTGAAAGGGAATTAGGCTTAGACCTAGTTCCTAAATAATTTTGGTGGTTGAATTGCCCAACACAAACATTGGACTAACTAGTTTACTCTAGTGCATAAGTTATACAGGTGCAAAAGGTTCACAATCAGCCAATAAAAAGACCAGGTGTTGGATTCAACAAAGGAGCAGCAAGGCAACCGAGGGCTCCTCTGGCCGGAGGCACCGGACTGTCCGGTGTGCACCGGACTGTCCGGTGCGGCCAGAGGACTTCGACTTCAAACTCTTCGCCCTCGGGATTTCTCGGAAGCCGGCGCGCTATAATTCACCGGACTGTCCGGTGTGCACCGGACATGTCCGGTGCTCCAAGGAGACGCGGCCTCCGGAACTCGTCAGCCTCGGGTTCGCTCGGCAGCCACTCCGCTAAAATTCACCGGACTGTCCGGTGTGCACCGGACTGTCCGGTGTACCAGCGGAGCAACGGCTCCTTGCGGCGCCAACGGCTCCCTGCGGTGCATTTAATGCGCGCGCAGCGCGCGCAGACGTCAGGCACGCCCATGCCGGTGCACCGGACATCAAACAGTACATGTCCGGTGTGCACCGGACACCCAGGAGGGCCCAGAAGTCAGGAGCTCCAACGGTCAGAATCCAACGGCAATGGTGACGTGGCAGGGGCACCGGACTGTCCGGTGTGCACCGGACTGTCCGGTGTGCCATCGAACAGAGGCCTCCAGCCAACGGTCACTTTTGGTGGTTGGGGCTATAAATACCCCAACCACCCCACCATTCATTGCATCCAAGTTTTTCAACTCTCAACCACTTACAAGAGCTAGGCATTCAATTCTAGACACATACAAAGAGATCAAATCCTCTCCAATTCCACTCAAACCCTTAGTGACTAGCGAGAGAGATTTGCCGTGTTCTTTTGAGCTCTTGCGCTTGGATTGCTTTCTTTCTTTCTCATTTGTTCTTGAGATCATCACTCAATTGTAACCAAGGCAAGAGGCACCGATTGTGTGGTGGCCCTTGCGGGGAAGTTTTGTTCTCGGTTGATTGAGAAGAAGAGAAAGCTCACTCGATCCGTGGGATCGTTTGAGAGAGGGAAGGGTTGAAAGAGACCCGGCCTTTGTGGCCTCCTCAACGGGGAGTAGGTTTGCGAGAACCGAACCTCGGTAAAACAAATCCTCGTGTCACACTCTTATTTGCTTGCGATTTGTTTTACGCCCTCTCTCGCGGACTCTTTTCTTTATTACTAACGCTAACCCGGCTTGTAGTTGTGATTATTTTGTAGATTTCAGTTTCGCCCTATTCACCCCCCCTCTAGGCGACTATCAGGGTCCAAAGTTGCATTTAAAATTTCTGGGGGTCCTAACGTAAATATTTTTTGAAAATAGGACTGAAAAAGAAAAAATTCGGCCTACGCGGTGGGATCGAGCAGCGTCCGTTTTTCCGCTTCTTTTTATTTGCAGTTATCGTGCATCGGGGTATGAGAGATGTAGGGCTCACCTTTGCTCGGGTGGTGTAAGCTTTGGCGATTTATTAACGGGCTTACAAGAATTGAAACGTCATGGACAAGTGTGCTCACACACCATGTCGTGACCTCAGTTGACCCTATTTCATTTCTTAGCAGCGGCCATTGGGAAGGACACGAGATGGTCTGATTCCTAATCTTTTTATTATAAATGGGTAGCTTATGTAGCTACTTCTCTCCCATGATTCTTTGATCTGCTACCTCCTTAGCCAGGAAAAGAAAATACCCTTCTTTCATCCTAGTTTCTCATGGATTTGGGCAAGCGCTCGGCTGGCGACCGCCCCCAGTGAAGAGGCCTTTGAGACGTCGCTTAATCGAGTTGGGGTAGGGGACACCTTGGAGCTATAGGGCGCTTTGACCCCTCCTTACCTTCTCAGGTGTCATTGTTCATCATTACATCCCTATCTTTTCCTAGGGCGATGATTCATTCATTGGGGGTGCAAAGGGATTTTGGGTCGTCCCTGCGCCAAGTCGAGCCTCCTGCTTTCCCGACACAGTCATTGGTGAAACTTTAGGAGCGCTTGGCCACTACTCACGCAGGCCTTGAGGCCACCAATATCGAGATTGCGGGTCTTCGAGCTCGCCTAGAGGAGTCCAATCATTGGGTAGCTGGTGAGTTGCGCCTCCTCATAGTCGCCTTTGAAGCACCTCATGACCCTCTCTTTTATACCTTTTAGAGCTAGAGTTGGAGGGCCCCGACCTTCTCGATGGTGCATACTAGACCACAAAGTTTGTCTGGGCTTGTGGTGACGGACGGATGGAGCGTCTTCTTGACATCCCAAATTAGGCATGCGTCGCCGTTCAACATGGCATTCATCATGGTGCGATCGTCGCTCTAGCTATCACCTAATTTCGGTTGGGCCACGAGCTACGCAACGTCATCGGCCCTTTAGAAGGCATGTTAGGCAATGTCCTTGGTGACTTCAAGTATGATTTTGACGTGGCTACCAATGTCATGGTTGACCTTTTTCTTGTCGAGGAGACAGTCCATATGCCACTCTATGTCACTTCAGGTATTTAGGTAGGGGATGTCCCCGTTTTTGGCCAACCCATGGAGTCGTTGGGTTGTCGTAGTTTGTTCTAGGATCGGTCTAATGTGTTTTGTCAAGACCCTGTCTTTGGGTTTTGTTTTGCAATGTTTTCTTTATGCCAATGTTTTGGGCCTCTGATCAGCCAAGACATTGACTTGTTCTTTAGGGAGTTCGTTACCTTTTACTTCAACCCTCCAAGTGTCGCGTGTGGGTCGGCCCTCTTCTTTTTCTAGCGCTTTTTACACGAAAGGGTGCATCCATGTGTCTTTGTCTGCCCCCTTTTACGTGTGTGTAGCGAGCCCCCGAGTCCCTGTTTGCTACAGTGGATCCACCTGGGAAGCACTATCCAACTTCTTGAGTTGACCTCCCTTCGTGTTCCGTTCGCTAGGATAGGGGAGGGTGAGTTGTACCGTTTTTCCCTCGATGGTCGAGTCCATGGCACTCAGTGAGATGCGTGTGAGGATAATCCGAGTGAGCACCTAGTTCCCTTCACGTGATCCAAGCATGGGATTGGTTGATGACCATCCCCATACTCCTAGGCATGAACTCATATAGTTATCGGCCTCGTTCGACCAAGGATAACGGCTTGCAACCTCCTTCCACAATAAAACATGGTTCATATGTTTTCTGGAACTCGAACGCAAGCTGGCAACGACCTCAATGCTTTGTGCATTAGGGTCCTAGCCGCTAGCGTGCCGATCTCCTACTGCCCATCGCTCTAATCTTTTAGGAGTGGTGGCATAGCCTAGTGGGTCATCCTTCAAACTTCGATCGTCTTTGGTCCCAAACCATTGTTAGGCGATCGTGGCGTCATTGTCTTTTTCACGGAGATCACCACAACCCTTTCTCCCTAGCCCCTACGGTAATGCACAAGTGGGCTAGGCCCCCTTGTCCATTTTTGTACCTCATGGTGCACTACGTTGACGGGCACATCCGTGTTACTTGGCCTGACCCTTCTCACACATGCGAGGTGAGCCCCCAAGTCCCCTATTCATTACAACAGATCCATCTAGGGCATGTCTCATCTTTTTGGAATAACCTTCCCGCGCATCATGTTTGCTGGAACGGGAAAGGGTGAGTAGTACATGCTTCCCTCGATAGTCGAGCTTATGGCGCTTGATGAGTTACAAGCGGATAATCGGAGTGAGGCCCTGGTTCCCTCCTTGGGACCCATGCGTGGGGTCAGCTAGTGACCATTCTCATGCTCCCATGCACCAAGTTATATAGTTACTAGCCTTATTTGACCAGGGCCAACGTGTTGCCGCCTCTCTTCACGATAAACTATAAGTCAGGCAATTTCTAAGACTCGAATGCAAGCTAGAAGCGCCCTTAGCGCTCGTGCGCTAGGGTTCTAGCCGCTAGTATGCCAATTTAGGCTACCCCTTACTCTGTTGTTTCAGAAGCGATCGTGAGCCCCAGCGGGCCAACCTTAAAACTCCAATTGACGTGGGGGCCATCCAAGATCCAATGGCGATCATATAACCAGGTCATGGGGTCCTATTCCTATGAGGAAAAAGGAAAAAATGGAAAAGGTGGATGAGAGGTCTTACTGGGGCATGGTCGGGTGATCATGGGGTAGTAACTAGTTTAATGATGGCCTTACCTGTCCATTGTCATTACGCAATCATGATAGATGTGACTGGTTGACACCCCTCACCTAATCGAAGCAGATGGGCATCATGTTTAGGGCTAGGATGGGACACGCCTACATCGTGATCGGCCATGCAACCTGCACCTAATGTTCACAATGATTTAACGGAATACTAGTGCCTACCAAGGTGTGCGTCGCTTTGGGCAGTTTGGTGGTTGCACGTCAAACGTCCCTCGCCTCTTATTTGCTCCATGTTTGCCCTCTTAACACTGGCCCCTTCTCCTTTGCACCTTCATTGTCCCCATGAACCTTCCGCATTCGCATCCTCCTGCTCGATCATTCGCCCTTCTTTTGTTGTCATCGTTTCCCCTCCCATGGCGTTTTGGGTTTGTTCTATGGTCGAGCGAAGCCGTTTGGACACCCTCATCTCCCAAGGTCTCCTTCGCTTCCTAAGGTCTCCTTCACGATGAGGACCTGAGGCTTCCCGGACCCAAGGTCGTGTCCAATCCCCCAGCGGGCTATGTGGTGTCGTTCGTCCACTTCCACGAGCAAGGGTTTGCCATGCCGATGCTGCATCCCTTCCTAGTAGGGATTCTACATTACTACAAGGTCCAGTTGCATCACCTCAATCCTAACAGGATTCAATATATGGTGGCTTTTGTGGCATTATGTGAGGGGTATTTGGGATTCAGTCTCATTTCCACCTCTAGTGTCATTTATTTTCCACATAACTATTGCGGGGAGGGCCCTCATAAGGCGGGCCAATGGAGACAATGCAGATCGGGTGCGGCACAGCGGCAACATCGACCTGCAGGGAACACGGTTGAAGAGCTACATCCCTCTCCATCTATGTTCGTTTGACAAGGGTTGGCATGGGTAGTGGTTCTACCTCTATAACCGTAGGTCGCCTGGCACCACCAAACATGACCTTCCTCCTTTTTCGCTCGAGGTGCCTACGGATGCCCCCCAAAGCTAGATTTGGGGTGTTCTCGAAGAAGAGAAGAGGCGGGTTGCTAGGTCCATCTCCACCATCGCGCTCCTCAGTGAGAAGGGAGTGACAATTGTGGGGTCATCGACAACTATATATGTTGGGGGTAGCTCTGTTCATGGTGTGGGAGCTCCCTCTATTCAAAATGGAGGTGGATGCCTCACTGGAAGGGACGATGTTAACTGCGGCGGTTCCCAATGATGCATACATCACCCGCTGGCTATCGTACACCATGGACGTACGTAATAACCCAGATGGGATGACTATCACATAAATTTTCCGGTGCCGAGGTGACCTCCAATGCGGCCAAAGCTAGAACTTATCGAATTTGTGAGTTCTAGCCTCTTTGTTTGCACTGTCTTGGCTTTGTCTTCTCCTTCTCGGTGTCCCTCCTAATGTCAAAGACTCTTCCTTAATTATCTCAACCTTTTTCCATGGTGTTGTGGAATTGCCTCGCCCCATTGCCTAAGAAAGCTGCGGAGAAGGAGGCAATTCGCGCTATGGCATAGCAATAAAGGAAGGATAAAATGCCCTAGTCGCAAAGAAGAAACATTAGGCCCAATGTCAGATGCAGAGGGATCACGACATTGAAACCGATTCAATGGAAGAGGAGGAGGAAGATGACAAAGCAGAGAGCACAAGGTCGAGGTATCTTGACGTCCCCTTCAGAGGGGACGAGGCATGTTCTAGACGTAGGGACCAAATACCCCCTAAGGGCTTGTTTGAGAGAAAAAATACTGGAGGGGATTAGATCAGGTGCTAAAATCCCCTTCCTATTTAATTTTTAATAGGAAGAAAATTTTAGCCCTTCCAATCCCCTTCGGTATTTTTGTTCCCAAACAAGCCCTAAACCTTTAGTTTCTTAAGCTCCTTCGTTTTCTCTGTGCATTTTGATCATAAACAAAGCCATTTACGATGTGGCTACTACACACTACAGTATAGAATAGTGCGCTGGCATCATGGCTGCACAGAACGAGCCAGAGCCCTTAGGCTATGGCTAGTTGACACTGTTTTACATTGATTTGCAATATAGTCTACATTGTTTGTATAGTGAAGTTTAAAAAAAGGTAAAGATGAGCTGTAAAACCTAAAACTAACTAGCTTTCTTCCATATTAACTACTTGAATGTTCAAAGTTTTAGGTTTTCTATTTCAAACAATGATTTTTTTTTCTTTGTAAAAGCAAAGGTTCATATCAAGATTTTTTTCATAACATGCATTGTTTTGCTCTAGTTACCAGGTGCCATACATTGATCTCACTTTTCATAATACACTTTTTTCATTCCATCCAAAACCTATACAAGAAACCAAGATGATTGATTCGTCAAATAAACCCCTGAATGCTAGGAGTTTCTTAAAGGCGTCTATGCAACTACCGAAGGTTTCCAACATTTCGTTTTTCAACCATCTAACCCTATAAAATATATTGGTATGATTCTATTCCAACACCCTTATTGCACCACCATTATTATTTAAACTTATACCTAAATACTTCATCAGGCCCAAATCAAGCTATTTTAGTTTTATCTTGAACCAAGCTAGTTTTACCAAGTTTATAACAAAATATGCAAACATTTAACAGGTCAAATAAAGTTATATAACTAGTTTTGTTAGCTTCGGTACTCCGGAATAACCGCGTAGACCATCGATAAGATGACAATTATCATATATGTTAACCATACAGTCTACCTAGCTATGATGTATAGTTATTTTGTCATGATGTATAATACAGTTAATGTGCCTAGCTATGATGTTACTTTTGAATACTACTGCGCATCAATAGTTTGAGATTAAAAAAGCCAGAAATGAGAACCACAATATTGGAGTGACTGGTATCATTGACTTATGTTTAGTGTGTGTCATATAAAATGTTTATAAAACTAATTACATAAATGACATCTAAATGGCCAGACAAATTTATTAAGTTTAACTAATATATTATTAGCAAATGTTTATTGTAGTATTACATGACTCCTAATTAGACTTAATATGTTCGTATTATCGTTTAGTCCTCATCTATGTAGTTAATTTTATAATAAGATTATATTTAATACTCGCAGTTGACATTAATATTGGCTAAACTTTAGATAGGGGAACAAAACACTCTATTGTAGGAAAAAATATTGTGGGGCCTGAATGCAAATTAGAATATGTATGGTTTTAGAATTGAAAGTTCCATCATCCAAAATTCAGAATACAGGTTCAGAACCACATATTTTTTTTATTCAGTTGCCTGTGGAACGGAGGGAATTGAGAGAGATTAAATCCACTTATATGTAATTTTAACTGGAAAGAGATTTAATCTCTTCTAATCTCCTTCAATCTGCCTTTAACCGAATAAGCCCTTAGTCGGAAATGAATGTTATGAAAAGCTTTTCCAGTCCAATAATGTTTTATTTGCTATTTGTAGTCAGAAGTTGACACTGAAAGAGACTGGAGTATCCTCTTCTATATGTAAGCATGGGAAGGTGAACATGTTCACCATTGTCAACCGTGGAAACAAACCTCTGGGTTTTAGAGAGGTGAAGACATCACCGCTCTCACAAGGTGGCAAGGCCAAGCTAATTCGCCTCCGTCCACCCCATGGCTCGGGCAATCTTGGAGCGAATCCGGCGAACTCGTGCCCGCTCACGCCGCTGGGATTCCTGGAGCGTGCGGCCACCGTCTTCAGCGACTGCCCCTCCGTCGTCTATCACGACACGGTCTTCACCTGGTCCCAGACACATCGGCGATGCCTCCGCCTCGCCTCGGCGCTCGTCTCCCTCGGCATCACCCGTGGCGACATTGTAAGCCTCGATTAATTCCGCGAATTGCTCACCGTACCCCTCCCATCCCTGCCGGCGCGGGAAAAATCAATAAGTCTGATTTGGTTAAATCGAATTTCTTGGCATTTTTAGGTGTCCGTGCTGTTGCCCAACGTGCCGGCCATGTACGAGATGCAGTTCGGAGTGCCCATGAGCGGCGCCGTGCTCAACAACATCAACACGCGCCTGGACGCACGCACGGTCGCCGTCCTGCTCCACCACTCCGGCTCCAAGCTCGTCTTCGTCGACCCATCGTCGCTGCAGCTCATCGGCGACGCGCTCCGGCTACTCCCGCCGGGGCACCCGATTCCACACGTGATCCCCGTCGAGGATCCTCACGAGGAGTTCCCTGCTGCCCCTGCGGACACGTTAACGTACGAGAGGCTTCTCGACAAGGGCGACCCGGAGTTTGTGTGGGTGCAGCCGGAGAGCGAGTGGGACCCGATGGTGATCAACTACACCTCCGGCACGACGTCGGAGCCCAAGGGGGTGGTGCACTGCCACCGCGGGACCTTCTTGATCACAGTCGACTCGCTCATTGAATGGGCGGTTCCGCCGAGGCCGACGTACCTGTGGACGCTGCCCATGTTCCACGCCAACGGCTGGAGTTACCCGTGGGGGATGGCCGTGGTGGGCGGCACCAATGTCTGCCTCCGCCGCGTCAACGCCGCCACGGTGTACGCCGCCATCGCGAGCCGTGGGGTCACCCATCTCTGCTGCGCGCCCGTCGTGCTTAACATGCTGGCCAACGCCCCCGAGGGCGTGCGACGGCCGCTCCCTGGAAAGGTGCGCGTCCGCACTGCCGGCTCGCCACCGCCGGCGGCCGTGCTACAGCGCACAGAGGCCATTGGCTTCGAGGTCAGCCATGGGTACGGGCTAACCGAGACCGCAGGGCTGCCGGTGTCCTGCACCTGGAAGGGTGAGTGGGACAGCCTCCCCGCGTCGGAGCGCGCACGGCTTAAGGCGAGGCAGGGCGTGCGCACGCCGGCCACGGGCAAAGTCGACATCATGGACAGCGAAACCGGCTGCAGCGTGCCCCGCGACGGTTCCACGATGGGCGAGATCGTGCTCCGCGGCGGCTGCGTCATGCTCGGCTATCTCGACGACAACGCGGCGACCAAGGCGGCGATACGCGAGGACGGGTGGTTCTACACAGGGGACGTCGGCGTGATGCATCCGGATGGTTACCTCGAGATCCGCGACCGTTCCAAGGACGTGATCATCAACGCCGGCGAGAACATCAGCAGCGTGGAGGTCGAGTCGGTGCTTTACAGTCATCCGGCGGTGAACGAGGCAGCCGTGGTGGCGCGGCCAGATGAGTTACGAGGCGAGACGCCGTGCGCGTTCGTCAGCGTCAAGGACGACGCGGCGGGCACGGTGACCGCGGCCGACATCACTGCATGGTGCCGGGAGCGCATGCCGCAGTACATGGTGCCCAGAACGGTTGTCTTCCACACCGAGCTTCCCAAGACCTCCACCGGCAAGATCCAGAAGTACGTGCTTCGGAACCTCGCCATGGAGATGGGACCCGCCCGCAAGGCCGACGGCCAACGGTAGCAGGAGGCAGCAGCAATAAGTAGTGGTTTGTTGGGGACACTAGTAGAAAAGAGCTCATAGCCTGCGGCACCCATAAATTATCACTGGCGGTTTCAGTTATCACGCGCCAGTAAAAAAAACAAGGTGGACCCGACTTAGGAACCGCCAGTGGAAACCCATTTCCACTGGCGGTTGGTGTAACAGAACCGCCAGTAGAAAGCAATTTCCACTGGCGGTTGGTGTAACAGAACCGCCAGTGTAAATACCCTATTTACACTGGCGGTTGTGTTAAGATAACCGCCAGTGGAAATAGGTTTCCACTGGCGGTTTTTCAAGCCAACCGCCAGTGAACTGTCTGTTATAAATACCCCTCTTCTTCCCCGCGACAGTGAACTGTATGCTCGCAGCCAGCTTCCATTGGAGGCGATTTTGGAGGTCCAGATTTCACAAAAATATAAGGGAGGAGGTTTTGGTCTTCATTTCTTGGAAGAAGGTGGATAAGAAAGGTTGGTTTATGTTTCTTTGTCAATTTTTGTTCATTCTTGCTCAATTTTAGCCACATTTTGGATCTAGGGTTTTACATGTGAGAGAGAAGAGTATAGCTAGGTAATTTTCTCTATTTCCTCAAATGAGGTTGCATAAGATGGTTAGTTTTTGTCTATTCCCTCTCTTTTTCATGTTTAGTTGCTTAATGAATGGTGAATGTGTTGTATGGAAGATTGGTTTAATTATGTTTCAATTGTTAGTTATTGTTTATTTTTGCTCAATTTTAACTACATTTTGAAACTAGGCTTTCACCATATGTTAAAGATAGGTTTGGGTATTAATTTTTTTTGTTTATTAGTTGCTAGGAAAGTTTGGCTTATGTTTCTTTTGCCAAATTTTGTTCATTTTTCCTCTATTTTAGCCACATTTTGGATATAGGGTTTCACCATGTGTTAGAGATAAAGTAGTCTAACTACTTTTATTGGAAGAGATAAAGTAGTCTAACTACATTTGTATATATACCGATCAATATGTACTGTATATATACATGCATGGTAATCTGACTTGTCATGAAAACTTCGGACTGGAAGGGTAGGCAGCAGATGTCGCACTCCAACGCGTCCTTCTCCATGGATAGTGTCACAGTCGCCTCATCCTCCAACCCCGCCTCATCCTCCATAGAGAGAGAGATAGAGGAGAGAGAGAGATAGAGGTGAGAGAGAGGAGAGAGAGAGGATAGAGAGAGAGGAGAGAGAGAGAGAGAGAGGGTTTCACATTTTAGCCACATTTTTGGATATAGGGTTTCACCATGTGTTTTATGTTACTTTTTTACAGGTGGTGATGGAGAGGACATCCTGGATGTATAACTTATCAAGGCTAGATCCATCATACATATCTGAGGTCCATAGGTTTATTGATGTCGCTACGAACCATGCTTGGAGAACAAAGACAAAACACATATATTGTCCATGCATGGACTGCAAAAATGCTGCTGTATTTAATGACACAGAACAAATCATATCTCATCTGGTATGCCGAGGATTTATGAAGGATTACACAATTTGGACAAAGCATGGAGAGGGTAGCTCTTCGCCTTATACGACTGAAAACCCTGAGAACATCGACGACAGATTTCAGTTCGTTCACGAGACACACCAACCTCTTCCACAGAGCGAACATGTAGTGCAAAATGTTACTGATCATGGTTACGCTGGAGGAAATGAACATGATAGACCTAATGTTCTGCCAAGTGTTATGGATGAGGAAGATGCAGAGTTGCTAGAGGCAATGTTGCGTCGTCATACAGATCAATCGATGTTCTTAATGAAAGGTATGGAGTCCCTGAAGAAGGCAGCAGAAGAGCCTTTGTACGACGAGTCTAAGGGTTGTACCAAAGAGTTCACGACGCTCCGGTCTGTGCTAAAGCTGTTGATGTTAAAAGCTAAATATGGTGTGTCTGATGCTGGCTTCGATGCGTTCTTGAGTATTATCGCAGACATGCTTCCAAAGGAGAACAATGTGCCTGCTAACACGTACTATGCAAAGAAACTAATCAGTCCGCTCACTATGGGTGTGGAGAAGATCCACGCGTGTAGAAATCACTGTATCCTTTATCGAGGTGATGATTATAAAGACTTGGAGAGCTGCCTAAAGTGCGGTGCAAGTAGGTACAAGATGAATAAAGACTATCGAGAGGACGAAGAGTGTGTTGCATCCGTGTCTAAAGGGAAGAAGCGAAAGAAAGCCCAAAAAAAGACTTCAAAATCCACGAGCAAAGAAAAAGAAGAAGTAGACTATTATGCGCTCAAAAAGATTCCTGCTTTGGTGATGTGGTACCTCCCCGTCGTCGATCGATTGAGGTGTTTGTTCGCTAATCCTGAGGATGCCAGACTTATGAGCTGGCATGCTTCTGATGAGCACAAAAACGATGGGAAGCTTCGACATCCAGCCGATGGGAAGCAGTGGCAAGATTTCAATGACAACCACCGAGACTTTGCCGATGAACCGAGAAATGTTAGGTTCGCACTGAGTACTGATGGAATGAACCCATTTGCTGAGAGGAGCAGCAAGCATAGCACATGGCCGGTGATCCTCACCATATACAACCTTCCTCCATGGTTGATGCAGAAACGGAAGTACATTTTGCTAACCATCCTTATTTCTGGACCTACACAACCTGGAGTTGACATGGATGTATTTTTGGAGCCCTTAATGGAGGATATGAAAATATTGTGGGAAACGGGTGTTCAAATGTTGGATGAGTATCGTAAAGGTTCATTCACGCTGAGAGCAATTCTTTTTGTTACGATCAACGATTACCCTGCTCTCTTCACATTATCAGGCCAGTTTAAGGGAAAGGTTGGTTGCACAGTATGCATTGATGGAACTGCTTACGTATCCCTTGCTGCATCTAGGAAGATAGTTTACATGAGGCACAGACGCTTTTTATTGGAAGGACACAGGTACCGCATGCGAAAGATGGATAAGTACTTCGACAATAATGGTGAACTACATTCTACTGCTCCATCGGGTAACAATAGAGGTCATAGAGTTTTTGAAATAGTCAGGAATATCAAGTTTGTTTTCGGGAAGAAGACAAAAGACGGAAAAACAAGGAAGGATGTCAAACCAGCTTCGGGGGCTATATTCAAGAAGAAGTCTATTTTCTTCAAGTACTTGCCTTACTGGAAAGAGTTAGATGTGCGGCATGCGATCGATGGTATGCACGTTCAGAAGAACGTGTTTGAAAGCATAATGGGCACCTTGCTAGACATAAAGGGCAAAACAAAAGAAGGGCTCAATTCACGCATGGACTTGGTAGATTTAGGCATAAAAAAGGAACTACATCCCGTTCTTCAAGAAAATGGGAAGTACCATCTCCCAGCAGCAAGCTACAATCTCAATGTAGATGAGAAACATGCGATGTGTGTTAGGCTCAAGAATTTGAAAGTCCCATCCGGATTCTGCTCTAGCATACGGAGTATTGTGTCAATGAAAGACCTGACAATCACCAACTACAACTCACATGATTGCCATGTCATGCTGACTACATTCCTACCTATTGCCATCAGGGCTATAAATCCTTTGTTTTTAAAGATGGCAATCACACGGTTGTGCTACTTTTTCAACAGGATTTCACAAAAGGTAATTGGCCGTGATGAGTTGGCATCTCTTCAGGAATTCGCAGTGGAGACAATATCACAGTTTGAGATGTGTTTCCCTCCATCGTTCTTTGATATTATGGTGCACCTTGTGGTGCACTTGGTGCCACAAATAGAAGCATTGGGTCCTATGTACTTGCATGAAATGTGGACGTATGAGCGTTTCATGTCAATACTGAATGGCTATGTATCAACCCGTGCTCGTCCCGAGGCATCCATGATAGAGGGGTACTGTACCGAAGAGGCCATTGAGTCCGGAGGTCCATTCTGAAATAGTATCCTAAAAGACCAGGTTGCAATAGGTCTGCCTCCGTCACGACACGAGGGTAGACTGTATGGAAGCGGGAGGATGGGACGGAAATCTTTCATCCCACCGGATTACGATATAGTACTTGAGGCACATTAGAGCATCCTACATCAGCTAACGATAATGGAGCCATTTATCCAACAACACATCAATGAGCTTCGCGAGCAAAATCCTGGGCATACGGATGATTGGGTAATGAAGCAACATAAGCAGCGGTTCAACACATGGCTAATGGTGAAGGACATTCCACGTGGAGAAACAATAGAAGAACAAACCATCAAGGGCTTGGCATCTGGACCATCACGCCAGGTCACAACATGGCAAACCTATGACATTAGTGGATTCACATTTTGTACCAAGTCCAAGGACAAAAAGAGCATGTCACAAAACAGTGGTGTTCGATGCGAAGCCATAGATGATGAAACTGGTGAGATTATTACATATTTTGGCTTTATTGAGGACATATGGGAACTAGACTATGGTACATTTCAGATCTCGGTTTTCCGATGTCAATGGGTTGAAGACAAACATGTCACGGTAGACAACTATGGGGTCAGAGTTCTTGATCTAAGTAAGGTAGGTTACAAAGATGACCCATGGATCCTTGCTAATCGTGCTGCACAGGTCTTCTATGCTGAACAGATCATTTCTAACAATGAGAAGAAAAGCACCGACAAACCGAAGCATGTAGTTTTTCCTGGAAAATAACAAGCTATAGGAGTTGATGGTGTATCTGATTTAGAGGATTTTAACCAGTTCAATGACATGTCTCTTTTCATAGACCATCCAACCAAGATAAGGAACGTTGAGCGAAGCATCCCACGATTTTGGGTTAAGGGTTCGGGTTTTGGGTTAAGGGTTCGGGTTTTGGGTTAGGGTTAGGGTTAAGGGTTTAGGGTTAGGGTTTAGGGTTAGGGTTAGGGTTAAGGGTTTAGTGCCTGAGGATGTATTTAATTATACTATTTGTTAATATGAATTTAATTATTGCTTACGTTAATATGTGTTAATATGTATTTGTATATATATAGCTCAATGAGTTCTCCGATCAAGGACCAAGATTTAGTGCCCGAGCACATGGACAAGAGTGTTGCTCAAGAACAATCCAGCAGTGAAGGATATGAAACGCCTAGCGACCCTTTTCCTACCACTAGCATAGATAGGGCCGCTCTCCGTGAGTTGCAACGTGACCCTACTTATGATCCACAAGAAGCTGAGGTAAAAGTACGCATCTTTAGCTTCGTATGTGTACCCTACTGATTTCACATGCATGATCTCTTGTGCATTTTATTACATGAATAGGAGGTCGTGTCTGAATTTCGTGCGATACTCGAAGAAGCCGTGGCACGAAACGAAGACGTACCGGAGCCGACCCAAGACGCACCGGAACAGACCAAGACAACAACCGAGACGTCAAGGAAAAGGAAGCAGAGCGATCGAAAAAGAGGTGACAGGGGGCTGAACAAGTTTCCCGACAAAACATACAAAATCTCAGACGTGAGCCCGAAAGGTCAGCCCCTAGCTCCAGAAGAGGCACTACCTAAGTTCCGGAATGCACTTGGGTTTTTAGTTAGAGATAATCTTGACATAACAATACGACAGTGGAGAGATGTGTCAGATGATGTCAAGAATCAAATATGGAATAAGCTATTAATGAGGTTCGTTCTGCCTCGGGGTTCAGAAGAACTCGTGAAGGAATACACGATGAAGCAGCTTGCAATCAATTTCCGAAACTGGAGGTCTGAGATGAACACAAAGTTTGCAAAGAAAGGTCTGGACCCGACCAAAAAATATAAAATCTCAGCAGGTCAGTGGGCAGTATTTCTAGAGCAGAGGAGCAGCCCTGATTTCATATCTCTAAGTGAGGCAAATTCGGAACTATCAAAGAAGAACAAGTACCGCCACCACCTAGGCACAGGTGGTTACAAGCGTCAGGTTCCTAAATGGAGACAAGAAGACGCCGAGAAGAAGGCCGCAGGGTTGCCGACGCTGTCCGAGCAACTTGGTGAAAGGGCGGCAAATTGGCTCCGTGCTAGAAAACCAAGGGAAACCGAGACCGGTGTATCTTTTGATGATCCCATTGTCGAAGAAGCGGCAAAAAACATATATACAATGGCAGCTAAGCAGAGCCAAGGAACTTTTAAGCCACAAAGGGAAAGAGACATCCTAACGGCTGGTCTCGGTAACCCTGAGCATCCTGGCCGTGTACGAGGAATCTCGTCTAAGGAAGGATGGAAGGAAGGATTCGGACAACAGTGGGAAGGTCTGTACAGGAAACGTGATCGATACAAGGAAGAGATGGCGGATTATTTTAAGGAGGAGGCCAAGAAAGAGTTCAAAGCCATGATGTCTCAAATGCTATCGAATCCTCCTCCAGAATTGATGCAACAGTTGGCGAGTGCGATGTCTGTTCAACAGATGACCACTCCACAAATACAAATAATTCCAGCAGCTCAACCGCCGGCTTCCACAGATTGTACGACATTACCAAGCTCTGTTGCTTCAACGGGAAATAAGGACCGTTATCCAGTTGATGACATCACAAGACCTGTGGCGTGCACACTGGTTATAAGATATGGTATTAACAATAAACGTACAAAGAAAGTAGCCACAGGCCTTGCGATCCCAGGACGTAAGTTCCATGGAAACGATATTCCAGATGATTATTGCAAAGTAGAAGTGACGTCGGTCGTCCAAGGATCCGAGGACGACATGCTAGACATCCCTGGGCCCGAAGGTATCGAGAAACTTGGACAAGCTATCAATAATTTTATCCTTTGGCCTCGAAGGGATGTCGATTTGCTTGATTGGTCGAATTCGTCGCAGGCGTCGCAGGCCCAACCGTCTCCGCCTTCTCAAATTTTTGCTCCTATTGTACATCCATCATCCTCACCTCCTCAAACTTCACATGCTGCTCCTCATCCTTTTTCTGACCCACCGTCTCCGCCACAAGCATCACCATTCAGGGCTCCACCACCTTCTCCTCCCCATCCTCTTGGTGACCCACTGTCTACGCCACCATCAAGGGATCCACCTTCTCCACAACCATCAAAGGATCCAAGGCCATCAAAGAAATCTAAACTTCCTATTCCAAAATTGGTGTCCCCGTATCAGAAAAAGAAGAGTAAAGCTACTACTCCTGGCACAGCTCGGTTTTTGAAAGGGATTGGACGGAGCCTCACGTCACAAACTGTTGATTTGGCCAAGCACGAGGAGTCTGCAAAAAAGGCTGAGGCAATGGCCGCAAAGATAAAGAAGCCAACTAAGGCAGATTACAAAAACGTGCCTAAAAAATATGTGCCGGGCAGACCTCTGCTACCTCTTGAGAAACTAAGAAAGGTCCCGGCTGGTGTTAAAAGGTTGCATGACTGGTACATGCGGGCATCATCGGTTGGCATCGACACCATCAGTGTGCATATACCAGACCATGCTTTTATTGGTTCGGACCAAAAGGCCGTTGTTACATTCGAGGACATGTGGTTAATGATGAACCTTCAGAGACTCGACGTGCAACTTGTAACGATGTTTGCATTGTAAGTGTCGCTCATACTTCCACATATGTGTGTTATTATTAGTGAGCTGTATAAAATTTCAATATCTGACATGCACGTGTGACTTGCAGAATGCAACATGATCAGCAGGAGATCCTTTACGGTACCAAGCCCAATGCTAGTGCCAGTAAAAGGGTTGGGTATCTCAACCCAATACTTATATCCGAGGAAAGCCACACTTTTAGAATCGGGAAAGACAACGATGAATTACGGGGAAAGATGGACGAAGAAGTTGAGAAGCGTATAAAGGATATGAAGAAGGATTTTGAAGCTCGATACGCCACCTATATAGGACATGCAATGCTTCAATTTCAAGACAGGGAAGCCATAATGGCCCCGTACAACTTTAAGTAAGTGTGATTTTGCATAAATAAAATTAATAATTTCAATACACATGCATCACAGATTTGATTCGTACAGGGACCACTGGATATGCTTCCTCATTTATCCTAAAGTTGGAAAGGTGCTGGTGCTCGACTCCTTGAACTTCGACCCTTCGACATATGCAGAATTCCTCAGCATCTTAGAGCTGTAAGCCTTTTCTATGCATGCATACTTTTATCGATTAAAATTTGAGAATAACATGGTGATTCTATTTGAGATCACAGGGCTTATAGATTCTATAAGATGAGAGGTGGAAAGTACGACCTGTCGAAAAAAGGCGTGCCACTAGACATCCATCATCACTGGCCGGTAAGTATGTGATTTTATGAATACATATCATACACAATGTTGCAACTAAATAACCAATCTCCCGTTATGTAGTGCCACAAGCAACCACAAGGATCGATCCTATGTGGATTCTATGCGTGCGAGTTCATGAGAGTGAACGGACGATACATCACGAACCCTGACAAGGTATTATTAGTAATAGTCAAGTATGTATTTATGTCATTAAAGATGCAAATGTGTTATTATTGAGTATAAATAGATAATGTTTATAAAATTCCTTTACAGCAATTTCAACGAGGAAACCCGGAGAACTTGACCGAAGCTGCATTGTATGGCATAATCGAGGACCTCTGCACATTCATATTGAAAGAGGTCATACCCGCAGAAGGAAAATATCACGATGCTTCCGGGACATTAGCTTTGCCAGAGTTTAGAATACTAACAGAAATTAGTAGATTATCTCTTAGCCGAGATAGTTATTAGAGCTTAGGTGAAAACTTATGATGTATAGAATGCATGAAGCATATATGGTTGTAAACAGAATACTTTGATGTATATAAATGTATGATAGAATTTAATTTCATGTTGCTTTCAATATCAATATAGATCTATATATATATGTTTGTGTGTGTGTAAATAAATATATATATAATTCAGTATTGTTTGAAATTTTGAAAAAATGCGGGAAAACTTCCACTGGCGGCTAAATAAAGAAAACCGCCAGTGAAAAGTGCATTTCCACTGGCGGTTTGCTTTATAAAACCGCCAGTGGAAATGCATTTTCACTGGCGGTTTTCTTTATTCAGCCGCCAGTGGAAATGCAATTTTCACTGGCGGTTCCTTAAGAAAACCGCCAGTGAAAATGCACTTTTCACTGGCGGTTCCAAAATAACCGCCAGTGGAAATGTTGATTTCCACTGACCCCTAGCACTGGCGGTACTGAAAAACGCCTGTGTAAATAGGTTTAGAACCGCCACTATAGAGCTTCTGTGTACTAGTGGGATTTAGGCCCTGTTCCAATTCTATGAGATAAAATTTAGCAGCCTTTTTTAGCTATTTTTAGCTATTTGATGATCTAAATAGTAGAGCTAATAATGATGTGATAAAGTTTAGCTCTTATTATCTTATAAGCTGCTCAAAGAGTGCTAAAATGAGCTAAATGTGGGCTAGAGAGACCATTTTCCACCCCTTACCCTTCAACCTATTCTCTAACTGTGCATTCAATAATATGACGATGTAGCATTAGAGGTATGAGTGTCTTTTTATTTTAATGTGCTAAACTTTATCAGAGTGGTCCAAACATCTTCAAGGAGCTAAACTTTAGTATTTCAATTAATATGGCTAAAATTTAGCAAGAAGCTAAAATTTATCTTCGTGGGATTGGAACATGCCTTTAACCACGCACAAATGCATTCCTTGTCGTTTCCGAGTTGATTAATAACCGTTTTTTTGTCTACTTGATAGTATATGTTTCCAAGACAATGTTTATAAGGAAAAACAAAACAAGTAAACATATCGGTTCATTTTAGGACCTAAAGTAAAGTCAAAAGTGAATAAAAAATTGATTCACTTTACAAGATGTGAGGTGAAGTCAAAAGTGAGTGGAGCACTGGACGCGAATCCTCTCTGACAAAGATCATGTGCCGAGAAGAACCTTAGAACATGTATCTACAATAAAATAACTGAATCGCCCTTATATAAATAAATAATTGTATGTAAATAAATCGAAGTTAATTAGGACTAATTTAGAAACCTAATTTTTCTAAAGGATTTCCATTTTTCTAAGAGAAATTAGTTTATTTTTCTTTTGAAAAATAAGAATCTCTTGGGTGTTTTCAAACTAGCCTTAACATTGTTTTTTATCTTTACTAGTATTTTTTAAAAGATCATGTTCATTAAAAGAGAAACAGAAGAAATAGACTAAACCAGAACGGTTTACTTCAGCAAAGTCACATGACGTGAGAATTCAGAAGCGAGCGAAGATAGATTCACTTCATAGGATGTGAAGCCTCTTTAACGAATATTATTACATACCCATAAAAACTACCGAACATGTATTTAGGAGAGAATAACTAGATTAAAAATAAATAATTATAAGCAAACAGTTCGATGATATTTTATACTTTACAAAGGAAATAACAAAGATAAGCCCACTGTAAATACCCTCAAGCACATAAAATAGAGGCTTGGTTGAGTTTCATGTACGATGATTGATTTACAGTGATGATTTTTAGCGACCTATAAAGATGGTCGCTATAATTATCGTCGGCGTCGCTAAAAGTTTTAGTGACCAAATTCTTTTTAGCGATCAGCCGTCGATTGCTACTGTTGTATAAATTATTTAGCGACCAACGGTGAGTTGGTATATGATATATTTAATAACCAACAGAAAGTTACCTCTATTACGGTTAATTAACATTCAACAATGACAAATCTACATATCACATAAAAGCACCACATATTTTTTATACAATGACAATATAAAGATGGTAAATGACATATATGACACAAAATTACCACAAATCGCATAACTTTATACGCATAAACACAAGACTTTGTCACATGTCTTTTAGGCTTTGCACATATTTGCAAACACTTTTCCAAATATGGGGATGCTAAATTATCACCATTGTTGGTGAGAATGACTGCTTCTGTCTGCAAATCAGTTCCTCTTGAGGTTGAGCATTTTGTTTTTCTGGTCTTCGTCGCAAGTTTGGATATTTAGTTCCTCTTGAGGTTGTTCGCTTCGGATTAAAGTCGGCTGTTTAGACTGTAACTGCAATTCATAAAGATAAAAACACTGTAGAAACAGTAAAAGTTGATACAGATTAAAGCCAAGCGAACATACATTTAAAAACTTTCCATGGGTTTAGTTAAACTCACCACCAGATAGGTCCATTCAAAAACAGCTTACATTTAGAAACATCAGCATCCATATCAGAGTTATCCTTATTACCATCATCTTTTAAATAGTGTTTGGATGAAGAATTTCAAAAACAGCATACATTCGAAATCTTTTGTCACACCTTACATTCGAAATCTTTTGTCACACCCGGTTTTAGAAGGTAAATCGAATGCGAACCATGTACGTATCAGGATCAGAAATTCACGTACATAGCGATTACATAATTGGACATCATCACACAGTGCTCAAATAATAGCGGAAATAAGTATACTTTATTATATCATGATGCCCAAAACATCCACATAGTCATTAACTTAAATATAAATCAAAGTGCTGAACAAAACGTAGTAAGATAAGGCCTTCACAGGCAGCCGACTGGGGGTTTGCCGCTAGTCTAGTTTAGAATTACTCGAAGTCTTGAAACTCCTGAAAATCCTCCACATTTCCTTCATCTTCTCCAGAGCAATGGATAGGGACAACCTGGTGTTTGGTGTTTAAGCAAGGGTGAGTACACATCAACGTACTCAACAAATGTCCTGTTTGGTTGAAGTGGACTAGATGTATGTGTGGTTAAGCTCAAGCAGTTGCTTTTAGTTGGTCAGGTATTTATCATTAATAGAAGCCAGGTTTTATCATAAAACCTAAGTTGATATTCCCAAAAGAAAGTACTAAATATCATAATTACAGCCATCATCATTAAACCATCAACATAAATGAATCTGGAGTATCTCTAATCAAAAAAGTATCCCAAGACTGCTCTTAACCGTGAGCACGGCTGATGAAAGGGAAATGGGCTTAATCATTTCCTGTAATCGATTTTGGTGGTTAACGCCCATCACAAACCACATAGACTAACTAGTTGTCACACCCGGTTTTGGAAGGCAAACCGAATGCGAACCATGTACGTGCCAGCATCAGAAACTCACGTACACGGCGATTACATAATTGGATATCATCACACAATGCTCAAAATAAATAGCAGAAAGGTACTTTATATACATCAAGAATGTCCAAGACATCCACAGAGTCTAATACATAGCCATAATGTTCAACATAAATATCAAAGTGACGAGAAACGAAACGTAGATGATAAGCTTACACAGGCAGCTGACTGGGGGGTTGCCACTAAGATAAACTAAAACTCGTCGTAATCTTGGAACTCCTCGAAGTCCTCCATCTTGCCAGTATCACCTCCTGAATACTGAGTACAATAGGGACAACCTGGGGTGGGGGTGGTGTGTAAAGCAAGGGTGAGTACACATCAACGTACTCAGCAAATGTCCCGTTTGGCTAAAGTGGACTAGCTGTATGTGGGGTTGAGGTTAAGCAGTTACTTTTAGTTAGTCAAGTATTTATTATTATTAGTAGAGCTAAGTTTTAGTAATAAACCCAGTTATTACCCAAAAGTACTCCCTCAAAAGAGGAAATACCAGAGATCAGATTTATAACATCATTATTAACCATCATCATAAAAGTAACCAAAGTTCTTCTAATCAAAGAGGATCCCAATGCTGCTCTTAACCGTGAGCTCGACTGATATACCAGTTTCTAACACTCTGTAGAGGTTGCACACTTTACCCACGAGTCATGATCCCTTTCCAGCCTGGGTTGTACAGACCCGATCTTCACTACCGAGGTGAATGGCTAGGGATACACTATGTAGCCTTTACAAGGACTCCCCTAGTGCATAGCTGCTCGTTAGGTTTCGCCAGTTATACAAACGCAGTACACCTCCCCAAGGTGGGTGACTAACAAAACCAAATCGAATGAACCTCTACACCCCCCCTTAGCAGAGCGAGCACTACGCCCCGGCCCCCATTGATGGCCCTCAGGCAAAGCCAACTACACCCCCAGGTTCATCTAATTATTCAGCTAAGGGTGTCCCATTCCACCCTTATGGTTGCACTGGTATCCCAGGTGGTCACTCCACGAACAGGTCCTTACGGAGAGGTACTCAGGAAAAAGGCCTGAGCCCCCTAGAGTATCACAATAACATCATTAGGATAACATCATCGTATCATAAATAATCACATCATGTTCATTGATTAAGTTAAGGCAATAGCAAGATGCTAACCATGATAAACCAAAAAGGTAAACAAGGATAAGGTAAATACAGACTAGTCAATCCTTAGGTTAAGTAATGTAAAGTGTGACAGTGAATCATAAAGTATGTAGGACATAATAGGTTAGAGGACACTTGCCTTCACCAGGTTGTTGCTCAGGGAGGTCTCCAACAACACACTCAGGAACCTCAGACTGCTCGTTGTCTAAATAAAGCGAGCATGCATTCAATACATTTGGAAAGTACAAATGAACAACACACCAAACATGTACAAACATAGGAATACATCTTAAAAGACACAATACTAAATAAGAAATAGTGAGATTAAAGTATAACATGAATTATAACATAAACTAACTTCCTTTAGAAATAGATTATTATTTCTTTAAGTATTGCCCACAAATACATAACATAGTTCAATTTATTTTATTGTGACCTAAAAGTTAGACCAGAGATGAATTCATGTAATACACATTATTAATCTCACAAGATTAAACATGTTTTAATCTCTAGGGTTTTCCCTTTTTTATTTTATTAAATAAACAAATGTATACATATACTAGTTCATAGTTATCCATAAAATTAGAAAGCACAGAATGTAAATGGAACTAATTTATTTAAACAGAGAATAATCCTGTGAACATTTTGCAATTTGAATCACTAAATTTGGAGTTCATATGCAAAATATATGAAATAAACAAGTTTGGGAATTTAAAATATGAAATTAGGTCTAATTCTGTGAATATTTAAAAGTCCAGCGTTCAATCTGCAAGATTACAGGGGCCTGCGCGCGAAAACCAGGGACGGCGGGTTGATTCTAAACAAACCGAGGGTCTCTTTAATAAAACTACCGCGTGAAAGGGAATCGGGCGATTCAAACCGTTGGATCAGAAAGCGACGACCGATATTAGATTTGCGGCCGAGGGCGCGCGCGGGCGGGCAAACGCTGACAGGCGGGCCAGGGGGTGTCAGCGACCGAGGGGGAGAGCGCACTGACCGATCGGGCCCAGTGCTAGGGGACACGGGCACTGACAGGCAGGCCTAGGAGCAGGGTGCACGTGCGCGAAGCGGTATCCCACGATCTGGGTCGTGCGATCAAGACGGACGGGGGAGATCAGACCGGGGGAGGGTGAATGGCTGCGGGCGGCGCCGCTCCTCCTCGCGACGGTGAAGTCGCCGGAGTTGGGGAAGGCGCGTGCTAGGGTGGTTCCGGGGTCACTGGGATTGGGCAGAGAGGGAGAGAATGACACGGTGAACTCAATGGCGGGGAAAAGGCCACGAATCCAAGGTCAGAGAGGGGGAAGTGGTGGGGAAAAGACTTTGGGCGGACCGGAGGAACTCTGGTCACGGGGAGGGGGCTTGAGGCGCGCTAAGGCCTGGGATAGTTTCAGCAGAGGGAGGGGTACCTTAGGGACCAACGCAAGGGCACTGGACTGGGCTAATTTGGCCGGTCACCGCGCGGGCGCGGCGGACCGCCACGGCCAAAATCCGGTGAAGCCGAAATTGGCCGACCACAGAGCGAAATTGGGGAAACTGAGCACGGGCACTGGTGTCTCACCTTGGGGCGGAGCTCGGGGTGGCTTGGCGTGGTCTCCTGTGAGCTAGATGGTCGAGGAGGCGGGCGCGGGTCTCCGGCGAGGTCTGGCGGCATGAGCAGAGCGTGAGCGAGGGCGGGACTGCGTGAAATGAGGCGTGGGAGTGAGTGCGGGCACGGTGAAAGTGCATTCATCCCTTTTGTGAGTTTTGGTGATTTGGATAACAACACATTTAAAGGTCTAACAAGTTTGCTAAGTGTTGAACAGAAAATTTAGTATGATGAACATACTTGAATAGTGTATAATGGTCAGTGAACAAAGGTTCAACACGAGGTTAAATAACCAGTGAGACAATGCAAATGGATATAATATGGTCTCTATATTGGTTTGAATATATGGACAAGACCTAAGAAATCACTATGCATAAATATGATTAGAATAGAGGTTGAAGTGATTAAGAGGATTGGTCAAGCCAAAGTGAATAAGATATGAGGAATCGTGAATTGGCTTGACCATATTACTATTAGTCCATATATGCTTCTATGAGAATCAAACTAGAGCTTGATTGATCTTAGCATTTATATCTAGATGACATTCAAGCAAGGTTCACAATATCGAAGAAATGATTCTCTCAATGGATGCTCAATATGATGTGACTCAAGAATGGCTTGATAGGGTGAATATAGCAAGGAAAGGGCTTCGAGGAACTAAGTGAAGGTGAAGGCCAAGCGACGGCTTGTGGACCGAGGTACCATGGCTAAGGTGAAGAAGAGAGTACTTGCACTAAGTCGATGAACTAATCAGCTATGAAGAGTTATAATATATTGATGCATCAGTAAGGTGACTTGAAGCCATGATTTGAACTCATATATGGTAAAATGGTACAAGTCACAGGCTCGATTTGTGTTTGCTTCAAAAGGTGAGACAAAGATGTTTGTGATCCTTATGAAGCAACGCTATGGAGAAATCACTCATGAGACACTAATGACTCAAGGAGTTTACTTAATTATATTTTATTTAACTTGAGTATAGGAATCGTCGTACTATCAAGGGGGATCCAAAAAGAAGGTTGATGTTGGTACTAAAGCTCAAAATCCTTGATCCAAAACTTCTATTTTACCCTTGTTAATCCTTAGTGAAAGTATGTAGTACAACCTTTTTAAGTCTATCTTGGCCAAAATTGCTCTCTGGAAAATACTGGTTCAGCTGGTTTTCAGGCTGGTTCAGCTGTTATTCAAATACTGGTTCAGTCGGACACTCAACCAATTTTCAGTCTCGTGGAAACTGGTTCAGCCGGTTTTTGTACTGTTCACTTTTTTCTGCCAGCTGATGTGTCAGCCAAAAAGCTGTGCGCAGCTTTTTGAAAACCGATTCAGCCGGTTTTGGGACCGGTTCAATCAGTTTTTGTGCAGAAAAGTAAAAAACGGCTAGTTTTAGAGCCCCACCTATATATACTCACTCCTACCTCTCTCCTCCACACATGACCACGACTGGACCTCCATTTCTAACCTGAGAAACACCTCTCACACACCTCTTGCCTCTCCCATTTCAAATCTTTGGAGAGAAATCTTTGAGTGAGATTGAAGAGCTGTGATTTTTGTGTTTCATCTCCAAATCCTTCTTATTCTTCTTGATTCAAGATTTGGTACTACATCGAGTTCTTTGTGGATGCATTACTCTTGGAGCTTCTAGCTCTAAGACGACTAGGTGTCTTTTGTGAGTCTCCAAATCTTGTGGAAGACCATAAGAAAGTTTGTATTACCCGCTCGTTTGAGCAAAGATTAGTGTGTGGGCTTGACCTTTGTGGTCAGCAAATGGAGGATTAGGGTTGAAAGACCCAGCTCTTTGTGGGCGCCTCAACGAGGAAGTAGGGCACCTTGGTGGTGTGACCAAACCCCGGGATAAATCTTGTGCCTCTTGTGTTCTTGCTCATTGTGTTTGTTTGTGTTCTTCGTTCTCTCACCATTCCGTGGAAGATTTGTTTATATCTTTTTGGTGTGTGGATTTTGAGAAGTGCCCTTCTCAGATCTACTACTTTGAACCCTATGGATCAACTAGAACATCTCATTTTCAAAGTTAACTGGGTGGATTTCGAGATCAATTCAGTTTTATATCTCATTCTTTAGTTGAGCTCATGCAAACTGGTTGCACCGGTTTTGACACCGGTTGAACCGATTTTACCTAGTTTGTTTCTAGTTTTTGTTGAAAAAAGTTTCCACTTGCCTATTCACCCCCCTCTAGGCAACTTTCAATTGGTATTAGAGCCTAATCCTCGTTCTAATGCTTAACTGCGTGAGGAAAAGATGTTGGGGGACTAAGAAACGAAAGTCTTCTAAGCTTGAAAAAGTTGAGGTTGCCTCGACTTCATCTTTTGGTGCAGATGTTGATCCTAGGGCAATAGACCTTGCCATGAGAATCGCCGAAAGGATGTTCCTCAAAATGAAGGAAGATGAGGCGAAGAACAAGATTGAAGAAGAAGAAAATGATTGATGGAGACCAAACGACGAATCCACCTCTTCACAAGGTTTGTCTTTCAAATCCACTTCTCATATGTGCTTTATTGCTAATGGGAGTGACAGTGAAAGCAAAAGTGAGGATGGGGAGGAGCAAGAAAGCGATAGTGAAGATGAGGATGATCTTCAACAATTCTTCGCTCAGCTAAGCAAGAAACATCGGATGAGCTTGCTCAAACTCATGAAAAGAGCGGAAGAACAAAAATAAATGCTTCATAAGCAAGAAGACTTCCTCCTCAGAAAAATCGAAGACTTAGAGAAGTTGACCAAAGAGCATGAGAAGCTAAAGTGCTCTCATGATGATTTGGTCCAAAGGTATGAAGACATTTCAATTGAGCAAATTAAAGCTGTTAATCATTCATCATATATTGCTCAATTAGAAAATAAAAATGCTATGTTCAAGAACATGATAGAAAGGCTAAATATTGAAAATCTAGCTTTGCAAGAAAACATGATATGCTTTTGTGCTCTCATAATAAATTTATGGATTCACATATCATGTTAGAAATGGCTCATGAGGTTGTGTTAACTAATTTGAAATCATACCAACCTCACATATGCACATGTATTCAAGTAGAAACTATATTATCATGTGCTAACAAAGTTGCTCTCAAGAAAGCCAATCTTCCATTGAGCTAGAAATTTCAGGAATTAGTGATATTTATATCACACAAGAAAATAAAGAGCTCAAGGAAGAAGTTGGAAGGCTAAGAAGGAGCTTAACTCTTTTGAAGGGAAAGTGTCATGCTCAACCTTCTCAAGATAACAGTGATAATATGGTGAAAAAGATTGAGAAGGGGACAACCGTGGCATGCACAAAACCTCTTCAAAAGAATACCAAGCTTTCCAAGAAGGGCACGAGCAAAATTCATGGTAAGAAAATTAATGCCCATACTATTTGCTCTAACAATGTACCTATGTGCTTCAACAAAGAAAGATCAAAGAGAAGCGATAGAAGGTGCTATGGATGCAAGGATAAGGGTCATGAAATTGATTCATGCCCCCACATGAAGAATCAAGACCTTGCACGATCAAGAAAGATGACCATCAAGAAAGATGAAAGCAAAAGGCAAATACATTGCAAGGACAAGCACCACATTTGCTACAATTGCCGTGAAAAAGGTCATCTATTCAAGGTTTGTCCAAAGGGTAAAATTCCTAAGCCTAACTTGTCAATACATTCAGATATGCTTAGGAGACCTAAATTTGACTCTTGTGCTAGAAAGGTGATGAGTTCACCACATTCTAGGACCAAGGCTATTTGGGTGCCTAAGTCCTTAATGGCTAACCTTGATGGACCCATCATGAGATGGGTACCAAAATATACTTAATAAGTTTTGCAGGTACCCAGAAATGATATGAAGCTTTGGGGTGCTTGAGCAGTTTAACTCAATTCTTATCTCAAGCTATCAATCTTACATTGTCTATCCTTTAAGATTGACCCAAAGATTAATTGAGTTGTTATATCACTAACTTCATATTCATCTCTAGCAAGAAATTGTGTTGTAGGGAATAAGGATTAACCTCTGTGGGAATCAAGCAAAAGGCCTACAACCAAGTGATATCCAAAGGATGGTAACAATTAAATCTTAAGTGCACATTGTTTTTAATTATTATATTCCTTTGTGTCTTTTGTAGCCACATAGGAAAATGAAGCACATGAGAATGAACTTAAAATATTTAACCGTGTCTTGGAAAAGTTCCAATCATATGGTAGATTGCAAGTTTATATTTTTATATTGTGACAATCTACATGCTTTAAATTGGTTGTATGTATCTTGTGGCATATTTCAAATTTATTATCGTATTATTGCCATGACCTAGACATAAAGAGGATTATCCCATTTTCTTAAATGAATAGAGTGCTAAGTAAGAAATTCAAATTCTTAAAGCACTTACCAAAAGGGGAATTCTCTATATGACTAGAGTTGTGAGACTAATGTTTCTATCTAAGTGTTTATGTAGTCTCACAACATGAGAATGTGTTTCTCAAATGGAATGTTCCATTCAACATTCAAAAAAGATCAATACAATACTATGCGATGTATTCCTTCTTGTTTAAATTGGTTTTGAGTCTTCAACATTAATCACTCACCATGTTATGAATTAAAATTGCCTATAAACTTAATTAAATAATCATGCTACTTTTATCTTGTTTCAATTAATGTTATGCATGATGCTTGTAAGGGTAATTTAGTTCATATCATGAGGTTTCCTTATTTTAGTAACCTTTTTATCATTCATATGAGGTTGCTAAAAAGAAAGATATTGCTTGTGTTTCTAATGTAATCTCTTTTAAGATATTTCATGGAAATTCATAAGTAGAGATTGTGCTCTTTCAATTGGTAAAATCACAAGCATTAAAGGTTAATCTTCACTTAAAAGAAAGAATAGGAATGCTCAAGGCAAAGGTATGGAACAAATTGCTTCAATTGGTAGTTGATCAATAGTAGTTCCTTTCAAGTGGCATTCTTTCAATTGGTAATAATATATTCTATGGAAAGAAATGTGTAACACCCTGAATTTGGGGGTATAAAATTTCTTTTCTAATATCCGCCAAATTCAGGTGTTACTCTCTCTTTTCCTGTTGCCCTTCTTTATCTTTTCAAAATAGTGGAGGAATATTTTGGTTTTCTTATATAACTATTAGATGTATTAACAAAACCTTAAGAGAATAATGGTTGTTGCATCATGCGGTAACAGAGTTATTTTGGTCGGACGTGTTGCCTTGAGTGTGCATCCATTTGATTCGTGGATCATTCTTATGAATAAACTTAATTGGAAAAGAGAACAAATAGAGAAAAGGATTGGAAAATAGATAAAACACCTTTCCCCCTCCCCCCCTCGACCAGGCCCATCCCGCTTCCCCAGTGCGGCCCAGCACCACTCGCTTCTCCCCCCTTCGGCCCACCTGGCTAGTGCCACGCACGGCCCAGCTAGCCCACTCCCCTAACCGTGGCCCAGCCACCCCCCAGCCCACTCCCGCGCGTGGCCGCGCGGCCCACCCAGCGCCGGCGCCCCCTCCCCAAACCCAAGCGCGCGGGCGTGCCCAGTCGCCGCTGCCGCCTGCGTGCGGGCCCCACGCATCATCCCTCCCAGGAAAAACCGTCTCTCCCACCCAGCCGTGACTCCCTTGGCGGCCGTAGCGCTGCCCAGTGCCCCGTCCTCGCCGGCGTCCAAGCTTGCCTCGCGGAGTCGCTAACCCCCCCCGACCCTCTTCTCTCCCACCTCGACGCACCCGCCGAGCCTAGAGCTGTTGCCGCCGTCGAGGTAGGTCCCTCCTGCCCCCCTCTCTTCTACCCCTCCGGCCGAGCTCCTGCCCCTGCCCCTAGCAGCGTGGCATGGCCAGGCGCGGTGGCCCGGCATCCCGTGGCGGCCAGCGAGCGCGGCGCGGTGGCCTGCACATGCGCGGCCCGACGCAGTGCGTGGAGCCCCCGGCGCAGCCCGGCATGGCACGCGGTGCCCGTGGTGTGTCCCGGCGCTCGCGCAGTGCCCCTGGGGCAGCCCGGCATGGCGCACAGTGCCCCAGCGCTGTGCGCGCGATGCCCTGCACGGCCCTGCCCTGTGCGCAGCGTCCTGGCGCGGCTCGCGGCCTGCGCAGCCAGCCCGGCTTGCCCTGCACGGCTCGCCCATGCACGACCGACGTCCCTACACGGTCGTCCGCGACCCTCGCACGTTCCAAGCATGTCCGTGCGTGGCCCGGTGCCTCAACGTGCTTCGCGCGGCCCCGGTACATCTCCCATGTGTGTCGTTCATCGAGTCGCACCTGTGCCCTCGCTCGACGACAGCGTGCTTCTACCCCTCGTCTACCGCTAGACGTAGTAGTCTATCCTCGCGGTGTCCGCGCGTAGCGCGTTGAAGTCGCGCGTGCCGTTCGCGCGTGCCATACATGTCGTTCACACGTATTGACGCGCCCTATCGCTTGAGTTGTTCCACATGTACCACACCTAGTTTAATGGGTCGCGTGCCTTGTCGCGTGGCAATAAGATGTTTCGCCTAGAATCGCTCACGTTAATTAATTTACGTAATTTAAACGACGGGTAACCGAGTAGCAAACCCATCAAAGCTAAGCGTCAATGGTATCTATGTGATAATTATCTGTCAGTATGACTAAGTCGTGTTAAAATATTGTAATTAATATCAGCTTAACATGCACACGATATCTCTCGATCGATGCGCCGATCCCCTCGGTTCCTCTCCCACGCGTGTCTCGCGTGCCGATCACGTGTGTCGCGCGACGTCTACGGGTTATAATAAATTGTTTTCGCCTATAATCACTCATGTTAATAAGATGAATTCGTCAAGTCATATGTTTTAGATAATTAACTTAGGGGTCACTCGAATAATATTTATTAGATTAATACTCTAACTAGATTAAATGTGTAGCGTTCCACTTAGGCTTACATAATAAATATCGGTTAATATAATCAGGTCGAATCAAATGTTTTAACTAGTATTTGTCTAGCGTAAACCCGTTATCTTATCGACCGTAGCTTCGAGTTCGACGTTTCTTTTTCCTCGCGTGACCGTAGTAACGCACTTTGTTTTATTTTGCATATTTTTATAATGTTTTCCTTTGCATGGTGTAATGTTCTTATGCATGTATATGATTGCTTGTGTCTGTTCGTATTCGCTGCGTGTCGCGAATAGTTTGTGACCTGTTCCCGAGCTTCGAGGAATCGACGATCAAGCCTTGGTGACCAAGTGATCAATTTCTTTGAGTTCTACGAGGTTGAAGACCCTGAGCATCTGTTTGGTGAAGGCAAGTGTCCTCTGACCCACTATGTCCCATTTACTTTATAATTCACTGTCCTGCATACTCTGAACAACCTAAGGATTGACTAGCTTTCTATTTACTTGGTCCTTGATTACCTTTTGGGCTACTATGGTTAGATTCATGTTATTGCTTTACTTTAATCAATGAACATAATGTGAACACTTATGATACAAAGTTGTCATTATGATTATGATGTTGGACTGGTGATACTTTAGGGGGCTCGAGCGGTTTTCTTGAGTGCCTCTCCGTAAGGACCTATTCGTTGGATGACCTCCCGAGAAAACAGTGCAACCATGAGGGTGGAATGGGACACCCTTAGCTGAATAATTAGAGGAACTGGGGTGTAGTTCGCTTCGCCATCGTGCCGTTAATGGGGCTCGGTGCATGCGGCTCGCTCTGCCAAGGTTGGTTCGCCCCTTAGGGAGGAGTGCGGTGCATTTAGGAAACCTAATGGGTGGCTACAGCCTTAGAGAATCTTTGTAAAGGCTTCATAGTGAATTCCCTAGCCATTCACCTTGGGAGTGAATAAGGGTCTTGCAAGCCCGGGCTAGAGAGGGAATCACGATTTGTGGGTAAAGTGCGCAACCTCTGCAGAGTGTTTGAAAACTGATATATCAGCTGTGCTCGCAGTTATGAGCGGCCAAGGGAGCTCCATTGATTAGAAATACTTGATCAGAGATGGTTTGTTTACAGATGATGATGAGGAGGATGGTTATGATTATGCTTATGGTAATGGTAAGTGGTATTCTTTCTGTTTGGAAAGGGTACTTTGGGTTAATAACTTGGTTAATGCTAAAACTTAGCTTTCTACTAGTAATAATAACCTGACCAACTAAAAGCAACTGCTTGACTTAACCCCACATAAAGCTAGTCCACTACAGCCAAACGAGACATTTGTTGAGTACGTTGATGTGTACTCACCCTTGCTTTGACAAAACACCAGGTTGCCTTTGGTGCAATCTATGCTTAGGTAAAGAAGGAGGCGTTGAGACGAACCTCCAGGAGTTCCAGGACTTCGACAAGTTCGAGGATGAGGCTAGCGACCTCCCCCAGTCAGCTGCCTGTGGTGGGTTGTTTATGTTGGCTACGTTTCGATTCTGTGTACTTTGATTTATATTATGTAAATGGCTCTAGTCTATAATAGTTTTGCTTACTCTTTATTGTAATTCGAAGCATTGTGCTATGATGAGTCATTTATGTAATCGTTGTGTACGTGAATTACTGATCCTAGCACGTACATGGTTCGTATTCGGTTTACCTTCAAAACCGGGTGTGATAAAATGTCAATATGAAGGTTAAATTCCTTTTGGCTTAAATTTGTAAATTAGTGCATATTGTTAATTCACTCCTCCATGTGCATTAACTTAAAAGGAATTTAATTTATGCCTTTACGCCACATAAATGATGATTTGTTTGCCATTCATATATAAATACCATCATTTATTAAATACTTCCTTGTACCACTAATATCTCTTTTTCAAAGTGCTTTTTCGACTAGTTTTAAAAGGAAAAGAGATAACAAGCTAAAGAAGTAAGTCTCCACAAATGAAGAAAAGAAGAATACTTAGATGACACCATCTCATATAGTAAGATCTTTCAATTGATATAACAAATGGTACATTCTATATGGTGGTAAGTATTCTTAGGCATAAGTTAATTTATTGCAAATTTGTCATGCCTTGACCAATATATGTAATGTACTCCTCATGAGACTCTTAACTGAATTGAAAGTGCATTTGGCAAGGCATTCAAATACTTGATGCACATATCTAGTGGGAGCACATTATATATATCTTGTGTCATAGAGAATAAGTTTCCCTTGAGTAAGCTATTCTAATACAATCCATAATGGTAAATTTGTGTCACATTCATATGGATTGTAATCTTCGGTTTCCAAATAGCTACTCTTGATGTAGTTTAAAATTTCCTTTATATTATATCAAGTCCATAATAATCCCTTTTGTTGATATTCATCATATGCATATGCACTAACATGGATATGTTTTTTAAACTGTAAAAAGTGAAAATAGTGATCCATACTCTAAATTTTGGAAACCTACAAATTGATATCTTAGAAATCTACTTATATCGGTATCCATATGCTTCACACTGAATTGGATCACTAAGTTGTAAATTCCATGCATAATTTGTCTTCATTTGTTAAGATATGATATAAATGCTTGTGCGACTAACCTTGAGAAGCTAGGTGCACCCAAGGTCAAGCTAGGTACATCGTCAAGAAGACGACCTTCAAACAATGATGTATCAAGAAAAGGTAACGCCAAGAATAAGCCCCGAAGAAACAACCATGGATGAAGGGCACTTGGCTACAACCCATCTAAGCATATAGCTTGATCAACATGGGTTGTTTAAAGAGCAAGTTAAGTGAAATGTAACAAAAGGAGAAAAGGCTCCTATTCTTAACTCTAGCTCTTATCTATGTGATTACATATTGACTTGAAACCACGTAAGATGGTTGTCAAGTATATGTGGGTGCCTACACAAAGAGAAAGGCCACAATAAGGAATTTGTGGGTACCCAAGGCTCTTATTACTAATCTCAAAGGACCCAATTCAAATTGGGTACCAAAATACGAAGCTTAAACTTATTTTGAAGGATCACTCCTTCATTGGATCAACCTGGGTGCTCAATAATGGATGTATAAATCATATTTGGAGATAGTAGCAAGGGTGGTAACAACTAAATCTCAAGTGCATATTATTTTCAAATCTTATCTCTTTTGTGACTTGTGTAGCCACTAAGGAAGAAGAAGCACTTGAGGGTATACATCAGTTGTTGATTATGAAATAAAGGTCCAATTAGAAGAAAAATGAATCTTATCATATGGTCAATAATCCAAAACTATGTGATGTACTCTCTCTAGTTAATTTGGATTTGATTCTTCTATATTAGACACTCACCAGAATATGGATTAAGTCAGCCCTTTAGACTTCATTGAATAACCATGCATATTATCCATGTCATTCAAAATATATTGTGCATGAGGGTTCAAGGCAAATTTAGTCCATATTATGAGGTTTCTCTATTTTAGCAACACACTTGCCTTTCACATATAAAGGGTTGCTAAATAAAAAACTAGTGCTTGTGCTACTAATGCCATCTCTTTTGTTGAGTTTATCCATAGAAAATATATGTTAAGAGATGATGCTTGTTTTAAATTGGATAAATCACAAGCTTAAAGGATACTATTCAACTAAAGTATGATGAAGTTGATAAGACGTCAAAGTATGAAAACTTACTCTCATTCAGTTGTTTTAGTATTCTATCCTTAGTGTGATGTACCATAGTATAGGTTAATTTCCTTGCAATATAAAAGGTTCAATAGTGCATATAACTTTGACATCAACTATATGTGTGCACTAATTTAAAGGAATTAGTCTATCCTTTTGGGTTTTAAGAATGATGATTCATTTGCCATCCACATATAAGGATCATCATTTGTGAAACCCTCCCTTGTGTTTCTAATGCTCTCTTTTCTAAGTGTTTCAATAAGGTCCTTCCAAATGCTTTCAAGATGGATTCAAAATCTATGGATATAAGAGTCTTGGTTATTTCAATCATTGAGTTTCAATTGATCTCATATCAAGTTTGATCGAATCAAGAAAAGATGAATGAAGTTCAAGATCACTTGGTTGGATGAAATCGTAAAGAGAAAAGAGATCACAATGATTCAAGAAGGGAGTTATACTTTTTTGTCAACCAAATAATGAAGATGTAGTGACATATTTGTATGATATCCTTCATTATGAGGTTTGAGGTTTATATCAGCATGCTTTACCCTTCAGGATTTCAATTGATATACTTTTAGTTCTTAAACTTTCAATTGGTGTAATTTTCATCATCTATGTAAAGCATGTTATGTTAAACCAATATATATTGCAAACATCTCCTTTAACCTTGTATTGTTGATGTGCATAAGTGTACTTTGTGTACTCTTGCATGCACAAATTGAGGGAGAGTTTAGTCTATATCTTGTGAGACTAATGATTTCTTTCAAGTTCATGTTGTGTAGTCTCACACCTTGGAGAACATCAAATGAGGATGAATGGTTCCATAGAAATGAAAATGAGTTTCTCTTGATCGTTTGAAGACGATAAATTCCTCTTTGAAATGTCAAGCCTATCAAAAGCTAAGATGGAAATTCATGATTATAATGGAGACCATGTGGCGTAGAACAAAGGTGTGTCACTCCATGAACTATTGTATTACATTTGTATATCTAGGCTCTTACATGCTAGTGTGTGCATGTATATGCAATATCTTAAGTCACATCATAAGGTTGCACTTGTGGTGACGATTAAAGAATCTCTAGATATTTGATTAATACCTCTTGTGGTGATGTCATAAGTTAGTATTAAGTCATCTTAGTGAGGTATGAGTCAAACATGCTAACTTCTCAAGAATCTTGGCTTAAATATTGCATATCTATTAGTATACCTTTTGATTATGAGTAATTCCCTCAATTGGTACAATTTCACATTTTCATACTTTATTTGTACCAAGGTTCAAATTGTAGAACTTAATCCCCTGGCCTCACAAGTCCAAGTGCATAAGCTAAACAAGTATTCATCACTTGTATGCACACATTTAGGGGGAGAATGGTCTATAATTTGAATCTTTGAGACTAACTTCATTTTCAAGTCTTATGTGTGTAGTCTCAAATTAGAAAGGAATCTTCAAGCAAAGACAATCGCTTCCACTGCAAATTTTGATGGGTATCAACGATTCTTTGCTCCAATAAATGTATCTTCTATACATTTCATAAGAGAATGAGTTTCTCTTGTATATGCTACTCCAACGTCATCTAAAATTGGTAAATATGTATCACATCTTTTTGGATTACAAATATCTGAAGTAGCATGGCTTATAAATTCTCCTATCTAGAAATTAATTGATTAAATAGCGCACATGTTTCTTATGTTGCATGATTATGTTCAATTGATACTCATTTTATGCCAATGGTACTTTAAATTACAAATAAGTACTCTCAACTGGTATCAATTGAATTCATGTATATGTGTGCAATAAATCTTGAGGAGAACTTAGTGTAATATGCAATTAGTGATCTGTTCATATATCAAATTGTATCAATTGGTGTTTTTCAATTGGTATTTTTCGTACATGGTCACTAGTTGTACAATCCATACTTGTGAAATTTTCATGTTGCCTCTTATTGTGATAAGAAAATGCTAGGTGACATCTAGACTCCAGGTATCAAGATTTATCTTTCGAATTAGTATGACAATATTCATTTAATATCTTGGACCTATGTCACAACTATACCAACAAGAGCTTGCAAATGAATTCTAAATCTAACACAAGTCTGGAAACCCCTTGAAAAGGTAAATTGCAAAGGTACATCACTTATGACACTTATCCATTACCTTTGTGCCATCTAAGGACCCTTTTTCTTGATAGTGTGTTCAAATCTTGCTTAATCATAATTTCTACCCTTTATATTCTTTGTATCCTTTTTGGAGATGTATGACAAAGGGGGAGAAATTGTGCGTTAAAGCTTACCTTTAGTCTTATGTAACTAAGTGTAAGAACTTTTTAAAAGGGGGAGAAATAATTGAAAAAAGGGGGAGAATCATAAGTAAAACATAAGATGTAGGAAATTGATGAGTGCATAATATGTCATGAGCATCACGTTTATTTTATGACACAACGCACCCCATGAATAGTATGATATAAGTTGTCTTCATACTTTGATCCAAATATGTGCTTTTGGAATTTGTGTACAAAATTGGTATTTTCTGAAATGCACATATTTAGGGGGAGGAAACTATATCATATGATTCAAAGTCTTATTTATCAAATCTTATGTAAGCTTTAAATGTGTTGTCATCAATCACCAAAAAGGGGGAGATTGAAAGTGCACTCATCCCTTTTGTGAGTTTTGGTGATTTGGATAACAAGACATTTAAAGGTCTAACAAGTTTGCTAAGTGTTGAACAGGAAATTTAGTATGATGAACATGCTTGAATAGTGTATAATGATCAGTGAACAAAGGTTCAACACAAGGTTAAATAACCAGTGAGACAATGCAAATGGATATAATATGGTCTCTATATTGGTTTGAATATATGGACAAGACCTGAGAAATCACTATGCATAAATATGATCAGAATAGAGGTTGAAGTGATTAAGAGGATTGGTCAAGCCAAAGTGAATAAGATATGAGGAATCGTGAATTGGCTTGACCATATTACTATTAGTCCACATATGCTTCTATGAGAATCAAACTAGAGCTTGATTGAACTTAGCATTTATATCTAAATGACATTCAAGCAAGGTTCACAATATCGAAGAAATGATTCTCTCAATGGATGCTCAATATGATGTGGCTCAAGAATGGCTTGATAGGGTGAAGATAGCAAGGAAAGGGCTTCAAGGAACTAAGCGAAGGTGAAGGCCAAGCGACGACTTATGGACCGAGGTACCATGGCAAAGGTGAAGAAGAGAGTACTTGCACTAAGTCGATGCTAATCAGCTATGAAGAGTTATAATATGTTGATGCATCAGTAAGGTGACTTGAAGCCATGATTTGAATTCATATATTGTAAAATGGTACAAGTCACAGGCTCGATTTGTGTTTGCTTCAAAAGGTGAGACAAAGATGTTTGTGATCCTTATGAAGCAACGCCATGGAGAAATCACTCATGAGACACTAATGACTCAAGGAGTTTACTTAATTATATTTTATTTAACTTGAGTATAGAAATCGTCGTACTATCAAGGGGGATCCAAAAAGAAGATTGATATTGGTACTAAAGCTCAAAATCCTTGATCCAAAACTTCTATTTTACCCTTGTTAATCCTTAGTGAAAGTATGTAGTACAACCTTTTTAAGTCTATCTTGGCCAAAATAGCTCTCTAGAAAATACTGGTTCAGCTGGTTTTCACGCTGGTTCAGCTGGTATTCAAATACTGGTTCAGCCAGACACTCAACCGGTTTTCAGTCTGGTGGAAACCTGTTTAGCCGGTTTTAAAACCGGTTCAGCCGGTTTTAAAACCGGTTCAGCCGGTTTTTGTACTGTTCACTTTTTCTGCCAGTCTGCTGTGTCAGCCAAAAGCTTTGCGCAGCTTTTTGAAAACCGATTCAGCCGGTTTTGGGACCGGTTCAACCGGTTTTTGTGCAGAAAAGTCAAAAACGGCTAGATTGGGAGCCCCACCTATATATACTCACTCCTACCTCTCTCCTCCACACATGAGCACGACTGGACCTCCATTTCTAACCTGATAAACACCTCCCACTCCCTCTCACACACCTCTTGCCTCTCCCATTTCAAATCTTTGGAGAGAAATCTTTGAGTGAGAGTGAAGAGCTGCGATTTTTGTGCTTCATCTCCAAATCCTTCTTGTTCTTCTTGATTCGAGCTTTGGTACTCATCGAGTTCTTTGTGGATTCATTACTATTGGAGCTTCTAGCTCCAAGATGACTAGGTGTCTCTTGTGAGTCTCCAAATCTTGTGGAAGACCACAAGAAAGTTTGTATTACCCGCTCATTTGAGCAAAGATTAGTGTGTGGGCTTGACCTTTGTGGTCCGCAAAGGGAGGATTAGGGTTGAAAGAGACCCGACTCGTTGTTGGTGCCTCAACGAGGAAGTAGGGCACCTTGGTGGTGTGACCGAACCTCAGGATAAATCTTGTGTCTCTTGTGTTCTTGCTCATTGTGTTTGTTTGTGCTCTTCGTTCTCTCACCATTCCATGGAAGATTTGTTTATATCTTTTTGGTGTGTGGATTTTGAGAAGTGCCCTTCTCAGATCTACTACTTTGAACCCAGTGGATCAACTAGAACATCTCATTTCCAAAGTTAACTGGGTGGATTTTGAGATCAATTCAATTTTATATCTCATTCTTTAGTTGATCTCGTGCAAACTGGTTGAACCAGTTTTGACACCGGTTGAACCGGTTTTACCCAGTTCGTTTCTCATTTTTGTTGAAAAAAGTTTCCACTTGCCTATTCACCCCCCTCTAGGCAACTTTCACACGGGCGGGGCTCAAAAGGAGCTAGGGCGTGGGCAGAGCGACGTGGCCGAGGATCCCGGCGACGTGCGCGAGTGCGCGTGCGCTGGTCCACGGCGGGCGCGGGGAGGGCGGATCTGACTGGGGAGGCCCACGGCAGAGAGAGAGAAGGTGCGCGTGGGGCAACGGCTCAGCGTCTGGCAGAGCGGGCCCGTGATGCAGAGAGGGAAGAGGGGTGTGGGGGGGGGGACAACTGGCACCGACAAGTTGGCCCCACTGGGCAGAGAGAGGGAGGGGGGAAGCGCGGAGGGCAGAAACTGCCGCTGACAGGTGGCGCCCACCTATCAGGAGGCACGGGCGCACGGGAGCGCGGCCTGGCTGGGCCGAGCTGGGCCGGCTGGGCTGCTTTGCCTTTTTCTTTTTCTCTGAATTTTCTAATGATTTTCCTTTCCTTTTCTCTAGGGTTTTCAATCCAAATTCAATTCAAGTTTCAAATTCAAACTAATTCAAACATGTGCAATATTTCAAAGAATGTTTAAGCTCAGCATGATGCAACATGTCATGACCCATAGTGTTTTGGCAAAAATAAATAATTAACCTCCACTAACTTAAGCTAATTCTACCTAAAAGGGGTAAAAGGGATAGAGAATCTAGAGAGAGATAGAACCTAGGGTGAGAGAGAGAAGAGTAACACATGAATTTGGGTGATCATTAGAAAGAAATTTTATACCCCTAAATTCAGGGTGTTACAGACCTCCCCCCTTAAAAGAATCTTGCCCTCGAGATTCAGGGCTGACTAGCAAAGAGCTCAGGGTACTTGGCTTTCAAATCGTCTTCTCTTTCCCAGGTTGCTTCTTCTGAGTGGTGACCCCCTTTGACTTTGCACATCCTAATGGTACTTCTCCGAGTGACCCGGTCTGTTGTCTCTAGAATTTGAGTTGGCTTCTCAATATATGTCAGATCTTCTTGAACTTCAAGATCCTCTGTTGGCAACTGCTCTTCTGGCACTCTCAAGCATTTCTTCAACTAAGACACATGGAACACATCGTGCACAGTGGACATATTCTCTGGTAAGCTGAGTTGATAAGCCACTTCTCCACGTCTTGCTTGAATTTGATACGGCCCGATATATCGACGTGCTAGCTTGCCTTTGGCCAAACCTTTTGGTTCCTTTGATGGGTGACACCTTCAAATAGACATAGTCTCCCACCTCAAAACTGAGTTCCCTTCTTCTGGTGTCAGCATAGCTTTGCTGTCGGGACTGTGCTGCCTTCAAATTCTCTAGGACCATTCTGATGTTCTCTTCGGCTTCAAGCAAAATATCTGGACCGAACACCTGTCTTTCACCTTGTTGGTCCCAATGCAATGGAGTTCTGCAATTCCTTCCATAAAGTGCTTCGAATGGTGACATCTTCAAACTGGCTTGATAGTTGTTGTTGTGTTGGAGCGAAGGCAGAAACGCCACCCTTCGCCCGAAGTCTCCACCGCTTAGCCCCTGCCCTGACAGACAAAGCAGGCAGGGACACCCTTCGCATCATCGGCACCAGAGACAACACGGAGACCCTTCGCTCGATTCGGCCCCAGACGAAGGCCTGCGGCGACGCCTCCCCGCGGCGCAGCCTCGTTCAGCTCTGAGGCCCACATGAGATCTGGCCCATTGTAACGGGCCCTGCGTGGCCGCGTTTGTGTTACGGGCCTAATTTGTAAAGGCATACTTGTGATTACAGCTTGTAACCCCGCTTTATGGGAATATTCTGGGGATAAACTAGGTACCTGAGGGCACATGCGTCCTTAACGCAAGGCGCCGTGCACTCGGATACCTATAAATACCCCCGCACAGTGCCCGTGAGAGGCTAGATTAACAGAGCTTTTGCCATTACGCGCGAGTGCCCTGTTGCCGTCACCATTCACTCGTGTTGGATCCCCTTGCCCGCGAGAGCAAGTTCCAACATTTGGCGCCCACCGTTCGTGCTACGAGACAACCACCCGCGATGGCACCCAAGAGAGCTAACCCGAAGGCTGACGAGGCTGCGAAGGCAGCACTGCTCGCCGCAAGAAAGGGCAAGGCCCTCGCCCTCACCCAATCCACCCACCAAGAGGCCACTGAAGACGACACCCTCCACACCTGCGACCCTGAGGGACAACCCTCAGGCTTCGCACCTCCCTCAGGCTTCGCACCTCCCTCAGACTTCGCACCACCGGAGGGCGCGGACCTCGCCGAGGACGGTGAGGTCCTCGGCGTCTCAGCAGAAGAACAGCTACAGCTGCGCGCCTTGCGCCTCAAGAACCGCAACCTCCAGAGGCAGAAGGAGATACTGGAGGCCAAGCGCCAGCGTGTGTCCGCACTCGCCAAAGTGCGGCAGATGATACGCGACGAAGAGCACAAGGCCCAGGAACTCGAGCGGGAGATTGCGCTGATGCAGCGCGAAGGCCACCTCGGCCCGCAGCACGAGTCATCCCTCCAGCAGCGCGCACAAAACGAAGACACGCGCGAAGGCCACCCTGGCCTGCAGCATGGGCCACCCCTGCAGCACCGCGCGCAACCGGAGGACCCGCGTTTCCCCCAGCGCGACTTCACTTTCCCGCACGCCGCGCCATTCCAAGGGGTCAATTATCTCGATGAGCGAAGCCCCCTGGCGCCTCACCTGCAAGTGACGCCGTGGCCAGCCAACTTCCGGGCTGGGACCTACCCCAAGTACAACGGCAGCACCGACCCGGCTCAATACATAATGAGTTACCAGGTCGCCGTCGCATCGTTCGGGGGGGACGACGCCACAATGGCGAAGTCCTTCATCATCGCCCTCGAGGGCCACGCACTCACCTGGTTCACCAGGTTGCCTCCATTGTCCATCGATTCCTGGAGAAGTCTCCGGGACAAGTTCCTCCTCAACTTCCAAGGGTACCGCCCGGACACCGACGCCCTGGCCGAGCTCTCGCTCTGCAAGCAGCTAGAGAGGGAGACCCTGAGGGAATATTACCGCAAATTCCTGACACTCAAGTCACAGCTACCCTCAGTCGATGACCAGATTGCCATCCACTATGCCATCAGTGGTCTTCGCGCTGGCGTCCTTTACAGCCACTGCATCAGAGATCCGCCGAAGAACCTCCAAGAGTTATACCAGCTGTTTGAAAAGTACGCCAGATCCGAGGAGCTCCACCAGCGCAAGATTGAGTCCCAGCGGAAGCCAAAAGATGCTCCACAGTCCAGCCGCACGTGGACAAGGACTCCGCAACCAGACTCCGGTCGAGATGGCCGCGGTCAGCAGCAAGTGCACAACATTGCCAACCAGCAGCCGACCGCTGACCCCCTTCGTCGCCAGGAATATCCCCCCCAAGGCCGCGGAAGTGGAACTCGCGGCAGGGGCCGAGGGCGTGCGCAGCCACCCCCTCCACCGCGCCGATTTTACTGCCTTTTCCATGGCGAAGACTGCGCCCACCAAACCAAAGACTGCCCCGAAGTGAAGGCCACCAGAGACAGAATGGCGAGGGCGCAGCCAGCCGACAACCCCAGAATTGTCGTGCATAATTACCAGCCACCCCCTCCACCATATATCCACGCTCCCGCCCCGCATCCACCGCACCACGCTTACCAACATCATCAGGAAGTACAAATCGTACATCCTCCGCCTCCACCACCACACCAGCAACAACAAAACATCCCCCATGCCCCAAAGCAGGAAGACTTCGCCGATCAACCTTATCGCGGAGTCATTCATATGATAACTGGGGGGTCCAGCACCGACTTCGACACCAAGCGGCAGAAGCGGGACCACTACCGCAGCATAAACCATGTCGCCGTCACGGGCCCAGTTGTGCAGACAAAGTGGTCCCACGTACCGCTCACCTTCGACGCACGGGACGTCGACTTGCGCAGCGCCCCCCACTGCGATGCCATGGTTATCAATTGCAGCGTGGCAGGCTGGGACCTACACAAGGTCCTCGTTGACAACGGCAGCCAGGCAGACATCATCTTCCTCCACACCTTCGATCGCATGGGCATTAGCCACATCCTGCTTAAGCCTTCGGACAACCCGTTGTATGGCTTCGGCGGCAAGGGCACCTTCCCCGTCGGTAAAATAGAGTTGCCCTTCTCCTTCGGTGTAGCACCCAATGCCCGAAGTGAGCAAGTGACTTTTGACATTGTGGATATGGTATATCCATACAACGCCATCATGGGTCGGGGCTCCATCAATAAGTTTGAAGCTGCCATCCACGGACTGTATTTGTGCATGAAGATACCAGGCCCGCTAGGCGTAATTACAGTCCACGGTAACCAGCAGACAGCGCGCAACATAGAGCGGGACTTCGTGCCTGGTCAGAGGAACGTGCACTGTCTCTCGACACAGTGCGAGGTCCCTGCGCCCGCCAGCCCAACTGACAAGCAGCACGACAAGGCTCAGTTGCAGAGTCAGGATGGGACCAAGACTGTCCCCCTCGATCAGGCCACACCCAAGCAGACAGTCACTATCAGCGAAGACCTTACTTCGCACGAAGAAGAGAAGCTCCTCTGCTGCCTGGCCAAGAATAAAGATGTCTTCGCCTGGTCCGCCCTCGACCTGGTCGGAGTCAGCCGATCCATAATCGAGCACAGTTTGGGAATCGACCCCTCGGTGCGACCAAGAAAGCAAAAGCTTCGCAAAATGTCCGACGAAAAGACAGAGGCCGCCAAGGCGGAGGTGCACCGCCTCCTAGAGGCTAAATTCATTGAGCCAGTGGCTTACCCCACATGGCTCTCCAATGTTGTAATGGTGCAGAAAAAAAGCGGGAAATGGCGGATGTGCATAGACTTCACCAGTCTCAATAAGGCCTGCCCAAAAGACAATTTCCCGTTGCCACGGATCGACAAAATAGTCGATAGCGCGGCCGGATGCGAGGTCATGTCTCTCCTCGACTGCTTCTCCGGCTATCACCAGATATACATGAAGGCGGAAGACAAGGCTAGCACCAGCTTTATAACACCCTTCGGCACTTATTGCTTCATCAGAATGCCGGAGGGTCTCAAGAATGCCGGGTCCACCTTCTCCAGACTCACCAAGACAGTACTCGAAGGGCAGGTCGGTAGAAATATATTTACATATGTGGACGACATCGTCGTCGCCAGCAAAAATAAGGAGGACCATCTCGCCGACCTGGCCGAGACATTCGCGAACATGCGAGATGCACGACTCCGCCTAAACCCGGAAAAGTGCGTTTTCGGTGTTCGCCAGGGCAAGATATTGGGCTACCTGGTGTCACAACGCGGCATCGAGGCCAACCCAACCAAGATCCAGGCCATCATCGACATGTCGCCTCCGCAGTCCGCCAGGGACGTCCAGCGTCTGACTGGCAGATTGGCCGCTCTCAACAGATTCATCTCCAGGTCGGCCGAGCGAAGTCTTCCTTTCCTCAAAACTCTCCGCGGCGCAAAAGACTTCGCCTGGGGGCCGGAACAAGCAGCGGCCTTCGCCTCATTAAAACAGTACTTAACGGAGCTGGCCATCCTCACGAGCCCCGACTCCTCGCTCCCCCTATTGCTCTATGTCGCGGCTTCGTCGCACGCGGTCAGCGCGGCACTAGTGCAGGAGCAGACAGTCGAAGGCGCTGTCAGACAGTGCCCTGTTTATTACGTCTCCGAGGTCCTGACACCGTCCAAATGCAACATGACAGAGCTGGAGAAGATCGCCTACGCAGTTGTTATGTCCTCGCGCAAGCTGCGCCATTACTTTGAAGCATTCAAGGTCCGCGTCACCTCAGACAGGGGGCTCGGCGAACTGTTCAGAAACCCGGAGGCATCGGTGAGGATCGCCAAGTGGGCAGCCGAACTCTTCGGCTACCACATCAGCTTCGAGCCCAGGACAGCCATCAAATCGCAAGTCCTGGCAGACTTCGTCGTCGACTGGACCGGGCCAGCAACACAGCCAGACCCGACCACAGAGAAGGTCTGGACGATCCATTGCGACGGCGCATGGTGCCATGCGGGGGCAGGCGTCGCTGCAATCATAACCTCACCAGTCGGGTTCAAGCACAGATATGCAGCACGACTCAGCTTCAATCTGGAATCCGACAGATGCACAAATAATATAGCAGAATACGAAGCAGTCATCCTCGGCCTCCGCAAGCTAAGGGCCCTCGGAGTCACCACTTGCATCATCAAAACAGACTCCAAGGTAGTTGCCGGCCAAGTCGAGAAAGACTATGCAGCCAAGGACCCCGCACTCATGCAGTACCTCGCGGCCATCCGAAGTCTCGAGAGGCAGTTCAAGGGGTTCACCGTGCAGCATGTGGACCGGGCCAAGAATGAGGAGGCCGACGCATTGGCCAAGGCCGCGGCCAGGGGCGAAACTTTGCCCTCCGACGTGTTCTTCCATATCATCGGCACGCCAGCAGTCCGGAGCCTCGAAGGGCTCCAAATAACCAATGACAGCGAGGGCCACCGTACAGTTAACCTCATCATGACCGAAGACTGGCGAGCACCCATTACCCTGTTCCTGCAGGGGTATTATCACCCAGCCGACATCAGTGAGGCCAAGCGCCTCAGACATCGAAGCCGAGACTTCGCTCTGATTGAAGGCCAACTCTACAAAAAAGGGTTCAGTCAACCAATGCTTAAGTGCGTCACCGAGGCCGAAGGCATGCAGATTCTACGTGAAGTCCACAGTGGCACGTGCGGCTCGCACGCGGGGCCGAGGGCCCTAGCTGCTAAGGTGATCCGCCAGGGTTTTTACTGGCCCGCAATGATTTGCGCCGCGAATCGGGTCACTCGGTCCTGCGAAGCCTGCCAGAAGTTCTCTCCTCGGTCAGGCGGCCCTTCGCAGTATACAAAGCTGATCGCCCACACATGGCCTCTCCAGCGCTGGGGTCTCGACATTGTTGGACCCCTGCCCACCGCTCAGGGGAACCTTAAGTTCGCCTTCGTCGCGGTCGAGTACTTCACCAAATGGATCGAGGCACGGGCTGTCTCCACAATAACATCAAAGACTGCCCAAAAATTCTTCTGGCAGAACATCGTTTGCCGCTTCGGAGTACCGTCCGAATTAACAGTCGACAACGGCAAGCAGTTTGATAACCAAGACTTCAAGGATTTTTGTTTCTCCATTGGCACCAAGCTTGCCTTCGCCTCAGTCTATCACCCGCAGTCCAACGGGGTCGTGGAGCGCGCCAACGGGAAAATCTTCACAGCTATCAAAAAAATGCTCCTCGATGAAAAAAAGGGCAGATGGAGCGATTTTTTACCTGAGGCAGTCTGGGCACTAAACACGACTGAGTGCAGGGCGACCGGGTTTACTCCCTTCCGTCTTTTATACGGATCGGAGGCCATGACCCCGCAAGAAATAAAGCACGGGTCCCCGCGAACAGTCCCGTCAGCCGTCCCAGATGTGGACGAGCCAACTTCAAAGGATCTCATCGACGGAGACCGTGTCTTCGCCCTACAGGCCCTGAACAAGTATCAAGCCCAGACCAAAGCATGGCGCGACCATTCAGTCACCCCGAGGGAGTTCAGCGAGGGGGACCTCGTACTCATTCGAACAGCTCGGACGGAGTCCAAGGGCAAGCTGGAGCCCAGGTGGGAGGGCCCTTTCATCGTCAAGACAAAAGCTTCCCCCAGCGCTTACAGGCTCACAACGCCAACCGGCGAGGACCTGGAGCACTCCTGGAACATCAACAACCTCCGCAAATTTTTTGTTTGATTCCTCAGGGCTGTCTTCGCCCTTGTAATTCGCAAAAACAATCTTGCACCGGCCCGCACTCTTTTCCTCCCGGGGGGTGAGGTTTTTAACGAGGCGGAGCCATGTAATATACACGTAAAAAATCCCCCGCAAAAAGACATGCGTCGAAAAAGACCGCGATGACGGTCTTCGACATTCGACCACCACGAGGTCACCGCGAGGCTAAGCGCTAGCTACCCTCGCGTGCGACAAATCCGCGCAGAAGTCGCCTAAGGGTGCATCCGGATTAGCACAACAAGTGCGGAAAAAATCTAAGTCTATCGCGAAGACTATCCGCGCAGAAGTCGCCTAAGGGTGCAGCCGGATTAGCACAACAAGTGCGGAAAAAATCTAAGTCTATCGCGAAGACTATCCGCGCAGAAGTCGCCTAAGGGTGCAGCCGGATCAGCACAACAAGTGCGGGAAAAAATCTAAGTCTATCGCGAAGACTATCCGCGCAGAAGTCGCCTAAGGGTGCAGCCGGATTAGCACAACAAGTGCGGGAAAAAAATCTAAGTCTATCGCGAAGACTATCCGCGCAGAAGTCGCCTAAGGGTGCAGCCGGATTAGCACAACAAGTGCGGAAAAAATCTGAGTCTATCGCGAAGACTATCCGCGCAGAAGTCGCCTAAGGGTGCAGCCGGATCAGCACAACAAGTGCGGGAAAAATTCTAAGTCTATCGCGAAGACTATCCGCGCAGAAGTCGCCTAAGGGTGCAGCCGGATTAGCACAACAAGTGCGGAAAAAAAAAATCTAAGTCTATCGCGAAGACTATCCGCGCAGAAGTCGCCTAAGGGTGCAGCCGGTTTAGCACAACAAGTGCGGAAAAAATATAAGTCTATCGCGAAGGCTATCCGTGCAGAAGTCGCTTAAAAGTGCAGCCGGATTAGCACAACAAGTGCGAAAAAACCGAAGACTATCTGTGCAGAAGACACTTAAGGGTACACCTGGACTAGCACAACAACGGCTGAAACGACAACATCAAACCATCCACGCCAAGACCAACTATAGTCAAGCCAACGCAGCGCAGCAAAAACAAATCAGTGAGTACAAAACGCCTTCGCACACACACATGCACGCGAGGGCACACAACTCCACCATACAAGCCTCTACATACACAAGCGAGGGCACCACACTCTACATCGGCTCAACCTTAGGAATAATTCCCATCTCCCTATAATTAAATAACATTATACTGAGCTCCTCACCCGCAAAAAGCCTTCGCAGTTCCCCTTCACCTACACTCTCGGCGGTCGGCAGAGACAACAGTTCCTGCCGACCAGCCCCACTCACACGAAGCAGAGCCCGCTCCTCCGCGCTAACCCTACGTTTTGCAACCGCCCTTCATCGACGGCGCCCGGTGCTAGGGCCTGGCACGTCCGACGCGTCCGCGGCGTGCGGCGAAGCCTCCGCCGCAGCCACGTCCAAGGCCGCAAAATAATCCAAATTCTCCTCCGACGACTCCTCGGTCCACTCAACCGAGCTCCCGGAGTCAGCAAAATCAAAAAACTCAGATGCAGACCCACTATATTCATTACCACCTTCCGCGGTCGAAGCCGCCAAAAACTCAGTAGCAGCGGTTGCGTGCGCAGGCCCAAAATCTTGAACCTGCGCAGCAACCAAAATTCAGTACAACATCCAAAATTCCCCAACCCTAAACAACCACTACGCCACCTGCGCGGGCCCTGACGCTGCGGGAGCCTCCGCCGTTGGCTCCGCCGCCACTTCCGCCATTGTTTCCTCCGCCTCCGCCGCCGGATCTTCGACGGTCGGCGCAGCTGCTGCGAGGGCATCAGGAGCGCCTTCGGCCACCTTCAGGGGCAGGTCTTCAACTGTCGCAGCAGATGTGGGGGCGCCTGGTGCGTCTTCCGTGGTCTCCGGGGTCGGCTCCGGGTCAGGCAGGGCGCTGTTCAGTGCTCCGAAGTCGTCCACCTGCTCGCCTCGCTCCGCCTAAAACAAAACATACAAAAAGTCAGCAAACACACGCACAGACCACATCCAGCAAACGCCGAACAAACGACAACGTTACCTGAGCCCTCGCAGCCTCGGCCCGCTCCCTGACCACATCACCACCATACAGACCCCACATCCGGTCATAGAGGGCACCGGCGGACTCCTTCACCACGGGGTCTTCGACCTTATAGATATCTCGCCCAAAATCTTCATCTGCCTGGTCGAAGGCCTCATAGTGCCGGCACCCTTCGCGGGAGAGTGCGTTCATCGCCCCCTCGCAGGTGACCAGGGAGGCGAACGACATTAATCCCCTCAGGACAGTGGGGAGCTCCTGCAGCTCCTCTTGCACCCATTCCAGACAGCGAAGCCCGGCCTCTCGCTCCGGCACCACGAAGTCACCGGTCCGCGCACCCAGCTCGCGATATGTGGCCATAAGCTGTGTGCGCGTCCGTTCGGCCTCCGTTCGCGCCGCGGCTTCGGCCCCCTTCGCGCGGCCCTCCAGAGCGGTGAGCCGCTCCCGTAGGTCTTCGGCGAGATCCTTGGCAAGATTGCCTTCCGCCCGTGCCAGCCTAGCCTCCGCCTGCGCGGCCTGCTCCTTGGCGATGGCCTCGTTGGCCTCCCTCCTCTCCCCCGCCAGCTGGCGCCGGAGGTCAGCCTTTTCCTTCTCCAGGGCGGCCACATTGTCCGCCAGTTTACGACACTTGCTGTCGGAGGCCGACTTCTCACGAACAGCGTCAGCATGTTGCGTCCGAAGTCTCTCGACTTCGGCGGACAAAGCTGCCGTAAGTGCCCCCGACGCAGTACGGCTGGTGAAGTCAGCCACCTGCAGAGCACACGTAAGGCCATGGCCGTAAAAAAAATATATATATATATATATACATAATAGCTCGGCGGACCTGACTCAGTGCCTCTGTCGCCTGACTCAGTGCCTCCGTCACTCCTTTCAGCCGACGGGTCGCCGCACCAGCCTCGTCCCTGACCAGCGCGAGGGCCGACACCTCGCCTCCGGCGCCAAGGGTCCCGTCCCTCGCCTTCGACGACAGCGCAGCCGTCGCGATCGCCGCGGCAGGCACAACTATAGCAAGCCGGCCCTCGTCTGACCCTGCAACGCATCAAACAGTAAAAAAAAGAAAAAAGAAAAAAAGAAAAGAGGCGGCCGGGTGACTTACCCCCAAGATAATCGTCCACGCTAATATCGGTGCCGAAGTCGGCAACGCGTTTGCCCGGCGGCGGCGACGTTCGGGCCGCCTTCGAAGCCTCCGCCACTCCGCTGGCCGGCGGCACCACCTTCGTCAGTTTGGAGACTCCGGCGCCCGCCGTTGTCTCCGGCGCCTTGCTGGGTGCAGAGGCGCCCGCCTTCGCCGCCAACGGCGGCTTGCCTCCGCTGGAGGCCGCAGCCTTCGCCGTTCCCCGCTGCCTTTTCGGCCGCGCTTCGTGAATCCTGACAGTCGCCTGGCGTTTTTGCGCCGCCCCTTGGCGATCCTTGTCCATCACTGCCCACACAACAGCACCGATATTTCGCCCGTAAGGAAAAACTCTCCACTGACGAACCATACGAGATGTAAAACAGTCTTCCTCAGCCGCGCAGGGGATAGGAACATTTCTAGGCCAGCAGCCCCCGGTAACCCTCAGCATCCGAACCGAAGACTCCCGGAGCTCGGGCGAAGACATCCTCTCCCCCGGGGCCGCACACGTCCTCATTAACTCTCTAGCAAAACTATCAGACACCCCAATTCCTCCCATCGCAGTACCTAATTTCCTCTTTTTTGAGGAGGGGGCGGCCGCCAGCGCAGGGTCGCCTCCAGTCTCCACCGCCGGCTTCTTCCCACGGCGGTCCGCTTCGTCTTGACCAGGGTAGCCGTCGTACGGCAATTGATTTAATTCGAAGACCCTGTTCAAACGTTCATTTGACCCACGAATATCAAAGCTGCGCTGGCCTTCCGTCCTCGCCACGTACCGCCCCACGAGCCGCACCGCCAAGTCCTCCGCATCACGCACAAAGGCGACCGGGTCACGGTTTCGCAAATTTAGTGCAAAGGCAGGACTTCGCACCACCCTTCCTCCGTGAAAAGGCATCTGGCGAGGGCACACTTCGCCCAGCGCCCAGCCGTGCGCCAAGGGCCAGACCCCGTACGCCACGAACTCTTCAACTAAATCACGACCACTTCTCTGGCCGGCGGCGCACCGAAGGGCCCCTTCGTCTGCATCGTCTTCTGCCACCTCAAAAGGCGGATACGCAGAGTAATAGTGAGAGCACATCTCAGACACGGGAAGTCCTTCATGGCCTTCGACAGTAGCCTCAGCAACGTAAAACCAAAATTCATTCCAATTGCCCCACTTGTTGCGGGCGCACGGAACCAACTCCACTACTGGCATTGTGGTCTTGCCGGTCTTCGGCGTGAATGTGCACGACCCGAACTGGGCAACTCCGTCCTCAACCATCCTCTTCTGCCAATGCAAGCAATAATTCTTCGCAAAAACTTCAACCGACGGCTGCCCGCCGTACGAAGTCGTCGCCCAGACATACTTCGCCAGCGCCACCACGGCGTTCGGTGTCAGCTGATGTATTTGAACGTTGAATCTACGCAGGACTTCGCCAACAAACCGGTGCGCAGGCAAGCGGAGACCGGCGACGAAGAACGCCTCGAAAACAACCAACTCACCCTCCGGCTCGGGGACTTCCTCCGTCCCCGGAGCACGAGCGACCCCGCCGCCAAAGTAGCCCAAACGCTGCATATCTTCAACGCGGGCCGACGTCATCCGTGACACACCAAAATCAACAGAGTCGTCGGCGCGCAGCTCCTCCACCATCACGCTACTCAACGTCTCCTCAGACGAGGCGGCGGCCGGCGGCGTGGCGTCGGCGGAAGAAGAAGAGGATGGCATTGCTACGTACCGTCGGCGGCGGCGGGCGATCTGCTTCACTCGAGCCAGAACTCCGACGAGCAAAGGGAGCAGTAGAAGAAAAGGAGCAGAAAGACGGCGGGCGGCTAGGGTTTTCACGGAGCGCGGAAGGCAAAGTGCAAACAGCGCCGACCCCCGCCCCCTTTTTATAGGCAGGGCGCGGCTCTTCGGGAAACCCGCAATCCAACAGTACGATGTCCATCAACGGTCACATCAAAAACCCCCGCGGAACCACTTCGAGCGAGGGCAGCGTCTCCGCCATCTAGCGACGTCTTCGGCACCAGGTGACTTTGTCGAACTGGTCCCTCGGAGGGCAAATGTTGGAGCGAAGGCAGAAACGCCACCCTTCGCCCGAAGTCTCCACCGCTTAGCCCCTGCCCTGACAGACAAAGCAGGCAGGGACACCCTTCGCATCATCGGCACCTGTCACACCCGGTTCCAGGGGGTAGAACCGAGCGCATACCATATGTGTGCCAGGATCCATTTCCACACATATGTTGACGTCACAAGTGTAATATATCAAAAGACAATGCAATAAAGGCGTAAAGAGAGTATAAAACTTTATTACATCATCTGAATCATTGTATCTTTAACAAGTATCACATCAAAGTAAGCGGAAATAAACAACTGGGCAATCTCCCACAGGAAGATGACCGGCGCATCGTTAGACTTAGAAATCATCGTCGTCGATAAAATCTCCATCAAAGTCTCCAGCATCACCCTCTGATCAAAATATTAGCAAGGGTGAGCTCACTTATGGTCGGGGCTCAGCAAGTGGGGGAAAAACTAATGCAAGTATAACAAGGTGAGGCTAAGTTTGAGCTGTAAGCATTTTAGTTGGTCAACATTTTATTAACAACACCTGTCTTACTAATAAGTGTGAGTCCCAAATATCCCATTTAAACAAAGGAATATGAATATAGCAAAAACACTTAAGTGAAACCACTTAAGCAAATTATTGGCAGATCATCGGATCTCAATTTAATTCCATCTTCAAGTTCAATTATCATGTGAGGAGTCCAGGTCGCTCATAACCGGGAGCACGGCTGATATATCAGTTTTACACTCTGCAGAGGTGGTACAACTTTACCCACAAGCCATGTATCCCATCTAGCCCGGGTTGATCGGACCCTTAGACACTGCCGAGGTGAATGGCTAGGGATCCATTATGAGGTTTTCACAAAATACCTTAATACGAAGCAACCCGCTAAGGTTTCTAAGACGATGGTGGTGGCCCCCTGGGTGAAGTACCTTAGCCAAGAATACGACCCCATGTTAACGTGGGCTGCCAGCACCTACCGCTCCCCCTCTTGCCCATCTTTCAGGTAAGGTTGCTAGGCACTAAGCATATAGAGCTAATTACCAAAGCCAGAGCCATGATAGCACTCGTGGTTGCACTGTTATCCTGGGTGGTCACTCCATGTTCCAATTAAATTTGTAATAAAATTATCTTAACCATCGGGTTAATGTCATAATTGCCAATTAACATTTTTGGAACATTAAAACCAATTAAAGAGTGACATTAAGAATCATTAAGTTGAGCGGTAGCATGAATCTTGCACAGCTTAATTATTTTCCCAGGTTAAACAAGGAATACAGGTAGTAAATCTAGGAAATCCTTAATTAGGTAAACCCATCAAATTATGCAACATATCAAAAAGGTAAACATTATTATATGCAGTGAATAGGTACAAACAGAATATGCAGAGGGAGAATCCACTTGCCTTGCTCAAGCGGGTCCTGCGGATCGTCTTCGAACGAGTTCGGATCGTCTACCGCACAATCCGCTTCTAATAGGGTCGCATAGCGCACATACAAAAATAAAACATACACCAATAAATAAACATGCACCATTCATAAACATACACCAATACGTCATTAAGCACACGTTAACCTATCGCACTAATCATATCTTAATTACGTACTAATCGCGTAAATACTTATTATTTAGTTTCGAGAATACACTAGAGGAATTCATATGACAATTTGACTATGAAAGTATATACTATATGGATTCATTTAAAAAAAAATACATAAATATGGCGCTAATTAAAACTTTATAGAATCTAGAAAATTAACCAATTAATTATTGTATTCTACCGGAAAGGATGTGGGTAATATTTCCTTTTGAACTTTTCATTTGCAAATCTACATCGCGGCACTATAATAATATTTAAAAGACATAATCTAAGGGTCATTAGATAACTTATTAATTCAATTATAGCTATTAATGTGATCCTAATGGTGAATTTATGAGTGGGTATAATAAATATAGTTTTAAACTAGTATTAATTTATTTTAACATCATCAATGAAGATAAATAATACTTATTGTCTATTAATACTAATAAATAAATTAATACCTTTTATTCCTTCTAACTCAAATTAGTTAGTATAGCAAGAATGAATTTAATAATATTAATATTCTAAAAATCTACATAAACTACTAATTGGATATTTTCTAACACAAGCGAGGATATTTGGCATAAACTAGTACCCTAACAATTTTAAGTTCTAAATCTGTGAACATGTTTATTTGACTAGCAAAAACCTATTTTGCCATCTACCAATGGTATTTTCTCCTTTCTATATATAAAAAAAAATATGCTAATAAAATAATTAGATAAATCATCTAAAATTCTATATTAATCAAATGACATGAGTTCTATACCATTTTCTAATCCATCAAAAATGCACCTATAATTCTCCAAGTAGTTTCTAAAATTTATCGTGACCAAATTTGACTATAAATTCTTATCTAGTATTTTTATCACCAACGTGTGACTATTAAATCTACGTCATATCTCTCTAAATCAAAATCAACGCGCCGATTAACATGAAATAACACGGTGCACTACTAATCGCATATTTCTAACAAATTCCGTAGCGCACACAAATACATAAATCGGATTCACATGTGTTCATATTACAACAACAAAATATACAACACATGAGTCGAATCAAAACGCTTTATAAAATACATAAAATAAATTTGGGTCATCAACAACCTCGGGTTCGTGCGTGTGACGGGGATGGATCGACGGAGAGCGGGGCTCGACTACGAACAGCTAGTACGCGGCTCCGGTGAACTCCGGCGACGACGGCACACTCCGGCGAACTCCACGGGCTCCGGCGACGAGCAGCGAACTCCGGCGAACTCCACTGGCTCCGGCGACGAACGGCAACGGCACTAGCTATGAGCGTGGAGTGCTAGAGAGAGAGGCAAATTCGAGTAGGCAGGAATGGGGAGGCTCTGCTGCCTTTTATAGAGAGAGGGAGGGGAGGGGAGAGGTCACTGGCGTCATCAAAGAGACTGTCAATGGTGCTGCTGTTACTGCACGTAATGGAGAGGAGGAATGAGGGGAGGAAGAAACGGTAGAATCAATCTCCATTAACACAAGAAATTGAACGGACGCGCGGTGCATGGAGCTTGGGCGGTTCGGCTTCGGGCGCGGGCGGAACATCGTGTCGGGCACGGCTTCGGTCGACTCGGCTCGGGCTGCCTGCGCGCTCGGCGAGGCTGGGCGTTCGGCGTTGGGCGGCTGCGCGGGACAGAGGCTCCTTCGCCGCTCCTGGCGTGCTCGGCGGCTGGCTTGCGCAGGGCACCGGCGCAGGGCGCGCGGCCGGGTCGCTGTGCGCGCGAGAGAGAAGAACAGAGAGAGAGAGAGGAGAGATTAGGGAAGAGAGAAGCACAGGAGATGGCGGCGGCTGGTTCGGAACACCAGAACACGAGCGTGGAGAAAAGTTTGGGGAGCAGGTGAGAGAGTGGGGTGGGCCCCACTCGTAAGCCACACAAAGGAGAGAACGTGAGAATCCTGGGCATGGGCCTTCGGCCAAGCATTTCGTGTGTTTTTTTTATTTTTTTTTCATTTCGAAAATTTATTCTCTTTTAAAAAAAACATTAGATTATTCATAAATAACTATATTTTAAATATTCTAAAAAAGTATAATAAATCTGATAACAATATTTTACTAAATAATATATATTATAAATAAGCTTTTAGGCAATTTAAGTAAATGGAGCTTCACAAAGAGGATAAATTAAAATAAATGTGTTGCAATTCATTAACAGACAAATAAATCATGCACCGATAATGAATGCATTCACACACTTGATAAATTTTTAATTTACTCTCTACTTAGTTTAGCAACTAATAATGTATTATTTTAATTGATGGATTTGAGGTGTTACAAAACCTACCCCTCTTAAAAGAATCTCGTCCTCGAGATTAAGAAACTTCCGAAAATAACTGGGGGAATTCTGCTCTGAGTTCATCTTCTCTTTCCCAAGTAGCCTCATCTTCCGAATGATGACTCCACTGAACTTTGCACATGTTAATGACTTTACTCTGTGTAATTCTGCGAGATGTTTCCAGAATTCTAACCGGGTACTCCGAATAAGTCAAATCCTCATTGACATTCAGTTCTTCCATGGGTAACTGTTCTTCTGGTACTCTTAAGCACTTCTTGAGTTGTGACACGTGAAATACGTCATGCACATCCGATAAACTATCAAGTAGCTCTAACTGGTAGGCTACACCACCTTTTCTTTCCAAAATCTTGAATGGGCCGATATAGCGAGGAGATAATTTTCCTTTAACCTTAAACCTTTTCATTCCTCTCATCGGTGAAACTTTAAGGTAGACAAAGTCTCCTACTTCAAACATCAATTCTCTTCTTCTATTATCAGCATAGCTCTTCTGTCTTGACTGTGTTGTCTTCAAATTTTCTCTGATAATCTGCACTTGCTTTTCCGCCTCTTGGAGAATCTCTGGACCAAATACTTGACTTTCTCCAGTCTGATTCCAATAAAGCGGTGTTCTACACTTTCGTCCATATAGTGCCTCAAAAGGTGCCATTTTGAGACTTGTTTGATAACTGTTATTATACGAAAATTCTGCATAAGGCAAACTTTTATCCCAGCTTCTACCATGCTTTAGAGCGCAAGCTCTTAGCATATCTTCCAACACTTGGTTTGTTCTTTCCGTTTGCCCATCCGTTTGAGGATGATAAGCTGAACTAAAGTTTAGCTTGGTATCCATGGACTCATGAAGTCTTTTCCAAAAGCGCGAGGTAAACTGGGTTCCTCGATCCGATACAATCTTCTTCGGTACTCCATGCAGACAAACAATCCTCGTCATGTATAACTCTGCTAACTGGGCTCCCGAGTAAGTTGTCTTGACAGGTATAAAGTGGGCTACTTTAGTTAACCTGTCTACTATGACCCATATTGAATCATAGCCATCTCAAGTACGGGGTAGCCCAACTATGAAATCCATACTGATTTCTTCCCATTTCCATTCAGGTACCTTGAGAGGTTGTAGCAATCCTGCTGGTCTTTGGTGTTCGGCTTTAACTCGCTGACACACGTCACATAATGCAACATGAGTAGCAACATCTCTTTTCAAACCGTACCACCAATACTTTTCCTTAAGATCCTGGTACATCTTTGTGCTTCCAGGGTGAATAGAGTAAGCTGAATCATGAGCTTCTCTCAAAATAAGTTGGTGTAAGTGCTCGATTTCTGGTACACAGATTCTTTTCTTAAACCATATTGTGCCTTGTTCATCTTCCGTGAAATCTGGGGCTTTACCCAAACTAATCAAAGATTTAATTTCCTTAATCTTCTCATCGGACTCCTGTCCTTTACGGATCTCTTCTTCCAAAGTAGATTCGACTTCCATCACCGTTGCTTCTACATTATTGAGAAATCCAAGGTTGAGTCGTTCCATTTCCCAGCACAATTCCTGTGACATCAAATGAGTAGTGATGTTGTTCACTTGACCCTTACGGCTCAAAGCATCAGCTACTACATTTGCCTTTCCGGGGTGATATTGTATCTCCAAATCATAATCTTTAATCAACTCTAGCCATCTTCTCTGTCTGAGGTTGAGTTCCTTCTGCGTGAATATATATTTCAGGCTTTTATGATCCGTGAAGATTTTGCACTTGTTTCCAATCATATAGTGCCTCCAAATCTTCAAAGCATGCACCACGGCAGCTAATTCCAAATCATGTGTAGGATAATTCTTCTCATGCTTTCTCAACTGTCTTGAAGCATAAGCAATCACCTTTCCTTCTTGCATTAGCACACATCCAAGTCCAAGGTGTGATGCATCGCAATACACATCAAATCCCTTGTGGATGTCTGGCATTACCAGTATTGGTGCAGTGGTTAACCTCTTCTTGAGTTCCTCAAAACAATTCTGACAAGCTTCATCCCATTTGAACTCTTTGCCTTTCTCCAGTAGAGAGGTAAGAGGCTTCACTAACTTGGAAAAACCTTCAATAAATCTTCTATAGTAGCCTGCTAATCCAAGAAAACTCCTGATCTTGGACGCATCTGTGGGTTGCTTCCAATTTAGTATTTCACTTATCTTTCCTGGGTCCACTTTAATTCCACCATCGGTAACAATATGCCCTAAGAAAGCAACTTCTTTCAACCAAAAATCACACTTCGAGAATTTTGCGTGCAGTTGGTTGTCACGAAGCTTTTGTAGGACTAGCCTTAGATGATCTTCGTGTGTTTCTTCATTCGGAGAATATATCAGTATGTCGTCAATGAATACGACCACAAACTGATCCAGATATTCCATGAATACTTTATTCATCAAGTTCATAAAGTATGCTGGTGCATTAGTCAGTCCAAATGACATGACCAAAAACTCATATAATCCATATCTCGTCGTGAAGGTTGTCTTCAGTACATCTTCTGCTCGGATCTTTAACTGATGATATCCCGATCTCAGATCTATCTTCGAGAATATCTTAGCTCCCTTCATTTGATCGAATAAATCTTCAATTCGAGGTAGTGGGTATTTATTCTTGACGGTTACTTCATTCAAACTTCTATAATCCACACACATTCTTCTCGAACCATCCTTCTTGTTCACAAATAGCACTGGGGCTCCCCAAGGGGATGAACTTGGGCGAATAAAACCTTTTTCTAGTAATTCTTCTATTTGTTTCTTCAGTTCTACTAAATCTTTGCCATCCATTCTATAAGGTCTTTTCGAGATTGGTGCGGTTCCGGGTACTAATTCAATAGAAAACTCTATATCACGGTCAGGTGGCATACCTGGTAATTCTTCCGGAAATACGTCTGGGTATTCGCACACTACTTTGATATTTTCCAAGGGCTTTTCTTCCAAGTGATTGATCACTGTCTTCCCTTTTTCATCTGTTGACTTGTCTATGTTGACTTGGATTCTTTCACCTTGAGGACTTGTCAACGTAATTGTTCCGTTGGCACATCGTATCACTCCATCACAACTTTTCAACCAGTTGCATCCAAGAATCACATCAATACCGTTGGATCCTAGGACCACTGGGTCGACTGTAAAATCTATTCCTTGAATCTTGATATTAACATGAGGGCATGAGTGTGTGGCCTTCATGTCACCTCCCGGTGAACTAATGTGTAATATCCTCTTCAGAGGGTACTTAGGTATGTTATGTTTTTCCACAAATGACTCAGTTATAAATGAATGTGATGCTCCAGAGTCAAATAAAACTGATGCAGGTATGGAGTTAACAAGGAACATACCATACACAATGTCGGCATCCTCAGGCACTGATTCCGCAGTGACGTGATTGACCCTTCCTCGGCTCTGGTTCTGCGGAGTCTTGTTCTGAGCAGATCCACGAGCGGGGGTGCTCTGGTCATTTCTCTGAGTGTTGCCTTTCTGGGGTGTCTGCTGGTTGCGCCTTGGGCAATTGTTGGCATAGTGGCCTAGTTCACCGCACTTGAAACAGCCGTTGGGTTGGACAGGTGCGTTGTTTCTGGCCTGAGTGTTGTTGGTGCCACCCTGACGGTTCTGTGAATTTCCACCAGACCTCTGGTTGGTCTGGGGGTTGCTCCTTTGTTGATTCTGATTCTGGTTGTTTCTCTGGCCTTGCTGTCCAGAGCGTTGTACTTGATAATTATTTCCACCCTGATTTCCAGAGCGGAACTGCGAACCTTGAGCATTATTCGGACGAGTGTTCCTGCTTGACTGACCTTGGAACTTCCTTTTATGGTCAGATAATTCCTTCCTTTTGCTCTCAAGGCCAATTGCCTTATTCAGGAGTGTCTGGAAGTTGGGGAATGTGTGACTCTGAAGTTGATAATTCAGAGGTCCAATCAACCCTTCCAGAAAACGCTCTTGGCGCTTCTCGTCAGTGTCCACTTCCTCAGGGGCATAACGTGAAAGCTGAGTGAAGCGATCACGATACTCACTGACAGACATATTCCCTTGAGTAAGGGAAAGAAACTCCTTCTTCTTCAACTTCATGATTCCCGAAGGAATGTGGTGAGCGCGGAAGTTCTCTTGGAACTCTTGCCAGGTTATTGTGTCAGCATTGGGATGTGCCGCTGTGAAGGCATCCCACCAATCGGACGCAGCTCCCTCGAGTCTTCCCGAGGCGTACAAGACCTTCTCCCGGTCGTTGCACTGAGTGATGTCCAACTTCTTTCCGATAACCTTAAGCCAGTCATCGGCATCCAAAGGATCAACCGCATGAGAGAATGTAGGCGGGTGATGACTCATGAAGTCCCGGTGTTTATCTCTAGCCGGGGGTGCATATTGCTGCTGCTGGGGTTGCTGATTCTGTTGGTTCTGTTGCAATTGTTGAACCGCAGCAGTGAGTCCCTGCAGAATCTGCATTTGGGCGGCGATGAACTGCTCCATGTTGGGATTAGGTGGTGGCGGTGGTGGTGGTGCTTGTTGTCCACGCTGGTTCCGGTTGTTAGGTCCTTGACGTTGGTTCACCATCTGATTTGTTAGGAAGTGAAGTCCTTAGAAAAGTGAGGAGTAGAAAAGATTCAAGAGGGAAAATAGCTTAAGTTTTACAAATTTTATATGTTCTTATGGCCATCATTCCATAAGACCATAGCACTCAAACAAAGATCCAAATCAAACATTTCAATCAATCACCATCACATGGTTGATATTTATTAATATGATAACATAAAGAGAGTATCATCGTCTAACGCGAGGTATAACTTATTACATCATGACTCAAAACTCCTAAAGCAGCCTAGTGACTGATCCGGCCTCTCCGTAGCGCAGCCTCTTGCGGGGAGGAGACAACGCCACGGCGGGAACCTGAGCTTCTGGCGGATCCAGTCCTTGCAGTTGGGCTTCCAGGGCTGCAATCCTGGCATGGGCATTCTCCAGCTCCAAGTGCACACTGTAGAGGTCCAGAGTGGCACTGTCCAGGTCGGTGTTGAGACCGGCCACTACACCAGCTAGGGTGTTGAGGCGATCCTCACCAGGTTCACCTGGGACAATGTTGGTCTGGCTTTCTCCACGTAGGCGCTGAGGAAGGTGCCTGAACCTCGTGTTCTGCAGCTGCTGCCGGTAGGTGTGGCTAAGCGACCACAGGGTCTGACGGGCAGCATCGCTGACCGAGGCAGCATAGGTGGACAGCGGTATCAGGGACTCGTGAGCAGACAGAGTCCTGAGTCCCCTGTCACCTGCATCCATCACCCTGACATGGATGCGAGTGATGTAATAGCAAGCCCGGGGAGGCTCGCTCACTCGCCTCGTCTCGTACAGGGGGCGGGCGTAGGCTCCTAGCTCGTGCAGCACTGCTTGCAGCAGATTGGGGAAGCGTCCTGTCTCGAACATTGATGTGTAATGTTCGACAACTGGACCAATCCCCATGAAGTGGTCCTGCTGGGCGTAGTCAGCTTCCTCGTGGACGTGCTCATCCTCTCCATCGTCGTCGTCATCGTCCTCGTCATCGCCATCTCCGGAGTCGTCGGGGTCGTCGCCTCCAGGTGCAGGTGCTTGGAAGGCTGGTGCTGACGTCGCTGACCCAGCTGCGAAGGCCAGGGACTCGGCCAACGGGGTGGGGGTCGGCAGCTGCTCCTCCGAGCTGTCCTCCAGGTTGATTACATTCTCCACTCGGACGGGAGGGAGATTCGCTGGAGCTTCCTCGACTACCACTGGGTAGACCGGGACCTGCCGGGGCTGAGGGGCGTAGCTGGTGTTGACGCGGGTAGTTTGGAGGGTGCGAACCATCTACAAGAGAAGAGTCAACTTAGTTGAATTTCAAAGAGGTAAGACTGATAAAGGAATTTATAGGAATGAAATTAGCAAGTTTTGAACAACTAGGCTTTCCATTTCTAACTAATCTAACGACCTAGGGTCAGCATAGCTTTGATACCACTTCTGTCACACCCGGTTCCAGGGGGTAGAACCGAGCGCATACCATATGTGTGCCAGGATCCATTTCCACACATATGTTGACGTCACAAGTGTAATATATCAAAAGACAATGCAATAAAGGCGTAAAGAGAGTATAAAACTTTATTACATCATCTGAATCATTGTATCTTTAACAAGTATCACATCAAAGTAAGCGGAAATAAACAACTCGGCAATCTCCCACAGGAAGATGACCGGCGCATCGTTAGACTTAGAAATCATCGTCGTCGATAAAATCTCCATCAAAGTCTCCAGCATCACCCTCTGATCAAAATATTAGCAAGGGTGAGCTCACTTATGGTCGGGGCTCAGCAAGTGGGGGAAAAACTAATGCAAGTATAACAAGGTGAGGCTAAGTTTGAGTTGTAAGCATTTTAGTTGGTCAACATTTTATTAACAACACCTGTCTTACTAATAAGTGTGAGTCCCAAATATCCCATTTAAACAAAGGAATATGAATATAGCAAAAACACTTAAGTGAAACCACTTAAGCAAATTATTGGCAGATCATCGGATCTCAATTTAATTCCATCTTCAAGTTTAATTATCATGTGAGGAGTCCAGGTCGCTCATAACCGGGAGCACGGCTGATATATCAGTTTTACACTCTGCAGAGGTGGTACAACTTTACCCACAAGCCATGTATCCCATCTAGCCCGGGTTGATCGGACCCTTAGACACTGCCGAGGTGAATGGCTAGGGATCCATTATGAGGTTTTCACAAAATACCTTAATACGAAGCAACCCGCTAAGGTTTCTAAGACGATGGTGGTGGCCCCCTGGGTGAAGTACCTTAGCCAAGAATACGACCCCATGTTAACGTGGGCTGCCAGCACCTACCGCTCCCCCTCTTGCCCATCTTTCAGGTAAGGTTGCTAGGCACTAAGCATATAGAGCTAATTACCAAAGCCAGAGCCATGATAGCACTCGTGGTTGCACTGTTATCCTGGGTGGTCACTCCATGTTCCAATTAAATTTGTAATAAAATTATCTTAACCATCGGGTTAATGTCATAATTGCCAATTAACATTTTTGGAACATTAAAACCAATTAAAGAGTGACATTAAGAATCATTAAGTTGAGCGGTAGCATGAATCTTGCACAGCTTAATTATTTTCCCAGGTTAAACAAGGAATACAGGTAGTAAATCTAGGAAATCCTTAATTAGGTAAACCCATCAAATTATGCAACATATCAAAAAGGTAAACATTATTATATGCAGTGAATAGGTACAAACAGAATATGCAGAGGGAGAATCCACTTGCCTTGCTCAAGCGGGTCCTGCGGATCGTCTTCGAACGAGTTCGGATCGTCTACCGCACAATCCGCTTCTAATAGGGTCGCATAGCGCACATACAAAAATAAAACATACACCAATAAATAAACATGCACCATTCATAAACATACACCAATACGTCATTAAGCACACGTTAACCTATCGCACTAATCATATCTTAATTACGTACTAATCGCGTAAATACTTATTATTTAGTTTCGAGAATACACTAGAGGAATTCATATGACAATTTGACTATGAAAGTATATACTATATGGATTCATTTAAAAAAAATACATAAATATGGCGCTAATTAAAACTTTATAGAATCTAGAAAATTAACCAATTAATTATTGTATTCTACCGGAAAGGATGTGGGTAATATTTCCTTTTGAACTTTTCATTTGCAAATCTACATCGCGGCACTATAATAATATTTAAAAGACATAATCTAAGGGTCATTAGATAACTTATTAATTCAATTATAGCTATTAATGTGATCCTAATGGTGAATTTATGAGTGGGTATAATAAATATAGTTTTAAACTAGTATTAATTTATTTTAACATCATCAATGAAGATAAATAATACTTATTGTCTATTAATACTAATAAATAAATTAATACCTTTTATTCCTTCTAACTCAAATTAGTTAGTATAGCAAGAATGAATTTAATAATATTAATATTCTAAAAATCTACATAAACTACTAATTGGATATTTTCTAACACAAGCGAGGATATTTGGCATAAACTAGTACCCTAACAATTTTAAGTTCTAAATCTGTGAACATGTTTATTTGACTAGCAAAAACCTATTTTGCCATCTACCAATGGTATTTTCTCCTTTCTATATATAAAAAAAATATGCTAATAAAATAATTAGATAAATCATCTAAAATTCTATATTAATCAAATGACATGAGTTCTATACCATTTTCTAATCCATCAAAAATGCACCTATAATTCTCCAAGTAGTTTCTAAAATTTATCGTGACCAAATTTGACTATAAATTCTTATCTAGTATTTTTATCACCAACGTGTGACTATTAAATCTACGTCATATCTCTCTAAATCAAAATCAACGCGCCGATTAACATGAAATAACACGGTGCACTACTAATCGCATATTTCTAACAAATTCCGTAGCGCACACAAATACATAAATCGGATTCACATGTGTTCATATTACAACAACAAAATATACAACACATGAGTCGAATCAAAACGCTTTATAAAATACATAAAATAAATTTGGGTCATCAACAACCTCGGGTTCGTGCGTGTGACGGGGATGGATCGACGGAGAGCGGGGCTCGACTACGGACAGCTAGTACGCGGCTCCGGTGAACTCCGGCGACGACGGCACACTCCGGCGAACTCCACGGGCTCCGGCGACGAGCAGCGAACTCCGGCGAACTCCACTGGCTCCGGCGACGAACGGCAACGGCACTAGCTATGAGCGTGGAGTGCTAGAGAGAGAGGCAAATTCGAGTAGGCAGGAATGGGGAGGCTCTGCTGCCTTTTATAGAGAGAGGGAGGGGAGGGGAGAGGTCACTGGCGTCATCAAAGAGACTGTCAATGGTGCTGCTGTTACTGCACGTAATGGAGAGGAGGAATGAGGGGAGGAAGAAACGGTAGAATCAATCTCCATTAACACAAGAAATTGAACGGACGCGCGGTGCATGGAGCTTGGGCGGTTCGGCTTCGGGCGCGGGCGGAACATCGTGTCGGGCACGGCTTCGGTCGACTCGGCTCGGGCTGCCTGCGCGCTCGGCGAGGCTGGGCGTTCGGCGTTGGGCGGCTGCGCGGGACAGAGGCTCCTTCGCTGCTCCTGGCGTGCTCGGCGGCTGGCTTGCGCAGGGCACCGGCGCAGGGCGCGCGGCCGGGTCGCTGTGCGCGCGAGAGAGAAGAACAGAGAGAGAGGAGAGATTAGGGAAGAGAGAAGCACAGGAGATGGCGGCGGCTGGTTCGGAACACCAGAACACGAGCGTGGAGAAAAGTTTGGGGAGCAGGTGAGAGAGTGGGGGTGGGCCCCACTCGTAAGCCACACAAAGGAGAGAACGTGAGAATCCTGGGCATAGGCCTTCGGCCAAGCATTTCGTGTGTTTTTTTTTATTTTTTTTCATTTCGAAAATTTATTCTCTTTTAAAAAAAACATTAGATTATTCATAAATAACTATATTTTAAATATTCTAAAAAAGTATAATAAATCTGATAACAATATTTTACTAAATAATATATATTATAAATAAGCTTTTAGGCAATTTAAGTAAATGGAGCTTCACAAAGAGGATAAATTAAAATAAATGTGTTGCAATTCATTAACAGACAAATAAATCATGCACCGATAATGAATGCATTCACACACTTGATAAATTTTTAATTTACTCTCTACTTAGTTTAGCAACTAATAATGTATTATTTTAATTGATGGATTTGAGGTGTTACAGCACCAGAGACAACACGGAGACCCTTCACTCGATTCGGCCCCAGACGAAGGCCTGCGGCGACGCCTCCCCGCGGCGCGGCCTCGTTCAGCTCTGAGGCCCACATGAGATCTGGCCCATTGTAACGGGCCCTGCGTGGCCGCGTTTGTGTTACGGGCCTAATTTGTAAAGGCATACTTGTGATTACAGCTTGTAACCCCGCTTTATGGGAATATTCTGGGGATAAACTAGGTACCTGAGGGCACATGCGTCCTTAACGCAAGGCGCCGTGCACTCGGATACCTATAAATACCCCCGCACAGTGCCCGTGAGAGGCTAGATTAACAGAGCTTTTGCCATTACGCGCGAGTGCCCTGTTGCCGTCACCATTCACTCGTGTTGGATCCCCTTGCCCGCGAGAGCAAGTTCCAACATGTTGTAAGAGAATTCTGCATATGGTAATCTCTTGTCCCAACCTATCTTATCTTGCAAAGCACAAGCCCACAACATATCCTCTAGAATCTAATTGGTTCTCTCTATTTGACCATCTGTCTGCAGGTGGTAAGCTGAGCTGAACTTCAAGTGTGTGCCCAAAGCTTCATGCAACTGCTGCCAAAAATGAGAGGTGAACTGAGTGTCTCTATCTGATACTATCTTCTTTGGAACGCCATGCAAGCACACAATACGAGACATGTATAGTTCGTCCAACACTGCACTGTTGTAGGTGGTCTTGACTGGTATGAAATGGGCCGCTTTTGTCAAACGGTCCACTACTACCCAGATGGAGTCATAACCAGTACAAGTGCGTGGTAAACCGACTATGAAGTCCATTCTGATCTCATCCCATTTCCACTGAGGAATCTGTAACGGCTGCAACAAACCTATAGGTCTCTGATGTTCTGCTTTAATCCTCTAACAACTTTCACATACAGCCACATACTCTGTTATCTCCCTTTTCATACCGTACCACCAGAATCTTTTCTTTAGGTCTTGGTACATCTTCTCACAACCAGGGTGTATAGAGTATGTTGTCTCGTGGGCTTCCTTGAGAATTAGTACCCAGATCGATTTGATGTCAGGAACACGCAGTCTATCCTTAAACCATACCAGTCCTTCTGTGTCTTCACGGAAATCCTTGCCTTTCCCATCTATGATTAGCTACCGGATCTCGTTGATCTTCTCATCACCCTTCTGACCTTTCCTGATGTCTTGCTCTAGAGTGGGTTCCAACTCAATTGTCACTACTTGAGTGTTGTTCAGAAATTCAAGACTTAATCTATCGAATTCCTTCGCTAGCTCATACAGCATCGAGTGAGCGGCCAACATATTAACTTGACTCTTTCTAGTCAGAGCATCTGCAACCACATTTGCTTTGCCTGGGTGATAATGAATCTCCAGCTCATAATCTTTGATCAATTCTAGCCATCTTTGTTTCCTCATGTTTAACTCTAACTGAGTGAATATGTACATGAGGCTCTTGTGATCCGTGTAGATATCACACTTCTACCCATAAAGATAATGCCTCCAGGTCTTCAGTGCATGAACCACGGCTGCTAATTCCAGATCATGAGTAGGATAATTCTTCTCATGAATCTTCAATTGGCGGGATGAGTATGCCACTACTCTCCCTTCCTGCATCAACACACATCCCAGTCCAGTGTACGAAGCATCATAATATACTGAGAATGGCTTGTGAACATCTGGCAGAATCAGTACAGGTGCCATTATCAACTTCTCCTTCAATGTCTCAAAGGACTTCTGGCATGCTGGGGTCCACTTGAACTCAACCTTCTTTACCAACAAGTTCGTCATTGGCCTGGCAATCTTGGAGAAACCTTCAATGAAACACTGATAATAACCGATCATTCTGATGAAACTCTTGATTCCTCAGACATCTTTTGGTGCTTTCTAGTCCAAGATAGCTGTTACCTTATTCGGATCTACAGCCAATCCCTCTCGGTTTATAATGTGACCTAAGAATAGAACTTCACTGATCCAGAACTCGCTCTTGCTAAGCTTGGCATATGGCTGACAATCTCGTAGACTCTGAAGTACTTTCCTCAAATGCTCCTCATGCTCTTGCTCATTCTGGGAATATATAAGAATATCATCAATGAACACTACTACGAACTTGTCGAGGTAGTCCATGAACACACTATTCATTAAGTACATGAAGTAAGCTGACGCATTCGTCAAACCGAACGACATGAGCGTGAGCTCATATAGTCCATACTTGGTGATGAATGTTGTCTTTGGTATGTCTGAGGGTCGAATTCTGAGCTGATGGTAACCTAACCTTAGATCTATCTTCGAGAACACACTGGCTCCTCTCAACTGGTCGAATAAATCTTCAATTCTAGGCAGGGGTACTTGTTCTTGATAGTAACCTCATTCAAGGCTCGGTAATCGATGCACATCCTCTTCGTGCCATCCTTCTTCTCCACAAACAGCACTGGGGCTGCCCAAGGTGAGGTACACGGTCTGATATAGCCTTTCTCCGACAACTCATCAATTTGCTTCTTGAGTTCCACCATTTCTGGTCCAGACACTCGATAGGCTCTCTTGGAAATAGGGGGCCGCCTGGTATAAGCTCTATGGCGAATTCAACTTTCCTTTTGGGTGGCATACCTAGTAACTCCTCGGGAAACACATCTGGGAATTCTGATACTACATTGATAGCCTCTGATGGTTTAATCTCCTCAATATGGGCGGTGACTTGGTGACAACTTCCTTTTCTTGGTCCAGACAAGACCAACTCCACTAACACTTCTTGTCCTGATAAGGACACTAACTTCACCGTTCTCTTATCACAGCTAAGACTGGCTTGATACTTGGTTAGTCAATTCATCCCTAGGATGACATCTATAGTTGTATCCTAGTTACCCATATCTATTAAATCAGCGGGGAATTCTATCCCTCTTATTTGAACTCTTTCACTAGGGAAAAATCTATCCGTTTGGGTTCTTCCACCAACTGAACTAACCCTCATAGGTGGATGCATGGGTGCTACTAGTATATTATGTGATTCTACCCATGATGCAGTCACAAAAGAATGCATTGCTCCAGTATCAAATAAGACATTTGCAGAATGGTACTCGACTGAAAACGTACCTAGCACCACTCCTGGAGTCTCCTGGACTGTGTCGGCCTCCAAGTGGTTCACCTTTCCATACTAGGCACGAGGCTTCCCACAGTTGTTGCCTCCTTGCTGCATTGCATTCTGTCTGACTGGGGCATTGGGAGCTGACTGCTGCTGAGCTGCTTTCTTTGGGCAATGATTCGCCCAATGACCTTGTTCCCCACAGTGGAAACACGCACGACTTCCTCCTTACGCTGGCGCTGCTTGGTTGTTCTGGTTGGTTGCTGGGGTAGGAAGATGGGCTGCCTGGTTGCTCTGAACCTGGTATTGATTTCCTCCCTGCTGGTTATTCTGACGGTACTGCTGCTGCTGAGGAAACTGCCTCTAGTACTTCTGCTGTTGGTTCTGACGCTGATGCTGGTGCTGGTGACCTTGCTTGAATGGCTGAGGTGGGTTGCCTGAGTAGCGAGGATGACTTCTACTCCCGACCTGAGATCCACCAATCTTGCTTTTCTGTCCTCCATCTCTCGACATTTCCTTTCAGTCATGATTGCTCTGTTGATTAGATGCTGGAAGGTAGGGAAGGTGTGGTTCATCAGCTGATAGTGGAGGGGATCAACCAATCCTCTCAAGAAGCGGTACTGCCTCTTGGCATCCGTGTTGACATCTTCTGGGGCATAACGCGACAGCTGCAAAAACTTGTCCCTGTACTCGCTGACGGACAGGGGACCTTGCTTCAGGGTGAGAAACTCCTCCTTCCTTACTATAATCAGTCCTTCGGGCACATGGTAGCGACGGAAGTTGTCCCTGAATTCTTCCCAAGTGATGGCTTCAGGGTTGGCATGGATGGCGAGGTAAGACTCCCACCAAGACTGGGCTGCTCTCCTCAGCTGTCGGGGACCGTACAACACCTTCTCATGATCGTTGCACTGGGCAGTGTGCAACTCACGCTCCACAGTATGCAGCCAATCTTCGGCATCCATGGGATCGACAGAATGGGCAAAGACTGGGGGATGGCCCCTCATGAATTCTGCCCGCTCGTCTCTAAGCACTTGAGGCATCTGGACTTGCACCTGAGGCTGAGGCAGTGGTGGCTGCTGCTGCACCTGCTGCATTGCTGCTAGAGTCTATCCAATTGCTTGGACTGCTTGAGTCTACATCAAGAACATTTGCTCAATGGTCATCAGTGGTGGCAGTGGCAAATGCTGCTACGGGGCTGCCTCCTCTTGGGGTGCCTACTGTTCTAGCTGAGCACGCCTCGCACCTCTGCGCCTATAATCAAACATCTATAGAAATCACACACATATATCAAATCTGACTCTACTGTCTTTCAGCATAAGAAAAGATGTATATAAAATCTTCATAGCACTGAACAAATGGCCATCTTCACTGACAACTTCTCAGATAAAGAGGAAAGTGGGAATATATGGATTACCCAACTAAATAACTGACTTTATTAATAACTACACCAAGTTGTAGGGGATACCCACACCTTGGTGATAATCATTACAAAGATCCAACTTCATTACATGTCTGTCATAACAAGCATCCAACATAAGATAAGCAAACTAACTCTAACTAAAACTGACTAGACTAAGACACTGAACTAAGCATTATTACAGACTTCGACTCTGTCGATATAGGGATCCAAATCTATTCGGGTCCTATAGTCTGGGGTACCATAGTCGAAGCGACCACGGGGTGTTGAACGGTAAGGGTGCTGAATCCTAATAGGGGCGAGAGAACCACCATCTAGATAGTGGAGTGTTGCGCACTCAGCACACAATTCCGCAACCTCCGCCCGAACCTTGCCCAACTCGTCAAGGGCATGGTCTAACTCTATGTTGAGCACGACAGCCAGGTTGACCATGCTGTTCAGCCTAGGATTGCCCTCACCAACTGGCAAGACAATCACACCTCCAGTACTGCCGGTCGAACGGCGAGGGTAGTACTTCAGGTCAAGGCCATCAGCTACCTCGCTGAACAATGAGCAATACTGAGAAAGTGCCCGTCGTGCTGCATCTTGCATGGCTGCCTCGGCAGTATCCCTCTCAGTAATAGAATAGTGCTCTGAGAAGGCCTCTACACCGCAGAGATCATCGTCCGGACGGTGTACCAAGCAAGTAGCCTCCCACTGGTCCGAGTATAACCCACGATGATGCTGGTAGACTACACAACGGTACTCGATAGACCAAGTGTGTCTGTCGGCCAAAGGCCCAACGCAGCAAGGTGTCGAGAGTGTCGTGCAAGTGACACCCGCAAGCGGCGTCACGAGTGATGGGTCTAGCGATCCATCCCTTTGGCTCCGGCTCCTCTGAGAGCTCCGTGCCGTGGCTTGAACTTCCACCAGCGTCGTTGTCGTCTCCATCTCTGCCAGGGTCTCCTCCAGCAGCCGGGATGCCCTGAGGTGGTGCAGGGGGCATCTCTGGCTGAGGTGCAAGGGAAGGCGGCCTCTCAGACGCCACCTCCTACTGAGGTGAGGGGGAAGAGTCCTATCGCTACTGCTCCTGCTCCTAGCATCGGCGCTCCTGCTCCTCATGCAGGCGACGATGCAGTGTCTCAAGGTGACTGGACTGACCTGGCACCGTGTGACATAGTGGACGCTCTGCTAGGCGAGAAGGCAAAAAGGGGATCACAGACTTACGTGCAGTGCACCTGATACAGACCATCTACAAAAGACATCATAAGCACAAGAGTAAGAGTAGAACTATGAGACCAGAAAGTAAACAGAAAGAAAAGTGGGAAAAAACTTTTGAGATAGGTAAATAACATAGAGTTGGTCAAGATAACCAACTTTTGAAAAGACATTAAGGTCAAGGTAAGAGTAGGGGTCTATAGTCCTTAGGGCAACCATTCTAGTCTAGGTTAGCGATCCTACAGTCAGCAAGGCTTTGATACCACTTATGTCATACCCGGTTTTGGAAGGCAAACCGAATGCGAACCATGTACGTGCCAGGATCAGAAACTCACGTACACAGCGATTACAAAATTGGACATCATCACACAATGCTCAAAATAAATAGCGGAAAGGTACTTTAATTACATCAAGAATGTCCAAGACATCCATAGAGTCTAATACATAGCCATAGTCTTCAACATAAATATCAAAGTGTGGAGAAACGAAATGTAGATGATAAGCCTACATAGACAGCTGACTGGGGGGTTGCCACTAAGATAAACTAAAACTCATCGTAGTTCTGAAACTCCTCAAAGTCCTCCATGTTGCCAGCATCTCCTCCTGAGCACTGAGTACAGTGGGGACAACCTGGGGTGGGGTGGTTTGTAAAGCAAGGGTGAGTACACATCAACGTACTCAGCAAATGTCCTGTTTGGCTAAAGTGGACTAGTTGTATGTGGAGTTAAGGTTAAGCGGTTGCTTTTAGTTGGTCAAGTTTTATTACTATAAGTAGAGCCAAATTTTAGCAATAAACCTAGTTATTATCTAAAATCACTCCCTCCAAGAGGAAATACTAGAGGTCAAAATTATAACCATCATCATAAAAGTAACTAAAGTTCTTCTAATCAAAGAGGATCCCAAGACCGCTATTAACCGTGAGCATGGCTGATATACCAATTTCTAAAACTCCTCCCACAAGTCGTGATTCCCTTTCTGCCCGGGGTTCTAGCCTCCCCATTGATCATTACCAAGGTGACCTAGCAGGGTCTCGCTACGTAGCCTTTACAAAGATTTCCTAGAGGTCATAGTCGCCCGTTAGGTTTCTCAAGTTTGATAAACAAAGTACATCTCCCCAAAAGAAGGGTGACTAACAAAACCAAATCGAGAACCTCTGTAACCAGCCTCGGCAGAGCAAGTACTGTGCCTGGACCCCATTGATGGCCCTACAGCGAAGCCAACTACTCCTCTGGTTCCTCTAATTAATCAGCTAAGGGTGTCCCATTCCACCCTCATGGTTGCACTGTTATCCTGAGTTGTCACTCCCTAAACAGGTCCTTATGGAGAGGTACTCAGGAAACAGCCTGAGTCCCCTAAAGTATCACAAGAACATCATCGAGATAACATCATCGTATCATAATATTCACATCATGTTCATTGATTAAAGTAAAGCAATAGCATAAAGCTAACCATGATAACCCAAAAGGTAAACAAGGATAAGGTAAATACACACTAGTCAATCCTTAAGTCTTAAATAATGTAATGCGGGATAGTGAATTATAAAGTAAATAGGACATGATAGGTCTGAGGACACTTGCCTTCACCAGGTTGTTGCTCAGGAAGATCTTCGACAACACACTCAGGAACCACGGGCTGCTCGTTGTCTAAGTAAAGCGATCATACATTCAATACATTTGGAAAGTACAAATGAACAACACATCAAACATGTACAATCAATTGAACACAAGTTGATAAAACACCTAGAATAAGTAGGGTAGACTTAAATGCTAGGGTTTAATATAATTAGAAATCAGTAATTCCCTAGACATTATGGATTACATAGTTTAGTTCTACTAACTTTAGTGAGACACACAATTATACCAGGGATCAATTCTTACATGGCACATTATTAATCCCACAACATTAAATATTCATTTGCAACTAGGGTTCTCCTTTTTATTTATTTAATAAACAAATGAATTAACACATACACTAACCTCTAGTCTAAGTATAAAATTAGAGTGTACAGACTGTGTATGGACATAATTTATTTGAATGGAGAATATTCCTAGGAGCATTTTACAATTTGAATAACTAAATTTGGAGTTCATATGAAAAAGATATGAAATAAACAACTCTTGAAGTTTGAAATATGAAAATAGGTCTAATCCAGTAATTATTTAAAAGCACAGGGGGCTGTTTAAAAGAACACAGGGGCCTGCGCGCGAAAACCAGGGACGACGGGTTCTATTACCCAGAAACTCAGGGGCTCTTTAGCTAAAATTACACGTGAAGGGGTATCGGGTCCGCTCAACCGTTAGATCTAAAATCAACGACCAAGATTAGATCCACGGGCGAGTGCGCGGGCACGGGCGCGTGATGGGTGCTGACAGGTGGGCTTCGGGCGTCAGCGAATCAGGGCGGGGCTGACAGACCAGACCTAGCGGCAGGGGCACGAGTGAGGGGGGAAGAGTGGGGGACGGTCGGATCTGGATCAGAGGGCTGAGATCAGATCAGCTCTAATTTACTCTAAACCGCTAGATCTCGGACGGACGCCTGAGATCCAATAGTCGGTGGCCGGACATGAGCACGGTGGCACCGCTCGGTCTCGCGGTGAGGGCTTGCCGAAGACGAAGAGAACGGCCATGGCTGGGCTCTAAGGTCTTAGGGAAAGGGTCAGGCGCGTTTAGGGCGACACGGCGAACACAACCGTGGGCATCACGCCGACGCGGGAGCACCAGAGGGTGTAGAACATGGCGGAAAGGTCCCACGGTGGCGCAAACCTACTCTGGTGAGCAATTGCGCGACGACCAGGAAAATAAACGGATAAATAGAGGCGCGGGGAGGTTGCTTACCACAAGCGCAAACCAAGGAGCGCCTGGAGGATAGCGGGGAGGCAGTGAAGTCCTGGGTCAACAACGCTGGACTCTGGCTGCACGAAAACACTCCAGTGAGCGTGAACTGGGCAAACCAGAGGGACTGGGGGCGAACCAAAGGGTGTCCCGAGCTACTGACGGCGAGGCAGAACTCACTGGGGCAACGAACACGACACGGGCGCAACGAGAGTCGCGGAACGGTGGCGGTCCCTGGTGAGCGGCGGTGGAGCTCGACTAGTCACGTGCACAGGGCGAGAGAGGGGGTGAGAGAGCTCGGTTGAGGGCGCAAATGAGCATGGGGAAGTGGGCGAGCGGGGTCTAAAGGGGCAAGGGTGTGCAGAGGTGGCCGGAGAACGCGCGATCGTGGGCGCGTCTACGGCGGGGGAACGTGGGTGAGAGGTTAGGGACGCGGAGGGGGCTGACGGGTGGGGTCCGCAAGGCAGAGAGAAAGAGCGTGTGCGTTGGAAAGAAACAACACCGATAGGTCGACCCCATAGAGCAGCGAGAGAGAGGGAGAGAGAGCGCATAGGTTGGCGTTGACAGGTAGGACCCGCCTGTCAGGCACCGAGGGCACGTGGGCGCAGGCGCGCGCGAGGGGCTGGGCCTAATGGGCCGACTTGGGCTAAAATTGCTTTTCTATTTTCTAGGGAATTTCTAATTGCTTTTCTATTTTTTTTCTCTAGGGTTTTTAATTCAAATTCAAATCAAGTTCCAAATTCAAACCAAATCAAACATGTGCAACAATTCAAAGAATATTTGGAGCTCAATATGATGCAACATTTCATGACTCATATGTTTTAGACAAAATAAAATAAATAATCCCTCCCTAATTAATTAATTCTATAAAAAAGAAAAAGGAGAGGTTGAAACTAGAGAGAGAGAAGAGTAACACCTGAATTTGGTTGGTAATTAGCAAGAAATTTTATACCCCCAAATTCAGGGTGTTATAGACCTATCCCCCTTAAAAGAATCTCGCCCTCGAGATTCAGGCCTGGCTAGCAAAGAGTTCAGAGTATTTGGCTCTCAGATCGTCTTCTCTTTCCCAGGTTGCTTCTTCTTCTGAGTGGTGACCCCACTTGACTTTGCACATCCAGATAGTGCTCCTCTGAGTGACCCAATTTGTTGTCTCCAGAATTTGAGTTGGCTTCTCAATATACATCAGATCTTCTTGAACTTCGAGGTCTTCCATTGGCAACTGCTCTTCTAGTACTCGCAAGCATTTCTTTAACTGAGACACGTGAAACACATCGTGCATGGAAGACAGATTCTCTAGTAAGCTGAGTTGATATGCCACTTCTCCACGTCTTGCTTTAATCTGATATGACCCGATATATCGAGGTGCTAGCTTGCCTTTGACTCCAAATCTTTTGGTTCCTCTGATGGGTGACACTTTCAAGTAGACATGGTCTCCAACTTCAAAACTCAGTTCTCTCCTTCGGGTGTCAGCATAGCTTCGCTGTCTTCAGATTCTCCCGGACCATTCTGATATTCTCTTCAGCTTCAAGCAAAATATCTAGGTCGAACACCTACCTTTTGCCAGGTTGGTCGCAATGCAACGGGGTTCTACAATTCCTCCCATATAGTGCTTGGAATGTGACATCTTCAGACTAGCCTGATAGCTATTGTTGTAGGAGAATTCTGCATACTAGCCTCTTATCCCAACCTAACTTGTCTTGCAAAGCACAAGCTCTCAACATGTCCTCAATAATCTGGTTGGTTGTCTCAGTCTGACCATCTGTCTGCAGGTGATAATCTAAAATGAACTTCAAGTGTGTGCCCAAAGCTTCATGTAGCTGCTACCAGAAATGAGAGGTAAACTGGGTGCCTCTGTCCAATACTATCTTCTTTGGAATGTCATGCAAACACACAATCCGAGACATGTATAATTCTGCTAACACTGCACTGTTATAGGTGGTCTTGACTAGTATGAAATGTGCCGCCTTCGTTAAATGGTCCACTACTACCCAGATGGAGTCATAACCAGCTTGAATGCGGGGCAGACTGACTATAAAATCCATCCCAATCTCATCCCATTTCCACTGAGGAATCTACAACAGCTACAACAAACTTGTGGGCCTCTGATGTTCTGCCTTGATCCTCTGACAACTGTCACATCTGGCAACATACTCTGATATCTCTATTTTCATACCATACCACCAGAATCTCTTCTTCAGGTCTTGGTACATTTTCTCGCTTATAGGGTGTATAGAATATGCTATCTCATGAGCTTCCTTAAGAATCAGTTCCCAGATCGATTTGATGTCGACAACGCACAGCCTATCCTTGAACCATACCACTCCTTCTGCGTCTTCACGGAAATCTGAACCTTTCCCATCTATGATCAGCTGCCGAATCTCATTGATCTTCTCACCATCCTTTTGGCCCTTCCTGATATCTTGCTCTAGGTTGGGTTCTAGCTCGACTGTCACTCCTTGAGTGTTGTTCAGAAATCCGAGACTCAGCCTGTTGAATTCCTTTGCTAGCTCAAACGACATCGGGTGAGCGGCCAACATATTAACTTGACTCTTTCTGCTCAGAGCATCTGTAACTACATTTGCTTTGCCTAGGTGATAATGTTCTCCATCTCATAGTCTTTGATCAATTCTAGCCATCTTCGCTGCCTCATGTTTAACTCTGACTGAGTGAATATGTACTTGAGGCTCTTGTGATCCGTGTAGATATCACACTTCTGCCCATAAAGATAGTGTCTCCAGGTCTTCAGTGCATGAACCACTGCTGCTAACTCCAGATCATGAGTGGGGTAATTCTTCTCGTGAACCTTCAACTGGCGGGACGAGTATGCCACTACTCTCCCTTCCTACATTAACACACATCTCAGTCCGGTGTACGAAGCATCACAATATATTGAGTATGGCTTGTAAACATCTGGCAGAACCAATACCGGTGTTGTTGTCAACTTCTGCTTCAACATCTCAAATGATTCTTGGCACGCTGGGGTCCACTTGAACTCAACCTTCTATGCTAGCAAGGCTATCATTGGCCTGGCAATCTTGGATAAACCTTCAATGAAACGTCGATAGTAACCGACCATTCCAATGAAACTTTTGATTCCTCGGACATCTTTTGGTGCTTTCCAGTCCAGAATCGCTGCTACCTTCTTTGGATCCACAGCTAGTCCATCTCGATTTATAATATGACCCAAGAACAGAACTTCGCTGATCCAGAACTCGCACTTGCTATGTTTGGCGTACAACTGGCAATATCGTAGCCTCTGAAGTACTTTCCTCAAATGTTCCTCATGCTCTTGCTCATTCTAGGAAAATACAAGAATATCGTCAATGAACACCACTACGAACTTGTCGAGGTAGTCCATGAACACACTGTTCATCAGGTACATGAAGTAAGGTGGCGCATTCGTCAAACCGAACGACATAACCATGAACTCATATAGTCCATACTTGGTGATGAATGTTGTCTTAGGTATATCTGAGGGTCGGATCCTGAGCTGATGGTAACCTGACCTCAGATCTATCTTTGAGAACACACTGACTCCCCTCAACTGATCAAATAGGTCCTCAATTCAGGGTAGGGGGTACTTGTTCTTGACAGTGAATTCATTCAAAGCTCTATAATCAATGCACATCCTCTTTATACCATCCTTCTTCTCCATAAATAGCACTGGAGCTGCCTAAGGTGAGGTACTTGGTCTGATGTAGCCTTTCTCTAACAACTCATCAATTTGCTTCTTGAGTTCCACCAACTTTGGTCCAGACACTTGATAGGCTCTCTTGGATATAGGGGCGGTGCCTGGGATAAGCTCTATGGCAAATTCAACTTTCCTTTCAGGTGGCATACCTAGTAACTCTTCAGGGAACATGTCGGGGAATTCCTACACAATTCTAATTGCCTCAATCAGATTGGACTCTTTTTCCTCTACTGATAAATGGTGACAGGCTCCTTCTTCTAGTTCAGGCAAGTACAGCTTAGTTACTACTTCCTTTCCGGATGGGGACACCAACTTAACTGTTCTCTTGTCATAACTGACAGTGACTTGATTTCTGTGCAACCAATTCATCCCTAGGATGACATCTAACCCTTGAGTTCCCATTATTACTAGGTTAGCGGGGAAGTCTATCCCGCTTATTTCAATCCTTAGATTCAGACAAATCCTATCGGACTAAACTTTTCCCCCAACTGAATCAACTCTTAAAGGTGGAATCATTGGTTCCATAGGGATGTTATGTGCTTCTACCCAAGATGTAGAAACAAAAGAATGTGTGGCACCAGTATCAAATAATACTTTTACTGGGTAGGATTTGACTGGAAACATACCTACTGCCACGTCCTGAGCATCCTGGATTGCTTCGGCCTCCAGCTGGTTCACCTTTCCACGGTTGTAGGCCTGACCACGGCCTCCTCATGCTTGTTGTGATGCTCCTTGTCTTGCTAGGGTATTGACTGCTAGCGGCTGCTGAGCTGCTTTCTTTGGATAGTTCTTCGCCTAGTGGTTTTGTTCTCCACAATAGAAGCATGCACGACCTCCTACTTGCGCTGGAGCTGCTTGGCCATTCTGGTTAGTTGCAGGGGCAGGAAGGCGAGCTGCCTGGTTATTCTAACACTGGTACTGATTTCCTCTAGGTTGGGTGTTTTGATGATACTATTGCTATTGTTGCTGAGGAAACTGCCTCTGGTACTGGTGCTGGTGCTGATGCTAGTGCTGGTGACCTTGCTTGAATTGCTAGGTTGGGTTGCCTGAGTAGCGGGGACAACTGCTATTTCTGGCCTGAGATCCACCAATCTTGTGTTTCCTATCCTCCATCTCTCGGTGCTTCCTTTCAGTCATGATTGCTCTATCAATCAAGTGCTGGAAGGTGGGGGAAAGTGTGATTTATCAGCTGGTAATGAAGAGGGTCAACCAATCCTCTCAAAAAACGGTACTGCCTCTTAGCATCTGTGTTGACATCTTCTAGGGCGTAACATGACAGCTGCAGAAATTTGTCCCTGTACTCACTGACAGACAGGGGACCTTGCTTCAATGCCAGAAACTCCTCCTTCCTTACTATCATCAGTCCTTCTGGCACATGGTAGCGATAGAAGTTATCCCTAAACTCCTCCCATGTGATGGCTTTAGGGTCGACATGAGTGGCGAGGTAAGACTCCCACCAGGACTGTGCTGCTCCCCTTAGCTGACGGTAGGGATGAAAATGGGATGGATACAGCCGGATAGAGGGTCATCCCATATCCTACCCTAATATAGTTCTCTCGGATACAGGACCGGATATGAGTAGTTAAAATTCTAGACGGATACAGGACGAGACCGGATAATAATCCGGGTGGGTAAAAAATGGATAACTGATATTACTCGGGTAGATACCGGATAGTTGTCAGGTAGTTATCTTGATAGTATTAATTGTCCAACAATACAACAATCACATAAATTAACAAATATATAATCAAATATAGGATAGCTCAAATATAAGAAAGGCCACGTGAGCTGTGCATGATGCCTCTCAGTGATGCACGACCAATCGCCCAAGCCAACCACGATGTCTCTCAGTGAGTCAGCCACTACCAAACGGCCACCAGTAGGCCCAGGCGTTCTCCTAAATTGACGTAATAGGCTTAGAAGGGAGCAAGACAGTCGCCAGTAGGCCCAGGCAGCCAGGCCACACCAGGCACCACATGCACAGGCACAGCCCACAGACACCAACATAGCATCACTTCGGTCCGGGTACCTGACCGCTAGATACCCGTATCCGACCCGAGATACCCGGATACTTACCGGGTACTAGCGATTCCGTATCCTACCCGTATACGAGATTCAATATCTGGGTAGTACCCATATCTGTCTCGTCAAAAAAATTCTCGTATCAGTATCTAAAAATTTGTCCTGTTTTCATACCCGTATCTGATATCCGTCCCGGGTACCCGTCCCGTTTTCATCCCTAGCTGACGGGGACCATACAGAACCTTCTCGCGATCGTTGCACTGGGAGTGTGCAACTTGCGCTCCACAGTACGCAACCAATCTTCAGCATCCATGGGATCAGCAGAGTGGGCAAAGACAGGGGATGGCCCCTCATGAATTCTGCCTGCTTGTCTCTGGGCACTTGTGGCATCTGAACTTACACTTGAGGCTGAGGTGGGGGTGGCTGCTGCTGCACCTGCTGCATTGATGCTAGGGTCTGACCAATTGTTTGGACTGCCTGAGTTTGCATCATGAACATCTGCTCAACTATCATTGGGGTGGTGGTAGCAACTGCACTGCTGAGGTGCCTCTTCCTGGGGTGCCTGCTGTTCAGGCTGAGCACGCCTTGCACCTCTGCGCCTGTTCTCAGACGTCTGTAGAAAGCACACACACATCAGATCTGACTCTACAGTCTTTCAGCATAAGAAAAGATATACAAAAATCTTCATATCACTGAACAAATGATCATCTTCACTGATAGCCTCTTAGATAAAGAGGAAAGTGGAAATAAAGGGATTACCCAACTAAATAGCAGACTTTATTAATAACTACACCAAGTTGTAGGGGATACCCATACCTTGATGACAATCATTACAAAAATATAACTTCATTACATGTTCATCATGACAAGCATCACAACATATGATAAGCAAACTTACTCTAACTAAGACTGACTAAGACTAAGACATTGAATTAATCATTATTACAGACTCCAACTCTGTCGATCTATGGATCCAAATCTATCTGGGTCCTATAGTCTGGGGTACCATAGTCGAAGCGACCACGGGGCGGTGAGCTGTAAGGGTGCTGAATCCCGATAGGGGCGGGAAAACCACCATCCAAATAGTGGCGTGCTGCGCACTCAGCATGCAATTCTGCAACCTCCTCTCAAACCTTGCCCAACTCATCAAGGGCGTGGTCCAGCTCGGTGTTGAGCATGGTGGCTAGGTTGACCATGCTGTTCAACCTAGGATTGCCTTCACCAACTAGTGAGACAATCATGGATCTCTTTAGGCCCATTGCTTATCTTAGCATCTGGGGGAAGTAAGTATGGTCTGGTTATTGTTGATGATTTTTCCCGCTTCACTTGAGTATTCTTTTTGCAGGATAAATCAGAAACCTAAGGTACTCTAAAGTGCTTCCTAAGGAGAGCTCAAAATGAGTTTGAGCTCAAGGTAAAGAAGATCAGGAGCGACAATGGATCTGAATTTAAGAATCTTCAAGTAGAAGAGTTTCTTGAGGAAGAAGGCATCAAGCATGAGTACTTCGCTCCCTATACACCACAGCAAAATGGTGTCGTAGAGAGAAAGAACAGGACGCTCATTGACATGGCGAGGACAATGCTAGGGGAATACGAGATGCCTGAGCAGTTTTGGTCGGAAGCTGTAAATACAGCTTGCCACACCATAAATCGGCTCTATCTTCATTGCCTTCTCAAGAAGATATCTTATGAGCTCCTAATTGGTAACAAACCCAATGTTTCGTACTTTCGTGTATTTGGGAGCAAATGCTACATCTTGGTGAAGAAAGGTAGACAATCAAAATTTACTCCCAAAGTTGTAGAAGGGTTTTTACTAGGTTATGATTCAAATACAAAGGCATATGGGGTCTTCAACAAATCATCTGGTTTAGTTGAAGTCTCTAGTGACGTTGTATTTAATGAGGCTAATGGCTCTCCAAGAGAGCAAGTTGATCTTGATGATGTAGATGAGGATGCAGTTCCAACAACCGCAATGCGAACTATGGCAATAGGTGATGTGCGACCATAGGAACAAAAAATCAAGATCAACCATCTTCCTCAATACTGGTACATCCCCCAACTCAATATGAGGAACAGGTACCTCAAGTTGCAGGCATTAATCAAGGGGGAGCACATGGAGAAGAGGATAAAGATGAAGAAGCACAACAAGCACCTCCAACTCAAGTCCGGGCAACCATCCAAAGAAATCATCCAATGGATCAAATTTTGGATGACATTAGGAAGGGATTAACCGCTCGTTCACGTTTAGCTAATTTTTGTGAACATTACTCTTTTGTTTCTTCTATTGAGCCTTTCAGGGTAGAAAAAGCCTTGCGGGATCCGAACTGTGTGTTGGCCATGCAGGAAGAGCTCAATAACTTCAAGAGAAATGAAGTATGGAGCCTGGTGCCACGTCCAAAGCAAAATGATGTGGGAACCAAGTGGGTATTCCGCAACAAGCAAGATGAGCATGGGGCGGTGACAAGGAACAAGGCTTGACTTATGGCCAAAGGTTATGCCTAAGTCACAGGTTTGGATTTTGAGGAGACTTTTGCTTCTATAGCTAGGCTCGAGTCAATATGCATATTATCGGCCTATGCTGCTCACCACTCGTTTAAGTTGTTTCAAATGGACGCGGACCAATCAAGGAGGAAGTATACGTGGAACAACCCCCTGGCTTCGAGGATGCTAGGTATCCCGACCATGTGTATAAGCTCTCTATGGACTTAAGCAAGCTCCAAGAGCATGGTATGAATGCCTTAGAGATTTTCTTATTTCTAATGCTTTCAAGGTTGGGAAAGCTAATCCTACTCTCTTTACTAAGACTTGTAATGATGATTTGTTTGTATGCCAAATATATGTCGATGACATAATATTTGGTTCTACTAATCAAAAGTCTTGTGAGGAGTTTACAAGGGTAATGATGCAGAAATTCGAGATGTCGATGATGGGAGAGCTAAACTACTTCCTCAGATTTCAAGTGAAGCAAACCAAGGAAGAAACCTTCATCTCCCAAACAAAGTATACCCATGACTTACTCAAAAGGTTTGGGATGAAGGACGTAAAGCCTGCTAAGATGCCAATGGGAACCGACGGGCATTTGGACCTCGACAAGGGAGGTAAGTCTGTTGATCAAAAGGCATATCGTTCTATGATAGGTTCTTTACTTTATATTTGTGCTAGTAGACCGGATATAATGCTTAGCGTATGCATGTGTGCTAGATTTCAATCCGACCCCAAGGAATGTCATCTTGTGGCCGTGAAGCGAATTCTTAGATATTTAGTTTCTACGCCTTACTTTGGGATCTGGTATCCAAAGGGGTCTACCTTTGATTTAATCGGATATTCAGATTCCGACTATGTCGGGTGCAAGTTTGATAGGAAGAGCACATCAGGGACTTGTCAGTTTTTGGAAAGGTCCCTGGTGTCCTAGAGCTCTAAGAAACAAACATCAGTTGCCCTATCCACCGTTGAGGCCGAGTATGTTGCCGTGGGCCAGTGTTGCACGCAACTACTTTGGATGAGGCAAACCCTCTGGGACTTTGGCTACAATCTGAGCAAAGTCCAACTCTTATGTGACAATGTGAGTGCAAAACGCTTAGCGGATAATCCTGTTGAACATAGCCGCACTAAGCACATAGACATCCGACATCACTTTCTGAGAGACCACTAGCAAAGGGGAGATATCAATATTTATCATATTAGCACCGAGAATCAGCTAACCGATATCTTCACTAAGACTTTAGATGAGAAAAGGTATTGCAGGTTATGTAGTGAGCTAAATGTCCTAGATTCGCGGAACTTGGATTAATCTATAGAATACATGTGCTTTATGCCTTTGATCATATTTTTAAGTAATTCTGTCTTTACTTATTCTTAGTGCTCAAGTTGTACAAGTCATCCTCGGGCCTCACAAGTCCTTATGCAATGATGCACATGTTTAGGGGGAGGATGTATTATAACTTGACCCTTTGAGACTAATATGTTTGCTTGAGCAATTGTGATATAGTCTCAAAGATGGACTGAAAGGGCACAAGTGGACTTTTACAAAGAATAGGCTTCCACTGCATTCTGGTATCAATATATCTTATTCCAAGTCCGTGTTTTCTCATTGCCTTTGGTTTTACTCTAGATTTTTGTGAGGTAATGAGGTTAAAGGGCCAAATAGTCCTTCTGTTTTGGTGCTTAATGCCAAAGGGGGAGAAATTAAGGCCAAAGCAAAGCATCTGGATCAGCTACCACTTGTGAATTTTTCAAAAAATTTAGAGTGTAAGAATACTTTGTTTTTTATCAAAACCCTCTTATTGCAAAAACTGCTCTCTTGTGGGGGAGAAATTCAATTATGGAAAAAGGGGGAGTTTTTGGGTACTTGATCAAATCTAGTCTTCAAAATGTTTTGATTTGCCAAAACAAGTGTTTCTGACATAGAGATAGGAAAATGAATTTGTTTTACGAAATCAAACCAAGTGGTGGCAAAAGTGATCCAAATATGCCAAATCCTATGTTAGATTAATTGGTCTTCAATTTGACATCAAGTTGCACTCTTTAGCTTGCATTTGAAAATGTTGTTACATTTTGAGTTGCTTTTGATGTGTTGGCATAAATCACCAAAAAGAGGGAGATTGAAAGAGAAATGTGCCCTTGGGCCATTTCTATTATGTTTTGGTGATTAGATGCCCAACACATAGAGTTATGACTTAATTGAGCTAAGAGTCAAAGAGATGCAAATGGAAAAGCAAGGTATGATTTTAGCCTTAGTAAATTATTCCTGGTACTAACTGAAAGTCGCCTAGAGGGGGGTGGATAGGCAGAATCTGAAAATTATAAACTTAAGCACACACTACAAACCGGGGTTAGCATTAGAGCGAATCTTAAGTCCGGGAGAGAGGAAAAACAAATCAACCAAGAAATAATGCGGATGAAAACAGTGATTTGTTTTACCGAGGTTTGGTTCTAAAGAACCTAGTCCCCGTTGAGGTGGTCACAAAGACCGGGTCTCTTTCAACCCTTTCCCTCTCTCAAACGGTCACCTAGACCGAGTGAGATTTCTTTATTAATCTCACGAATCACTTAGACCCCACAAGGACCACCACACAATTGTGTCTCTTGCTTTGCTTACAAGCACTTGAGAGTAAGAATCAAAGAGAAAAAGAAAAGAAAGCCAAGCCAAGCACACAAGAGCAACAAAGGAACACAAATGATCCTTTCACAAGTCCTAATGCGCTAGAGTTGAGTTGGGGACTTTGAGCGGATCGATCACTTGAATTGTGTCTTTGAAGTGGAGTCTATTGCTCTTGTATTAAATGCAATGTGTTGAATGCTTGGATGGTTGGAGTGGTGGTGGTTGAGGGGTATTTATAGCCCTCACCCACCAGAACAACCGTTGGGGTAGGCTGCTATCGATGGGCGCACCGGACAGTTCGGTGCGCCACCGAACGCTGTCCGGTGCGCCAGCCACGTCACCCAACCGTTAGGGTTCTAGAGCAAACGACCGTTGGAGCTTTGTTGTGACGGAACCACCCGAATTATTCCAGCTTAAGTGCCTAAGTCATGCCCAGGGGCCGCAACACACTTAAATCGGAATAACCCGTCAGTCCCTCAGATCTAGTCTGATAGAGCCACATAACCAGGATCAAATTCCACAATCTCACTCGAAGGTGAGTCACAGAAGAAATACAATAAAAACAGGAAACCTCAAATTAAGTACTGAATTATTACATAGATCGGAGTTTTTCGAGTAGCAAATAAGAGTTCACGAAATAAAATGCAGCGGATAATCGTTGTCGTCGGTAGTGAGGAAATGGGCAAGGCCTAGCCCACTACTCCTCTCCTGCTGGAGCAACATCCTACTCGACCGTCCAACCCGGTGGCAGGGTGGTAGGCCAAGTCACACCATCAACCATATCATGAATCGTACCTGCAAAAATTATGCCACAAGCAAGGCTGAGTATACTAATACTCAGCTAGACTTACCCGGTGTGAGGAATCTACTCCTCTACCTCTAGACTATGCAGCTGTTTGGCTGAGGGGTTTGGTTTGCCAAAAGCACTAGCTGTTTCTAAAATCAATTCTTAGCTTTTCAAATTCTTGTATTATTATTTTAGCTACGTTTGCTCCTTCTAATCATACATGGTAACAAGCATTTAGTTCAATCAACAAATTGTCTCATGTAACCTCATTTCACTTCTTACTCGATGTAGTACAAGGGGTCAAGCAGTCTCATTAGCTGCGAGAAGCAGACGATTCGAATCGAGTTTTATCCTTGCAAGGTAAACCTAAACACACGACATGTCAGGGCACTCCGTCCCCACACATGTCAACCATCCCCATCGATTCCCCATTCGCGTCCAGGCCTCACCGCCTTGGCATACAATGCTCCACTGACCCCGGCTGCCGCCATGCAGTGACCGCACTTGTACCCACCATAGCTAGCATGGGAGACCCAGTCTCAGGTCGCGTGAGGGATAAAGTCCGCGCCTGGCTTCACTCAGGTACTAGGTTTACCGGTTACCATATTTCCCGACATGTGCTTAGTATGTTCAAAAGCTTGACTCAGGTATCCACACATTAATCCTTAATTCCTTTTTCTCGTCTCATAGTCAAGGTATCCTCCCTAGATCCAAGTCCATAGACTAACATAGATCCCGTTATCAAGATGAATACAATCAATTCCTAACCATGCGCGAGTGCTAGAAAAATCACTCGACTTCTACCGAGATCCTGATTAGCAAAGCAGCTACTCGACCTAGCATACTAGTATTCATCTCAAAAAGGAATCCTAAGTTCATGCAACTAGAGGTTTCAAGCAACTCCTACACTTAAGTGCACAGTACAAACCTAAGTTCATGCAAAAAACCGAGGCTTGCCTTCAATAGCTGGGGCTGCGGGGAGATCCTCGATAGCAGCCTCGGGAGCTTGCTCCTGGTCCTCCTCTTGGACAGTTCCTTGCTCGGGGATGTGCACATACTCTCCATCAGCTAGATTACAATCTAATGAATGCAATGCGTAAGATATATGCATGATACGATATGTGCTTTAGTAATTTTAACTTTTGATGGTGTATGATCTACTTGAGTTAGATAGAGCTAAATCTTGCTTATACGAGATTTTTGGTGGTATACTTGGTAAATTGGATCAAACTTAGCTAAGTTAAGTGGTAGGTTTATTTTTGGGGTTCCACTAAATTCTTTTTAAGGTCTTTAGTAAGAATTGCCAAGAATTCAAGTTGGACTTATTGGAGTGAGGTTTATCTTTTCTTTTCCCTTGATCTTCTTTAGGGTTTTAGGGTGGGTTTGAACTACAAGTCACCTTAATAAATTTCCAAAAATTCTGTAAAAATTACAGTGGCTTATTACTGGTGTATGATTTTCTGTCTCAAAATTTAAGGTTCTAGAAGTGAATAGTTTTCTCTGGAGAAAATTGCCAAATTTTAGGGCAGAAGGGGTGATTTGAACTACAACTATCATTCAATAGAAGGTAATTCTCTAGAACTTATTTTTGCTGGCATTTAGATGCTATAACATGACTTGGTACAAATTTCTAGCCATTAATACTCATTGGTTATTTTACTAGGATTTTCTAAAGTTTCTAGCCAAAGGGGTGCTTTCTACTACCACTATATTTGAAAAATATCAAACAACAGATTTCTGATTTTTCCTAGCTTCTTCTTTGCGCAAGAGCAATCATTCTGAAGTTTGGCATCTTTTTGCTTAAGGGAAGGGGTGGTATGCATTAATTGGATTAAATGGCCTTTTTATAAAACATTGGCAATAGGTATTATTTTGCATCTTTTCAATGGGTTTGTATTTTTCTCTGGTGGCCTATCTCATTATTGATCTAGCAAAATTTTATTTGCCCATTATTGCATTATTTTGGGTTACTCATGATTTATTTGGAGTATGACTCATTATCATATTATATTTATTTACCTTACTTAAAATGATGGGCTTGGATGTTCATTATTTTTGTAGTAGGGTTTTGGTGGTTACAAGTCCACTAGATTTTTATTATCAAGTTTGGGTCTGGTTTTATAATTCTAATAATTGATTTCTAGTTGGAATAATGCTAAATAAAACATTTCACTTTGAATCTGATCTGGACTAGAGGTTCCTTTATTTTTTCTAGGTTCTTTGTTACTTAAGCAAACTAGGAAAAATAATTTCATCCACTGGTCATTAATTTCTAAGGCCTTTCTGATTTTCCTAAGATTTAGGCAAAAAGGCTTTTAATAGATATCTCCACTAAATTTTTCAATGCTGGGGTTCTTACAATTTTTAAACAGTGTTTAAATGGGGTTTGAACATCTACAAATTTTCTTAGGTTCAGCACAGAAGCATAACTAATTTTCCTTAATTAAACAAGGTTTGGTCAGTTTCTATATTTAATTTTGAACTCTAAAAATTAGAACAGAAAGCATAGGGTTCAGTATTTTTAATTGATAGTCCATAATATTTAGAATCCAGCAAAATTGGTTTGACAATTTTTGGTTAAGTATTTCTTAAGTTATGAATTTCCTAAGTTCTCTGTTTATTAAAAAGATTAAACAGAAATGATTAAATGGAAAACTACTTTGCAACTGGGTCCCTGGCGGGTGTTTTAAGTTTTCCTTACAGACTAGTCCCTGGGCTACTATTCAATTGAGTCACTGACATCTCAGAAAACCCCTTGGATTCTTCTAATCCTAACCTGAGGTCCTTCCCCCAATTTAAACAGTACCCGCGGCAGAAGAAAGGGCGAAGGGGCTTACTGACGGCGAGACTGCTCCGGTGAGGTGGCCGAGGGTGTAGGGGAGGTTCTGAGGGTCATAACGATGTGCGGGTCGCCGTCGGGGATGGTCGGAGTCGGCCGGTCCGCATGCGTAGGCAGGGGAGCTCGGCGGCGGCGAGGAGTCCGGCCTATCCAGGGCACTATTGACCAATCAAACGGGTCACAGAGCTTCACCAGGGATCAAGGAAGGTGTGTGCACGAGGAATTGAAGAATGGCTCACCGAAATGCCCAGACTACGCGTGCAGGCGGGCGGCCGAAGTCCGGTGAGGTCGATCTTCGCCTTCCGGTGAGGTTCTGCCGGGTCCGAGGACTTGGAAAGCTTCACAAGCCAATGGCGAAGCTAACCGAAGCGCTGGCGCGACTTGGGGTGACTGGAGTGGGCTGGCCATGGTGGTCGAGGCTCTGGCAGCAATGGCGGGTGGAAAGGAGCTCGCCGGAGCTAAGGGGGGCGTCTGGCCGGCGATGGTGAGCACAGGGTGAAGTGAGGCGCGCCCGAGGAGGATTTATAGGCGCGGGCGAGCACGGCCGAGGGCAGGGCTCTGACAAGCTCTCGGGGCGTGCGCGGCGAACGCCAGTGCGCGCTCTGGCGTCTGGCACAGTGTCGAGCACGAGGCAGCGCAAAGAGAGGTCGAGTTCAAGTGCGGATTGGCCCCAAATCTTTGAGATTATGGCCATGATCCCATTGAGATATCTCTTCCTCTCAGGTTCCTTTGTCGTTTGTGTGTGGAGGCTAGCAGGTTTGGCTGACTGGATTAAGAGATAGAGAGGGGAGAAATCTGGTTTGTCTCACTGCCGCACACAGGGGAAAGATCTCTGGTTTGACGTGTCCAAGGCACGCGTCCCGATGCCATCTTCTGGCACAAGACAGAGATGTTAGTTATGCACGTTTTTGTTAATGGGGCCATTAGGATTTGAGTTAGGGATCAAGGTGAACATGCTTGATCTTTGGCTCAAGGTCTGAAATTTAGAATTCTAAATTTCAGAATTCCCTGATGAAATCCCACTTGAGAAGCTTGTTTAGAGTTTTATTTAAATTGTTTTGGCCAAGCTTCCATAATCTTTGTTGTTGCTTATTTAGTATACTTTAATGTTTATAATTGGCCAAAGCCGTGATTCTATATTTTTCATACCCTTTTCCCTTTTTTCTTGAATTTTGTTTATAGGGCTCAATTAGGGTTTTTATTGGGGGTTGCAACATTTTGCCCTTTTGAAAACCCATTTGTTTGAACATGATACTTTTAAGTATAAGCTTAGTGGGTCCTTTATTCTTAAGTCAATTTGATGCTCATGCTCAATTTGGTTCACATAAAGTGATGGTTCTTGGGTTAGCACTTGAGAGAAACCCTAGGTGATACTGGGGTGTCACAGCCTTCCCCCCTTAAAGGAATCTCGTCCCGAGATTCGGGTCAAAGTCCTCCCGGGGTGAAGCGAAGGGTGAGACTTATAGGAAGTGGGTGTTTATTGTTATTATTAGGGCAAACTGCTCTTCGAATGTCGTTCTCTTTGCAACTTCAGAAGGAAGTCCTTTTTAAATTTTGTTCCATGGTTACTTCATTCTGATTTAAGATCATATTTCTAAATTTTAGATTCGAAGGGTAGGAGGAGGGGTTGGGTGTGATTACATACCAGTTTCCTTAGGTAGGCAATCGGGGAAGTTGGATCTCAAGAATTCCTCGGTCTCCCAAGTAGCTTCTTCCTCTGAGTGATTACTCCACTGGACCTTGTACATTTTGATCGATTTAGCCCGAGTTGATCTTTCTTTGCTATCCAGAATCTTGGAAGGGTACTCTTGGTACGATAGATCTGGCTCTATCTCCAATTCTGGCTCTGCTATGATCTCAGTCGGCAATCGAACACACTTCTTCAGCTGAGATACATGGAACACACTGTGAATGCAGACATTTTTGAAGGTAACTTCAGTTTATATGCCACAGGTCCACAGGCTTCTATGATCTCATAAGGTCCAATGTAACGAGGGGCTAGCTTGCCTTTGATTCTAAACCTCTGCACTCCCTTGGTGGGTGATACCTTGAGGTACATGAAATCTCCCACCTTGAACTGGAGAGGTTTCCTTCTTTTATCATGGTAACTCTTCTGCCTGGCCTGAGTAGCTTCTAGATTTTTCCTGATTAGTTTGACCTTCCTTTCGGCTTCAGTCACTAAGTCAGGTCCGAAAACTTCTCTTTCTCCAGGCTGAGACCAATTGAGTGGTGTCCTACACCTTCTTCCATAGAGGGCTTCAAAAGGTGCCATCCTTAGGCTGGATTGATAACTGTTGTTATAAGCAAACTCTGCCAAGGAGAGGTGCTTATCCCAGTTCTTGCCATAATCGATTGCACAAGCTCTCAGCATATCCTCCAGAATTTGGTTTACCCTTTCAGTCTGACCATCAGTCTGTGGGTGGTAAGCTGAACTTCTGATTAGCTTGGTTCCCAAAGACTCCTGCAGTTGTTCCCAAAATCTGGCAACAAATTGGGCTCCTCGGTCAGAAACAATGGTCCGAGGTAATCCGTGCAAACACACGATCCGGTCAATGTACAACTCTGCATACTTTTGAGCCTTATCAATGGTGTGCACAGGGAGAAAATGTGCCACTTTCGTTAGTCGGTCCACAATAACCCAAATCGAATCATGATGACGAGAGGTGTTGGGCAGACCCACGATGAAATCCATGCTGATGTCATCCCATTTCCACGAAGGTATAGATAGGGGTTGCAAAGCTCCAGCTGATTTCAAGTGGCTTGCCTTTATCCTCTGACAGGTGTCACATTCCGATACATATTGGGCTATATCCCTCTTCATTCTGGTCCACCAATACAAAGGCTTCAGATCATGGTACATTTTGGTGCTTCCCGGATGCATAGAGAATTTGGAGAGATGAGCCTCGTCCAAGATTTTCTTCTTGAGGTCCCTGTTTTTAGGAATCACCAATCTGCTTTTGAACCATAATACACCCTTTTCATCTTGGCAGAAGCATTTATACTTTTCAACCTTCTGATGGAGATTCTCCTTGATAATCTGCACTCCCTTATCACTGAGCTGGGCCATGATGATCTGGTCTTGCAAAGCTGGCTCGACAGAAATGTGAGACAAAGCACAAGAAGGAATCACTTCAATTTGCATCTTGCTCAACTCATCACACAAGGTGTTCATGCGAGAATCCATGAGAATACAATTGCATTGCAACTTCCGACTCAAGGCATCTGCTACCACATTGGCTTTCCCTAGGTGATAATGTACCTCCAGGTCATAATCCTTGATCAGCTCTAGCCATCTTCTCTGCCTCATGTTGAGATCAGCCTGAGTAAAGATGTACTTAAGGCTCTTATGATCAGTGAAGTTGTTGCAGTGGGTTCCCATTAAATAGTGCCTCCACATTTTTAATGCATGAACCACTGCTGGCAACTCGAGGTCATGAGTGGGGTAATTTTGCTCATGAGGCCTGAGTGCTCTTGAGGCGTAAGCAATGACTCGGTTGTCTTGCATTAAGACACATCCTAGTCCAGTGCCAGAGGCATCACAATACACATCAAAAGGCTTGTTGTTGTCGGGTTGCGCTAACACTGGTGCTGTGGTCAGATGCTTCCTTAATGCATGGAAGGCATCTTCGCACTTCTAACTCCAAACAAACTTGGCTTCTTTCTTTAGCAGCTCAGTTATAGGCTTCGCTATTCGGGAGAAATCCGAAATAAATCTTCGGTAATAACCAGCTAATCCCAGAAAACTCCGAATCTGACGGACAGTTGTTGGTGGCTTCCAGTTCATCACCTCTTGCACCTTATCAGGATCAACAGCTATTCCTACCTGAGAGATAGTGTGACCCAAGAATTTGATTTCCTTTAGCCAAAAATCACACTTGGACAACTTGGCATAAAGGTGGTGCTCTCGCAGACGTTGAAGCACTACATGCAAATGCCCGGCATGTTCTTCTTCATTTTTAGAGTACACCAAGATATCATCGATGAACACCACTACGAATTTGTCCAATTCAGGCATGAAAATAGAATTCATTAGATACATGAAATATGCTGGTGCATTAGTCAGCCCGAAAGACATCACCAAGAATTCATATAGCCCATATCTGGTTGAGAATGCCATCTTCGGAATATCGCTTGCTCGTATCTTGATATGATGGTAGCCGAAGCGAAGGTATATTTTGGAAAACACCTTAGCCCCGACCAACTGGTCAAAAAGGACATCAATACGAGGCAAAGGATACTTGTTCTTGATAGTTACCGCATTAAGAGGGCGGTAATCTATACACAGCCTCAAGCTTTCATCCTTCTTCTTCACAAACAGTGCTGGACATCCCCAAGGCGAAGTACTTGGGCGAATAAATCCCTTATCCAGCAACTCCTGCAATTGCTTCTTCAATTCTGCCAACTCAGCGGGTGGCATTCGGTAAGGCCTCTTGGAAATTGGTGCTGTTCCTAGTTGCAACTCGATGGCAAATTCAATATCCTGGTGGGTGGCATTCCTGGCAATTCATCAGGAAAGACATCTGCATACTCATAGACCACTGGGATCTTCTTCAGAGGTAACTCCGTCATAGAGAAAGAACATGACTGAGTAGAACCCTGACTGGGCAGAATCAAGGTGAAGTTCCCACAGAATGGAGAATTGATTTCCATGATACGGCTGACTACATCAAGCACAACTTGGTGCAGGGTCATCCAATTAGCTCCCAGAATAATGTCCACATTTTCCAAACCCAAAACAAGAAGGGTGGTTTTGACAATGTGGCTTCCCAGTTGAATAGGCACACTTTGGTTTAATTGATTAGTTGAAATTTTACCCCCAGGTGTGACTATCATAAATGACCCTTTTGAGTGAGAGAATGGCAGTTCACATTTAGCACTGAACTTTTGGCTAATGAAACTATGAGATGCACCAGAATCAAATAGAACTAAAGCAGGTTGAGTATAAACTGAAAAGATATCGGTCATGATAGGAGCTCCCTCAGGTACTTCCTCCAGAGTAGTGGAGTTGAGCTTCCCTTGCCTGACTTGTACCTTCTGCTTTCTTCCCTTGTCTTGACTTGGTGCTGACATCTGCCTTTGCTGGTTCTTGGGGCAATTCTTATCATAGTGGCCCACATTGCCACGAGTGAAACATTTGTTCCCATTGCCCTGGTGGAACTGCTGCTGCTGCGGAAGCTGATTGTTCCTTGGAGCGGGAGCTGGAAAGCAGTTGGGTGTCGGCTGCTGCTGCTGAGGTGGCCTGATCACCCATCTGCCTGCTTGCTGCTGGAAACCCCTGCTCTGATTGTGAGAAACAATCCTGAACCTCTGGGCCTGAGCGGATGGTGCTGCCATTGGTGCCTTTCTCTTCTTCTCTGCCCGGTGGGCTACAATACAGTCCTCCTGGGAGATGGCCAGGTTGACCAACTCATTGAAGCTATCAGCCCGGACAGTGTTGAGTCGTTCCCGCATCTTGGTGTTAAGACCCCTACGGAAGCGGTCTCTCTTCTTCTCATCAGAATCAGCATGGTAACCTGCATACTGGCATAGGTCGTTGAAGGCCTGCGCATACTGCAGTACCGTGCGGGTTCCTTGATTAAGTGCCAGAAACTCATTCAGCTTGTGATCAAGAATGCCAGCTGGGATGTGGTGCCCTCTGAAAGCAGTTTTGAATTCCTCCCAAGACACTTCACAATCAGCGGGGAGCATAGCACGGAAGTGGTCCCACCAAGTCCGAGCAGGGCCACGAAGCTGCTGCGCGGCGAAGCGAGCCTTGGTTTCATCAGGGCAGTCTCCCGTGAGGAGGGGAAACTTGGACTCAACGACGCGGAGCCATACGTCGGCGTCCAACGGATCCTCTGCCTTGGTGAACAAGGGTGGCTGCATGCTCAAGAGTTCCTGGTAGGTTGCCGCTGCCGGAGGTCGCTGATGCTGGCATCCACTATGCTGCTGAGGGTGGGGCTGGCGCTGCAAGAGCTGTCGCAGAATCTCATTCTGCTGAGCCATCAGCTCCTGCACTGTGGGAGCTAGAGGAGGTGGCGGGGGAACCTGCTTGTTATGCTCGCGACGCTGCCTAGCTGCCATCTGAAAACAGAGATTGTCGCCATTGTTATCCCAACTCACAATTTCGAACGACAAGATATCATCTCATATGGAAGGAAAAATGTCATAATCATAATATTAGGTTCGAAATGAAGATAACATGGTTACAAACATCCCACAGATTTCGAAGGTTCACAGGGTTACATCAATCAGGGGAAAGTACCCATAAGCCTAGTCCAAAATTTGACATTAACTAAGCTCGCATAGGTTTCTATCCGCCTAAAAGCGTCGAAGTGACTGATCAACCCTGAGCGGTGGAAGCGACACTAGATATGGGTGAGGGAGGCATCGCGGAGGTAGTCCCATTGGCACCAGGGGCTAGTCCTAGCTCCTCGAGAGCCTCTTCTCCCTCGCTTCCGGCTTCATTCGCCTCCATCTCCAAGTGGTGCATGTCCAGGTGGTCATTTGCTTCTTCGAGTTCCCTCTGCACATCGTGGAGCTGGTTCTCCAAGACATCAATAGTGTTGTCTCGGATCTCCACCTGCTACTCCAAGGTGGTAATGCGCTAGCTCAGCCTTTCCACCTGCAGATCCTTCTCCACCAACTCGGAGGATAAATCGACCACAAAATCTTCTCGATTGTCGAGAGTGAGCTTGGTGGTTTGAGCGATGTTAGCAAGGTGTGCCATAGCGTCGCTCTGAAGGGCCTGAAGGCGGTACAGCGCACTCATGCACTGAACGGTGACCCTCCCAACCAAGTCAGGATACATTGCCCACACATCCTTCACATGGCTCACGCGGTTACACCACATGGGGTCATCCTTCTTCTCAGCAGGGAAGAGTCCCAAGGGGTGCATCACCATCTCCAGGGGATGGTAGCCACAGAAAGTCGTCAGAGTCTTCATGGCTGTCGCTTCAGTGGTGTCGTCCGTCCTGAATCCAACTGTCTCAGAATCAAGAGAACGCCAACCTGGCTGAAGGGGATGAGCCTCCAAAGTCAGCCAGACCCGACAACGAGGTACCCGATGCTCCTCATACAACTGCACCGTGTACAAAGGGGGCATAGGGTAACCGGCGGAGTTAAGCACTTCCCACAAGATGGAAGAAAAGCCATCGCGAGAAAGGAAGTCAGAACTGAAACGGGTGTCTCCTCCACTGGCGGGGATGGGTGAATTCATCTGCGGAAGGGTATCAAAGGTAAAGATTATGGTGGAAGGAAAAATAAAAGAACCCGGATGGTTTTTAAAGGAAGTGGGTTAGCTCAAGTTTTAATTCCCTTTTGTGTTTATAATGCATGCATGCTGGAAGTAACGTCTCCTCTCCAAATAATAGGGTGCTCTTAGGGCATCCTTAAAAAGTCTAAGTACTGGCCCACGGGGCCTACTTAATTAGCCACCTATTTCTCCCTCTATGCCTAAGGCCTTTCGTCCTAGGTCTAGCGGTCTAGTCCTGACGTTCCGTAGCAGTTTCTAGGCAAGTTTTAAATTTTGAAAATGGTATTCATGGTTTATTGTCCTTTTCTGTGGTGGAATTTGCTCCGATACCAGCTGTGGCAAAACCACCTGAATTATTCTAGCTTAAGTGCCTAAGTCATGCCCCAGGGGCCGCAACACACTTAAATCGGAATAACCCGTCAGTCCCTCAGATCTAATCTGATAGAGCCACTTAACTAGGACCAAATTCCACAATCTCACTCGAAGGTGAGTCACAGAAGAAATACAATAAAACAGGAAACCTCAAATTAAGTACTGATTATTACATAGATCGGAGTTTTTCGAGTAGCAAATAAGAGTTCATGAAATAAAATGCAGCGGATAATCGTTGTAGTCGGTAGTGAGGAAATGGGCAAGGCCTAGCCCACTACTCCTCGTGCTCCTATCCTGCTGGAGCAACATCCCACTCAACCGTCCAACCCGGTGGCAGGGTGGTAGGCCAAGCCATACCATCAACCATATCCTGAATCGTACCTGCAAAAATTATGCCACAAGCAAGGCTGAGTATACTAATACTCATCTAGACTTACCCGGTGTGAGGAATCTACTCCCCTACCTCTAGACTATGCATTTGTTTGGCTGAGGGGTTTGGTTTGCCAAAAGCACTAGCTGTTTCTAAAATCAATTCTTAGCTTTTCAAATTCTAGTATTATTATTTTAGATACGTTTGCTCCTTCTAAGCATACATGGTAACAAGCATTTAGTTCAATCAACAAATTATCTCATGTAACCTCATTTCACTTCTTACTCGATGTAGTACAAGGGGTCAAGCAGTCTCATTAGCTGCAAGAAGCAGACGATTCGAATCGAGTTTTATCCTTGCAAGGTAAACCTAAACACACGACATGTCAGGGCACTCTGTCCCCACACATGTCAACCGTCCCCATCGATTCCCCATTCGTGTCTAGGCCTCACCGCCTTGGCATACAATGCTCCACTGATCCCGGCTGCCGTCGTGCAGTGATCGCACTTGTACCCACCATAGCTAGCATGGGAGACCCAGTCTCAGGTCGCGTGAGGGATAAAGTCCGCGCCCGGCTTCACTCAGGTACTAGGTTTACCGGTTACCATATTTCCCGACATGTGCTTAGTACGTTCAAAAGCTTGACTCAGGTATCCACACATTAATCCTTAATTCCTTTTTCTCGTCTCATGGTCAAGGCATCCTCCCTGGATCCAAGTCCATAGACTAACATAGATCCCGTTATCAAGATGAATACAATCAATTCCTGACCACGCGCGAGTGCTAGAAAAATCACTCGACTTCTATCGAGATCTTGATTAGCAAAGCAGCTACTCGACCTAGCATACTAGTATTCATCTCAAAAAGGAATCCTAAGTTCATGCAACTAGAGGTTTCAAGCAACTCCTACACTTAAGTGCACAGTACAAACCTACAAACATTAACTGTAGTAAAATAGCATATATAAACGGTTATGCATAAAACCGAGGCTTGCTTTCAATAGCTGGGGCTGCGGGGAGATCCTCGATAGCAGCCTCGGGAGCTTGCTCCTGGTCCTCTTGGACAGTTCCTTGCTCGGGGATGAGCACGTACTCTACGTTAGCTAGATTACAATCTAATGAATGCAATGCGTAAGATATATGCATGATACGATATGTGCTTTAGTAATTTAAACTTTTGATGGTGTATGATCTACTTGAGTTAGATAGAGCTAAATCTTGCTTATACGAGATTTTTGGTGGTATACTTGGTAAATTGGATCAAACTTAGCTAAGTTAAGTGGTAGGTTTATTTTTGGGGTTCCACTGAATTCTTTTTAAGGTCTTTAGTAAGAATTGCCAAGAATTCAAGTTGGACTTATTGGAGTGAGGTTTATCTTTTCTTTTTCCTTGATCTTCTTTAGGGTTTTAGGGTGGGTTTGAACTACAAGTCACCTTAATAAATTTCCAAAAATTCTGTAAAAATTATAGTGGCTTATTACTGGTGTATGATTTTCTGTCTCAAAATTTAAGGTTCTAGAAGTGAATAGTTTTCTCTGGACAAAATTTCCAAATTTTAGGGCAGAAGGGGTGATTTGAACTACAACTATCATTCAATAGAAGGTAATTAGATGCTAAAACATGACTTGGTACAAATTTCTAGCCATTAATACTCATTGGTTATTTTATTAGGATTTTCTAAAGTTTCTAGCCAAAGGGGTGCTTTCTACTACCACTATATTTGAAAAATATCAAACAACAGATTTCTGATTTTTCCTAGCTTCTTCTTTGCGCAAGAGCAATCATTCTGAAGTTTGGAATCTTTTTGCTTAAGGGAAGGGGTGGTATGCATTAATTGGATTAAATTGCCTTTTTATAAAACATTGGCAATAGGTATTATTTTGCATCTTTTCAATGGGTTTGTATTTTTCTCTGGTGGCCTATCTCATTATTGATCTAGCAAAATTTTATTTGCCCATTATTGCATTATTTTGGGTTACTCATGATTTATTTGGAGTATGACTCATTATCATATTATATTTTTTACCTTACTTAAAATGATGGGCTTGGGTGTTCATTATTTTTGCAGTGGGGTTTTGGTGGTTACAAGTCCACTGGATTTTTATTATCAATTTTGGGTCTGGTTTTATAATTCTAATAATTGATTTCTAGTTGGAATAATGCTAAATAAAATATTTCACTTTGAATCTGATCTGGACTAGAGGTTCCTTTATTTTTCCTAGGTTCTTTGTTACTTAAGCAAACTAGGAAAAATAATTTCATCCACTGGTCATTAATTTCTAAGGCCTTTCTGATTTTCCTAAGAATTGGGCAAAAATGGCTTTTAATAGATATCTCTACTAAATTTTTCAATACTAGGGTTCTTACTATTTTTAAACAGTGTTTAAATGGGGTTTGAACATCTACAAATTTTCTTAGGTTCAGCACAGAAGCATAACTAATTTTCCTTAATTAAACAAGGTTTGGTCAGTTTCTGTATTGAATTTTAAACTCTAAAAATTAGAACAGAAAGCATAGGGTTCAGTATTTTTAATTGATAGTCCATAGTATTTAGAATCCAGCAAAATTGGTTTGACAATTTTTGGTTAAGTATTTCTTAAGTTATGAATTTCCTAAGTTATCTGTTTATTAAAAAGATTAAACAGAAATGATTAAATGGAAAACTACTTTGCAACTGGGTCCATGGTGGGTGTTTTAAGTTTTCCTTATAGACTAGTCCCTGGGCTATTATTCAATTGAGTCACTGACATCTCAGAAAATCCCCTGGATTCTTCTAATCCTAACCCGAGGTCCTTCCCCCAATTTAAACAGTACCCGCGGTGGAAGAAAGGGCGGAGGGGCTTACCGGCGGCGAGACTGCTCCGGTGAGGTGGCCGAGGGTGTAGGGGAGGTTCTGAGGGACATGACGATGTGCGGGTCGCCGTCGGGGATGGTCGGAGTCGGCCGGTCCGCGTGCGCAGGCAGGGGAGCTCATCGGCGGTGAGGAGTCTGGCCTATCCAGGGCACGATTGACCAATCAAACGGGTTAGAGAGCTTCACCAGGGATCAAGGAAGGTGTGTGCGCGAGGAATCGAAGAATGGCTCACCGGAGTGCCTAGACTACGCGCGCAGGCAGGCGGCCAAAGTCCGGTGAGGTCGATCTTCACCTTCCGGTGAGGTTCTGCCGGGTCCGAGGACTTGGAAAGCTTCACAAGCCAATGGCGAAGCTAACCAAAGCGCTGGCGCGACTTGGGGTGACTGGAATGGGCTGGCCACGGTGGCCGAGGCTCTGGCGGCAATGGCGGGCAGAAAGGAGCTCGCCGGAGCTAGGGGGCGTTTGGCCGGCGATGGTGAGCACGGGGTGAAGTGAGGCGCGCTCGAGGAGGCTTTATAGGCGCGGGCGAGCATGGCCAAGGGCGGGGCTCTGACAAGCGCCCGGGGCGTGCATGGCGAATGCCAGTGCGCGCTCTGGCGTCTGGCACAGCGTCGAGCACGAGGCAGCGCAGAGAGAGGTCGAGTTCAAGCGCGGATTGGCCCCAAATCTTTGAGATTATGGCCATGATTCCGTTGAGAGATCTCTTCCTCTCAGGTTCCTTTGTCGTTTGTGTATGGAGGCTAGCAGGTTTGGCTGACTGGATTAAGAGATAGAGAGGGGAGAAATCTGGTTTGTCTCACTGCCACACACAGGGGGAAGATCTCTGGTTTGACGTGTCCAAGGCACGCGTCCCGATGCCATCTTCTGGCACAAGACAGAGATGTTAGTTATGCACGTTTTTGTTAATGGGGCCATTAGGATTTGAGTTAGGGATCAAGGTGAACACGCTTGATCTTTGGCTCAAGGTCTGAAATTCCGAATTCTGAATTTCAGAATTCCCTAATGAAATCCCACTTGAGAAGCTTGTTTAGAGTTTTATTTAAATTGTTTTGGCCAAGCTTCCATAATCTTTGTTGTTGCTTATTTAGTATACTTTAATGTTTATAATTGGCCCAAGCCATGATTCTATATTTTTCATACCCTTTTCCCCTTTTTCTTGAATTTTGTTTATAGGGCTCAATTAGGGTTTTTATTGGGGTTGCAACATTTTGCCCTTTTGAAAACCCATTTGTTTGAACATGATACTTTTAAGTATAAGCTTAGTGGGTCCTTTATTCTTAAGTCAATTTGATGCTCATGCTCAATTTGGTTCACATAAAGTGATGGTTCTTGGGTTAGCACTTGAGAGAAACCCTAGGTGATACTGCGGTGTCACATTTGTCTTCATGCGGCACCGAACAGTCCGGTGCCACACTGGACAGGCACTATTCACTGTCGGGTGCCCCTCTTACTTCTGCGCTCTGACTCTATGCGCACTGTTCACCACTGTTCATGGAGTCAGTGGCTTTTACAGTCGACCGTTGCGCCGAAGAGCTGTTGCTCCGCTGTCACACCGAACAGTCCGGTGGCACACCGGATAGTCCGGTGAATTATAGCGGAGCGCGTCCTCAAAAACCCGAGAGTGGAGAGTTTGAGTTTGTACGGCCCTGGTGCACCGGACATTGTCCGGTGGCACACCGGACAGTCCGGTGCGCCAGACCAGGGCACTCTCAAGTTTCTTGCTCCTTTGACCTATCTTTTATCTTCTATTGGTTTATATTGAACATTTATGCACCTATAGAACATATAATCTAGAGCAAACTAGTTAGTCCAATTATTTGTGTTGGGCACTCAACCACCAAAATTATTTATAGGAAAAGATTAACCGTATTTCCCTTTCAATCTCCCCCTTTTTGGTGATTGATGCCAACACAAACCAAAGGAAATATATAAGTGCAGAATTGAACTAGTTTGCATAATGTAAGTGCATAGGTTACTTAGAATTAAACCAATTTATAATTTTATTAGATATGCATGGTTGCTTTCTTTTATTTAACATTTTGGACCACATTTGCACCACTTGTTTTGTTTTTGCAAATTCTTTTGGAAACTCTTTTCAAAGTCCTTTTTCAAATAGTCAAAGGCATATGAGTAAGATGGTAATAAGCATTTTCAAGATTTGAAATTTTCTCCCCCTGTTTCAAATGCTTTTCCTTTGACTAAACAAAAGCTCCCCCTGAATGAAATTCTCCTCTTAGTGTTCAAGAGGGTTTTACCAATTTTTGTAAATACCAATTGAACAAGATCAAATACATTTAGATACCAATTTGAGAAATTCTTGAAATTTTTAAAATTGGTGGTGGTGCGGTCCTTTTGCTTTGGGCTAAATACTTTCTCCCCCTTGGCATTAATCGCCAAAAACGGAGACTTTGAGAGCCCTCACCATATTTTCTCCCTCTTTGGTAAACATATATGAGTGAAAGATTATACCAAATTGGAGAGCGTTGTGGAATACCGGCAGAGGGTAAATAATACCGATGGAGTTGAGTGGAAGCATTGTCTTTGCCGAATACTCCATTTCCCTTTCAATCTATGACTTGATATAATAAGACACTTGAAGAACACATTAGTCATAGTTTTGGCACAAGAAGAATAATAGATATGCAATTGTACCAAAAGAAAGAGATATGATCAAAGATATATAAATGAGCTATGTGTGCAATGTTTCAATCAAAATTCCGAGAATCAAGTATATTTAGCTCATTCCTAAGTTTGCTAAAGGTTTTCTCATCTAATGGCTTGGTAAAGATATCGGCTAATTGATCTTTGGTGTTAATATAGGCTATCTCGATATCCCCCCTTTGTTGGTGATCCCTCAAAAAGTGATACCGAATGTCTATGTGCTTAGTGCGGCTGTGTTCAACGGGATTATCTGCCATGCGGATTGCACTCTCATTGTCACATAGGAGAGGGACTTTGCTCAATTTGTAGCCATAGTCCCTAAGGGTTTGCCTCATCCAAAGTAATTGCGCACAACAATGACCTGCGGCAATATACTCGGCTTCGACGGTGGAAAGAGCTACTGAGTTTTGTTTCTTTTAAGCCCAAGACATCAGGGATCTCCCTAGAAACTGACAAGTCCCTGATGTGCTCTTTCTATCAATTTTACACCCTGCCCAATTGGCATCAGAATATCCTATTAAATCAAAAGTGGATCCCTTGGGGTACCAAAGTCCAAACTTAGGAGTGTGAACTAAATATCTCATGATTCTTTTCACGGCCCTAAGGTGAACTTCCTTAGGATCGGCTTGGAACCTTGCACACATGCATATGGAAAGCATAATATCCGGTCGAGATGCACATAAATAGAGTAAAGATCCTATCATCGACCGGTATACCTTTTGATCTACGGATTTACCTCCCGTGTCGAGGTCGAGATGCCCATTGGTTCCCATGGATGTCTTGATGGGTTTGGCATCCTTCATTCCAAACTTGTTGAGTATGTCTTGAGTGTACTTTGTTTGGCTGATGAAGGTGCCCTCTTGGAGTTGCTTGACTTGAAATCCTAGAAAATACTTCAGCTGCCCCATCATACACATCTCGAATTTTTGAATCATAATCCTACTAAACTCTTCAAAAGTAGATTTGTTAGTAGAGCCAAATATAATATCATCAACATAAATTTGGCATACAAACAAATATTTTGCAATGGTTTTAGTAAAGAGAGTAGGATCGGCTTTTCTGACTTTGAAGCCATTAGTGATAAGGAAATCTCGCAGGCATTCATACTATACACTTGGGGCTTGCTTGAGCCCATAAAGCGCCTTTGAGAGTTTATAGACATGGTCAGGGTACTCACTATCTTCAAAGCCGAGAGGTTTCTCAACATAGACCTCTTCCTTGATTGGTCCATTGAGGAAGGCACTCTTCACGTCCATTTGATAAAGCTTGAAGCCATGGTAAGTAGCATAGGCAAGTAATATACGAATTGACTCAAGCCTAGCTATGGGTGCATAAGTTTCATCGAAATCCAAACCTTCGACTTGTGAATGACCTTTGGCCACTAGTCGAGCTTTGTTCCTTATCACCACACCATGCTCATCTTGCTTGTTGCGAAATACCCACTTGGTACCTACAACATTTTGATTAGGACGTGGAACCAAATGCCATACCTCATTCCTCGTGATGTTGTTGAGCTCCTCTTGCATTGCCATCACCCAATCCGAATCTCTTAATGCATCCTCTAACTTGTATGGCTCAATAGAGGAGACAAAAGAATAATGCTCACAGAAATGTACGACTCGAGATCGAGTAGTTACCCCTTATGAATATCACCAAGAATGGAGTTGACGGGGTGATCTCTTTGAATCGTCTGGTGGACTCTTGGGTGTGGCGGTCTTTGACCCTGAATTTCTTGCTCATCTTCCTTGTCTTTATCATCATCATCTCCCCCTTGATCATTGACCTCTTCTCGAGGTGGCTCATCTTCTTGATCTTCTTCTTCATCATCTTGAGCCTATTCCTCATCTTGAGTTGGTGGAGATGCTTGATTAGAAGATGATTGTTGATCTTGTGCTTGAGTGGGCTCTTCGGGTTACTAAGGACACACATCCCCAACGGACATGTTCCTTAGTGCGACGCATGGAGCCTCTTCATCATCTAGTTCATCAAGATCAACTTGCTCCACTTGGGAGCCATTAGTCTCATCAAACACAATGTCACAAGAAACCTCAACCAATCCAGTGGATTTGTTGAGGACTCTATATGCCCTTGTGTTTGAGTCATAACCAAGTAAAATGCCTTCTACAGCCTTAGGAGCAAATTTAGATTTTCTACCTCTTTTAACAAGAATAAAACATTTGCTACCAAAGACTCTAAAATATGAAACATTGGGCTTTTTACCGGTGAGGAGTTCATAAGATGTCTTCTTGAGGATTCGGTGAAGGTAGAGCCAGTTGATGGAGTAGCAAGCAGGGTTGATTGCTTCCGCCCAAAACCAGTCCAGAGTCTTGTACTCATCAAGCATGGTCCTTGCCATGTCCAGTAGAGTTCTATTCTTCCTCTCCACTACACCATTTTGTTGAGGTGTGTAGGGAGAAGAGAACTCATGCTTGATGCCCTCATCCTCAAGGAAGCCTTCAATTTGTGAGTTTTTGAACTCCATCCTATTGTTGCTTCTTATCTTTTTTATCCTTAAGTCGAACTCATTTTGAGCCCGTCTCAAGAATCCTTTTAAGGTTTCTTGGGTTTGTGATTTTTCCTGCAAAAAGAACACCCAAGTGAAGTGAGAATAATCATCCACAATAACTAGACAGTACTTACTCCCGCCGATGCTTATGTAAGCTATCGGGCCGAATAGATCCATGTGGAGTAGCTCGAGCGGCCTATCCGTTGTTATGATGTTCTTGTGTGGATGATGGGCGCCAACTTTCTTTCCTGCTTGACATGCGCTACAAACCCTATCTTTCTCAAAATGAACATTTGTTAGTCCCAAAATTTGTTCTCCCTTTAGAAGTTTGTGAAAATTCTTCATCCCAACACGGGCTAGTCGGCGATGCCAGAGCCAACCCATATTAGTCTTGGCAATTAAGCAAGTGTCAAGTTCAGCTCTATTAAAATCAACTAAGTATAGCTGACCTTCTAACACTCCCTTAAATTCTACTGAATCATCACTCCTTCTAAAGACAGTAACACCTACATCTGTAAAAAGACAGTTGTAGCCCATTTTACATAATTAAGAAACTGAAAGCAAGTTATAATCTAAAGAATCTACAAGAAAAACATTGGAAATAGAATGGTCATGTGATATAGCAATTTTACCAAGTCCTTTGACCAAACCTTGATTTCCATCCCCGAATGTAATAGCTCGTTGGGAATCTTCGTTTTTCTCATAGGAGGAGAATATCCTTTTCTCCCTAGTCATATGGTTTGTGCATCCGCTATCAATTATCAGCTTGAGCCCCTGGATGCATAAACTTGCAAAACAATTTAGGCCTTGTTCTTAGGTACCCAAACGGTCTTGGGTCCTTTCACATTAGAAACAAGCACCTTGGGTACCCAAACACAAGTCTTTGAACCCTTGTGTTTGGCCCCAGCATATTTGGCAACTACCTTGCCTGATTTGTTAGTTAAAATATAAGATGCATCAAAAGTCTTAAATGAAATAATAGGCTCATTTGATGCAGTAGGAGATTTCTTTTTAGGCAATTTAACATGAGTTGATTGCCTAGAACTAGATGCCTCATTTTTATACATAAAAGCATGATGTGAAACAGTATGAGGTTTTCTAGCATGAATCCTCCTAATCTTGCGCTCAGGATAACTAGCAGGATATAAAATGTAACCATCATTATCCTAAGCCATGGGTGCCTTGCCCTTAACAAAATTAGACAATTTCTTAGGGGCATTAAGCTTGACATTGCTCCCCTGTTGGAAACCAATGACATCCTTAATGCCAGGGCGTCTCCCATTATAGAGCATACTTCTAGCACATTTAAAATTTTCATTTTCAATCTCATGCTCATTAATTTTAGCAGTTAATTGAGCTATATGATCATTTTGTTGTTTAATTAAAGCAAGGTGATCATTTATAGCATCAATATTAACATCTCTACATCTAGTGCAAATGGAAACATGCTCAACAGTAGATGTAGATGGTTTGCAAACATTTAATTCATCAATCTTAGCATGTAAAGTAGCATTCTCATTTCTAAGACTGGAAATAGAATCATTGCAAACATTCAAATCTTTAGCTTTAGCATTTAATTTATCATTCTCAATTTTAAGGCTAGAAATTGATTCATTCAATTTATCAATCTTAGCAATTAAACTATCATTTTCATTTCTAAGACTGATAATTGAATCATTACAAGCATTTAATTCTTTAACCTTAGCAATCAAACTAGCATTCTCAGTTCCAAGGTTGGAAATAGTGTCATGGCAAATGCTAAGCTCCTTAGTCAAATTTTAATTTTTCTCTACTTCCTAAGCATAATCATTTTTTACTTTAACATGCTTCTTCTTTTCCTTAATAAGGAATTCCTCTTGGCTATCCAAAAGTTCATCCTTCTCATGAATGGCTTCTATCAATTCATTCAATTTTTCTTTTTGTTGTATGTTAAGGTTGGCAAAAAGAGTAAGCAGATCATCTTCATCTTCACTAGAGATGCCCTCATCACTAGATGTTGTATATTTGGTGGAGGCTCTAGATTTTACCTTCTTTTTGTCATCCTTTGCCATGAAGCACTTGTGGCCGACGTTGGGGAAGAGGAGGCCCTTGTTGACAGTGATGTTGGGGTATCCTCGTCGGAGGAGGGGTCGGTGGAGCTCTCATCGGAGTCCCATTCCCGACACACGTGGGCATCGCCGCCCTTCTTCTTGTAGTACCTCTTATTTTCCTTCTTCTTCCCTTTCTTGTCGTCGCCCCTGTCACTATCACTAGATATAGGACATTTAGCGATAAAATGACCGGGCTTACCACATTTGTAGCACACCCTCCTGGAGCGGGGTTTGTAGTCCTTCCCCCTCCATTGCTTGAGGATTTGGCGGAAGCTCTTGATGATGAGTGCCATTTCCTCATTGTCGAGCTTGGAGCCGTCGATTGGAATCCTACTTGGTGTAGATTCCTTCTTTTCTTCTTCCGTTTCCTTGAATGCGACGGGTTGCACCTCGGGTATGGAGGTGCCGCCTTGCTCCAAGTCGACGATTTGTTTGGAGCCTTTGATCATCAACTCAAAGCTCACAAACTTCTCAATTACCTCCTCGTGAGACATTAGCTTATATCTAGGATCACCATGTATTAATTGAACTTGAGTAGGATTACGAAATACGAGGGATCTAAGAATAAACTTGACCATCTCATGGTCGTCCCATTTTGTGCTCCCGAGGTTGCGCACTTGATTGACCAAGGTTTTGAGCCGGTTGTACATTGCTTGTGGCTCCTCTCCTTGGTTGAGGACGAATCGACCGAGCTCCCCCTCGATCGTCTCCCGCTTGGTGATCTTGGTCACCTCATCTCCTTCATGTGCGATCTTTAGGACATCCCAAATCTCCTTGGCACTCTTTAACCCTTGCACCTTATTATACTCCTCTCGACATAGAGAGGCGAGGAGTATAGTGGTGGCTTGAGAGTTAAAGTGCCAGATTTGGGCGACCTCGTCCGAGTCGTAGCCCTAGTCCCCTATGATAGGTACCTGCGCTCCAAACTCGACAATGTCCTATATGCTTACGTGGAGTAAGGTTAGGTGATGTCTCATTTTGTCACTCCACATACAATAATCTTCACCATTAAAATATGGTGGTTTGCCTAATGGAACAAAAAGTAAGGGAGCGTGTTTAGAAATGCGAGGATAGCATAGGGGGATCTTACTAAACTTATTGCGCTCATGGCGCCTAGAAGTGATGGACGCGGCGTCGGAGCCGGAGGTGGAGGGAGACGAAGAATCGATCTCGTAGTAAACCACTTTCTTCATCTTCTTCTTCTTGTTGCCACTCTGGTACGACTTGACGCGGGGAGGTGATTCCTTCCTTCCTTTGGCGCCGGACTCCCTTGATGGAGCCTTCCCATGGCTTGTGGCCTTCTCGCCGGTTTCCATCTCCCTCTTGGCGGATCCTCTCGACATCACTTCGAGTGGTTAGACTCTAAATGAAGTATCGGGCTCTGATATCAATTGAAAGTTGCCTAGAGGGGGGTGGATAGGCGGAATCTAAAAATTATAAACTTAAGCACAAACTACAAGCCGAGTTAGCGTTAGAGCGAATCTTAAGTCTGGGAGAGAGGAAAAACAAATCAACCAAGAAATAATGCGGATCAACACGGTGATTTGTTTTACCGAGGTTCGGTTCTAAAGAACCTAGTCCTCGTTGAGGTGGTCACAAAGACCGGGTCTCTTTCAACCCTTTCCCTCTCTCAAACGGTCACCTAGACTGAGTGAGCTTTCTTTCTTAATCTCATGGGTCACTTAGACCCTGCAAGGACCACCACACAATTGGTGTCTCTTGCTTTGCTTACAAGCACTTGAGAGTAAGAATCAAAGAGAAAAAGAAAAGAAAGCCAAGCCAAGCAAACAAGAGCAACAAAGGAACACAAATGATCCTTTCACAAGTCCTAATGCGCTAGAGTTGAGTTGGGGACTTCGAGCGGATCGATCACTTGAATTGTGTCTTTGAAGTGGAGTCTATTGCTCTTGTATTGAATGCAATGTGTTGAATGCTTGGATGGTTAGAGTGGTGGTGGTTGAGGGGTATTTATAGCCCTCACCCACCAAAACAACTGTTGGGGTAGGCTGCTATCGATGGGTGCACCAGACAGTCCGGTGTGCCACCAGACGCTGTCCGGTGAGCTAGCCACGTCACCCAACCGTTAGGGTTCTAGAGCAGATGACCATTGGAGCTTTGTCTTCTTGCGGCACCGGACAGTCTGGTGCCACATCGGGCAGGCACTATTCACTGTCCGGTGCCCCTCTGAATTCTGTGCTCTGACTCTACGCGCACTGTTCACCACTGTTCACGGAGTCAGCGGCTTTTGCAGTCGACCATTGCGCCGAAGAGCCGTTGCTCCGCTGTCACATCGGACAGTCTGGTGAATGATAGTGGAGCGTGTCCTCAGAAACTCGAGAGTGGAGAGTTTGAGTTTGTATGGCCCTGGTGCACCGGACACTATCCGGTGGCACACCGGACAGTCCAGTGCGCCAGACCAGGGCACTCTCAAGTTTCTTGCTCCTTTGACCTATCTTTTATCTTCTATTGGTTTATGTTGAACCTTTATGCAACTGTAGAACATATAATCTAGAGCAAACTAGTTAGTCCAATTATTTGTGTTGGGCAATCAACCACCAAAATTATTTATAGGAAAAGGTTAACCCTATTTCCCTTTCACTAACATTATTCTACTAAGTGCTAGGAACCTTATCGAAGTGAAAGAAATCGAATGGGAGGAGTTTGGCTGAGGCAAGCTAGACTTGCACCAACCTTTGGTACACCGAACTGTTCGGTGTGCACCGGACAGTGTCTGGTGCTCAGGCTGGCACCCCAGCGAATAGGCTGCTCTCAGGAAAATGTTGAGAGCACCATGACTATAATTCATCGGACTGTCCAGTGTGCCAGCCGCATGCCCGGCTAATGGTCGACCACGTGATCAGTAGGTGACATGTGGCCCAGTCAACGGTCAGAAGGTCGCACCAAACTGTTCGGTGTGCCATGAGACCAGTGGCTGGCAACGGTCAGCTTCGCCAAAAAAGGAAGGGAATCACGCACTGTTCATTGTCTGATGGTGCACCGGACTGTCTGGTGCGCCCACAGATAGAAGGCAACCAGGGCCTTCCAAATGGAACTCAAACGGCTCCTAGCTGCCTTGGGGCTATAAAAGGGACCCCTAGGCACATGGAGCAGTACACCAAGCACTCATTGAACATCCAACAACACCGAGACATCGAATTCACATCTTTGCTTTAGTAGATTGAAATTTGGGCACTTGTTTTGAGCTGTGACTCCATTGTGCTGTCTTTGTGCTCTTCTCTCTTGTTTTGTGTGCGTGAGTCGCTGCAAGTTTGTCCTGTGTGTATGGTTCTATTCCCTCCCTTACTCTTGTGGTTTAATTGTGATCAATCTTGTAAGGGTGAGAGACTCCAACTTGTGGAGATTCCTCACAAAAGGAAAACTTGAGATAAAGAAGAAAACAGTGGTACTCAAGTTTAATCTTTGGATCACTGAGAGAGATTGAGTGCAATCCTTCACCGAAGGAGGTCACCACAACATGGAGTAGGCATTGGCCGAACCACGGGATAAAATCACTGTGACACTTGTGCATCTTTATATTGTGATTGTTTTCTTCCATAGAGTTCTCTTCTCTCTATTCATATCACCTTGGTTTTAATCCCACTAACATTTATTATAAACCAAGTTTGTTTTGTTTAGACTTGATTTTTAAAGTGTCGGTACCCTAAAACTAGGGTACCCCTTACAACTGTATAAAGATACAATACCCACGCGGCTATCTTTAGTCGCGTGGTAAAATAGCTGTGTGTGGGACCAGGCCATGACTCGCCCCGGCCTCAAGAGACTACTCTGAGTCAGCAACAGCGCCTGACGCCACCACATGGGCGGGTCCGGAGCTGCCATGTGTCCAGAGAAAGTGATATACTCCAAGGCATCAACAGTGAGTCTGGACCCCATGGGAAAGTGTCGGACCCCTGGATATATAGTCCGGACCTCCAAGTTTGGTCCAGGACCCCCACGTGTACGGACCGGACCCCTAGAATGGGATCTGGACCCCACCCGTATGGGGTCCGGGCCGCCCATAGTAGGGTCCCAAGGTTCTAGGACAGAACACACCCGGGCCTTAATTAGGGCCCAGGCGGTGGTCCAGTGCCGACACGTGTCGAGACCTGGTCTGATGGGATCCAGACCTATCTGCGTACACTCCTACTCCCCGCTCAGGCGGAGACCCGATGCTACCACGTGGCATACTGCGCGCTGAATAAGCCAATGGGCGGAACCTAGCATGATGCCTCTGGGCTACGCGTGCCTTCGCATTCATTATGGATAAGATGTGCGCCTGTCCATTCCACTGACAGGTGGCGTGCTCAGTCCACGATACGTGGGCCATGCCATTACTCACACGTTACCATATCAAGGGTAATAACTCACCATTGCTGGCGCATTTTCCAAGAGAAGGGTTATTGCCTATCAATGCTGCATGGACTACGGTCATCAAGACTCCTGCTGATTACTCACGCGTTACTAAGGTGGAGGATCTTTGTGTGCTGTCAGCATTTACTACTCACATAATGTATTCCTACCATTATGCTCCTGGGCTCGCATGTCGGGGCTCAACATCCTTGTATGTACCTCCCTTAAACTATAAAAGGGAAGGGACACAGAGTTACAAGGACAGGCTCAATACGCTCAATCACACACACTCAATACAGCTTACAGATAGTGGAAGGTAGGGTGTTATGCTCCTGCGGCCCAAACCACTATAAACCCTCGTGTCCTCTTGTGTTCATCCCGAATTCACCAAACAGGCAACCACTTAGGCCCCCTCCTCATCTTAGGATTAGGGCAGGTGCATTCCGCCACCCGGCCGGAGGATTCTCTCTCCAACATTTGGCGCGCCAGGTAGGGGGGCTTGGCTTTAGGTTTTTCACCTGTTTTCTTGCTTGACACGATGGTTCAGATCATTGAGCACCATGACTTGTCTCCCTAGGACTTCCGAATGGAGGAAGGGGCAGCATCTTTCGTGCCATGGGATTCTTATCGCCCTGCTCCTAGTGCTGCTGTTATGCACGCTGCACAGAAGCACACGCCTGCGCAGACATCCAGGGCTCCGTCGAGGGCTACTCCTGGTGGGGCACTGTCTGTAGCCAGGGAGTTGCTACGCAACCCTCTAAGCTCCACGGCCTCACCGGGGGCCATGAGGCAGTGGCGCGAGGATGTCGATCATCTCCTCGGCATGGCGCATTCTAGCTCGGCCAGGCCCAGGCCTCGATCATTCCGGCGTCAACGCGAGGCGTCGGCATCTGTGCGCTCACCCTCAGTGAGGGCTGCACAGACTGATGACCTACGGGCAGAGCTCAACCGCAGGCGTGCGGGCGAGGATGCTCGAATCTCTCTAGAGAGGGCTGACGAACTGCGAACAGAACTCAACCATAGGCGTGCGGGCGAGGATGCTCGAATTTCTCTAGAGAGGGCGCACGAGCGCCGACAAAACTTCGAGGGTTGCAACCTCGACCAAGACTTCGCTCCAGTTGCACCACAAACTCCAAGGGGTGCCTGAATCTAGGCAGGTGTCCCATTGGTCGGCGTGGGCTATGCCGCACTAGCGGATCATCTCCGCGCGGCGACTTGGCCATCCAAGTTCCAGCCACACCTGCCAGAGAAGTACGACAGTACGTCAAACCCATCGGAATTCTTGTAGGTTTACGTCACCACCATTACGGGAGCTGGTGGAAACACTACCGTGATGGAGAGCTACTTCCATGTAGCCTTGACCGGGCCGGCCCAGACGTGGCTCATGAACCTCATCCCGGGGTCCATCTTCTCCTAGGAAGAGCTCTATGCATGGTTCATAGCAAACTTCGCCAGTGCTTATCAGCAGCATGGTGTGGAGGCTCATCTCCATGCTGTAAGGCAGTAACTCGGGGAGACCCTCTGGGCTTTCATCTCCCGCTTTACCAAGGTACGCAGGACCATACCTCAAGTCTCTGATGCCTCCATTATCACTGCTTTCCGAGAGGGGGTGCGTGATGAAAAGATGTTGGAGAAGTTGGCAACGCATGACGTGGAAACCGTCACTACGCTCTTCGCTCTGGCCGACAAATGTGCCAGAGCTGCCGAGGGCCGTGCATGGCACTTGGCACCGCAGACCGGAGTTATCCAGACGGATGGCTCAGGTGCCGCCACCTAGGGCGGCAACAACAAGAAGAAGAACCGCGGCCATGATAGGCTGCAGTCTGCTGCTACGGTCGCCGCAGCCGTGGCTAGGGGCCGGAACGAGCGCAGCAAGCGCCCACGGCAACAGGGAGGCAATAGTGGGTCGTGCCCTGTCCACCCCAACAGTCACCACAGCGCCTCGAAATGCCATGAGATCCTCAAGCTTGCGAAGCGCATCAGCGAGCGACACGAGTAGGCCTCCAAGGATGGCTCGCCGCCTCATCGCCGGCCTGGCAAGGAGAAGGTCGACGAAGGTGACACGGCCGCAGGAGAATGGGACCTCAGGTATCAATCCCCCGAGCAGGTCCTCAAGGACGTCTTCACTGGAGACTCCGACTCCGGCGACGACAACGACCGTCGCAAGAAGCTGTATGTGATGTACGGTGGGAGTTAGGAGCTCATCTCTCGTAGGAACGTGAAGTCCCTACGCCGAGAGGTCCTTTCGGCGACCCCAGGGGTCCCGAAGGCGGCTCCACATCAGCAGTGGCGGAGCACCACTATCTCCTTTGGGGCATCCGACTACCCTAAAAACATGGTAGGGGCCGGTATACTACCACTCATCACCGCCCCTGTCATCGTCAACATGAGGCTACATCATGTCCTGATTGATGGTGGGGCTAGGCTCAACGTCATCAGTCACGCTGCGTTCAAGCAGCTGCAGATCCCAGGATCCCGATTAGGACCCTATCGTCCATTCTTCGGAGTGGGCCCTCAACTAGTGTATCCCCTTGGGAGCACGCACTCCCGGTTACATTTGGGACTGAGGAAAACTTTTGCACTGAGAACGTCCAGTTCAACGTTGCGGAGGTTGACCTCCCTTTCAATGCCATTATTGGCAGGCCGGCCCTGTACTGGTTCATGGCCATTGCCCATTATGGGTACTTGGTCCTCAAGATGTCGTCCCCTGCTGGGGTCCTCACCATGTGGGGTGACCACGCTGCTGTGCTTGCGGATGTCGAGAAGTTGCACACCCTGGCGACAGAAACTGCTCGCCCAGATGACGGGGGGAGGGACCCCTTGACTTCCTATACCAAGGCACCTACCAAGGTGCCAAAGGTGCAGCCATCCGGAGCAGACGGCGGTCCAGTCAAAACCATCCAGGTTGGCATGGATTCCTCCTAGACCACCCGCATTGCGGGCAATCTGGAGGAAAAATAGGAAATCATGCTCGTCGCCTTCCTCTAGGCAAATGCCGACGTATTCGCATGGGAACTATCGCAGATGCCTGGGATCCCTAGGGAGGTGATTGAGCACCATCTAAAGATCCACCCTGATGCCAAACCGGTGAGTCAGAAGCCTCAAAGATAGTTCGTTGAGCGGCAGAATTTCATCCGTGAGGAGGTCCGAAAGCTGCTACACGTTGGCTTCATCGAAGAGGTCCATCACTGAGTATGGCTGGCCAATCTAGTCATCATTCCCAAGGCAAACGGGAAGCTTCGGATGTGCATCGACTACACCAGCCTTAATAAGGCCTGCCCCAAGGACCCGTATCCACTTCCACGAATAGATCAAATCGTGGATTCTACCTCTAGGTGCAACCTCTTATCCTTCCTAGATGCTTAATCTGGTTTTCATCAGATCTAGATGTCTAGGCAAGATAGGAAGCATACCACTTTTGTAACTGTGGATGGGCTTTACTGTTATGTTGTACTCCCTCCGTCTCAGGATATAAGGCGTAACCACTTTTTATTCTTGTCCCACAATATAAGGCGTGCTCTCTCTATACATACGTATATCGATGCAGTGGTATAGGGACAATTAAATGTATTTCTTGGTCTTTGAACCAGAGGTGGTTACGCCTTATATACTGGGACGGAGGGAGTAATGCCTTACGGTCTGAAGAACGCCTTGCCAACATTTGTATGGGCGATGAGTAAGACCTTTAGGGACCTGATTAGGGACAGGATAGAAATATACGTTGATGACATCATGGTCAAGACTAAGAGAGGGTCGACCCTAGTGGAAGACTTGACCATGGTCTTTGACAAGCTACGGGCAACACGCACGAAGCTGAACCCGGAAAAGTGTGTCTTTGGTGTCTCCGCAGGGAAGTTGCTAGGATTCCTTATTTCGCATCGGGGCATTGAAGCAAACCTGGAGAAGATTAAAGCAATTGAGGCAATGAGGCCTCCAGCCTGAATCAAGGACGTCCAGAAGCTTATGGGGTCACTGGTCGCCCTTAGCCGCTTCATCTCAAGACTGGCTGAGAGGGCGCTGCCCTTCTTCAAGCTATTACGAAGGTCCGGCCCATTCTCTTGGACCGAGGAGGCAGAATGGGCCTTTCAAGAGTTGAAGCAGCACCTTGTGTCCCTACCAATACTGCTAGCTCCAGAACTAGGGGAGCCGTTGTACTTATACATTGCAGCGGCTGTAGAGGTGGTGAGCATGGTGCTGGTCGTCGAAAGGACGGCACAACATCCCCAGGGGAGCCAAAAAGTTCCCCTAGGAGAAGGTGGTGGTCCGACCACCACGATGCTGATGGAAGGTCAAGAGTTTGAGGACTCGAGACCAACCGCAGGGGGTCCGAACCATCCAGAAGACAGTCTACTACGTCATCAAAGTCCTCCATGAGGAAAAGGCCAGGTACCTTGAGACGCACAAGCTTATCTATGCTATACTTGTTGTGTCCAGGAAGCTGCGCCACTATTTTCAGGTACACAGGGTCGTGGTGGTGACCTCCTTCCCGTTAAGGTCCATTCTCCACAACTCTAACGCCATAGGTAACATCGCCAAGTGGGCCGCGGAGCTTGTTGAGTTCCAACTAGACTTCCAGCCTCACAACACTGTCAAGAGCCAGGTTCTGGTTGACTTCATCGTGGAATGGACCCCTCCCCCGAGCGCTCCTAGGGATTCGGATCCTAACTTGGACCCCACACCTGCGGAGACCAGGGCTCCGGTTTTCACCGAGCCCCACTGGACACTCTTCTTCGACGGGTGTGCCTGCCAGCAAGGTGGCGGTGCTGGAGTGGTCCTCGTCGATCCAAGCGGAGATCAAGTGAAGTACATGGTGCACCTTGAGTTCAAGGCCACCAACAACATGATAGAGTATGAAGCACTTATCTTTGGCTTGTCTGCGGCCCTATCCCTAGGGATCCGCTAGCTCCTCGTGAAGGGGGACTCCCAGCTGATCATCAAACAGGTCCACGGAGAATGTAGCTGCAATGAGCCCAGGCTCGCAGCTTACCTCCTCCATGTAAGGAAGCTGGAAAAGGACTTCATTGCCCTAGAACTACAACATGTTCCTCGGGCTAACAACTCAGCGGTGGATGAACTCTCCACGAGGGCATCAACTTGGGCACCCATCCCCAAGGGCGTCTTCGAAAGACGGCTGCTGAGACCTACCGCCTAGCCTGCCGAGCCGGGTGAAGGGGGAGCCTAGCACCTCGAAGCTAGCAGTCCCGGTGGCGTTCCATCTACAGAACCCACCAAGGATTGTGTGTGCTATAGAGGGTCCTGCCAACCTCTTAGCGCCATAGGCAGTAGCTCAAAGTGGTCCCGATGCATGGATCTCCGAGATCCAGGACTACCTAAAAGAAAATATCCTTCCTAAAGATCAAGTGTCCGCAGAGCGCATAGTGCGGTTGGCTAAGCGATACACGATGGTAGAAGGGGATCTATACCGTCATGGCACCAACAACATTCTCATGCGGTGCATCACCTAGGAGGAGGGTCGTGAGCTACTCACGGAGATCCATGGAGGTGAGTGCGGAAGTCATTCGTCATCCCGCACACTGGTTGGTAAGGCCTTCCGGCACGGCTTCTACTGGCCAACCGCTCTCCAGGATGTGTGTCACACCTGGTTTTAAAAGGCAAACCGAATGCGAACCATGTACGTGTCAGGATCAGAACTCACGTACACAGCGATTACATAATTGGACATCATCACATAATGCTCGAAATAAATAGCGAAAAGGTACTTTATTACATCAAGATGTACAAGACATCCACAGAGTCTAATACATAACCATAGTTCAACATAAATATCAAATTGCGAAAATGCGAAACATAGAAGCTAAGCCTACACATGCAGCTGATTAGGGGTTTGCCACTAAGAAAGAACTAGAACTCGTCATATTCCTGGAACTCCTCGAAGTCATCCATGTTTCTAGCATCACCTCCTGAGCACTGAGTGCAGTGGGGACAACCTGGGGTGGGGGTGGTGTGTAAAGCAAGGGTGAGTACACATCAACGTACTCAGCAAATGTCCCATTTGGCTAAAGTGGACTAGTTGTATGAGGGGTTGAGGTTGAGCAGTTGCTTTTAAGTTAGTCAAGTAATTATTATTATTAGTAGAGCCAACTTTTAGTAATAAACCCAGTTATTACCCAAAAGTACTTCCTCAAACGAGGAAATACCAAAGATCAGATTTTATAGCATCATTGTTAATCATCATCATAAAAGTATCCAAAGTTCTTCTAATCAAAGAGGATCCTAAGGCTGCTCTTAACCATGAGCTCGGCTGATATACCAGTTTTTAACACTCTGTAGAGGTTGTACACTTTACCCACAAGTTGTGATCCCTTTATGCCTCGGGTCGATTAAACCCTCAAACACTACCAAGGTGAGTCGGCAAAGTTTCACTACGTAGCCTTTACAAAGACTCCCCTGGTGCATTGCTGCTCGTTAGGTTTCACCAGTCGTACAAATGCAGTACACCTCCCCAAGGTGGGTGACTAACAAAAATCAAATCGAATGAACCTCTGCACCCCAACCTTGGCAGAGTGAGCACTACGCCCCGGCCCCCATTGACGACCCTCCGGCAAAGCCAACTACACCCCCAAGTTCATCTAATTAATTAGCTAAGGGCATCCCATTCCACCCTCATGGTTGCACTGTTATCCCGAGTGGTCACTCCACAAATAGGTCCTTACAGAGAGGTGCTCAGGAAAAAAGGCCCGAGCCCCCTAAGGTATCACAAGATCATCCACATAATCAGGATAACAGTATCGTATCATGAATGTTCACATCATGTTCATTGATTAAGTTAAGGCAATAGCAACATGCTGACCATGATAACCCAAAAGGTAAACAAGGATAAGTGAATACAGACTAGTCAATCCTTAGGTTTCATAAAGTAATGCGAGACAGTGAATCATAAAGTATGTAGGACATAATAGGTCAGAGGACACTTGCCTTCACTAGGAGGCTGCTCAGAGGGATCTTCGGCAACACACTCAGGAACCACGAGCTGCTTGTTGTCTAAGTAAAAGCGATCATACATTCAATACATTTGGAAGGTAAAAATGAACATCACATCACCCATGTACAAATATTGGCACACAACTCAAGAAGGACACAATACTACATAGGGGATACTGAATTCAAAGCATAACATAAGCTATAACATACATTAACTTTATTTGAAAATAGGTTATTATTTCCCCTAAGTGTTACTTACAAGTATATAACATAGTGCAATTTATTTTATTGTGACCTAAATTTAGAATAGAGGTAAACTTATGTAATACACATTATTAATCTCACAAGCTTACACATGTTTAAATCTCTAAGGTTCCCCTTTTATTTATTTTATTAAGTAAATAAAAATACATCTACCTTAGTTCATATTCAATCCTAAAAAATTAGAATGTGCAGACAGTAAATGAAACCATTTTATTCAGACATAGAATAATTCTATGAACATTTTGCAATTTGAACCACTAGATTTGGGGTTCATATGAAAAAGATATGAAATAAACAAGTTTTGAAGTTTGAAATATGAAATTAGGGCTAAATCTGTGATTAAATAAAAGTCCAGGGGTCTAATTAAAATAAACCAGTGACCTATGCACTAAAACAGAGGACGGTGGGTTGATTTCCGAAGACCAGGAGGTTTCTTAAGCAAAACAGCCACGCGAAGGGGTATCGGGTGAATCTAACCGTCAGATCTAAATTCAACGGCTAAGATTAGATCTGCGGCCGAGGGCGCGCGCACGGGGGCGGGCGAGCGCTGATAGGCGGGCCAGGGAGTGTCAGCGACAGAGGGGAAAGCACGCTGACCGAGCGGGCCCAGCGCCAAGGGGAAACGGATGGCTACAGGGATCCGAGCGGGTCCGAGGGGGTCCGAGCGGGTCCGAGGGGGTCCGAGGAGGTCCGAGCCGTACGATCAAGATCGGATGGAGGGGGTCCGAAGGGGTCCGAGGGGGTCCAAAGGGGTCCGAGCCGTTCGATCAAGATCAGACAAGAGAAATCAGACCGGGAATGATGAGCAGCTGCGAGTGGCGCTGACAAGCGGGCCACGGCGTCAGGCGCGCGGGCACGAAGCTGTATTCTGTGGTCCGGGCCGTGCGATCAAGATCGGATGGGGGAAAATAAGACTGGGGAAACAGACGGCTGCGGGCGGTGCCGCTCCTCTCCGCGGTGGTGAGGTCGCTAGGGTTGAGGCAGGCGTGAGCTGGGGTGGCTCCGGGGTCGCCGGAGTTGGGCAAGGGGGAAGAGGGCGCCATGGTGAACTCAGTGGCGGGGTAGACACCATGAATCCAAGGGCAGAGAGGGTAGAACGGCTGTGAGAAGGTCTTGGGCGGGTCGAAGAAACTCCAGTGAGCCATTCCGACCACGGGGAGGGGACTTAAGGCACGCTAAGGCCTTGGCTAACTTCAGCAGAGGCAGGGGTAACATAGGGACCTACTCCGGTGAACTAGATCGGGCTAAATCGGCCAGCCACCGCGTGAGCATGGTGGACCACCGCAGCCAAACACTAGCGAAGGCGAAATTGGACGAACACAGGGCACAATAAGGGAAATTGGGCACGGGGACGGGTATCTCACCTCGGGGTGGAGCTCGGGGAGGCTTGGAGCGGTCTCCGGCGAGCTGGGTGGCTGGGAACGCGGGCGCAGGTCTCCAGCGGTGGCTGGCGGCATGGGCAGAGCGCAAGAGAGGGTGAAGCTGCGCGGAATGAGGTGAGGGGTGTGCGCAGGGCACTGGCGGGGCTTTATGAAGGGAGCTAGGCGGCTGGGCGGGTGCCGTGGCCGAGAAATACGGCGACACGCGCGAGTGCGCACGCGCCGGTCCACGGCGAGCGCGGAGAAGGCGGAACTAATAGGGCAGGCCCACAGTGCAGAGAGAGGAGAAAGGGGCATGCGGGGCAACGGCTCGGCGACTGGTGGACCGGGCCCACGAGATAGAGAGAGAAAGAGAGAGCGCGGGCGAAGAAAACTGGCGCCAACAGGTGGGGTCCACCTATCAGGGGCGGCAGGCGCGCGCGGGACTGGGCCTGGTCGGCTGGTTTGGGCTGAAATGACTTTTTTTCTTTTTCCCTGGATTTTCTAATTCCTTTTCCATTTCTTTTTCTATAGGGTTTAAAATCCAAATTCAAACTAGGTTTCAAATTCAAATAAATTCAAACTTGTGCAACACTTCAAAGAATATTTTAAACTCAGCATGATGCAACATGTCATGACTCATAAGGTTTTGACAAAAATAAGTAATTAACCTCCACTAGCTTAAGCTATCCCTAATAAAAAGGAAGAAGGGAGAATGAATCTAGAGAGAGAGAAAACCTAGAGTGAGAAAAAGAAGAGTAACACATGATTTTGGGTGATAATTATAAAGAAATTTTATACCCCCAAAATCAGGGTGTTACAGACCTATCCCCCTTAAAAGAATCTCGCCCTCGAGATTCAGGGCTGGCTAGAAAAGAGCCCAGGGTACTTGGTTTATAAATCATCTTCTCTTTCCCAGGTTGCTTCTTCTTCTGAGTGATGACCCATTTGACTTTGCACATCCTGATGGTACTTCTCCGAGTGAGTCGATCTGTTGTCTCCAGAATTTGAGTTGGCTTCTCAATATAAGTCAGATCTTCTTGAACTTCAAGATCCTCTGCTGGCAACTGCTCTTCTGGCACTCTCAAGCATTTCTTCAACTAAGACACATGGAACACATCGTGAACAGCGGACAGATTTTCTGGTAAGCTGAGCTGATAAGCCACTTCTCCACGTCTGTCTTGAATCTGATACGGTCCAATATAACGAGGTGCTAGCTTGCCTTTGACTCCAAACCTTTTGGTTCCTCGGATGGGTGACACCTTCAAATAGACATAATCTCCCACTTCAAAACTGAGTTCTCTTCTTCTAGTGTCAGCATAGCTTCGCTGTCTAGACTATGCTGCCTTCAAATTCTCCCGAACCATTCTAATGTTCTCTTCAGCTTCAAGCAGAATATCTAGTCCGAACACCTGTCTTTCGCCAGGTTGGTCCCAATGCAATGGAGTTCTGCAATTCCTCCCATAGAGCGCTTCGAATGGTGACATCTTCAGACTGGCCTGATAGCTGTTGTTGTAAGAGAATTCTGCATATGGTAATCTCTTGTCCCAACCTGACTGGTCTTGCAAAGCACAAGCTCTCAACATATCCTCAAGAATCTGATTGGTTCTCTCTGTTTGACCATCTGTCTGCGGGTGGTAAGCTAAGCTGGACTTCAAATGCGTGCCCAAAGCTTTATGTAACTGCTGCCAAAAATGAGAGGTGAATTGGATGCCTCTATCTGATACTATCTTCTTCGGGACACCATGCAAGCACACAATCTGAGCCATGTATAGTTCGGCCAACGCTGCACTGTTGTAGGTGGTCTTGACTGGTATGAAATGGGCCGCCTTTGTCAAACGGTCCACTACTACCCAGATAGAGTCGTAACCAGTATGAGTGCGGGGCAAACCGACTATAAAGTCCATTCCGATCTCATCCCATTTCCACTGAGGAATCTGTAATGGTTGCAACAAACCTGTAGGTCTCTGATGTTCTCCTTTAATCCTCTAGCAACTGTCACACACAGCCACATACTCTGCTATCTCCCTTTTCATACCGTACCACCAAAATCTTTTCTTTAGGTCTTGGTACATCTTCTCACTACCAGGGTGTATAGAGTATGCTGTCTCATGAGCTTCCTTGAGAATCAGTTCCCGAATTGGTTTGATATCGGGAACACACAGTCTGTCCTTTAACCATACCACTCCTTCTGCATCTTCACGAAAATCCTTGCCTTTCCCATCTATGATTAGCTGCCGGATCTCATTGATTTTCTCATCATCCTTCTGACCTTTCTTGATGTCTTGCTCTAGAGTGTGTTCCAACTCAATTATCACTCCTTGAGTGTTGTTCAGAAATCCGAGACTTAATCTATCGAACTCCTTTGCTAGCTCATATGGCATCGGGTGAGCGGCAACCATATTGACTTGACTCTTCCTGCTAAGAGCATCTGGAACTACATTTGCTTTGCCTGGTTGATAATGAATTTCCAGCTCATAGTCTTTGATCAACTCTAGCCATCTTCGCTGCCTCATGTTTAGTTCTGACTGAGTGAATATGTACTTGAGGCTCTTGTGGTCCGTGTAGATATCACACTTCTGCCCATACAGATAATGTCTCCAGGTCTTCAATGCATGAACCACTGCTGCTAACTCCAAATCATGAGTAGGATAATTCTTCTCATGAACTTTTAACTGTCGGGATGAGTATGCCACTACTCTCCCTTCCTGCATCAACACACATCCCAGACCAGTGTACGAAGCATCGCAATACACTAAGAATGGCTTGTGAACATCTAGCAGAATCAGTACTAGTGTCGTTGTCAACTTCTCCTTCAATGTCTCAAAGGACTTCTGGCATGTTGGGGTCCACTTGAACTCAACCTTCTTTGCCAGCAAGGCTGTCATTGGCCTGGCAATCTTGGAGAAACCTTCAATGAAACGTAGATAATAACCGGCCATTCCGATGAAACTCTTGATTCCTCGGACATCTTTTGGTGCTTTCCAGTCTAAGATAGATGTTACCTTCTTCGGATCTACAGCCAATCATTCTCGGTTTATAATATGACCCAAGAATAGGACTTCACTGATCCAGAACTCGCACTTGCTAAGCTTGGCATACAGCTGACAATCTCATAGCCTCTGAAGTAATTTCCTCAAATGCTCCTCATGTTCGTGCTCATTCTGGGAATATATAAGAATATCATCAATGAACACTACTACGAACATGTCGAGGTAGTCCATGAACACACTGTTCATCAAGTACATGAAGTAAGCTGGCGCATTCGTCAAACCAAATGACATGATCGTGAACTCATACAGTCCATACTTGGTGATGAATGTCGTCTTGGTATATCTGAAGGTCGGATTCTAAGCTGATGGTAGCCTGACCTCAGATCTATCTTCGAGAACACACTGGCTCCTCTCAACTGATCAAATAAATCCTCAATTCTGGGCAGGGGGTACTTGTTCTTGATAGTAACTTCATTCAAGGATCTGTAGTCAATGCACATCCTCTTTGTGCCATCCTTCTTCTCCACAAACAATACTGGGGCTGCCCAAGGCGAAGTACTTGGTCTGATGTAGCCTTTCTCTAACAACTCATCAATTTGCTCCTTGAGTTCTACCAACTCTGGTCCGGACACTCGATAGGCTCTCTTGGAAATAGGGGCGGTGCCTGGAATAAGCTCTATGGCAAATTCAACCTTCCTTTCAGGTGGCATACCTGGTAACTCTTCAGGAAACACGTCTGGGAAATCTGACACTACACTGATAGCCTCTAATGGTTTAATCTCCTCAATGTGAGCGGTGACTTGGTGATAACTCCCTTTCCTTGGTCCTCACAAGACCAACTCCACTAACACTTCTTCTCCTGATAAGGACACTAACTTCACCGTTCTCTTGTCATAGCTAAGACTGGCTTGATACTTGGTTAACCAATTCATCCCTAGGATGACATCTATAGTTGTATCCTAGTTTCCCATAACTATTAAATCAGCGGGGAACTCTATCCCCCTTATTTGAACCTTTGCACTAGGGAAAAATCTATCCGTTTGGGTCCTTCCACCAACTGAACTAACACTCATCGGTGGATGCATGGGTGCTACTAGTATATTATGTGATTCTACCCATGATGCAGTCACAAAAGAATGCATTGCTCCAGTATCAAATAAGACATCTGCGGAATGGTACTCGACTGAAAACATACCTAGTGCCACTCTTGGAGTCTCCTGGACTGTGTTGGCCTCCAAGTGGTTCACCTTTCCATACTGGGCACAAGGTTGCCCATGGTTGTTGCTTCCTTGTTGCATTGTATTTTGCCTGACTGGGGCATTGGGAGCTGGCTGTTGCTGGGTTGCTTTCTTTGGACAATGATTCGCCTAATGGCTTTGTTCACCACAATGGAAACATGGACGACTTCCTCCTTGAGCTAGCGCTGCTTGATGGTTCTAGTTGGTTGCTAGGGCAGGAAGATGGGCTACCTGGTTGCTCTGACGCTGATATTGATTTCCTCCTCGCTGGTTGTTCTGACGGTACTGCTGCTGTTGCTGAGGAAACTGCTTCTAGTACTACTGCTACTGATTCTAATGATGATGCTGGTGCTGGTGACCTTGCTTGAATTGCTGAGGTGGGTTGCCTGAGTAGCGAGGACGACTGCTACTCCCAACCTGAGGTCCACCAATCTTGCGTTTCTTGTCCTTCATCTCCCGACGCTTCCTTTCTATCATGATTGCTCTGTCGATCAGATGCTGGAAGGTAGGGAAGGTGTGGTTCATCAGCTGATAATGGAGAGGGTCAACCAATCCTCTCAAGAAGCGGTACTGCCTCTTAGCATCCGTGTTGACATCTTCTGGGGCATAACGCGATAGTTGCAGAAACTTATCCATGTACTCACCGACGGACAGGGGACCTTGCTTCAACGCGAGAAACTCCTCCTTCCTCACTATCATCAGTCCCTCAGGCACATGGTAGCGACGGAAGTTGTCCCTGAACTCCTCCCAAGTGATGGCTTCAGGGTTGGCATGGGTGGCGAGGTAAGACTCCCACCAAGACTGTGTTGCTCCCCTCAGTTGTCGGGGACCATACAAGACCTTCTCATGATTGTTGCACTGGGCAGTGTGCAACTCATGCTCCACGGTACGTACCCAATCTTCCGCGTCCATGGGATCAGCAGAGTGGGCAAAGACTGGGGGATGGCCCCTCATGAACTCTACCCGCTTGTCTCTGGGCACTTGTGGCATCTGAACTTGCACTAGAGACTGAGGTGGTGGTGGCTGATGCTGCGCTTGCTGCATAGCTGCTAAGGTCTGACCAATTGCCTGGACTGCTTGGGTCTGCACAAGAACATTTGCTCAATGGTCATCGGTGGTGGCGGTGGCAACTGCTGCTGCTGGGCTGCCTCCTCTTGGGGTGCCTGCTGTTCAGGCTGAGCACGCCTCGCACCTCTGCGCCTGTTCTCAGACATCTGTAGGAATCACACACATATATCAAATCTGACTCTGCAGTCTTTCAGCATAAGAAAAGATGTATAGAACATCTCCATAACACTGAACAAATGACCATCTTCACTGACAGCTTCTCAGATAAAGAGGAAGGGGGAAATAAAGGGATTACCCAACTAAATAACTAACTTTATTAATAACTACACCAAGTTGCAGGGGATACCCACACCTTGGTGACAATCATTACAAAGATCCAACTTCAGTACATGTCCATCATAACAAGCATCCAACATAAGATAAGCAACTAACTCTAACTAAAACTGACTAGACTAAGACACTGAATTAAACATTATTACAGACTCCGACTCTATCGATCTAGGGATCCAAATCTATGCGGGTCCTACAGTCTGAGGTACCATAGTCGAAGCGACCACGGGGTGGTGAACGGTAAGGGTGCTGAATCCCGACAAGGGCGGGAGAACCACCATCAAAATAGTGGCGTGTCGCGCATTCAGCACGCAATTCCGCAACCTCCGCCCGAACCTTGCCCAACTCATCCAGGGCGTGGTCCAACTCTATGTTGAGCACAGCGACCAGATTGACCATGATGTTCAGCCTGGGATTGCCCTCACCCACTGGTGAGACAATCACACCTCTAGCACTGCCGATCAAACGGCGAGGATAGTACTTCAGGTCAAGGCCATCATCTACCCCACTCAACAATGAGCAATACTAGGAAACAGCCCGTCGTGCTGCATCTTGCATGGCTGCCTCGGCAGTATCCCTCTCAGTAATAGAATAGTGCTTTGAAAAGGCCTCTGCACCCTGGAGATCATCGTCCGGATGGCGCACCAAGCAAGTAGCCTCCCACTGGTTCGGGTATAGCCCGCGACAATGCTGGTAGACTACACAACGGTACTCGATAGACCAAGTGTGTCGGTCGAAGGCCCGACACAACAGGGTATCGAGAGCATCGTGGAAGTGACACCCGCGAGCAGCATCACGAGTGATGGGTCTAGCGATCCATCCATCCGGGTCCAGCTCCTCCGAGTGCTCCGTGTCGTGGCTCGAACTGCCACCGGTGTCGTCGTCGCCTCCGTCTCCGTCGAGGTCTCCTCCAGCAGCCGGGATGCCCTATGGTGATGCTGGGGGCATCTCTAGCTGAGGAGCAGGGGAAGGCGGCCTCTCTGACTCCACCTCCTGCTGAGGCGAGGGGGAAGAGTCCTGCTGCTCCTAGTCTTGCTCCTGCTCCTGGCGTCGGTGCTCCTGCTCCTCGTGCAGGCGACGATGCAGTCTCTCTAGGTGACTGGACTGACCTGGCACCGTGCGATGCAGTGGACGCTCCGCCAGGCGAGAAGGCAAAAAGGGGATCATAGACTTACGTGCAGTGCACCTAAGATGAGCCATCTACAAAAGACATCGTAAGTACAAGAGTAAGAGTAGAACTATTAGACCAGAAAGTAGACAGCAAGAAAAGTGAGACAACTTTTGAGATAAGTAAATAACATAGAGTTGGTCAAGATGACCATCTTTTGAAAAGACACTGAGGTCAAGGTAAGAGTAGGGGTCTATAGTCCTTAGGGCGACCATTCTACTAGGATAGCGGTCCTACAGTCAGCAAGGCTTTGATACCACTTATGTCACACCCGGTTTTAGAAGGCAAACTGAATGCGAACCATGTACGTGCCAGGATCAGAAACCCACGTACACAGCGATTACATAATTGGACATCATCACACAATGCTTGAAATAAATAGCAGAAAGGTACTTTATTACATCAAGATGTCCAAGACATCCACAGAATCTAATACATAACCATAGTTCAACATAAATATCAAAGTGCGGAAATGCGAAACGTAGAAGCTAAGCCTACACAGGCAGCTGACTGGGGGTTTGCCACTAAGAAAGAACTAGAGCTCGTCATATTCCTGGAACTCCTCGAAGTCATCCATGTTGCTAGCATCACCTCCTGAGCACTGAGTGCAGTGGGGACAACCTAGGTGGGGGTGGTGTGTAAAGCAAGGGTGAGTACACATCAACATACTCAACAAATGTCCTGTTTGGCTAAAGTGGACTAGCTGTATGAGGGGTTGAGGTTGAGCAGTTGCTTTTAGGTTAGTCAAGTAATTATTATTAGTACTAGAGCCAACTTTTAGTAATAAACCCAGTTATTACCCAAAAGTACTTCCTCAAACGAGGAAATACCAAAGATCAGATTTATAGCATCATTGTTAATCATCATCATAAAAATATCCAAAGTTCTAATCAAAGAGGATCCCAAGGCTGCTCTTAACCATGAGCTTGGCTGATATACCTGTTTTTAACACTCTGCAGAGGTTGTACACTTTACCCACAAGTTGTGATCCCTTTAGGCCTCGAGTCGATCAAACCCTCAAACACTACCAAGGTGAGTCGGCAAGGTTTCACTACGTAGCCTTTACAAAGACTCCCCTGGTGCATAGCTGCTCGTTAGGTTTCGCCAGTCGTACAAACGCAGTACACCTCCCCAAGGTGGGTAACTAACAAAAAGCAAATCGAATGAACCTCTGCACCCCAACCTTGGCAGAGCGAGCACTACGCCCCGGCCCCCATTGATGGCCCTCCGGCAAAGCCAACTACACCCCCAGGTTCATCTAATTAATCAGCTAAGGGCGTCCCATTCCACCCTCATGGTTGCACTGTTATCCCGGGTGGTCACTCCACGAACAGGTTCTTACGGAGAGGTGCTCAGGAAAAAAGGCCTAAGCCCCCTAAGGTATCACAAGATCATCCACATAATCAGGATAACAGTATCATATCATGAATGTTCATATCATGTTCATTGATTAAGTTAAGGCAATAGCAACATGCTAACCATGATAACCCAAAAAGTAAACAAGGATAAGTGAATACAGACTAGTCAATCCTTATGTTTCATAAAGTAATGCGGGACAGTGAATCATAAAGTATGTAGGACATAATAGGTCAGAGGACACTTGCCTTCACTAGGAGGCTGCTCAGAGGGATCTTCGGCAACACACTCAGGAACCACAAGCTGCTCGTTGTCTAAGTAAAAGCGAGCATACATTCAATACATTTGGAAGGTAAAAATGAACATCACAGCACCCATGTACGAATATTGAAACACAACTCAAGAAGGACACAATACTACATAGGGGATACTGAATTCAAAGCATAACATAAGTTATAACATACATTAACTTTATTTGAAAATAGGTTATTATTTCCCCTAAGTGTTACTTACAAGTACATAAGATAGTGCAATTTATTTTATTGTGACCTAAATTTAGAATAGAGGTAAGCTTATGTAATACACATTATTAATCTCACAAGCTTACACATGTTTAAATCTCAAAGGTTCCCATTTTATTTATTTTATTAAGTAAATAAAAATACATCTACCTTAGTTCATATTCAATCCTAAAAATTAGAATGTGCAGACAGTAAATGAAACCATTTTATTTAGATAGAGAATAATTCTATGAACATTTTGCAATTTGAACAACTAGATTTGGGGTTCATATGAAAAAGATATGAAATAAACAAGTTTTGAAGTTTGAAATATGAAATTAGGGCTAAATTTGTGATTAAATAAAAGTCCAGGGGTCTAATTAAAACAAACCAGGGACTTATGCGCTAAAACAGAGGATGGCAGGTTGATTTCCTAAGACCAAGAGGTTTCTTAAGCAAAACAGCCACGCGAAGGGGTATCGGGTGAATCTAACTGTAACATCCCAAAGTCCTAACTTTGGAATTTCATAAAAGTTTGTCCAAAATATTTGAGTTAAAGTTTGGAACTGGAATTCAACTTGAAACCAGAAAACAAATGAATAAAGATTTTATTAGCTTAGTAATTATTTCTTGGAAATAAGTAAATAGCAATATTATTTTTTTATCAAAGATAGATTTGGGTCTCAGAACTAAAAGTAAAAGTTTAAAATCTTTTAATAAACATTTCTAATTTCAGATGAGTGAATTATTCTCATGAATTAGGCATCAATATTATTCAAAAATAATAAAATAAATAATAAAATATCATCGCATCATGCTGGGATTATTTTGTTTGTTAAAACTCAGAATTGAATTTGTTTAAAGATTGAAATTGAAATTTGGAATAAAATGAGATAAGAAGAAAGGAAAAGTATTAGAAAAGGTAAAAGCCCTACTTACCTGCGCTTAGGCCAACGAATGCCAGCCTCGGCACATTTCTCGACCCAATTCCACCTGCACATGCTTGGCCCGCTCTGCACCACACACTTACTGGTGGACCCCACTCGCTAGAATCATCTTCTTGCTCAAGCTATCGCGGTTCGTTGGGTGCAGAACATGTGACCATCGCGTCTTTGGCTGGCGGCTTTGTAGGTCTGGGTTGTCGCACGCACACACCTTGGGTGCTCGTCGTCATATGCCTGTGGCCCCTTGCCTGAATCCTCGACGCGCCTGCAGCCCCAACGATCCATAACAAGCTTCACCTAGATTTGGGGGCCGCCGAAATCGCGGGGGAGAAAACAAAATCTGCCCCGCCTTCACCCGAACGGACTCTGCCATGGTGCTATAAAAACGTGAGGTCGCGACCATCTCATCATCCTATCGGGGGCATGGGGCCGCTGCTATGGGAAGGGTTGACCACGATAATCTTGGCAAGATAATGAGGGAGAGAGAGAAAAAAACACCTCCTCCTGAACTACGTACTAGATTCGCTGTGGATTTGGGGCATGTTGTTTAGCCACTGGGATCTCCATGGTGTGCTCGACGTCCGTGTATGGGTTGCAAGCGTTGAGATGGTCTCACGGCTGGGCAATTTCTTGTCGGGACTTGATTGTGGTCGCCATGCCGCTGCACTGCGTGGCGAACGGTTTCACAGCTCCGATGTCCGGTAAGACCCTCTCTGCATCCTCCACTTTGTCCTTCTTGTGGCTATTGAATTTGTTGGTTCGTGGATTGAGCAGCAGGGCGTCGTCCGTGGCCTCGCCGGTGGGCAGCGCCGCCGTGGGTTGCCGATGCGTCTCTGTGGCTCTGGCCGGAGGAGGGAGAGAACATTGTGATCGTCGATTCCCGATGGACGGTAGGGATTAGAGCTTGGCGTACCCCTTCGCGCGTGCGATCCGAGCCATTGATCTCAGGTGCAGGGATCATGATCATGTACCGGTTCGGGTATATGGGTCGGTCTAATCTGGGACATCAAAAATAGATCGGGCGGCCGATCTTCACCGATACCTCTTCGTTCTGGTTCTTTTGCATATGAGCCCCTCGACTTTCACAGAATTGAACCCGCCGTCCACTGCGGGATTAGCCCGAGTCTAGAGAATTTTATACGCTAGCCCCTCTAAAACTACAGAATATGGTGCACAGTCCTGAGAGCAGAAAAATAGGAAAAAGAATATAGAAAATGAGTTTCTAGTGTAAAAATAATTCTAGAACCTATTTAATTCATAGAAAATCGATTTTAAATCCTTTTTGACTCATTCCAGTTGCATTAATTTTGTTTTAATATTATTTATCAACTAATAAACCCTAGTTAGTCATGAAACCTAGATCAAAATTTTCCGCTTGATTTATACTATACTAGGTATTTAATAGCTTCAGAAAATCGTAACTTGAGAACCGAAACTCTGATTTGGTCCATTCAGATTGCGTTGGTCTCATAGAAATATTTACTACACAGTAGCAACATTAAATATACGCTATCACGTACTTCTAATTAAGTAACTAATTGGATTAATCTATATTCATTGAAATTAGATTTTTCTAATATTAATATAGTATTCTGATCTTATGGTTACAATTCGACTAAAAGATGATCTTTAATCAAGTAATGAGTTAGATTAAGTTGAGATAACTATTTCTAGAATATTCTCTCATATGATGTATTCTAATCAATTTATAATATAGTTTAATATTTAGATCACGTAGATCTTCTATAAATCCTACCTTTATAACGGTAACTCCGATTTTAGTGGTTCATGAAACCACGATCTCGTAGCAACACGTAGAATATTATTATACAGTTGTTCTTATGTTTGATGTAATGTTAATTTTGCCTATACCATGTTTGTTGTATTGCTATGACTAGCGCGAGGTTACGAGTCACCTGAAGATCATCCTGGTACCTGGAATCTCAAGTCCCAGGCAAGTTGTGCCCTTGATCACTTCTTTTTACCCACCCATGTTCTAATTAATCATAATAATCTGCATAGGTTAATTTTGATGGGACCCAATAGGTTACCCTAGTTTGACTATCTTTATACCTTGTTCACCACTGAATTTTTGGGTAGTACCTGCTATTGCTTTATGTAGTTTTGGGTATAGAGATACATTTTATTCATGATTATATCTTTATTATCAGTTGTTTATTACTGTTCATGATAAGATCATTATGTTAATTGGAACATGGAGAACCACCCGGGAAAAATGTGCTACCACAAGGGTTTAATGGGACGCCCTTTGCTGACTAACTAGGAAAGCTAGTGGAGGACTACCTTACCCAAAAGGGGCAAGGGCAGTAGGGGAGTGGTCAGTGTAGGGAGGTCCTCGGGTTGATTTTGCTGCGATGGCGGTCAGACGAGGGATTCCTGCATTGGAGCTTCCTATAAACTGTAGCGGGTTTTCTGAAGCTAGTGGAACTTTGTAAAGGCCTCATAGTGTTACCCTGCCTCGCCTCCTCGGTAGAGGTGTATGGGATTGGCCGTCTCTTGGCAGATGGGTAACATGACTTGTGGGTAAAGATGTGCAACCTCTGTAGAGTGTAAAACTGGTATACTAGCCGTGCTCACGGTCATGAGCAGCTCGGACACTCACATGATTAATTTATGGAACTAAATTCAATTTGTCATATGCATTGCATCGCAGGTGATGTTGTTATTTTTGTTCTACTACTTAATTGGGTTGGTATTTATTTATACTTAGTAATTGCTAATAAAATTTTGACCAACTTTAAAAGCAATGCTCAGCTTCAACCATCCTCTTTGGTAAGCCTTACACTTCACGTGAGCTCCCACCTTTGGCGAGTTCATGCACATTATTCCCCCACAACTTGTTGAGCTATGAACGTATGTGAGCTCACTCTTGCTGTCTCACACCCCCCCACAGGTCAAGAACAGGTACCACAAGATGAGGCACATGGAGGATGCTGTGACAAGTTCGTGAGAGGTCTAGGTCGTCGTCTCCCAGTCAACTTTGGGTTGCTGGACCGTTGTCTCCTTATAATGTAATTATTTATTTATTTTGTACAGAACTCCTGTTATGTAGTAAAGATGTAACATTCGATCTTGTGCCATGATTCATCATATGTGTGAGACTTGGTCCCAGCACACCTGGTGATTGTTCGCGCCCGAGTCTTGGTGCCCCGAAACCCGGGTGTGACACTAACCGTCAGATCTAAATCCAACGGCTGAGATTAGATCTACGGCCGAGGGCGGGCGGGCGGGCGAGCGCTAACAGGTGGGCCTGAGAGTGTCAGCGATAGAGGGGAAAGCGCGCTGACCGAGCGAGCCTAACACCAGGGGGAAACAGACGGCTACAGGGATTCGAGCAGGTCTGAGGGGGTCCGAGCGGGTCCGAGGGGGTCCGAGGAGGTCCGAGCCGTTCGATCAAGATCGGACGGAGGGGGTCTGAAGGGGGTCCAAGGGGGTCTGAGGGGGTCTGAAGGGGTCCGAGCCATTCGATCAAGATCGGACGGGAGATGAGCGGGAAATTGGGCACGAGGACGGGTATCTCACCTCGGGGCGGAGCTTGGGGACGCTTGGAGCGGTCTCCGGTGAGCTGGGTGGCTGGGAACGCGGTCGTGGGTCTCCGGCGGTGGCTGGTGGCGTGGGCAGAGCGCGAGAGAGAGTGAAGCTGCGCGGAATGAGGTGAGGGGTGTGCGTAGGGCACTGGCAGGGCTTTATGAAGGGAGCTAGGCGTGTGGGCGGGCGTCGTGGCCGAGAAATACGGCGACGCGCATGAGTGCGCACACGTCGCTCCACGGCGAGCGTGGAGAAGGAGGAACTGACAGGACAGGCCCACGGCGCAGAGAGAGGAGAAAGGGGCGTGCGGGGCAACGGCTCGACGACTGGCGGACCGGGCCCACGAGACAGAGAGAGAAAGAGAGCGCGTGGGCGAAGAAAACTGGCGCCGACAGGTGGGGTCCGCCTGTCAGGGGCGGCAGGCGCGCGCGGGACTAGGCCTGGTGGGCTGGTTTGGGCCGAAATGACTTTTTTCTTTTTCCCTGGATTTTCTAATTCCTTTTCCATTTCTTTTTCTATAGGGTTTTCAAATCCAAATTCAAACTAGGTTTCAAATTCAAATAAATTCAAACTTATGCGACACTTTAAAGAATATTTTAAACTCAGCATGATGCAACATGTCATGACTCATGGTTTTGACAAAAATAAGTAATTAACCTCCACTAGCTTAAGCTATCCCTAATAAAAAGGAAGAAGGGAGAATGAATCTAGAGAGAGAGAAAACCTAGAGTGAGAAAAGGAAGAGTAACACATGATTTTGGGTGATAATTAGAAAGAAATTTTATACCCCCAAAATCAGTGCGTTACAATGCGGCTGAGTTGGTAAAGTTCTGCAAACCATGTCAGTTCCATGCAAAGCAGATACACACACCAGCTCAGGCTCTGCAAATGATTCCACCCTCCTGGCCATTCGCTGTATGGGGGGTGGATATCCTGGGACCATTCCCCAGGGCTGTCGGCGGGTACCGTTTCCTCTTCGTCGCTATCGACAAATTCACAAAGTGGCCAGAGGCCACCCCTGTGGTCAGTATCACCTAGGGTGCTGTTGTTGCCTTCTTCAAGTCGATTGTCTGTAGATTTGGGGTCCCAAGTCGTATCATTATGGACAACGGGACCCAGTTTACAAGTCGGCTCTTCTAGGAGTATTACAAGGGCATCGACACCCAGCTCTGCTTTGCGTCTGTGGCGCATCCCAGGAGCAACGACTAGGTGGAGAGGGCAAACGCTATGACTGCTTAAAAAAGCATGGTGCAAATTGGGTCAACGAGCTTCCGTCTATACTGTGGGGGAACCGGACCACACCCAGCCGAGCTACCGGGGAGACCCCATTCTTCCTGGTCTATGGGGCCGAAGCCTGCCTTCCCTCGAAAATCATTATGGGCTCCCCACATGTCCAGTCTTTCGATGAGTCTATGTAGGAACAGCTACGGCGTGAGGATGTGGACTTCATCGACGAACGCAGATGGCAAGCGGCGATCCGAAATGCACAGTACAACCAAGCGCTCAGGCGCTATCACCAACGGTTTGTGCATAGTAGGGAGCTCAGGGTCGGGGACCTAGTCCTAAGGCAAGTACTGAACTGAGAAGGGCTCCACAAACTCTCCCCCAGTTGGGAAGGACCCTTCAAGGTGATGGAAATATGCTGACCTAGGTGCGTCCGCCTTGCCACAATAGAAGGAGTACCTCTTGCTAATCCCTAGAATATAGAGCATCTCCGTAAGTTCTGTCCATAAAAGCAAAACTAGGAGGTTGAGTTTTCTTCCTTTGTAACTAGGTTGCACATATGTGTATGTCAATCTGGTGAGGTCCGCCCTCGTAAGCCCGACCTATTGGTCTGCACCCATGTATATCAAGCTATAAAGAAAAGATTTACCCCCCAGATGTGCTTTTGTGATAGTTTCATTTTACTTCAGTTTACAAGCATTATTTTATATCTAACCCACCCATACAGTTTCCCACCCTTGCTGGTATGATGACATCCGAATTGAGTAGCCAGGCCTGCAGTTCAGGACCCCTCTACTGTTGCAGGGGGTCCAGCAACCTGCGGACCAGTTCTAGAGAATGGGCGCTCATTTCCTAGAGTGGTCCGGAGCTGTGTAGCCGCTTAGCCTAGTTCTGTACCCTAAGCCTGCACGCTCCACCACTCTGCAACGGGTACCCTAGTATTTGGAGTTGTGATCCTATGGGTCTGGGCATACGGCTTGGCTTCTCAGGCTAAATCCTGCAGGTACTGTAGCATGAGTCAAAGGATGATAGATATCAGACGATGGGTCCTATGGGTGTGCTCCTAACACTTCAAAGCCGAAGTTGTGTGTAGGTTCAGGTCCCAGTCCAGAGGTAGGTAGTCTCAAACCATAGAGACTACCTCCTAGGGACCGGGCAACCAATTTTCTCTTTGGTATACTGGTATCCAGCCTCAACACGTCGAGCCTACCTCCCAGGGGGGCCAAGTACCAGGGGGAAGTTGATGACGCTACACACAGCAAGGACAAATAACATACAAGATAAGTTCCAGTTTTACTTGATTAACGGTTCTTAAAGTATGTTACAAGACCAAAAGTTATTACAGCCGCTTCCCAGCGGAACCCTTGCTTTGCCTCTATAGGTCATCAGCAAGATCGCGCTGGAAGCGCTCGGCCACCAGCTCCACGGCGTCTTGTACACTCTCCCGGGCGGCATCTTCTGTGGCGGCCACCGGACCAGCGATCACCGGCGCCAAGGATGTGGTAGGGTCATGACTCCGGAAGCACGTCAGGACGTATTCAACCACTGTTCGGTAGAGCTTGCTGCCCTCTGCCTCCAGACGGGCCCCGAGGATCTGATCCAGGCGCTGGAGGCGATCGGCGACAGAGTCCAGCATTAGGAGGGCATAGGAGATCGACGACGGCAGCTCCAACATTGGGATGGGGCTCATCCCTAGTGGCACCAGTGTCGTGCTAGCCTCGTCAGCCCACTCGGCAATGCGCTGGACCCCGGCGCGGTGCTCTGCCTGTAGATCTTCAAGGGCCTTCCTGGTGGCCTCCACGGCCTGGGGGCCCGGCGCCACCTGCGCCGCATTAAACTGGCGGATCTGCTCCTCTAGCTCCCTTTCTTTTTTTTCTCCGCCTCGAGCTCGTGCTCGGCCAGCGACTCGCCTCACCAGGTGAGCATTTCTTCCCTGAAGGCGAGATCTGTCTCTCGCCTGGCGAGGTGTAACACTATAAAAGTCATTAAATAAAAATAATACATTTAGTTATTAATGATATTTATGGTAATTAATTTTCTCTTAAGTGTTTGTTATTTATTTGCCTTTGAAATGATTTTTGAATGCTCATGATTAATTTTGAATATTGAATATCATTTCTTCTTAAATGAAAATTCACATAAATAATATAATAAATATTAGTCCAAGAATTAATATTTTATTTATAAATAATTTTGGTTTGATTATTATGATTTTTATGGTTATTTAAAATTGTATTTCTAAATTAGAGAAGGAAATAGAAAAAAAGAAAAAAACAAACCTAAACTAAACATTAATCGGCCCACTTGGCCCAACTAGCAGTCGGTCGCCCCTTGCCTCTCCTGCTCCCTTAGCCGCCACCACCCTGCACTCCACCCACTCTCTCTCCTTCCTCGCTCTTCCACGTGCAGCCGCCATGCCCCTGCTTCCTCGACGCCCAGGTGCCCTGCTCGCCCTTCCTCACGCAGCTCGACGCCGACCACGGTCGAGCCTCGCATAGGACTGCGCAGTAGCCCCGCGCGCCCAGCGCCGCACACGCCATACGCGCCTGCAGCTGCCCCCGCACCAGAAGCAGCGATGCGCACCCGCCACGCCCAAGGCCACCTGTGCCCTGCACACTAGCCAGCCTCGACGTCGCAGATGATGACCGAAGCCCGACCCACGCGCGCCAGGAGCCGAGCGCCTGCAGAGCCCTGCCCCTGCACACGACGGCCGAGGATTCCACGCCCGCGACCGTTTCTCTCCTGCATAAATGGAACTTCAATGCCGCGCGTCAGTTCGTCACTCGAGTAATGAAGCTTCAAGACGATCGTTTCTCTGAGTTTATGGCAGACGCCATTGCTTCTCCACCGGTGACCTCCTAACTTCCCATCCTCGGCTATAAATGGATGGCCCAAGCTCGCCTCTCCTTACTGCTGCACTGTGCCTCACCCTCGCCAGTTCACTGCGCCATGATTCGGAGCTCCCTCCCATGCGCTATCGAGATCTTCCTGCATTGAACTCTATTCACGCAGCTGCCTTGCTGGTCTCTGTTCTGCGCATCGACCTCGCCGGAGTTCGCCACCACGACCGAAACACCACGTCGAGCCCCTGTTGTCCACACATCAGCTCGTCGACACGCCTCATCGGAGTTCACTTCGTCGTCGTTCAACTCGTCTTGCCATTGACATTCTTGGTTCACTGGAGCTACGCACCCGTCGTATCGAGCCCGTTCGCCGTCGTCCGTTCACTCAAGGTTGGAGACAACCCAAAACAATTTGAATTCATTTTTATCATGTTTGAATTTATGAATTTTGTGAATTATTGTTGTAATTTTGAGATGATGTGATTTGGCGATTCACGTGTATGATTTTAGAGATTTGTGATGTATACGTGTAACCAAAATCGAACCTCGCGACGATATTTTAAATATGCGTATGATTTTATAATTCTAAAAATGAACACGATCACTATTCACTAACTCAGTGATGTTCATACTAGAAATGTTTATAATTGATTTTGCTTTAGTGTGGGGAGCGATAATCGATTAGTAATGATATAAGTATAATTTTAGTGATATAAAAAAATTGAAATAGGAATTAAGCCACGTATTTCCGGTTGAATGAAAAATGTATAGATTTTACTATTCATAATAAATGTATTCATAAGTATGGCACTAAATTATGTAGAATTAGTAAAATATTTATGTACGTAGTAATAACCATGAATATGTTATTAAAAGTCTCATTTAGTAATTTACAGTTAATTCTTAGTATATTAATGTCAGAAGAATTATAAATAAACAATTTTTAGTTATACGTATAAATTCTATTTAGGAAAGAAAGGAGAAAACAGAAAGAATAGAGTTTTCTAAAAAGATACTAAAATAATAGAATTGGTGTTTATATCTTTAAAATGATGATCTATTAGTTTGAATGTAGTTTTCTCAACAAATATAGATTTAGTGTTTTCTTAATAGAATGATAATTATTTACTATCCCTTCACATAAAACTCATTTAGTATCATGTTTAAGTACCCATAATAATATAATAATATGCTTTACAATAGAATTATGTCATATAACTTTTCTAATAATGGCTTAATTAAGTGCTCACACTGTCATAACTAAAATGATAGTTAATAATATACAAATGAATATAGTATTCATTTCAAATGATTTAAGTCATATGTCCCTAAATTGAAACTAAATATAATTAATAGATTAGTTTATAGTTTCTTAATTAAAAGATAACATGAGTCATTGCTTTTATAAACAAAAATGATAGTTTATGCATAATTTCCTTTCTAATGAATTAGATCATTTGTTCCTACAATAAAATTAAAGATAATTAATAGATTAATTATCCTTTATCATTATCATAATTTATTTACCAAACCGATAGTCAATTTGTTCTTAACTAGATTTATGGCATGATTAATGATTTTATAGAATTTAGTCCATGTTATATAAATCATTTAGTTTTTCCTAAAGGATAAAATAAAGTAATAAGAGTTTAAATTCTTTTATAACTTAAAATGTTACTTTATATATATTGACTTCAAGTATAATAATATAGGCTATGTGCTTTTTAATGAAATTAAATGACGGTTATGCGTTCATTATCTTTTGCATAAAAATCCACTTAAGACCCATAACCTAACTCATCTTAAATAGGTGATTAATAATATAACTATGATCTTTTCACATAAAAAGTTGTTTAAGCTATTTATGAGCTTGTTATAAAAGTAATGTTTAATAATGTGTTTTATAACTCATTAACCTTAGATATATAACATATATCTTCTCTAAAAAGTTAAAAAGGTTTAATATTGTTATTACGTGTTTTATCATTTTATAAACCCTTTATCTTAGACGTATCACGTATGACGTTTTATAAAAGATTAAATTGGCGAACCTAATATTTGTATATTTTAATTAAGATAGTTTTAAGCTCATGTCTTGTTTTATAAAGTATAGATCACATATTTTTTTTGAAAAGAATACCTTCTTATTATAACCATTACTTGCGACGTTTTTGAAAAGCGAACGCTCTTTTCGTTAGGCTTTATTTTAGCTTTATGTATGGTGAATTGTAACACCTCAAAATCTCATTTTGAGAATTTGGTAAAATTGTCCAAAGATTTTAAGTTAGAAAAATTTTTTTTAAAAAAGAAACTTTTTGAAGACATATCCCTTAAAATAAATATCCTTCCTAATAAATAGTTACTTAAAACAGACCCACATGAAATTAGTCATCCCACTATAAGGTTAAAAGTACTCTCTAAAAGGTTTACGCTAAAAACATACCTTGGCATAGTTATACATTAACAAAAAAATATTCTCCCAAACTAAATATTGTTTTATTTGTTTTACCATTATATCTGGGGACATATATTTTAAAGGATAAATTAATATATGAAAAAAAATATGAGTTACTATTTATTATTTGATTTGGGTCATGTCATCAAAGGGAATATATGTGTGTTGCATTTGCCCAAACAAATGAATAACTAATATAAATGGAATAAATAACTTTAAGCCATGCTAGAATTTATTGACTATACATTGTAATTAAATTGAGAGTTCAAACTGTATTTGAATTAAATTTGCAAACAAAATAGAAAGCAGAAAAGATTAAAAAAAGGGGGGGAAGATAAACTTGGGCTGTTTCTCTCCTCTTTGGCCCACTCTACACCTCACCGTCGGCCCACTCTACCACACTTTCTCCCCTGCGGCCCACCTTCTTTTTCCACATGCGCCAGCCGCCATCCTTCACGTGACTCTGGCTGTGGGCCATAGCTGTCAGCCCCTTGCCACGCTCGTCTTCAACGGCACGACTCGCGTTCTCCGCCGTGCTTTGCGCCGGTGGGGCGGAATGGTCTGTGCGCCGCGCAAGATCCTCGCGAACCACGATTCCATACCGCTCGGTGATCCGCCCACGCCTGCGCTTTCTATTGTTGCGGCTTGTCTCACCGCCTGGTGGACCCGCTTGACATCTTCCTAGTTGGTTCAATGTCCGCGCGTGCATGGCGGGGCAAGCCTCTGGCTCGGTTCCGATCTTCACGCACTTGATATCCCGTACTGTGTATAAAGGTAACCTCAGGTAGCGCTACCCTTCACCGTATCTCCGTGGCCTTTCTCATAACCAGATCCCGAGCGCCAGGGTTGTGGCTCCCTTGACCTCCATTGCCGCAAAAGAGGTGGGGCAGAAAATTCGAAATGCCGCTACTTGCTTGCGTAGCCGCTTGACCTCGGCTTGTAGCTCAGGGGAAACACGCCGGAGCATCGCTTCACTAAACCGCGCCCACGAAATCTTCGTCGAGCTTCGCCGCAAGGTCAGAACACCCTGCACATGGATGTAATGTATTTTCTGCGTGAACTCTTTGTGGATCTCGGTCGTGCGTCCTGGGCAAGCTCATCGCCTAACTCCTGTGATGGCGGAACCGTGGCTGGGCTCCGTTGCTCCTGGCGCACTACTCGTCGGCGAGAGCAGCCGCACGGGCTAAGGGCGCCGTCGTGCGCAGCCGCCAGGGTTGAAGACGACCACTTGGCCATCTATCCCTAGATGGACGACTCTGATTTGATCTCTGGAAAACGGTTCAGGTGTTAACCAATGGCCGTCTGATCGCTGACGGACGGATGAGATCAGAAGAGGGGTGTACCGGTTGGATTTGGTTCTAGTCGTCCGATACGAAATGTGCGGGTGAGATTAGATCTCGTGTATTTAATGGCACAACCGTCGATAACCAATCGGAGGGTCAGTAACACATACCGGTTCATGCGTTGGATCTTTTAATCCGGGCCGTCGGTGTTAGATCGAAGGGCCCATGTGGCGAGATACCCCTTCGCCGCGGTCACTTTCTAAAAGAAACCCTCGGCTTATTCCGAATTAACCCGCCGTCCTGTGCGGGGGAATCCTGAGTCTTGGGAAATTTTGCGTGTTAGCCCCTGCAGTTTCTGATAATAGTGCGCCCAGTCCAGTAATTAAAGAAAATAGGAAAAAGAGATTTAGAAATTGATTTTGAGTATAGAAATAATTGTAAAACTTGTATAATCCATAGAAAATTCATATTAAGTCCAAATTAGCCCATTCCAGTTCCTATAATTTTGTAATATTATTATTTATCATTTAGTGCCACTGGTTTTACATAAAAGTCACATTAAAATTGTTATCTTAATTAATCTTGTACTAAGCACATAGAATCTTTGGAAATCCATAACTTAAAATCTATAACTCCAAAATTAATGATTCCTGTTCCTAGAATCTTATTTTAATGTGTAGATTATTATTATGTATTTTGTTTACTTGTTTGGTGTGATGTTAATTTTGCCTATACACTGCTTGTTTGTATTGCTACGACTAGCGTGAGGATACGTATCACCTGAAGATTATCCTGGTACCTGGAATCTCAAGTCCCAGGCAAGTTGTGCCCTTGATCACTTCTTTTTACCCACTCATGTTCTAATTAATCATAATGATCTGCATAGGTTAATTTTGATGGGACCCAATAGGTTACCCTAGTTTGTCTATCTTTATGCCTTGTTTACCACTAAACTTTCTGGGTAGTACTTGCTAGTGCTATATGTGGTTTTGGGCATTGAGATACATATTATTCATACTTTTGTTATCAGTTGTTATTTACTGTTCATGATAAGATCATTATGTTAATTGGAACATGGAGCGACCACCCGGGAAAACAGTGCTACCACAAGGGAGGAATGGGACCCCTTGGCTGATTAATTAGGAAAGCTAGTGGAAGACTACCTTACCCGAAAGGGGCAAGGGCAGTAGGGGAGTGGTCAGTGTAGGGAGGCCCTCGGGAGGATTTTGCTGCGATGGCGGTCCTGCAAGGGATTCCTGCATTGGAGCTTCCTATAAACTGTAGCGGGTTTTCTGAAGCTAGTGGAACTTTGTAAAGGCCTCGTAGTGTTACCCTGCCTCGCCTCCTCGGTAGAGGTGTATGGGAAGTCGCGATCCCTTGGCAGATGGGTAACATGACTTGTGGGTAAAGATGCGCAACCTCTGCAGAGTGTAAAACTGGTATACTAGCCGTGCTCACGGTCATGAGCAGCTCGGACCCTCACATGATTAATCTATGAAACTAAATTCAATTTGTCATATGCACTGCATCGCAGGTGATGATGTTACTTTTGTTCTACTATTTAATTGGGTTGGTATTTACTTATACTTAGTAATTGCTAATAAAATTTTGACCAACTTTAAAAGCAATGCTCAGCTTCAACCATCCTCTTTGGTAAGCCTTACACTTCACATGAGCTCCCACCTTTGGCGAGTTCATACACATTATTCCCCACAACTTGTTGAGCGATGAACGTATGTGAGCTCACTCTTGCTGTCTCACACCCCCCCACAAGTCAAGAACAGGTACCGCAGGATGATGCTCATGGAGGATGCTGCGATGTGTTCGTGAGTGGTCTAGGCCGTCGTCTCCCAGTCAACTTTTGGTTGCTGGACCGTTGTCTCCTTTTAATGTAATTATTTATTTTGTACAGAACTCCTGTTATATAGTAAAGATGTGACATTCGATCCTGTGCCACTATACATCATATGTGTGAGACTTGGTCCCAGCATACCTGGTGTTTATGTTTGCGCCCGGGTCTTGGTGCCCCTAAAACCCGGGTGTGACAGAAGTGGTATCAGAGGAATGTTGACTGTAGGACGAAACCTAGATAGAACTGGACAACCAATACTTACTTACCTTTGCTACTCTGATTCTTTTCTAAACGTTTCTTAATCCTTTCTCATCTATTTCCGCTTTACTCTGATTATTCTTACCTTTTCACTTCTAAAGACAAAAGTGGATTTCACACTTTGAAATCCTGTGCCTAAAGTGACTTTTAGGAATAGGAAACCTAATCTTAGGAACAAAAACAAAACTATTATTTTTTTTATATGCTTGAATGCTTGTTCTTATGATATTTGTCTGATTTGGATCTTTGATTGAGTGTGATGGGTTGTGGAGTAATGTCCACAATTACATCTGCATATATATATAGGCATAAATAAAATTCATAAGATAACTAAAAGCCTAGATTACTCTCCATTAAAGTGTATCTATTTTAATAGATCAATTTTATCTTGAAAGATTCTTTCCTATCTTAATAGATTCTCTTATCTTAAAGGATACTCTCCTATATTAATAGAACCATATTATCTCGAAAAAGATCATTCTTACCTTAATAGATCCATCTCGAAAAAGATTCTACCCTTTCGTACTAGATCTAACTAATCTCAAAAGATTATGTCTTATTCGTAGAGACTTGTCTTGTTCTAACAAGCATACTTATCCCAACCACTTGGCTTATATCATAACCTTCTAACGAATATGATCTATTCCCACCTAACAGCAAACAAACTTTTAATCGACATCTTGTAGTCTATCTCACCCATATATATCTCTCATCTTGACAGACTCTATCTTACCCATGGATATTCACCTTATACGACTGGTTACCCTAATCTGGACATAAAACAAAGATTAAGCCCTACTAAAGAATCTTCAGATTATAACCAGCTACTAGCTTATTCATTTCGTTTATTGAATAATTTCCTTTGCAAAACTATTACCATATGCTTCTAACTTTCATGGTCAATACCAGGAAAGGAAAGATTATCACGCAACAGCAAACAAAAATGAATCCTCCAAATCTTCCACCTGTTGAAATCGATCAAGTGGTTGCTGCCCAAAGACTGGTAATACAACAATTAACAGACCTGGTGACCGAGATGCAAAATCAGATAAGACAAGAACGCGAGGAAATACGTCAGGTCCGCCAAGAAATAAGGCAAGCGCGGTCGGAGGGACAACAACAACAACCTCCACCACCACCACCAGCTCCACCAAGCTACATAAACATATATATAAATTACTACCATTTGTAAGATCTAGATGTTACTTTAGTTAGTAGATGATATGATATTATTTTAGAAGGAATAATAAGGTCTATTTGACCATATGTTTTGCTAATAAATCATGCATCATGTTGAGATTTTGTTTGTGCATATGTGTTGAAAAAAAAGGCTACATCCCTTTTCTTACAAATCTCGAGGACGAGATTTCTCTTAAGGGGGGTAGGATTTGTAACACCTCAAAATCTCATTTTGAGAATTTGGTAAAATTGTCCAAAGATTTTAAGTTAGAAAATTTTTTTTAAAAAAGAAACTTTTTGAAGACATATCCCTTAAAATAAATATCCTTCCTAATAAATAGTTACTTAAAACGGACCCACATGAAATTAGTCATCCCACTATAAGGTTAAAAGTACTCTCTAAAAGGTTTACGCTAAAAACATACCTTGGCATAGTTATACATTAACAAAAAATATTCTCCCAAACTAAATATTGTTTTATTTGTTTTACCATTATATCTGGGGACATATATTTTAAAGGATAAATTAATATATGAAAAAAAATATGAGTTACTATTTATTATTTGATTTGGGTCATGTCATCAAAGGGAATATATGTGTGTTGCATTTGCCCAAACAAATGAATAACTAATATAAATGGAATAAATAACTTTAAGCCATGCTAGAATTTATTGACTATACAGTGTAATTAAATTGAGAGTTCAAACTGTATTTGAATTAAATTTACAAACAAAATAGAAAGCAGAAAAGATTAAAAAAAGGGGGGAAGATAAACTTGGGCTGTTTCTCTCCTCTTTGGCCCACTCTACACCTCACCGTCGGCCCACTCTACCACACTTTCTCCCCTGCGGCCCACCTTCTTTTTCCACATGCGCCAGCCGCCATCCTGCACGTGACTCTGGCTGTGGGCCATAGCTGTCAGCCCCTTGCCACGCTCGTCTTCAACGGCACGACTCGCGTTCTCCGCCGTGCTTTGCGCCGGTGGGGCGGCATGGTCTGTGCGCCGCGCAAGATCCTCGCGAACCACGATTCCATACCGCTCGGTGATCCGCCCACGCCTGCGCTTTCTATTGTTGCGGCTTGTCTCACCGCCTGGTGGACCCGCTTGACATCTTCCTAGTTGGTTCAATGTCCGCGCGTGCATGGCGGGGCAAGCCTCTGGCTCGGTTCCGATCTTCACGCACTTGATATCCCGTACTGTGTATAAAGGTAACCTCAGGTAGCGCTACCCTTCACCGTATCTCCGTGGCCTTTCTCATAACCAGATCCCGAGCGCCAGGGTTGTGGCTCCCTTGACCTCCATTGCCACAAAAGAGGTGGGGCAGAAAATTCGAAATGCCGCTACTTGCTTGCGTAGCCGCTTGACCTCGGCTTGTAGCTCAGGGGAAACACGCCGGAGCATCGCTTCACTGAACCGCGCCCACGAAATCTTCGTCGAGCTTCGCCGCAAGGTCAGAACACCCTGCACATGGATGTAATGTATTTTCTGCGTGAACTCTTTGTGGATCTCGGTCGTGCGTCCTGGGCAAGCTCATCGCCTAACTCCTGTGATGGCAGAACCGTGGCTGGGCTCCGTTGCTCCTGGCGCACTACTCGTCGGCGAGAGCAGCCGCACGGGCTAAGGGCGCCGTCGTGCGCAGCCGCCAGGGTTGAAGACGACCACCTGGCCATCGATCCCTAGATGGACGACTCTGATTTGATCTCTGGAAAACGGTTCAGGTGTTAACCAATGGCCGTCTGATCGCTGACGGACGGATGAGATCAGAAGAGGGGTGTACCGGTTGGATTTGGTTCTAGTCGTCCGATACGAAATGTGCGGGTGAGATTAGATCTCGTGTATTTAATGGCACAACCGTCGATAACCAATCGGAGGGTCAGTAACACATACCGGTTCATGCGTTGGATCTTTTAATCCGGGCCGTCGGTGTTAGATCGAAGGGCCCATGTGGCGAGATACCCCTTCGTCGCGGTCACTTTCTAAAAGAAACCCTCGGCTTATTCCGAATTAACCCGCCGTCCTGTGCGGGGGAATCCTGAGTCTTGGGAAATTTTGCGTGTTAGCCCCTGCAGTTTCTAATAATAGTGCGCCCAGTCCAGTAATTAAAGAAAATAGGAAAAAGAGATTTAGAAATTGATTTTGAGTATAGAAATAATTGTAAAACTTGTATAATCCATAGAAAATTCATATTAAGTCCAAATTAGCCCATTCCAGTTCCTATAATTTTGTAATATTATTATTTATCATTTAGTGCCACTGGTTTTACATAAAAGTCACATTAAAATTGTTATCTTAATTAATCTTGTACTAAGCACATAGAATCTTTGGAAATCCATAACTTAAAATCTATAACTCCAAAATTAATGATTCCTGTTCCTAGAATCTTATTTTAATGTGTAGATTATTATTATGTATTTTGTTTACTTGTTTGGTGTGATGTTAATTTTGCCTATACACTGCTTGTTTGTATTGCTACGACTAGCGTGAGGATACGTATCACCTGAAGATTATCCTGGTACCTGGAATCTCAAGTCCCAGGCAAGTTGTGCCCTTGATCACTTCTTTTTACCCACTCATGTTCTAATTAATCATAATGATCTGCATAGGTTAATTTTGATGGGACCCAATAGGTTACCCTAGTTTATCTATCTTTATGCCTTGTTTACCACTAAACTTTCTGGGTAGTACTTGCTAGTGCTATATGTGGTTTTGGGCATTGAGATACATATTATTCATACTTTTGTTATCAGTTGTTATTTACTGTTCATGATAAGATCATTATGTTAATTGGAACATGAAGCGACCACCCGGGAAAACAGTGCTACCACAAGGGAGGAATGGGACCCCTTGGCTGATTAATTAGGAAAGCTAGTGGAAGACTACCTTACCCGAAAGGGGCAAGGGCAGTAGGGGAGTGGTCAGTGTAGGGAGGCCCTCGGGAGGATTTTGCTGCGATGGCGGTCCTGCAAGGGATTCCTGCATTGGAGCTTCCTATAAACTGTAGTGGGTTTTCTGAAGCTAGTGGAACTTTGTAAAGGCCTCGTAGTGTTACCCTGCCTCGCCTCCTCGGTAGAGGTGTATGGGAAGTCGCGATCCCTTGGCAGATGGGTAACATGACTTGTGGGTAAAGATGCGCAACCTCTGCAGAGTGTAAAACTGGTATACTAGCCGTGCTCACGGTCATGAGCAGCTCGGACCCTCACATGATTAATCTATGAAACTAAATTCAATTTGTCATATGCACTGCATCGCAGGTGATGATGTTACTTTTGTTCTACTATTTAATTGGGTTGGTATTTACTTATACTTAGTAATTGCTAATAAAATTTTGACCAACTTTAAAAGCAATGCTCAGCTTCAACCATCCTCTTTGGTAAGCCTTACACTTCACATGAGCTCCCACCTTTGGCGAGTTCATACACATTATTCCCCACAACTTGTTGAGCGATGAACGTATGTGAGCTCACTCTTGCTGTCTCACACCCCCCCACAGGTCAAGAACAGGTACCGCAGGATGATGCTCATGAGGATGCTGCGATGTGTTCGTGAGTGGTCTAGGCCGTCGTCTCCCAGTCAACTTTTGGTTGCTGGACCGTTGTCTCCTTTTAATGTAATTATTTATTTTGTACAGAACTCCTGTTATATAGTAAAGATGTGACATTCGATCCTGTGCCACTATACATCATATGTGTGAGACTTGGTCCCAGCATACCTGGTGTTTATGTTCGCGCCCGGGTCTTGGTGCCCCTAAAACCCGGGTGTGACATGAATGTGGTATGTTATTGAGTGAAGTTTGTTCTTCTTGTTTGTTTGTGTGATATTCAGTGGTTGATCTAGTAGTTAAGAATCAAGATCTATTCCTATCCGTGGAAAAACCTCAAGTTTTCAATAAGCAAGGCAAGTGGACTTCTCCCTCTGCATACTCTGTTTGATCCTAAACAATATATTTAATAAAGTTTACTCTTTTGGATATATATGCATAATTTGACGGGATACCTATTTAGATAACCTTTCCAACCTTACTCCTTGTTTAACCTGGGATTATGATCTAAGTAAGTAGCTATGCTATTGCTACAACTTAACTTTACGCAACCACTCCTGTTTATGATATTAATGTTCCAAATGGTAAGTTTACTCTATTGTTGTTAACCCGATGGTTAAACAAGATTATTGCATATTAATTGGAACATGGAGTGACCACCCGAAAAAACAGTGCTACCATGAGAACTATCATGGCTCTGGTCTTAGCTAAATAACTAGGGAAGTCTTTTGTTGGGTGTTGGTCGTGGTCGACCGGAACGAGGGTATCTGGCAAGCGCTTATAGTACCGGCTCAGGCAGATTGGATACGGGCATAGTTCCCAAAGCTTTACCCTGTGGTCCGGACTATAAGTTGGTTACGGTAGGTGTGCCTTATGCAGTTTGACCATTTCCAGCATTTGCGTAATGAGGACTCTAGGGAGAAGCCTCGTAGTGAGACCCTATCCATTCACCTCGGAAGTGAATACGGGTCTAGCTAACCCGGACTAGAAGGGAATCGTGACTCATGGGTAAAGATGCGCCACCTCTGCAAAGTGTAAAACTGATATATCAGTCGTGCTCACGGTTATGAGGAGCCTGGACTCCTCACATGATAATTGAACTTGAAGATGGAAATAAATCGAGATCCAATGATCTGTCAATGGTTTGCTTAAGTGGTTTCACTTAAGTGTTTTTGATATACTCTTATACCTTTGTTTAATGGGAATACATGGGATTCACATTTATTAGTAATCAGGTGTTGATAATAAAATGTTGACCAACTAAAATGATTACTGCTCAACCTCAGCCTCACCTTGTTATACCTGCATTAGTTTTTCCCCCACTTGCTGAGCCCCGACCATAAGTGAGCTCACCCTTGCTTAAATTTTGATCAGAAGCTTGCAGATGAAGATATGATGCTGAACTCCATGGATGCTAGTCTAGTGATACCCCCGGTCATCTTCCTGTGGATGGATGTCCATGTTTCGCTGTACTTTGATGAATAAAGGTTAAGACATTATGTCTGCTCGAAGTGTAATATGTTAATATAATCTTATTTACGCTTTTATGCATTGTTCTTTTGATATATTACACTTGTGATGTCAACTTATGTGTGGAAATAGATACTGGCACACATATGCGATGCACCCGGCTCTGCCCCTTGAAAACGGGTGTGACAGAAGTGGTATCAGAACAATGTGACCGTAGGTCGCTAGATTAGTTAGAAATGGAAAGCCCAGTCAGTCGTTCAAAACTTGACTTAATTGTCTCCATAAAAACTTACTTTATATCAAAACTCGTCTCTTTTATCTTCAACCCTTCTTGTCTGATTCTTTGTCTATCAGAAGGTTCTAATGAGAAGCATTGCAAGATGATCAAGCTAGGATTGCGGAACTTGAAGCGAAGTTTGCCAGAAGAAACCTTTTCAAAGCTATCGATGATGCGCTATTCTCTGTCTTACCCCCACTCCGCAAGAAGTTTTGTTATGGATCCCCTGGATCTATTATTTGACTTCTTGGCTAGGTTGATAGGATTGTTCTTTAGTATTAAGATTTTTGACTAGATCGGTAAGGACGATATTATATTATAAGTGATTTTTTAATCCCTAATATTGCTATATAACCCTTGACTTCTTATACTTTTGTTTTCTTGCTATTATATTGCAATCCTTGCGCAATATCTACCTTGATATACTGAATTCTTTGTTTCCCTACTCCTACTTGATAATGCATCTCTATTTTGTCTCCTTGATAATGTTTTTCCCTAACTCACTTCATATCCTTGGTTGTATCATTTATCCTCACTTTAATAGTTCATGGTTATCTTATTTCACTCTTGGCCACCAACAAATATGTCTTGTCTAACTCCTTGATAATTCTTACCCAACTCCTTGATGTTATAATATCTTTCTTATTCCAAACCCTGTCTCACCTTTTGTTTTGGTTGAATGAGTAGAATTGGATTGTGTTGTGCTAGTATGTTTGAATTCATTGTCCCTTGTGTTCATGTTTGATTTGCTTATTTGAAATGATTGTTGGTGTATTGTGTGACTTTTATCCATAATGGCATCAGTTAGCTAGGTAAAACCTTAGATAGATGGGTTTTCTCTGCTCTCTATAATCTGCCCTTGCTCAACACTTTCGTCCCTTCCATTCTTCCATACCCATATAGATGTCAGACCTTGGAATGTCAACTACAAGTGATGTCACTAAATTCAAAGGATGTGGTGTGTTGGCAAGTCAAAACAACACTATAAATAAAACAGCTGATGAACAGACATTCAAGACACAAAAGGATGCACAACCAAACCAACAGACAAGTGACATTGGAAAATGTTGTTGTTGTGAGTACTATGGAATTCCTTGTCGCCAAATCAATGCAAACGAAAGTGAAACTACAAAACAGAAGAACCAGATTTTATTTTCTGGCATTAAAAGACAGATGTCTCCCCCTGAACAACTAATAGTAGATTCTCGAATACCTAATGCAAATTCAGGTATTCCAGAATGGAAATATCACAAGGATGCCCAGCCCCAAGAAGAAACACAGGAGTGTTACATTGATGGATGGACTATTACTTACACACAGTTTCAGCCTCGTCGTCGCATCAAGTCCAAGAAACAAAAAAGGAAACATGAAAAAAGTCAAGAAATAACTTCAAGAAAAGCTTGCTATCAATGTGGACGTGAAGGTCATTACTTCCATAACTGTCCTGAGAAGAGTTCACTACAGATCGCCTCCGAGATGAAGCTATCTCAGTCTCCAGACATGGAATATGAACAAAAATGCACAAAAACTTCTACCAACACTATAAAGACAACTCCACCATGTAACTCGTCAAGTCGTGCTTGCTTTGGTTGTGGTGATACCGGCCATCTTGTTAATGGTTGTCCTAAGAAGGATGTGGAGATCAATAAGGTCCAAAAGAAAAGACAACACCCTCAAACCCATGCATCAACAAAGAATAAACAACGGAAAGAGACCACAGGAAAGATAAGTTATGCAGTGACATGAACCATTCCATATGATGATGCAGTAATTTTTGGAACACTAGTCATTCACACAACCATCGCCACCGTGTTGTATGATCCTCGTACAACAAATTCTTTTATCAGTGCCCAATTTGCAACAAAGTATGGTATTTTTAAGTGTCCCTTGAGATCAAGGAAGACCATCAGTGCACCCGAAGGAAAAATGCTAGTAAACTACATATGTCCAAATGTAAGTGTTAAAATCAACGAGATAGATTTTCCAGCTGATCTTATAGTGATAGAAACAATGGGAAAGGATGTGATTCTTGGAAAGATTTGGTTACAAAGAACTAAGGCAGTAATCCAACATACTGAGAGAACCATGTGTTTGGAAACCCCATTTGGAGAAAGAATAGTAGTTGAAGACAACCGACCTCCAGCTCTGAATTTTGGTGCATATGACAAGAAAGAATAATGTATCATTTAGCTAGAAGAAGGATCAGTATGTCTCACGGAAAAAAAATCAAAAGGTTGCTCTCTTAGAGGATTTGTAATTGTGCTAAGTGACATATGAATAAATTTGGAGAATCTTTCGCACCTATTGTGTTTTGCCTCTTTTAAAAGAGAATAAAGTATGGTGTCGTCTGCTATATGCAAACAATGTGATGCTCTATTCTAGTTGCCCTAAAATCTCGCTCAAGTCATTCTCTCAATTTGTGCTCAAATAAATACTGTTGTAACAGAAAGATGATTTGGATATCATGCTCTGTAATTTATAAGGTTTAAAAGATCTTTGTTAAGGAATATAACACCTGTAAACTCTCAAAGTATGATGAAGCTAGTAGAAATCTGAAACCATCCTTGTTCCTTAACTAATCTTATATTGGAAATCAAAAGTTGTGTTAGCTCTTTATCTTAATGTCATGCAAGCCTCTTATGTAGTCTGCCTCGCTAACTCTTTTACCCTCTGACTAGATGATGAACCCCAATGGAAATGAAGTAAATGGTGCCAACGATAATATTCCTACCTTAACAACTACGAACGAGAAAAATGAGTCACAGAGATATTCGATGAATGGAATGAAGAACAACAAAAGGAATAGAAAAATGTTTGGATACATGATCAGTCCACCTCAACCACAAGCAAAAGCCACAAAACACATGGATACCCAAACAGAAGAATCAAGTCAGGCTCAGCTATATGAGATACAGACACCCAATCAACCCTCAACCCCTGTTGGTCAAGCAAAGTTGACTCGCAGAGAACTCAAAGCAAGAGGTGCTTGCTACTACTGCAAAAACGAAGGACATCTTATTCATGAATGCCCCAAGAAGCGTCTAGACCGACTAGAGAAGAAAGCTGCCAAGCATGACCTAAGCAATAATTCAGAAGACCCACCACTTTATAAGTACGATAATGAAGGTCGTTTGATTAGTATACATTGCGGAGCAAAGAAGTAAGGAAGTTCCTTAAGTTTGGAGGAGTTCAATGTGAACTAAGAACCTACAAATAATCATATATCTCATTTGCTTTCATGCTAGCCTTCCTTAATCTCGAGGACGAGATTCTTTTTAAGAGGGGTAGATTTGTAACACTATAAAAGTCATTAAATAAAAATAATACATTTAGTTATTAATGATATTTATGGTAATTAATTTTCTCTTAAGTGTTCGTTATTTATTTGCCTTTGAAATGTTTTTTGAATGCTCATGATTAATTTTGAATATTGAATATCATTTCTTCTTAAATGAAAATTCACATAAATAATATAATAAATATTAGTCCAAGAATTAATATTTTATTTATAAATAATTTTGGTTTGATTATTATGATTTTTAGGGTTATTTAAAATTGTATTTCGAAATTAGAGAAGGAAACAGAAAAAAAGAAAAAAAACAAACCTAAACTAAACCCTAATCGGCCCACTTGGCCCAACTAGCAGCCGGTCGCCCCTTGCCTCTCCTGCTCCCTTAGCCACCGCCACCCTACACTCCACCCACTCTCTCTCCTTCCTCACTCTTCCACGCGCAGCCGCCATGCCCCTGCTTCCTCGATGCCCAGGCGCCCTACTCGCCCTTCCCCACACAGCTCGACGCCGACCACGGCCGAGCCCCGCGCAGGACCACGCAGCAGCCCCGCGCGCCCAGCGCCGCACACGCCATACGCGCCTGCATCTGCCCCGCGCCAGAAGCAGCAACGCGCACCCGCCGCGCCCAAGGCCACCTGCGTCCTACACGTGAGCTAGCCTCGATGCCGCAGATGCCGACCGGAGCCCGACCCACGCGCGCCAGGAGCCGAGCGCCAGCAGAGCCCTGCCCCTGCACACGACGGCCGAGAACTACTATATCACTGGTTGTAGATATGGAAGTATGTGTTCATTTCGAATGTATTTATAAAAGACACTTCTTTGCAATCCTAATGATTAATGTTTTGCAGGTTCTTATGCCATGTAAGTTCAACGAGTGCTACGCCCTTTTCATAATTGACCATGGTAAACATCACGTGACTTTTATCGACTTTACACCCACTCAAGATTGGTGTAAGCATATACCATACAAGAGGTTCGTGGAAGCGATTATCATGGCCTCAAAGAAATATAAGATTGCCTACAGCAAGAAACGTTCTGAATGGGTAGAGGATATTTTTAAGTGGGAACATACAATTCGGACTGGTCTTCCAATTGACTTAAAAGGGCATTTTCTACGTACCACGTACCTTCTCAACAATATAGAATTTTGTATGATAACCATTGTATATAACATAGTTGGCCAAACATTATTCTATAGGGTTAATACTAGCTACCTTGTTCTACAAGCTATGATCATGTGGGGAAATGGTAGGCAAATGGAATTTGTTAGGGTGAGTGGAGTACGTTTGTTTTATGTTCAAACATACATTCCAGTTACATAATACAAATTTGATTTGATGTTCTATTCTCTTATGACTTTGTGTGTAGGATGCAAGGATTCTTCGAAGGAACTTTGTGATTGATCTATTAAGTTACGAGGACAATTCATGCCGCTATGTCATCCCTGCAAACATACAACAGAGACTTATCAATATATCTACAAAGAAATATATTAGTGTATGATTGTCGATATATTGTTTGTTTTCATATAATTATTGTGCACTCGTGTTTTATTAATAATTTGTGAGTCGTCGCAACGCACAAACACCTAACTATCATATATAAAGGTCTGCATGATATTGATGGTTGCAATGTAGTGGTGCAACAGGTAGATTAAAATAACAAAATTTATATGTACAGACAGGATCACCAATGGATTACAAAATCTTTTCTTATAACATTATAACACATTTATATATAAGTTATCATGATATTATATGTTTCCGTTGCAACGCACGGGCACTAACCTAGTATATATTGACTTCAAGTATATTAATATAGGCTATGTGCTTTTTAATGAAATTAAATGATGGTTATGCGTTCATTATCTTTTGCATGAAAATCCACTTAAGGCCCATAACCTAACTTGTCTTAAATAGGTGATTAATAATATAACTATGATCTTTTCACATAAAAAGTTGTTTAAGCTATTTATGAGCTTGTTATAAAAGTAATGTTTAATAATGTGTTTTATAACTCATTAACCTTAGATATATAACATATATCTTCTCCAAAAAGTTAAAAGGTTTAATATTGTTATTACGTGTTTTATCATCTTATAAACCCTTTATCTTAGACGTATCACGTATGACGTTTTATAAAAGATTAAATTGGCAAACCTAATATTTGTATATTTTAATTAAGATAGTTTTAAGCTCATGTCTTGTTTTATAAAGTATAGATCACACATTTTTTTGTGAAAAGAATACCTACTTATTATAACCATTACTTGCGACGTTGAGAGCACCTAGAGGGGGGGGTGAATAGGTGATCCTGTAAAACTTTAAACTTAAGCCACAAAACTTGGTTAAGTGTTAGCACAAATAATACCAAGTGGCTAGAGAGGAGTCTCAACAAAACACAGAAACCACAGAAGATCAATCACAGAGATAACACAGTGGTTTATCCCGTGGTTCGGCCAAGACCAACGCTTGCCTACTCCACGTTGTGGCGTCCCAACGGACGAGGGTTGCAATCAACCCCTCTCAAGCGGTCCAAAGACCCACTTGAATACCACGGTGTTTTGTTTTCTTTTCTTTATCCCGTTTGCAAGGAATCTCCACAAATTGGAGTCTCTTGCCCTTACAAGTATATGATCACAAAGAAGCACAGAGTAAGGGAGGGAAGCAACACACACAAATCCACAGCGAAATGCGCACACACACGGCCAAGAATCGAGCTCGAATGACTATCTCAAAGTTCTCACTAGAACGGAGCTCGAATCACTTAGAATCACAAACGAATGCGCAAAGAATGATTGTGGATGATCAAGAATGCTCTAAGGTTGCTTGGATGTCTCCTCCATGCGCCTAGGGGCCCCTTTTATAGCCCCAAGGCAGCTAGGAGCCGTTGAGAGCAAATCTGGAAGGCCATCCTTGCCTTCTGTCGTCGGGGGCACCGGACAGTCCGGTGTACACCGGACACTGTCCGGTGCCCGATTTCTTTCCTTAAACAGCGCTGCCGACCGTTTCCGACCGTTGCAGATCTGGGAGCCGTTGGCGCACCGGACATGTCCGGTGCACACCGGACAGTCCGGTGCCGTCTTCTAGCCGTTGGCTCGGCCACGTGTCCCGCGCAGATTGCGCGGCCGGCCGTTGGCCCGGTCGACCGTTGGCTCACCGGACAGTCCGGTGCACACCGGACAGTCCAGTGAATTTTAGCCGTACGCCGTTGGCGAATTCCCGAGAGCGGCCAGTTCGCCCGAGTCAGTCTGGCGCACCGGACACTGTCCGGTGCACCACCGGACAGTCCGGTGCTCCAGACCGAACAGCCTTTTGGCTGTACACAGCCAACTTTTCTCTGACTCGATTTTTCCTGTTTCAAGCACTTAGACACAATACATTAGTCTTCAAAACAATGTACTAAGGCTTAGAAACATACCTTTACTCTTGATTTGCACTTTGTCCATCCATGAGCATAAATTCACATTTAAGCACTTGTGTTGGACACTAAATCACCAAAATACTTAGAAATGGCCCAAGGGCACATTTCCCTTTCAATCTCCCCCTTTTTGGTGATTTATGCCAACACAACATAAAGTAACTAGAACAAGTGCAATATCACTTCAAATAAAATAAATTTGAGTTTTATTTTGATTCAATTTTGGCATATATGGATCATCCTTTGCCACCACTTGGTTTGTTTTTGCAAATCAAACTCAAATCTCTATCTCTAAGTCAAACACACATGTTGAAGCAAAAAGAGAGTCATTCCAAAAGAGAATGATCAAGATTTCAAAAACTCCCCCTTTTTCCCATAATTACTACTTCTCCCCACAAGAAGCCAAAAGAGACAATAAAAGAGTTTTGACAACCAAAAGCTCTACTGACAATAAAAGAGTTTTGACAACCAAAAGCTCTACTCTACTATTTTTCAAATTTCTCAAGTGGTAGCTGATCCATTTATTGCTTTGGCCTTTGATCCATTTATTGCTTTGGCCTTTATTTTCTCCCCCTTTGGCATCAAGCACCAAAACGGGATCAATCTTGGCCCTATAACCCCATTGCTTTACCAAAATCTTCAATTAAGAGCAAATGGCAATAAGAGTTCATTAGATGAACTTGGAATAGGTTACCCTCTCATCGGAGTGCAGTGGAAGTCTTTCATGGTCCAAGTCCACCTTTCCCTTTCAATTCTCCTTTGAGACTAAAACAAGCAAACTCAAGCATATGGTTAGTCTCAAAGGGTCAAGTTGTAACACATCTCCCTCTAAAACTGTGCATCACTTTGCAACGGACTTGTGAGGTCCAGGGAGTGTTTGTACAACTTGAGCACCATAATAAGCAACAAAATGCAGAATGAACATGATCAAGGGCATAAGTACATGTATGCTACATTTCAATCCAAGTTCCGCGAATCTAAGATATTGAGCTCACTACGCAGCCTGCAAAAGGTCTTCTCATCTAGAGGCTTGGTAAAGATATCGGCTAGCTGGTTCTCGGTGCTAACATGAAACACTTCGATATCTCCCTTTTGCTGGTGGTCTCTCAAAAAGTGATGCCGGATGTCAATGTGCTTTGTGCGGCTGTGCTCAACAGGATTTTCCGCTATTCGGATAGCACTCTCATTATCACATAGGAGTGGGACTTTGCTCAGATTGTAGCCAAAGTCCCTGAGGGTTTGCCTCATCCAAAGTAGTTGCGCACAACACTGTCCTGCGGCAACATACTCGGCCTCAGAGGTGGATAGGGCAACGGAGGTTTGTTTCTTAGAGTTCCATGACACCAGGGACCTTCCTAAGAATTGGCACGTCCCCGATGTACTCTTCCTATCGACCTTACATCCAGCATAGTCGGAATCTGAGTACCCAATCAAGTCAAAGTTAGACCCCTTTGGATACCAGATCCCGAAACAAGGCGTAGCAACCAAATATCTAAGAATTCGCTTCACTGCCACTAAGTGACACTCCTTAGGATCGGATTGAAATCTGGCACACATGCATATGCTAAGCATAATATCCGGTCTACTAGCACATAAATAAAGTAAAGACCCTATCATTGACCGGTATGCTTTTTGATCAACGGACTTACCTCCTTTGTTGAGGTCGGTGTGTCCGTCGGTTCCCATCGGAGTCTTTGCGGGCTTGGCGTCCTTCATCCCAAACCGCTTTAGCAGATCTTGCGTGTACTTCGTTTGGGAGATGAAGGTGCCGTCCTTGAGTTGCTTCACTTGGAACCCAAGGAAGTAGTTCAACTCGCCCATCATCGACATCTCGAATTTCTGTGTCATCACCCTGCTAAACTCTTCACAAGACTTTTGATTAGTAGAACCAAATATTATGTCATCAACATAAATCTGGCACACAAACAAATCACCATCACATGTCTTTGTGAAAAGAGTTGGATCGGCTTTCCCAACCTTGAAAGCATTAGCAATTAAGAAATCTCTAAGGCATTCATACCATGCTCTTGGGGCTTGTTTAAGTCCATAGAGCGCCTTAGAGAGCTTACACACGTGGTCGGGGTACCGCTCATCCTCGAAGCCAGGGGGTTGCTCCACGTACACCTCCTCCTTGATTGGCCCGTTGAGGAAAGCGCTCTTCACATCCATTTGGTACAACCTGAAAGAATGGTGAGCGGCATATGCTAGCAGGATACGAATTGATTCTAGCCTAGCCACAGGAGCAAAGGTCTCCTCAAAGTCCAAACCTGCGACTTGGGCATAACCTTTTGCCACAAGTCGAGCCTTGTTCCTCGTCACCACCCCGTGCTCGTCCTGTTTGTTGCGGAACACCCACTTGGTTCCCACAACATTTTGCTTGGGACGAGGCACCAGTGTCCAAACTTCGTTGCGCTTGAAGTTGTTGAGTTCCTCCTGCATGGCCAACACCCAGTCCGGATCTAGCAAGGCCTCCTCTACCCTGAAAGGCTCAATAGAAGAGACAAAGGAGTAATGCTCACAAAAATTAACTAATCGAGATCGAGTAGTTACTCCCTTGCTAATGTCACCCAAAATTTGGTCGACGGGATGATCCCTTTGAATCACCGCTCGAACTTGGGTTGGAGGTGCCGGTTGCGCTTCTTCCTCCATCACGTGATCATCTTGTGCTCCCCCTTGATCACACGCCTCCTTTTGATGAACCTGTTCATCGTCTTGAGTTGGGGGGTGCACCGTTGTTGAGGAAGAAGGTTGATCTCGTTCATCTTGTTCCTGTGGCCGCACTTCTCCAATCGCCATGGTTCGTATAGCGGCCGTCGGAACATCTTCTTCATCTACATCATCACAATCACCAACTTGCTCTCTTGGAGAGCCATTAGTCTCATCAAATACAACGTCGCTAGAGACTTCAACCAAACCCGATGATTTGTTGAAGACCCTATACGCCTTTGTATTTGAATCATAACCTAACACAAACCCTTCTACAGCTTTGGGAGCAAATTTAGAAGTTCTACCTTTCTTCACAAGAATATAACATTTGCTCCCAAATACACGAAAATAAGACACATTGGGTTTGTTACCAGTTAGTAGCTCATACGACGTCTTCTTGAGGAGGCGGTGAAGGTAGACCCTGTTGATGGCGTGGCAAGCCGTGTTCACGGCTTCCGACCAAAAGCACTCGGGGGTCTTGAATTCTCCAAGCATGGTCCTCGCCATATCTATGAGCGTCCTGTTCTTCCTCTCTACCACACCGTTTTGCTGAGGTGTGTAGGGAGCGGAGAACTCGTGCTTGATCCCTTCCTCCTCAAGAAACTCCTCCACTTGAAGGTTCTTGAATTCGGACCCGTTGTCGCTCCTTATCTTCTTCACCTTGAGCTCAAACTCATTTTGAGCTCTCCTGAGGAAGCGCTTGAGGGTCCCTTGGGTTTCAGACTTATCCTGCAAAAAGAACACCCAAGTGAAGCAGGAAAAGTCATCAACAATAACTAGACCATACTTACTTCCTCCTATGCTTAGATAGGCGACGGGTCCGAAGAGGTCCATATGCAGCAGCTCCAGAGGTCTTGATGTGGTCATCACATTCTTGCTGTGATGTGCTCCTCCCACTTGTTTACCTGCTTGACAAGCTGCACAAGGTCTATCTTTTTCGAAATAAACATTGGTTAGACCTATCACGTGTTCTCCCTTTAGAAGCTTGTGGAGGTTCTTCATCCCCACATGTGCTAAGCGGCGATGCCACAGCCAGCCCATGCAAGTTTTAGCCATTAAGCATGCATCTAGACCGGCCTCTTCTTTTCTAAAATCAACTAAGTAAAGCTTGTCGTCTAGTACACCCTTAAAAGCTAGTGAACCATCACATCTTCTAAAGACAGACACATCTACATTTGTAAACAGACAATTATATCCCATATTGCATAGTTGACTAACAGATAGCAAATTGTAACCAAGAGACTCTACTAAAAACACATTAGATATAGAGTGCTCATTTGAGATTGCAATTTTACCTAACCCTTTTACCTTGCCTTGATTCCCATCACCGAATATAATTGAATCTTGGGAATCCTTGTTTTTGACGTAGGAGGTGAACATTTTCTTCTCCCTCGTCATATGGTTTGTGCATCCGCTGTCGATTATCCAGCTTGAACCCCCGGATGCATAAACCTGCAAGGCAAATTCAGGCTTGGGTCTTAGGTACCCAACTCATGTTGGGTCCTACAAGGTTAGCACATATATCCTTAGGGACCCAAATGCAAGATTTGTCTCCCTTGCATCTTGCCCCTAACTTCCTAGCAATTACCTTCTTACCCTTTCTACAAATAGCAAAGGGAGCATTGCAAGCATAATAAATGGTAGAGGGTTCATTCACTACTTTCCTAGGAGCATGAATAATATTCTTTCTAGGCACATGATGAATAGTATTTCTCCTAGACATATTTCTACCATGCTCATAGGAAGAACTCGAAACAAACATGGCATGAGAATCATAAACATGTGAATCAAAAGCATTATAAGCATTTCTAACATGTCTCCTATTATGATACATAAAGGCATGGTTCTTTTGCACACTACTAGCCATAGGGGCCTTCCCTTTCTCCTTGGCGGAGATGGGAGCCTTATGGCTTGTCAAGTTCTTGGCTTCCCTCTTGTAGTCAAGTCCATCCTTAATTGAGGGGTGTCTACCAATTGTGTAGGCATCCCTTGCAAATTTTAGCTTATCAAAATTACTCTTGCTAGTCTTAAGTTGAGCATTAAGACTAGCCACTTCATCATTTAGTTTTGAAATTGAAACTAAGTGTTCACTACAAGCATCAAAGTCAAAATCTTTACACCTATTACAAGTTTCAACAATTTCTACACAAGAATTAGATTTACTAGCTACTTCTAGCTTAGCACTTAAATCATCATTAACACTTCTTAAAGTAGCAATGGTTTCATGACAGGAAGATAATTCACTAGAGAGCATTTCATTCCTTTTAATTTCAAGAGCAAGAGTTTTTTGTGCACTAACAAATTTATCATGCTCCTCATATAAAAGATCCTCTTGTTTTTCTAGTAATCTATTCTTGTCATTCAAAGCATCAATCAACTCATTAATCTTATTAATTTTAGATCTATCTAATCCCTTGAATAAGCATGAGTAATCTATCTCATCATCATCACTAGACTCATCCTCACTTGAAGAAGCATAAGTACTAGTATCATGAGTGCTTACTTTCTTTTCCCTTGCCATGAGGCAAGTGTGACGCTCGTTGGGGAAGAGGGATGACTTGTTGAAGGCGGTGGCGGCGAGTCCTTCATTGTCGGAGTCGGAGGAGGAGCAATCCGAATCCCACTCCTTTCCGATATGTGCCTCGCCCTTGGCCTTCTTGTAATGTTTCTTCTTCTCCCTTTTGTTCCCCTTTTCCTGGTCACTTTCATTATCGGGACAGTTAGCAATGAAATGACCAATCTTACCACATTTGAAGCACGAGCGCTTCTCCTTTGTCTTGGTCTTGCTTGGCTGTCCCTTGCGACCCTTAAGCGCCGTCTTGAAGCGCTTAATGATGAGGGCCATCTCCTCATTATTTAGCCCGGCCGCCTCAACTTGCGCCACCTTGCTCGGTAGTGCCTCCATGCTCCTTGTTGCCTTGAGAGCAAGAGGTTGCGGCTCGTTGATCGGTCCATTCAAGGCGTCGTCCACATACCTCGCCTCCTTGATCATCATTCGCCCGCTGACGAATTTACCTAGGACTTCCTCGGGCGACATTTTGGTGTACCTGGGATTTTCACGAATATTATTTACCAAATGAGGATCAAGAACGGTAAAGGACCTTAGCATCAGTCGGACGACGTCGTGGTCCGTCCATCGTGTGCTTCCGTAGCTCCTTATCTTGTTGATAAGGGTCTTGAGCCGGTTGTATGTTTGCGTCGGCTCCTCGCCCCTTATCATCGCGAACCATCCAAGCTCACCCTCCACCAACTCCATCTTGGTGAGCAAGGTGACGTCATTCCCCTCATGAGAAATCTTGAGGGTGTCCCAGATCTGCTTGGCGTTGTCCAAGCCGCTCACTTTATGGTATTCATCCCTGCACAAAGAAGCTAGAAGAACAGTAGTAGCTTGTGCATTCTTATGAATTTGTTCATTAATGAACATGGGACTATCCGAACTATCAAAGTGCATTCCACTCTCTACAATCTCCCATATACTAGGATGGAGAGAGAATAGGTGACTACGCATTTTGTGGCTCCAAAATCCGTAGTCCTCCCCATCAAAGTGTGGGGGCTTGCCGAGTGGAATGGAGAGCAAATGTGAATTTGAACTTTGCGGAATACGAGAGTAGTCAAAGGAAAAGTTCGAATTAACCGGTTTCCTTCTTTCGTAGTCGTTGTGGTCGTCGTCCTTTTGGGAAGAAGTAGACTCATCGCTGTCGTAGTAGACGATCTCCTTGATGCGCCTTGTCTTCTTCTTCTTCCCTTCCTTCCGTCTGTGGCCCGAGCCAGAGTCGGTAGGCTTATCGTCCTTCGGCTCGTTGACGAAGGATTCCTTCTCTTTGTCGTTGATCACGATACCCTTCCCCTTAGGATCCATCTCTTCGGGCGGTTAGTCCCTTTGTGAAGAGAACGGCTCCGATACCAATTGAGAGCACCTAGAGGGGGGGTGAATAGGTGATCCTGTAAAACTTTAAACTTAAGCCACAAAACTTGGTTAAGTGTTAGCACAAATAATACCAAGTGGCTAGAGAGGAGTCTCAACAAAACACAGAAACCACAGAAGATCAATCACAGAGATAACACAGTGGTTTATCCCGTGGTTCGGCCAAGACCAACGCTTGCCTACTCCACGTTGTGGCGTCCCAACGGACGAGGGTTGCAATCAACCCCTCTCAAGCGGTCCAAAGACCCACTTGAATACCACGGTGTTTTGTTTTCTTTTCTTTATCCCGTTTGCAAGGAATCTCCACAAATTGGAGTCTCTTGCCCTTACAAGTATATGATCACAAAGAAGCACAGAGTAAGGGAGGGAAGCAACACACACAAATCCACAGCGAAATGCGCACACACACGGCCAAGAATCGAGCTCGAATGACTATCTCAAAGTTCTCACTAGAACGGAGCTCGAATCACTTAGAATCACAAACGAATGCGCAAAGAATGATTGTGGATGATCAAGAATGCTCTAAGGTTGCTTAGATGTCTCCTCCAAGCGCCTAGGGGCCCCTTTTATAGCCCCAAGGCAGCTAGGAGCCGTTGAGAGCAAATCTGGAAGGCCATCCTTGCCTTCTGTCGTCGGGGGCACCGGACAGTCCGGTGTACACCGGACACTGTCCGGTGCCCGATTTCTTTCCTTAAACAGCGCTGCCGACCGTTTCCGACCGTTGCAGATCTGGGAGCCGTTGGCGCATCGGACATGTCCGGTGCACACCGGACAGTCCGGTGCCGTCTTCTAGCCGTTGGCTCGGCCACGTGTCCCGCGCAGATTGCGCGGCCGGCCGTTGGCCCGGTCGACCGTTGGCTCACCGGACAGTCCGGTGCACACCGGACAGTCCGGTGAATTTTAGCCGTACGCCGTCGGCGAATTCCCTAGAGCGGCCAGTTCGCCCGAGTCAGTCTGGCGCACCGGACACTGTCCGGTGCACCATCGGACAGTCCGGTGCTCCAGACCGAACAGCCTTTTGGCTGTACACAGCCAACTTTTCTCTGACTCGATTTTTCCTGTTTCAAGCACTTAGACACAATACATTAGTCTTCAAAACAATGTACTAAGGCTTAGAAACATACCTTTACTCTTGATTTGCACTTTGTCCATCCATGAGCATAAATTCACATTTAAGCACTTGTGTTGGACACTAAATCACCAAAATACTTAGAAATGGCCCAAGGGCACATTTCCCTTTCAGACGTTTTTGAAAAACGAATGCTCTTTTCTTTAGGCTTTCGTTTAGCTTTACGTATGGTGAATGTGGTATGTTATTGAGTGAGGTTTGTTCTTCTTGTTTGTTTGTGTGATATTCAGTGGTTGATCTAGTAGTTGAGAATCAAGATCTATTCCTATTCGTGGAAGAACCTCAAGTTTTCAATAAGCAAGGCAAGTGGACTTCTCCCTCTGCATACTCTATTTGATCCCAAACAATACATTTAATAAAGTTTACTCTTTTGGATATATATGCATAATTTGATGGGTTACCTATTTAGATAACCTTTCCAACCTTACTCCTTGTTTAACCTGGGATTATGATCTAATCAAGTAGCTATGCTATTGCTACAACTTAACTTTAAGCAGTCACTCCTGTTTATGATATTAATGTTCCAAATGGTAAGTTTACTCTATTGTTGTTAACCCGATGGTTAAACAAGATTATTGCATATTAATTGGAACATGGAGTGACCACCCGGGAAAACAGTGCTACCATGAGAACTATCATGGCTCTGGTCTTGGCTAAATAACTAGGGAAGTCGTATGTTGGGTGTTGGTCGTGGTCGACCAGAACGGGGGCATCTGGCAAGCGCTTATAGTACCGGCTCAGGTAGATTGGATACGGGCATAGTTCCCAAAGCTTTACCCTGTGGTCCGGACTATAAGTTGGTTACGGTAGGTGTGCCTTATGCAGTTTGACCATTTCCAGCATTTGCGTAATGAGGACTCTAGGGAGAAGCCTCGTATTGAGACCCTAGCCATTCACCTCGAAAGTGAATACGGGTCTAGCTAACCCGTGTTAGAAGGGAATCGCGACTCATGGGTAAAGATGTGCCACCTCTGCAGAGTGTAAAACTGATATATCAGCCGTGCTCACGGTTATGAGCAGCCTGGACTCCTCACATGATAATTGTACTTGAAGATAGAAATAAATCGAGATCCGATGATCTGTCAATGGTTTGCTTAAGTGGTTTCACTTAAGTGTTTTTGATATACTCTCATACCTTTGTTTAATGGGAATACTTGGGATTCACATTTATTAGTAATCAGGTGTTGATAATAAAATGTTGACCAACTAAAATGATTACTGCTCAACCTCAGCCTCACCTTGTTATACCTGCATTAGTTTTTCCCCCACTTGCTGAGCCCCGACCATAAGTGAGCTCACCCTTTCTTAAATTTTGATTAGAAGCTTGCAGATGAAGATATGATGCTGAACTCCATGGATGCTAGTCTAGTGATACCCCCGGTCATCTTCCTGTGGATGGATGTCCATGTTTCGTTGTACTTTGATGAATAAAGGTTAAGACATTATGTCTGTTCGAAGTGTAATATGTTAATATAATCTTATTTACGCTTTAATGCATTGTTCTTTTGATATATTACATTTGTGACGTCAACATATGAGTGGAAATAGATCCTGGTACATATATGCGATGCACCCAGCTCTGCCCCTTGAAAACGGGTGTGACACGAGGTTTGTCTCCCGCCTGTCCAAGGACAGTTCCTTCGCCTTAATATTTTCCTCGGTGAGGGCGGCGTCGCTGGCCTTGCCCTCGAGCTCCTGCTGCCATTTCTGCAGCCTCTCCACAGCCTTGACCTATTGGGCCCGCTGGGCTTCTAGAGTCTGGTCCAGGGCGCTCAGCTTGGCCTGGTATTCTGTCGTGAGGGCCTCCCTCTAGGTCACGGCCTCCTCCCTCCTGGCCAGCTTCTTTCCCCTTCGGTGCGCCTCCAGCTCCCTGGCATACACCTTCTGGAGGTCCTTCTTGTACTCCTTGCGATCCCGCTCGAGTTGGGACCGCTCGGAGGTGAACTGTCGCGACGCCGACTTGGTGCGCTCCTCCAGTTAGGTGCGCCAGTCACTGAGGCACTGGTGCTCAGCCTCAAGTGCCTCCCACTCCCGCAAAATTTCTGCCTCAGTTTTACTAAGGACTTGGTGGGCACGAGACAGCATGCGGGGGAGGGGTCTGGCGCCGCTTCTTGCTCGGCACCCGACCAGAGTCGCCGTCCAAACACCACCTCCATCTCCTCTAGAGCAGGCGGGGGGGGGTTGGAGCTGGACGTGCCCCCTATGTCACCCCCAGTGTCGAGAGTGGGCACGAATCCCCCAGCTGGGACCTCCTCTGTCACTGCGACGCCGCCTGACGCTGGCGCCGCTGCCGCCGAACCCCCGGCTGGGGCATGGGAAGCCGCTGGCGCTGTCTTGGCAGCAACTGGGGGCGGACCGCCAGCACCACTCCCAGCAGATTCATGCTGCTGAGAGCCAGACCCGTCGGTGGGCCTAGTACCTAGTGGGGGAGGTGTGGCCTTGGGAGCGGCGGAGGAAGAAGCCCTGATGAACAGATGATGGGTTAAGACCTGTCGGCATGATGATTAGACTCATGGAAAAAAGGGGCTACACTTACTTAGAGCCTTGGACTTTCTAGTGACCCTAGAAGCGGGGTGATCGCCGCTCCTGCTGCTGATGTTGCTGTTGCTGCTGCTGGTGCCCCTGGGGGTGATCACCCCTAGATAGTGGTGGTGGCGGTGGGACCGGAGGACTGACGCGCCTCTGCGCGCCGTGGGCCTAGGAGTTGGCCTCCTCGGCCCCACCTGTAGTCCTCTGGCGCTTTTGGGGGGCTCCAAAACGAGCGACCTATCAGCGCGACGTAGCATGCGTCACCTCTCCTCCTCCGACCCCCCAGAGCTACCTGGGGCGGAGGCACTGCTTGTAGCCCCTTTGCCCTTGTCCAAGAGGCTGAGGGCCACGGCGGGGTTGGTGCTGGGAGCCACACCGGCTGGCTGGAGACCTCCAGCCGGTGCATCGGAGATCCGGATCCTGCGGAGGCACTACAGGAATCCCGTTGATTCCCGTCGGCTAGATTAATTCCTGTCGGCCAGTGAAAAAGCCGACGGGAATTAAGTAATTCCCGTCGGTCGTCTACTAGCTGACGGGAATTAATTTAATTCCCGTCGGCCCAGTCACAGACCGATGGGGGTTAATTAATTCCCGTCGGCCACGTCACAAAGCCGATGGGGGTTAAGTAATTCCCATCGGCCACGTCACAAAGCCAACGGGGGTTAATTAATACCCGTCGACCACGTCACAAGCCGATGGGAATTAAGTGTTTTAGAGCCAGCCGCGGCTGCGCGCGGGCTCATTTCTTCCTCCTCTCCACTCAAACCGCCGTCGTCTGCTCCGACCGCCCGCCGCGTGCAGCCCCCACCCGAGCCACCGCGACGCCGTGCTCTAGCGCCGCCGCGCCTCTGCGCCGTGCCCAGGCCCACCCCCCGAGGCCGTAGCGCCGCCCCTCGAGGCCGCCAACACCCGTGGGCTGCCGCCACCCCCTGCTCGTCCCGAAGCGCCGCCGCCCCACCCGAACGTCACCTCTAGCCCCCGAGCGTCGCCGTCTCCAGTCCGCCGTTGTTCATCGTCCGCCCGTGTACCGTCGTCCATCGTCCGCTCGTCCACCGTCCGCCCGTGTACCGACGCAGGCTCGCCGAGGTATAATCCTACCTATATGTAAATACATGTGAATATTTTTGTCGGTTTTTTATGGTCGACAAGAGTTAGCTTTCATGTGATTAGAGTTAGTTTAATATAATAGGTGATTAGAGTGTGATTAGAGTTAGTTTAATATCACATGTTTGGCTTGATTAGAGTGTGATTATTGTTTATTTTTGTCGGTTTTTATGGTCGACGGGAGTTAACTGTAATGCGATTACAATTTCTTAGTTTAATATCACATGTTAATTTTCGTCGGTTTTAATATCACATGTTATTTGTTAGTACGATTTGACTTAAATTTAGATGTTGCAATATTGTTAATTAATGATTATCATGTTAATGTGATGAAGGTTATGTTATGTATATATATAGTTTTACTACTTACCTATAGATGTATGTGTGACGTGTAGAAGCATGAATGTCTCACACGCACTCCTTACTCGTACACACAGCCGCAATAATGGGTGATAGACGTGATTGGATGTATGAAGGTTTCAAGAAGGGTGGGTGTCACACAAGTGAATGGTTTGCCAAGACGCAGATGTTTCTGGACCATGCAGCTGCTTTATCACAAATAGATAATATTAGGTGTCCATGCAATAAACGTAGAAATATGACGAGCCACACCAAGAGGCAGGTCACACTACACCTGTGCTCGCATGGTTTTGTGCCAGGCTATAAGGTCTGGTATCTCCATGGGGAGTCACGCCTTGAACGAGCAGCAGAAGTAGAAGTTGATGACGGTGAAGATGTGGATAGAATGGACCAGATGCTTGAGGATCTACAGCCTAAACTGGCCCCTGATCATCATGATTCACCTACACCGGAGGTTCAGAAGTTCTTCGACCTCATCAAAGCATCAGAAGAGCCTCTTCACGGGCACACTAACGTGGCCGTCCTTGAATTCGTGACCCGGCTGATGTCAATTAAGTCCAAGTTTGCATTCTCAATTAATTGTTATAAGGAGCTTGTGGATTTGATTAGCGAGGTTCTTCGTACGGGTCACAAGATGCCCAAAGACATGTACCAGTCCAAGAAATTGCTTGAAGGTCTTGGTATGGAGTATGAGAAGGTTGATGTTTGCCAGGACAACTGTATGCTTTTTTGGAAGGAACATGACAGAGAGCAGAAATGCTTAAAATGTGGGAAGTCGAGGTACGTGGAGCTTGTAAATGAAGAAGGGGAGAAGGTGGTGACAAAGGTTGCACATAAACAGCTTCGGTACATGCCTCTCACTCCTAGAGTGAAACGTTTGTTTCTCTCGAGGAAGACCGCTATGCACATGAGGTGGCATAAAGATTTTACTGACAGACAAGATGGGTTAATGGTGCACCCATTAGATGGTGATGCATGGAAGTCTCTTGACAACTTTGATCCAGATTTTGCCAGCGATGCAAGAAACGTTCGTATCGGCTTGGCAACTGATGGTTTCACACCTTTCAATATGACCGCTGCGTCGTATTCATGTTGGCCTGTCATTGCCATACCGTACAACCTTCCACCTGCTCTTTGCATGAAATATGAGTTTATGTTCCTATGTCTTGTTATACCTGGGCCTGAGCATCCTGGCGTACGCCTTAATGTGATGCTTCAACCACTGATTGAAGAGTTAAAGAAGCTATGGCAAGGAGTGGAAGCCTATGACTGCTTCAAGAAGCAGAAATTCAATCTTCGTGTTGCGTATCTGTTCTCGGTTCATGATTTTATGGCGTATGGTATTTTCTCTGGATGGAGCGTGCATGGTAGATTGACGTGTCCTTATTGTGCTAAAGATACAGATTGTTTTCGTCTTAGTGCTGGTGGTAAGATATGTTACTTTGATTGCCATAGATGTTTTCTACCCTTCAATCACCCCTTCAGAAGGCAGAGAAAGGAGTTTAGGAAGGGCACCATCGTCACAAAGGGACCGCCCAAGCGATGTAGTGGGATAGAAATTACAAAAGAGCATAGGAAACTTGTCCTAGACGAGAGTGGGAAAAGGTATCAAGGTTTTGGTGAGGACCATAACCGGACTCACGTATGTGGCTTGTGGGAGCTTCCTTATGCTAAGTCATTGATTTTGATGCACAACATCGACGTCATGCATCAAGAGAGTAACTTTTGCCAAGCCCTCATAAATACATGCATGGATTTCCCTGATAAAACGAAAGACAATGACAAGGCACGCATGGACTTAGCCATGATTTGTGATCGTCCAACCCAAGTGCTTAGAGAAAATGGAGGCAAACCAAAAGCTAAGCAACGGAAAGAAGTGATGAAGTGGATGAAGGATATTAAATTCCCTGATGGTTATGCTGCTGGTTTTAGAAGATCTGTGAACTTGAAGACAATGAAGATGAATGGACTCAAGAGCCATGACTTCCACATAATTATGGAAAGGCTCATGCCTGTAATGTTTCGTGGGTACATTTCCAATGTTGTGTGGAAAACATTAGCTAAAGTTAGCTATTTCTATAGACAGTTGTGTGCTAAAGAAATCAGAAGAGATGTGATGGAACAGCTGGAGAAAGAGGCACCGGTGCTTTTGTGCAAATTGGAAAAAAATATTTCCACCGGATTTCTTTAATCCTATGCAGCATCTCTTTATACATCTTCCATATGAGGCTAAGGTCGGTGGTCCTGTTCAGTACAGGTGGATGTTTCATATAGAAAGAGCATTAAAGAAGCTTAGAGCAATGGTGGGCAATAAGGTAAGAGTTGAAGGATGTATTGCGGAACAATTTAAACTGAAGGAGGTAGCACACTTCACAAGTTGTTACTTTGCAGAAGAACATAATGTATTTGCTTGAAAGAAAAGGTACCATGATGATGAACGAGAGATGCCTCCATGTAGTGATCTTTCGATTTTTCAGACAAACGGTAAAGCCGTTGGTCCACCCAAAGCATATCACCTCACTATGGAAGAACGGAAGTCTGCTTTACTGTACATGTTCACGAATATGCCAGAGGTGGAGAAATACTTTGTGTAAGACTTATTTCCTTAAATTGTTCATATGTGAATTAGTTTATGTTATCAAATATCTCATGTCATACAATAATATTTGACAGCGAGTTTGATGAACAAAACATGAGGTGTCTCGGTAGGCCAACAGCGAGAGACATAGACAAATTGCGACGCGATGGTATGCATGGGCGACCTAATTTCATTATGTGGCTTCAGGATCGTGTAAGTCTTAATTATGTGGCTCCGAGACCTAATTTTAGTTAACTAATATTACAGAATTTGCTAATGCTTTGTGGCATAATTGACAGTTTAGGGAGGAAATGAATTTGAATGATGACTTACGTCAGTTATCTATTGGAAGCGTAACTGCCAAAAGCTATGGACGTTACGACGTCAATGGATATCGCTTTCGTTCAAGCATTTTCGAATCAAGTCATCCTATGGCCGCCACTCAAAATAGTGGAGTCGTTACTAGGGCAACCGATATAGAAGGACACAAAGCCTGCTATTACGGGAAAATCAAAAATATAATCGAGATTACATTTGCTAGAAATAAGCCTTTAGCGCTAGTTTTCTTTGAGTGTAAATGGTATGGCCCGAAGTATTATAGGACCGAATTTGGGATGACACACATCCAACCTGAAAAATTGCTTCAAGGACACGACACGTATATCCTTGCCCATCAAGCAGACCAAGTTTATTTCTCAACATATCCATGCAAAAAGTTGTCTAAATGGAGGGTTGTGTACAATGTAAAACCCCGTGAACGCCTATACACTCCTGGTGAGGACGAATATCAAATTGGTCACCTTGAGCAAGTTGATGATGTGTTTTAAGAAGAAGAGTTGCCAACTAGTTTTCATATTGATCCTGCACCAGCATTAGATTCACTAGTTGCAGACGTTAACGACTTAACTTTTCCCGAGAGACGGAGAAGACAACCTGTTAGGAGAAAAGTTATATGGCGACCTCTGCATAGAAGAGAACAAATAGATCCTGATTTTGATGATATTTAACAAGTAAAGTTGTTTTGTTATTTCATTTGTTTCTATTTTTTAAGGATTATGTCATTTTTGATGCACTAATGAATAATTTTTTATTTTTGATGCAGAATGCTACCAAAATCAAAGAAGTCAGTGAAGGGGTTGTTCAAGGGCCTGGGCCTTTTTCAGGGCAGTTCTTCGAGCAGCAGCAGACGTCGAGAGCTGTTGAGCGCTGTACATGGAGATGAAGTAACATATCTTGTACAAATAAATTTGTTTACATATTTACAAATAAATCTTGAGTTGTATGTACCAGGATGAGTAGCACACTGAGGAGCAGCAGCACAATGAGGCTGAGCAGCACAATGAGGAGGTGGAGCACAATGAGGAGGTGGAGCACGCGACATGGGACCAGGCCGCACAGCATCACCAGCCATGGACCCAGTGGGACCACTAGAGAGAGCAGCAACAGGCGTGGGACCAGTGGGGCCAATAGGGCGAACCGGCTGACAACCCGATGGATGATGGCTCAGGAGGCTCTTCAACGACACGCACACGTCGCTCAAGAAAAAGCCACTCAGTAAAGCCTCATCACGCGAAAGAGCGAGAGGTTGATAGGACTTTAATCATGCCACATGGAGATCGGTGAGTGTAATATATTAACTTATCTCATATAACTATTATGTGTATTGTTAATGTTTTTGTGTAATGAAGGAATTGGGAGGACCTGTCCTTTGACGGCAAGGGACACCACACTCAGGTTAACCTTACGTTGGGCTCTCTTTGCCGCCTTCACTACCCTGGTATAGTGAAGGTGTCAAACGGTGATACCAAGGATGAGGTGCTCGTCAGTACCTAGGACGAGTACAAGTTTAAAAAGGAACGAAACCACAGCGACAGACAGGGACTTGTGCGTAATGAATTTTGGGTATGAATTCTTTATTGTTTTTGTTATGTTTCTTAATATTGTAATTCTATGAGTTATACCATTGTATTTGTATTCTTTATGTTGTAGCTTCGATATCGGTTGCCTGACGGAGAGGATTACATGGGGCACGCTGAACGTGTGTTCCAAAACAATGCAAAGAAGCTGGTGAAGGATGCCATATACTATGCGAGAATTCAGGCTACAAACCTGTATTTTCAAAAGCATCTGGAAGAAGTAGGCCCCTTGAATAAAAAGGAAGGGTCCTCAAAAATATATTTGACTGAGGATCAATATTGTGAGGTTAGTATTCAATTTGTTTTACCCTTTTTATTGATTGTTGTGATTGATATAATATGTAACATTGTGTGTGTAGGTGATGGTTCCATGGATGGCGCTCGTGCCTGATGCGTACTATGCTTGGTGTCGATATTGGGCTTCCAAAGGCTTCCAGAAAGCGTCAACGCATCACAGACAATGTCGAGGAACCAATCCTAACCACAAGTTTGGCGGTGACGACATGCTACGAAAAGCTAAAAGAATGATAAGTTTGATCTAGCTATGTCGATCAGCAAATAGTACGATTGCTTATGAATGTTTTTTTGTTTATACAGGAAGCTACGAGTGGCCAAAAGCCTTGTGACATTGAGGTCTACTAGGAGGGCCACAAAGGACCAGACCCTAACAACCCTGACCAGCTCTGCAGCCAGACAGCCACGGATCGGCTGGTGAGTTTTGGCCCAAAAGTACAAACGTTCAAAGTATAGAAATTCCTGCATTTGTAAGGTTGTGAATGATGTATAGGAGACATATGGGGAGGAGATGGTTCATCGCCATAGCCCTGACTTCGACTGGCGCCATGAACCGATGGATCCCTCGATGGTGTATGCAAGTGGTGGTGGCAAAGCGCATGGACGGTAAGCTCTAACTTATGAAATTATATGGTTGACACTAAATTGATTATGCCGTAATCACAATTTTTGAGTCACTTATAGATACGCACTCTTCGACGAATTCATTGACTCGTCGTCAGTGAGATCTTAGAGGACGGGTTCGTCTTCCCGTAGCTCATGCTCTCGTCGACCGAACGAGTAGGAGTTGGAGATTATGAGGATGCGTGAAGAGATGAGACAACAACACGAATTTATGGAGGCTTGCAATGCACATAACTAAGCGATGTATCAAGTGAGTACACATAATCCGAACTCTAAATTATTATATTTCAATACAACATCTTCAATAGTAACACATATGTTTAACAGTTAATGCAGCAACAGGGCATGGCACCAAATATTCCACCGCCACCACAATGGAGCCAGTTTGCATCCACACCAGCTCCGCCACCACAGTTCAACACCCCTCTAACACATATACCTGCACCTGGAGATAGGGTACGTTTGATAACTCTTGATGAATTTATACACTTGTATACTTTTTGATATTTGCATTTAATGTGTTGATATTTTCTAACTTGCATAGGTTACGCCCGAAGCAGGTGGTAGTGGGTCTGATCCCACAGCAGGGACAGGATTTGTTGACTCCCTCTTCGCGTTCCCTCCTCCTGGTGGTGGTGGCGGCAGCGGTCAAAGCTCTAACCACCCAAGTGGTGGTTATCTCTAAACACTTGAACATGTTTCTTAACTCGTTGACTCTATGTTTTTCGCGAACTAAACACTTGAACTTATGTCGTACTTCTATTTGAAATATTTGTGTAAACTATGTTGGTGGATGTTATGTTTGTAATGTGTGATTTGATTATGAATGCATGTGTTTTTAATATGTCTGTTCTGTGTGATATATGTTATGTGTGCAATTGTGTAGAAATAGTGACCTAATTTAGTGTTGGTTTTGTAGCAGTATAGGGTAATTCTCGTCGGCCCAGTTAATTCCCGTCGGCTATAGTCGAACCGACGGGAATTAACAATTAATTCTCATCGGCCCAGTAACTCCCGTCGGCCCGGATTATGTAATAACTCCCATCGGCCAGGTAGGGCCGATGGGGATTAATTAATAACTCCCGTCTGTTGTCCTGGCCGACGGTAATTAGCAGTAACTTTCGTCGGCTTGTAAGTGGCCGACGGAATTAATTATTCTCATCAGCGGCCGACGGGAATAATCTTATCCCCGACATCTGACGCCTGTCGGCTGACAACCGACGGGAATAAGCCTTAAACCGACGGGAATTAATTCCCGTCGGTTTAAGGCTTATTCCCGTCAATTCCTGGCCGACGGGAATTAAGTGTTTTCCTGTAGTGAGGGGGTCCTGGCCGCCGGTCTGGCGAACCGCCATGCCGCTGTCGTCGAGGGTCAGCAGCGTGGACAAGATCGTCGTCCTCAGGCCTGGGTCATCGCAGAGCACCAGGATGTTCTAGGGGAGTATCAGGGACTCAGGGACAAAAGTCTCCCCAGTAATCCCTCCCACCAGGACTGCCAGCTCGTCCCAGGATGGATCGATGCCTGGCCCGCGCTGGATCCTGGCGATGTCGTTCGGGCCAGTGAACCAGCAGCACAGGCATGGCCTCCTCTGTAGCGGCATGATTCGGCGCTTCAGGAGGTCGCCGACCACGTGCATTGATGTCAGGTCACCCATGGCCAAGACCTTGATCTTGTCCAATATGGGCAGGAACTCTGGCGAGAGGGCTGGCTTGGTCCTCCATTGCTTGCGGTCGAGGGCTGACCCATTAGACGGCAGGGCGAGGCGGTCGTTGGCCTTGGTGCTGGCAATCACCCAGTCGCTGCGCCAGTTTTCCCACCTCGCTCCGCCAAAGGTGGGGATGTAGACTACGGCCGGATCTGTCCTCGTCTGGAAGTAGTAGGCCCCGATGTGGTCCCTGGTCTTCCCGGACTTGACCAACACAAAGAAGTAGCGGAAGAGGGAAGTGCAGGGGGCCACACCTATGAACATCTCGCAGAGGTGGACGAAGATGGCTGCCTGGAGGACGGAGTGGGGCATGAGGTGTTGAAGCTGAAGCCCGAACTCCTCCAGCAGCAGTAGAAAGAAGGGCGAAATCGGCAGTGCCAACCCACATGAGATGTAGGAGGTGAACATCACGAACTCCCCGACGGCAAGATTACCAAGGGGGGCAGCACCGGCACAGATTCTTCCGGTGAGCCCTGGCGCACTCCACCTGAGCAGGCCATGCACCAGATTAAGCGCTTCCTCAGACTAAAAGCGGTCGGGATGACCAAGCGAAGCCATGGCGTGTGCGGCGGCGCGAGCGTGGAACAGAGGAGCACAAAGGCAAAGGGGCGCAGCCGGTTGGGAGAGAATGCGAAAGGGTAACTGCTGCACGTGGGGTGAATCCTTTTTCAAGGAAACCTGAGTCCTTGTTCAAGGAAACCCTTCCGCGTGCCCCTGAATCGCCGCAGGAAACCCCGCTCGATGGGTACCTAGGACCCAGGCAGCCTAGTCTATGACACGGGGGCCTGGGTCCACAAGTCATACAGTTTGTGTGTCGAATTTCGAGTGCGGAAAGAGCGAACCACCGCACGCGCCTGTAGTGCGCCTCCTTAGGGCCGCTGCAGAAGACAAAAGGTAATTTTTTAAACCAATGCAGCGGCAACGAGGTGCCCCGCGTGTGGCCCGATGAAACCACCAGGCGTGGGGCCCTTGGGTCAGTCAGCCGCGGGGACAGATATGGCAGTTGGCGTGACCGAAGGTGGATTGACGGTGGGTGCGTCAGCAGACGCGCTGAAACAGCGCCAATCACCGATCGGGTCATGTTGAGGCAAAGTACAAGCTTTGGCCCCACCTACAGGCTCGCATCCTCCCCTAAGGTGGGCCCGGGGGCCACTGTTGGTACCCTGAAACTAGGGTACCCCTTACTACTGTATAAAGACGCCGTACCCACGCGGCTATCTTTAGTCGCGTGGTAAAAGAGCTGTGTGTGGGACCAGGCCATGACTCGCCCCAGCCTCGGGCGACTACTCTGGGTCAGCAACAGCGCCTGACCCCACCACATGGGTGGGTCCGGAGCCACCACTTGTCCAGAGAAAGTGATATACTTCAAGGCATCAACAGTGAGTCCGGACCCCCACGGGAAAGTGCCGGACCCCTGGATATACAGTCCGGACCTCCAAGTTTGGTCCAGGACCCCCACGTGTATGGACCGGACCCCTAGAATGGGATCCGGACCCCACTCGTATGGGGTCCGAGCCACCCACAGTAGGGTCCCAAGGTTCCAGGACAGAACACACCCGGGCCTTAATCAGGGCCCAGGCCGGGGTCCGGTGCCGACACATGTCCAGACCTGGTCTGGTGGGATCCGGACCTATCCGCATACACTCCTGCTCCCCGCTTAGGCGGAGACTCGATGCTGCCACGTGGCATACTGCGTGTGGCATAAGCCAATGGGCATAACCTATCATGATGCCTCTGGGCTACGCACGCCTTCGCATTCATTACGGATAAGACGTGCACCTGTCCACTCCACTGACAGGTGGTGTGCTCAGTCCACGATACGTGGGCCGTGCCATTACTCACACGTTACCATATCAAGGGTAATAACTCACCATTGATGGCGCGTTTTCCAAGAGAAGGGTTACTGCCTATCAATGCTACATGGACTGCGGTCATCAAGACTCCCGCTGATTACTCACGCGTTACTAAGGCGGAGGATCTTTGTGTGCTGTTAGCATTTACTATTCACATAATGTATTCCTACCATTATGCTCCTGGGCCCGCATGTCGGGGCTCAGCATCCTTGTATGTACCTTCCTTAAACTATAAAAGGGAAGGGACACAGCGTTACAAGGACAGGCTCAATACGCTCAATCACACACACTCAATATAGCTTACAGACAGTGGAGGTAGGGTGTTACGCTCCTGCGGCCCGAACCACTATAAACCCTCGTATCCTCTTGTGTTCATCCCGAATTCACCAAACAGGCAACCACTTAGGCCCCCTCCTCATCTTAGGATTAGGGCAGGTGCATTCCACCACCCGACCGGAGGATTCTCTCTCCGACATAAAGGATCACCTATTCAGCCCCCTCTAGGTGCTCTCACATCTGCAGAACGCATTCACACATCAAAAGTGATCTTGCAATCTTTCAGCATAAGAAAAGGCATACAAAGATCTTCACAACACTGAATGAACAAACATCTTCACTGATTCTCAACACATCCAAGCACAACTTCTCAGATAAAGAGGAAAGTGGAAGTAAAAGGTTTTCCAACTAAATAACTAACTTTATTAACACTATAGCTAAACCAAACTGCAGGGAACACCCACATTTTGGTGACAGTCATTACAAAGATCCAAATCCATCGCAGGTTCACCATGACATAGCATAAAAAAACACAGGATAAGCAAACTATCCTAATTAACTAATACTAACTAAGACTAAAACGCTTGACTTAAGAATTTATTACAAACTCTAACGCTAGCGGTTTGATGATCCAAATCTATCTTGGTTTTGCAGTTTGGAGTGCCATAAGCATGGTACCCTCGTGGTGGTGAGCGGTACAAGTGCTGAGTCCCAGCGGGGGCAGGAGAACCATACTCCTGATGACGGCGCTCCACGCACTCAGCCCACAACTCTGTGATCTTAGCACAAGCCCTACTCAACTCGTCAAGAATGTGGTCTAGCTTGGTGTTAAGCACAACGACTAGGTTGACTATGTTGTTAAACCTAGGATTGCCTTCACCTAGAGGTGAGACAATCACACTTCTAGTACTACCAGTCGAGCGGTGGGGGTAATACTTTAGGTTAATACCGTTAGCCACCTCACTAAACAACAAGTAATACTTCGAAAGCGCACGTCATGCAGCATCCTGCATGGCTGCCTCTGCTATGTTCCTCTTAGAGATAGAATAATGTTCTGAGCAGACCTCTGCACCCTAGAGGTCATTCTCCGGTCGGCGCACCAAGCAGGTAGTCTCCCAGCGATCCGAGTACGTCCCACGACTAGAGATGTCAATGGGGACCCGATACCCGATAACCCATGGGGAATTCCCCTATTAGGGTACGGGTATGGGACAAAAATTGTCCCCATGGGTATGGATATGGGACAAAATCTCCACCCATTGGGTAAATGGGTATGGGTTTGGGAAGCAATAATCCGAACCCGATTACCCATGGGTATTTCATACGCGTACACCTGTCCTGTTTGTATGAATAAGTTGAGGCCGAGTCGGCCATCAAACTCGGCAGACTCCATTTCTTATATTGGTCCCAAGTACTGATTTCTTTTTTGATGGATGGATGAATGGATAATGGTTCATGGATGAGTGCTTGCCGATGTGGTGATATATGAAATCTGGATAGTTTATGCTAGATGTTAGTACCTATTTATTCCTTAATTGGGGATGGGGACCCATTGGGGACCCGAAACCCGAATGGGGATGGGTATGAGATGAGTTTTGTACCCATGATGGGTATGTGTATGGGTATGGTGATGTATCAAACAAGATGGGGATGGGTCTGGGATGCTATAACCCGATGGGGGATTACCCATTGACATCTCTACCCACGACTATGCTGGTAAACTACACAACGGTACTCGATTGCCCAGGTGTGTCGGTCCATAGCCCAGCGCAGCAAGGTGTCGAGTGCGTCGTGAAAGTGACAACCGTGAGCGGTGTCATGAGTGATGGGTCGAGCGATCCATCCTTCCGGCTCCTGCTCATCAGAAAGCGCGGTGCTGTGGCTCGAGCTTCCATCGTCATCGTCTTCATCGAGATCTCCTCCAGCAGTCGGGACGCCCTGTGGTGGTGCAGGGGCGCCTCCAGTGGGGCATAGGGGAGAGATGCCTCGCAGACTCCACCTCCTGTTGTGGCGGGGAAGAAGAATCCTACTGCTCCATCTCATGTCACCGACGTTCTTGCTCCTCAAGTAGGCGGTGGTGCAGCCTCTCCAAGTGACTCGACTAACCGGTCACTATGCGGTGAAGCGGACACTCCACGAGATGAGAGGGTAGGAAAGGAATCACTGATTTGCGTGCTGTGTGTCTAAGACGAGCCATCTACAAAAGACACTGTAAGCATAAGGATAAGATTAGAGCTAATATAACCAACAAGTAAACCATAAACATATTAGGAAACAAAATAAAATAAGATTTCATCGAGGTATAATATATACAAATGTGAAGCATAAGATTGGTCGAGACGACCGACTTTTGAAGTGACACCAAAGATCAAGGTGAGAATAAGGTCCATAATCCTTAGAACAACCATTCTACTATAGGTTAGCGGTTCTACAGTCAATAAGGCTCTGATACCCCCTATGTCACACCCAGTTTTAGAAGATAAACCGAATACAAACCATGTACGTGCTAGAATCAGAATCACGTACACGACGATTACATAGTTGGACATCATCACACAATGCTCAAATAATAGGGGAAATAAGTATAATTTTCTTACATCATGGTGCCCAAAACATTCACATAGTCATTAACTTAAATATTAATCAAAGTGCTGAACGAAACGTAGTAAGATAAGGCCTTCAGAGGTAGTCGACTGAGGGTTTGCCGCTAGTCTAGTTTAGAATTCCTCGAAGTCTCGAAACTCCTGAAGATCCTCCACATTTCCTTCATCTTCTCATGGGCAATGGTTGCAATAGGGACAACCTGATGTTTGGTGTTTAAGCAAGGGTAAGTACACATCAATATACTCAACAAATGTCCCGTTTGGTTGAAGTGGACTAGCTGTATGTGGGAGTTAAACTCAAGTAGTTGCTTTTAGTTGGTCGGGTATTTATCATTAATAGAAGCCAAATTTTATCATAAAACCCAATTTAATATTCCTAAAAGAAAGCACCTCCTTCAAGAGGAAAGTATTAAATATTATAATTATAACCATCATTATTAAACTATCAACATAAATGAATCCAGAGTATTTCTAATCAAAGAGGATCTTAAGATTGCTCTTAACCGTGAGCACGACTAAATAGACTATTAGTTTATGTTATTTGAGATTGCTATTCAAAACTAATATATTTTCTATATTATAATAGTAATATATTTATTTTACCAATTTAAAGTAGGTTACTTAAATTATTTTTGAGATTTTATATTTTAATTATAATTTATAGGATGAGTTCACGCTTACGTCAGACTAGTTGGATCGACAAGTCGCCTCGCATGCTGACAACAAGTTAAACTAACTTTTTAAACTCACTAAAGAAGCGAGCTAAACTAACCTCGACTCGTCACTTGATCGAAAGCGAGAGACGGCTCCACTCGTTTCCACCCTCGCGACTAGCTCAAAACCCACTAGCGGCCGGACGGCAGCGGCGCACTCCCGTTCGGGTCCGGCGGAATCCACCTCATCACGTGTACTTGGCAGAATCTCCGTGCGCGCGCGGTCCAAGATTCTGACCGCCCCGCTCCTAAACCCACGTTGTGTGTACCTCACCTTCACCCAATGGCGAGAGGCCCCCACATATATTAGAGCCCCACACATCAGTGGCTCTGGACAGCCCGTACAAGCAAAAGCACCAGCCGCCTAGTGGTGGGAGCGCCAATAGAGCCGCCAACTACACATTCGACGGCCGAGATGCCGTGATTACCTGCGAAGCCCTAATTAGATCACCCTTCCCTGCCTAAAACTCCCATTTCGCCGTCCGTGACGCGAGAGACCTCTTCGCATCCCGAGGCGGCGCTTTTGGGGTCGGAAGCGACACGGGCGCCGGGCGGGTCCGCGGGTGGTGGTGCTACTGCTAGCAAGCAGCAGCAGGCGACGCTAGGCGAGAGCCCCAGTCGGAGCAGGCCACCATGTGCGGCATCCTCGCTGTCCTCGGCGTCGCTGAGGTCTCCCTCGCCAAGCGCTCCCGCATCATTGAGCTCTCGCGCAGGTATGGCGCGGCACCCCACCGTCCGTCTTGCCGTCCAATATCCATCTGTGCCTTTTATGTGGCTTAACGCGGCCCCGCCCCCGCCCTGCTATCGGGTGGGTTGTTGGCGTATTGCGGCCGTTTGAGGAGAGGGCGGAGGAAATTTGGTGTCGGGTTGGGATAGTACAGCACCTTTGGGCAAACGGGATATCTCTAGTTTATCTAACCCTCTGTAGTCCGCTTGTCGTTTCAATTTATATTAACATCTGAAAAGGACCACCGATATGTGGCCAACTTTTGCAAAAATAGTATTTGTCTCCGAGAATTTGGGAATGAGCTATGATGAATGGTAGATGTCTATTTTTTTCCCGAGGGCCCATGTAGCGTGACATGGTGTGTCTATGTCGTGAGAGAAATTGGCAGGACCAGATTTTCAAAATGCAATTCGGTATCTGCCTATATAGATGGATTTTTGTGGGGTTACAGTTTAAGTGTTTGCTTCAAGTTTGAAATGAATACGTGTTTTTCATGAATAGTAATGACTGTATACATGTACATTTCATCTGCAGAATGGCTTTAAATGTAAATTATTTGAATTTGAGTAAAATGTAGCATATATAGATACACTTAGGGTGTTTGGTTTGAGGAATAAGTTAGTCCATCATCTTCTCCCTCCTCACTTTTTTTTGTTTGGTTTGTGGAATAGAATGAGTTGATCCATCACCACCTCATTTCTCATAGTTAGTTAGTACTAATATAGGGGGTGTTTGGTTTAAGGAATCACTACATCCAAATTGAGGTGGTGCATCATGGGTTCATTCCTCAAATTTGGTGGGATGACCTCATTCATCATATTAGTACTAACTAACTAACTATGGGGAATGAGGTGGTGATGGATCAACTCATTCCATTCCACAAACCAAACAAAAATAGTGAGGAGTGAGAAGATGATGGACTAGTTCATTCCTCATACCAAACACCCTAATAAGGAATGAGGTCATCCCACCAAATTTGAGGAATGAACTTATGATGCATCACCTCATCTTGGATGAAGTGATTCCTCAAACCAAACAACTCCTTGATGTTCATCAACAAGCTTCTAGGGTTTATCTGCTAGTGCTTGTGGTGGCAAGTGTGGAGATTTTGGTTCACGGTTCCTCTTGTGGAGATTATGATTTCAAACACAAAACTTGCTCCTTCCAGTTGCAAATTAAAATATTGCAAAACTTGCATACATAAATTACAAATTTAGATTATATGACTGGGTCACCTAAAATTATCTTTGTCAATGATTTATATGACTCATTTAGCAAGCCAGAAGAGGAGTAAAAGAGAAAAAAAAGTTGCCTAGAAGTGTCACAGTGGCCTATGATTAGAGAAAAACTGAGAAGCAGCAGTTTTTATAATTTATAGAAGCAATTAATGTTCAGTTTTTGTCCGGTTTCCAGAAGCGCACTATTGTGGAGTTACTGACTTAATCTTCTAGTAGAGTAAATAGGTGTTGATTGTAGACATCTTATTGAAATCTGAAATGAGAACTATATGTCTCTTGACTTCAATGAGTATAATTTCTTTGTGCTTTTTTTTGTGACAGACCATTCTTAAGAATTACAGGGTGCTTGTTATAAATTTGTTATACACATGCACCCCACTGAAATGAAGTTCATATTTTGTTAGGTTACGACACCGAGGGCCTGATTGGAGTGGTTTGCACTGTCATGAGGATTGTTACCTCGCACACCAGCGGTTGGCTATTATCGATCCTACATCTGGAGACCAGCCTTTGTACAATGAGGATAAAACAGTTGTTGTAACGGTCTGTATCTGGATTAGAAATAATTTTACTGTATCCACTCATTTCTTTATGCTAACTGTAGAGTTTGCAACAAATTTGTTTAATTATTCTGCTTTTGGTAAATCTCATTTGTTTCAAAAGTCTGTAATGCCCATAAATAGCGATCTAAGAAATCAATCAAACAATCCCAATACCATGAATTAGAAACTTCCCAGATCCTGGGAGGATTAGCGAATGCCCTTAATGAGCTGAGTGCGACTTAATGTGCTATGATATGAACCCACCAGAAGTCTTCCTTTAACTAAATGAACTAGAGGAAATATGGTTCTATTTGTGTGTAGTTATTTCACCATTTTTATCTTCTGGTTGTCATTTCCAGGTGAACGGAGAGATCTATAACCATGAAGAATTGAAAGCTAAGTTGAAAACTCATGAGTTCCAAACTGGCAGTGATTGTGAAGTTATAGCCCATCTTGTAAGTTGCATATTTATACCCTTTTAACAGTGACATAACTTTTGCCAACGATTTCATTATCTCCATCGAAGCATCAGCCTCTCTTATAAAGTTATTTAATCTTGGCATTGAGACCTTTTAATCTCTTTAATATTTCTTTACACAGTACGAAGAATATGGCGAAGAATTTGTGGATATGTTGGATGGAATGTTCTCCTTTGTTCTTCTTGATACACGTGATAAAAGCTTCATCGCAGCTCGTGATGCTATTGGCATCTGCCCTTTATACATGGGATGGGGTCTTGATGGTATGTAAAGCAAAGTTGTTTGCTTTGTCCCTCTGAAGAAAATCATGCATGAATTATATTTTTGATTCATTTCACAAAACAGAACTTCTAGGATCAGTTTCATAAAACTTGCATCCATTTCAAAACTTGCAACGATTTGCATGGGCCCACTATTTGCGTTGCTGGAAGGTGGGTCCAATGAAGGTTTGTGGAACTGAGGGCACAAATAGTTGTACCATGAAACGGATCCTAGCAGGAACTGGCCAGTTACCGCTAAGAACCTCCTGGCATGTAGCAATAGCATGTTCTCTAGGTCCTGGAATAGAGAAACCACACAAAAAACACTTAAATTTAAATTTGCATGCTGATCTCTTAATGAAACGAAATATAGAAACACCAGTAGCTGTCCATTTCTGCAGTACATTGAAAAAGGCAACAGACTGGGAAATATTCTTAATCTCAACAACTGGAATTCAGGTTGTCTGATGGGACAGTTTTAATTGCTGTTATGCATTAGTACTTGCAAGCTCTTAGGTAATGATGACCTATGTGCACATTGTTGTTCATGCTAGTATGAGCGTAGTTTCTTCATGCAATGAAGATGTCATATTGACTCTTTTGGAGGTTCTGGTTTTGATTACCAGTCTGGCAGCAGGATGTTCCTGAATCTGATATAGAACCATGTTAAAGTTCATTCTGCTGTCCAAAAGCAAAAACCAAAAAAGGACTATATATTATGTTATTTAGGGGGCTATGTACTTATTTGGATAAGTGTTCATTCCGCTGATATTTGATACTCCCTCCATCCCAAATTATAAGATGTTTTGGTTTTTCTAGATACATAGCTCTTGCCATGTGCATGGAGTCTTGGACATACATTATGTCTTGATACATAATTAAAATGATATATCTGTAAAAGCCAAACATTTTATAATTTGGAACATAGGGAGTATATCTCGAACTATTATTATTTCTTCTTTTTCCCAATCTTGAGAAATAGGCAGTGTGGTGTAGCCCCCAACTCAATTCGTCACTATGTCTTTTCTGGATTCAGATTAGCTGCTACTTGAGATTAATTCATAGTGTGCTACGTTATCAGGATCAGTCTGGTTTTCTTCAGAGATGAAGGCATTGAGTGATGATTGTGAACGCTTCATAACATTCCCCCCAGGACATCTCTACTCCAGCAAGACAGGTTGACATATCTAGAAGATTATCTCCTATCTCATCCCACCCATAATCCAGAATAGAGTTTTCAGATCCTGGAGCAAAAGTGCAATCTAAGCCACTACTTATGTTTCAAATTTCCTTTTGTTTTGCCTTCTAACCTGCTTTTTTATCCTTCCTAGGTGGTCTAAGGAGATGGTACAACCCACCATGGTTTTCAGAGACGGTCCCTTCAACCCCTTACAATGCTCTTTTCCTCCGGGAGATGTTTGAGAAGGCATGTTTCCTTCTGAAACCATGCACTACTTTCATACTTGTTGATACCTATCTGTTCACTCATCTTTCTCTCTCTCTCTGTTTTGTTTTACATCTTTTGACACAGTTATAATGCATTTGATATATTTATGTATGCCATATTTGCTATTAGGGTAACTATTTGAATGTTGTTCCATCATTTCATGCTTATATTATATGTTAATGACTCTGATTAAGTAATGCCTAATTGCCTATCCATATTGTTAGCGTATTATGTATTCTTGTGTACTCCATATCTGTCGGGTATCTAGGGATAGGGTACCCTAAATAAGTCCGTAACCTCATTATCAATCCAAGTCCCCGCCGAGCAAGCCTGCGAGGCGGAGCGGCCGACCAAGCCTGCGAGGCGGAGCGGCTGATTAAGTCCCCGCCGAACAAGTCTCTCTCTCTCTCTCTCTCTCTCTTCGGTGAGGAACATGACCCAGTTCATTGACCTAGGCAGATAGCTCTCTCTCTCTTCGGCGAGGAAGAGATTCCATTGTAAGGTTTCTCTCTTGAGATATAAAAGGGAGAAGTTTCCTTCCAACCGGACACAAACACACCAGTTGTAGCACGCCTCCCAGCAATACTACGATCAACACTACACTGAACTAGGGTGCAAGCCTGAACCAGTATAACCGTCTCAAACCCATCGCTTGAATCCCAGCGGCTCACCATTCGGAGTGAGTCCACACTAGCTTCCCCTACGAACACAAATCTTATTGTCCCCTGGTTTCCAAACCCACGATAGTTGGCGCGCCAGGTAGGGGATCGTTAGCGTGCCAAGTGATATTTTCCACTCCAATGGTCAGTTCATCAACATTTATCAGGGGTGAAGCTTTCGCCCCCGGAAGCCGCGTCTTGTTTGGCTCCCTCGACTTCCTCGCCACCACCACGGGTGAACTTCGCCTCGCTTGCCTTGACGTGCCTCTCGCCGCAGGCACGGCGCCCAAGCGCTCCACCAGGAGCAAGACGGAGAAGCGTCGCCACATGAAGCGTGCCGCCGCCTTTGAGCAACGCCTCGACCGACTTGCCGCCGTCGTCGAGCAACGGGCGGGGGAAGCGCCGTCATCGACACCCGTGGTCGCCGTCAACCGCCAACGAACATTCGTCAACAAGCACCGACACGAATCAAGCGTCCATGAGCCATGATGTGTGTGCGTCAGAGCCCTTCGGCCCACGACACCTCGGATGGACGGAGATCCCAATCATCTTCGATCAACGCGATCACCCGGACAGGATCCCGCATCTCTGGACCTACCCTGTCGTTGTCGAGCCAATCGTGGGCTCGAAGCGCCTCTGCAAGGTTCTCCTGGATGGGGGAAGCGACCTCCACATCATGTATGTTGAGATCTTGACAGCTTGGGGATCGCACGCTCCGCGTTGTGCCCCAGCACAACACTGATCACGACATCACGCCTCGCCACAACGCCGATCCACTCGGACGAATCACTCTGCCCGTCACGTTCGGTGACCCATTCAATTTCCGCACCGAGCAACTGCACTTCGAAGTGGTGGATTTCCTGGGGGCCGCCGTTTTCGAGAGGCCATGCTACATTAAGTTCATGGCCGTCCCCAATTACACATACCTCAAGTTGAAGATGCCCGGCCCCCGCGGGATCATTACAACGTCCACCACGTTCCAGACGGCTTATGCATGCGAGCGAGCCAACTGCGAGCTCGCGACCGCGCTAGCCGCCACAAGAGAATTGGTCGAACTACAGAAGGGTGTCGCCTCTCAGGGCGGCCTAAACGCTCCCAAGGCCAGTTTCGGTACCTTCAAATCCATCGAAGACATGAAGGATGTCCCAGTTGACGACACTGACGCTACCAAGCGCGTTCGGATTGGGACGACGCTCTCCGTCAAACAAGAAAGCACCCTTGTCGACTTCCTCCAAGCTAATCGCGACATTTTCGCTTGGAGGCCAGCGGACATGCCGGGATCCCAAGGGAAGTCACCGAGCACTCCCTAAATATCCAGCCAACGGCTAGGCCAGTCGCCCCACGGGTTCGTCGTTTTGGCTAAGAAAATGCAAGGCCATCGACGAAGACGTCGCGTAGCTCTTAGCAGCAGGGTTCGTGAGAGAGATACACCACCCAATGTGGGTCGCGAATCCTATGCTCGTTAAAAAGAACGGGAGCTGGAGAATGTGCGTCGACTACATAGGGCTTAACAAGGCATGTCCTAAGGATCCTTTTCCTCTCCTGCGCATTGACCAAGTCGTAGAATCCACTGCCGGGCGCGAGCTCCTTTCCTTCTTGGATGCCTACTCGGGCTACCACCAGATCACCATGAAGGAGGCCGACCAGCATGTCACCACCTTCATCATCCCCTTCGGGACATTCTGCTACACAGTGATTTCAAGTCGTCCGACTAATCGTGATTAGTCGCGATTAGTCGGGCTAGTCGGTTCTGTTAGCACGACTAGGGAGGCCGACCCGATCTGCTCGACTAATCGTTCGGTCGTTCGATTAGTCGTCGACTAAACGCGATTACTCGTCCAATTTGGATGGGGGCGATTAGTTGCCCTGGACTCCTAGTTTAGGTCAATAGTAATTCTGTACTTGGCATTTATCTAGTAACTAGTAAGTCTGCAACTCTTCATCATATGAATTAGTGAGTTAGTGACTACTGAGTAGTAAATGATGTTCAATTGTTCATGTTCTGAAATCTGCAATCTGAATTCTGTCTTCCAGTATTCATATTTGCTATGTATGGTAATTGGTATTGCTTCCTATATGCTATATTTTTTTTTCTGGAATACGCAGGAGAGCTGCGCATCTTTGTATTAATAGAAGAAAAGAAAGGGGGAGAGAACCCCAATACAGCACACACACCACTATATGCTATATTGCTATATATAATTGAGTTAGTGACTGATGTTCATGTTCTGAAATCTGAATTGTCCGGTTCCAGTATTCATATTTGTTATGTACTTATGTTTGGTGTTGCCTTCTATATGCTACATTGCTATATATATATATCAATATTATATACATAGGTCCTGCAAATATGCAGGAGCGCTGTAGGGACGACCAGGTCGACTAGGACCCTATTAGTCGATCTAGTCGTCGTCCTAATTGCGATTAGTCGCCTGGTCGCCCAGGTGTATCGACTAGCAAGTCGCCCGACTTGAAATCATTGCTGCTACATATCCATGTCGTTTGGATTGAAGAATGCTAAAGCCACGTACCAACGATGCATGCTCCAGTGCTTCACCTACCAAGTTGGATGCAAAGTAGAGGTCTACGTCGATGACATCGTCGTGAAGACCAAGAAGTCTGATGACCTCATCGCTGATCTGGAAGAGGCGTTTGCCAAACTACGATGATTCCGGATCAAGCTCAACCCCAAAAAGTGCGTCTTTTGGGTTCCCAAAGGAAAGCTTTTGGGCTTCGTGGTCTCGGACCGAGGGATCGAAGCTAACCGAGAGAAGATAGAGGCCATCTGACGCATGGGACCCATTCAGAACCTCAAGGGAGTGCAACGACTAGTCGGGTGCGTTGCCGCGCTCAGCAGGTTTGTCTGCAGACTCGGAGAAAAGGGAATGCCCCTTTACAAACTCCTGAGGAAGAGCGACCATTTTTCTTGGTAAGCAGAAGCCCAGGAGACTCTCGACCAGATAAAGACATTCCTGACCTCGCCGCCGGTTTTGGCTGCGCCCGATCCAGGCGAAACCCTCCTACGTAGCGACCACCACCTAGGTGGTCAGTGCCACGCTGGTGGTTGAAAGGGAACGTGAGGGCCACGTGCTCAAGGTGCAGAAGCCCATCTACTTCGTCAGTGAGGTTAGGGATGAAAACGGGACGGATACAGCCGGATACAGGGTCATCCCGTATCCTACCCTAATGTATTTATTTCGGATACGGAACCAGATACGGGTAGTTAAGATTCGGGACGGATACAGGACGGGACCGGGTAATAATCCGGACGGGTAAGAAACGGATACTACTCGGGTAGGTACCGGATAATTGTCGGGTAGTTCATCCGATGATATTAATTGTCCAACCATCCATAAGTTAAGCAATACATAATCATGTATATGATAGATCAGATGTAAGAAAGGAAACCAGTAAAATTGACATCATGCAGTTCAAAGTTGCTTATCACAATGACATTGTAGAACCAACAGTGCAATATTTAAAATTCATAAAATATTCTAGTTTCACTAAAAAATTGCAAATAAGTTACAAAAACTAATAAACATTTTATATGAAGATAACTCAAGTCCTCGTATGAAAATGATAAAGTGATGTACTAATTATGTTGAAACTTAGATATTTACACTAATTTCAAATGTAACTCATACAAATAAGTGAAAGTAAAAGGAAAGAAACGTGGGCATCTTATAGATCTTATGATCCAAACATTTTTTATGGTTACATATGAACATATGTTGTATCTCCGTAAAATTTCACGATTTTTTGAGGCTATTTATGTATTATTAATTTTTTGTCATAGAAAATCATAAAAATACAATTAAATCATTAAAATATTGTTTAAACAAAAAAATGATGTATTACAAAGTCATAGATCTCTTCAAGCTCTACAATTTTCATATAAACTTTATCTTCATTCGATTTCATATGTAAAAGTTATGATTTTATAACTATATTATGCAGAAAAAGAAAAAACGGGTACCCGAATTTCGGGTACCCGTATCCGACCCGAGATTTTCGGGTACTGCCCGGGTATTAGTGATTCCGTATCCTACCCGTATCCGAGGTTTAATATCCGGGTAATACCTGTATCCGTCCCGACAAACAAAATACCCGTATCCATATCCGAAATTACGTCCCGTTTTGGTACCCGTATCCGATACCCGTTCCGGGTACCCGTCCCGTTTTCATCCCTAAGTGAGGTGCTGACCGAGTCCAAGACACGGTATCCCTAGATTCAGAAGCTGATGTATGCAGTCCTCATCGCCAAACGGAAGTCAATCCACTACTTCGATCGACACTTCGTATCAGTTGTGTCCATGGCATCCCTTGGTGAAATCATCTGTAATCGAGATGTGTCTGGACGCATCGCGAAATGGTCTCTCGAGCTCAACGGGCTTGACATCAACTATATCTCCAGAACCACGATCAAGTCTTAGGCTCCTGTCGACTTCATTGCAGAATGCTGCCAGTATTGCGCACGACATCACACATGCCAGCTAAAGCCCTCCAAACCATACCCATCACCTAGCCATTTGCGATCTGGGGGTTGGACTTGGTCGGACCCTTCAAGAAGGTGCCCAGAGGCTACACCCACTTGATAGTAGCGGTGGATAAATTAACCAAGTGGATCGAGGCCAAGTCGATCGCCAAACTCAAATAATCAGAAGCCGCCGCTTTCTTTCGCGAGATCGTCTACCAATTTGGGGTATCTAACTCCATCATCACTGACAGCGGAACCCAGTTTATAGGAGAGTCGTTCCTATAGTTCTGCGACGACTTCAACATTCGTGTTGATTGGGCAGCAGTGTCTCACCAAAGTGTAATGGCTAGGTCGAGCACGCAAACGACCTAATCCTACAAGGCCTCAAGCCGCGAATATTCAACAAGTTGAAGAAGTTCGCTGGATGGTGGGCGACCGAGCTACCAGCAGTGCTCCGGAGTCTGCGAACCACACCGTCTTGGTTGTGGCCGAGCTACCACCAGTTTTCTTCGACCGATTGATCGGCTAGTGCTCATGACTGCCGCTGCTTCAGCTCCCTTGCCCCCCCTTCTCCGATCTCCATTGGCGCCTTGCTATGGAGGAGTATGCGGCCCTGCTAGCCAACCTCACCTAGAACTTGGTGTTGTGTCCCCCTAGCACCAATGTGGTCACTGACAAATGGATATTCCGACACAAGATCAAGGTTGATGGTATTTTGGATCAGTACAAGGCTCGTTGGGTCCTTTGGGGCTTCATTCAGCGCCACAGAGTGGACTACGACGAGACTTTCAATCCTGTCATCAAGCCTGCCACTGTTCAGACCGTCTTCTCCTGGAACTGGACGGTCCTCCAGTTGGACGTCAAGAACGTCTTCCTTCACGACACTCTGACCGAGATGGTGTACTACAACCAGCTCGTCGGCTTCGTCTACTCCACTCGTCCGGGTATGGTGTGTAAGCTTAACCACTTTTTGTATGGCCTCAAGCAGGCGTCGTGGGTTTGGTACAGTCGCTTCGCCATCTACTTGGTCTCCCTCGACTTTGTCGAGGACTCGAGGCCAAGTCGGACACATCTTTGTTCATCCTTTTGGGTGACGACGACACTGTCTACCTCCTACTCTACGTCGATGACATCATATTCATGGCCTCCAGTGTCGCACTTTTTCAGACATGATCGTTGCCCTGCAGCTCTAGTTCACGATGAAGGACTTGGGCCTCTCCACCACTTTCTTGGGGTCATCGTGGAGTGCCGCGCCTAGGGCCTCTTCCTTCACCAACGCTAGTATGCCATCGATATTTTGGAGCGGGCTTACATATCCGACTGCAAGTCTTGCTCCACGCTTGTTGATACACAGACGAAGGTCTTCGACGACGAGGACGTCCCGGTCGGCGACGTGACTGACTACCGGAGCCTCGCTAGGGCTCTATAGTACCTCATCTTCACCCAGCTTGATATTGCCTACGCGGTCTAGCATGTGTGCCTTAATCTCACTATTGCTAAGTGGATTCTTCACTACCTCTGCGGTACCCTCGACTATCGCCTTCTTCGATTTCTGAGCTGGTTGAATACACTTTACACCAACGCTGATTGGGTTGGCTGCCCCGACACACGCTGGTCCACCTTTGGCTATGCCGTGTTCTTGGGCGTCAACCTCATCTCTTGGTCCTTGAAGCGGCAACCCAATGTCTCTTGCTCCAGTTCTAAGGCTTTCTGGCTCCGTTAGTTCCTCCATGAGCTCCATAGCCCCCTCGCGTGCCACCTTCATCTACTGCGACAACGTTAGCGCGGTCTACCTCTTCACCAATCCCGTGCAACAGCATCACACGGAGTATGTGGAGATCGACCTCCACTTCATCCGCGAGCATGTTGCTGTAGGCGATGTCCGCGCTCTCCGTGCCTCAACCTTCGCCGACACCTTCACGAAGGGGCTCCCATCTACAGTACTCTCGGAGTTGCGGTCTAGTCTCAACATCTGTCCAGTATATAGTTGTGACTACGGGGGTGTTAGCGTATTATTTATTCCTGTGTACTCTATATCTGCAATAGGCCTGGCCATATACTTGGGTATATTAATATATCCTCTGCCACCAATTAGGGTCAGGGTTTCTATTCTACCCAACACAAATATTAGTTGATTTTGTTGTGCAACGGGAATTTCAGTTGCTGTGTTGTGCTGTAGTCACAATAATGGTTCAATGTGTTCATTTCTGCAGTAGCTGTGCGACTGTTTGTTTTCTGAATTATTTTGATTACTAATATATTATCCTTCACTTCTGCAAATTCTGCAGGCTGTTATTAAGAGGCTGATGACTGATGTGCCATTTGGTGTGCTTTTATCTGGTGGACTCGACTCTTCTTTGGTTGCATCTGTTGCTTCACGGCACTTAAACGAAACAAAGGTTGACAGGCAGTGGGGAAATAAATTGCATACTTTCTGTATAGGTTTGAAGGTAAGTTTCTTGTTTATCCTCATCACAGAGCATTGTGTTCAGTTGAGCCATCATTCCAGTTCTAACTTGTTTTCTTGTTGCTATGAGTATTTTGACAAGATAAGGGATGTTTATTGGGAGTGATATAAACAGAAGGAACAATGTGATAAATTTCTTCTGTTTTTTTTCTTTTGTAGGGTTCTCCTGATCTTAAAGCTGCTAGAGAAGTTGCTGATTACCTCAGCACTGTACATCATGAGTTCCACTTCACAGTGCAGGTTCTCGATTTCTTTTTTCTGTACACTACAGCAAAAACCTTTTTAATTTAAATTTATTATAAAAAATACCAGGAGGGGATTGATGCCTTGGAAGAAGTCATCTACCATATTGAGACATATGATGTTACAACAATCAGAGCAAGTACCCCAATGTTTTTGATGTCACGCAAAATCAAATCTTTGGGTGTGAAGATGGTTATTTCTGGCGAAGGTTCAGATGAAATTTTTGGTGGTTACCTTTATTTTCACAAGGCACCAAACAAGAAAGAATTCCATGAGGAAACATGTCGGAAGGTAAAGATATTTTTATGAGTAATATTATGTCCAAAGTTTTTGGCCAATCATTTAAGCAGAGTAGCGCGGGCATGTTGCCTCTTTCAGTTCAGCTGCTTAGACATTCAATCTTGCTCACAACATGTCTTTTTTATGCTCTTTAGATAAAAGCACTACATCTGTATGACTGCTTGAGAGCTAACAAAGCAACTTCTGCCTGGGGCGTTGAGGCTCGTGTTCCATTCCTTGACAAAAGTTTCATCAGTGTAGCAATGGACATTGATCCTGAATGGAAGATGGTATGTTGCCATTTGTTAGGATAATATCAAGATATCTAATATCACTGTAATTCATTTCTTTTATTCTAACCAGCATGATTCCTTTCTTTTGACTATTAACATGTAATTTTTAGATAAAACGTGACCTCGGTCGAATTGAGAAATGGGTTATCCGTAATGCATTTGATGATGAGGAGAGGCCCTATTTACCTAAGGTTGGAAAAGTTGCTCTTGTTATTTTTGCAACGTTACTTTTTAAATCCTATATGGCGTAACTTATGTAGGTTTTATTTTCTGTAAATAGCACATTCTCTACAGGCAAAAGGAACAGTTCAGTGATGGTGTTGGGTATAGTTGGATCGATGGATTGAAGGACCATGCCAGCCAACATGTATGTCTTCTTTTTCTTTGTTGAACCTCTCATGAAATTGGCCCTTGTTGAACTTGCAGTTGATGTTTGTTACTGCATTTCAGGTCTCCGATTCCATGATGATGAATGCTGGCTTTGTTTACCCAGAGAACACACCCACAACAAAAGAAGGGTACTACTACAGAATGATATTCGAGAAATTCTTTCCCAAGGTTTGTAAGCTGCATTACTCTTGTAATGCTATTTTGGTCTGCAATTATCCATGCCTTGCCAAAAAAAAACACACCTTGTTATTTAGGCCTGTAATAATATTCACCATGAAACAGAAGTCTGTGCCCCACCTACATAACTCTTTTGATTATTACAGCCTGCAGCAAGGTCAACTGTTCCTGGAGGTCCTAGTGTGGCCTGCAGCACTGCCAAAGCTGTTGAATGGGACGCATCCTGGTCCAAGAACCTTGATCCTTCTGGGCGTGCTGCTTTGGGTGTTCACGATGCTGCGTATGAAGACACTGCAGGGGAAACTCCTGCCTCTGCTGATCCTGTCTCAGACAAGGGCCTTCGTCCAGCTATTGGCGAAAGCCTAGGGACACCCACACCCGTTGCTTCAGCCACAGCTGTCTAACCTTATGTTTATCACCCAGCAATGCTTGAAACAGCAAAGGTTGTCCATTGCTTGTTTCAGTTTCCTTCCGATCATGTTTTTAGTTCCATCAATCAAGCAATGGAGACATGCTTGTGCTTCATGCTTGTCAGCATCGTGTTTGGGTTTTCACTGAGCAGTACTGTTTAATTTTTATGGACTGAAAAGACTCAGTTTTGTAAATATTCGTCACTGTGACCAATTCCTGTGGTGGTTTATGAGATTTGCAGATTGCAGTGGTTAGTGTATCTTCCCAATTTTCACTCCTTTAACACTTGTGGTTGTTTGTGACGTGTGTGCAGATTTATCTTTTCATTTCTTCAATCAAGGTTTTCATTTCTTAATCTGGAGCGGTGATAGAAAACTACCAAAGAACAGAACCTAGGTAGAACATGAACTTCTCCGTAGATAGAAGTGTCGATACTGTGGATAAATTCCCATCAGCCATCACCTTACATGATGGAATGCAAGCCAATATTTCAGTCCATCTACGGTGACTACTCTGTCCTAAATAGGAGTCGTTTTAGCACTTGATTTTTATGTCTATTCAAATAGATGATGACAAATCTAGCCACGTAAATAAAACACATACATCAAGCATTATATGAATCCATTAATTAAATAAAACACATACATCAAGTATTATATGAATCCATTAATTATATAAAATGAATTTTAAGTTGGCACAGAGCGAGTATTAATCATACTAAATACATAATTTAATGGAAATGACATACCTAATACCTAAATACATAATTTAATGGAAATGACATACCTAATACCCCTACGGTAATTGTCGGGTACCGTAATTAGGGGTACCCCCAACACTCCTAAACACGGCTGAAAAACGTCTTCAGAACAAACCATAAAGACTGATAAGCACGGTTCAAGTCAAGGCCTCGTCTGCCAAGGGACGCGATCTCGCCTCGCCCGAGCCCGGCCTCGGGCGGGAATAGTAGTCCCGGGCGGATTCACGCCTCGCCCGAGGGCCTCCACAGGCAGTGGGCGCACCCTCGGCTCGCCCGAAGCCAAGCTCGGGCAAACTTTGTCGTGCAGCGACCTCGGCCAAATCGCCTTACCAACCGACCATATCACATGCGCATTTAATACGGGGATCGTCTGACACCTTATCCTGACACGTGCGCCTCAGTCGGCAAGGTCGAAGTGACCACAGTCACTTCACCCTTTCACTGACCATTCTGACAGGAAAACTGCACTGTTCGCCCCGCTCCGGCTACTATGCCAACCACCATGGTAAGACTAACAATAGTAAGTCACGGCCTCTCCCGAGTTCAGCCTCGGGCACAACAGGGAGCTTCGCCTCGCCCGACCCCAGGCCTCGGTCTCAGCCTTGGCCTCGGGGGAAGTTCTCCGCCTCGCCCGACCTCGGCCTCGGGAGGAGTCACATCCGCGCCTGACCTCAGCCTCGGCCTCGGGAGGAGTCGCCGCCTCGCCCGACCTCGGCCTCGGACCGACTACGCTACAGGGAATACATCATTACCCTACCTCTAGCTAGCCGCCTCAGGCTACGAAGGAACAAGACCGGAGTCACATCTAGATTACTCCGGCAACAGGTAATGATGGTTCCCCGCATGCGTCCATGACGTCAATAGTCCACAAGCTCTCTACGAAGGCAAAGAAACGTCAGCAGGACCCAGGGCCGCACCGCCAGCTACGCTTCATACATGGCTCAAGCACCTCTTCGCCGGACACGTTAGCACATTGCTACACTCCCATATGTACAGCTGGACCATCCCCTTGTGTCTATAAAAGGGGATGCCCAGGGCCTTCGAAAGGGAGAAGAGGAGAAAGAAGAAGGGGGGAAACACGGGCAACAAGAGCAACAGAGACGGACTCACCCAAACATCGAGCTCCACTCCGCAACACTAGACCCCCCTAGGAGGCCTAGGGCCCGTTCCCTCTCTCGCGAAGCTTGTAACCCCTACTGCAAGCACCCCCGATACAAGATAATATAAGTCTCATCCCTCCTCTTGTGTTCCATCTTGCATCAACTCATCTGGACAGGGGCACGTGGCACAAAATTTAATATCATTTTTGAACCCTTTACTCGGCGCCATAGCCTATGTGAGAGCACCTAGAGGGGGGTGAATAGGTGATCCTATAAAATCAAACACTAAATAGCCACACAACTTAGTTTAAAGTCTTAGTTCGACTAAGTAGCTTTGAAGCGAGTTCTTGCGAACACAATAATCACAGAGAAAGCAACACAAGAGACACACGATTTTTATCCCGTGGTTCAGCCAAGTAACACTTGCCTACTTCCACGTTGTGGTGTCCCAATGGACGAGGGTTGCACTCAACCCCTTTCAAGTGATCCGATGATCAACTTGAATACCACGGTCTTTTCCTTTAGTATCTTTTCTCGTGTGCGAGGAATCTCCACAATTTGGAGTCTCTCGCCCTTACAATATAGATCACAAAGAAAGCACAGAGTAAGGTTGGGGAGAGCAACACAAGCAAGACTCAAGTCCGCAACACAACCACGCACACAAGAGAGAAAGTGAGCACACAAACACAGCGCGAGGAGTTTACAACTCGAATAGTGCTCAAATCTCAAGAAAGATGATCCGATTGTGTGAAAGCAAAGTCTAGAAGTCTTAGATGTTTCTTGTAAGCTTGGTGTGCTCCTTCATGCGCCTAGGGGTCCCTTTTATAGCCCCAAGGCAGCTAGGAGCCGTTGGAGGCCAACTTGGAAGGCCAAACTTGCCTTCTGTCGGGTGGTGCACCGGACAGTCCGGTGCACCACCGGATAGTCAATGTAGCTGTCTGGTGCGCGATCTCCTTCCATATCTGGCGCATCCGATCGTTGGTCCTCGGGGTCGGTTGGCGCACCGGACAGTCCGGTGTGCCCAACCGACCGTTATTGTGGGCCACGCGTCGCCCGCGGATTGCGCAGCCAACCGTTGGCGCTGGCGACCGTTGGCTCACTGGACAGTCCGGTAAATTATAGTCGTACGCCTCTGCGTTTTCTCGGGAGCGGCCGGTTCACCGCTGGCCAACCTGGCGCACCGGACACTATCCGGTGTACCACCGGACAGTCCGGTGTGCCTGGCCAGAGTTGTTGTTGGCTGCACACAGCGAACTCTTTTCCTTTTCTTTTCTTCTTCTTTTGTCACTGTTTCTAGCACTTAGACAAACACATTAGTATACAAAATAATATACTAAGTCTAGAAACATACCTTATGCTTTGATTTGCACTCTTCACACATTTTACACATAAGAATTCAATTAATGTGTTGGGCATCTAATCACCAAAATACTTATAGAAATTGCCCAAGGGCACATTTCCCTTTCAATCTCCCCCTTTTTGGTGATTTATGCCAACACATCAAAAAGCAACAAAAGAAGTGCAACATCAATGCAATTGAAGACCAAATTGTTTCCGCTAATGATTTGGCATATTTAGATCACTCTTTGCCAACACTTGGTTTGTTTTTACAAATCAAATTCTTTTTCCTATCTCTAAGTCAAACACACTTGTTTGGGCAAAACGAGAGATATTCCAAGAGAAAAATTGATCAAGTGCCAAAAACTCCCCCTTTTCCCATAATCAAAATTCTCCTCCATAAGAGACCAAATTTTGCAATAAGAGTATTTTGAACAAATCACAAATTCTAACTCTACTATTTTCAAAATTCTCAAGTGGTTGGCTGATCCAGTTGCTTTGGCCTTAATTTCTCCCCCTTTGGCATTAAGCACCAAAATGGGATTATTCTTGGCCCTTTAACCCCATTGCCTTACCAAAAATGTCAATTAAGAGAAAAAAGGCAATGAGAGCATAAGTATGAACTTGGAAGTAAGTACACTAATACCAGAGTGCAGTGGAAGTCTTTTCATTATCCAAGTTCATCTTTCCCTTTCTATGTACCTTTGATACTACATCAAGTATACTCAACCAAATAGGTTAGTCTCAAAGGGTCAAGTTGTAGCACATCTCCCCCTAAATATGTGCACCATTTGCATATGGACTTGTGAGGTCTGGGGAGGACTTGTACAACTTGAGCACCATAAATATACAATGAATAATATAAATGCTTAAAGTAACATGATCAAAGGCATAGAACACATGTAGGTTATAGATCAATCCAAGTTACGCGAATCTAAGACATTTAGCTCACTCCGCAACCTGCAAAAAGTCTTCTCATCCAACGGCTTGGTGAAGATATCGGCTAGCTGGTTCTCGGTGCTAATATGATAAATATCAATATCTCCTTTTTGCTGGTGGTCCCTCAGGAAGTGATGCCGGATGTCTATGTGCTTAGTACGGCTGTGTTCAACAGGATTATCCGCCAAGCGGATTGCACTCATTGCCACATAGGAGTGGGACTTTGCTCAGATTGTAGCCAAAGTCCTGGAGGGTTTGCCTCATCCAAAGTAGTTGCGTGCAACACTGTCCTACGGCAACATACTCGGCCTCAGCGGTGGATAGGGCAACGGAGGTTTGTTTCTTAGAACTCCAGGACACCAGGGACCTTCCTAGAAATTGGCACGTCCCTGATGTACTTTTCCTATCTACCTTGCACCCGGCATAATCGGAGTCTGCGTATCCAATTAAGTCAAAGGTAGACCCCTTTGGATACCAGATCCCGAAGCACGACGTAGCAACTAAATATCGAAGAATTCGCTTAACGGCCACAAGGTGACATTCCTTGGGGTCGGATTGATATCTAGCACACATGCATACACTAAGCATAATGTTCGATCTACTAGCACATAAATAAAGTAATGAACCTATCATGGACCGGTATGCCTTTTGATCAACGGACTTACCTCCTTTGTTGAGGTCGACATGTCCGTCAGTTCCCATTGGTGTCTTCGCGGGCTTGGCATCCTTCATCCCAAACCTCTTGAGAAGATCTTGAGTGTACTTCGTTTGGGAGATGAAAGTGTTGTCCTTGAGTTGCTTCACTTGGAATCCAAGGAAGTATGTCAACTCGCCCATCATCGACATCTCAAACTTTTGCGTCATTACCCTGCTAAACTCTTCACAAGACTTTTGGTTAGTAAAACCAAATATTATGTCATCGACATAAATTTGGCACACAAAGAGATCACCATCACAAGTCTTGGTAAAAAGAGTGGGATCATCTTTCCCAACCTTGAAAGCATTAGCAATTAAGAAATCTCTAAGGCATTCATACCATGCTCTTGGGGCTTGCTTAAGTCCATAGAGCGCCTTAGATAGCTTATACACGTGGTCGGGATACCTGTCGTCTTCAAAGCCAGGGGGTTGTTCCACATATACCTCCTCCTTGATTGGCCCATTGAGGAAAGCATTCTTCACGTCCATTTGAAATAGCCTGATAGAGTGGTGAGCGGCATATGCTAGCAAAATTCGAATTAACTCTAGCCTAGCCACAGGAGCAAAAGTCTCCTCAAAATCCAAACCTGTGACTTGGGCATAACCTTTTGCCACAAGTCAAGCCTTGTTTCTTGTCACCACTCCATGCTCGTCTTGCTTGTTGCGGAACACCCACTTGGTTCCCACAACGTTTTGCTTTGGACGTGGCACCAGGCTCCAGACTTCGTTTCTCTTGAAGTTGTTGAGCTCTTCCTGCATGGCCAACACCCAGTCCGGATCCTGCAAGGCCTCTTCTACCCTGAAAGGCTCAATAGAAGAGACAAACGAGTAATGCTCACAAAAATTGGCTAAGCAAGAGCGAGTGGTTACTCCCTTGCTGATGTCACCTAGAATTTGATCGACGGGGTGATGTCTTTGGATCGATGCTCGGACTTGAGTTAGAGGGACCTGTGGTGCTTCTTCCTCCATCACTTGATCTTCCTATGCTCCTCCTTGATCTCGCTCCTCTCCTTGAGGTACCTATCCATCATCTTGAGTTGGGGAATGCACCATTATAGAGGAAGATGGTTTATCTTGCTCCTGTTGTTCCTGTGGTCGCACATCACCTATCGCCATCGTGCGCATTGCGGCTGTTGGAACTTCATCCTCATCTATGTCATCAAGATCAACTTGCTCTCTTGGAGAGCCATTAGTCTCATCAAATACAACATCGCTAGAGACTTCAACTAATCCTGATGATTTGTTGAAGACCCTATACGCCTTTGTATTTGATTCATACCTTAGTAAAAACCCTTCTACTGCCTTGGGAGCAAATTTAGAATGTCTACCTTTCTTTACCAGAATGTAGCATTTGCTCCCAAATACACGAAAGTAAGAGACATTGGGTTTGTTACCGGTAAGGAGTTTGTAGGAGGTCTTCTTGAGAAGGCGATGCAGATAGAGCCGGTTTATGGCGTGGCAAGCTATGTTCACAGCTTCTGACCAAAACCGCTTGGGCGTCTTGAACTCTCCAAGCATCGTTCTCGCAATGTCAATTAGCGTCCTGTTCTTCCTCTCTACTACACCATTTTGTTGTGGTGTGTAGGGAACAGAGAACTCGTGCTTGATGCCTTCCTCCTTAAGAAACTCTTCAACTTGTAGATTCTTGAACTCGGACCCATTGTCGCACCTTATATTTTTCACTTTAAGTTCAAACTCATTTTGAGCCCTCCTTAGAAAGCGCTTTAGGGTCCCTTGGGTTTCTGATTTGTCCTGCAAAAAGAATACCCAAGTGAAGTGGGAAAAGTCATCAACAATTACAAGACCATACTTACTTCCCCCGATGCTAAGGTAGGCAACAGGTCCAAATAGGTCCATGTGAAGAAGCTCCAATGGTCTTGATGTTGTCATCACATTCTTGCTATGATGAGTACTTCCCACCTGTTTCCCTGCTTAACATGCTGCATAAGGTCTGTCTTTCTCAAAACAGACATCAGTTAGTCCTAACACATGATCTCCCTTTAGAAGTTTATGAAGGTTCTTCATCCCAACATGTGCTAGACAACGATGCCAAAGCCAGCCCATATTAGTCTTAGCTATTAAGCATGCATCTAGATCGGCCTCTTCTTTCGAAAAATCAACTAAGTAGAGTTTGTCGTCTAATACACCCTTAAAAGCTAATGAACCATCACTCCTTCTAAAGACAGATACATCAACATTTGTAAAAAGACAATTATAACCCATGTGATACAATTGACTTACAAACAGAAGGTTGTACCCAAGCGACTCTACTAGAAATACATTCAATATGGAGTGCTCGTTAGTGATGGCTACCTTGCCCAAGCCTTTGACCTTGCCTTGGTTCCCATCTCCAAAGATGATCGTATCCTAGGAATCCTTGTTCTTGACATAGGAGGTGAACATCTTCTCCCCCGTCATGTGGTTTGTGCATCCGCTGTCGATTATCCAGCTAGAGCCCCCGGATGCATAAACCTGCAAGGAATTTAAGCTTGGGTTTTAGGTACCCAACTCTTGTTGGGTCCAACAAGGTTAGTCAAAATAGTTTTTGGAACCCATATGCAAGCTTTGTCTCCCTTGCATTTAGATCCCAGCTTCCTAGCAACTACTTTTGCATTCTTACATGAAAGAACAAAAGAAGTGTTGCAAGCATGAAAAATAGTACTAGGTTCATTGCACATTTTCCTAGGCACATGAGACACAACATTATTTCTCCTAGGCCTACTTCTACTATGCACAAAAGTAGAGCTAGATACAAACATAGTGAAAGGGAAATAGGGTTAAACCTTTTCCTAAATGATTTTGGTGGTTGAATTGCCCAACACAAATAATTGGACTAACTAGTTTGCTCTAGATTATAAGTTCTATAGGTGCCAAAGGTTCAACATAAACCAATAAAAAGTCTAAGAAAGGGTTCAAATAAAAAGAGCAAAAGACAACCGAAGGCAGCCCTGGTCTGGCGCACCGGACTGTCCGGTGCACCACCGGACAGTGTCCGGTGCACCAGGGAGATCGACTCCAAACTTGCCACCTTTGGGAATTTGGGAAGCCACTCCGCTATAATTCACCAGACTATCCGGTGTAGCACTGGACTGTCCGGTGTGCCATGCGGAGCAACAACTACTGCGCCAACGGTCGTCTGCAAAAGCAACAGTGAATAGTGAACAGTGCGCGTCTGCGCGCGCAGAGTCAGCAGGCGCCAGAAGGCGCACCGGACAGTGAACAGGACCTGTCCGGTGCACCACCGGACTGTCCGGTGGCTCCACATGCCAGAGCTCCAACGATCGAACCCTAACGGTTGGGTGATGTGGCTGGCGCACCGGACAGTGTCCGGTGGTGCACCGGACTGTCTGGTGCGCCCTTCGACAGTAGCCTTCCCCAACGGCCACTTTGGTGGTTGGGGCTATAAATACCCCCAACCACCAACACTTCAAGGCATCCAAGTTTTTCAGCCAACACATTCAATACAAGAGCTAGTGCATTGAATACAAGACACAAATAGAGTAAATCAAAATCTCTCCAAGTCCCAATTCCACTCAAAGCAATTAGTGACTAGAAGAGAGAGTTTAGCCATGTTCATTTGAGCTCTTGCGCTTGGATCACTTTTCTTCTTCCTTCTTTTTTGTTCCAAAGATCATTGTAATCAAAGCAGAGACACCAAGTTGTGGTGGTCCTTGTAGTGGACTAAGTGTCCCGTTTGATTGAAGAGAAAAGCTCACTCGGTCTAGGTGACCGTTTGAGAGAGGGAAAGGGTTGAAAGAGACCCGGTCTTTGTGACCACCTCAACGGGGAGTAGGTTTGCAAGAACCGAACCTCGGTAAAACAAATCACTGTGTCATCCGCTCTTATTTGCTTATGATTTGTTTTCGCCCTCTCTTTCAGACTTGATTATATTTCTAACGCTAACCCCAGCTTGTAGTTGTGCTTAAAGTTTATAAATTTCAGATTTGCCTATTCACCCGCTCTAGGCGACTTTCAATTGGTATCAGAGCCTGGTACTTCATTAGAGCCTAACCGCTCGAAGTTATGTCGGGAGCTCACGCCAAGGAGATGGTGACCGGCGACAAGCCCACCACAAGCCACGGGAAAGCTCCATCGGGAGAATCCGGCAACAAGAAGAGGGAGGAATCACCTCCCCGCATAAAGTCGCACCGGAGTGGCGACAAGAAGAAGAAAATGAAGAAAGTGGTCTACTACGAGACCGATTCTTCGTCGCCTTCCACCTCTGGCTCCGATACGCCGTCCGTCACTTCTAAGCGCCATGAGCGCAAGAAGTTTTGTAAGATCCCCTTACGCTATCCTCGCATTTCCAAACGCACTCCTTCACTTTCCGTCCCACTAGGCAAACCACTGGTTTTTTACAGTGAAGATTATTGTATGTGGAGTGATAAAATGAGGCACCATCTAACCTCACTCCACGCTAGTATTTGGGACATTGTTAAATTTGGTGCGCAGGAACCATCCGTGAGGGATGAAGGCTATGACTCGGACGAGGTAGCCCAAATTCGGCACTTCAACTCCCAAGCCACTATTATACTCCTTGCCTCTCTAAGTCGAGAGGAGTATAATAAGGTGCAAGGGTTGAAGAGTGCCAAAAAGATTTGGGATGTACTCAAGACCGCGTATTGGGGCAAAGGCAAAGATGCTACCCTGCGCTCCAGCCTTCGTCTATCTCGCTGCACCGATAGGAAGCAGAACGACCGGTGAGGCCCACCCTTCGTCTTCTACACTACAAGACGAAGGCCTACGACGGCGTCGCCCCGTCCCACGTCCTCACTCCACCTGGAGGCCCACGTGGGATTCGGCCCATTATAACGGGCCCCACACGGATAAGTGTGTTACGGGCCCGATTTGTAATAGCTTTTCTGTAATGACAGTCTGTAGCCCTCCTTTACAGGAATATTCCAAGGATAGACCGGGTGCCTGAGGGTACATGCGTCCTTACATTGAGACGTTGGGCACTCAGGCACCTATAAATACCCCCGTACAGTGCCCTTGAGAGGCTAGATTAACAGAGCAATTGCCGCCTCGAGTTAAACCGTGTTCACATTTCTCTCACTCCCCTGTTGGAATCAGCTTGCATGGGAGCGCAAGCTCTAACATTGGCGCCCACCGTTCGTGCTACAAGAAAACCACCCACGATGGCACCCAAAAGAGCTAACTCGAAGGCAGCCCCATCCGTCGACGAAGCAGCGAAGGCAGCACTGCTAGGTGAGAAAAAGGGCAAGGCCCTCGCCGACAACACCCACCAAGGAGCTGGCGAAGACGAAGCACATAGTAAGAGATAGCGCAACGATCAACACACTCCAGAAGGCACCCTCCGCACCTGCAGCTCCGAAGGACAGCCACAAGCGCCACCCCAGGCTTCGCACCACCAGAGGATGAGGATGCAACCGAGGATGGCAAGGTCCTCGGTGTCTCCACAGAAGAACAGCTACAGCTATGGGCCCTGCGCCTCAAAAACTGTAACCTCCAGAAGCAGAAGGAAATCCTCGAGGCCAAGCACCAACGTGTCTCTGCACAGGCCAAGGTGCACCAAATGATACGAGATGAGGAGCAGAGGGCTCAAGAACTTGAGCAGGAGATTGCGCTCATGCAGCGCGAAGGCCAACATGATCTGCAGCACGGCCCGCCCCTCTAGCAGCGCGCGCCAGTCGGAGACCTATTCGTTCCTCAGCGTGGACCCTTCATCCCGCATGCCGCAGCTTTCCAAGGCATCAATTACCTTGATGAGCGGAGCCCCTGGTGCTTCAACTGCAGGTGTCACCATGGCCCGCCAACTTCAGGGCAGGGACCTACCCCAAGTATAACGGCAGCATCGACCCAGCACAATACATCATGAGCTATCAAGTCACTGTCGCATCATCCGGAGGGGACGACGCCACGATGGCCAAGTCCTTCATCATTGCCCTCGAGGGTCTGGCCCTAACCTGGTGTCGGCGTTTCGAGACCGGGGGGGGGGGTCCCTGAGCCGACGAGTGAGTGTGCCGCGTGCCCCAGCCCAGATGGGTCGAGCGCGTGGGCGAGCGCGAAGGGGGGAAAGAGCGAGGTGGCCGGAGCCGGGTCGTGAGGGAGGCGGAGATCCCGCGGCCTTCGTGTTCGTCCCGCGCCCAGGTCGGGTGCGCTTGCAGTAGGGGGTTACAAGCGTCCGCGCGGGTGAGGGGAGCGAGCGGCCCCAAGAGAGCGCCTGCCCCTGCCCTCGTTCCCGCGAGGCCAACCCTCTCTAAGAAGGCCCTGGTCCTTCCTTTTATAGGCGCAAGGAGAGGATCCAGGTGTACAATGGGGGTGTAGCAGAGTGCTACGTGTCTAGCGAGGGAGAGCTAGCGCCCTAAGTACATGCCAAGGTGGCAGCCGAAGAGACCTTGGCACCCAGCTGGTGTGGTGTCGTGGCTGTTGGTGGAGCAACGGAGCCTGGCGGAGGGACAGCTGTCGGAGCTGTTGGGTCCTTGCTGACGTCCCCCTGCTTCCGTAAGGGAGCTGAGAGCCGCCGTCGTCATAGGGCTAGCGGGGCGCCATCATTGCCTATCTGGCGGAGCTAGCCAGATGGGACGTTGGTCTTGTTCTCTGCGGCCCGAGTTGGCTCGGGGTAGGGTGATGATGGCGCTTCCTGTTGACGTGGCGGACTTGTGCCCTAGGTCGGGCGACGTGGAGGCTCCTCCGAAGCCGAAGTCGAGTCTGTCCTGCATGGCCGAGGCCGAGCCCGAGCTCCTGGGTCGGGCGAGGCGGAGGTCGTTCGGCAGAGGCCAGGGCGGAGTCCGACCCCTGGGGTCGGGCGGAGCGGAGTTCGCCGTCTTCCGGGGCCTTAGCCCGAGTCCGAGCCCTGGGTCGGGCGGAGCGGAGTTCGCCGTCTTCCGGGGCCTTAGCCCGAGTCCGAGCCCTGGGTCGGGCGGAGCGGAGTTCGCCGTCTTCTGGGGCCTTAGCCCGAGTCCGAGCCCTGGGTCGGGCGGAGCGGAGTTCGCCGTCTTCCGGGGCCTTAGCCCGAGTCCGAGCCCTGGGTCGGGCGGAGCTTCCTATGGCACCCTCGGCAAGGCCTGGCTGCCCGTCAGTCTCACTCTTTGCGTTAAATGCCCCTGTGACTTGGTCGGTCGGCGCGGCGATTTAGTCAGGGTTGCTTCTTATCGAAGACAAGGCCTTGGGCGAGCCGGAGATGCGTCTGCCGTGAAAAGGGGGGCTCGAGCGAGACGGAAACACCTCAGGGTTGGCTGCCCTTGCCCGAGGCTAGGCTCGGGCGAGGCGTGATCGAGTCGCTCGTATGGACTGATCCCTGACTTAATCGCACCCATCAGGCCTCTGCAGCTTTATGCTGATGGGGGTTACCAGCTGAGAATTAGGCGTCTTGAGGGTACCCCTAATTATGGTCCCCGACAGTAGCCCCCAAGCCTCGAAGGGAGTGTTAGCACTCGCTTGGAGGCTTTCGTCGCACTTTTTTGCAAGGGGACCAGCCTTTCTCGGTTGCACTTTGTTCCGGTGGGTGCGCGCGAGCGCACCCGCCGGGTGTAGCCCCCGAGGCCTCGGAGGAGTGGTTTCACTCCTTCGAGGTCTTAATGCCTTGCGTAATGCTTCGGCTGGTCTGGTGGTTCCCTCATGCGAACTGGCCGTAGCCCGGGTGCACTGTCGGGGCCCAAGTTCTCGGGCTGGTATGTTGACGCTGTCAACGGTTTGGCCGGAGCCGGGTTTGCGAGAGCAGCCCCCGAGCCTCCGCACAGGGCGAGAGGGCGATCAGGGACAGACTCGGCTTTTTTACATACGCCCCTACGTCGCCTTTCCGCAAGGAGGAGGGGGGAGAGCGCCATGTTACCCTCGATGGGCACCGAACATGGTGTCTCCGGTGAGCTGCAATCGGGTAATCCGAGTGGACGTCCGTGCCCCGTTCGTTGGGGGTCGGCTAGGGGCCCGGAGGCACGCCCAAAAGTACCTGCGGGTGATCTGCCGGACCCGGTCCCCTGGCGACGGGGTCCGAGGGCTCGTTGCCTCCCTCCGATGGGATTCCGTTACAGGATCGTTCCCGCTGGTCGCGGAAATGTCCTAGGGTACCTCGGGAGCGCAGCCCGAGCCTTGGTTATGTATCGAACGTACCCCTGGTCATCCCTCGCTCGGTGTCTGAGGCGACTGTGAACCCTTCGGGGGGCCAGCCTTCGAACCCCTGATCAGTAATGGGCGCGGAGCCCGAGTAGCCTGAGGCGGCCGTGGAACCTTTCGGGAGGCCGACCTTCGAACCTCTGACCAGTAGTGGGTGTCGGGCCCACGCGATCTGAGGCGGCTGTTGAACCCTTCGGGGGGCCAGCCTTCGAACCCCTGATCAGTAAGGAGGCTCGGAGCCTAGTTCCTTCACGGGGAAGGATCCCTTTGGGGGTATCCCCTTTCCCGGTCCCTGTTGCAAGAGATAGAGAAAGAGAAAAAAGGGAAAAATGATACGAATTTGAACGACGTGGCGTACCTTTTTTGGTGTGGTCGTTTTGGCGAAGGCGAAGCGTTGCCAGCTGCTCCTGCCAGAAGCGTCGCCTGTCCAGCCGCGGAGTTAATGCGCCGGGGCGAGTAGTTGGCGAGGCTGCCGTTGCTCGTGCGCGATCTGTTCGAGGAACGGGTCACGGGCGCGTCGTCTTCACACCATGAGAGGGGGTTCTCTCGCTGCCTCCGGATGGGACGTGAGCTTGGCTGACGGCGTGACCGCTGCTCCCGTGCGCCTGCCACCGTCATTACTGCCGGCCCACTTTTGACCGTGTTTGACCGCTGCGTCCGGCTGGCGCTGCTGGGTCGCGCGCTGGGTCGCCTCGGGTCGCGGTATCGGTTCCGCAATCGAGGAGGTGCGGCGGTGGCGCAAGTGGTACAGTGGCTTGCATGCAGCATCCGGCGCGCCGGTCGCGCGACGCGTGGGCTTGAGCCTCCGTGCTGGCCTGTCAGGAGTCGGAGAGGCGCATCCACTTGGCGCGGTTGCATGCCGCCCGCATGGCTGTCTGCCCCTTTCGCCCGTTGGTCTGGGCAAAAGTGGAAGGTCCCTTGTAACCGCTGGGTGGTTGCGCGCGCTATGCGCGGCGGTTTGGCTTCTTCTGCTCGGAGCCGGTCTTCATGACATGCGGGACCCAGCCCCGCGCCACAGAGAAGGGCTTTGGAGGCGTGTTGGAGAAGACTCGGCCCGTGACGGTTGGGGGCGCAAGCAGGGAGAGTCGCCTTTAAAAGGAGGGCGACTCCTTCCGCAAGGCGACCATGTCTCCTTCTTCCCTGACGCACCGTGTCTTTCCACCTTCCAAGCCCCCGGATGGGGGAAACCGCCGTCTTTTCGTCCCATCGTTGGAGGAACGCAACTCCATGGGAGTTGGTACCTTTCAGCCATCGTTCGGCTTCAAGGATTTTCATCATGCAGCCCGGCTGCACCCCTCCACCGGCGGTCACCCAAGATGGTGACCTCCGGCTTGATGGTGGGGGAGAGCGAGTCGGGCTGCGGCCTCCGCCCCTTCCTCAGCCTCAAGGATTTTCATCACCAGGGCTGAGGAGGGGAGCGTGCCGAGTTGGGGTCGGTCCCTGCGCGGGCGGTGGCCCGCTCCTTCCCTCAGTGATCGGGGGGAAGGGTGGGAGTCGTCCGTGGCGCTAACAGCTGCACCGTGCACGGCTCTCTGAGCCGAGCAGTTTCGGAGCCGCTCCCGGTGCCGCCTCCCGCCACGGCAGCTGGAAGAGGTTCTTCCGCCGGCGCGACAGCCAGGGTTGGCCGTGGACCGACCTCCAACTCTACGGCCTTCTGCCCGTCCTTGCCTCTCGAGTTTGGGCAAGGGCGGGGGCCTCCTAGCAGCAGCATCCGGCATGAGGCCATCATTGCTGCTGTTCGGCCCCCCGGGGCAGAAGTCTTCATCGTCGCCGCTGTCGGGGCGGGCGATGACATGCCGTTCGTCGGTCTTCTGTTGCCCCGCAGGCCCACCCCTATCGAGTGGGGTTGTTCGTACCTGCGGAGGGGGAACCGGAGTTCCGTTTGTAATGGCACTTCGAGTGCCGGGTTTTTTGTTCATTTCGGCTTTCGGGGCCCGAACATGTATGTAATTTCGGCACGGAGCCGTGTTTTTTCCTCATTTTTCGAGCACTAAGACTCGCCTGTTGTTTGTCTGAACCACTTCACCAAGCATGAGTCGCCCCGTGTCAAGGTGACGAGTGAGGTATCCGTATCCCGGAGGCGTAGGAGTCCCTCGGCTCGGTCGGCCCTGCTGTCCGAGGCTCCTCTAGCTTAGTTAAAGAGACCCCTCGGCCGCTCTTCGACGAGCCGAGGCCAGGGGTAGCGATATCAGTATGAACAGAGGCGGAGTTGGCTCGAAAATGAAACCTGGTTGGCCAGAGCCTAGCCGGGTTGTCCGTTGGCAGGATCGACGTTGGAGTTGATCAGCCGAGGCTTCGGACCGGGCCGGCGCCCTTGGAAGATGGTTGGCCGAGGCCCCGGAGGTGGCCGGCCGAGCCGCCTGCTCGGGCCGGATTCCCGGAGAAGTTCCTGACAGCGATTGCCCGGGCGTGGTGATGACATCGTCCTTCGGAGCGGAGACACTCGGACCGTGTCGCCATCCAAGGCTAGGTCGGGCCTCGCCGAAGGTGCCATTGATGCCGAGGGCGTTGCTGCCTCCTCCAGCGTCAAGACCCGAGCCTGCAGGATCAGATTGTCTTGTAGTGTGTGCCTTGTGCGGCCGCCGAGGCCAGAACACACACCCTTGCTATGTTGTAAAGCTGCGTCTCTTTTCCTCTTGTTTCGAGTATCTGGACTTTTTGTCGGTAACAGGGATGTTGGTGCGAGCGAGAGTTGCTTCTCGCGGAAGGTGATGAGTGAGGTATCCGTATCCCGGAGGCGTGGGAGTCCCTCGGCTCGGTCGACCTTGCCGCTTATGCGTACTTTCACCCGTCCATGAGGCCCCATCACCGACTTGGTCGAGAAGGCTCGAAGGATCGCTTCAACAGAAGGGCTTCCGAACGTAAAGACTTGTTCGATCCGTGGAGCCACTTTATCCGAACGTGAGTTACTTATCGCAGAAGGTGATGAGTGAGGTATCCGTATCCCGGAGGCGTAGGAGTCCCTCGGCTCGGTCAGCCTTGGCTGCTTACGTGTACTCCGTCGTTTCCAGGACCCACTTTCCGAAGTAGTCAAAAAGCTCGAAAGATATTCTGGTAAAAGAGATTTTTTTTTTCGAGGAAAATTTTGACGCAGAGGGGGTTTCCCCCCTTTTAGCCCCCGAGGGAGGGTCGGGCTTTGCCGAGGCGAGGCCGACCCTTCCTTGTTGACTAAACTTTGCGTGGGTGCGAGGTATATGAACAACTTGGAAGCATCTTAAGGGTAGAAGCGACGTAGCTGTTGAATGTTCCAAGCGTTGCCGTAGACTTCGCCTTGACTGTTGGCCAGCTTGTACGTTCCGGGCTTCAGAACTTTGGCGATGACGAATGGCCCCTCCCAGGGGGCGTGAGCTTGTGCCTGCCTCGGGTGTCTTGCCGCAGCCGAAGCACCAGGTCGCCCACCTGGAGGTCTCGGGGTCGGACCCCTCGGGCGTGGTAGCGTCGCAGGGACTGCTGATACCGCGCCGAGTGTAGTAAGGCCCTGTCCCGAGCCTCTTCCAGCTGGTCCAGCGAGTCTTCTCGGCTAGCTTGGTTGCTTTGATCGTCGTAGGCCCTCGTCCTCGGGGAGCCGTATTCCAGGTCAGTGGGCAAGACGGCCTCGGCCCCGTAGACCAGGAAGAACAGCGTGAAACCCGTGGCTCGGCTCGGCGTCGTCCTTAGGCTCCAGACCACCGAGGGGAGTTCCTTCATCCATCGCTTGCCGAACTTGTTGAGGTCATTGTAAATCCGAGGCTTGAGCCCTTGTAGAATCATGCCGTTGGCACGCTCTACCTGCCCATTCGTCATGGGATGAGCTACGGCAGCCCAGTCCACCCGGATGTTGTGATCCTCGCAAAAATCCAAGAATTTTTTGCCGGTGAACTGGGTGCCGTTGTCGGTGATGATGGAGTTTGGGACCCCGAAGCGATGGATGATGTTGGTGAAGAACGCCACCGCCTGCTCGGACCTGATGCTGTTCAGGGGTTGGGCCTCGATCCACTTGGAGAATTTGTCGACGGCGACCAGCAGGTGCGTGTAGCCCCCGGGCGCCTTCTGCAGAGGGCCGACGAGGTCCAGACCCCACACAGCGAAGGGCCAGGTGATGGGTATCGTCTGCAGAGCCTGAGCGGGCAGGTGGGTCTGCTTCGCATAGAATTGACACCCTTCGCAGGTGCGGACAATTCTAGTGGCGTCAGCTACCGCCGTCGGCCAGTAAAAGCCTTGCCGGAAAGCGTTCCCGACAAGGGCTCGAGGCGCTGCGTGATGGCCGCAAGCCCCCGAGTGTATCTCTTGCAGGAGTTCCTGGCCTTCGGCGATGGAGATGCACCGCTGGAGGATGCCCGAGGGGCTGCGGTGGTAAAGCTCCTTCTCATCGCCCAGCAAGACGAACGACTTGGCGCGTCGCGCTACCCGCCGAGCCTCGGCTTGGTCGAGGGGTAGCTCTCCCTGGCGGAGATATTGCAGGTACGGGGTCTGCCAATCTTGATCAGGCGGGACCCCGCCCCGCTCCTCCTCGATGCGCAGCGCCTCGCCCTCGGGGGCCGAGGGTTCCTCGGGCTGAACCGAGGATGGCTCGGGCTGGGCCGAGGGTGCCTCGGACGAGGCCGAGGGCGCCTCGGGCTCGGGCGTGTCGCTGACCTTGACGGAGGGGTTGGCAAGCCATTCGGGATGGAATACCTCTTTGATGAACCCTGCTGCCATCAGCTTGTGGATCTCCTCGCCTATCACCCTGCGCCTTTCCTCGTCGAATCGGCGCAGTGGCTGTCTGTCCGGTCGGGCTCCGGCCCGAATATCCAGCGAGTGCTCGGCGACATCCCTCGGTATGCCGGGCATGTCCGAGGGACTCCACGCAAAGACGTCGGCGTTTGCGCGGAGAAAGTCGACGAGCACTGCTTCCTATTTGGGGTCGAGCCCGGAACCGATCCGGATCTGCTTGGAGGTGTCGCCACTGGGGTCGAGAGGGACGACCTTAACCGTCTCCGCTGGCTCGAAGTTGCCGGCGTGTCGCTTCACGTCCGGCACCTCTCGGGAGAGGTTTTCCAGGTCGGCGATGAGGGCCTCGGACTCGGCGAGGGCCTCGGCGTACTCCACGCACTCCACATCGCATTCGAACGCGTGCTTGTACGTGGGGCCGACGGTGATGACCCCGTTGGGGCCCGGCATCTTGAGCTTCAGGTAGGTGTAGTTGGGGATGGCCATGAACTTCGCGTAGCATGGCCTCCCTAACACTGCATGGTAGGTTCCTCGGAACCCGACCACCTCGAACGTCAAAGTCTCCCTTCGGAAATTGGAGGGTGTTCCGAAGCAGACAGGAAGGTCGAGCTGTCCGAGGGGCTGGACGCGCTTCCCAGGAATGATCCCGTGGAAGGGCGCAGCGCCTGCTCGGACAGAGGACAGATCGACGCGCAGGAGCCTGAGGGTCTCGGCGTAGATGATATTGAGGCAGCTGCCCCCATCCATCAGGACCCTGGTGAGCCTGACGTCGCCGATGATGGGATCGACGACGAGCGGGTACTTCCCCGGGCTCGGCACGTGGTCGGGGTGGTCATCTTGGTCGAAGGTGATGGGCTTGTCGGACCAGTCTAGGTAGACTGGTGCCGCCACCTTCACCGAGCAGACCTCCCGATGCTCTCGCTTGCGATGCCGAGCCGAGGCATTCGCCGCATGCCCTCCGCAGATCATGAAGCAGTCGCGGACCTCGGGGAACCCTCCTGCTTGGTGATCTTCCTTTTTGTCGTCGTCGCGGGCCCTGCCACCCTCTGCGGGTGGCCCTGCCTTGTGGAAGTGGCACCGAAGCATGACGCACTCCTCGAGGGTGTGCTTGACGGGCCCCTGATGGTAAGGGCACGTCTCCTTGAGCATCTTGTCGAAGAGGTTGGCACCTCCGGGGGGCTTCCGAGGGTTCTTGTACTCGGCGGCGGCGACAAGGTCTGCGTCGGCGGCGTCGCGTTTCGCTTGCGACTTCCGCCTGCCTTTCTTCTTGGCGCCGCGCGGAGTAGACGCCTCGGGAGCATCTTCCGACGGGCGGCCCTGGGGCTGCTTGTCTTTTTGGAAGATGGCCTCGACCACCTCCTGGCCAGAGGCGAACTTGGTGGCGATGTCCATCAGCTCGCTCGCCCTGGTGGGGGTCTTGCGACCCAACTTGCTCACCAGGTCACGGCAAGTGGTGCCGGCAAGGAACGCGCCGATGACATCGGAGTCGGTGATGTTGGGTAGCTCGGTGCGCTGCTTCGAGAACCGCCGGATGTAGTCCCGAAGAGACTCTCCCGGCTGTTGCCGGCAGCCCCGGAGGTCCCAGGAATTCCCGGGGCGCACGTACGTGCCCTGGAAGTTGCCGGCGAATGCTTGGACCAAATCCTCCCAGTTGGAAATCTGCCCCGGAGGCAGGTGCTCCAACCAAGCGCGAGCAGTGTCGGAGAGGAACAGGGGGAGGTTGCGGATGATGATGTTGTCGTCGTCCGTTCCACCCAGTTGACAGGCCAGGCGGTAGTCCGCGAGCCACAATTCCGGTCTTGTTTCCCTCGAGTACTTTGTGATAGTAGTCGGGGGTCGGAATCAGGTCGGAAACGGCGCCCGCCGAATGGCTCGGCTGAAGACCTGCGGACCGGGTGGTTCGGGCGAGGGACTCCGGTCCTCCCCGCTATCGTAGCGTCCCCCATGCCTGGGGTGATAGCCTCGGCGCACCCTTTCGTCGAGGCGGGCTCGATGGTCGCGATGAGGGTGCTCGCCGCCGAGGTGGCCCGGGGCCGCAGGCGCGGTGTTGCGCGTGCGTCCGGTGTAGACCGAGGCTTCCCGCATGAGTCGGGAAGTCGCGGCACGAGGTTCCGAGGGGTACCCCTGCCTTCGGGAGGCAGAGCTCTCGGCCCGCCGGGCCGCAGCGCCTTCCAGGAGATGCTTGAGCTCTCCCTGGATTCGCCGACCCTCGGTGTTTGATGACTCCGGCATCGCGCGGAGGAGCATCGCTGCGGCTGCCAGGTCCTGACCGGTCCCGCCGGATGCGGGTAGCGGCCTGTCCCTGGCATCATTGGCGATGCGGTGCTGGATGCCTTGGGGCAGGTGACGTATTTCTCCGGCCGGGGGCTGGCCCGCCCATACCTGCCCGACGTCCCGGCGGATCGACTCGAGCGCTCCTGCCCCCTCGTCGAGCCTGGCCTGTGCCCCGCGGACTTGCTCGAGCTGTGGGTCGTAACCCCCCACTGGAACGGGGACCACAACTAGCTCCCACGGGATGTCGGCGCGAGGCACTGGCCTAGGGAGATCACCATCCTCCGGCATGCCGAGACGGCTGCCTCCGGAGGGATCCCCTAGCTCGACGTGGAAACATTCGCGGCTCGGGCCGCAGTCCTTGTCGTCAAGGCTGCGGCTGCCGTCGGAACAGTCGGAGAGGCAGTAGTTGCATGCGGTCATGAAGTCCCGCATGGCACTGGGGTTGCCAGATCCAGAGAAATCCCAGCAGATGCTGGGGTCGTCATCTTCCTCGGACCCAGAGGGCCCGTAGGTCGAGACGCCCGTCAATCGGTCCCAAGGCGACCGCACACGAAACCCAAGAGGGGTTGCATTCACCTCAACGCGAGCGCCCGCCAAAGCGAGGTCGCTAGGCGGGTTGAGGTCGAGTCGAAATGACGAAGGATGGGAAGCAGTCGGTACCTTTTGGTCGACGAGGAGCGACGAAGTCACCTCGGGGGCTGATCGCGCCGTCGTCCTGGGTACGAGGGCGACGTCCTGCAGGCCCTCCGTGAGCGTGCTGGCGTCGTCCACTTGCTCGACAGCCGACGGAGCGCAGCCTCCCGCTCGGCCCTGGTTGCCCCGTCTCCTCCTCCGATGGCGAGGGAGAGGATGGGGCGAGCTCGAAAGTTGTCCTTCCCCCACGCGGGAAAGACGTCGTCGATTCCGCCGTCGGCGGGCGGGTTGTCGGCCACCATTGTCGCCGCCGCGCGGCGGTGGAAGGAGTATCATGTCGTAGCCGCCGCCGAAAGACATGAACTCGAGGCTCCCGAAACGGAGCACCGTCCCAGGTTGGAGAGGTCGTTGGAGACTGCCCATCTGGAGCTTGACGGGAAACTGCTCGTCAACACGCAGCAGGCCCCTACCTGGCGCGCCAACTGTCGGCGTTTCGAGACCGGGGGGGTCCCTGAGCCGACGAGTGAGTGTGCCGCGTGCCCCAGCCCAGATGTGTCGAGCGCGTGGGCGAGCGCGAAGGGGGGAAAGAGCGAGGTGGCCGGAGCCGGGTCGTGAGGGAGGCGGAGATCCCGCGGCCTTCGTGTTCGTCCCGCGCCCAGGTCGGGTGCGCTTGCAGTAGGGGGTTACAAGCGTCCGCGCGGGTGAGGGGAGCGAGCGGCCCCAAGAGAGCGCCTGCCCCTGCCCTCGTTCCCGCGAGGCCAACCCTCTCTAAGAAGGCCCTGGTCCTTCCTTTTATAGGCGCAAGGAGAGGATCCAGGTGTACAATGGGGGTGTAGCAGAGTGCTACGTGTCTAGCGAGGGAGAGCTAGCGCCCTAAGTACATGCCAAGGTGGCAGCCGGAGAGACCTTGGCACCCAGCTGGTGTGGTGTCGTGGCTGTTGGTGGAGCAACGGAGCCTGGTGGAGGGACAGCTGTCGGAGCTGTTGGGTCCTTGCTGACGTCCCCCTGCTTCCGTAAGGGAGCTGAGAGCCGCCGTCGTCATAGGGCTAGCGGGGCGCCATCATTGCCTATCTGGCGGAGCTAGCCAGATGGGACGTTGGTCTTGTTCTCTGTGGCCCGAGTTGGCTCGGGGTAGGGTGATGATGGCGCTTCCTGTTGACGTGGCAGACTTGTGCCCTAGGTCGGGCGACGTGGAGGCTCCTCCGAAGCTGAAGTCGAGTCTGTCCTGCATGGCCGAGGCCGAGCCCGAGCTCCTGGGTCGGGCGAGGCGGAGGTCGTTCGGCAGAGGCCAGGGCGGAGTCCGACCCCTGGGGTCGGGCGGAGCGGAGTTCGCCGTCTTCCGGGGCCTTAGCCCGAGTCCGAGCCTTGGGTCGGGCGGAGCGGAGTTCGCCGTCTTCCGGGGCCTTAGCCCGAGTCCGAGCCCTGGGTCGGGCGGAGCGGAGTTCGCCGTCTTCCGGGGCCTTAGCCCGAGTCCGAGCCCTGGGTCGGGCGGAGCGGAGTTCGCCGTCTTCCGGGGCCTTAGCCCGAGTCCGAGCTCTGGGTCGGGCGGAGCTTCCTATGGCGCCCTCGGCAAGGCCTGGCTGCCCGTCAGTCTCACTCTTTGCGTTAAATGCCCCTGTGACTTGGTCGGTCGGCGCGACGATTTAGTCAGGGTTGCTTCTTATCGAAGACAAGGCCTTGGGCGAGCCGGAGATGCGTCTGCCGTGAAAAGGGGGGCTCGGGCGAGACGGAAACACCTCAGGGTCGGCTGCCCTTGCCCGAGGCTAGGCTCGGGCGAGGCGTGATCGAGTCGCTCGTATGGACTGATCCCTGACTTAATCGCACCCATCAGGCCTCTGCAGCTTTATGCTGATGGGGGTTACCAGCTGAGAATTAGGCGTCTTGAGGGTACCCCTAATTATGGTCCCTGACACCTGGTACACACGGCTGCCCCCGTTATCCATTGACTCCTGGAGAAGTCTCCGGGACAAATTTCTGCTCAACTTCCAAGGGTACCGCCCAGACACCGATGCCTTGGCCGAATTGTCACTCTGCAAGTAGATGGAGAGAGAAACCCTGCGGGAGTACTACCGCAAGTTTTTGACTCTCAAGTCACAACTGCCTTCGGTTGATGACCAAATCTCCATTCACTACGCCATCAGCGGCCTTCGGGCTGGCGTCCTTTATAGCCACTGCATCAGGGATCCACCCAAGAACCTCCAAGAGCTGTATCAGCTGTTCGAAAAATATGCCAGATCCGAAGAGCTCCACCAGCGCAAGGTTGAGTCCCAGAGGAAACCTAAGGACCCTCCGTAGTCCAGCCGAATGTGGACGAGACCTTCGCAGTCAGACTTCGGTCGGGACGGCCGCAGTCAGCAGTAGGTACATAACATCGCCAACCAGCACCCCCGCTGGTGAGGCCCCTCGCCGCCAAGATTATCCCCCCTAGGGCCGCGGCAATGGAACTCGTGGTCAGGGCCGAGGACGGGCGCAACAGCCGCGCCGATTTTACTGCTTGTTTCATGGCGAAGACTGTGCACACCCAACAAGGGACTGCCCGGAAACGAAGGCCACTAGGGACAGGATGTCTCGGGCGCAACCAGCCGACAACCCAAGAGTTGTCGCGCACACATATCAACAACTCCCACAACCATACAACCACGGCCCCACACAACATCCACCTAACCACGCATACCAACACCACCAGGAGGTACAAATCGTACCTCCCCCACCCCCACCTCCACACCCACAATAGCCAAACATCCACCACCCAAACCACCCCCAAGCACCAAAACAAGAAGACTTCGTGGATCAGCCATATCGCGGAGTCATTCACATGATCACTGGGGGGTCCAGTGTCGACTTCGACATGAAGCGACAGAAGAGGGACCACTACCGCAGCGTCAACCACGTTGCCGTCACCAGTCCAGTCTTGCAGACAAAGTGGTCCCATGTGCCGTTGACCTTCGACGCCAGAGATGTCGACCTGCGCAGCGCACCCCACATCGACGCCATGGTCATCAACTGCAGCGTGGCAGGCTGGGACCTACACAAAGTCTTAGTTGACAATGGTAGCCAGGCCGACATCATTTTCCTCCACGCCTTCGACCGCATGGGCATCAGCCACAGCTTGCTGAAGCCTTCGGACAACCCCTTATATGGCTTCGGCGGCAAGGGCACCTTCCCTGTGGGCAAAATAGAGCTACCCCTGTCCTTCAGTGTAGCACCCAATGCACGAAGTGAGCAGCTCACTTTTGACATCGTCGACATGGTGTACCCGTACAATGCCATAATGGGTCGGGGCTCCATCAATAAGTTTGAGGCAGCCATTCACGGACTTTACCTGTGCATGAAAATCCTGGGCCCGCAAGGTGCGATCACAGTCCATGGCAACCAGCAGGCCGCACGCAACATAGAAAGAGACTTCGTTCCAGGACAAAGGAACGTACACTGCCTCATGGCGCAGCACGAGGTCCCCGAGGCTACCCGCCCAACCGCCAACGAGCATGAAAAGGCATAGCTGCAGAGCAACGATGGGACGAAGATAGTTCCCCTTGACCAGGCAACACCCAAGCAAACGGTCATCATAAGCGAAGACCTTACTTCGCATGACGAGGAGAGACTCATCTCCTGTCTTTCCAAAAATAAGGACGTCTTCGCTTGGTCCGCCCTCGACCTGGTCGGAGTCAGTCGCACCATTATCGGGCATAGCTTGGGCATCGACCCTTCGGTGAGGCCGAAGAAGCAGAGGCTGCATAAAATGTCTGATGAGAAGACAGAAGCAGCCAAGGCCAAGGTACACTGCCTGCTTGAGGCCAATTTCATCGAACCAGTCGCCTACCCTACGTGGCTCACCAACGTAGTCATGGTGCAAAAGAAGAGCGGCAAGTGGCGGATGTGCATTGATTTCACCAGCCTCAACAAGGCCTGCCCCAAGGATAATTTCCCCCTGCCTCGGATCGACAAGATCGTCGATAGTGCGGCCGGGTGTGAAGTCATGTCACTCCTTGACTGCTTCTTCGGCTATCACCAGATATATATGAAGGAGGAAGACAAGGCCAGCACCAGTTTCATAACACCCTTCGACATGTACTGCTTCATCAGAATGGCGGAGGGACTAAAGAACGCTGGGTCCACGTTCTCTCGCCTCACCAAGACAGTGCTCGAGAGCCAAGTCGGTAGAAACATATTTACGTATGTGGATGACATCGTCGTCGCCAGCAAAAGCAAAGAGGACCATCTGGCTGACCTCGCAGAAACATTCACGAACATGCGGGACGCACGACTTCGCCTAAAACCTGAAAAGTGTGTCTTCGGCGTTTGCCAGGGGAAGATACTGGGCTACCTGGTGTCACACCGCGGGATCGAAGCCAACCCGACCAAGATCCAAGCTATCATCAACATGACGCCCCCACAGTCAGCCAAAGACATCCAACGACTGACAGGTAGATTGGCCGCCCTCAACAGGTTCATTTCCAAGTCCACCGAGCGAACCTTACCTTTCCTCAAAACGCTACGTGGCGCAAAGGAGTTTGCATGGGGACCAGAGCAAGCGGCGGCCTTCGCATCACTAAAGCAGCACCTATCAGAGCTGGCAATTCTTACAAGCCCCAACCCCTCGCTACCCCTGTTGCTCTACGTCGCAGCTTCATCGCATGGGTTCAGCGCAGCGCTAGTTCAAGAACAGGACAGAGAGGGCACGACCAGGAAGTGTCCAGTTTATTACGTCTCCGAAGTACTCATGACATCTAAATGCAACATGACAGAACTGGAAAAAATCGCCTACGCAGTCGTTATGGCTTCGTGCAAGTTGCGCCACTATTTTGAAGCGTTCAAGGTGCGGGTCACCTCGGACAGGGGATTCGGCGAATTATTCAGAAACTCGGAGGCATCTGTCCGAATCGCCAAATGGGCAGCCGAGCTTTTCAGCTACCATATCACCTTCGAGCCTAGGACAACCATCAAGTCACAAGTCCTGGCAGACTTCATCGTCGACTGGACTGGGCCAATAACACAGCCGAACATGTCTGCATAGATGGTGTGGACCATCCACTGCGACGGTGCATGGTGCCATGCGGGGGCAGGCGTAGAGGCAGTCATTACTTCACCCACAGGGGTCAAGCATAGATATGCAGCACGTCTCAGCTTTGCTTTGGAGTCCGACGGATGCACCAACAACGTAGCAGAGTACGAAGCTGTCATCCTCGGCCTTCGCAAGCTACGGGCACTTGGTGTCACTACCTGCATAATTAGAACAGACTCCAAAGTAGTTGCCAGCCAAGTCGAGAAAGATTATGCAGCAAAGGACCCCGCACTTATGCAGTATCTCGCGGTTGTCCGCAGTCTCGAGAGATAGTTCAAGGGATTTACCTTGCAGCACGTGGACCGAGCCAAGAACGAGGAGGCCGACGCATTGGCCAAGGCAGCCGCCAGAGGCGAGGCCCTGCCCTACGACGTATTCTACCATGTCATCGGCATGCCAGCCGTTCGCAACCCAGAGGGCCTCCAAATAACCAATGACACCGAGGGCCACCGCATAGTCAACCTCATCATGACCGAAGACTGGCGGGCACCAATAACCATGTTCCTGTAGGGATATTACCATCCAAGCGATATCAACGAGGCCAAGCGCCTCAAACACCGAAGCCAGGACTTCGCTCTCATTGAGGGACAACTTTACAAGAAGGGGGTCAGTCAACCCATGCTTAAATGCGTCACCGAGACCAAAGGCGTCTAGATCCTGCACGAAGTCCACAGCGGAACTTGCGGCTCTCACGCGGGGCCTAGGGCCCTAGCTGCCAAGGTGATCCATCAAGGCTTCTACTGGCCTGCTATGATCTGTGCCGCGAATCGGGTCACAAGGTTGTGCGAAGCCTACCAAAAGTTTTCTCCACACTTGGGAAACCCTTCGCAGTTCACAAAGCTAATCGCCCACGCGTAGCCCCTTCAGCGCTGGGGCCTGGACATTGTCGGGCCACTACCCACGGCCCAAGGGAACCTCAAGCTCACCGTCGTCGCCGTCGAGTATTTCACCAAGTGGATCGAGGCAAGAGCAGTATCCAGAATAACATTGAAGACTGCCCAGAAATTCTTCTGGCAAAACATTGTTTGCCGATTCGGAGTCTCGTCCGAGCTCATAGTTGACAATGGCAAACAATTTGACAGCCAAGACTTCAGGGACTTCTGCTTCTCCATTGGCACCAAGCTTGCCTTCGCCTCAGTATATCACCCACAATCCAACAGCATCGTGGAGCGCGCCAATGGCAAGATTTTCACGGCGATCAAGAAAATGCTCCTCGATGACAAGAAGGGTAAATGGGCCGACCTGCTACCTGAAGCAGTCTGGGCGCTGGACACGACCGAGTGTTGGGTGACCGAATTAACTCCCTTTCGCCTGCTATATGGCTCGGAGGCCATGACCCCGCAGGAAATCAAGCATGGGTCCCCAAGGACAAGCGCTTCAGCCGCACCCAACATAGACGAGCTAACCTCCAAAGATCTCATCGACGGAGACCGTGTCTTCGCCCTACAGGCCCTCAATAAATACCAAGCCCAAACAAAGACCTGGCGCGACCACGCAGTCGTCTCGAGAGAATTCAACGAAGGGGACCTCGTACTCATCCGAACAACCCGGATAGAGTCACGAGGTAAGCTGGAGCCGAAGTGGGAAGGACCATTCATCGTCAAGACGAAGTCGTCTCCCAGCGCGTACAGGCTAACAACGTAATCTGGCGAAGACCTGGAGCATTCCTGGAACATAGATAATCTGCGCAAATTTTTTGTTTGACTCCTCAGGGCCATCACGCCCTTGTAATTCACCAAACACTATCATTCTGGCTCGTACTCTTTTCCTCCCGGGGGTGAGGTTTTTAATGAGGCGGAGCCATGCAATATACCCACAAAAATCCCCCGCAAAAATTAAGACACGTCGAAAAAGACCGCATCGACGGTCTTCGGCATTCGACCACACCAAAGTCACCGCGAGGGGCAGCGCTTACTACCCTCGCGTGCGACACTCCGCGCAAAAGTCGCCTACGGGTGCAGCCGGAATAGCATAATAAGTGCGTGAAATCGAAGTCTTTTCCAAAAGACTATCCATGCAAAAGTCACCTACGGGTGCAGTCGGAATAGCACAATAAGTGCGTAAAATCGAAGTCTTTTCCAAAAGACTATCCGTGCAAAAGTCGCCTACGAGTGCAGCCAGAAGAGCACAATAAGTGCGTAAAATCGAAGTCTTTTCCAAAAGACTATCCGTGCAAAAGTCACCTACGGGTGCAGCCGGAACAGCACAATAAGTGCGCAAAATCGAAGTCTTTTCCAAAAGGCTATCCGTGCAAAAGTCGCCTACGGGTGTAGCCGGAATAGCACAATAAGTGCATAAAATCGAAGTCTTTTCCAAAAGACTATCCATGCAAAAGTCGCCTACGGGTGCAGTCGGAACAGCACAATAAGTGCGCGAAATCGAAGTCTTTTCCAAAAGACTATCCGTGCAAAAGTCGCCTACGGGTGCAGCCGGAACAGCACAATAAGTGCGCGAAATCGAAGTCTTCTCCAAAAGATTATCCATGCAAAAGTCGCCTACGGGTGCAGCCAGAAAAGCACAAGTGCGCAAAATCGAGGTCTTCTCCAAAAGACTCCGCGCAAAAGACGCCTACGGGTGCAGCCGGACTAACTCAACAAATGTGTAAAATCAAAGACTTCCCCAAAAGCACCCGAACACAAGCCGCCTACGGGCGCGGCCGGATCAACGAAGGCACGCAGCCTCATCATACAAATCATAGCTACATACACACAGCGAGGGCATCACACATTACAATGGCTCAACCTTCGGGATGATACCCATCTCCCTGTAGTTGAACAACATTATCCTCATTTCCTCACCATCAAAAAGATTTCGCAACTCACCCTCACCTACACTCGCCCCAGCCGGCGAGGACAACAATTCCCGTTTGGCAGTCCCGTCCACATGAAGACGACCACCCTCCACCTTACCATGATGACGCCTATCACTTCGCGACAACTCACTCACTCTCCGCTTCGCCACCGCCCTTCGCCGCCTATGCCCAGCACTCGCACCCGAAATATCATCACCCATCACATGCAGAGAAGTCTCCACCACAGCCACATCCAATGCTGCAAAATAGTCCAAGTCCTCATCCAAAGACTCCTCTGTCCACACAATCGAAATCCCAGAATCATCAGACTCAAAAAACTTAGACACAGAATCATCAGAATCGTCTTCAGCAACCACGGTCGAAGCCGCCACAAAATTAGCATTGTCAGTAGCAGTTGCGTGCTTAGGCCCAAAACCCTGAACCTACGCAGCAACCGAGGATCAGTAACACTCAGACAAAATTTACAAACTCCCCCCACCTATTTAGCCACCTGCGAAGGTCAGGCCGTGGCCGTGGGGTCTTCGACTGCCGGCTCAGCCACCACCTTCAAGGCATCTTCGACCGTCAGCGCAAGGGCCGACACAAGATCTTCGCCGGCCACAGTAGGCATGCACACAGCCGAGGGGCCTTCACCAGCATCCGAGGGCAGCACCGGATTGACCTCCGCAGCCTTGGGCGGCGCGCCGGCCAGACCTCCAAAGTCCTTGACGTCCTCGGCACGCTCCATCTGCAGCAACAGCACATTCACTCAGCAAAAACCACACATACCCACACATACAACCACACAAAAAATGACCTTCACTTTCTCTCTCGCCCGATCGGATCGCTCCCTGATCGCCTCCCGACCATGCAGACCCCACATCCTATCGAAAAGTGCCCCCGCTGACTGCTTCACCACAGGGTCCTCGGCCTTGAAGATCTCGCGTTCAAAGTTATCGTCTGATTGGTCGAAGACCTCGTAGTGCCTGCAGCCCTCGCAGGACAACGCATTCATGGCCCCCTCGCAGGTGACGAGGGAGAAAAAGAACATGAAACCCTCCACAATGGTCAGGAGCACCAGCAGCTCCTCCTGCAATCATTCGAGGAAGCGAAGGCCTGCTTCCCGGTCGGGTACTTCAAAGTCAGCAGTCCGCGCACCCAGCTCGCAGTACGAGTCCATGAACTGTCCATGTGTCCGCTCAACTTCCGAGCGCGTAGAGGCCTCGGCCTTGTCCACGCGGCCGCACAAGGCGTTGAACCTTGCCTCCAGCTCTTCGGCGCGTTGACTGGCGAGACTGCTCTCCGCCCACGCCACTTTGGCCTCCGCTTGTGCAGCCTGCGCCTCAGCGATGGCCTAGTTCGCACCCCTCCTCTCCTCCACCAGCTGGCGCCGGAGGTCTATCTTCTCGGCCTCCAAGGCGGCCACTTTCTCTGCCAGCCTGCGGTTTTTGCTTTTCGCAGCCGACTTCTTTCGGATGGCATCCGCGTGCTGTGCCCGAAGTCTCTCGACATCGGCAGCCACGTCCGCAGTCAGGACACCCGACGCCATGCGGTCGGTGAAGTCGGCCGCCTAACAAAAGCACATGAGACCCAAAACCTCATGCAAACAACAAACATCGAACTCCAGCACAACTTACTTGCTTCAGCTACTGCGACAGCTGCTGCGACACCTCCCTCAGCCGCTGGGACATGGAGCACGCCACGTCCTTGGCGGCATCGGCTGACAGAATCTCGCCGCTCGCGCAGAAAGCGATCCACGGGTCTCGCGCGGCACCCTTCGCCGCAACCACCGCCGTTGGCAACGCGGTAGCCGCCGAAGGCGGGACAACAACCAATTGCCCTTCACCCGACCCTGCAACATATCACCGGTCAAACAACTAGCTAAAAAAACTTACCAACAAAATAATCCTCGACACTGATGTTCGTGCCGAAGTAGCCAACACGTCTCCCCGGTGAAGGCAGCTCCTGTCCTTTCGCGGATCCGCCCGGGAGAGGCTTGGTTCTGCCAGAGGCGGCAGTCTTCACGCTCGCTGATGCCTTGCTAGATCCGGGCACGACCGGTTTCGCAGCCGACATCGACTGGCTACTGCCGGAGGCGGCAGCCTTCGCGCTCCCCCGCGCCCTCTTCGCCTCACGCCTAGGATCTGCGATCCTGACGACCGCCCGGCGCTTCTGCGCAGCGTCTTGATGGTCCTTGTTCATCACTGCCGACACAACAGCAGCAATATTCCGTCCGTAAGGAAACACCTTCAAATCACGAGCCACACGAGACGTAAAGAAGTCTTCGCCAGCCGCGCGGGGGATCAGAACATTCTTGGGCCATCGACCCCCGGTAACCTCCAACATTCGCGCCGAAGACTCGCGGAGCTCGGGCGAAGACATCCTTCCCCCGAGGGCTACGCACGTCCCCATCAACTCCATAGCAAAACTATCGGAAACCCCCAGTTCCCCCACTGCAGTACCTAATTTCCTCTTCTTAGCGGCTAGGGCGGCCTCCTGCAAGGGGTCTTCTTCAGTCACGACCACTAGCCCTTTCCCGCGGCTGTCGACGGTGTCTTCGCCGGGATAACCACCGTATGGCAAGCCATTCAATTCGAAGACCCGATTCAATCTATCGTTGGCCCCACGGATATCCTAGCTCCGCACACCCTCTGTCCTCGGCACATAGCGCCCCACGATCCTCGCCGCACCGTCTTCCACTTCGCGCACGAATGCGGCGGGATCCCGACCATGCACATCCAACGCGAAGGCTAGACTTCACACCCGCTGCCCGCCCTAGGACGGCATCTCGCGAGGGCATACTTCGCCCAGCGCCCAGCCATGTGCCAAGGGCCATACCCCATACCCGATAAATTCCTCCACTAAATCGCGCCCGCTACTCATGCGGGCAGCGCACCGATGGGCTCCTTCGTTTTCATCATCCTCCGCCACCTCAAACTGCGGGTACGCCACATAATAATGGGAACACATGACGGCCACAGGGAGTCCTAGGTGGTCTTCAATTGCGCCTTCAGAAACGTAAAACCAGAAACCCCACCAGTTGCCCCACTTATTGCGGGCATAGGGAACCAACTCCACGACTTCCATCGAAGTCTTGCCGGTCCTCGGCGTAAACGTGCACGATCCAAACTGTGCAATCTCATGTCCAATTTTCCTCTTTTGCCAATGCAGACAGTAATGCATCACGAAGACCTCCACAGAGGGCTGACCACCATACGAAGTCACCGCCCAAACATACTTCGCCAGGGCCACCACATCATTCAGCGTTAGCTGGTGGACCTGGACCTCGAATCTCCGTAGCACCTCCACCACGAACCGATGTGCAGGCAGACGAAGGCCAGCGGTGAAAAACGCTTCAAACACGACCAACTCGCCTTCTGGCTTGGGGACCTCCTTCGCCCCCGGGACACGCCCCACTCCGCTGCCAAAATATCCAAGCTGCTGCATATCCTGGATGCGGACCGAGGAAATCCGCGACACGCCAAACTCCACTGTATCACCAGGACGTAGCTCCTCCGCCGCCATGTTGCTCAAAGTGTCCTCAGACGATGCGCCGACCGACGGCGTATTTGCAGTAGACGAGGAAGAGGACGGCATGGCTACGTACCACCAGCGGCGGCGGGCGGTCTGCTTGACGAGGGCCAGATCTCCGATGAGCAGGAGCAAGGAGGGCAGGCGAGCGGACGAACGGTTTCAAAAGGAGGCTAGGGTTTTGCGACGCCTAGAAAGAGAGCCTAACCCACGCCGCCCCGCCCCCCATTTTATACACGGGACGCGACGCTTCGGGAAACCCGCAGTCCAACAGTGCCGCGTCCGTCAACGGTCACATCAAAAACCCCCGTGGAACCATTTCGAGCGAGGGCAGCGTCTCCACCATCTAGCGACGTCTTCGGCACCAGATGACTTAGTCGAACTGGTCCCTCAGAGGGCAAATGTTAAGGCGAAGGCAAAGACGCTACCCTCTGCTCCAGCCTTCGTCTATCTTGCTGCACCGACCGGAAGCAGAACGATCGGTGAGGACCACCCTTCATCTTCTACACTACAAGACGAAGGCCTACAACGGCGTCGCCCCGTCCCACGTCCTCACTCCACCTGGAGGCCCACGTGGGATTCGGCCCATTGTAACAGGTCCTGCACAGATAAGTGTGTTATGGGCCCGATTTGTAATAGCTTTTCTGTAATGATAGTCTATAGCCCTCCTTTACAGGAATATTCCAGGGATAGACCGGGTGCCTGAGGGTACATGCGTCCTTACATTGAGACGTTGGGCACTTAGGCACCTATAAATACCCCTGTATAGTGCCCTTGAGAGGCTAGATTAACAGAGCAATTGCCGCCTCGAGTTAAACCGTGTTCACATCTCTCTCACTCCCCTGTTGGAATCAGCTTGCACGGGAGCGCAAGCTCCAACACCGTGCACGAAGGAGATGAGGTGACCAAGATCACCAAGCAGGAAACAATCGAGGAAGAGCTTGGTCGCTTCATGCTTCATCAAGGGGAGGAGCCACAAGCGATGTACAACCGGCTCAAGACCTTGGTGAACCTGAGAGCACCTAGAGGGGGGGGGGGTGAATAGGTGATCTTGTAAAAACTTAAACTCAAAGCCACAAACTTGATTAAGTGTTAGCGCAATGAAGCCAAGTGGCTAGAGATGAGTTCTTGCAAAACACAATGACCACAAAGAAATCAACTGTAACACCCAAAATCTTACTTTGAAAGTTCAGTAAAAGTTCTCCAAAGATTTTGATATTAGAATGCCTTCCAATAAAATTTTGTTACATTTAAAACAACATCACCTAAAACAAACATGTTCCTAATAAAAGAATCTCTATATGAATTTGTCACCCCTTGGTTGAAATGAATATTTATAATTATTCTCTAAAAAGAATTTTATATTAGAGATTACATTTCTTAAAATACCCATTCTATGCGTGTATGAATCTTATATTTGAAAGCATATCTTAATAAGATTAATAGATAAATAAATTGGCAAAGTTCATACTGGTGTTTTTGTTTGTACATTAAAAACCTAAATTTACAATCTCAACTGCAGATTCAAACTCAATTTTGAAATTTGATATCAAATAAAAACAAAATAACAAGAAAAGAAAAAGAAAAGGAATAAAACCTTATGTGGGCCAAGAACACCAAATTCGGCCCATTAACCCTTAACCTCCCGCGCGGCCTAGCTCCTGGTGATGGCGCCGACAGGGGGGCCCTACATGACAGTCGCGCACGCGCTCACCAGCCATCTTCCCTTCCGCTGACGCGTGGGGTCCACCGGCAGTCACCTCGCGCGCGCGCCGTTTCACTTACACCTGGGACCCGTCTGTCAGCACCATCAACTACCTCCGACAGTGGCGCTGCTCATGCGGTTCTGCTCGGAATCCGCGGTCCCACCGTTGACCAAGCACGGCCGGGGTATATAACCCGATCAAGCCTCGCCTCTTGCTCAAACCTTCTTGCGCCGCCACTGTGCAATCCTAGCGTAGATAGAGAAAGGGAGTACAGCGAGAGAGGCGGGCGGTTTCCGTCGCCGAGGGAGCGCCGCCGTGGATTGTCGGCTATAGCGTGGCTCGGGCCCTAATCTTGTCACCCGAGGATTGGGCAGCGCACGAGGAAGCCGTGCGTGGGTGCAATCGGGGAGTGGTGCCCTGGGATTCTGGGAATTGCTCACCGTCGAGATTGGACCGCCGCGGGCCGCACCTCCTCCGTGGCCAACCCTCCTGTGTGCGCCATCTTAGGTAAATATTCGCCCTCCATGTACGCGCAGTTGTCCGCTTCATTTGGAACCGGTAGAATCGATGTTTGGGCGCGCGGTTCGTAGTTTGGCTGGGCGCCGGCGATGGTGCCGCCGTGGAGGTGCGGCTGTTGCCATCGTCCGGCAAGGAGATGGGGGGAAGTGCTCGTGATCGTAGGATTTGCATCTGGCGGTAGCAATTAGGGGTCCTGTGACCGGTTCGGCCTGATTCCCCCTCGGCCGTTCGATCCAGATCGTGCGCGCTGGAATCAATCTGAGTATTTTAAATCCCGGTCGTTGATTGTTTGATCGACGACTCTGAGTGAGTACCGTTTCGATGATAGGGTAATGTAATCAGGGCCATAGGATCTAATCTGAACGGCTAGATCTATCCGATACCCCTTCGCCGTGGCCACTTTCTAAAAGAGACCCTGCATTTTCTTGGAATAAACCCGCCGTCCTCGGACACTATGCGCTGTGTCTTGGGAATCTTTCCCCGAGACCCCTAGACTATCCAGGAATTGAGGCCCAGTCCAGAACTCGTTTAAATTGAATAAATAAAATAGAAAACAGATTTTTTAATATGAAAATAATTACTAGAACTTGATAAATTCATAGAAAATTCATACTTGCTCCAAATTAGTCCATTCCACTTTCTAAATTTTTATAATTTAATTCTCTATCACTTAGAGCCTCTGTTTTGTCATGAAAACAATTAGAAATTTAATCTCTCACTTAATCCATTTTAAACACATTAAACCTTAGGAAATTCATAACTTAAAATCCATAACTCCAAAATTAATAATTCCTGTTCCTAGAATCTTATTTTAATGTGTGGATTATTATTATATATTTTGTTTACTTGTTTGGTGTGATGTTAAATTTTGCCTACACTGTTTGTTTGTATTACTACGACTAGCAGTGAGGTCACGAGTCACCTGAAGATCATCCTGGTACCTGGATTCTCAAGGCCCAGGCAAGTTGTGCCCTTGATCACTTCTTTTTACCCACTCATGTTCTAATTAATCATAATGATCTGCATAGGTTAATTTTGATGGGACCCAATAGGTTACCCTAGTTTGATTATCTTTATACCTTGTTTACCACTGAACTTTCTGGGTAGTACTTGCTAGTGCTATATGTGGTTTTGGGTATGAAGATTACAGTATTCATGATTATACTTTTGCTATCAGTTGTTATTTATGGTTCATGTTAAGATCATTATGTTAATTGGAACATGGAGAACCACCCGAGAAAACAGTGCTACCACGAGGGTGGAATGGGACGCCCTTGGCTGATTAATTAGGAAAGCTAGTGGAAGACTACCTTACCCGAAAGGGGCAAGGGCAGTAGGGGAGAGGTCAGTGTAGGGAGGCCCTCGGGAGGATTTTGCTGCGATGGCGGTCCTGCAAGGGATTCCTGCACTGGATCTTCCTATAAACTGTAGCGGGTTTTCGGAAGCTAGTGGAACTTTGTAAAGGCCTCGTAGTGGATCCCTAGCCATTCACCTCGGAAGTGTCTAAGGGCCTTGCAAACCCTGGCGACATGGGATACACGACTTGTGGGTAAAGATGCGCAACCTCTGCAGAGTGTAAAACTGGTATACTAGCCGTGCTCACGGTCATGAGCAGGGTAAAGATGCGCAACCTCTGCAGAGTGTAAAACTGGTATACTAGCCGTGCTCACGGTCATGAGCAGCTCGGACACTCACATGATTAATTTATGGAACTAAATTCAATTTGTCATATGCACTGCATTGCAGGTGATGTTGTTATTACTTCTGTTCTACTACTTAATTGGGTTGGTATTTACTTATACTTAGTAATTGCTAATAAAATTTTGACCAACATTAAAAGCAATGCTCAGCTCTAACTATCCTTTTTGGTAAGCCTTACACTTCACGTGAGCTCCCACCTTTGGCGAGTTCATGCACATTATTCCCCACAACTTGTTGAGCGATGAACGTATGTGAGCTCACTCTTGCTGTCTCACATACACCACAGGTCAAGACCAGGTACTGCAGGATGATGCTCATGGAGGATGCTGTGATGAGTTCGTGAGTGGTCTAGGCCGTCGTCTCCCAGTCAACTTTGGGTTGCTGGACCGTTGTCTCCTTATAATGTAATTATTTATTTTGTATAGAACTCCTGTTATATATAAAGATGTGACATTCGATCCTGTGCCACTATACATCATATGTGTGAGACTTGGTCCCAGCATACCTGGTGTTTATGTTAGCGCCCGGGTTTTGGACCCCTAAAATCCGGGTGTTACATCAACACAGAGAGGCACAATGGTTTATCCCATGGTTCGGCCAAGTCCAACACTTGCCTACTCCACGTTGTGGCGTCCCAACGGACGAGGGTTGCACTCAACCCCTTTCAAGCGGTCCAAAGACCCACTTGAATACCATGGTGTTTTGCTTTCGTTTCACTATATCCCGCTTGCGAGGAATCTCCACAACTTGGAGCCTCTCGCCCTTACAATTTGATTATCACAAAAAATCACGGAAGTAAGGATGGGATGAGCAACACACACAAGACACAAAATCAAAGCAACAATACGCACACAAGTCACAACTCGAGCTCTCAACACAGCTCGAAGAGTTCTCTACTCAAATGGAGCTCTAGTTGCTATCACAAAGAATCGAATGCGCGGAAATGAAGTCTTGGTGCTTAGGAATGCTCAAGGGATGTTTGGTGTTCTCCTCCATGCGCCTAGGGGTCCCTTTTATAGCCCCAAGGCAGCTAGGAGCCGTTGAGAGCAATCCAGGAAGGCAATTCTTGCCTTCTGTCGACTGGCGCACCGGACAGTCCGGTGCACCACCGGACACTGTCCGGTGCGGATTTCTTTCCTATTCTGGCGCAGCTGACCGTTGGAGACTTAGAGCCATTGGCGCAATGGACACTGTCCGGTGCACACCGGACTATCCGGTGACCCCATCCGACCGTTGGCTCGGCCACGCGTCACGCGCGGATTGCGCGGCCGACCGCTGGCGCGCCCGACCATTGGCTCACCGGACAGTCTGGTGAATTATAGTCGTACGCTGTTGACTTGGTTCCCGAGAGCGGCGACTTCGCCGCAGCCGACTCACCGGACACTGTTCGGTGCACCACCGGACAGTCCGGTGATTTATAGTCGTACGCCGCCGTCGAGACCCGAGAGCAGCCTGTTGATTAGACGCCAGCCTGGTGCACCGGACACAGTCCGGTGCACCCAGACTAAGCAGAGTCTTGGCTGCTCGAGCGAAGTCTTTTCCAATTGAATTTTCTCTGATTCTAGCACTTAGACAAATATGTTAGTACACAAAAACCAATGTACTAAGTCTAGAATCATACCTTTGTGTTGACTTTGCACTCCTTCCACCATTTGGCATAGTTTCACATTAAACCATTTGTGTTGGCACTTGATCACCAAAATACTTAGAAGCTGTGACGGAACCTTCCAAGTCATTAGGCCCACCTACGGTTGTCCTTGTCCAACAGACATCAGACAACCCCGTAGATGTTCCTGAATTACTTGATAAGTTCGGTATCTTTCCTTACCTTACCAGGAACGTTTCACCCGTCTTGCAGACATTACAGAACATCGGAGATATCGAAATGCGGAAGTGATTACATAAACTTACATTTATTTAAAAAGTAAGATTAGGTTATTTATTACAGACCAAAACTATAAACGAGTGCAGAGTAGTATTATTACATAACCAAGGGAGGCAAAAACTCCTCCCATAAAAGTTTATACACAAAAGTTTTTATGGAGGACCATGTACTCCCGCATCTTCATTCCTGATTTTCTTCATGAGGAACCATCTTGGTACAAAAGCAACAGAAATCTGCTACTCTCTCACCTAAAAACAACGAGGGAATAAGCCCTGAGTATGGAATTACTCAGCAAGTCTTACCCGACTAAAGAAAAGACTTTCAAGGGTATGCTGGTTATAGGGGAGTCAAGGTAAGGCTTAACAAGAATCAAAGACTCTGTTTTGCGGAAAAGCTTACTATGAGTGGATCCTTAAAAATCCAGTTTTATTTTCAGGTTAAGTAAAGTTACCTACATCTAGAGTTCTTTCTACCCTAGTTCAAACACTTGTCCTGTACTAGCCAGTTTCTCATCGATCCCTTCATCTTTAGTGGATTGCTACGTGTAAGTCAGTGGCCAAGTCTCCATAACCGCGGAGGTAAGGCGATCCGAATCGATTATACTCAGCTGAGGATCTCCGATCACACGACATATGTAGCACTTAACCCTTGCATATGTCAACCCGCCACCGAGTTTCTTAAGACCAGATCAGGTTCACGCAAACCGAGAGCACAGATACACCACCGTCCAGCCTTTTGCCACGGAGGGTACACGCTACTCTCGCCACCGCTCCACGCCCATTTCGTGTTATCTTATTCTGGTCTTAGTCCGCCTGAGGCAAAGCTTACCCATGACGAGGCATGTGACCAGTTAAAGGGTCCTCGGTCAGCAGGCCTACATCGACAAGGTCCTTAATCGACTCAGACGGAGACACTACACCGAGACTCTCTTCTCGTGCAAGTCACCCGCCCGGTCTCAGCTTAATCATTTACCCAAAAACTTGGTACCTGGCAGAGGTACATCTTTTCCGATGTTGAACCCATCACGGCCATGATGGATTCATCATCATGTTTTATTTTCGAAAACATTCCACCCACTTTTGCCATATCAACTTTTGTAAAACAGAACATTTTGTTTTTCTAAAGCAATGCTAAGCATCAAAAATCTTTTGTAAAATGGGTGATCAAGGAAGGTAATCAAGTTCAAGGAAGGTAATGCAGGAATTGTTTAATCAATCAACTCCTATCACCTAATGCATCAAGTAAGTGAGAAAGATTTTAAAAACATCAAGGAGGTGGCAAATGCACCGGGGCTTGCCTTCGTTAACAGGTGAGTCTGGCTCGGATCCACAAATATCAAAGTAGAAGCAGTTGCCTGCTTGAGAATCCGAGGGTGGTGGTGTCCTTTCTTCGTTGACTTCTGCTTCTTCTTCACGTTCTAACATAACCATATATATATATAAGAATGAATGCCATGTGATGCTTATGAGAGTGCAAAGATAATATAAACTTATTATCTAAGTCTTGAATACAACTTTCCTTCACGGAACTCCGAGAACTTAGGGTTTTCGGAGTCAGTAAAGGAGTTCATAGGGCAGGGGGGGTGGTTTTGGGTTCTAGTTATCAAACATGGTCCAAATCAATTCAAACTCTACCCAAGGCTTCTAAATATTATAAGGAACTCATATAAAAATTCTGAACATTTTTGGGATTACCATTTAACTTTTAAAAATCCAGAACTACTTTCTTAAACTACTTTAAATGCCTTAAAATTCATTGTTTAACCTAAAAATCATGAAAGTATTTTTATTAAATTCTATGAAAAATAAGAAGTCCAGGAAAATTAGTTTCACACGCCCGTGAAGGAGGCTTTACAGAAAAGCCCTTAAGTTTTTAACTAACTGGAAATGAGTCCATTTACTATTTCCTACGTCGCTGACAGGTTGCAATTAGGTCCTCCAGTTTTCTATTCTTTTACCCGATACGCCCTCGACGGTGGTCCGTGCTGGGAGCCGAGCTCCGGCGAGCTAGACCGGCCGGATGACGCTACAGCTGGAGCTCCCGAGCGACAGGAACATAATTGAATCCGCCCCAACCGTTTCCCCTCCATCAATTTCACCGAGGGGACACTGAATCAATCAGTTCATGGTAACCGAGCGGAGGGTCAAGGAGATGAATGTGTTCCGACCAAACGACGGCGAGGATGATCGAATTGGGGTGGGGAAAAGGTTCATGGGCTCACCAGGGTCTACGAATATGCTTTGATTTGGGCAAAATACCAACCGAAGAGTGGGTCGACGGGGAGGGGGTCACGGCGGCGTTTTACAGCGCACGGTTGCGTTCCGGTGATGGGCTTCGGCCAAACACCAAATTGCCACATCCAGGAGCAATAAGAGATCAAAGACTAACTAAAACAGGGGGTAATTTGATAGTTACTGACCCGAGGATCGCTGGCCATGAGTGTTTCTTCTCGGCGGAGCTAAGAACAGAAGAGGGGGGGGGGGGGGGAAATTGGGGCTACGTGAGTGCTCAGGTGGAATTGAGTTGATTGCTCAGCCACAAGGGTGCGGGATGCAGTGAACAGGCAAGATCCGAGCGCTATTTATAGGTCGATGACCGGATTAAGATAGATTTCATGGATTTTGGATGCGCTGGCAAGGCTATCGCGCGGCGGATTCCGGTGAGGGCACGGTGGCCGCCGATTAACCGGAACTTGCCACCTCAGTAACTTACTGACACGTCGCCGGGGACTTTTACCGGGACCGCCGACGACCTATCCGAGCCACGGCGGCATCCTTATCACCGGCGAGGCTGATCTTTATCCCCGATGCACTGTACCATAGCCATCCTTCATCAGACAGCCTGACAGTCGATGTTTAACTCGAATTTTCTCCAAATTTGTTGTGGTAACTGATTCAATTCTCTGCATCAAGTTTATAGACCTATAGTCCATCTTCAACTTTGCCATGGAGCTTACCATCAAATAGTCACTGAATCCCATTCAAAATCGAGCCCAAAGTTCACCCCATGACACTGCTACTGAAAATTCAGTCTAGGAATTGCCTGACAGCCTGACTTTGAGCTGAATTATCTCCAGATTTCTCACAAGATCATGGCTTGCATCCTTAAGCAAAATTGTTCTCCTTTCATTGCTCTACAACTTTGATGTGATGCCCTAGGGCAAAAACCCTATATTCTGAAAGATACAAGGCTCCAAAGTTGAGCCAATAACCCTGATTTTAGACTTAGCATAGGAATCAACATTGGGGTCCTTTTTGCAAAAGAGTCCAAAACTTAGGGTTTGGCTTTCAAGTCCACATATTTGTGAACCAAATGACTTAAAATACTTATTTGACTTGGTTTTTGCACTTTAGCCCAAAAGTGGACTAATTTTGCACATAGGTCCCTAGGGTTTGGTTTTAGGGTTTTCCAGGGTTGTAATTAGGGTTTTTAGTATCCCAAGGGTATAAATGTGATTCAACTTTGTTTTTGGGGATATTTTATGACTCTTTCCCAAAAGCCTTTAGGTTTTTCTCATTTGGGTTAAGTTTTGCCCCAATAATCCCTAATCAGGGTCAAGTTCCTTAACCAGGGGTCTATTTACAAAATATCAAAAACAATACACTTGTTTGAAATTTTTACCTAGTGAATGCACTCTAGGTGTGTCAAACATATGCAATGTCAATGTTTATGATGTCATGCTCAAGTTTTAGTTACAGTAACACCAGGGATGTTACATCCTTCCCCCCATAAAAGAATCTCGTCCCGAGATTAAAAGTCCTAGGGTGAGTAATAGAAAAGGAAATGTGTCACATTTTTATTTCCTTATTTCTGGTATAAGGCAGGGGTGGTGTGGGGGTTTACTCCTTTATTACAATAACTAAATGTACTTTACAGATTACATGAGGCTAGAAAGCCTGGGAAATTCTTATTCAAAAAGTCTTGCGTTTCCCACGTAGCCTCTTCTTCAGAATGTTGGTTCCACTGTATCTTATAGAACTTGAGAGTTTTTCTCCGGGTAACCCGGTCCTTTTGATCCAAGACTCGAATTGGGTGCTTAGAATATGTCAAGTCTGGTTCAAGGACAACATCTGTCACTTCAATGGTTCGATCAGGAACCCGAAGACACTTCTTCAATTGCGACACGTGGAAAACATTATGTATAGCAGACAATGTCTCGGGAAGCTGCAGTTGGTATGCCACTGGTCCACATTGCTTAAGTACAGGGAATGGACCAATGTACCTGGGTGCAAGTTTTCCTTTAACCCCTAAACGGGATACCCCCTTCATTGGTGAAACCTTCAGGTAGACATAGTCTCCATCAAGAAAATACAAGGGCATTCGCCGTTTGTCTGCATAACTCTTCTGACGAGCTTGGGCCTTCTTCATATTATGGATTATTTTCTGAACCTTTTCTTCAGTTTCTTTTACCATATCAGGCCTAAAGAAATACCTTTCACCAGGTTCAGACCAATTTAGCGGAGTACGACATCGTCGTCCATATAAAGCTTCAAAAGGTGCCATCTTGATACTTTCTTGATAGCTATTATTATATGAAAACTCCGCTAAGGGCAAACGTTCATCCCATTTCTGTGAGAAGTCCAGGACACATGGCCGCAGCATATCTTCGAGTATTTGATTAATTCTCTCAGTCTGTCCACAGGTTTGTGGATGATATGCCGAACTATGGAGCAGCCTAGTACCCAAGGATTTGTGAAGTGCTTCCCAAAACTTGGCTACAAATTGCGGTCCACGATCCGACACAATAGTCTTCGGAACACCATGCAGACTAAGAATACGATCAATATACAATTGGGCATAGACAGTAACCGGGTGATCTGTCTTGACCGGCAGAAAATGAGCTGTCTTTGTGAGTCGATCAACTATAACCCAGATAGAGTCATACCCTTTTGCAGTCCTGGGCAATCCCACAATGAAGTCCATACTTATGTCTTCCCATTTCCAGGTTGGGATTGGCAAAGATTGTAATGGACCAACAATTTTCAAGTGTATGGCCTTGACACGTCTACAGGTGTCACATCTGGCCACATAGCGTGCAATCTCGATCTTCATTTTTGTCCACCAATAATGTTGTTTCAGATCTTGGTACATCTTAGTGCTTCCGGGATGAATAGAGTAGCGACTAAGATGTGCTTCATCAAGAATTTGTTGGCGGACCTCTTCATTTTTTGGTACCACTATACGGTTATTAAACCATACAATGCCTTGCTTATCTTCTTTGAAACATTTGGCTATTCCAGCCTTTATCTTTTCCCGAATATGTTTCATACCCTCATTATCTTTTTGAGCATCGATTATTCTTTGCAAGAGAACGGACTCCAGCTTAAGCTGACTTAGGGTTCCTTGTTGGACCATCCCCAGGTTTAGCTTTTCCATCTCTTGACATAAAGTATTGTCAGAGTTCTTTATCATAAGGCAGTGGCAGGAAACCTTACGGCTAAGCGCATCTGCCACAACATTGGCTTTGCCTAGGTGATAATGAATTTCCAATTCATAGTCTTTAATAAGCTCAAGCCATCGCCTTTGTCTCATGTTCAATTCTGACTGGGTGAAGATATACTTCAAGCTTTTATGGTCTGTGTAAATGTGACAGACATTTCCCAGTAGATAATGACGCCAGATTTTCAGGGCATGAACCACAGCAGCTAGCTCCAGATCATGAGTTGGGTAATGTTCCTCATGTCGGTGCAACTGCCTTGAAACATATGCAATCACTCGGCCTTCTTGCATCAACACACAGCCGAGTCCACTGCCTGACGCATCACAATATACATCAAAAGGCTTGGTGATGTCCGGTTGAGCCAATACCGGAGCAGTGGTTAATAATGTCTTCAATTGCTCAAAGGCTTCTTCACACTTGGAAGACCAATTAAATTTACAATCATTTTTCAATAAACTTGTGATTGGTTTCACAAGCTTAGAAAAATCGGGTATGAATCTGCGATAATACCCAGCTAGTCCAAGAAAACTCCGGACTTGATGAACAGTGGTCGGGGGTTTCCATTCCAGAATATCCTTGACCTTACTAGGATCTACCGCAATTCCCTTGGCAGATAAGATATGTCCTAGAAACTGAATTTCCTCCAGCCAAAACGCGCATTTGCTGAACTTGGCATACAGCTGATGTTCTCTTAGACGCGTCAATACAATCCGCAAATGTTGAGCATGCTCCTCTTCATTTTTGGAATATATCAAGATATCGTCGATGAAGACCACCACGAACTTGTCCAACTCGGGCATAAACACCGAGTTCATCAAATAAGTGAAATGGGCAGGAGCATTGGTCAATCCGAAAGACATTACCAGATATTCAAATAACCCATATCGCGTAGTGAACGCGGTCTTCGGTATGTCCTCGGGCCGAATACGGATTTGATGATAGCCCGACCTGAGATCAATTTTTGAAAATACCCTCGCCCCGGTCAGTTGATCAAATAGGATGTCAATCCTCGGAAGAGGGTACTTGTTCTTGACAGTGACCTCATTCAGGGGCCGATTATCCACGCACATCCGTAAGGTTTGATCCTTCTTTTTGACGAATATGGCTGGACAACCCCAAGGTGACGAGCTTGGCCGGATAAATCCCTTATTCAGTAGATCTTGTAATTGAATTTTCAATTCCGCCAACTCATTTGGAGGCATACGGTACGATTTTCGAGAAATTGGAGCCGTACCGGGCTTTAGCTCAATTACAAATTCTACATCCCGTTCAGGTGGCAATCCCGGCAAATCTTCGGGAAAGACATCGGGAAACTCACACACTACCGGAATATCCTTGATTTCTGGTACTATGGCTTCGTATACTCTGCTAGTAGCTTGGGTTGGAATGGGGATAGGTATAAGAATTTCTTCTTGATTATAACTCAACCTGATAATTCTTTGATCAGTGTTGAGGATTGCTTTATACTTGGCCAACCAATTCATACCCAGAATAACATCTATATCCTGGCCTTTCAGAACTATCATATTAGTAAGAAAATCCCGTCCGGCCAAGGTTACGGGCACTTGATAGGCCACTTCTCTAGTAAAAATTTGTCCCCCAGGTGAGTGAATTTTAAATCCTTCTTTTGATTCATGACATGAAATGTGATGTTGCTCCACAAATTTCTTGCTAGTGAAGGTATGCGAAGCACCAGAATCAAAGAGAATGATTGCAGGATGATTGGCCACGAGAAACATACCCATCATTACCGGCTCCCCGTCCGGTGTAGTGGCCACTTGCGTATAATATATACGTCCCGTCCTCTTGGTATTCTTGCCCGAAGTACTTCCCTTGCCTGGAGCTGAATTCCCCGATCCTTGCTGATTATTAGCCTGATTTTGCTTTGGATAGGGGCAATCTTTGATAAAATGCCCAGACTTGCCACAGTTAAAACACCCAGTTGAAGAACTTGGCAGAGCAGGGAATCGAGTGCCTGGGGCACCCGGCTGACTTGGGGCAGTAGGAGCTTTATTAGGACGAATAATTATTGGCGGTTTGAAAGGGAAGGATGGTGCACTTGAACGGTTCTGGTTAGAAGGCCAGAGAATAAACCGTTGCCTCTTCACCGGGCCCTGATTAGGCCTATCACCTCCAGATCCCTTAGATTTTCCGGCTCCTGCATATTTTGCTTCCACTGACAAGGCTGTACTGACAGCTTTCCCATATGTGAGATCTATGCAGGTTGCCATCTTTCTTTGCAGTCGATCATTTAAACCCCTCATAAAGCAATTTTTCTTTTTCAGGTCTGTGTTTACTTGATCGATTGCGTACTGCGACAGGTGGTTAAACTTGTTGAGATATTGATTGACAGTATCTCCACCTTGTCTAAGCTTCATAAATTCTTCTTGTTTCATATGTAAAACACCCTCCAGAATATAATGCTCACGGAAGGCCACCTTGAATTCCTCCCAGGTTATTTGATGATTGGCCGGTTGAACGGCCATGAAATTCCCCCACCAAGTGCTGGCAGGGCCACGTAATTGTTGGGCTGCAAACAACGGCTTTTGGGTTTCTGAACAGCGCAGAAGTCCGAATTTTTGTTCAATGACCCGTATCCATTCGTCGGCTTCCAATGGGTCTTCAGCCTTCACAAACAGGGGTGGACGAGTCTCTGAGAAGTCTAGATAAGAAGTTTCGCGGGGGCCCTGTTGATAACCCCGCCCGCCTTGTTGTTGAAGCTGCTGACCCGCCATTTCTCTCAAGAAGCGGGTGTTATCTGCGGTCGCATTTACCAAGGCGGCAATCGCCTCGGCCAGAGTGGGAGGAACAGGAGGCGGATTTGTTGTAGATTCCCTCCCACTAGAGGGTCCTGCTGCATCCTGGGATCGAGTTTTGGACGGCATCTGTGGCAATAGTCATTTGAAAGAAAAACAAATATTATATGCCAGAGACAAAACCTTCCAAATTACATTACCAAAAAGAGTAATGTACAGACTTGATTTTACAATAGGATACATTATACAATACACTATCTATTGTACAATAGTACAATCCACAGTACTCTACTATTATTTTTTTATTACTACACTACTACTTCTACTTCTGGTTACTCCGAGCAGCCTCGTCATCAGGTGTGGGAGACCATTCATCGACCAGCCTCATAGAAGGAGGGGGTTGAAAAAGGTCTAGCTCACCACCAAGCTCTTGTCCCATCACGTGGGAGGGTCCAGCTTCCGACTCAGCAGGATGTATGGGCTCACTGGGATGCAGTTGCGAATACAATACATGCACTTCCTCATGTAATGTATTGCAGTATGTCTGCAAGTCTTCAACAGCCATGTTGAACTCAGTTATACGGGCCTGAGCCCTTGCCTCCTTGGCCCATGCCAATGAACGAGATTGAACGACCCAATCGAGTGCCAAATCCCGATCTGCCAGCTGGTCTTGTAGATGGCGAACGTCTCTTCGTAACTCATTTATACGGTCACCATCTCCAATCCATATAGCTGTCCTGCGGCGGAGTTCCGCTTGGAGCCTACTTACTTCTGCTTCCAGATCCCCTATAGGATCACTGCTTCCGCTACTACTATCTACATCTCGCGGAGCAAGTTGATGTCGAGGTACTCCAATGGGTCCAGTCGACTTACTCGCAGTTTTTCTTGTGCGCGGCGGCATTTTTCTAAGGGGGAAATTTATTAGTACAATTCTTAGCATGATGCATGAATAATTACAGAATCAATCTTGATTCAACCTTCTATACATTGCACTCTTCCTACCTGATCTTTATAGATTCTTCAGATATAAGGGATAAGAAAGGAAGAAATCCTTTTAGGTAAGTCTTTCTTTTAAAATCCTTTTGAATATGTCTTATAATATCTGCAAAGAAGGGCTTCGCTCCGATACCAGCTGTGACGGAACCTTCCAAGTCATTAGGCCCACCTACGGTTGTCCTTGTCCAACAGACATCAGACAACCCCGTAGATGTTCCTGAATTACTTGATAAGTTCGGTATCTTTCCTTACCTTACCAGGAACGTTTCACCCGTCTTGCAGACATTACAGAACATCGGAGATATCGAAATGCGGAAGTGATTACATAAACTTACATTTATTTAAAAAGTAAGATTAGGTTATTTATTACAGACCAAAACTATAAACGAGTGCAGAGTAGTATTATTACATAACCAAGGGAGGCAAAAACTCCTCCCATAAAAGTTTATACACAAAAGTTTTTATGGAGGACCATGTCCTCCCGCATCTTCATTCCTGATTTTCTTCATGAGGAACCACCTTGGTACAAAAGCAACAGAAATCTGCTGCTCTCTCACCTAAAAACAACGAGGGAAAAAACCCTGAGTATGGAATTACTCAGCAAGTCTTACCCGACTAAAGAAAAGACTCTCAAGGGTATGCTGGTTATAGGGGAGTCAACGTAAGGCTTAACAAGAATCAAAGACTCTGTTTTGCGGAAAAGCTTACTATGAGTGGATCCTTAAAAATCCAGTTTTATTTTCAGGTTAAGTAAAGTTACCTGCATCTAGAGTTCTTTCTACCCTAGTTCAAACACTTGTCCTGTACTAGCCAGTTTCTCATCGATCCCTTCATCTTTAGTGGATTGCTACGTGTAAGTCAGTGGCCAAGTCTCCATAACCGCGGAGGTACGGTGATCCGAATCGATTATACTCAGCTGAGGATCTCCGATCACACGACATATGTAGCACTTAACCCTTGCATATGTCAACCCGCCACCGAGTTTCTTAAGACCAGATCAGGTTCACGCAAACCGAGAGCACAGATACACCACCGTCCAGCCTTTTGCCACGGAGGGTACACGCTACTCTCGCCACCGCTCCACGCCCATTTCGTGTTATCTTATTCTAGTCTTAGTCCGCCCGAGGCAAAGCTTACCCATGACGAGGCATGTGACCAGTTAAAGGGTCCTCGGTCAGCAGGCCTACATCGACAAGGTCCTTAATCGACTCAGACGGAGACACTACACCGAGACTCTCTTCTCGTGCAAGTCACCCGCCCGGTCTCAGCTTAATCATTTACCCAAAAACTTGGTACCTGGCAGAGGTACATCTTTTCCGATGTTGAACCCATCACGGCCATGATGGATTCATCATCAAGTTTTATTTTCGAAAACATTCCACCCACTTTTGCCATATCAACTTTTGTAAAACAAAACATTTTGTTTTTCTAAAGCAATGCTAAGCATCAAAAATCTTTTGTAAAACGGGTGATCAAGGAAGGTAATCAAGTTCAAGGAAGGTAATGCAGGAATTGTTTAATCTATCAACTCCTATCACCTAATGCATTAAGTAAGTGAGAAAGATTTTAAAAACATCAAGGAGGTGGCAAATGCACCGGGGCTTGCCTTCGTTAACAGGTGAGTCTGGCTCGGATCCACAAATATCAAAGTAGAAGCAGTTGCCTGCTTGAGAATCCGAGGGTGGTGGTGTCCTTTCTTCGTTGACTTCTGCTTCTTCTTCACGTTCTAACATAACCATATATATATATATATATATATATATATATATATATATATATATATATATATATATATATATATATATATATATATATATATATATATATATATAAGAATGAATGCCATGTGATGCTTATGAGAGTGCAAAGATAATATAAACTTATTATCTAAGTCTTGAGTACAACTTTCCTTCACGGAACTCCGAGAACTTAGGGTTTCCGGAGTCAGTAAAGGAGTTCATAGGGCAGGGGGGTGGTTTTGGGTTCTAGTTATCAAACATGGTCCAAATCAATTCAAACTCTACCCAAGGCTTCTAAATATTATAAGGAACTCATATAAAAATTCTGAACATTTTTGGGATTACCATTTAACTTTTAAAAATCCAGAACTACTTTCTTAAACTACTTTAAATGCCTTAAAATTCATTGTTTAACCTAAAAATCATGAAAGTATTTTTATTAAATTCTATGAAAAATAAGAAGTCCAGGAAAATTAGTTTCACAATTTTACCATTTTTCTACAATTTTCTACATATTTCTAAAGTTCTTCTGAAAAAGAAAAGAGAAAATCCCCAATAGAACTGGGCCAAAACCAAACCAGACGGCCCAGGCCCAAGCTGATTCGCGCGCGCGCCCACGCCCGCGAAGGAGGCTTTACAGAAAAGCCCTTAAGTTTTTAACTAACAGGAAATGAGTCCATTTACTATTTCCTACGTCGCTGACAGGTTGCAATTAGGTCCTCCAGTTTTCTATTCTTTTACCCGATACGCCCTCGACGGCGATCCGTGCTGGGAGCCGAGCTCCGGCGAGCTAGACCGGCCGGATGACGCTACAGCTGGAGCTCCCGAGCGACAGGAACATAATTGAATCCGCCCCAACCGTTTCCCCTCCATCAATTTCACCGAGGGGACACTGAATCAATCAGTTCATGGTAACCGAGCGGAGGGTCAAGGAGACGAATGTGTTCCGACCAAACGACGGCGAGGATGATCGAATTGGGGTGGGGAAAAGGTTCATGGGCTCACCAGGGTCTACGAATATGCTTTGATTTGGGCAAAATACCAACCGAAGAGTGGGTCGACGGGGAGGGGGTCACGGCGGCGTTTTACAGCGCACGGTTGCGTTCCGGTGATGGGCTTCGGCCAAACACCAAATTGCCACATCCAGGAGCAATAAGAGATCAAAGACTAACTAAAACAGGGGGTAATTTGATAGTTACTGATCCGAGGATCGCTGGCCACGAGTGTTTCTTCTCGGCGGAGCTAAGAACAGAAGAGGGGGGGGGGGAATTGGGGCTACGTGAGTGCTCAGGTGGAATTGAGTTGATTGCTCAGCCACAAGGGTGCGGGATGCAGTGAACAAGCAAGATCCGAGCGCTATTTATAGGTCGATGACCGGATTAAGATAGATTTCATGGATTTTGGATGCGCTGGCAAGGCTATCGCGCGGCGGATTCCGGTGAGGGCACGGTGGCCGCCGATTAACCGGAACTTGCCACCTCAGTAACTTACTGACACGTCGCCGGGGACTTTTACCGGGACCGCCGACGACCTATCCGAGCCACGGCGGCATCCTTATCACCGGCGAGGCTGATCTTTATCCCCGATGCACTGTACCATAGCCATCCTTCATCAGACAGCCTGACAGTCGATGTTTAACTCGAATTTTCTCCAAATTTGTTGTGGTAACTGATTCAATTCTCTGCATCAAGTTTATAGACCTATAGTCCATCTTCAACTTTGCCATGGAGCTTACCATCAAATAGTCACTGAATCCCATTCAAAATCGAGCCCAAAGTTCACCCCATGACACTGCTACTGAAAATTCAGTCTAGGAATTGCCTGACAGCCTGACTTTGAGCTGAATTATCTCCAGATTTCTCACAAGATCATGGCTTGCATCCTTAAGCAAAATTGTTCTCCTTTCATTGCTCTACAACTTTGATGTGATGCCCTAGGGCAAAAACCCTATATTCTGAAAGATACAAGGCTCCAAAGTTGAACCAATAACCCTGATTTTAGACTTAGCATAGGAATCAACATTGGGGTCCTTTTTGCAAAAGAGTCCAAAACTTAGGGTTTGGCTTTCAAGTCCACATATTTGTGAACTAAATGACTTAAAATACTTATTTGACTTGGTTTTTGCACTTTAGCCCAAAAGTGGACTAATTTTGCACATAGGTCCCTAGGGTTTGGTTTTAGGGTTTTCCAGGGTTCTAATTGGGGTTTTTAGTATCCCAAGGGTATAAATGTGATTCAACTTTGTTTTTGGGGATATTTTATGACTCTTTCCCAAAAGCCTTTAGGTTTTTCTCATTTGGGTTAAGTTTTGCCCCAATAATCCCTAATCAGGGTCAAGTTCCTTAACCAGGGGTCTATTTACAAAATATCAAAAACAATACACTTGTTTGAAATTTTTACCTAGTGAATGCACTCTAGGTGTGTCAAACATATGCAATGTCAATGTTTATGATGTCATGCTCAAGTTTTAGTTACAGTAACACCAGGGGTGTTACAGAAATGGCCCAAGGGCACATTTCCCTTTCAATCTCCCCCTTTTTGGTGATTTATGCTAACACAACAAAAAGCAACTAAAGGAAGTGCAACAACAATGCAAATGAGAGCACAAATTTGTTTTGATTCAAATTTGGCATATTTGGATCATTCTTTGCCACCAATTGGTTTATTTTTGAAAATCAAACTCAGTTTCCTATCTCTAAGTCAAACTCACTTGTTGAGACATAAATAGAGGTATTCCAATAGAAATTGATCAAAGATTCAAAAACTCCCCCTTTTTCCCATAATCAAGCATTCTCCCCACAAGAGACAGACTTTTAGCACTAAGAGACAATAAGAGTATTTTGACAAAACAAAACTCTACTCTACTATTTTCAAAATTCTCAAGTGGTAGCTGATCCATTTCTTGCTTTGGCCTTATTTTCTCCCCCTTGCATCAAGCACCAAAACGGGATCAATCTTGGCCCTTAAACCCCATTGCCTTACCAAAATCTTCAAATAAGAGTACAAAGGCAATAAGAATATGGAGATGAACTTGGAGTGAGTTACCCTCTCATCGGAGTGCACTAGAAGTCTTGCATGGTCCAAGTTCACCTTTTCCCTTTCAATCCACTTTTGAGACTAAATCAAGCAAGCTCAAACATATGGTTAGTCTCAAAGGGTCAAGTTGTAGCACATCTCCCCCTAAATATGTGCATCACTCGCAAATGGACTTTTGAGGTTTAGGGAGTGTTTGTACAACTTGAGCACCATAAATAAACAACAATATGCATAAGGGAACATGATCAAAGCATAATACTCATGTATGCTACATATCAATCCAAGTTCCGCGAATCTAAGACATTTAGCTCACTACGCAGCCTGCAAAAGGTCTTTTCATCTAAAGGCTTGGTAAAGATATCGGCTAGCTGGTTCTCGGTGTTAACATAAAATACTTCGATATCTCCCTTTTGCTGGTGGTCTCTCAAAAAGTGATGTCGGATGTCAATGTGCTTTTTGCGGCTATGCTCAACAGGATTGTCCACCATGCGGATAGCACTCTCATTGTCACATAGGAGTGGGACTTTGCTCAGATTGTAGCCAAAGTACCTGAGGATTTGCCTCATCCAAAGTAGTTGCGCGCAACACTGTCCTGCGGCAACGTACTCGGCCTCAGCGGTGGATAGGGCAACGGAGGTTTGTTTCTTAGAACTCCACGACACCAGGGACCTTCCTAGAAATTGGCACGTCCCTGATGTACTCTTCCTATCGACCTTACATCCAGTATAATCGGAGTCTAAATATCCAATTAAGTCAAAGGTAGACCCCTTTGGATACCAGATCCCGAAGCAAGGCGTAGCGACTAAATATCTAAGAATTCGCTTCACAGCCACTAAGTGACACTCCCTTGGATCGGATTGAAATCTAGCACACATGCATACACTAAGCATAATATCCGGTCTACTAGCACATAAATAAAGCAAGGAACCTATCATGGACCGGTATGCTTTTTGATCAACGGACTTACCTCCTTTGTTGAGGTCGACGTGTTCGTCAGTTCCCATTGGAGTCTTTGTGGGCTTGGCGTCCTTCATCCCAAACCGCTTGAGCAAGTCTTGCGTATACTTCGTTTGGGAGATGAAAGTGCCATCCTTGAGTTGCTTCACTTGGAACCCAAGGAAGTAGTTCAACTCACTCATCATCGACATCTCAAACTTTTGAGTCATCACCCTGCTAAACTCTTCACAAGACTGTTGGTTAGTAGAACCAAATATTATGTCATCGACATAAATTTGGCACACAAATAAGTCACCATCACATGTCTTAGTGAAAAGAGTTGGATCGGCTTTCCCAACCTTGAAAGCATTAGCAATTAAAAAGTCTCTAAGGCATTCATACCAAGCTCTTGGGGCTTGCTTAAGTCCATAGAGCGCCTTAGAGAGTTTACACATGTGGTCGGGGTACCGTTCATCCTCAAAGCCAGGGGGTTGCTCCACGTACACCTCCTCCTTGATTGGCCCGTTGAGGAAAGCACTCTTAACATCCATTTTGTACAACCTGAAAGAATGGTGAGCGGCATAGGCTAACAAAATACGAATCGACTCTAGCCTAGCCACAGGAGCAAAAGTCTCCTCAAAGTCCAAACCTGCGACTTGGGCATAACCTTTTGCCACAAGTCAAGCCTTGTTCCTCGTCACCACCCCGTGCTCGTCCTGTTTGTTGTGGAACACCCACTTGGTTCCCACAACATTTTGCTTGGGATGCGGCACCAGTGTCCAAACTTCATTACGCTTGAAGTTGTTGAGCTCTTCCTGCACGGCCAACACCCAGTCTGGATCTAGCAAGGCCTCTTCTACCCTGAAAGGCTCAATAGAAGAGACAAAAGAGTAATGCTCACAAAAATTAACTAATCTAGAGTGAGTGGTTACTCCCTTGCTAATGTCACCCAAAATCTGGTCGACGGGATGGTTCCTTTGAATCATCACTCGAACTTGAGTTGGAGGGGCCTGTGGTGCTTCTTCCTCTTCAACTTGGACATCTTGTGCTCCCCCTTGATCACACGCCTCCTCTTAAGGTACTTGTTCATCATCTTGGGTTGGGGGGTGCACCGTCGTTGAGGAAGAAGGCTGATCTTGTTCCTTGTGTTCCTGCGGTCGCACGTCTCCAATCGCCATGGTACGAATCGCGTCCGTTGGAACATCTTCCTCATCTACATCATCAAGCTCAACTTACTCTCTTGGAGAGCCATTAGTCTCATCAAATACAACGTCTCTAGAGACTTCAACCAAACCGGATGATTTGTTGAAGACTCTATACGCCTTTGTATTTGAGTCATAACCTAACAAAAACACTTCTACAGCTTTGGGAGCAAATTTGGAATTCCTACCCTTCTTTACTAGAATGTAGCATTTACTCCCAAAAACTCGGAAATACGAAACATTGGGTTTGTCACCGGTTAGTAGCTCGTATGACGTCTTCTTGAGGAGGCGATGAAGGTAGACCCAGTTTATGGCGTGGCAAGCCGTGTTCACAGCTTCCGACCAAAACCGCTCGGGCGTCTTGAATTCTCCAAGCATTGTCCTCGCCATGTCTATGAGCGTCCTGTTCTTCCTCTCTACCACACCATTTTGGTGTGGTGTGTAGGGAGCGGAGAACTCGTGCTTGATTCCTTCCTCCTCAAGGTACTCCTCCACTTGAAGGTTTTTGAACTCAGACCCGTTGTCGCTCCTTATCTTCTTCACCTTGAGCTCAAACTCATTTTGAGCTCTCCTTAGGAAGCGCTTGAGGGTCCCTTGGGTTTCAGATTTGTCCTACAAAAAGAATATCGAAGTGAAGCGAGAAAAATCATCAACAATTACTAAACCATACTTACTTCCCCCGATGCTGAGGTAGGCGACGGGTCCGAAGAGGTCCATATGCAGCAGCTCTAGGGGTCTTGATGTGGTCATCACATTCTTGCTGTGATGCGCACTTCCCACTTGTTTACCTGCTTGACAAGCTGCACAAGGTCTATCTTTTTCAAAATGCACATTTGTTAGACCTAACACATGTTCTCCCTTTAGAAGTTTGTGAAGGTTCTTCATCCCCACATGTGCTAGACGGCGATGCCACAACCAGCCCATGCTAGTCTTAGCAATTAAGCATGCATCTAGACCGGCCTCCTCCTTTGCAAAATCGACTAAATAGAGTTTGCCGTCTAGTACACCCTTAAAAGCTAATGAACCATCACTCCTTCTAAAGACAGACACATCTACATTTGTGAATAAGCAATTATATCCCATATTACATAATTGACTAACCAACAAAAGATTATAACCTAGCGACTCTACTAAAAATACATTGGAGATAGAGTGCTCATTTGAGATGGCAATCTTGCCTGAGCCTTTAACCTTGCCTTGATTCCCGTCACCGAATATGATTGAATCTTGGGAATCTTTATTCTTGACGTAGGAGGTGAACATCTTCTTCTCCCCCGTCATGTGGTTTGTGCATCCGCTGTCGATAATCCAGCTTGATCCCTCGGATGCATAAACCTGCAAGGCAAATTAGGCTTGGGTCTTAGGTACCCAACTCTTGTTGGGTCCTACAAGGTTAGTGACAATAGTATTAGGAACCCAAATGCAAGTTTTATCTCCCTTACATTTGGCTCCCACCTTTTTAGCTATCACCTTTTATTTTTACATGAAAGAATAAACTTAGCATTACAAGCATGAAAGACAGTGGTAGATCCATTATATACTTTTCTAGGAGCATGAGACATAACATTCTTCCTAGATCTACCATAAGAGTTTGAACTAGAAGAAATCATGGCATGAGAGTCGAACGCATTACAACTCCTATCATAATGAACATTTGAATCTTTCATAGCCATATTTCTACCATGCATATAAGAACTAGAAGCAGTCATAAGAGAATCATAAGAATAATTCCTACAAACATTTCTAGAGAATTTCCTATCGCTATACATGAAAGCATGGTTCCTTTTAACACTATTAGTTATTGGAGCCTTCCCTTTCTGCTTGGCGGAGATGGGAGCCTTATGACTTGTTAAGTTCTTGGCTTCCTTCTTAAAGCCAAGCCCATCCTTAATTGAGGGGTGTCTACCAATAGTGTAAGCATCCCTTGCAAATTTTAATTTATCAAATTCATTTTTGCTAGTCTTAAGTTGAGCATTAAGACTAGCCACTTCATCACTTAGTTTTGAAATGGAAACTAGGTGTTCACTACAAGCATCAACATTAAAATCTTTACACCTATTGCAAATCACAACATGTTCTACACAAGAGGTTGATTTATTAGCTATTTCTAACTTAGCACTCAAGTCATCATTAATACTTCTCAAGCTAGAGATAGATTCATGGCATGTAGACAATTCACATGAAAGCACTTCATTTCTTTTAACTTCTAGAGCAAGAGAATTTTGTGCACTAACAAATTTATCATGCTCTTCATATAAAAGGTCCTCTTGCTTTTCTAACAATCTATTCTTCTCATTCAAAGCATCAATTAGTTCATTGATTTTATCAATTTTGGTTCTATCTAAACCTTTGAATAAATGTGCATAGTCTATTTCATCATCACTAGATTCATCATCACTTGAAGAAGCGTAAGTACTAGTATTACGAGTGCTTACCTTCTTTTCCCTTGCCATGAGGTAGGTGTGATGCTCGTTGGGAAGAGGGAAGATTTGTTGAAGGCCGAGGCGGCGAGTCCTTCGTCGTCGGAGTCGGACGATGAACAATCCGAGTCCCATTCCTTGCCAAGGTGTGCCTCGCCCTTAGCCTTCTTGTAAGTCTTCTTTTCCCTCTTCTTTTCTTGATCCTGGTCACTATCATTATGGGACAATTAGCAATAAAGTGACCAACCTTACCGCACTTGAAGTAGGAGCGCTTTCCCTTGGTCTTGTTCTTTTTGGGATGCTCCTTGTGACCCTTTAGCGCCATCTTGAAGCGCATGATGATGAGGGCCATTTCTTCCTCATTGAGCCCTACCGCCTCAACTTGTGCCACCTTGCTAGGTAGCGCCTCCTTGCTACTCGTTGCCTTGAGAGCAATGGCTTGAGGCTCATGAATTGGACCATTCAACGCCTCATCGACGTATCTTGCCTCCTTGATCATCATCCGCCCGCTTACAAACTTTCCAAGTATTTCTTCGGGCGACATCTTGGTGTACCTAGGATTTTCATGAATATTGTTTACAAGATGTGGATCAAGGACAGTGAAAGACCTTAGCATTAGGCGGTCGACGTCGTGGTCCGTCCATCGCGTGCTTCCATAGCTCCTTATTTTATTGACGAGGGTCTTGAGCCTGTTGTATGTTTGGGTTGGCTCCTCTCCCCTGATCATTGCGAATCTTCCAAGTTCGTCCTCCACCAACTCCATCTTGGTGAGCATGGTGATGTCATTTCCCTCATGACAGATCCTGAGGGTGTCCCAAATTTGCTTGGCGTTATCCAAGCCGCTCACCTTATGGTATTCATCCCTGCACAATGACGCTAAAAGAACAGTAGTAGCTTGTGCATTTTTATGAATTTGTTCATTGATGAACATGGGACTATCCGTACTATCAAATTGCATTCCATTTTCTACTATCTCCCATATACTTGGATGGAGAGAGAACAAGTGGCTACGCATTTTGTGACTCCAAAATCCGTAGTCCTCTCCATCAAAGTGAGGAGGTTTACCGAGGGGAATGGAAAGCAAATGAGCATTGGAACTTTGCAGAATACGAGAGTAATCAAAAGAAAAGTTTGAATTAACCATCTTTTTTTTCTCATAGTCGTTGTTGTCGTCGTCCTTTTGGGAAGAAGAAGACTCGTCGCTGTCGTCGTAGTAGACGATCTTCTTGATATGCCTCTTCTTCTTCCCATCCTTCTTCTTTTAACTTGAGCCCGAGTCAGTGGGCTTGTCGTCTTTCGGCTCATTGATGAAGGACTCCTTCTCCTTGTCGTTGATCACTATTCCCTTTCCCTTGGGATCCATCCCTTCGGGCGATTAGTCCCTTTCTTGAAGAGAACGGCTCTGATACCAATTGAGAGCACCTAGAGGGGGGGGTGAATAGGTGATCCTGTAAAAACTTAAACTCAAAGCCACAAACTTGATTAAGTGTTAGCGCAATGAAGCCAAGTGGCTAGAGATGAGTTCTTGCAAAACACAATGACCACAAAGAAATCAACACAGAGAGGCACAGTGGTTTATCCCGTGGTTCGGCCAAGTCCAACACTTGCCTACTCCACGTTGTGGCGTCCCAACGGACGAGGGTTGCACTCAACCCCTTTCAAGCGGTCCAAAGACCCACTTGAATACCACGGTGTTTTGCTTTCGTTTCACTATATCCCACTTGCGAGGAATCTCCACAACTTGGAGCCTCTCGCCCTTACAATTTGATTATCACAAAGAATCACAGAAGTAAGGATGGGATGAGCAACACACACAAGACACAAAATCAGAGCAACAATACGCACACAAGTCACAACTCGAGCTCTCAACACAACTCGAAGAGTTCTCTACTCAAATGGAGCTCTAGTTGCTATCACAAAGAATCGAATGCGCGGAAATGAAGTCTTGGTGCTTAGGAATGCTCAAGGGATGCTTGGTGTTCTCCTCCATGCGCCTAGGGGTCCCTTTTATAGCCCCAAGGCAGCTAGGAGCCGTTGAGAGCAATCCAAAAGGCAAGATTGCCTTCTGTCGACTGGTGCACCGGACAGTCCGGTGCACCACCGCACACTGTCCGGTGCGGATTTTTTTCCTATTCTGGCGCAGCCGACCGTTGGAGACTTGGAGACGTTGGCGCACCGGGCACTGTTCGGTGTGACCCCATCCGACCGTTGGCTCGGCCACGCGTCACGCGCGGATTGCGCCGCCGACCATTGGTGCGCCCGACCATTGGCTCACCGGACAGTCCGGTGAATTATAGTTGTACGCTGTTGACTTGGTTCCCGAGAGCGGCGACTTGGCTGCAGCCGACTCACCGGACACTGTCCGGTGCACCATCGGACAGTCCGGTGATTTATAGTCGTACGCCGCCGTCAAGACCCGAGAGCAGCCAGTTGATCAGACGCCAGCCTGGCGCACCGGACACTGTCCGGTGCACCACCGAACAGTCCGGTGCACCCAGACTGAGCAGAGTCTTGGCTGCTCGAGCCAAGTCTTTTCCAATTGAATTTAGACAAATATGTTAGTACATAAAAACCAATGTACTAAGTCTAGAATCATACCTTTGTGTTGACTTTGCACTCCTTCCACCATTTGGCATAGTTTCACATTAAACCATTTGTGTTGGCACTTGATCACCAAAATACTTAGAAATGGCCCAAGGGCACATTTCCCTTTCAGAACCAAGTGCGCAACCTCGGGAGCACCAAATGGGATGACCATGAAATGGTCAAGGTTATTCTAAGATCACTTGTATTTCTTAACCCTACACCAGTTCAATTAATTCGTGGTGATCCTAGATACAAGCTAATATCTCCCGAGGAGGTTATAGGAAAATTTGTGAGCTTTCAAATGATGATCAAAGGCTCCAAGAAAATCATTGAGCAAGGCGCCTCCTCCACACTCGAGATGCAACCCGTCGCATTCAAGGTGACAGAGGAGAAGAAAGAAGAATCTACATCAAGTAGACTCCCCATCGACGCCTCCAAGCTTGACAACGAGGAGATGGCGCTCATCATCAAGAGCTTCCGCCAAATCCTCAAGCAAAGGAGGGGGGAGGATTACAAGCCCCGCTCCAAGAAAGTTTGCTACAAGTGTGGTAAGCCCGGTCATTTCATTGCTAAATGTCCATTATCAAGTGATAGTGACAGGAGCGACGAAAAGAAGGGAAGAAGAAAGGAGAAGAAGAAGTATTACAAGAAGAAGGGCGGCGATGCCCATGTTTGTCGGGAGTGGGACTCCGATGAGAGCTCCACCGACTACTCCTCCGACGAGGACGCTGCAAACATCACTGTCAACAAGGGTCTCCTCTTTCCCAACATCGGCCACAAGTGCCTCATGGCAAAGGACGACAAAAAGAAGGTAAAATCTAGAGCCTCCACTAAATATGCAGCATCTAGTGATGAGGAGAACTCTAGTGATGATGAGGATAATTTGCTTGCCCTTTTTGCCAACCTAAACATGCAACAAAAAGAAAAATTAAATGAATTGATAGGTGCTATTCATGAGAAGGATGAACTCTTGGATAGCCAAGAGGACTTCCTTATTAAAGAAAACAAGAAGCATGTTAAGGTTAAAAATGCTTATGCTCAGGAAGTAGAAAAATGTGAAAAGTTAACTAGTGAGCTAAGCACTTGCCATGATGTTATTTCCAACCTTAGAGATGAGAATGCTAAATTAATTGCTAAGGTTGAGAAGTTAGATATTTGTGATTATTCAATTGTTAGTCTTAGAGATGATAATGATAATTTGATTACTAAGATTGACAAATTGAATGCATCTCTCTCTAGCCTTAAAATTGAGAATGAAAAATTAATTGCTAAGGCTAAAGAATTAAATGTTTGCAATGATGTTATTTCCAATCTTAGAAATGAAAATGTCATGTTACATGCTAAGATTGATGAATTAAATATTTGCAAACCCTCTACATCTACAATTGAGCATGTTACTATTTGTACTAGATGTAGAGATATTAATGTTAATGCTATTCATGATCAGCTAGCTTTAATTAAACAACAAAATGATCACATAGCTCAACTTAGTGCTAAGATTAATGAGCATGACTTAGAAAATGAAAAATTTAAATTTGCTAGAAGCATGCTCTATAGTGGGAGACGCCCTAGCATTAAGGATGGCATTGGCTTCCAAAAGGGAGACAATGTCAAGCTTAGTGCCCCTAAAAGATTGTCTAATTTTGTTAAGGGCAAGGCTCCCATGCCTCAGGATAATGAGGGCTATATTTTGTATCCTACTGGTTTTCCTGAGGATAAGATTAGGAGAATTCATGCTAAGAAGACTCATTCTGTTTCTCACCATGCTTTTATTTATAAGAATGAGGCTTCTAGCTCTAGGCGTTCTACTCATGTTAAAATGCCTAAAAAGAAATTTCCTATTGCATCAAATGAACATAACATTTTATTTAAGACTTTTGATGCATCATATGTTTTAACTAACAAATCAGGCAAAATAGTTGCCAAATATGTTGGGGGCAAACACAACGGGTCAAAGACTTGTGTTTGGGTACCCAAGGTGCTTGTTTCTAATGTAAAAGGACCCAAGACTGTTTGGGTACCTAAGAACAAGGCCTAAATTTGTTTTGTAGGTTTATGCATCCGGGGGCTCAAGTTGGATAATTGATAGCGGGTGCACAAACCACATGACTGGGGAGAAAAGGATGTTCTCCTCCTATGAGAAAAACCATGATCCCCAAAGAGCTATCACATTCGGGGATGGAAATCAAGGTTTGGTCAAAAGACTTGGTAAAATTGCTATATCTCCTGACCATTCTATTTCCAATGTTTTTCTTGTAGATTCTTTAGACTATAACTTGCTTTCAGTTTCTCAATTATGTAAAATGGGTTACAACTGTCTTTTTACGGATATAGGTGTTACTGTCTTTAGAAGAAGTGATGATTCAGTAGCATTTAAGGGAGTGTTAGAGGGTCAGCTATACTTAGTTGATTTTAATAGAGCTGAACTCAACACTTGCTTAATTGCTAAGACTAACATGGGTTGGCTTTGGCATCGCCGACTAGCCCACGTTGGGATGAAGAATCTTCATAAGCTTCTAAAAGAAGAACACATTTTGGGACTAACAAATGTTCATTTTGAGAAAGATAGGATTTGTAGCGTATGTCAAGCAAGGAAGCAAGTTGGTGTTCATCATCCACACAAGAACATCATGACGACCGACAGGCCAGTTGAGCTACTCCACATGGACCTATTTGGCTCGATTGCTTACATAAGCATCGGCGGGAGTAAGTACTGTCTAGTTATTGTGGATGATTATTCTCGCTTCACTTGGGTGTTCTTTTTGCAGGAAAAATCACAGACCCAAGAGACCTTAAAGGGATTCTTGAGACAGGCTCAAAATGAGTTCGGTTTAAGAATCAAAAAGATTAGAAGCGATAATGGAACGGAGTTCAAGAACTCACAAATAGAAGGCTTTCTTGAGGATGAGGGCATCAAGCATGAGTTCTCTTCTCCCTACACGCCACAACAAAATGGTGTAGTGGAGAGGAAGAATAGAACTCTACTTGACATGGTGAGGACCATGCTTGATGAGTACAATACTTCGGACCGGTTTTGGGCGGAGGCAATCAACACCGCTTGCTACGCCATCAACCGTCTCTACCTTCACTGAATCCTTAAGAAGACATCATATGAACTCCTCACTGGTAAAAAGCCCAATGTTTCATATTTTAGAGTCTTTGGAAGCAAATGTTTCATTCTTGGTAAAAGAGGTAGAAAATCTAAATTTGCTCCTAAGGCTGTAGAAGTCTTTTTACTTGGTTATGATTCAAACACAAGAGCATATAGAGTCTTTAACAAGTCCACTGGACTAGTTGAAGTTTCTTGTGACATTGTGTTTGATGAGACCAACGGCTCTCAAGTAGAGCAAGTTGATCTTGATGAGCTAGATGATGAAGAGGCTCCATGCGTCGCGCTAAGGAACATGTCTATTGGGGATGTGTGTCCTAAAGAATCCGAAGAGCCTCCACAAACACAAGATCAACCATCTTCCTCCATGCAAGCATCTCCACCAACTCAAGATGAGGATCAAGCTCAAGATGATGAAAATGAAGATCAAGAGGAGCAACCTCAAGAGGAGGACAATGATCAAGGGGGTGTTGCTAATGATCAAGACAAGGAAGATGATGAGGGTCCAAGACCGCCACACCCAAGAGTCCACCAAGCGATACAACGAGATCACCCCGTGAATTCCATCCTCGGCGATATTCATAAGGGGGTAACCGCTCAATCTCGTGTCGCTCATTTTTGTGAACATTACTCCTTTATGTCTTCTATTGAGCCATACAGGGTGGAAGATGCATTAAGGGATTCAGATTGGGTGTTGGCAATGCAAGAGGAGCTCAACAACTTCACGAGGAATGAGGTATGGCATCTTATTCCACGTCCTAACCAAAATGTTGTAGGAACCAAGTGGGTCTTCCGCAACAAACAAGATGAGCATGGTGTGGTGACAAGGAACAAAGCCCGACTTGTGGCCAAGGGATATTCACAAGTCGAAGGTTTGGATTACAGTGAAACTTATGCACCCGTAACTAGGCTTGAGTCAATTTGTATATTACTTGCCTATGCTACTTACCATGGCTTTAAGCTTTACCAAATGGACGTGAAAAGTGCCTTCCTCAATGGACCAATCAAGGAGGAGGTCTATGTTGAGCAACCTCCCGGCTTTGAAGATAGTGAGTACCCTAACCATGTATATAAACTCTCTAAGGCGTTTTATGGGCTTAAGCAAGCCCCAAGAGCATGGTATGAATGCCTAAGAGATTTTCTTATCGCTAATGGCTTCAAAGTCAGAAAAGTCGATCCTACACTCTTTACTAAAACAATTGCAAATGATTTGTTTGTATGCCAAATTTATGTTGATGATATCATATTTGGGTCTACTAACAAATCTACATGTGAAGAGTTTAGTAGGATAATGGTTTAAAAATTCGAGATGTCTATGATGGGGGAGTTGAAGTATTTTCTAGGATTTCAAGTCAAGCAACTCCAAGAGGGCACCTTCATTAGACAAACAAAGTACATTCAAGACATTCTTACCAAGTTTGGGATGAAGGATGCCAAACCCATCAAGACACCCATGGGAACTAATGGGCATCTCGACCTCGACATGGGAGGTAAATCCGTAGATCAAAAGGTATACCGGTCGATGATAGGATCTTTACTCTATTTATGTGCATCTTGACCGGATATTATGCTTTCCGTATGCATGTGTGCAAGATTCCAAGCCGATCCAAAGGAAGTTCACCTTAGGGCCGTAAAACGAAGCTTGAGATATTTAGTTCATACGCCCAAGTTTGGTCTATGGTACCCCAAGGGATCCACTTTTGATTTAATTGGATATTTAGATGTTGATTGGGTAGGGTGTAAAATTGATAGAAAGAGCACATTAGGGACTTGTCAGTTCTTGGGAAGATCCCTGGTGTCTTGGGCTTCAAAGAAACAAAATTTAGTAGCTCTTTCTACCGCCGAAGCCGAGTACATTGCCGCAGGCCATTGTTGCGCGCAATTGCTTTGGATGAGGCAAACCCTTAGGGACTATGGTTACAAATTAACCAAAGTTCCTCTCCTATGTGATAATGAGAGTGCAATCCGCATGGCGGATAATCCCATTGAGCACAGCCGCACTAAGCACATAGCCATTCGGTATCACTTTTTGAGGGATCGTCAACAAAGGGGGGATATCGAGATTGCATATGTTAGCACCAAAGAACAATTAACCAATATCTTTACCAAGCCATTAGATGAGAAAACCTTTACCAAACTTAGGCATGAGCTAAACATTCTTGATTCTAGGAATTTTGATTGATATTTTGCACACATAGCTCATTTATATACCTTTGATCATCTCTCTTTCATGTGCTATGACTAATGTGGTTTTCAAGTGTATTACATGCTAAGTCATAGATTGGAAGGGAAATGGAGTCCTCGGCGAAGACAAGGCTTCCACTCCACTCCATCGAATTATTCATCCTTCACCGTCACTCCGCACCGCTCTCCGAATTTGGTATAATCTTCACTCTTACATTATTTACCAAAGGGGGGGAAGTTTGAAAAGGGCTTATATTTCACTCACAAGTATCCATTTTTGGCGATTCATGCCAAAGGGGGAGAAAGTATTAGCCCAAAGCAAAAGGACCGCACCACCACCAATTTCAAAAATGTAGTCTTTCAATTTGTATTTAAAGAAGTTTTTCAATTGGTATCTTATTTTGATACAATTTCAAATTGGTATGACCCTTTTTCAAAATTAATATCCAAAACCCTCTTGAACACTAAGAGGAGAATTTCATTAAGGGGGAGTTTTGTTTAAGTCAAAGGAAAAGCATTTGAAACAGGGGGAGAAAATTTCAAATCTTGAAAATGCTTCTCGAAATCTTATTCATATACCTTTGATTATTTGCAAAAGACTTTGAAAAAGAATTTCCGAAACATTTGCAAAAACAAAACAAGTGGTGCAAACGTGGTCCAAAATATTAAAATGAAGAAAGCAATCCAAGCATATCTTATGAAATGTATATTAGTTTAATTCCCAGTAACCTTTGCACTTACCTTATGCAAACTAGTTCAATTCTGCTCTTATTATTTGCTTTGGTTTGTGTTGGCATCAATCACCAAAAAGGGGGAGATTGAAAGGGAAATAGGGTTAAACCTTTTCCTAAATAATTTTGGTGGTTGAATTGCCCAACACAAATAATTGGACTAACTAGTTTGCTCTAGATTATAAGTTCTACAGGTGCCAAAGGTTCAACACAAACCAATAAAAAGTCCAAGAAAGGGTTCAAATAAAAAGAGCAAAAGACAACCGAAGGCAGCCCTGGTCTGGCGCACCGGACTGTCCGGTGCACCAGGGAGATCGACTCCGAACTTGCCACCTTCGGGAATTTGGGAAGCCACTCCGCTTTAATTCACCGGACTGTCCGGTGTAGCACCGGACTGTCTGGTGTGCCATGCGGAGCAACGGCTACTGTGCCAACGGTCTTCTGCAAAAGCAACAGTGAACAGTGCGCGACTGCGCGCGCAGAGTCAGAGCAGGCGCCAGAAGGCGCACCGGACAGTGAACCGGACCTGTCCGGTGCACCACCGGACTGTCCGGTGGCCCCACATGTCAAAGCTCTAACGGTCGAACCCTAACGGTTGGGTGACGTGGCTGGCGCACCAGACTGTCCGGTACGCCCTTCGACAGCAGCCTTCCCCAATGGCCACTTTGGTGGTTGGGGCTATAAATACCCCCAACCACCAACGCTTCAAGGCATCCAAGTTTTTCAGCCAACACATTCAATACAAGAGCTACTGCATTGAATATAAGACACAAATAGAGTAAATAAAAATCTCTCCAAGTCCCAATTCCACTCAAAGCAATTAGTGACTAGAACAGAGAGTTTAGCCGTGTTCATTTGAGCTCTTGCGCTTGGATCGCTTTTCTTATTCCTTCTTTTTTGTTCCAAAGATCATTGTAATCAAAGCAGAGACACCAAGTTGTGGTGGTCCCTGTAGTGGACTAAGTGTCCTGTTTGATTGAAGAGAAAAGCTCACTCGGTCTAGGTGACCGTTTGAGAGAGGGAAAGGGTTGAAAGAGACCTGGTCTTTGTGACCACCTCAATGGGGAGTAGGTTTGCAAGAACCGAACCTCGGTAAAACAAATCACCGTGTCATATGCTCTTATTTGCTTGTGATTTGTTTTCGCCCTCTCTTTCGGACTTGATTATATTTCTAACGCTAACCCCGGCTTGTAGTTGTGCTTAAAGTTTATAAATTTCAGATTTGCCTATTCACCCCCCCTCTAGGCGACTTTCACATAGCATGTGAATCATTATAAGCAGTATGAACATAACTCTTATTATAATGAGAACGACTAGCAATTTTCCTATCATAAATAAAAGCATGGTTCCTTTGAGGACTACTAGCCATAGGGGCCTTCCCTTTCTTCTTGTTGAGAACGGAAGCCTTTTGGCTTGTTAAGTTCTTGGTTTCCTTCCGAAAACCAAGTCCATCCTTAATTGAGGGGTGTCTACCAATAGTGTAGGCATCCCTAGCAAATTTTAATTTATCAAAATCAACTTTGCAAGTCTTAAGTTGAGCATTAAGACTTGCCACTTCATTGTTTAATTTGGCAATAGAAATAAGATGTTCATCACATGCATTAACATCAAAGTCCTTGCATCTATTGCAAATAACTACATGTTCCACACATGATCTAGTTGCATTTGCTTCTTCTAGCTTAGTATTTAATTCATCATTTAAATTCTTTAAACTAGAGACAGATTCATGGCAAGTAGATAACTCAGAGGATAGCATTTCATTTCTTTTAATTTCAAGAGCAAGAGATTTTTGAACACTAACAAATTTATCATGTTCTTCATACAAAATGTCCTCTTTCTTTTCTAAAAGTCTATCCTTTTCATTTAGAGCATCAATCAATTCATTAATTTTTGTCTATCTTAGCTCTATCTAAACCTTTATACAATTCAGAGTAATCTACTTCATCATCAGAAGATTCTTCATCACTAGAGGAAGTGTACTTGGGAGTGTACCAAATATGTACCTTCTTCTCCTTTGCCATAAGACATGTATGAAGTTCGTTGGGGAAGAGTGACGACTTGTCGAAGACCGAGGCAGCCAGTCTTTCATCGTCGGAGTCAGATGAAGAGCTCTCAGAGTCCCATTCTTTTCCAAGATGAGCCTCGCCTTTCGCCTTTCTATAGTTCTTCTTCTTCTCCTTCCCGTACTTTTCTTGTCCCTAGTCATTATCGTTATCAAGGCATTGTGCTATGAAATGACCAGTCTTACCGCATTTGAAGACGGAGCGCTTTCCCCTTGTTTTATTCTTGTTAGGGTATTCCTTGTGTCCTTTAAGTGCGGTCTTGAAGCGCTTGATGATAAGCGCCATCTCATCTTCATTGAGCCCGACAGCCTCTACTTGTGCCACCTTGCTTGGTAGCGCCTCCCTGCTGCTGGTTGCTTTGAGAGCAACGGGCTGTGGCTCGTAGATGGGTAGTGGACCGTTTAGTGCATCGTCCACATATCGAGCCTCCTTTACCATCATATGCCCGCTCACAAATTTTCCAAGGATCTCCTCGGGCGTCATCTTGGTGTACCTGGGGTTTTCACGAATAAGATTGACAAGATGGGGGTCAATTACAGTAAATGACCTTAGCATGAGTCGGACGACATCATGATCCATCCATCTTGTGCTTCCGTAGCTTCGGATCTTGTTGACCAGGGTCTTGAGCCTGTTGTAGGTCTGAGTTGGCTCCTCTCCCCTGATCATTGCGAATCTCCCCAGCTCTCCTTCCACTAGCTCCATTTTGGTAATCATGATGGCGTCATTTCCCTCATGTGAGATCTTGAGGGTGTCCCAGATTTGCTTGGCGCTGTCCAAGCCACTCACCTTATTATATTCATCTTTGCAAAGAGATGCTAGCAAAACAGTAGTGGCTTGGGCATTTTTGTGAATTTGTTCATTTATAATCACAGGGTTATCAGTACTATCAAAATGCATCCCATTCTCTATAATTTCCCAAATACTAGGATGGAGAGAAAATAGATGACTACGCATTTTATGGCTCCAAAATGATAGTCTTCTCCATCAAAGTTTGGAGATTTTCCAAGGGGAATTGATAGTAAATGCGCATTTGTATTGTATGTGAAAGGGAAATAGGCTTACACCTTTTTCCTAAATAGATTTTGGTGGTTGAATTGCCCAACGCAAATAATTGGACTAACTAGTTTGCTCTAGTCTATAAGTTCTACAGGTGCCAAAGGTTCACAACAAGCCAATAAAAAGACCAAAGATGGGTTCAAATAAAGAGAGCTAAAGACAACCCAAAGGCACTCTGGTCTGGTGCATCGGACTGTCCGGTGTGCCACTGGACAGTGTCCGGTGCACCAGGGAACCCGACGCTGAACTCCTCACCTTCGGGAAAATGGAGGTCGCTCCGCTATAATTCACCGGACCATCCGGTGTATGCACCGGACAGTGTCCGGTGGCGCACCGGACTGCCCGGTGTGCCAGTGGAGCAACGGCTACTTCGCGCGCAACGGTCGACTGCAACGCATTAAATGCGCGCCAGCGCGCGCAGAGGTCAGAGCATGCGCAGCAGGCGCACCGGACAGTCTATAGGACGTGTCCGGTGCACCACCGGACAGCCCAGAGGCCCCACAAGTCAGAGCTCCAACGGTCGAACCCCAACGGCTGGCTGACGTGGCTAGCGCACCGGACTCTCCGGTGGCGCACCGGACTGTCCGGTGCGCCATGCGACAGCAGACTTCCAACGGCCACATTTTAGTGGTTGGGGCTATAAATACCCCAACCACCCCACATTCAATGGCATCCAAGTTTCTACACTTCTACACCTTACAAGAGCTATAGCATTCAATACAAGACACACCAAAGAGATCAAATCCTCTCCCAACTTCACAAGACTTTTGATTAGTAGAAGCAAATATTATGTCATCGACATAAATTTGGCACACAAATAAATCACCATCACAAGTCTTAGTAAAAAGAGTTGGATCGGCTTTCCCAACCTTGAAAGAATTAGCAATTAAAAAGTCTCTAAGGCATTCATACCATGCTCTTGGGGCTTGCTTAAGTCCATAGAGCGCCTTAGAGAGCTTACACACGTGGTCGGGGTACCGTTCATCCTCGAAGCCAGGGGGTTGCTCCACGTACACCTCCTCCTTGATTGGCCCGTTGAGGAAAGCGCTCTTCACATCCATTTGATACAACCTGAAAGAATGGTGAGCGGCATATGCTAGCAAAATACGAATTGATTCTAGCCTAGCCACAGGAGCGAAAGTCTCCTCAAAGTCCAAACCTGCGACTTGGGCATAACCTTTTGCCACAAGTCGAACCTTGTTCCTCGTCACCACCCCGTGCTCGTCCTGTTTGTTGTGGAACACCCACTTGGTTCCTACAACATTTTGCTTGGGACGCGGCACCAGTGTCCAAACTTCATTGCGCTTGAAGTTGTTTAGTTCCTCCTGCATGGCCAACACCCAGTCCGGATCTAGCAAGGCCTCTTCTACCCTGAAAGGCTCAATAGAAGAGACAAAAGAGTAATGCTCACAAAAATTAACTAATCTTGAACGAGTAGTTACTCCCTTGCTAATATCACCCAATATTTGGTCGACGGGATGATCCCTTTGAATTGTCCCCCGAACTTGGGTTGGAGGTGCCTGAGGTGCTTCTTCCTCTTCAACTTGAACATCCTGTGCTCCCCCTTGATCATGCGCCTCCACTTGAGGTACCTGTTCGCCATCTTGGGTTGGGGGATGCACCATAGTTGAGGAAGAGGGTTGATCTTGCTCATTTTGTTCCTGTGGTCGCACATCACCGATCGCCATGGTTCGAATTGCGGCCGTCGGAACATCTTCTTCATCTACATCATCAAGATCAACAACTTGCTCTTTTGGAGAGCCATTAGTCTCATCAAATACAACGTTGCTAGAGACTTCAACCAAACCCGATGATTTGTTGAAGACCCTATACGCCTTTGTATTTAAATCATAACCTAATAAAAACCCTTCTACAGCTTTGGGAGCAAATTTAGAGGTTCTACCTTTCTTCACAAGAATATAACACTTGCTCCCAAATACACGAAAATAAGACACATTGGGTTTGTTACCAGTTAGCAACTCATATGAAGTTTTCTTGAGGAGGCGGTGAAGATAGACCCTGTTGATGGCGTGGCAAGCCGTGTTCACGACTTCCGACCAAAAACGCTCGGGGGTCTTGAACTCTCCAAGCATAGTCCTCGCCATATCGATGAGCGTCCTGTTCTTCCTCTCTACCACACCATTTTGCTGTGGTGTGTAGGGAGCGAAGAACTCGTGCTTGATCCCTTCCTCCTCAAGATACTCCTCTACTTGAAGGTTCTTGAACTCGGACCCATTGTCGCTCCTTATCTTCTTTACCTTGAGCTCAAACTCATTTTGAGCTCACCTGAGGAAGCGCTTGAGGGTCCCTTGGGTTTCAGTTTTATCCTGCAAAAAGAATACCCAAGTGAAGTGGGAAAAGTCATCAACAATAACAAGACCATACTTACTTCCTCCTATACTCAGATAGGCGACGGGTCCGAAGAGGTCCATGTGAAGCATCTCCAGTGGTCTTGACGTGGTCATCACATTTTTGGTGTGATGAGAGCCTCCCACCTGTTTCCCTGCTTGACAAGCTGCACATGGTCTATCTTTTTCGAAATGCACGTTAGTCAAACCTATCACGTGTTCTCCCTTTAGAAGCTTGTGAAGGTTCTTCATCCCTACATGTGCTAAGCGGCGATGCCACAACCAGCCCATGCTAGTCTTAGCAATTAAGCATGCATCTAGACCGGCCTCCTCTTTTTCAAAATCAACTAAATAAAGTTTGTCGTCTAGTACACCTTTAAAAGCTAGTGAACCATCACATCTCCTAAAGACAGACACGTCTACATTTGTAAATAGACAATTATATCCCATTTGACATAACTGACTAACAGATAGCAAATTATACCCAAGAGACTCTACTAAAAACACATTAGAAATAGAGTGCTCATTTGATATTGCAATTTTACCTAACCCTTTTACCTTGCCTTGATTCCCATCACCGAATATTATTGAATCTTGGGAATCCTTGTTCTTGACGTAGGAGGTGAACATCTTCTTCTCCCCCGTCATATGGTTTGTGCATCCGCTGTCGATAATCCAGCTTGAACCCCCGGATGCATAAACCTGCAAGGCAAATTTAGGCTTGGGTCTTAGGTACCCAACTCTTGTTGGGTCCTACAAGGTTAGTCACAATTATCTTAGGGACCCAAATGCAAGTTTTGTCACCCTTGCATTTTGCCCCTAATTTTCTAGCAACTATCTTCCTATCCTTTCTACAAATAACAAAGGAAGCATTTAAAGCATGATAAATTGTAGAAGGTCCATTAACTTTCCTAGGAACATTACAAACATTTCTCCTAGGCATATGAACAACATTTCTCCTAGACATATCTCTACCATGCATATAGGAAGAACTAGAAGCATACATAGCATAAGAATCATAGGCATGTGAATCAAAAGCATTACAACTCCTATGAGACTGTCTTCTATCATTGTACATAAAAGCATGGTTCTTTTTAGTACTACTTGCCATAGGGGCCTTCCCTTTCTCCTTGGCGGAGATGGGAGCCTTATGGCTTGTTAAGTCCTTGGCTTCCCTCTTGAAGCCAAGTCCATCCTTAATTGAGGGGTGTCTACCAACCGTGTAGGCATCCCTAGCAAATTTTAGTTTTTCAAACTCATTTTTGCTAGCCTTAAGTTGGGCATTAAGACTAGTCAATTCATCATTAAGTTTGGAAATTGAAACTAGGTGTTCATGACAAGCATCAATGTCAAAATCTTTACACCTATTACAAGTTGTAACAATTTCTACACAAGATGTTGATTTACTAGCTATTTCTAACTTAGCATTCAAATCATCATTAATGCTCCTTAAGTTAGAAATTGTCTCATGGCAAGAATATAATTCCAAAGAAAGCATTTCATTTCTCTTAACTTCTAAGGCATGAGATTTTTGAGCTTCTACAAATTTGTCATGTTCTTCATATAACAAGTCCTCTTGCTTTTCTAAGAGCCTATTCTTATCATTTAAGGCATCAATCAATTCATTAATTTTATCTACCTTGGTTCTATCTAGGCCCTTAAATAAACATGAATAATCAATTTCATCCTCATCACTAGATTCGTCCTCACTTGAAGAAGCATAAGTAGAGTTTCGTGTACATACCTTCTTCTCCCTTGCCATAAGGCATGTGTGACGCTCGTTGGGGAAGAGGGATGACTTGTTGAAGGCGGTGGCGGCGAGACCTTCATTGTCGGAGTCGGACGAGGAGCAATCCGAATCCCATTCCTTGCCAAGATGTGCCTCGCCCTTTGCCTTCTTATAGTTCTTCTTCTTCTCCCTCTTGGTCCCTTGATCCTGATCACTTTCATTATCGGGACAGTTAGCAATGAAATGACCAATCTTACCGCATTTGAAGCATGAGCGCTTCGCCTTGGTCTTGGTCTTCTTAGGCTGTCCCTTGCGATCCTTTAGCGCCGTCTTGAATCTTTTGATGATGAGGGCCATCTCCTCATCATTTAGCCCTGCCGCCTCAACTTGCGCCACCTTGCTAGGTAACGCCTCCTTGCTTCTTGTTGCCTTGAGGGCAACGGGTTGAGGCTCGTTGATTGGACCATTTAGTGCGTCGTCCACGTACCTCGCCTCCTTGATCATCATCCGCCCGCTTACGAATTTTCCAAGTACCTCCTCGAGCGTCATCTTCGTGTACCTGGGATTCTCACGAATATTGTTCACGAGATGAGGATCAAGAACAGTAAATGACCTGAGCATTAGGCGGACGACGTCGTGGTCCGTCCATCGTGTGCTTCCGTAGCTCCTTATTTTGTTGATAAGGGTCTTGAGCCGGTTGTATGTCTGAGTTGGCTCCTCGCCCCTTATCATTGCAAATCTTCCGAGCTCGCCTTCTACCAGCTCCATCTTGGTGAGTAAGGTGACGTCATTCCCCTCATGAGAGATCTTGAGGGTGTCCCAGATTTTCTTGGCATTGTCCAATCCGCTCACCTTATGATACTCGTCTCTGCACAAAGAGGCTAACAACACAGTAGTAGCTTGTGCATTTCTATGAATTTGTTCATTAATAAAAGTGGGACTATCCGAGCTATCAAATTTCATTCCACTTTCCACAATCTCCCAAATGCTTGGATGGAGAGAGAATAGGTGACTACACATTTTGTGGCTCCAAAATCCGTAGTCCTCTCCATCAAAGTGAGGAGGTTTGCCAAGTGGAATGGAGAGCAAATGTGAACTCGAACTTTGAGGAATACGCGAGTAATCGAAAGAAAAGTTTGAGTTAACCGTCTTTCGTTTGTCGTAGTCATTGTCGTCGTTGTCCTTATGAGAGGAAGTGGACTCATCACTGTCGGTGTAGTAGACGATCTCCTTGATGCGTCTCGTCTTCTTCTTTCTCCCATCTTTGCGTCTATGGCCCGAGCCCGAGTCATTAGGCTTATCATCCTTAGGCTCGTTGACGAAGTACTCCTTCTCCTTGTCGTTGATCACGATTCCCTTCCCCTTAGGATCCATCTCTTCGGGCGATTAGTCCCTTAGTGAAGAGAACGGCTCTGATACCAATTGAGAGCACCTAGAGGGGGGTGAATAGGTGATCCTGTAACACTTAAGACTTTGAGCCACAAAACTTGGTTAAGGTTAGCACAAAAATTGCCAAGTGGCTAGAGAGGAGTCTCGACAAAACACAATAACCAACAAGAGATCAATCACAGAGATGGCACGATGGTTATCCCGTGGTTCGGCCAAGACCAACGCTTGCCTACTCCACGTTGTGGCGTCCCAACGGACGAGGGTTGCAATCAACCCCTCTCAAGCGGTCCAAAGACCCACTTGAATACCACAGTGTTTTGCTTGCTTTTCTTAATCCCGTTTGCGAGGAATCTCCACAACTTGGAGCCTCTCGCCCTTACACTTGAAATTCACAAAGAAGCACGGAGCAAGGGAGGGATTAGCAACGCACACAAGACACAAGAATTCGAGAGTCAACACGCACACAAGTCGCAACAAGAGCTCGCAACACAACCCAATGAGTTTACAACTCCACTAGAGCTCTATATGCTATCACAATGAAACGAATGCGCGAAATCGATGTCTTGGTGCTTAAGAATGTTGTAGGAATGCTTGGTGTACTCCTCCATGCGCCTAGGGGTCCCTTTTATAGCCCCAAGGCAGCTAGGAGCCGTTGAGAGCATTCTAGGAAGGCTGATCTTACCTTCTGTCGACTGGCGCACCGGACATGTCTGGTGCACCACCGGACACTGTCCGGTGCCCGATTTCTTTCCTTAAATGGCGAAGCCGACCATTGGCGTCTGAGAGCCGTTGGCGCACCGGACACTGTCCGGTGCACACCGGACAGTCCGGTGCTCCCTTCTAGTCGTTGGCTCGGCCACGTGTCCCGCGCGGATCGCGCGGCCGACCGTTCGCTCACCGGACAGTCCGGTGCACCCCCGGACAGTCCAGTGAATTATAGCCGTACGTCGCTGGTGAATTCCCGAGAGCAGCCAGTTCGCCCGAGCCAGCCTGGCGCACCGGACACTGTCCGGTGCACCACCGGACAGTCCGGTGCTTCCAGACTGAGCAGACTTTGGCTGAATTTATCCATCTCTTCTCAACTCGATTTTTTTCTGTTTCCAGCACTTAGACACAATACATTAGTCCATAAAATAATGTACTAAGTCTGAGAAACATACCTTTACACTTGATTTGTATTTTGTCCACCATTTAACACTTTAGGCACGTGTGTTTGACACTAAATCACCAAAACACTTAGAAATGGCCCAAGGGCACATTTCCCTTTCAGTTAGAGAGAGAGATTTGTTGTGATCATTTGAGCTCTTGCGCTTGGATTGCTTCTTTTCTTTCTCATTCTTTTGTGATCAATCTCACTTGTAACCGAAGCAAGAGACACCAATTGTGTGGTGGTCCTTGCGGGGACTTTGTGCCCCGTGTGATTGAGAAGAGAAGCTCACTCGGTCTAAGTGACCGTTTGAGAGAGGGAAAGGGTTGAAAGAGACCCGGTCTTTGTGACCACCTCAACGGGGAGTAGGTTTGCAAGAACCGAACCTCGGTAAAACAAATCCTTGTGTTTCATTCCTTATTTGCTTGCGATTTGTTTTTCACCCTCTCTCTCAGACTGTATTATATTTCTAACGCTAACCCGGCTTGTAGTTGTGATTAACTTTGTAAATTTCAGTTTCGCCCTATTCACCCCCCCCCCCCTCTAGGCGACTTTCAATTGGTATCAGAACCCGGTGCTTCATTAGAGCCTAACCGCTCGAAGTGATGTCAGGGGATCACGCCAAGAAGGAGATGGTGACCGGCAACAAGCCTGCTACAAGCCACGGGAAGGCTCCATCGGGAGAGTCCCGCAACAAAGGGAAGGAGAAGGAATCCTCCTCCCACAAGTCGCATCGGAGTGGCGACAAGAAAAAGAAGATGCGGAAGGTGGTCTACTATGAGACCGATTCTTCATCGCCATCCACCTTCGGCTCCGACGCACCGTCCATAACTTCTAAGCGCCATGAGCGCAAGAAGTATAGTAAGATCCCCCTACGTTACCCTCATATTTCCAAGCGTACTCCTTTACTCTCTGTTCCATTAGGCAAACCACCGGTTTTTGACGGTGAAGATTATAATATGTGGAGTGACAAAATGAGGCATCATCTAACCTCACTCCACACAAGCATTTGGAATGTTGTTGAGTTTGGTGTACAGGTACCATCCGTAGGGGATGAAGACTATGACTCGGACGAAGTGGCCCAAATCCACCACTTCAACTCCCAAGCCACTACTATACTCCTCGCCTCTCTAAGTCGAGAGGAGTATAATAAGGTACAAGGGTTGAAAAGCACGAAGGAAATTTGGGACGTGCTCAAGACCGCGCACGTAGGAGACGAGGTGACAAAGATCACCAAGCGGGAGACGATCGAGGGGGAGCTCGGTCGCTTCATGCTTCACCAAGGGGAGGACCCGCAAGCTATGTACAACCGCTTGAAGACCTTGGTGAACCAAGTGCGCAACCTCGGGAGCACAAAATGGGATGACCATGAGATGGTCAAGGTTATTCTTAGATCCCTCGTTTTTTTAACCCTACGCAAGTTCAATTAATTCGAGGTGATCCTAGATATAAGCTAATGTCTCCCGAGGAGGTTATAGGAAAATTTGTGAGCTTTGAGCTAATGATTAAAGGCTCAAAGAAGATCATCGAGCAAGGCACCTCCTCCACGCCCGAGGCACAACCCGTCGCATTCAAGGCAACAGAGGAGAAGAAGGAAGAGTCTACACCAAGTAGGCTCCCCATCAATGCCTCAAAGCTCGACAATGAGGAGATGGCTTTAATCATCAAGAGCTTTCGACAAATCCTTAAGCAAAGGAGGGGGAAGGACTACAAACCCCGCTCCAAGAAGGTTTGCTACAAGTGTGGTAAGCCCGGTCACTTTATTGCCAAATGTCCTATTTCTAGTGACAGTGACAGGGGCGACGACAAGAAGGGGAGAAGAAAGGAAAAGAAGAGGTACCACAAGAAGAAGGGCGGCGATGCCCATGTGTGCCGCGAGTGGGACTCCGACGAGAGCTCCACCGACTCCTCCTCCGACGAGGATGCCGCCAATATCGCCGTCAACAAAGGACTTCTCTTCCCCAACGTCGGCCACAAGTGCCTCATGGCAAAGGACGACAAAAGGAAGAAGGTTAAATCTAAATCCTCCACTAAATATGCATCCTCTAGTGATGAAGACAATTCTAGTAATGAGGAGGATAACTTGTTAACTCTTTTTGCCAACCTTAACATGGAACAAAAGGAGAAGCTAAATGAATTGATTAGTGCCATTCATGATAAGGATGAACTCTTGGATAGCCAAGAGGACTTCCTAATTAAGGAAAATAAGAAACATGTTAAGGTTAAGAATGCTTATGCTCTAGAAAGGGAAAAATGTGAAAAATTGTCTAGTGAGCTAAGCACTTGCCATGATGTTATTGCCAACCTTAGAAATGAAAATGCTAAATTAGTTGCTAAGGTTGATTCAAATGTTTGTGATGATTCATATACCAATCTTAGAAATGATCATGCTATTTCTATTGCTAAGATTGAGAAATTAAATGCCTCTCTTACTAGCCTTAGATGTGAAAATGAAAAATTGATTGCTAAGGCTAAAGAGTTAGACGTTTGCAATGCTTCCATTTCCGATCTTAGAAGTGAAAATGATATTTTACATGCTAAGATTGTTGAACTAAAAACTTGCAAACCCTCTACATCTACCATTGAGCATGTTTCTATTTGCACTAGATGTAGAGATGTTGACATTGATGCTATTCATGGTCATATGGCTTTAGTTAAACAACAAAATGATCATATAGCAAAATTAGATGCTAAAATTGCTGAGCATGAACTTGAAAATGAAAATTTTAAATTTGCTCGTAGTATGCTTTATAGTGGGAGACGCCCTGGCATCAAGGATGGCATTGGCTTCCAAAAGGAAGACAATGTCAAACTTAATGCCCCTCCTAAAAAATTATCTAACATTATTAAGGGCAAGGCTCCCATGCCTCAGGATAACGAGGGTTACATTTTGTACCCTGCCGGTTATCCCGAGCAAAAGATTAGGAGAATTCATTCTAGGAAGTCTCACTCTGGCCCTAATCATGCTTTTATGTATAAGTGTGAGACATCTAGTTCTAGGCAATCAACTCGTGCTAAATTGCCTAAGAAGAAAGCTCCTAGTGCATCAAATGAACCTAGCATTTCATTTAAGACTTTTGATGCATCTTATGTTTTAACTAACAAATCCGGCAAAGTAGTTGCCAAGTATGTTGGGAACAAACACAAGAGTTCCAAGACTTGTGTTTGGGTACCCAAAGTTCTTGTATCTAATGTCAAAGGACCCAAAACTGTTTGGGTATCTAAAATCAAGAACTAAACTTGTTTTGTAGGTTTATGCATTCGGGGGCACAAGTTGGGTCATCGATAGCGGGTGCACAAACCACATGACAGGGGAGAAGAAGATGTTCTCCTCCTATGAGAAAAACCAAGATTCCCAACGAGCTATCACATTTGGGGATGGAAACTAAGGTTTGGTCAAAGGATTGGGTAAAATTGCTATATCACCTGACCATTCCATTTCAAATGTTTTTCTTGTTGATTCATTAGATTACAATTTGCTTTCCGTATCTCAATTATGCAAAATGGGTTACAACTGTCTATTTACTGATGTTGGTGTCACTGTCTTTAGAAGAAGTGATGATTCAGTAGCATTTAAGGGAGTGTTAGAGGTTTAGCTATACTTAGTTGATTTCAATAGAGCTGAACTCGACACTTGCTTAGTTGCTAAGACTAACATGGGCTGGCTCTGGCATCACCGACTAGCACATGTTGGGATGAACAATCTTCACAAGCTTCTAAAGGGTGAACACATTTTAGGACTAACCAATGTTCATTTTGAGAAAGACATGATTTGTAGCGCATGCCAAGCCGGGAAGCATGTTGGTGTTCATCATCCACATAAGAACATCTTGACGACTGACTGTGGCAGAACCTCCAAGTTATAGGGCCCACATGCACCTGTCCTTGTCCCAAAGACCTCAGACGGCCATGCATGTGCACCAGATAACTCAACAGGATCTGTCCGATTGCCCCAAGGACATCGGATAAACCACTTTTAACCAGAACCGCAGGATTAAGTAACACAAATCACACACACCAATATTTTTGCAGCGAAAATACTATTACCAAATTTTACAAGTTACAAAAATTTTATATTATTTTATCGGAGTGATTACAAAAGTATAAGTTTGAAATATATGCTAGCTCAAATGACCATCCTCAATAAGAAGTATAGAAGGAGTACTTAGACTTATAAGAAGGCCGAGCCCACCGGCACTTAACACCATCAACAGCATCACAAAGTTAGGACCTGAAAAACAACAGGGAATAAAACCCTGAGTACGGAATTACTCAGCAAGACTTACCCGACTAAGGAAAAGACTCTCAAGGGTATGCTGGCTAGAGGGAGTCAAGGAGTGGCTTATCAAGAATCAAAGACTCTGTTTTGCAGAAAAGCTTACTATGAGTGGATCCTTAAAAATCTAGTTTTATTTTCAGGTTAAGTAAAGTTACCTGTCTCTATAGTTCTTTCTAACCTAGTTCATACACTTATCCTGAACTAGCCAAGTTCTTAATTCTTCCTTCATCTTCACTGGATTGCTATGTGTAGGGCAGTGACCAAGTCTTCATAACCGCGAAGGTACGGCGATCCGAATCGATTATACTCAGCTGAGGATCTCCAATCACACGACATATGTAGCACTTAACCCTTGCATATGTCAACCTACCACCGGGGTTCTTAAGACCAGATCAGGTTCACGCAAACCGAGAGCACAGATACACCACCGTCCAGCCTCTTGCCACGGAGGGTACACACTACTCTCGCCACCGCTCCACGCCCATTTCGTGTTATCTTATTCTGGCCTTAGTCTGCCCGAGGCAAAGCTTACCCATGACGAGGCATGTGACCAGTTAAAGGGTCCTCGATCATCAAGCCTACATCGACAAGGTCCTTAAGCGACTCAGACAGAGACACTACACCGAGACTCTCTTCTCGTGCAAGTCACCCGCCCGGTCTCAGCTTAATCATTTACCCAAAAACTTGGTACCTGGCAGAGGTACATCTTTTCCGATGTTGAACTCATCATGGCCATGATGGATCCACCATCAAGTTTTGTTTTGGAAAACATCCCAACCACTTTGGCCACATCATCTTTTGTAAAACAAAACATTTTGTTTTTCTAAAGCAAGACTAAGCATCAAAAATCTTTTGTAAAACGGGTGATCAAGGAAGGTAATCAAGTTCAAGGAAGGTAATGCAGGAATTGTTTAATCAATCAACTCCTATCACCTAATGCATCAAGTAAGTGAGAAAGATTTTTTAAAACATCAATGGAGGTGGCAAATGCACCGGGGCTTGCCTGAGTAACACAAGGTTAGTGTTTGTTAGGCGACGTCCGCTTGACGATAATCTTCAGGTTTGTACATCAGCATCATCCTGCGGAGTAGCCCGCGCTTAGGGTCGACTTGGCTCGTCTTCCGCAACACGCGATTAATTAACGTACCTGAATGGAATGCATTATGCACATGAATGCATATCGACGGAAATATTACAAACCTAAATAGTGTTACGCGATAGCGAATAAAACACCTAGCGGCGAGGTGTTGTACAATTTTGTACGGAAACACTAGTTATTAATATACGACTGCGCGCAATAATTATGCTTCTCGAACCTAACGCAAACATCACGAACAACAAACTATACACAAGAAATACAATTAGCCTAATTAGTCAATTAATTAAATTCTAAACTAATCTCTTGCCTTATAAATTATACTACATCTTTATAAGTGATTAAAATATTTTATCATCACACATGCCTACCAAAATTCTACTCGGTCCACTAATTCAGCTAAGTGACTGGAATAGCGAAATAATTCGCCATAGCTGAATCTGGCTCGATAATCGCAAGAACTGCGAAGTCGACGAGAGTTTCGTGACTCACGCAATTTATCGAGCACCTAATGAGCATCATACTAGCACATTAATTTATTCATCGATCGAACTATTCTAAATAATTTATCAGCTTACCGTTTCCACAGCTGACACGAATCTGCGAGATCGGTAGCGATTTTCCAATCCAGGCAATTGGTCGAGCGCTTGGCAGATGCCACACGAACTTCACGCCGCTAGCCTCGTCTTCGCCCGACGCTTGGGATTTCTTGCTGACACACGGAATGACGTTGAGATGGAGGTTTGCGGGGTCGAGTATGACAGGGAGTTCTGAGGGTCAACATTAGCAGCACGAAATTGGAAATCAAATCATCAAAGTCGACGAGCACGTTGTGGGCACAACGTGGGTCGACGACGATGCAAGAGGGTGACGTGTATAGAGCTTTGACACGGTCAAAGGCGCTGGTGTTGCAGCTAGGACATCCCGACGATGACACTACGGATGGTGAAGACAGGGTGATGGTGTGAAGCGGTGCCCGTGAGGACAACCACGTGTGGATGATTACGTGGCATCGACGACCAAGACAACGGCGAGGTCCACGCAGCTAGGCAAAAATATTTACCGAGGACACGACGAACGACAATATTGTCGAACGAAGATATTGTCGCACATAGTGCGAAGACGAACAACACGTCGGCGAGGAGCTAAGATGTGCGACACACGACACGCAATCAGCTTGTTGTGCGACCGAGCGATGACGACGAACAGGGAGCTTCGCGCGAAAGATCGAGACTGAGTAGAGAGAGCAGCCTGGCAGCGCGGCGACCCGCGTTCGCGGCAAACAAGCTCGGTGCCGAGCAGAGGCAAGTGCGCAGTGGCCATGAAAGAAGGGCACGGCACAGGGGATGAACGGCGAGGAAGCTACTGCAGGGGGAATCGCCATGGCGAGCATAGGGGCTTGATGGCAGCCGGGCAGAGGGAGCTGCTGGACGTCCATGGTGAGCAGAGAGCTCGGCCAGGCGAGCTCGGCTAGAACCAGGGCGCGGTCAAACAGAAGCCGGAACGCCGTCCGAGCAGGGCATCACGGCATGGGCGAGGGAGAGACAGAGGGATGGCTAGGCGCGCCATGGGAGATCCGAGCAGGGACGCAGGGGGAGGAAGAAGGCAAGGGGCGACGCTGGGAGACCCGGTCGGGCGCAGGAGCTGTAGCCGCTTGGCAGGGAGAACTCCGGCTAGGGACGCGAGCTCGGCATTGCTGGGTTGAGGGAGATGGGCGCCGAGCTCCATGGATGCAGGAGGAGGGTGGAGCTCGCTGGCTGGCTGAGGATGGAAGAGGAGAAATCCGCGCGCGCCATGGGAGCTTCAACCTGCGCTAAAAAATGAGCAGGAAGGGCGCGAGCCAGGAAGATCTGGTCGGCCATGGGGCTGGGGAGCGAGCGGGATGTAGAGGGCAGGACCGAGCAGAGCACGGAGCTTCGCAGCAAAGGAGATGGAGCAGAAGCCAAAAATGCAACGTGAGAGAGAGAGAGTGCAGGGAGAACTACGCCGTGAAAAGGAGCCGCTCGGCGGTGATATCTGTAGGAGTCCAGCGGTGGCCGGAGAAGATTTTTCCATCTCCACGTGCGGATAGGAACAGAGGTTGAAGGAAGCGACAGATTTTTTTTGAAGAACCTTGGGCGCGGCTTGTGGAAAATTAAGGAGAAATGGAGAATTAGAAAATAGTGAGCGGTGAGGGGATAGATAGGAGAGAGAAAAAAGGATTTTCCTTTCTAGATTTTTTTTCCACAAGCGATACAGATATCCCTAATTCTGAGATTAGGGTTAAAAAAACATAAACAGGTTGGATTAGAACAGTATTAGATATAGAATTTGAATAAAATTTGATTTAGTGAATACTCTGGAATTGAGATGAATTTTTACCCGCTATTTAAATTTTCTGATTAAATCGGCGCGAGATATAAACCGGGCAAAACAAAAGATATTCGTCAACAAGTACAGAATGCACTTGATTTAATTTAGAGCAGATAATTTTATCCGCAGTCTGAACAGGGAAACAGATTAGATATGAATACTCAGCTCGGTTCTAATTTTCTTAGCAATGTATCCGATATAGACAGTAAGGATGACATGGTTTTGATTTAGCGAATGCTTTGGAATCAGATGAGTTTGCGCCGTTATTTATATCCAAAGTTTTGGATCGGGGCGAGAAACGATGGCCCGAATAAGACGGATTTCGTCTTCGAGAATTTGTTCTATAGGATTCGACTAAAATTAGCCGAAACCATATCTGAATTATTAATCTCACGCTCGATTTCTCTCAGACGATATGCGATTCGGATTATTTTGCCCGGAAACTTTATTCGTCGAGTTCTAAATAAATTTGCTCTAGATCGAAATCGTAAGAGTGGGTCGAGCTTACGATTTCGTATTCGCGCGAGCGACGAATTTTAAATAATCATCGGACGCCCGATTTTCAGAACAACTATGTTCCGAACATCGCAAAAATTTCGAAAGAGCCCGGACATATAAAATAAAAACGATGTCACACTCGCGACATACAGAACACATGCGATATTAAAATCGTGAAAGGCGAAAATGTTTACAATTGAACATCTGGTTTATCCACTGATATTACGTGTTAAAGTCCGTACTCGTTGTCGAGCGGAATATAAACACCAGGGGTGTTACAGCCCTCCCCCCTTAAAAGAATCTCGTCCCAAGATTCGGAGCGAAAGACTTTTATGGGTAGAGAAGCATGTAACCCATGTCCATATCAGCGATAATCATAAGGCAGTACCAAGCAGAGACGAGTGTCTCAGAATGTGGTTTCACTAGTGGACATAACATGTATTGACGTAAGCCAATTTAGAAATGTCCATTAGTAGAGACAATATCTGCCAGAAGAACACATAAGGTTCCATGTGTGCAGTTTGCTTTTTTTTAATGACATTGTACTATCTAAGTCTGTTGAGCGAGCGGTAAATACGCGATTTTACCCAAACAGAATCAGATGCACCATCTTGGTAAAACACACCGAAGGAGGTTTACCAACAAGTGGTCACTTGAGGAATTCAAGTTCCAAGAAGATAATAAAAATTCGAGGAACACATTAGTGAAGATGATCAACAAATGTTGACTTCACAATCAATCCGCTTTATCGAGCACTAAGCATGACTCGAATTGGTCACACATGCAGGAAAAGCACACGTGAGGCGATCGAGGCACGATTAGAGCGATGACTAGGTGGTTATCAATCGGCTTAACTTGATTTTTGTAAGTACTTTCTTAGGATGGGTTGAACCAAAGTGAGTTCAGGCAAATTGATAAAACGATCTCTAAACTCAACCTTTGTTTACAATGCAGTTACAAGTTAGTAAAACCAACTTGTAGAACTACCTTTGGCATTGAGCAGGTCCTCTCAGTACCATCGGTAAGCCAAGGGTTGAGAGTTCACTTTTACTAGCAAAAGGTCATGCATTTGGGTAGAAATCCATTTAGTCTGGTTGTTCATCCGTTTCTCCATACGAGATGAATTATCCACTTGGTTAGGGAATACATGGATTAATTAAGAGAGCGAATGAATAAACTCCTGCATCTCAGTAGCAGGGAAAATCCAATCTCCATTTTGAGAGCTAATCGGTTGTCTTCCAACACTAAAAGCTCCAAGGTTTCACTTTTACACAAAGGATGTAAAGGGAACTTGTATGGGTGGTCACTACCAAGATCAAAAGAAATAAGACCACACATGAGAGTGGTATGCCCTTTTGATCCAACGGAGATGACAGATGTTGCTTGATCACTTGACAAACAACCTAGAAATTGTTTCAAAGAAGGAGTCCACGGAAGATCACACATCGGTGTAGTTCCACAATGGATCATGACTAGAGATTTCGATACCAGCATGCGCCAAGCAGCGGAATCCTGTGTGCACATTCACAGGAGGCTCTCAGTTTCGTCGTGGTACCATAAGTCGTTAATCGTGACACTATTACCGAACTGGCACCAATAATGAATCTCACGCAAAAACAGATTGTGCCAAGATAACACATTGATATAGTCTCATAATGGATTACAACTACTAACTATGATACCAGCGTGTGCCGAGTAGCACAACCATGTGTGCGCACACACAGAAGGCCCTCGGTTTCGTCACGGCACCACCGGTTTAGTCATAACACCATTATCAAACATAACCAATAAGAAATCTCGCACATCACAATAGACTGGGCAAGGGTGATAATATGCAAAGAGATACTCCTCCTGTATGAATAGTTACAGGTAGAGAGCCAAATAGATCATGGCCCGATGAACTGAACAAGGTATGGCCATAACCTAAACTGTGTGGTGAGGGAGTACGATGGGAGACTGTAAGTTCATCCCCAAGCATATCTCTATGCCCATCGCAGAGAGTACAAGGGTCAAGGATTAGTATCTGATTAGATACAGAGGGGAAACAATCATAAGATTAAGTTGGTATGCCTTCGATAGGTATGGGGAAATCAAAGGCATCAAATTCAAGAAAATGGTCGGACATACTTTTCCTAGGTTGGGTTGATAATTCAACATGGCGATCCTTAAGAACAGGCGAACTGGTTAAGGTACATCAGCTTGCACCAATAAACAAGGGAATGGTTTTAGAAGGAAACATGACTCGAGATTCTTGTTTAAGCCTAGGTACAATTTATGTCCAACAAAGAAATTATCTACGCATTTATTTGCATGGGTTTGGTCATGGAGTGATAACGAAAAATTCAAATTTGGGTCATGGTTCACTAAATAAGAATAGGGCCTGGTTTTGGGTTTAGGCAATCAAGTTTGTAACCTTCTATCGACACATTAAGCACAAGAGCACACATATAGCATCTAGACATAATACCTAAAGAATGGAGGACACCTATTTCATCGAAGTTCATAATTCAGCATTACACCATATTATCTACAATCAATGGTTACTGGAATAAAGATGAGGGAAGCATTTTGGATGTATAGGTGACAAACATGATGCAACAATCAGGATGCATGCTCGTCCTACACGTCCTCACGAGTTTTTGCCAATCTAATGTGGCAATAGCATTCTATCTCGGTGGCATACGTTCTCTCTCGATATTTTGCTAGTCGTCAACTACACATACGTTTTCGAGGTTAGTGTACCTGCAGAAAATTCCATTACAGCCCAATTTCCCAATGATGCAAGTCACACATGATAGTTTATCACAGTTTATACTCCATATATTGCTACATGGAGGCCAGCTCATCATTAAGCGCCGAGCCACGCATAGGCGCCGTTGCCACACTTTAACCATAGGGCAACTCATTATGGTAACTTACCTTCTTACCTGAGCGTAGGTGCGTCGTTACAAGTACATTACACTTCTCAGTATTCCCATGTCTGTATACCCATACACATCCATGGGGTACTGAATTCCCAGAAAAGTAAATACTCCACATCGCAGTCTTCATATATACATATGTAGAACATGTATATAATCGGACGCCACCTTTAAACACTCCCCTAGACCGACGGTTGTTCGGTCATGCTCTCACAACTCACCTTACCTGAGCGTCAATCCATTCAGAACTGAATGGCCTCAAAAATAACAATACACATGTATGCAATACCCCCCGGTTGTGGGTTAGTGGTTTTGAACTAAGCCACCTGATAGTCCTTAGTTTAGGGCTTAACAAAGGATGTCGCTAGCATTATAGTTTTTCAAAACTATTTTTCAAAGCCAAATAATGTGTTTAGTTAAAAATAGGTTTTTCAAAACCAAAACCTTTGTTTTGAAAATACGTATGTGACCGTATATACTTAATCCAGCTCCGATACCAGCCTGTGGCAGAACCTCCAAGTTATAGGGCCCACATGCACCTGTCCTTGTCCCAAAGACCTCAGACGGCCATGCATGTGCACCAGATAACTCAACAGGATCTGTCCGATTACCCCAAGGACATCGGATAAACCACTTTCAACCAGAACCGCAGGATTAAGTAACACAAATCACACACACCAATATTTTTGCAGCGGAAATACTATTACCAAATTTTACAAGTTACAAAAATTTTATATTATTTTATCGGAGTGATTACAAAAGTATAAGTTTGAAATATATGCTAGCTCAAATGACCATCCTCAATAAGAAGTATAGAAGGAGTGCTTAGAATTATAAGAAGGCCGAGCCCACCGGCACTTAACACCATCAACAGCATCACAAAGTTAGGACCTGAAAAACAACAGGGAATAAAACCCTGAGTACAGAATTACTCAGCAAGACTTACCCGACTAAGGAAAAGACTCTCAAGGGTATGCTGGCTAGAGGGAGTCAAGGAGTGGCTTATTAAGAATCAAAGACTCTATTTTGCAGAAAAGCTTACTATGAGTGGATCCTTAAAAATCCAGTTTTATTTTCAGGTTAAGTAAAGTTACCTGTCTCTATAGTTCTTTCTAACCTAGTTCATACACTTATCCTGAACTAGCCAAGTTCTTAATTCTTCCTTCATCTTCACTGGATTGCTACGTGTAGGGTAGTGACCAAGTCTTCATAACCGCGAAGGTACGGCGATCCGAATCGATTATACTCAGCTGAGGATCTCCAATCACACGACATATGTAGCACTTAACCCTTGCATATGTCAACCCGCCACCGGGGTTCTTAAGACCAGATCAGGTTCACGCAAACCGAGAGCACAGATACACCACCGTCCAGCCTCTTGCCACGGAGGGTACACGCTACTCTCGCCACCGCTCCACGCCCATTTCGTGTTATCTTATTCTGGCCTTAGTCTGCCCGAGGCAAAGCTTACCCATGACGAGGCATGTGACCAGTTAAAGGGTCCTCGATCATCAAGCCTACATCGACAAGGTCCTTAAGCGACTCAGACGGAGACACTACACCGAGACTCTCTTCTCGTGCAAGTCACCCGCCCGGTCTCAGCTTAATCATTTACCCAAAAACTTGGTACCTGGCAGAGGTACATCTTTTTCGATGTTGAACCCATCATGGCCATGATGGATCCACCATCAAGTTTTGTTTTGGAAAACATCCCAACCACTTTGGCCACATCATCTTTTGTAAAACAAAACATTTTGTTTTTCTAAAGCAAGACTAAGCATCAAAAATCCTTTGTAAAACGGGTGATCAAGGAAGGTAATCAAGTTCAAGAAAGGTAATGCAGGAATTGTTTAATCAATCAACTCTTATCACCTAATGCATCAAGTAAGTGAGAAAGATTTTTAAAAACATCAAGGGAGGTGGCAAATGCACCGGGGCTTGCCTGAGTAACACAAGGTTAGTGTTTGTTAGGCGACGTCCGCTTGACGATCATCTTCAGGTTTGTACATCAGCATCATCCTGCGGAGTAGCCCGCGCTTGGGGTCGACTTGGCTCGTCTTCCGCAACACGCGATTAATTAACGTACCTGAATGGAATGCATTATGCACATGAATGCATATCGACGGAAATATTACAAACCTAAATAGTGTTACGCGATAGCGAATAAAACACCTAGCGGCGAGGTGTTGTACAATTTTGTACGGAAACACTAGTTATTAATATACGACTGCGCGCAATAATTACACTTCTCGAACCTAACGCAAACATCACGAACAACAAACTATACACAAGAAATACAATTAGCCTAATTAGTTAATTAATTAAATTCTGAACTAATCTCTTGCCTTATAAATTATACTACATCTTTATAAGTGATTAAAATATTTTATCATCACACATGCCTACCAAAATTCTACTCGGTCCACTAATTCAGCTAAGTGACCGGAATAGCGAAATAATTCGCCATAGCTGAATCTGGCTCGATAATCGCAAGAACTACGAAGTCGACGAGAGTTTCGTGACTCACGCAATTTATCGAGCACCTAATGAGCATCATACTAGCACATTAATTTATTCATCGATCGAACTATTCTAAATAATTTATCAGCTTACCGTTTCCACAGCTGACACGAATCTGCGAGATCGATAGCGATTTTCCAATCCAGGCAATTGGTCGAGCGCTTGGCAGATGCCACACGAACTTCACGCCGCTAGCCTTGTCTTCGCCCGACGCTTGGGATTTCTTGCTGACACACGGAATGACGTTGAGATGGAGGTTTGCGGGGTCGAGTACGACAGGGAGTTCTGAGGGTTGACATTAGCAGCACGAAATTGGAAATCAAATCATCGAAGTCGACGAGCACATTGTGGGCACAACGTGGGTGACGACGATGCAAGAGGGTGACGTGTATAGAGCTTTGGCACGGTCAAAGGCGCTGGTGTTGCACCTAGGACATCCCGACGACAACACTACGGATGGTGAAGACAGGGTGATGGTGTGAAGCGGTGCCCGTGAGGACAACCACGTGTGGATGATTACGTGGCATCGACGACCAAGACAACATCGAGGTCCATGCAGCTAGGCAAAAATATTTACCGAGGACACGACGAACGACGATATTGTCGAACGACGATATTGTCGCACATAGTGCGAAGACGAACGACACGTCGGCGAGGAGCTAAGATGTGCGACACACGACACGCAATTAGCTTGTCGCACGACCGAGCGATGACGACGAACAGGGAGCTTCGCGCGAAAGATCGAGACTGAGTAGAGAGAGCAGCCTGGCAGCGCGGCGACCCGTGTTCGCGGCAAACAGGCTCGGTGCCGAGCAGAGGCAAGTGCGCAGCGGCCATGAAAGCAGGGCGCGGCACAGGGGATGAACGGCGAGGAAGCTACTGCAGGGGGAATCGCCATGGCGAGCGTAGGGGCTTGATGGCAGCCGGGCAGAGGGAGCTGCTGGATGTCCATGGTGAGCAGAGAGCTCGGCGAGGCGAGCTCGGCTGGAACCAGGGCGCGGTCGAACAGAAGCCGGAACGCCGTTCGAGCAGGGCATCACGGCATGGGCAAGGGAGAGACAGAGGGATGGCTAGGCGCGCCATGGGAGATCCGAGCAGGGACGCAGGGGGAGGAAGAAGGCAAGGGGCGACGCTGGGAGACCCGGCCGGGCGCAGGAGCTGTAGCTGTGGGGGATAGATATCCCCCGGGTCCACTAAAAGAGTAAAGGACCTCACGAAAGGCCCAAGGGCCCAATAAATCGTAAGGTTATTCTTTCGTGGGCCTGGGGAGAAACAACCAGCAACGCAGAGCGACACGAGGCCGGATCGGTGCAAACCCGGACGGCCCATAGCGTCGAGCAAGTAACCGCAACAGAGATCCGACTTTCCCGCGTTGGAGCCTCCATGCACCGAAGCCACGTGAGGATAAGTCGGCGAGGGTTACGTGAAGGATAATCTCAAGAGGTTCACTATCTTTTAGCCACTTGTTGTTATCTTATCCATGTGTACTGCCCCACGGTCGAGTATATAAGGCCTAGGGGGCACCCCTTCAGAACGATCGATCCATTCTTTAACCACCCACATCAACTCTCTGTATTCTCAATCCAGAGAGTTCTCTTGTAATCATACCCACCAAGCATACTCATCAGGACGTAGGGTGTTACGCATCACTAAGCGGCCCGAACCTGTAAACCTTGTTTACCGTCTCTCGTGCGGTCGGCACGAACCATTTTGCTACAGTTGTCGACACCTTCCTACTCCTAAAACACCTTGAGGGGCAACCCCAGGTGTGCGGTCGGACCCTAAACACCGACAGCTGGCGCGCCAGGTAGGGGGTGTGTCGACAATCCAAGCTAGCTCAATGGCCATCTCCTTCTACAGCAAGATCGCCCTACGCCCCGGATCTATGTTCTGCTTCGGAACAATCTCATTCGTAGCAGACGAAGAGGGAATTCTGCACCGTATCGCGGATCCGCCAGAAAAGGAATCTTCCTCAACAAACTCCGAAAATACCGGAGAAGCGCAACCTCCGGCTCTCCGAAAGAAGATCACTACGACGGCAGCACCGTTCTACCCCGACGTCTTCTTCATCGGGAGAGCGGAATCGCCCGCCATCTCCGACGACGAGCCGACTGTACCCAGGGAGGAACCGCCTCAGCGAGAGTCCCGTCGACGGAGGAATCAGCGCAGGAACGTTCGACGACATCACGCAGCCGGAGAGCAGAATCCAGAACAACCTGTCTCGCGAGACGAGGTCTCGGAGGTAGGAGAAACCCCGGAAGAACGCGTCTTTAGAGAGCGAAGGAACTCCCGACGACGTGATCGTCGGCGAGCTCAGGAACATGCTGAGCAGGATGCGAGGCAACGTCGAGAGAATCCATTCTTCGGGCGCAACCTGAACCCCGACTTCGCCCGAGCCATGAACACGCCGAGCGAAGTCGGAGGGGTGCTGGCTCGGATAGCTGAAGGACTTCCTCGGACTCCTGACGCCGAAGGCTACCGACGACTGCTCACCCAGGCGGCCAACCATCTTCTACCGCTTGCTCACCCGCCGAACGATCTACGACACGCCATCAACAGTCGCCGAGACGCGCGGAGCTCTATCAATGCTTCGCGGGAACGGCGGCATGAGAACGAGATTCGTCGTAGAGAGGAATACGACAGGGATCACGGCATCCCGACTCAGAGCCAAGCCACCAGGACTGAGTCGGCAACGGCTTCAACTGGCGGAACCACCCGGGGACGGTCGAGGAATCACGATCACAACTCCCCTCCCCGGGATAGACATCGACCCCGACGACAAGAGGACACGTGCGGAGTGTCCGCCCTTACTCCGCGCCTTAGGGCCATCCAATGGCCTCCCAACTTCAAGGTATCCAACGTTGACAAATATGAACCTAAGCAGGATCCATGGGGTTGGCTAGCCGTCTACACCACCGCTGCTCGAGCTACCGGGGCGTCCGAAGACGTGATGACCGCGTACTTACCCATTGTCCTTGGGCAAGACGCGCTGCAATGGCTGCGACATCTACCACGACACTACATCGACGTCTGGGGAGACTTCAGTCGACGCTTCACCGCCAACTTCCAGTCCCTCTCCGACAAGCCGGCGCAGCCGTGGGACCTCAAATCTATCAAGCGCCGAGGGGACGAAACTCTCCGGTCGTACCTCAAGAGGTTTCAAACCATGAGGAATCGTATCCCCGATGTCACGGAGGCGGCCGTGATCGAGGATTTCTACCGAGGATCCAATGATTCGGTTTTCGTCCGAGCCATACTACAGAAAGCGCCGACTACCTCCGAGGAGCTATTCCGGGAAGCCGACCTCTACATCACCGCCGACGAGCGAGCCCAGGATCTCATCGGAGGAGCAAAGCCCGCACCGGCAGCACCACGACGCGACGCGAACCAGCAACCTGACAAGCGGTGGGAGAAGAGGCCACGCGAAGAAGTGCACGCCGCCGGACCACCTGCCTCTCGCGCTCGAGGAGGACCTCGTGGAGGCGAACGCACGCTGGACGACATCCTCGACGCCCAGTGCCCGTACCACAAGGACATGCGCCACACTCTTCGTAACTGCCGAGACTTCAAGCACTCCGTCGGACACGGCCGACCCTTCCAACCTCTGCCTCCTCCTCCGCCGAGGGGAGGACCAGATGAACCACGACAACCCCATCGGCAGGAGGAGGGAGGAGGAGGAGGAGCTTTTCCACGCGTTGACAGGGAGGTCAACGTCATCTTCGGCGGACATGGATCGCAGGAGAGCAGAAGGCAGCAAAAGCTCAATGATCGCCAGATACTGGTGGCGACCACCGGCCCTCCCGCCCCGTACCGGTGGTCGGAGCACCCGATCACCTTCACTCGGGCAGATCAATGGCTCAACTTCGACCATCCGGGCAAATACCCGCTTCTCGTCGACCCGGTGATCCGAGAAAGCCGGGTGAAGAAGGTGTTAGTGGACGGGGGGAGCAGCATCAACATCACCTTCCCCCGGACACTCCAAAGCTTGGGAGTTCATCTCAAAGAGCTCCACGAGTCGGACACTCCTTTCTTCGGCATCGTGCCGACGGAAGGGGAATACCCGCTGGGCCACATCTACATGCCAGTCACCTTCGGAACTCCGGAGAACTACAGAACCGAGTTCCTAAGGTTTGAAGTGGCGAACTTCGACTGCGGGTACAACGCCATCATCGGGAGGCCTGGATTGGCCAAGTTCATGGCCATTCCACATTACACCTACATGATACTGAAGATGCCAGGACCGCAAGGGATCATAACTGTGCGCGCCGACTTCCAAGGCGCCGCAGAATGTTTCCGAGTGGCTATTCAAGCAGCCCTCACCGCCAAGCCATCGACAGCTCCCTCCGCAATGGCGAACTCTAAGCCTGAGGAGAACCTCGCAATACCGGCGAATGAAGCTCAGACCGCGACCTCTATGCGGCCGACTGAAGAAACCAAGAGAATTAACCTGGGGTTCGCTGATGAGCGCAAGACGGCCATCATCAGCTCCAGTTTGGATGACAAATAGGAAAGCGCGCTCGTTCGGTTTCTGCAAGATAACCGAGATGTATTCGCATAGCAACCTGCGGATATGCCGGGAGTCCCGAGAGAACTGGCCGAGCACAAACTGAAGGTTTTTCCCCAGGCGAGGCCGATTCGACAGAAATTACGTCGTTTCACGCCTGATAAGAGGGAAGCCATTCGCGCCGAGTTAGCTCGCTTGGTCGCGGCTGGATTCATTAGAGAAGTATTACATCCCGAGTGGTTAGCCAATCCTGTTCTTGTACTCAAAAAGAATAAAGTGGACTGGCGCATGTGTGTTGATTATACCGATCTCAACAAACACTGTCCGAAGGATCCCTTCGGGCTCCCGAGGATAGATCAGGTGGTGGACTCCACCGCTGGATGTTCTATGCTGTCTTTCCTGGATTGTTATTCTGGATATCATCAGATTAGTCTGGCGAAGGAAGATGAAGAAAAGACGGCATTCATTACTCCATTTGGCGCTTTCTGTTATACCTCCATGCCGTTTGGCCTCAAAAACGCTGGAGCGACTTACCAGAGAGCTATTCAAACATGCTTAGCCGATCACTGGGGCAAGCGCGTGGAGGCTTATGTGGATGACGTGGTGATCAAAACACAGGACTCAAAAGACTTCATCGAAGATTTGCAACTGGTTTTCAACAGCCTGAGGCGGTATAGATGGAAGCTTAATCCCGAGAAATGTGTTTTTGGGGTACCAGCCGGAAAGTTGCTCGGATTTATTGTCAGCCACCGGGGAATTGAGGCTAATCCGGATAAGATTGAAGCTATCATGAAGATGGAAGCACCTCGATCGCAGAAGAAGGTTCAGCGACTTACTGGATGCATGGCAGCTTTAAGCAGATTTATATCCAGGCTGGGGGAAAAAGGTTTGCCGTTTTACAAGTTACTCAAGAAGGTGGATAAATTCCAGTGGACTTCAGAAGCACAAGAAGCTCTGGATGCTCTGAAGAAATTCTTGACAACACCACCAGTACTGAAACCACCTCGGCGAGCTACGTCAACTCAACCAGCTGAGGATTTGCTATTGTACATCTCTTGCACGACTCACGTGGTAAGCACTGCGTTGGTAGTCGAGCGAGTAGAAGAAGGGCATGCCTACCCAATACAACATCCTGTCTACTTCATTAGTGAAGTCCTCGGCCCCTCAAAGAAAAAGTATCCTCAAGTTCAGAAACTATTGTATGCAGTACTTCTAACTGCCCGCAAGCTGCGTCACTACTTTGACGACCACAAAGTCATAGTAGTCACAAGTTTTCCAATAGGGGATATTCTTCACAACAAGGAAGCCATCGGTCGAATAGCCAAGTGGGCCTGCGAGCTGGGATCTCATGACATCGAGTTCCGACCTCGCACCGCCATCAAAACTCAAGCACTGGTTGATTTCGTATCGGAGTGGACTGAACAACAAGTACCAGACAACCCGGAAACTGCAGAAGTATGGCGAATGTATTTTGATGGCTCACTAAAACTGCAGGGAGCAGGAGCAGGGATTCTCTTCACTGCACCTGGAGGCGAACACCTCAAGTACGCCCTCCAGTTGCTATTCCCGGCCTCCAACAATGCAGCCGAATATGAAGCTTTGATCCATGGATTGAACATTGCCATATCATTGGGCGTCAAAAGATTAATGGTATACGGGGATTCTCTGGTAGTCATCAGCCAGATAAATAAGGAGTGGGATTGCTCAAACGATTCGATGGGAAGATACTGCGCTGCCGTCCGAAAGCTGGAGGATAAATTCGAGGGTCTAGAATTTCATCATGTGGAAAGAGATCGGAACACGGCAGCCGATGTACTGTCCAAGCTAGGGTCCAGTCGAACCCAGGTCCCACCCGGGGTTTTTGTGCAAGAAATTCTGCAGCCAAGTATCTCAATGGATCAAATGGAAGAGTGTAACATCATAGATCAACCCGAGTCAGATCCCGATGACTGGAGAAAGCCAATCATTAAGTACATAAGGAATGAAGAAGAACCAGACGATAAGAACTCGGCAGAGCGCATTGCAAGACAGTCAGCTCACTATACACTTATTGGGGAGACATTATACAGAAGGGGTGCATCAGGCGTCTTCATGAAGTGCATTCTCCCATCCACTGGAAAGCAACTTCTGGAGGAAGTCCATGCTGGGCAGTGTGGAATACATGCAGCCTCCAGAACACTAGTCGGGAAGGTCTTCAGGTCAGGATTCTATTGGCCAACAGCAAAGAATGATGCAGCCGAGTTAGTTCAGAGGTGCGAAGCCTGCCAATACTTGTCAAAGCAACAACACCTGCCAGCACAGCAGCTGCAGACCATACCAGTAACTTGGCCTTTTGCATGCTGGGGGCTGGATATGATTGGACCTTTCAAGAAAGCTCAAGGGGGGTACACTCATGTATTGGTAGCGATTGACAAGTTCACTAAATGGATAGAATTCAAGCCCATTGCTTCCTTAACTTCTGCTAAGGCCGTGGAATTCATACAAGACATAATATTCAGATTCGGGATACCAAACAACATCATAACGGATTTAGGATCCAACTTCACGAGTTCAGAATTCTTTGACTTCTGCGAGCAAAAGAGCATTCAGATCAAGTATGCATCTGTAGCTGTAACACCCGGATTTTAGGGGTCCAAAACCCGGGGTTAACATAAACACCAGGTATGCTGGGACCAAGTCTCATACATATGATGTATAGTGGCACAGGATCGAATGTCACATCTTTATTTATAACAGGAGTTCTATACAAAATAAATAATTACATTATAAGGAGACAATGGTCCAGCAACCCAAAGTTGACTGGGAGACGACGGCCTAGACCTCTCACGAACTCATCACAGCATCCTCCATGAGTATCATCCTGCAGTACCTGTTCTCGACCTGTGGTGTATGTGAGACAGCAAGAGTGAGCTCACATACGTTCATCGCTCAACAAGTTGTGGGGAATAATGTGCATGAACTCGCCAAAGGTGGGAGCTCACGTGAAGTGTAAGGCTTACCAAAGAAGATGGTTAGAGCTGAGCATTGCTTTTAAAGTTGGTCAAAATTTTATTAGCAGTTACTAAGTATAAGTAAATACCAGCCCAATTAAATAGTAGAACAAAAGTAACAACTCCACCTGCGATGCAATGCATATGACAAATTGAATTTAGTTCCATAAATTAATCATGTGAGTGTCCGAGCTGCTCATGACCGTGAGCACGGCTAGTATACCAGTTTTACACTCTGCAGAGGTTGCGCATCTTTACCCACAAGTCGTGTATCCCATGTCGCCAGGGTTTGCAAGGCCCTTAGACACTTCCGAGGTGAATGGCTAGGGATCCACTACGAGGCCTTTACAAAGTTCCACTAGCTTCCGAAAACCCGCTACAGTTTATAGGAAGATCCAGTGCAGGAATCCCTTGCAGGACCGCCATCGCAGCAAAATCCTCCCGAGGGCCTCCCTACACTGACCTCTCCCCTACTGCCCTTGCCCCTTTCGGGTAAGGTAGTCTTCCACTAGCTTTCCTAATTAATCAGCCAAGGGCGTCCCATTCCACCCTCGTGGTAGCACTGTTTTCCCGAGTGGTTCTCCATGTTCCAATTAACATAATGATCTTAACATGAACCATAAATAACAACTGATAACAAAAGTATAATCATGAATAGTGTAAACTTCATACCCAAAACCACATATAGCACTAGCAAGTACTACCCAGAAAGTTCAGTGGTAAACAAGGTATAAAGATAGACAAACTAGGGTAACCTATTGGGTCCCATCAAAATTAACCTATGCAGATCATTATGATTAATTAGAACATGAGTAGGTGAAAAGAAGTGATCAAGGGCACAACTTGCCTGGGCCTTGAGATTCCAGGTACCAGGATGATTCCTCAGATCCTCGTGACCTCACTGCTAGTCGTAGCAATACAAACATACATGGTATAGGCAAAATTAACATTACACCAAACATATATGCAAAATACATATTAATAATCTACATATTAAAATAAGATCACAGGAATTGGAATCATTAAATTTGGAGTTATATATTTTAAGTTATGAATTTTCAAAGGTTTTATGTGCTTTAAAATGGATTAAGTGAGAGATTAAATTTCTAATTGTTTTCATGACAAAACAGAGGATCTAGGTGGTAAATAATATTAAAACAAAATTATTGCAACTGGAATGGGTCAAAAAGGAGCTAGAATGAATTAGTTATGAATTAAATAAGTTTCTGATTTATTTTAACACTAAAAATCATTTTCTAATTCCTTTTTCTGGATTTTCATAATATTCTGGACTGGGCGCACTATTACCAGAAAGTCTAGGGGCAAGCGTGCAAATATTCCCAAGACACAGTTTTAACCCGCGGTGGACGGCGGGTTAATTACGAAAAAGGGCAGGGGCTCTTTTGTATAATGCTCAGGCCGAAGGGGTAAGGAGGGCTCTCGGCCGTTGGATCCGCAGCGGAGGGCACGGATTAGATCGCCGTTTCATCGAACCGGTATGCGATTGTAGCCGCAGGATCAATCACCCACGGCCCGGATTTTATTTGACCGAGATCAACACGGATCCGTCCGATCACGCATCAACGGCACAGGATCCATCACGCGAAGGGTTACGCGTCGATCTAATCTGGGCCGTTCTTCAGGATCCAACGGCCCGCACGGCTCTCTCGTTCACCGGCGGCGGACGACAAAATCCGAGCGCCGCCGCGGCACCATTGCCGGCGCACAACGATACGACGCTAGCGTGACCAAAACTCGAATTCAATCGGCGCTACACGATGCACAAGCTAAAGGGAAGAGTTCGGATAGCTGCTCACCGAAAATGGCGACCCGCAGTGCCCTGGCCACGGCAAAGGGCGGGTTTGGCGGATTCACCAACTCCAGTGAGAAATCCCCGAGACCCCAGGTCGCCTCCGTGCCCGAGCTTGCCACGCAATGGTTCTAGGAGACCCAGGGAAGGTTCCGCACCAACAGTGGGGTCACGACAAGCGGCGTACGCGCGAATGCACCGGCGGCGGCATTATTCGTCTTCCTGCAAGAGCTCCAATGGCGCACGGTGGTATAGGATGGGATGAGGGGGGGGGGGGGAAAAGAAGAGCTTTATATCCAACGCGCACCCGGCCAGGTTCCAAAGATCGCGGCTGCCACGAGCTTCGGATCCCAACCACCAATCCGGAATTCCGGGCGCCCCACACGGCGGTCGGTTCGGCGTGACGAGTCCGCGGGGAAGAAGAGGTCCTGACGTCCGGGCCCCACGCGGCAGGGAGTTGAGAGGAGACGCGAGAATGACGGGTGGGGTCCACCAGCATAGACAGACCAGGGAAGGGAGTGGGCTGGCGCGGGAGAAGAATCCCCAGTGGGCCGAAATGGGGAAGTCGGCCCAGCAGGCTGTTTTCTTTTCTTTTTTTTTCTTTTATTTTCTTTTCTTTCTTTCTTTTTTTGAATCTCAATTTAAATTTCAAACTTGTGGTGAACTTGTATTCAAATTTCTGAGTACATGATTTGAACAAATTATTGTGGAATAAATTTACCTATTCATTAATTTATTCTTTTATTATATAGTATTTTCTCTTTCCTTCTCTATTTCAAACCCTAATTCTCAATTTAGGATTCAAACTTCTTCTCAAGTCATTGCTTTATTTTCCACTAGCATTATTATTATTGTTTTAATGCCCAAGCAAACAAAACTCCAAATGATGCACAAGTTATTTAAGTGTCTCTTGTTAATTATTTATTTGTGTAAGTAAGGGGTTCACATGAAATGATAGATAGAGAGGACACACACATATGTACAAAGGAATATAATCCCTCCTTTTAGATTTTCTTACAAAGTGGGTGTTACAAATCCTACCCCCCTTAAAAATAATCTCGTCCCCGAGATTTGTAAGAAAGAGGATATAGGAAGAGTGTTTTGAAATCTAGCTTTTAGTTTCTAATTAGTTCAAAATCAAGAGTCTCTTTTTTTTATTATTAGTAAGTGATAGGAGAGCATGGGGATTATATGTATGTCCACTTTATTATGTAGGATAGAAGATGTCTTTAGGGCATATATAGGTTTGGGTAAGAAAGAGTAGGATAAGAAAAGACTTCATCCAAGATTGTGGTTCTTGACTCATCTTGGTGACCTCACTTGATCCTTGAAGACTTGAGTTGGTGCTCATCCTTCCTTGATGAAGTTGATCATCTTCTTTGGTCTTGTCTCATTGATTAGGAGTTAGTGTATATTATTGGGCTGGGGAATATGGTTAATATAGGTATGGATGAGATAGACTACATGATGTAGGTCAAAATCTGGTTTGATGTCAGGTGGTGTTTGATAGATTATGCAATCCATTAAGACCCTATTGATTGGGTAAGTTATGTAACTTGTTATATAGGTCGAGTTGTTGTGTATGGCCAAGTTGTTATAAGTCTCCAAATTAGGCTTAAGTGATTTTAGGAGTATGGACATATCTTGTGTACCAGCATTAAGTAACTCACACTAGATTAGATCATACTGGATTAGATAGAATCCAGATTAGGTTGGATATGACTAGGTTAGACTAGTTAAAGTTAGATAGATCTTCCTGGGTAGGATATATTTTATCAGGATATGTTAAAAATTTCTGTTCGGTTAAAACAGAGGGGTTATGCAACTATCTGATGGGTAAGGTAGTTGCATATGTATATGGTCAAGTTAATATGTCATTCTTGATTTAGTGCAGGGTGAACTAAGTTAAGACTTGTTCTATAGGAGTAGAGTCTAAACTATTTCATCAGTATTATCTAACATGTTTGATAAGTCACTTTAGATTAGATCAGATCTAGGTTAGATTGGTGTGACTAGTTTGACTAGGTAAGATCTAATTAATTTGCATTAGATCATGGTTGTTAAACTAGGGTGGATAAGTATGCTTATTAGGATAAGACAGATCCATAAAGATAAGATAGAATCTTCTGGGGCCAGTTAGATCTATTAGGATAAGGATAAAATCTTTTCAAGATAAGATGAGTATCTTTTAAGATGAGATGAATCTAGTAAGATAAGAGAGAATCTTATAAGATAAGATGAATTGGTTAGAATGAGATCTTTTAGGATAAGATAAATCTCTTAAGCTAGATATGTTCCAATGGGGATAATCTAGGCTGTCTAGTTATTTCATAAATATATTTTTATACCTATGTGTATATGCAGATGCAATTGTGGACATTACTCCACAACCCATCACACTCAAACAAAGATCCAAATCAGACAGATATCATAAGAACAAACATTCAAATACATAGACACTTATAAAAATAGTTTTGTTTTTGTTCCTAGGATTAGGTCTCCTATTCCTAAAGGTCACTTTAGGCACAGGATTTCAAAGTGTGAAATCCAAGTTTGTCTTTAGAATGAAAAGGTAAGAATAATTAGAGTAAAGCGGAATTAGATGAGAAAAGTTTTAAGAGAAGTTTAGATAAGAATCAGAGTAGCAAAGGTAAGTAAGTATTGGTTGTCCAGTTCTATCTAGGTTTCGTCCTACAGTCAACATTCCTCTGATACCACTTCTGTAACACCCGGATTTTAGGGGTCCAAAACCCGGGGTTAACATAAACACCAGGTATGCTGGGACCAAGTCTCATACATATGATGTATAGTGGCACAGGATCGAATGTCACATCTTTATTTATAACAGGAGTTCTATACAAAATAAATAATTACATTATAAGGAGACAACGGTCCAGCAACCCAAAGTTGACTGGGAGACGACGGCCTAGACCTCTCACGAACTCATCACAGCATCCTCCATGAGTATCATCCTGCAGTACCTGTTCTCGACCTGTGGTGTATGTGAGACAGCAAGAGTGAGCTCACATACGTTCATCGCTCAACAAGTTGTGGGGAATAATGTGCATGAACTCGCCAAAGGTGGGAGCTCACGTGAAGTGTAAGGCTTACCAAAGAAGATGGTTAGAGCTGAGCATTGCTTTTAAAGTTGGTCAAAATTTTATTAGCAGTTACTAAGTATAAGTAAATACCAGCCCAATTAAATAGTAGAACAAAAGTAACAACTCCACCTGCGATGCAATGCATATGACAAATTGAATTTAGTTCCATAAATTAATCATGTGAGTGTCCGAGCTGCTCATGACCGTGAGCACGGCTAGTATACCAGTTTTACACTCTGCAGAGGTTGCGCATCTTTACCCACAAGTCGTGTATCCCATGTCGCCAGGGTTTGCAAGGCCCTTAGACACTTCCGAGGTGAATGGCTAGGGATCCACTACGAGGCCTTTACAAAGTTCCACTAGCTTCCGAAAACCCGCTACAGTTTATAGGAAGATCCAGTGCAGGAATCCCTTGCAGGACCGCCATCGCAGCAAAATCCTCCCGAGGGCCTCCCTACACTGACCTCTCCCCTACTGCCCTTGCCCCTTTCGGGTAAGGTAGTCTTCCACTAGCTTTCCTAATTAATCAGCCAAGGGCGTCCCATTCCACCCTCGTGGTAGCACTGTTTTCCCGGGTGGTTCTCCATGTTCCAATTAACATAATGATCTTAACATGAACCATAAATAACAACTGATAACAAAAGTATAATCATGAATAGTGTAAACTTCATACCCAAAACCACATATAGCACTAGCAAGTACTACCCAGAAAGTTCAGTGGTAAACAAGGTATAAAGATAGACAAACTAGGGTAACCTATTGGGTCCCATCAAAATTAACCTATGCAGATCATTATGATTAATTAGAACATGAGTAGGTGAAAAGAAGTGATCAAGGGCACAACTTGCCTGGGCCTTGAGATTCCAGGTACCAGGATGATTCCTCAGATCCTCATGACCTCACTGCTAGTCGTAGCAATACAAACATACATGGTATAGGCAAAATTAACATTACACCAAACATATATGCAAAATACATATTAATAATCTACATATTAAAATAAGATCACAGGAATTGGAATCATTAAATTTGGAGTTATATATTTTAAGTTATGAATTTTCAAAGGTTTTATGTGCTTTAAAATGGATTAAGTGAGAGATTAAATTTCTAATTGTTTTCATGACAAAACAGAGGATCTAGGTGGTAAATAATATTAAAACAAAATTATTGCAACTGGAATGGGTCAAAAAGGAGCTAGAATGAATTAGTTATGAATTAAATAAGTTTCTGATTTATTTTAACACTAAAAATCATTTTCTAATTCCTTTTTCTGGATTTTCATAATATTCTGGACTGGGCGCACTATTACCAGAAAGTCTAGGGGCAAGCGTGCAAATATTCCCAAGACACAGTTTTAACCCGCGGTGGACGGCGGGTTAATTACGAAAAAGGGCAGGGGCTCTTTTGTATAATGCTCAGGCCGAAGGGGTAAGGAGGGCTCTCGGCCGTTGGATCCGCAGCGGAGGGCACGGATTAGATCGCCGTTTCATCGAACCGGTATGCGATTGTAGCCGCAGGATCAATCACCCACGGCCCGGATTTTATTTGACCGAGATCAACACGGATCCGTCCGATCACGCATCAACGGCACAGGATCCATCACGCGAAGGGTTACGCGTCGATCTAATCTGGGCCGTTCTTCAGGATCCAACGGCCCGCACGGCTCTCTCGTTCACCGGCGGCGGACGACAAAATCCGAGCGCCGCCGCGGCACCATTGCCGGCGCACAACGATACGACGCTAGCGTGACCAAAACTCGAATTCAATCGGCGCTACACGATGCACAAGCTAAAGGGAAGAGTTCGGACAGCTGCTCACCGAAAATGGCGACCCGCAGTGCCCTGGCCACGGCGAAGGGCGGGTTTGGCGGATTCACCAACTCCAGTGAGAAATCCCCGAGACCCCAGGTCGCCTCCGTGCCCGAGCTTGCCACGCAATGGTTCTAGGAGACCCAGGGAAGGTTCCGCACCAACAGTGGGGTCACGACAAGCGGCGTACGCGCGAATGCACCGGCGGCGGCATTATTCGTCTTCCTGCAAGAGCTCCAATGGCGCACGGTGGTATAGGATGGGATGAGGGGGGGGGGAAAAGAAGAGCTTTATATCCAACGCGCACCCGGCCAGGTTCCAAAGATCGCGGCTGCCACGAGCTTCGGATCCCAACCACCAATCCGGAATTCCGGGCGCCCCACACGGCGGTCGGTTCGGCGTGACGAGTCCGCGGGGAAGAAGAGGTCCTGACGTCCGGGCCCCACGCGGCAGGGAGTTGAGAGGAGACGCGAGAATGACGGGTGGGGTCCACCAGCATAGACAGACCAGGGAAGGGAGTGGGCTGGCGCGGGAGAAGAATCCCCAGTGGGCCGAAATGGGGAAGTCGGCCCAGCAGGCTGTTTTCTTTTCTTTTTTTTTTCTTTTATTTTCTTTTCTTTCTTTCTTTTTTTGAATCTCAATTTAAATTTCAAACTTGTGGTGAACTTGTATTCAAATTTCTGAGTACATGATTTGAACAAATTATTGTGGAATAAATTTACCTATTCATTAATTTATTCTTTTATTATATAGTATTTTCTCTTTCCTTCTCTATTTCAAACCCTAATTCTCAATTTAGGATTCAAACTTCTTCTCAAGTCATTGCTTTATTTTCCACTAGCATTATTATTATTGTTTTAATGCCCAAGCAAACAAAACTCCAAATGATGCACAAGTTATTTAAGTGTCTCTTGTTAATTATTTATTTGTGTAAGTAAGGGGTTCACATGAAATGATAGATAGAGAGGACACACACATATGTACAAAGGAATATAATCCCTCCTTTTAGATTTTCTTACAAAGTGGGTGTTACAGTAGCCCATCCAAGAGCCAACGGGCAAGTTGAGCGAGCCAACGGGATGATATTGGATGCACTCAGGAAAAAGATTTTCGATAAGAACGAAAAATTCGCAGGAAAGTGGGTAAGGGAATTACCCTATGTCGTTTGGAGCCTAAGAACCCAACCTAGCCGAGCTTTGCATGGAAACACTCCTTTCTTCATGGTCTATGGGTCGGAGGCAGTGCTGCCTGCTGATCTCAAGTTTGGGGCGCCAAGGCTGATCTTTGAAAGTATAGCAGAAGCTGAGACCACCAGGCTGGAGGACATAGACGTACTCGAGGAAGAACGGTTAAGCGCAGTAATCCAATCAGCAAGATACCAGCAGACTCTAAGGCGCTATCACGACAAGGCTGTGCGGCAACGATTCTTCTCAGTAGGGGAGCTCGTCCTTCGCCGAATTCTAACGGGAGAAGGACGACACAAGTTATCACCCTTATGGGAAGGACCCTTCATAGTAGCAGAAGTCACTCGGCCCGGATCATATCGCCTCACTCAGATGGATGGCACGGAAGTTGGGAACTCCTGGAACATAGAACACCTGAGAAAGTTTTATCCTTAGCCGTACCTCAAAACTGCTGGGATAACGATGATGTACTCTGTAAAGTGGAAATATGTCATCAATAAAGAAAAGGTTCCAAGGATACTCAATTTATTTACGATTGACTTGCATTCTTACTTAACTCAGGGTGACCACTATGCCCTGCTAACGGAGCAATCGACTTAAGTCGGCAACGACTTAAGGCGGTGCAACATGCTCACGCTTACTTAACTCGGGGTGACCACTATGCCCTGCTAACGGAGCAATCGACTTAAGTCGGCAACGACTTAAGGCGGTGCAACATGCTCACGCTTACTTAACTCGGGGTGACCACTATGCCCTGCTAACGGAGCAATCAACTTAAGTTGGCGGCTACTTAAGACCAATGCAACATGCTCGCGCCTATATAATTCAGGGGATGATTTCCATATCCCACAGACAAAATTCATAGTCATCATGCATCATAACTACCAGACTCATTAACTAAAAAATTCTGATACAATGAGAGAGTAATTGCGTTATTCAAATAAACCGGTGTCCTCTAACAAATATTCAATCATGCAAGTTGCGCGCTTGGAGCACGCGAAATGTTTTCTCTATTTTGCAATGTCTTTTCCAGGAGCAATTGACGAAGAAGGACGACTCGAGGAATCAGGGGCAGCGTTCACGTCAGCCCTTATATCTTCAGGAACGACTACGCCAGGTCTCCTCATCAAGATTCGTCCCGCTCGAATGGCCTTATCCATGGCCCTATCGCGCTGGGCTCTCAGAGTACTGGAAGTCTCTTCAGCAACCTTGACAGCCAACTGGGCAGCCTCTAGCTCCTGGGTAACAGATTTCTTGGAAGCACGCAGATTCTTGATGACAACGTCTTTAGCCGATATCAACTCCCTAAGGCGAATCACATCATCCAAGGACTCCTGCAGCTTATAACGAAGATTGTTTAACTCCTCCATGGAAAAGCGATGACTCCTCTCCAGAATAGTCAGCGAATTGCTAGAATCTCGATACAACCTATCAAGATTGTCACGAGAAGCGGCAAGGATACGTTTTTCTTCCTGCAAGCGCAAATCAGTTCCTTCAGAAAATCAGGCAAATAATAGGAGCACATCAAGACGAAAGCGCAGTTTCGTATATCACCTTTTCACAGTCGAGCTGAGCATGCAGGGAAGAACTTAACGCATTGGCATCATCCAAGGCGGCAGAGACCTGACTCAGCTCAATCTGACCTTGAGAGTACTTTTTCTCAAGATCAGTGCATCGCTGAGACAGTTCAGCCCGATCTTGAGAATGTTTTTCCTCAAGAAGCGCAATCTGTCGAGTCATTCCTAGCAAAGGATAACCAAACAAAACGAGGTCAGAAGGTAAAACAGTCCACAACAAGCACGAAGAAAAGAAAGAAGGGCACTAACCAGTGTTAGTCGCCTCCAACTCGGATACACGACGATGAAGTGACACTGGATTCCAACACATAAAAGACGAAGCCACTTCTGGGACAGGAGCACCATGCAATTTCAGCTGGCTGGTCATCCCATCCACCAAAACCTGATGAGAAGAACAAATGAGCATAATGGCAAAAGTTCATGCAACGTAAAAATCAAGCTAAGAAACAGCACAGTACCTGGAGGTTGGAGAAGAACGAAGGGATCCCCAAATCAGGAGAAATCAGATGATAGCCAGGCGCAAGGTCATCACCCGAAGCAGCTTGCAACGGAACAGTGGGAATCAGTTCAGCGCCTTCAACAGAGCCGGATACCCGATCAGCGGGGACGCTGCCCTCCAAAGCGACGCCCCGGTCCAAAGTTTGGGCCACCACCATGCAGCCAGAGTGTGGAGGTGACCCTGCGTGAACGTCCATGGAAGTGCCGGAAGGAGACCCTGTTTGGGCACCCTCGGGGACTGGGCCATAGTTGGCACTGCCCACTTGAGCTGGATTATCCCCGGCAGCACCCTCGGGGGCTGGGCAGTAGCTCGCACTCTTCGCCCAAGCTAAGTCATCCCCGACGACACCCTCGGGGGCTGGACATGTGTCAACACCATTCTTGAGGTCCAAACTTTCAGCAGTAACCACCTCTAAAGTTGATGGGCCCGCGGCTACTTCCATGGAATCAGGACAATCCAAGTTAGCATCCCGACCCTCGAGATCGCGCTCTAAGGTTGACGAGGCACGGGATGACCTCAACCCAGCGTCCGGCACGGCACCACGAGCTTCCATTACATCATCATCCACTGGCCCTGATAACAAGTCCTCCGGGACCATATCCTCGAGAGTTTGATCAAAGTCGGCCAGTGATATGTTTTGCAGACCAACAAGGGCAGATAAAGCAGGAGAAGGAACTCCACTACTTTCCCCACTGGCGAGGAATTGCCGACTGTTCTTCCGAGTCAGAGGGACCTCATTCTCTTCCTCTTCGTCGTCTTCATCAGCAACACTGGCAACACCCCCATTGGGATCAGCAACAGACATACCACACCCATTGGGATCAGCATCAGTAAATTCAGGCACAGAAACCTCCTCATTGGCAGGAACCGAGGGACCAGCACCCTGATCCAAACTAGATACTCGCCGAATACGTCTCTTTTTCTTTTTCCGCTCATCAACAGATAGATCAGTTTGATTGGTTCGGCAGGGACGCCTCGAGCGAGCACGGACAGGTCTCTGAACATCCAAGGTTATACCGACCCCTGGGAGAGGTGCCACTGCCAATGTCTCAGCAGGAGTAGCGTCAGAAGAATCTTCAGCCAACATATCAAGCATGGCATTCATTTCCGCGTCATTAGGATCCAAAGGCACCTCGAAGTGGACTTGTTGTTCATCATCAGGAATTTTCCCAAGTGAGGCAACCAAAGCATTAACTTCCTCATCAGAGGGCCGCGTTCTAAGGCCCAAATTGCCATCAGTCGCAGGTGGATTTGACACGAAAAGAGTGAAGGCCTTGGCAGGAGGCAGATTCCAGGCCGAGTACGCCACCGGAGCACCAACATTGGATACTTTGCCCCTGAGAATCATCTCCAGTCGGCTCACCAAATCTGCAGAAGGGATTCTCTTGTTGATAACTCGAGTTGAGTCGGCCAACCCTTGATACAGATAAGCCGGGTGGACCCTATCTTTCAGTGGTTGAATGTTTTTGAAAACGAAGTCAGCAACTACAGCTTCAGCAGTTAAACCTCTCTCTTTCAATAGTCCAACTTCAGCTAGCAGCACACTGGCTTCGGCTACCTCCTCGTCTGTGGGCGACTCGGTCCAGCTTGGGGTGCGAACATCTGGCTGTCTTCCCGACCGGGGGGGAGGGAATTTCCATAGTTATCAACTATAAACCACTCCAGGCGCCATCCCTTAATGCTGTCTTTAAGGGGAATCTCAAGATATTCAGTCTTCCGTCCCCGGCGCATCTCCAAGCTGGCACCTCCGACCAATTGATGTTGTCCACCGGCCATCCCAGGGCGACAGTGATACAGGTATTTCCACAAGCCAAAATGCGGCAGCACGCCAAGAAAGGCCTCACATAAGTGGACGAAGATAGAAATTTGCAGAATTGAGTTAGGGTTCAGATGGGTTAGGTTGATGTGGTAGAAATCAAGAAGACCACGGAAAAAGGGAGAAATAGGAAGGCCAAGGCCGCGGAGAAGAAAAGGAGCGTAAACCACGGACTCGTGGGTATCCTCCGTCGGGACCGTAGTCCCGTGGCAAATCCGCCAAGAACAGAGTTCCCGTGGAGGAAGAACCCCGATGGACACGAGGTGGAGGAGTTCGGCTTCAGAGATGATGGACATGTGGTTACCTGCAAAGGGCAACTGGCTGTTGGGATCAATTGGAGGAATCACCACAGCGGAAGAGCTCGCGATTTTCCTCTTGGGAGCCATCTCGATTTCACCAGTGAGCAGATTGGAGGCGAGCGCAGAGAGGATTTGGAAGCAGGAATGCAAGAACTAGGGCGCGGAAAGCAAAGGCGGCTAAAAGTGCAGCTCTTATGGGATATTCTCGGACCAGATACCGTTTCAAAAAGTGCCCAGTCATCACCCGGCAGTTATTTCCGAAATCCCAACATGCCACGTGGTCATTCGGCAGTTATTTCCAAAAACTGGTGGGCCATCTCTTCACTCAGGTGTTAATCCTCAAAATAACTTGGCGTTGCCTCTAAAATGCCGACGTCACTACTCAGTCACTCGGCGTTGCCTCTAAAACGCTGATCTCGAGTTCAATAACTCGGCGTTGCCTCTAAAATGCCGACGTCACTACTCAGTCACTCGGCGTTGCCTCTAAAACGCTGATCTTGAGCTCAATCGCTCGGCATTACTTCTAAAATGCCGACAACGACCCTTAATAACTCGGCGTTGCCTCTAAAACGCTGATCTCGAGTTCAATAACTCGGCGTTGCCTCTAAAATGCCGACGTCACTACTCAGTCACTCGGCGTTGCCTCTAAAACGCTGATCTTGAGCTCAATCGCTCGGCATTACTTCTAAAATGCTGACAACGACCCTTAATCACTCGGCGTTGCCTCTAAAACGCTGATCTTGAGTTCAATAACTTGGCGTTGCCTCTAAAACGCTGATCTCGAGTTCAATAACTCGGTATTGCCTCTAAAATGCCGACGTTACTACTCAGTCACTCGGCGTTGCCACTAAAACGTCGATCTCAAGTTCAATCGTTCGGCATTACTTCTAAAATGCCAACGTTGACCTTCAATCGCTCAGCATTACTTCTAAAAACATTGATACAGACTGCAATATTGCTCGGCGGCTACTTCTGGAAGCGTCAGTATAATGATCAAGCTGTTCGTCTATGGTCTCAAAAGAATCAGATTTATAGTCAGACAAAACGAGTCATCAAGAGGAAACCAAATTCATTCTTCATTTAAGGGAAGTGGCAATACTTACAAATCAACTCATTTTGAGTTGATACTCCCCTACTGCTACTACTACTACTACGCTACACTATACTACTCTACATTACTAATACTACTACATTATTTAACTATACTATTTCTAATCTATACTAATATCTAAAAAGACCAGTGGCATCTAGCCACTGGCCCTGCCCCTGCCGCTGCCGCCGCCCCTGGTGCCGCCCCTGCCGCCGCTGCTCCTGGTGCTGCCCCTGCTGCTGCCGTCCTTGGTGCTGCCCTTGCTGCTGCCGTTGCCGCCGCCCCCGCCACTGCCGCTGCCGTCGCCGTCGTCGTCGTCGTCGTCGTCGTCGTCGTCCTCGCCCTCGCCGCCGCCGTCCGAGTCCTCCTCATCCGAGGAGTACTCAGACTCATCCGAGCCCTCGAGCCGGAGCGCTCGACGGCCCGGATGTACGTCCAGACCTCCGCGGCTATCCCCTGGGAGTCGTCCGAGTCATCGGACGACCTCGGGGGAGAGACAGGAGCCGGAGACCCCTCGGACTCGGAGGAGAACTCCTCCTCCGAGTATTCCGAGTCGCCGAAGTCCTCAGACAGAGGAGTCGGCTCACGCTTGCGCTTGTTGTTTTTTCCCATGGTGGAAGCAAGCGGGAAAGAAGAGAAGGAAGCAGTAAGGAATAGCGAAGAGATGTGAAGAAACCAGAGGGGTAACAGCGTTATTTATAGAAGAGAAAGGCAACCGCTCACCTCCAACCGCGGTCACTGAACAGTCGCAAAGCATTCAATATGCACTTCCACCCGTCCGAAGACACGTCAGGCGGCTGGCGCCGTTTCATGCAGCACTACACCCATTGGGACTCCAGTCAACAGCGCAAAGGATATGATTACACTCGCCGTCCCATCACATTACAACTCAGAAGCAGCCGGTTAAAACACTCAGCGTACCAAGCAGTCCCTTGCCCACACCCATTGGGGGGGGACGCCCAGGAATTGTCAGTATATTTTTCAAATTGGCCACATCTGTGCAGAGCATGCAGTGAATGCTTCAAGACAAAAATGAGATATCAACAAGAGTTAGAGGGAAGCCAAGTATAGCCAGCAGAGTGCAAAATATGGTCGACAGACATGACTTGAAGACTAGACAGAGAACGTCCATCGAATGTCCAATCAGTTGCAGAGCAAATAAACTACGCTACCTAGCAAGATATGGAAGGATTGCAAACTCGGCTGCAAAAGACAAAATACATGCTGACCTCTGAAGCATAATATTGATGACATAGCACGGATGACATCATGCCAACTCTTTTATAAATAGAAAGAGTAATCTTCAGCAAAAAGACATAAAAAGAAGACCTTCAAGCGAATTATTCTCAAGAAATTCACTTGAAGGTCGGGGGCTACACCCATTGGGTGCACCTTCGGTGCACCCCATGGATTATTATTCTAAGCCGAGATCACGCTGATTTCTAAGAGCATGGGACAAGATCAAAGAGCCAATCTTCAACCGAAGTGAAGGAACACGAATGGAAACAATCTCCACTGAAGACCTTCGAGTAGATTATTTTCTAAAATCTACTCAAAGCTCGGGGGCTACACCCATTGGGTGCACCTCCGGTGCACCCAATGAAGTTCAGAATCCTTCAAATAGGAATGCCGATCTCTAAGGCACATGCACGAAACTAGGTTTGGTCAACAAGTGATCGAAGCAAGAGAGAACAACAAGAAGTCGTTTTTCTTCAAATCACCTGCAAGCTGGACCTGGGATCTTTGGGTTGATTACCTTTAAATTAACCCAAAGATCAGGGGCTTATGGGGGATAGATATCCCCCGGGTCCACTAAAAGAGTAAAGGACCTCACGAAAGGCCCAAGGGCCCAATAAATCGTAAGGTTATTCTTTCGTGGGCCTGGGGAGAAACAACCAGCAACGCAGAGCGACACGAGGCCGGATCGGTGCAAACCCGGACGGCCCATAGCGTCGAGCAAGTAACCGCAACAGAGATCCGACTTTCCCGCGTTGGAGCCTCCATGCACCGAAGCCACGTGAGGATAAGTCGGCGAGGGTTACGTGAAGGATAATCTCAAGAGGTTCACTATCTTTTAGCCACTTGTTGTTATCTTATCCATGTGTACTGCCCCACGGTCGAGTATATAAGGCCTAGGGGGCACCCCTTCAGAACGATCGATCCATTCTTTAACCACCCACATCAACTCTCTGTATTCTCAATCCAGAGAGTTCTCTTGTAATCATACCCACCAAGCATACTCATCAGGACGTAGGGTGTTACGCATCACTAAGCGGCCCGAACCTGTAAACCTTGTTTACCGTCTCTCGTGCGGTCGGCACGAACCATTTTGCTACAGTTGTCGACACCTTACTACTCCTAAAACACCTTGAGGGGCAACCCCAGGTGTGCGGTCGGACCCTAAACACCGACAGTAGCCGCTCGGCAGGGAGAACTCCGGCTAGGGACGCGAGCTCGGCATGGCTGGGTTGAGCGAGATGGGCGCCGAGCTCCATGGATGCAGGAGGAGGGTGGAGCTCGCTGGCTGGCTGAGGATGGAAGAGGAGAAATCCGCGCGCGCCATGGGAGCTTCAACCTGCGCTAAAAAAATGAGCAGGAAGGGCGCGAGCCAGGAAGATCCGGTCGGCCATGGGGCTGGGGAGCGAGCGGGATGCAGAGGGCAGGACCGAGCAGAGCACGGAGCTTCGCAGCAAAGGAGATGGAGCAGAAGCCAAAAACGCAACGTGAGAGAGAGAGTGCAGGGAGAACTACGCCGTGAAAAGGAGCAGCTCGGCGGTGATATCTGTAGGAGTCCAGCGGCGGCCGGAGAAGATTTTTCCACCTCCACGCGTGGATAGGAACAGAGGTTGAAGGAAGCGACAAATTTTTTTTGAAGAACCTTGGGCGGCGGCTTGTGGATAATTAAGGAGAAATGGAGAATTAGAAAATAGTGAGCGGTGAGGGGATAGATAGGAGAGAGAAAAAAGGATTTTCCTTTCTAGATTTTTTTTCCACAAGCGATACGGATATCCCTAATTCTGAGATTAGGGTTAAAAAACATAAACAGGTTGGATTAGAACAGTATTAGATATAGAATTTGAATAAAATTTGATTTAGTGAATACTCTGGAATTGAGATGAATTTTTACCCGCTATTTAAATTTTCTGATTAAATCGGCGCGAGATATAAATGGGCAAAACAAAAGATATCCGTCAACAAGTACAGACTGCACTTGATTTAATTTAGAGCAGATAATTTTATCTGCAGTCTGAACAGGGAAACAGATTAGATATGAATACTCAGCTCGGTTCTAATTTTCTTAGCAATGTATCCGATATAGACAGTAAGGATGACATGGTCTTGATTTAGCGAATGCTTTGGAATCAGATGAGTTTGCACCATTATTTATATCCAAAGTTTTGGATCGGGGCGAGAAACGACGGCCCGAATAAGACGGATTTCGTCTTCGAGAATTTGTTCTATAGGATTTGACTAAAATTAGCCGAAACCATATCTGAATTATTAATCTCACGCCCGATTTCTCTCGGTCGATATGCGATTCGGATTATTTTGCCCCGAAACTTTATTCGTCGAGTTCTAAATAAATTTGCTCTGGATCGAAATCGTAAGAGTGGGTCGAGCTTACGATTTCGTATTCGCGCGAGCGACGAATTTTAAATAATCATCGGACGCCCGATTTTCAGAACAACTATGTTCCGAACATCGCAAAAATTTCGGAAGAGCCCGGACAGATAAAATAAAAACGATGTCACACTCGCGACATACGGAACACATGCGATATTAAAATCGCGAAAGGCGAAAATGTTTACAATTGAACATCTGGTTTATCCACTGATATTACGTGTTAAAGTTCGTACTCGTTGTCGAGCGGAATATAAACACCAGGGGTGTTACACTGACAGGCCACTCGAGCTCCTCCATATGGACCTATTCGGCCCGATCGCTTACATAAGCATAGGCGGGAGTAAGTACTGTCTTGTTGTTGTGGATGACTATTCTCACTTCACTTGGGTGTTCTTTTTGCAGGAAAAATCACAAACCCAAGAGACTTTAAAGGGATTCTTGAGACGGACTCAGAATGAGTTCGGCTTGAGGATCAAGAAAATTAGAAGCGATAATGGGACGGAGTTCAAGAACTCTCAAATTGAAGGCTTCCTTGAGGAGGAGGGCATCAAGCATGAGTTCTCTTCTCCCTACACGCCACAACAAAATGGTGTAGTGGAGAGGAAGAATAGAACTCTATTGGACATGGCAAGGACCATGCTTGATGAGTACAAGACTTCGGATCGGTTTTGGGTCGAGGCGGTCAACCGGTTGTATCTACACCGAATCCTCAAGAAGACATCATATGAACTCCTAACTGGTAAAAAGCCCAATGTTTCATATTTTAGAGTCTTTGGTAGCAAATGTTTTATTCTTGTTAAAAGAGGTAGAAAATCCAAATTTGCTCCTAAGGCTGTAGAAGGCTTTTTACTAGGATATGATTCAAACACAAGGTCATATAGAGTCTTTAACAAGTCCACTGGACTAGTTGAAGTTTCTTGTGACATTGTGTTTGATGAAACTAATGGCTCTCAAGTAGAGCAAGTTGATCTTGATGAATTAGATGATGAAGAGGCTCCGTGCGTCGTGCTAAGGAACATGATGCGTCACGATGCCCGATCTTCACGACGTAGGATCAATCTTCAGATAACCAGCTTCAAAGAAGCCAAGATAACTTGCTGCAAGCAGCGATAACTAGTGCAACCTGACAAATAAAACTCGAAGCCAACCACCGTCTTTAACCGGCAGCCTGAATCGAGGATTCGCCCAACCACACTCTCAAAGAACCAACCAACACAGCCTACAATCAATCGAGGAGACCTCGAAGGGAGTAGGAGCACCAATTGGGAGCGGATGAAGCCGCCGCTTCTACAATCCCGCGAAGGAATTCACAAGAGCAAAGGGGTAGAGATCACTCTCAATATTTGTTAGCACACAGCTGAACAAAGGGGTTCTGTTTTAGATTATCATCAGCTGCCTTACATCATAGACATAGGGGGTATTTATACTAGTAACAACCAGCCTTAGCGAGGTATAAACACAAAACAAAAGTATTTTCACGAGCTAATGTGAAGGAGCCTCTTCGGGAGATCTGCAGAGCTGATTTCCGTGTGGCTGTTTGACTTCTGCGCAGCCTTCAGTATTTTGACAATAACTTCTTCTAGGAATCTTCAAATGACGTGGGACTGGTTGCATTGGAAAGCTAACTTGATAAGCTTTCTCACCATATATAGCATGCTTAATGAAACTTCGTAGAATGATGCAGTTTAATACGAAAACTTGGTCATCAAGCAGACTGTTGACCTTCTGACCAGTCAGCACTAAAGTAGGTCGGCTGCCTTTCTGGTAGATGTGGTTAAGTCGGCTTTAGAAGCATTGGAAACTAGACTTCAAGAGCTTTCCAAAAAGTACTTATGGGCCTTCATAGCTTTTGGGAATCAAAAGATATGACTGTTTCTTCTGGACGGTTCTGTAGCGCTGGACTCACTCGGACATAGCTCTTCTTGCTGATTTGCCCTTGATATGTTTTGTCCTTCCTCTTTGGTGAATCTAAGTAATATCAACATACACGACTTAGGTAGCATAAAGTTCTCATTAGTATTTAATTGAAATTCATAAAGTAGCGCGTGCACCTCTTGCTTGTAGCTTCTTAGCTCGGCTACGTGTAATTGGTCCATCAAAGACTAGCGCGTGCACCTCTTGCTGTAGCTTCTTAGCTCGGCTACGTGTAATTGGTCCATCAAAGACTCGGGTTGGTGATGATATTGGTTGTACTTGAGTTGATGTAGTATAACTTGGGGGTTGTAATGTGTTGCTTAATGGCATGGTCATATCATCCTCCTCCCCTTGAAAAGGAGTCGTCCTCGACTCTGAAGTGTCTTCACTTGTAAATGGTAAGAGGTCTGCAACATTGAACGTGTTGCTCACGCCATAGCTCGGTGGAAGATCTATCTTGTATGTATTATCATTGATCTTGGCAAGAACACGAAATGGACCATTCCCTCGTGGCTCCTGCAATAAAAGCAATCTAACCGAAGAATTTGGTACACAAGGTTTGTTAGCTCTAAACAAAAATCCATCATGTATACGATATTTCTCCCAACCTTTTCCATCTTTACAACGAATGTATGGTTCTGAAAATTCAGGATCATCATTATACATTTCTTTCAAATTTTCAAGACCCAAAACTTTTATCTCTAGTTGATTCAACAACACATTCCTTCGAGATAAGGCATCAGTGACCACATTGTCCTTACCTTTCTTATATTTCACAATGTATGGAAATGTTTTGATAAACTCAACCCATTTGGCATGGTGACGGTTTAGTTTGGCTTGCCCTTTCAAATACTTCAAGGCTTCATGTTCGAAATGAATAACAAATTCTTTTGGCCATAAGTAGTGCTGCCATGTTTCAAGCGTTCGGACCAAAGCATACAATTCTTTGTCATACACAGAATAATTTAATTGAGCACCTCCCAATTTTTCACTAAAATATGCTATAGGTTTTCCTTGTTGCATTAAAACTCCTCCTATCCCAATCCCACTAGCATCACATTCTACTTCAAAAGTTTTAGTGAAATCAGGAAGAATAAGTACAGGTTCTTCAGTCAAACGTTTCTTCAATTCTTGAAAAGCATCTTCTTGTGAGTTTCCCCATTTAAATTCAACACCTTTCTTTGTCAATTCATTTAAAGGAGAAGCGATGGTACTAAAATCTCGCACAAATCTTCTATAAAAACCAGCAAGACCATGAAAACTTCTTACTTGACTTACATTCGTTGGAGCTGGCCAATCCTTGATGGCTTTCACCTTGGATTCATCCACCTCTATTCCTTTTGCTGAAACAACAAAGCCAAGAAACACAACATGGTCTGTGCAAAAACTGCACTTCTCAAGATTAGCAAATAATTTCTCCTTTCTAAGCTCATCTAAAACTTGTCGAATGTGTTTCACATGTTCATCAAAAGACTTGCTGTAAATTAGAATATCATCGAAGTAGACAACAACAAATTTTCCAATGAAAGTTCTTAAGACATGGTTCATTAATCTCATAAAAGTACTAGGAGCATTAGTCAACCCAAAGGGCATTACTAACCATTCATACAACCCAAATTTTGTTTTAAATGCAGTCTTCCATTCATCTCCAGTTTTCATTCTTATTTGATGGTATCCACTTCTCAAATCAATTTTAGTAAAAATTGTGGAACCACTTAATTCATCAAGCATATCATCTAGTCGTGGAATAGGATGGCGATAGCGAACGGTAATATTATTTATCGCTCTACAATCAACACACATCCTCCAAGATCCATCTTTCTTAGGTACTAAAATCACAGGAACAGCACAAGGGCTTAAGCTTTCACGAACAAAACCTTTATCAAGAAGTTCTTGTACTTGCCTTTGTATTTCCTTAGTTTCTTCGGGATTGGTTCGATATGGTGGACGGTTAGGAAGTGTAGCCCCTGGAATAAGATCGATTTGATGCTCAATCCCTCGAATTGGAGGTAGTCCAGCCGGTGTTTCTTGTGGAAATACGTCTTCATAGTCCTACAAAAGATCAGCCACAACACTAGGAAGAGATGTTATGTCGTTAGGAGAAATCAAAACATCTTTGTTCACAAGTACAAAGAGCACTTGATATGGGTTGTTCCTCACTTCTCTCAGCTCGGATTTTGTGGCTAGCATAACTAGGTGTTCTCCCTCTTCCTTCTTTTTATCTTTGGAATTTGGCTTGTAGCACTCACTCACCGAATTGTGGATGGCACTTAATTTCTTTTGCTCTTCTCCTCCTCTACTTGCTGTACTAATTTCAGTTTTCTTTTGTAAGTGTTCAGCCATGATTTGTTGAGGGGTCATAGGCTTGAGTACAAACTTTCTCCCTTTCAGATCTAGCGTGTATTGATTTGTTCTTCCACAATGTTGAGAATATCGGTCATATTGCCAAGGTCTTCCTAGCAGCATGTGACACACAGACATGGGTGCAACATCACACTCTACTATGTCAACATACTCTCCAATTTTGAACGGAACTTTCACTTTATAGCCAATCTTGATATCTCCCGATTCATTCAGCCATTGGACATGATATGGATGAGGGTGTCGCTGCAACTTCAAACCAAGCTTTTCAACCATCTCACAACTTGCAAGATTATGACAGCTCCCTCCATCAATGATCACCTTTACTACTTTGTCTTGCACTTTTGCTCGTGTTTGAAAAAGATTATGTCGCTGTCCAATTTCAGCTTCTTTCATTTGAACACTCAAGATTTGTGTAACCACAAGAGTAGTACCATGCTCAAATTCACATCCCGTATGTTCTTCAGATTTATCAATGACATCTTCATTTCCTGCTTCAGCTTCCTCTTCACTAGCTAATGTATATTCTCCATCATCAGTCACAAGGATCACACGATTATTTGGACACTCCTTTATGACATGACCACGACCTCCACACTTGAAGCACTGAATACCACTACTCTTGGCTGTTGAACCCACTGACGTTGAAGTGGAGGCTGCTGGTTTATAACTCGTGTTTGGAGCAGCACCGTTCTTTCCACTAGAATTGCCTTGAATATTGGATCGCAAGCCTCCAGTTGAACCTTTTGTTGCTGAGGATGCAGCAGTAAACCTTGAGATCGATTTGCTTCCTCCAGTCATGGTTCGTGCACCATATGACAAGGGCTTGCTGCTCTTAGCATCTTGTTGCAGCTGGCGTTCAGCTTTGGTGGCTTGATGTACCAAATCAATAAGACTTTGGTACGGCTGAAACTCAACAATACGCTGAATGTTGCGGTGTAACCCAGCCATGAAACGTGCAATGGTTTGCTCTTCGTCTTCATACACATTGGCTCTAATCATGGCCTTCTCCATCTCCTTATAATACTCCTCAACAGAGAAACTTCCTTGCCTCAAATTCTGCAATTTATCAAAAAGATCACGCCGATAATGCTTCGGCACAAAACGAATTCTCATTTCTCGCTTCATCTCTTGCCAAGTAATAATAGGGTCCTCTCCATCTTCTTCACGATCACGAAGAAGTTGCTCCCACCAAATCAGAGCATATCCCTCAAACTCAAGAGATGCCATTGCGAGTTTCTTCTCCTCTGAATAATTATGTAGGCGGAAGATTTTCTCCACCTTCAATTCCCATGTGAAATAATCTTCAGGATCAGATCTACCATCAAATTTTGGCATGGTAAACTTAAGTTTCCCAAATCTCTCTTCTTGGTTGACACCTCTATGATGACGACGACCATAGCGATGTTGAGACTGATCATCCCCAAATTCAGATTCTTCATTGTCATTATTTCTTCGATTTCGGCCTCTTCCTCTACCATATGCAGCACCTTGATTTCTCCTCCCATGTTCACTTGCTCTTCTAGAATAATTTCCTTCATCTTCTTCCCCATCTTCATCATGGTTCCTTACACCATCGGGGAGTCGACGACGACCTCTGATTTCAGCCATAAGTGTCTGAAGATCTTGTGCCAACAAATCTTGCTTGGCTTCTATGCTTTGTTTGAGCTCATTGAATTGTATCAGGGTGACACATTCTTCAATCTCAACGTTGGGATCCATCTTCCTGCGAAGTTAGTGGCAACAAGGCAACAAATATAGGTGGAATATGAAGCTATATAGAATCTCACAACCTCTCCACTCTTACCAACCAAAGCTCTTATGAGTTCCCTGCGGGTTGCAAAAAAAATGTGTGGTGGTAACAAGAAAGTGGTGGTTAAGCGAATACAAGACCAGAGTACCGATTACGATGGCTTATATGTGGAGCTTGGTGGGGATTAATAAACAAGGGATACAATCTGAATTCTAGTTGTTGTTAAGTTAAATAACCATCCGACTAGAAGTTCCCTGCCTAGTGCTGACCACAAGATACGAGTGATGTAAATAGATCAAACACACGCGCAAGAAATTTCAGATTTGATGCAGACAAGGAGTATGATTGGAATGCAAGTGTTGCAATAAGATCCAACCAAAATTTTGCACCAATTGACAATAGCAAACTGGTTGAACTACTTGATAGAATTTTCAGCACTTGTGCACATAAACAAATTGATTATTCTACTTTTATTTCACAATCTTGTTCAACACTTTTTTTGGTACTTTTCTTTCTTCTCTTTTTTTCGATACTCTTTTTTTTATCGAACTAAACACAGAGATCTGATATGATATTGCACACTTTATAATACTTAACAAAGAACTCAACCAGCAGCTATAACTTAAATAGGATCAAAGTTAACGCGAAGGAAATGATGAGAGTTTTCAGATTTTTCTTTTTGTGGATATTTTCAGATATATATAAGAGGCTCAAAGGGAACACAAAGGATAGAGTGACCAGCAACTAAACAAAGACTCTAAGGACTGAAACTTAACAAAACTCACTGGAACAACAGATTGAAACAAAGGGCTATGACAAAATATTTTATGGCTTTTTGGTGGATAGGACGAACACAAAATATATGTAGCTAAGGGTAAAGAATCCTACCGTGGCAACTGAGGCTTTGATACCAGATGATGCGTCACGATGCCCGATCTTCACGACGTAGGATCAATCTTCAGATAACCAGCTTCAAAGAAGCCAAGATAACTTGCTGCAAGCAGCGATAACTAGTGCAACCTGACAAATAAAACTCGAAGCCAACCACCGTCTTTAACCGGCAGCCTGAATCGAGGATTCGCCCAACCACACTCTCAAAGAACCAACCAACACAGCCTACAATCAATCGAGGAGACCTCGAAGGGAGTAGGAGCACCAATTGGGAGCGGATGAAGCCGCCTCTTCTGCAATCCCGCGAAGGAATTCACAAGAGCAAAGGGGTAGAGATCACTCTCAATATTTGTTAGCACACAGCTGAACAAAGGGGTTCTGTTTTAGATTATCATCAGCTGCCTTACATCATAGACATAGGGGGTATTTATACTAGTAACAACCAGCCTTAGCGAGGTATAAACACAAAACAAAAGTATTTTCACGAGCTAATGTGAAGGAGCCTCTTCGGGAGATCTGCAGAGCTGATTTCCGTGTGGCTGTTTGACTTCTACGCAGCCTTCAGTATTTTGACAATAACTTCTTCTAGGAATCTTCAAATGACGTGGGACTGGTTGCATTGGAAAGCTAACTTGATAAGCTTTCTCACCATATATAGCATGCTTAATGAAACTTCGTAGAATGATGCAGTTTAATACGAAAACTTGGTCATCAAGCAGACTGTTGACCTTCTGACCAGTCAGCACTAAAGTAGGTCGGCTGCCTTTCTGGTAGATGTGGTTAAGTCGGCTTTAGAAGCATTGGAAACTAGACTTCAAAAGCTTTCCAAAAAGTACTTATGGGCCTTCATAGCTTTTGGGAATCAAAAGATATGACTGTTTCTTCTGGACGGTTCTGTAGCGCTGGACTCACTCGGACATAGCTCTTCTTGCTGATTTGCCCTTGATATGTTTTGTCCTTCCTCTTTGGTGAACCTAAGTAATATCAACATACACGACTTAGGTAGCATAAAGTTCTCATTAGTATTTAATTGAAATTCATAAAGTAGCGCGTGCACCTCTTGCTGTAGCTTCTTAGCTCGGCTACGTGTAATTGGTCCATCAAAGACTAGCGCGTGCACCTCTTGCTGTAGCTTCTTAGCTCGGCTACGTGTAATTGGTCCATCAAAGACTCGGGTTGGTGATGATATTGGTTGTACTTGAGTTGATGTAGTATAACTTGGGGGTTGTAATGTGTTGCTTAATGGCGTGGTCATATCAGAACATGTCCATTGGGGATGTGTGTCCTAAGGAATCCGAAGAGCCCATTCAAGCACAAGATCAACCATCCTCCTCCATGCAAGCATCTCCACCAACTCAAGATGGGGATGAGGCTCAAGATGATGATGAAGAAGATCAAGAAGATGAGCCACCTCAAGACGACGGCAATGATCAAGGGGGAGATGCAAATGATCAAGACAAGGAGGATGAGCAAGTTCCAAGGTAGCCACACCCAAGAGTCCACCAAGCAATCCAATGAGATCACCTCGTCAACACCATCCTCGGCGACATTCATAAGGGAGTAACCACTAGATCTCGTGTTGCACATTTTTGTGAGCATTACTCTTTTGTTTCCTCTATTGAGCCACACAGGGTAGAGGAAGCACTCCAAGATTCGGATTGGGTGATGGCGATGCAAGAGGAGCTCAACAACTTCACGAGGAATGAGGTATGGCATTTAGTTCCACGTCCTAACCAAAATGTTGTAGGAACCAAGTGGGTCTTCCGCAACAAACAAGACGAGCATGGTGTGGTGACAAGGAACAAAGCCCGACTTGTGACCAAGGGATATTCACAAGTCGAAGGTTTGGATTTCGGTGAAACTTATGCACCCGTAGCTAGGCTTGAGTCCATTCGTATATTATCAGCCTATGCTACTTACCATGGCTTCAAGCTTTATCAAATGGACGTGAAGAGTGCCTTCCTCAATGGACCAATCAAGGAAGAAGTCTATGTTGAGCAACCTCCCGGCTTTGAAGATAGTGAGTATCCTAACCATGTCTATAGGCTCTCTAAGGCACTTTATGGGCTCAAGCAAGCCCCAAGAGCATGGTATGAATGCCTAAGAGATTTCCTTATTGCTAATGGCTTCAAAGTCGGAAAGGCTGATCCTACTTTATTTACTAAAACTCTTGCAAATGATTTGTTTGTATGCCAAATTTATGTTGATGATATTATATTTGGGTCTACTAACGAATCTACATGTGAGGAATTTAGTAGGATCATGACACAGAAATTCGAGATGTCTATGATGGGGGAGTTGAAGTATTTCTTAGGATTTCAAGTGAAGCAACTCCAAGAGGGCACCTTCATTAGCCAAACAAAGTACATTCAAGACATTCTAACCAAGTTTGGAATGAAGGACGCCAAGCCCATCAAGACACCCATGGGAACCAATGGGCATCTCGACCTCGACACGGGAGGTAAATCCGTAGATCAAAAGGTATACCGGTCGATGATAGGTTCTTTATTCTATTTATGTGCTTCATGACCGGATATTATGCTTTCTGTATGCATGTGTGCAAGATTCTAAGCCGATCCTAAGGAAGCTCACCTTAGGGCCGTAAAACGAATCTTGAGATATTTAGTTTATACTCCTAAGTTTGGCCTTTGGTACCCTAGGGGATCCACATTTAATTTAATTGGTTATTCCGATGCCGATTGAGCAGGGTGCAAAATTAATAGAAAGAGCACATCGGGGACTTGCTAGTTCTTGGGAAGGTCTCTGGTGTCTTCGGCTTCAAAGAAGCAAAATTCTGTGGCTCTTTCAACCACCGAAGCCAAGTATATTGCTGTAGGCCATTGTTGCACGCAATTGCTTTGGATGAGGCAAACCCTTAGGGACTATGGTTACAAATTAACCAAAGTTCCTCTTCTATGTGATAATGAGAGTGCAATCCGCATGGCGGATAATCCCGTTGAGCTTAGCCGCACTAAACACATAGCCATTCGGTATCATTTTCTAAGGGATCACCAACAAAAGGGGGATATCGAGATTGCATATGTTAGCACCAAAGAACAATTAGCCGATATCTTTACCAAACCATTGGATGAACAAACTTTTACCAAACTTAGGCATGAGCTAAATATTCTTGATTCTAGGAATTTTTATTGATGTCTTGCATACATAGCTCATCGATATACCTTTGATCATCTCTTTCATATGCTATGACTAATGTGTTCTTTCAAGTCCATTTCATGATAAGTCATAGATTGAAAGGGAAAAGGAGTCTTCGGCGAAGACAAGGCTTCCACTCCGCTCCATCGAATCATTCATCCTTCGCTGTTGCTCCACACTCACTCTCCAACTTTGGTATAATCTTCACTTCTATACTTCCATCTAAAGGGGGAGAGAGTAGTTTCAAAGGGCTTATATTTCACTCAAGCATCCGTTTTTGGCGATTCATGCCAAAGGGGGAGAGAGTATTAGCCCAAAGCAAAAGGACCGCACCACCACCAATTTCAAAAATATAGTCTTTTATTTGGTATGGAGTCTATTAATTGGTGAAGTTTTTTCAATTGGTATCTTATATTGATACAATTTCAAATTGGTATACCCTCTTCAAAATTAATACTTAAAACCCTCTTGAACACTAAGAGGAGGATTTCATTAAGGGGGAGTTTTGTTTGGTCAAAGGAAAAAGCATTTGAAACAGGGGGAGAAAATTTCAAAACTTGAAAATGCTTCTCACAAATCTTATTCATTTACCTTTGACTATTTGCAAAAGAACTTTGAAAAGGATTTCCAAAACATTTTGCAAAACAAAACATGTGGTGCAAGCGTGGTCCAAAATGTTAATAAAAAGAAAAGACATCCATGCGCATCTAGTAAGTAATTTTTATTGGTTTCATTCCAAGCAACCTTTGCACTTACATTATGCAAACTAGTTCAATTATGCACTTTTATATTTGCTTTGGTTTGTGTTGGCATCAATCACCAAAAAGGGGAAGATTGAAAGGGAAATAGGCTTACACCTTTTTCCTAAATAGATTTTGGTGGTTGAATTGCCCAACACAAATAATTGGACTAACTAGTTTGCTCTAGTCTATAAGTTCTACAGGTGCCAAAGGTTCACAACAAGCCAATAAAAAGACCAAAGATGGGTTCAAATAAAGAGAGCTAAAGACAACCCAAAGGCACCCTGGTCTGGCGCACCGGACTGTCTGGTGTGCCACCGGACAGTGTCCGGTGCACCAGGGAACCCGACGCTGAACTCCTCACCTTCGGGAAAATGGAGGCCGCTCCGCTATAATTCACCGGACCGTCCGGTGTATGCACCGGACAGTGTCCGGTGGTGCACCGGACTGTCCGGTGTGCCAGTGGAGCAACGGCTACTTCGCGCGCAACGGTCGACTGCAACGCATTAAATGCGCGCTAGCGCGCGCAGAGGTCAGAGCACGCGCAGCAGGCGCACCGGACAGTCTATAGGACGTGTCTGGTGCACCACCGGACATCCCAGAGGCCCCACAAGTCAGAGCTCCAACGGTCGAACCCCAACGGCTGGCTGACGAGGCTGGCGCACCGGACTGTCCGGTGCGCCATGCGACAGCAGACTTCCAACGGCCACATTTTGGTGGTTGGGGCTATAAATACCCCAACCATCCCACATTCAATGGCATCCAAGTTTCTACACTTCTACACCTTACAAGAGCTATAGCATTCAATACAAGACACACCAAAGAGATCAAATCCTCTCCCATCTCCACACAAAGCTTTAGTGATTAGAGAGAGAGATTTGTTGTGTTCATTTGAGCTCTTGCGCTTGGATTGCTTCTTTTCTTTCTCATTCTTTTATGATCAATCTCACTTGTAACCGAAGCAAGAGACATCAATTATGTGGTGGTCCTTGCGGGGACTTTGTGTCCCGTGTGATTGAGAAGAGAAGCTCACTCGGTCTAAGTGACCGTTTGAGAGAGGGAAAGGGTTAAAAGAGACCCGGTCTTTGTGACCACCTCCACGGGGAGTAGGTTTGCAAGAACCGAACCTCGGTAAAACAAATCCTTGTGTCTCATTCCTTATTTGCTTGTGATTTGTTTTTCACCCTCTCTCTCAGGCTCTATTATATTTCTAACGCTAACCCGACTTGTAATTGTGATTAACTTTATAAATTTCAGTTTCACCCTATTCACCCCCCCCCCCTCTAGGCGACTTTCAGTATGGCATGCGAGAATAGTCAAAAGAGTAGTTCTGATTAACCGTTTTCTTTTTCGACGAAGAGTCATCGTCGTCATCTCTTGGTGAAGAAGATGATGCATCACTGTCATAGTAGATGATCTTCTTGATGCGTCTCTTCTTCTTCCCGTCCCTCTTCTTGTGACTCGAGCCTGAGTCAGTGAGCTTGTCGTCTCTTGGCTCGTTGAAGAGGGACTCCTTCACCTTATCGTTGACCACCATCCCCTTACCCTGAGGATCCATCTCTTCAGGCGGTTAGTCCCTTAGATGAAGAGTATGACTTTGATACCAATTGAGAGCACCTAGAGGGGGGTGAATAGGTGATCCTATAAAATCAAACACTAAATAGCCACACAACTTAGTTTAAAGTGTTAGTTCGACTAAGTAGCTTTGAAGCGAGTTCTTGCGAACACAATAATCACAGAGAAAGCACCACAAGAGACACACGATTTTTATCCCGTGGTTCGGCCAAGTAACACTTGCCTACTTCCACATTGTGGTGTCCCAATGGACGAGGGTTGCACTCAACCCTTTTCAAGTGATCCGATGATCAACTTGAATACCACGGTCTTTTCCTTTAGTATCTTTTCCCGTGTGCGAGGAATCTCCATAGTTTGGAGTCTCTCGCCCTTACAATATAGATCACAAAGAAAGCATAGAGTAAGGTTAGGGAGAGCAACACAAGTAAGACTCAAGTCCGCAACACAACCACGCACACAAGAGAGAAAGTGAGCACACAAACACAGCGCGAGGAGTTTACAACTCGAATAGTGCTCAAATATCAAGAACGATGATCCGATTGTGTGAAAGCGAAGTCTGGGAGTCTTAGGATGTTTCTTGTAAGCTTGGTGTGCTCCTTCATGCGCCTAGGGTCCCTTTTATAGCCCCAAGGCAGCTAGGAGTCGTTGGAGGCCAACTTGGAAGGCCAAACTTGCCTTCTGTCGGGTGGTTCACCGGATAGTCCGGTGCACCACCGGACAGTCACTGTAGCTGTCCGGCGCACTATTTCCTTCCATATCTGGCGCATTCGACCGTTGGTCCCCGGGGTCGGTTGGTGCACCAGACACTGTCCGGTGCACACCGGACAGTCTGGTGTGCCCAACCGACCGTTGCTGCGTGCCACGCATCGCTCGCGGATTGCGCAGCCAACCGTTGGCGCTGGCGACCGTTGGCTCACCGGATAGTCCGGTGCACCACCGGACAGTCCAGTGAATTATAGTCGTACGCCTCTGCGTTTTCCCGAGAGCGGCCGGTTCATCGCCGGCCAACCTGGCGCACCGGACAGTCTGGTGTGCCTGGCCAGAGTTGTTGTTGGCTGCACACAACCAACTCTTTTCCTTTTCTTTTCTTCTTCTTTTGTCACTGTTTCTAGCACTTAGACAAACACATTAGTATACAAAATAATATACTAAGTCTAGAAACATACCTTATGCTTTGATGTGCACTCTTCACACATTTTGCACATAAGAATTCAATTAATGTGTTGGGCATCTAATCACCAAAATATTTATAGAAATTGCCCAAGGGCACATTTCCCTTTCACTATAGCACCGAGGTAACACAGCTCGGCGCCATAGGCTATGGCGCCGAGGTACCTGCTACGCTGGCACAACCGGACGTCGTGGTGCCGATGTGGCACCGAACTCGGCGCCATAGATCATGAGGCTGAGCTCTCTTTTCCTCTGTCGCCATGCATGCATTGCATGGAAACCAAAACACAAACTGACCACCCACGACACTGTCTAGGAGCCAAAAAAATTTCTCTTATGCATGCAGCAGTGACACACACGACCTCTTCACATCACAGATTCACATTATACTGTTAGCAGGACGGCAGCGAGTGAGAGAGGACGGAGCATGCATGTGTAGACAACCGGCCGGGCCATAATAAAGCCTGTTGGTTCTCTGTTTAGACTTGACTGAAATGAAATGGCTACAAAAAGGGGTCAAAAAGAAGAAGAAAAAAAATAGTTGCTGCGCACACAGCTTGCACACTGTGTGGAGTGGAGTGAGTTCATTCAATCAAGTCCGGCAGGCCATGCTATAGATGTCCAAACGGGCCACCCGGCACGGACCCGATCCGAACCCGTTTCAGCCCGGTACGAATAGTGTCGGGCCAGGCACACCCGTTGAAGCTCCGGGTCGGGTCGTGCTGGCTCACGTGCCTAGGGACATGTCCAAACCCGGCACGCGCAGGTATAAATCGTGCCAGGCTGGCCCGTTCGCCCGGTGGGCCTAAATGTACCGGGCCGGCCACTGGCCCGAACCAATAGATACTCACAGAATTAAATACATGTAAATATCAGATTCACACAGAATTAATCACAGAATTAATACCAGATTCACACAGAATTAATCACATGATTCACATAGAATTAACCACACAAGAAATAACAGTTGGTTCACACTTCACAGGATATTACACAAACACAGATATGAAATGACTATTAGGAGCTGTTAGTGCAATGGCTGCCTCATTAAAAACCTTCTTAGGTAAAAACTCACACCTCGTGAGAAAACCCTAAGAAGGAAAAAAAAGAGTGCGGCCCAACTCCTAAGTTTATGTAGCATCCCAAAAATTCAAATCTTGAAAATTTCTCAAACTCCCCCTAAATTCAAAATGAATTTCAAGTTTCATTTCAAAATGTTTGTTTGCGAGTTGATATCAACAAATAAAATATAGTGGTCTATATTATCTCCAAAATCCTCCTCAAAATATCCTACAAATATTTTTCGAGTGATCCCCCTCAAATTCTTTCTAGAAATACTGCCCAGATATTTCCCTAGTGATCCCCTTCAAGTTCTTTCTAGAAATATTGTCCAAATATTCCACCGATAATTCTCCAAGTATTTTCTTCCTCAAAAATACCTTCTGAATCATTTTTCAAGTCCCTACAAATATTTTCTTCATAACTTTCCTCATGCTCATACGTATACGTATGCCTCCGGTGTCATACAGTGAGCTCTACAACCTAATCTCACTTATACAAGACAAATACATGCTAATCTCCCACTAATCCTCTCATCCTCCCACTAATCCTCTCATCCCTCCCCCAAATCCCCCCACCATGGCTATAAATAGAGGGGCAAGGGCCTCCTCTCATCCCACCCCAAGCCATTTCATGGCAACTCTCTCCCCCCCACACACACCCACTCCATGTTCCACACAAGCACACACTAGCCCAAGGATCGTCCGATCGTTCTTCGATCGTTCGTCCCCTGTTCTTAGTTTGTTTGTTCTTTCGTCCGATTGTTCGATCGTTCGTCCGATCGTTCATGGTTCGTTCGTCCGTTCGTCTGATCATTCGATCGTTCGTCCATTCGTTCGTCCAAATAATCCTTTTCCTGCCGTTATGCTGCCGAAATTCCGATCGTGCGTTTGTTCGATCATTCGATCGTTCATCGTTCGTTCATAGTCCCTATTCATCGTTCATCGTTCGTTCATAGTCTCTATTCATCGTTCTTCCAGATAATCTTTGTCCTGCCGTTATGATGCCGAAATTCCGATCGTTCGTTCGTTGGAACATTCGATCGTTCATCGTTCGTTCATAGTTCCCTATTCATCATTCATCGTTCGTTCATAGTCCCTATTCATCGTTCATCGTTCGTTCATAGCCCCTATTCATCGTTCTTCCAGATAATCTTTGTCCTGCCGTTATGCTGCCGAAATTCCGATCGTTCGTTCATCCGATCATTCGATCGTTTGTCCGTTCGTTCGTCCAAATAATCTTTTCCTGTCGTTATGCTGCCGAAATTCCGATCGTTCGTTCGTCCGATCATTCGATCGTTCGTCCGTTCGTTCATAGTTCCTATTCATCGTTCATCGTTCGTTCATACGACTATTCACTATCACTATTCACCATTACTATTCACCGTTACTATTCATCGTTACTATTCACATACACTATTCATCATCATTACTATTTATCATTACTATTCATCATCGTTACTATTCATCGATGATATGTATAATTACTTTTCCGTCGCCACTATTCATCGTTACTAATCATCGTTACTATTCATCGGTCATCCAGTCATCCCAAATTTCAACTACTCATCCGTCATGCTGTCCAGTCCACCTAAGACCAGCCAGACCAATATTTCAGTCATACGAACTCCTGTGACTGTGATTTTCCTTCCAGTAGGAAACTTCCCATCTGGTCACCCATCCCAGGTTTCTCCAAGTTGAGCACGCTTAACTTTGAGATTCCTTCAAACTAGGCTCTCAAACTCAGATTCCAATAATTCTTGTTTCTAAATTCTTATCAAATTATTCCCTATCCAACCATGTCATCCCTTAAGCATGGTCCATATTCCAGAAAACTCCCAAAATACTCTTGTCCCATATTCTGCCTATAACTCTCCTGTTCATACTAAGTCAGACGATTCATTCGTCACTATTCTCACCAACAGTGAACTTCACTGTGCTACACCACATACACCCAGCTATAAATACACCCAGCTACCCTCTCCCTCTCCACACACACTCAACACCCTCAGCCAAGGCAAACACCTCACCCACTCAGTTACTCTGCTCTGCCGGCTACACGCATAGTGTCGCTTCGCCTCCAGTCCACCCTCCTGGTAAGCACCTCCGCTCCACCACTAGTAGTATCTCAACACCACATGACACAAATTCTACTCAAGACTCTACCCATCCATATATCGTTGTTCTGACCACTATACTAAATATTTGTTGGCATACTTGCTTGTTTGTATGTTTGCTTGTTCATGTTGCATAGTTATCAGAGCGTTCGTGTTGTCTCGTGGAGGCCAGATCTACAAGTCTACACCAGGCGGTGGAGCCAGAAGCTAGTTGAAAGGGAATTAGGCTTACACCTATTTCCTAAATGATTTTGGTGGTTGAATTATCCAACACAAATAATTGAACTAACTAGTTTGCTCTAGTGTATAAGTTCTACAGGTGCAAAAGGTTCACACTTAGCCAATAAAAGGACCTAGCAAAGGGTTCAACAAATAGAGCAAGGATCAACCGAAGGCTGCCCTGGCTTGGCACACCGGACTGTCCGGTGTGCCACCGGACAGTGTCCGGTGCACCAGTGCACTTCAGGCCAAACTCTTCACCTTCGGGAAATCCTGGAGCCAGCGCGCTATAATTCACCGGACATGTCCGGTGTACACCGGACAGTGTCCGGTGCTCCAAGGGGACGTGGCTCCAAACTTCGCAGCCTCGGGAATTCGCGGAAGCTGCTCCGCTATAATTCACCGGACATGTCCGGTGTGCACCGGACTGTCCGGTGAGACAACGAGGCAACGGCTACTTCGGCGCCAACGGCTACCTGCGGCGCATTAAATGCGCGCCAGCGCGCGCAGAAGGCAGGCACGCCCATGCTGGTGCACTGGACACTCTACAGTGTATGTCCGGTGCGCCACCGGACATCAAGGCAGGCCCAGAAGTCAGAGCTCCAACGGTCGGCCGAGTGACGTGGCTGTCACACCGGACATGTCCGGTGTGCACCGGACTGTCCGGTGCACCATTCGACAGACAGCCTCCTCCAAACGGCTAGTTTGGTGGTTGGGGCTATAAATACCCCAACCACCCCACATTCATGGCTATCCAAGTTTTCCCACTTCTAACACATACAAGAGCTCTAGCATTCAATTCTAGACACACCCAAGTGATCAAATCCTCTCCAAACTCCACGCAACGCCCTAGTGATTAGTGAGAGAGATTTGCTTGTGTTCCTTCGAGCTCTTGCGCTTGGATTGCTTTCTTCTTTCTTTGATTCTTTGTTGCGATCAAACTCAATTGTAATTGAGGCAAGAGACACCAATCTTGTGGTGATCCTTGTGGGACTTTGTGTCCCAAGTGATTGAGAAGAAGAAGCTCACTCGATCGGTGGATCGTTTGAGAGAGGGAAAGGGTTGAAAGAGACCCGGCCTTTGTGGCCTCCTCAACGGGGAGTAGGTTTGCGAGAACCGAACCTCGGTAAAACAAATCCGTGTGTCACACCTCTTATTCGCTTGCGATTTGTTTTGTGCCCTCTCTCGCGGACTCGTTATTGTTTCTAACGCTAACCCGGCTTGTAGTTGTGATTATTTTTGTAAATTTCAGTTTCGCCCTATTCACCCCCCCTCTAGGCGACTATCAATTGGTATCAGAGCCCGGTACTTCATTAGAGCCTAACCGCTCGAAGTGATGTCGGGAGATCACGCCAAGAGGGAGATGGAGACCGGCGACAAGCCCACTACAAGTCACGGGAGTACTTCATCGGAAGAGTCCCGCACCAAGAGGAAGGAGAAGAAGATCTCCTCCAAAGGGAAGGGGAAGGAGAAGAAATCCTCTTCCCACAAGTCGGATCGGAGAGGCGACAAGCACAAGAGAATGAGGAAAGTGGTCTACTACGAGACCGACTCTTCATCACCATCGACCTCCGACTCCGATGCACCGTCCGTTACTTCTAAGCGCCAAGAGCGCAAGAAGTATAGTAAGATCCCCCTACACTATCCCCGTATTTCAAAGCGTACTCCTTTACTCTCCGTTCCATTAGGCAAACCACCGGTTTTTGACGGTGAAGATTACAATATGTGGAGTGATAAAATGAGGCACCATCTAACCTCACTCCACACAAGCATATGGAATGTTGTTGAGTTTGGTGTACAGGTACCATCCGTAGGGGATGAAGATTACGACTCGGACGAGGTGGCCCAAATCCACCACTTTAATTCCCAAGCAACTACTATACTCCTCGCCTCTCTAAGTCGAGAGGAGTATAACAAGGTGCAAGGGTTGAAAAGTGCGAAGGAGATTTGGGACGTGCTCAAGACCGCGCACGAAGGAGACGAGGTGACAAAGATCACCAAGCGGGAAACGATCGAGGGGGAGCTCGGTCGCTTCATGCTTCACCAAGGGGAGGATCCACAAGCCATGTACAACCGCTTGAAGACCTTGGTGAACCAAGTACGCAACCTCGGGAGCGAAAAATGGGATGACCATGAAATGGTCAAGGTTATTCTTAGATCCCTCGTATTTCTTAATCCTACTCAAGTTCAATTAATTCGAGGTGATCCTAGATATAAGCTAATGTCCCCCGAGGAAGTTATAGGAAAATTTGTGAGCTTTGAGCTAATGATTAAAGGCTCAAAGAAAATCATCGAGCAAGGGACTTCCTCCACACCCGAAGCACAACCCGTCGCATTCAAGGCGACGAAAGAGAAGAAGGAGGAGGCTACTCCAAGTCGAACACCCATCGACGCCTCCAAGCTCGACAACGAGGAGATGGCGCTCATCATCAAGAGTTTTCGCCAAATCCTCAAGCAAAGGAGGGGGAAGGACTACAAACCCCGCTCCAAGAAAGTTTGCTACAAGTGTGGTAAGCTCGGTCATTTTATTGCAAAATGTCCTTTATCAAGTGATAGTGACAGGGACAACGACAAGAAGGGGAGAAGGAAGGAAAAGAAGAAATATTACAAGAAGAAGGGTGGCGACGCGCATGTATGCCGCGAATGGGACTCGGACGAGAGCTCCTCCGACTCCTCCTCCGGCGAGGACGCCGCCAACCTCGCCGTCACCAAGGGCCTCCTCTTCCCCAACATCGGCCACAAGTGCCTCATGGCAAAGGACGGCAAAAGGAACAAGGTTAAATCCAAATCCTCCACTAAATATGAGTCCTCTAGTGATGATAATGCTAGTGATGAGGAAGATAATTTGTGTGCCCTTTTTGCCAACCTTAACATGGATCAAAAGGAAAAATTAAATGAGCTAATTAGTGCCATCCATGAAAAGGATGATCTCTTGGATTCCCAAGAGGACTTCCTAATCAAGGAAAATAAAAAACATGTTAAGGTTAAGAATGCTTACGCTCTAGAGATTGAAAAATGTCAAAAATTAACTAGTGAGCTAAGCACATGTCATGACCTAATTGCCAACCTTAGAAATGAAAATGCTATTTTAAATGCTAAGGTTGATTCTCATATTTGTGATGTTTCAATTCCCAATCCTAGAAATAATAATGATGATTTGCTTGCTAGGATTGAAGAATTAAATGTCTCTCTTGCTAGCCTTAGGGTTGAAAATGAGAAATTAATTGCTAAGGCTAAAGATTTTGATGTTTGCAATGCTACTATCTCCGACCTTAGAAGTAAGAATGACATATTGCATGCTAAGGTTGTTGAATTAAAAACTTGCAAACCCTCTACATCTATTGAGCATGTTTCTATTTGTACTAGATGTAGAGATGTTGACATTGATGCTATTCATGATCATATGGTCTTAATTAAACAACAAAATGATCATATAGCAAAATTAGATGCTAAAATTGCCGAGCATAACTTAGAAAATGAAAAGTTTAAATTTGCTAGAAGTATGCTCTATAATGGGAGACGCCCTGGCATTAAGGACGGCATTGGCTTCCAAAGGGGAGACAATGTCAAACTTAATACCCCTCCTAAGAAATTATCTAATTTTGTTAAGGGCAAGGCTCCCATGCCTCAGGATAACGAGGGTTACATTTTGTACCCTGCCGGTTATCCTGAGAGCAAAATTAGGAGAATTCACTCTAGGAAGTCTCACACCGGCCCTAACCATGCTTTTATGTATAAGGGTGAGACATCTAGTTCTAGGCAACCAACCCGTGCTAAGTTGCCTAAGAAGAAAACTCCTATTGCATCAAATGACCATGCTATTTCATTCAAAACTTTTGATGCATCTTATGTGCTTACAAACAAATCCGGCAAAGTAGTTGCCAAGTTTGTTGGGGGCAAACACAAGGGCTCTAAGACTTGTGTTTGGGTACCCAAAGTTCTTATATCTAATGCCTAAAGGACCCAAAACTGTTTGGGTACCTAAAATCAAGAACTAAACTTGTTTTGTAGGTTTATGCATCCGGGGGCACAAGTTGGATCATTGATAGCGGGTGCACAAACCATATGACAGGGGAGAAGAAAATGTTCTCCTCATACGAGAAAAACCAAGATCCCCAACGAGCGATCACATTCGGGGATGGAAACCAAGGTTTGGTCAAAGGTTTGGGTAAAATCGCTATATCTCCTGACCATTCTATTTCCAATGTTTTTCTTGTTGATTCTTTAGACTACAATTTGCTTTCCGTATCCCAATTATGTCAAATGGGCTACAACTGTCTCTTTACTGATGTAGGTGTTACCGTCTTTAGAAGAAGTGATGATTCAGTAGCTTTTAAGGGAGTATTAGAGGGTCAACTATACTTAGTCGATTTCAATAGAGCTGAACTCGATACCTGCTTAATTGCTAAGACTAACATGGGTTGGCTCTGGCACCGCCGACTAGCCCATGTTGGGATGAAGAATCTTCATAAGCTTCTAAAGGGAGAACACATTTTGGGACTAACAAATGTTCATTTTGAGAAAGACAGGGTTTGTAGCGCATGCCAGGCAGGAAAGCAAATTGGTGCTCATCATCCACACAAGAACATCATGACGTCTGACAGGCCGCTTGAACTACTCCACATGGATCTATTCGGCCCAATTGCTTACATAAGCATCGGCGGGAGTAAGTATTGTCTTGTAATAGTGGATGATTATTCTCGCTTCACTTGGGTCTTCTTTTTGCAGGAAAAATCTCAAACCCAAGAGACATTAAAGGGATTCTTGAGACGGGCTCAAAATGAGTTCGGCTTGAGGATCAAGAAAATTCGAAGCGACAACGGGACGGAGTTCAAGAACTCTCAAGTTGAAGGCTTTCTTGAGGAGGAGGGCATCAAGCATGAGTTCTCTTCTCCCTACACCCCACAACAAAATGGTGTAGTGGAGAGGAAGAATCGAACTCTATTGGACATGGCAAGAACCATGCTTGATGAGTACAAGACACCGGACCGGTTTTGGGCCGAGGCGGTTAACACCGCTTGCTACGCCATCAATCGGTTATACCTTCACCGAATCCTCAAGAAGACATCATACGAACTCCTAACCGGTAAAAAGCCCAATATTTCATATTTTAGAGTTTTTGGTAGCAAATGCTTTATTCTTGTTAAAAGAGGTAGAAAATCCAAATTTGCTCCTAAAACTGTAGAAGACTTTTTACTAGGATATGACTCAAACACAAGGGCATATAGAGTCTTTAACAAGTCATCAGGACTTGTTGAAGTTTCTTGTGACGTTGTGTTTGATGAGACTAACGGCTCTCAAGTAGAGCAAGTTGATCTTGATGAGATAAGTGAAGAACAGGCTCCGTGCATCGTGCTAAGGAACATGTCCATTGGGGATGTGTGTCCTAAGGAATCCGAAGAGCCTTCAAATGCACAAGATCAACCATCCTCCTCCACGCAAGCATCTCCACCTACTCAAGATGAGGACGAGGCTCAAGTTGATGAAATAGAAGATCAAGCAAATGAGCCACCTCAAGATGACGACAATGATCAAGGGGGAGATGCAAATGATCAAGACAAGGAGGATGAAGAACCAAGGCCGCCACACCCAAGAGTCCACCAAGCAATCCAACGAGATCACCCCATCGACACCATCCTCGGCGACATTCATAAGGGGGTAACCACTAGATCTCGTGTTGCTCATTTTTGTGAACATTACTCGTTTGTTTCCTCTATTGAGCCAACCAGGGTAGAGGAAGCACTCCAAGATTCGGATTGGGTGGTGGCGATGCAAGAGGAGCTCAACAACTTCACGAGGAACAAGGTATGGCACTTAGTTCCACATCCTAATCAAAATGTTGTAGGAACCAAGTGGGTCTTCCGCAACAAGCAAGACGAGCATGGTGTGGTGACTAGGAACAAAGCTCGACTCGTGGCCAAGGGGTACTCACAAGTCGAAGGTTTGGATTTTGGTGAAACCTACGCACCCGTAGCTAGGCTTGAGTCAATTCGCATATTATTAGCCTATGCTACTTACCATGGCTTCAAGCTCTTTCAAATGGACGTGAAGAGTGCCTTCCTCAACGGACCTATCAAGGAAGAGGTCTATGTTGAGCAACCTCCCGGCTTTGAAGACAGTGAGTATCCTAACCATGTCTATAGGCTCTCTAAGGCGCTTTATGGGCTCAAGCAAGCCCCAAGAGCATGATATGAATGCCTTAGGGATTTCCTTATTGCAAATGGCTTCAAACTCGGCAAGGCCGATCCTACTTTGTTCACTAAGACTCTTGAAAATGACTTGTTTGTATGCCAAATCTATGTTGATGATATTATATTTGGGTCTACTAACGAGTCTACTTGTGAAGAATTTAGTAGGATCATGACACAGAAGTTCGAGATGTCCATGATGGGAGAGTTGAAGTATTTCTTAGGATTTCAAGTGAAGCAACTCCAAGAGGGCACCTTCATTTCTCAAACGAAGTACACTCAAGACATTCTAACCAAGTTTGGGATGAAGGATGCCAAACCCATCAAGACACCCATGGGAACAAATGGACATCTCGACCTCGACACGGGAGGTAAGTCCGTGGATCAAAAGGTATACCGGTCGATGATAGGTTCATTACTTTATCTATGTGCATCTCGACCGGACATTATGCTTTCTATATGCATGTGTGCAAGATTCCAATCCGACCCTAAGGAATCACACCTTACGGCCGTAAAACGAATCTTGAGATATCTAGCTTATACTCCTATGTTTGGGCTTTGGTACCCTCGGGGATCCACATTTGATTTGATTGGTTATTCGGATGCTGATTGGGCGGGGTGCAAAATTAATAGAAAGAGCACATCGGGGACTTGCCAGTTCTTGGGAAGATCCTTGGTGTCTTGGGCTTCAAAGAAGCAAAATTCGGTCGCTCTTTCCACCGCCGAAGCCGAGTACATTGCCGCAGGCCATTGTTGCGTGCAATTACTTTGGATGAGGCAAACCCTGTGGGACTATGGTTACAAATTAACCAAAGTTCCTTTGCTATGTGATAATGAGAGTGCAATCAAAATGGCCGACAATCCCGTCGAGCATAGCCGCACTAAACACATAGCCATTCGGTATCACTTTCTTAGGGATCACCAACAAAAGGGGGATATCGAGATTGCTTATATCAACACTAAAGATCAATTAGCCGATATCTTTACCAAGCCTCTTGATGAACAACCTTTTACCAAACTTAGGCATGAGCTCAATATTCTAGATTCTAGGAACTTCTTTTGTTAACTTGCACACATAGCTCATGAATATACCTTTGATCATGTCTCTTTCATATGCTATGACTAATGTGTTTTCAAGTCTATTTCAAACCAAGTCATAGGTATATTGAAAGGGAATTGGAGTCTTCGGTGAAGACAAAGGCTTCCACTCCGTCAACTCATCCTTCGCCGTCACTCCAAGCTACTCCTCATTCAAGGGGGAGAAAGCAAAGCAAAAGGACTCCGGCTTTGGTATAATCTTCACTTATATATTTTATTTGCCAAAGGGGAGCAAGTAGTTAAACAAGGGCTTATATTTCACTCTAGTATCCGTTTTTGGCGATTCATGCCAAAGGGGGAGAAAATATCGAGCCCAAAGCAAAAGGACCGCACCACCACCTAATTCAAAAAAATTGGAGATTTTCAATTGGTAAAATTCAAAGTGTCATATCTTTCAATTTGGTATATTATTGTGTTCAAAAAGGGGGAGAAAGTAGTATTTCAAAAATGATTTATTTAAACCCTCTTGAACACTAAGAGGAGAATCTCTTTTAGGGGGAGTTTTGTTTTAGTCAAAGGAAAAGCATTTGAAATAGGGGGAGAAAATTTCAAATCTTGAAAATGCTTTGCTAAATCTTATTCCTTTACCTTTGACTATTTGCAAAAGAACTTTGAAAAGAATTTACAAAAGAATTTGCAAAAACAAAACATGTGGTGCAAGCGTGGTCCAAAATATTAAATAAGAAAGAAACCATCCATGCGCATCCTAAGTATTTATATTGGCTCAATTCCAAGTAACCTTTGCACTTACATTATGCAAACTAGTACTCTTATATTTGCTTTGGTTTGTGTTGGCATCAATCACCAAAAAGGGGGAGATTGAAAGGGAATTAGGCTTACACCTATTTCCTAAATGATTTTGGTGGTTGAATTGTCCAACACAAATAATTGAACTAACTAGTTTGCTCTAGTGTATAAGTTCTACAGGTGCAAAAGGTTCACACTTAGCCAATAAAAGGACCTAGCAAAGGGTTCAACAAATGGAGCAAGGATCAACCGAAGGCCGGTGCACCAGTGCACTTCAGGCCAAACTCTTCACCTTCGGGAAATCCTGGAGCCAGCGCGCTATAATTCACCGGACATGTCCGGTGTACACCGGACAGTGTCCGGTGCTCCAAGGGGACGTGGCTCCAAACTTCGCAGCCTCGGGAATTCGCAGAAGCTGCTCCGCTATAATTCACCGGACATGTCCGGTGTGCACCGGACTGTCCGGTGAGACGATGAGGCAATGGCTACTTCGGCGCCAACGGCTACCTGCGGCGCATTAAATGCGCGCCAGCGCATGCAGAAGGCAGGCACGCCCATGCTGGCGCACCGGACACTCTACAGTGTATGTCCGGTGCGCCACCGGACATCAAGGCGGGCCCAGAAGTCAGAGCTCCAACGGTCGGCCGGGTGACGTGGCTGTCACACCGGACATGTCCGGTGTGCACCGGACTGTCCGGTGCACCATTCGACAGACAGCCTCCTCCAAACGGCTAGTTTGGTGGTTGGGGCTATAAATACCCCAACCACCCCACATTCATGGCTATCCAAGTTTTCCCACTTCTAACACATACAAGAGCTCTAGCATTCAATTCTAGACACACCCAAGTGATCAAATCCTCTCCAAACTCCACACAATGCCCTAGTGATTAGTGAGAGAGATTTGCTTGTGTTCCTTCGAGCTCTTGCGCTTGGATTGCTTTCTTCTTTCTTTGATTCTTTGTTGCGATCAAACTCAATTGTAATTGAGGCAAGAGACACCAATCTTGTGGTGATCCTTGTGGGACTTTGTGTCCCAAGTGATTGAGAAGAAGAAGCTCACTCGATCGGTGGATCGTTTGAGAGAGGGAAAGGGTTGAAAGAGACCCGACCTTTGTGGCCTCCTCAACGGGGAGTAGGTTTGCGAGAACTGAACCTCGGTAAAACAAATTCGCGTGTCACACCTCTTATTCGCTTGCGATTTGTTTTGCGCCCTCTCTCGCGGACTCGTTATTGTTTCTAACGCTAACCCGGCTTGTAGTTGTGATTATTTTTGTAAATTTCAGTTTCGCCCTATTCACCCCCCCCCCCTCCTCTAGGCGACTATCACTAGTTCCGCGAGCTCCCCTTCCCCCTTCGTCGAATAAGCACGGCAAGCTCACTGGATCTCTTTGATGCATAAATTACCTATGTTTTACAACCACAACCCTCAGCCTATTATTTTATGCATGATATGATTTTAAGACAAGTTATTATGGCCACCTAGCCGCTTGCCGCAATCAATCCCTGATATATATGTTCCAAATGATTTGAGAACAGGTGTGAGTTTTCAAAAGAAAATGCTTTTCAAAATATGTGTGATGAAGGGTTTTCACCCTTATCACCTTGTGAGTGGGATAATCAGGGACTCCCTGGTTTAGGGGAGGGCCCAAGGTGTTGGCTCAGCTGGTTTAGGCGTGAGCAGAAGGATTGTCCCCTCATATAAGGACCGGTTTGTCATCTTCACTACCTGTACTCTTTAATAGTACAACCACTCGAGACTGTTTGGGCAGTCACTCAATCTGAACTCGTACGGTCCAACCCTAGGGTTATGAAGGCTGGGGAGCACCGAGAGGATAAGGAGGGGGAAAGTTTTGTCCGGTTTGGACATGGTGGTGGCCTGACTCCTTCCAGATAACCGTTAAGGTTAGGACGTGCGGGGAAAGAAAGAGAGTCGGATTCGGGTCTCATTGGCCATGGGATCGCAGAGCCGAACTAGTGGGTAAAGTGTACCCCTCTGCGCAGAGTTCAAACCTATTCGAATAGTCTGTGTCCACAGGAATGGACGAGTCTGGTGTGTTATTTCAATTAGGGTTTTGTTTTCAAAAAAAGAGGTGCATTTTGAGAAAAGTGGTTTTTTAAAGGTCTGGCGGTTGAGCCGTGAGCTATGGTGGACGGGAAGTCCAGTGGCTGTTGTTGAAAATGAAAACCAGTGGGAAACTGCTGAGATATCTGAATGGTTTAGTCCAGGGGATTTTGTTCTAATATTGAAAAACTTCCTGCTCCTTTTGGAGAGGATGCGCTTTGCAAAAATACAAAATGTTTTTCAAAACAACCCTGCATAAAATATTGTTGTTTATACAAAATATCCTGAGCTCCACATATTCCATGCATTATATCTGATTTCCCCATTCCGCGGGTGAAGGTGGGCTGCTGAGTACGTTTGTACTCACCCTTGCTTATTTGTTGTTTTCAGAAAAAGGAGATCGGGTAAGAGTTACGACTGTTCCCAACCTTGCCTGTGGCTGTTGGACCGCTGATTTGCTTCACTGCGTATATCGGGCTGCTTCAGCCCCACTCTAATGATATGTCCCAAGTTGTGGACCAACTCTTAAAGTTGTTCGCCACCTTTGTAGGTTTGTCTCATTTAAGCAGATTTGGTATCATCTGATGTATAAATGTGTTTACTAGCCTCCTGGGACTAGTAATTGTATCACATTTGAGTCCTAGAGGATTGGGGACGCTTCAGGTGGTATCGGAGCTGTTAGGTTGGCCGCAGGACGTAACCCTTAGCCTGATCAAAAGTTTTTGAGTCAAAACTATTTTCTTAAAAAAAATCTTGCTCTCATCCCTTCATTTCAAAAATGCTTTCCCCTTTCCTTCTCTCAGAAGTCAGATGGAGGTCCGCTGCCAAACCAGCTTTTGCCAGAATGAAGATGGTTTCCCCAAGTTGCTGAGAGCATGCACAGTTCGCCTCGGAATTAGGAGCCAGCTAGAGTATGATGGTCGTGAATTCGTCGAGCATGGCACAGAGAAGTGTGTCGTGACTGTATACATTGGATCCAGTCCGCACCATGTGGAATGGAGTGTCACTGCTGTGGGGCACAGATTCAAAGACACCTGCCAAGTCATCGCTCGCAAGGCATTGAGGGCCCTGTGTCAGATCTATGAAGAAGAAGTGGCCGACACCCCGCTCAGATTCTTTCCGCCCTTTCAGAGAAACCGTCCCGTTTGGATGGCCAGGATGCGTGCATTGGAAGGGCTGCAGCTGCTTGAGGATGACCCCTCAGTCGTGTACCTCACTGCATACCTGCTCACCCTGGATGCACAGTATGATTTCTTGGCTCGGCACCACCGTCAGATGATTGCCCGAGCAGAATATGCAGAGAAGCTCAACCGTAAGCTCCATGTGGATCTCACCACAGCTCAAGCCCGTGTAGCTGCCTTGGAAAGTCATGAAGTCATTGCTGTTGAAGCCCTGAAGCAAGCCAAGGATGAGCATGTCCAGAAGTTGATGGATGCCTACTTGGTAACCCATAACCAACGTAGAGCCCTACGAATCCAAGAGCCCGCTTCATCCAACCCTGTTCAACCCATGAGAGCCAAAGATCCCCAGATTCTTGAAGGTCACCCGGTCTCTACCAGAGGAGAAAAGAAGGCTTGGGAACTCCCAGAAGGAGCCATAGTCTTGGAAGGAATTCCAGTCTTCCCTCAGGCTATGGATAAGCAAGAGCACCCCGAGTCCTCCCAAGATTCCCCGCCAGAGTTGTTTGAGCCCCACACCATGAAGAAGATTCCAGCACCATTCCGCGAGATCAAAGAAGAAGCTGCAAGCACCCCGCTAGCACCGCCGCCCTCTAAGGAACTACAAGAGCCAGTCCAGTTTGAAGAAGAGTTCAACCCCGTCTTGCCATCTCAGTTGCCGCTAGAAGAAGTCATCAACATTAGCTCCCTCTTGACCCATCCAGGAGATGTCTCAGATTGAAGTTGTGCGCCAGCCTTGCCAGAAGAGAAGCTGCTAGATCTGAGTTAGTTATACCCAGTCCTCTGCGTGCATTGGGTAGTAGAGTTTTTCTTCACTTTGGCTAGAGCCCTACATGTATGAGAGGTAATCGTGTAGACTCGTGTTTTGAAAAACTCTATTTGTGTGGCCCCCTAGGGCATTTCAAAATGAATTTCGCTTGATGTTTTCTCTCCTTTCGTGTGCATATGTGATGCTTTAACGTTAGTGCTCATAAGTTGCATTTAGCATAGTTCTCAATTCAGGAGCCAAGCAATAGTAGTTATGCTTAGCCCCCGAATCTGAGTAGTCCATGCTTTGGAAAAACTCTATTCTTCCCTTATTCAAAACATTTGATTTGTTTGTGCTTATCATTGTTGAGCTTGTGTGTTTTGTTTATTTTTAAGAAAGTTTTCTCTAAAAACATAAATAACAAATTAGAGCTAATCCTCACCTTATGCTTCCATTCTCAACTTAACCCATCTCAAGAGAAAATCACCTTACCCTAGAAGATACCGAGAAGCTTACCCTTGAAGCCTGGAATAAGCTACAGAAGAAACCAGTCCAGTCGCTCAGTCAAAAGGACCGACCGTGAGAATCAAAGCACTGCCCCTGAGTCAAGGTAAATAGAAAAAGAGGACAAAAGGAGTTATTACCATACAGAGAGGCAAAAATTCTTGGAACCAAAGTCCACAAACATCAGGGTCATTGACCCCACCACCCACCCGTGCCCCCCGCACGCGTGCCCGCCTCCATGCGCACCACCACCGCCCCACGCCCCCTTTGCAGTGCACTACCGCCACCCACGCCCCCTTTTGCAGCGCACCCACCGCCACCATCATCGCCGGCAACACCGTCCCCCCTTCCCCTTGTCGCGTCTGCTGCCGCGTGTCGCCTGCCCCATCAGCACCACTCCTCACCTCGAGCACCACCTCGCATGCCGCTCGCCTATAAATCCCCCCACCAGCTCCCTCATTTCCCATCCCAAGCAAAGCACACACCTGATAAACCCCCCAACAACTCCCTCAGTTCCTATTCCGCTTAAAGCAAAACACTCCCGATAAAAATCCCCTCTGCCAAATTGCAAGCAACTCCATTTTTCCACTCCCTCGCCCCTAAGATCACAATGCTTGGTGATTCTTGGGTTGAAGACTGTTGCACATGGTTCATAGTCTTTGGTTTCCTCCTCTGTATGATGGTAATACTCATTGATAGAATCCTCCAGTGGGAAGAGCAAAGAGAAAGAAAGGGTCAGTGAGAAGAGAAAAGAAGACAGCGAAGAGAAGATGAGAAGAAGGTTGTCCCAAAGTCAACCCTGTGTCAGTCATCTCTCTGCAGCCTGCTCAAGCAGCAACAGCAGAAGAAGGCCCCGTAACACCCTTGTTATGAGGTACTTCAAGGAGTTCAAATCCCCAAGATTCAAGAGTTATACCCTCATTCTTTTAAGTGGGGTAGTGTTCCAGTAAGGTTCATGCTATGGAGAAAAAGAAGAAGGTTTGTAGCAAGCTTGTGGAGGACCAGATCATCGAAGCATATAAGTTCCTGGATGAAGAAGTGGTCACCCAAGTTTTGTTGATGAAGCACCAGAAGACTAGTCAAGGAAGGAATCCATGTGGGAGTTCGCAAGAGGAAGGTTTGCGTGTTGGCATCGATGCTTCTTCAATAAGCTAGTTGCCAAGCGAAAGCTAGAAGCCTGAAGATGATCTTGAGTAGCCAGAATCAGCGTTTGCAATCAGCAGCCGGATGCTCCGCAAGGGCCAGATTTTGTTGAAGTTCCATCTCCTCGAAGAGTTGCAAAGTGAAGATATGTAGCTGCAGTAAAGCTATACCCATAACCCTTCTAAGCCAAATCTCGAGGACGAGATTCCTTTTAAGTGGGGTAGATCTGTAGCATCCCAAAAATTCAAATCTTGAAAATTTCTCAAACTCCCCCTAAATTCAAAATGAATTTCAAGTTTCATTTCAAAATGTTTGTTTGCGAGTTGATATCAACAAATAAAATATAGTGGTCTATATTATCTCCAAAATCCTCCTCAAAATATCCTACAAATATTTTCCGAGTGATCCCCCTCAAATTCTTTCTAGAAATACTGCCCAGATATTTCCCTAGTGATCCCCTTCAAGTTCTTTCTAGAAATATTGTCCAAATATTCCATCGATAATTCTCTAAGTATTTTCTTCCTCAAAAATACCTTCCGAATCATTTTTCAAGTCCCTACAAATATTTTCTTCATAACTTTCCTCATGCTCATACGTATATGTATGCCTCCGGTGTCATACGGTGAGCTCTACAACCTAATCTCACTTATACAAGACAAATACATGCTAATCTCCCACTAATCCTCTCATCCTCCCACTAATCCTCTCATCCCTCCCCCTAATCCCCCCACCATGGCTATAAATAGAGGGGCAAGGGCCTCCTCTCATCCCACCCCAAGCCATTTCATGGCAACTCTCTCCCCCCCACACACACACCCACTCCATGTTCCACACAAGCACACACTAGCACAAGGATCGTTCGATCGTTCGTCCCTCTGTTCTTAGTTTGTCCGTTCGATCGTTCATCCGATCGTTCATGGTTCGTTCGTTCGTTCGTCCGATCATTCGATCGTTCGTCCGTTCGTTCGTCCAAATAATCTTTTTCCTGTCGTTATGCTGCCGAAATTCCGATCGTGCGTTTGTTCGATCATTCGATCGTTCATCGTTCGTTCATAGTCCCTATTCATCGTTCATCGTTCGTTCATAGTCTCTATTCATCGTTCTTCCAGATAATCTTTGTCCTGCCGTTATGATGCCGAAATTCGGATCGTTCGTTCGTTGGAACATTCGATCGTTCATCGTTCGTTCATAGTTCCCTATTCATCATTCATCGTTCGTTCATAGTCCCTATTCATCGTTCATCGTTCGTTCATAGCCCCTATTCATCGTTCTTCCAGATAATCTTTGTCCTGCCGTTATGCTGCCGAAATTCTGATCGTTTGTTCGTCCGATCATTCGATCGTTTGTCCGTTCGTTCGTCCAAATAATCTTTTCCTGTCATTATGCTGCCGAAATTCCGATCGTTCGTTCGTCCGATCATTCGTTCGTTCGTTCATAGTTCCTATTCATCGTTCATCGTTCGTTCATACGAACTATTCACTATCACTATTCACCATTACTATTCACCATTACTATTCATCGTTACTATTCACATATACTATTCATCATCGTTACTATTTATCATTACTATTCATCATCGTTACTATTCATCGATGATATGTATAATTACTTTTCCGTCGCCACTATTCATTGTTACTAATCATCGTTACTATTCATCGGTCATCCAGTCATCCCAAATTTCAACTACTCATCCGTCATGTTGTCCAGTCCACCTAAGACCAGCCAGACCAATATTTCAGTCATACGAACTCCTGTGACTGTGATTTTCCTTCCAGTAGGGAACTTCCCATCTGGTCACACATCCCAGGTTTCTCCAAGTTGAGCACGCTTAACTTTGAGATTCCTTCAAACCAGGCTCCCAAACTCAGATTCCAATAATTCTTGTTTCTAAATTCTTATCAAATTATTCCCTATCCAACCATGTCATCCCTTAAGCATGGTCCATATTCCAGAAAACTCCCAAAATACTCTTGTCCCATATTCTGCCTATAACTCTCATGTTCATACTAAGTCAGACGATTAATTCGTCACTATTCTCACCAACAGTGAACTTTACTGTGCTACACCACATACACCCAGCTATAAATACACCCAGCTACCCTCTCCCTCTCCACACACACTCAACACCCTCAGCCAAGGCAAACACCCCACCCACTCAGTTACTCTGCTCTGCCGGCTACACGCATAGTGTCGCTTCGCCTCCAGTCCACCCTCCTGGTAAGAACCTCCGCTCCACCACTAGTAGTATCTCAACACCACATGACACAAATTCTACTCAAGACTCTACCCATCCATATATCGTTGTTCTGACCACTATACTAAATATTTGTTGGCATACTTGCTTGTTTGTATGTTTGCTTGTTCATGTTGCATAGTTATCGGAGCGTTCGTGCCGTCTCGTGGAGGCCAGATCTACAAGTCTACACCAGGCGGTGGAGCCAGAAGCTAGTTCCGTGAGCTCCCCTTCCCCTTCGCCGAATAAGCACGGCAAGCTCACTAGATCCCTTTGATGCATAAATTACCTATGTTTTACAACCACAACCCTCAACCTATTATTTTATGCATGATATGATTTTAAGACAAGTTATTATGGCCACCTAGCCGCTTGCCGCAATCAATCCCTGATATATATGTTCCAAATGATTTGAGAACAGGTGTGAGTTTTCAAAAGAAAATGCTTTTCAAAATATGTGTGATGAAGGGTTTTCACCCTTATCACCTTGTGAGTGGGATAATCAGGGACTCCCTGGTTTAGGGGAGGGCCCAAGGTGTTGGCTCAGCTGGTTTAGGCGTGAGCAGAAGGATTGTCCCCTCATATAAGGACCGGTTTGTCATCTTCACTACCTGTACTCTTTAATAGTACAACCACTCGAGACTGTTTGGGTAGTCACTCAATCTGAACTCGTACGGTCCAACCCTAGGGTTATGAAGGCTGGGGAGCACCGGGAGGATAAGGAGGGGGAAAGTTTTGTCCGGTTTGGACATGGTGGTGGCCTGACTCCTTTCGAATAACCGTTAAGGTTAGGACGTGCGGGGAAAGAAAGAGAGTCGGATTCAGGTCTCATTGGCCATGGGATCGCAGAGCCGAACTAGTGGGTAAAGTGTACCCCTCTGCGCAGAGTTCAAACCTATTCGAATAGTCTGTGTCCACAGGAATGGACGAGTCTGGTGTGGTATGGCAATTAGGGTTTTGTTTTCAAAAAAAGAGGTGCATTTTGAGAAAAGTGGTTTTTTAAAGGTCTGGCGGTTGAACCGTGAGCTATGGTGGACGGGAAGTCCAGTGGCTGTTGTTGAAAATGAAAACCAGTGGTAAACTGCTGAGATATCTGAATGGTTTAGTCCAGGGGATTTTGTTCTAATATTGAAAAACTTCCTGCTCCTTTTGGAGAGGATGCGCTTTGCAAAAATACAAAATGTTTTTCAAAACAACCCTGCATAAAATATTGTTGTATCTACAAAATATCCTGAGCTCCACATATTCCATGCATTATATCTAATTTCCCCATTCCGCGGGTGAAGGTGGGCTGCTGAGTATGTTTGTACTCACCCTTGCTTATTTGTTGTTTTTCAGAAAAAGGAGATCGGGTAAGAGTTACGACTGTTCCCAACCTTGCCTGTGGCTGTTGGACCGCTGATTTGCTTCACTGCGTATATCGGGCTGCTTCAGCCTCACTCTGATGATATGTCCCAAGTTGTGGACCAACTCTTAAAGTTGTTCGCCACCTTTGTAGGTTTGTCTCATTTAAGCAGATTTGGTATCATTTGATGTATAAATATGTTTACTAGCCTCCTGGGACTAGTAATTGTATCACATTTGAGTCCCAGAGGATTGGGGACGCTTCAGTTTATAAATCATTACAGTCCATTACAGTGTACAGATCATTAGTTCAATACAGCTCATAAGACATAAGACTAGTAGGTTGCATGACTAAGCATTTTCATCATCCCTAGCTGATTGTGTTGCTGGATCATCAAGCCACAGGTTGTCGTGCTCAGCTTCAAGTTCTTTTGTGTCTTCCTCCACACTGTGTTGCAGGTGAGCATCAGCAAGTTCCCAATCTTTGATGCAGGATAATATCTCTACCATATCAGGAGCTAGACGACGTCGACACTCTTCAATTACCCTGCCAGCAAGACTAAAGGTAGACTCTGAGGAAATAGTAGAAGCTGGCACTCTCAAGACATCTTTAGCTAGTAGTGAAAGAATAGGATAAGTTAACTTAGCAATATATCATTCTCAAATGTATTTAGATGTCTAGCTATCCTCAGAATGTGATGCAACATTAAAGTAGCAGTTGGATAGTAGACACCAGACAATGCAACAGTTGATTCATAAAATAATTCTAAGAAAGATAACACTTTTTCAGCAATTGCCCAATGGTTATCAGTGAGTAAAGGAGTCCCATCTTCATTCAAAGGATACTAGGCATTGACAAAAATAGAGAAGGTGGACTTGTGTGGTAACAAGTGTTTAATCATTAAATAGGTAGAGTTCCATCTAACATCCATGTCAACACCAAATTTACGAGGGCGAATAGCCATACTCATATAATAGCTTTTGTATGCAGCTATACGTTGGTTAGATGCATTTAAAAATGTTATAGCAGTTCTAAAGTCATCAAGATATGTTCTGATAGGATCCAAACCAGCTTTAACAATTAGATTAATAACATGACATGAACAACGTTGATGCAAGAACATAGTAGACAATTCATCATCAGATGCATCAGTACCAAGGCTACTATCAGGAACAGGTACACCAAGGTAACCACACAAGAAAGGTCTTAGAAATTTCATGGCAACATTATTTGAGGAAGCATTATCCAAAGTTATAGCAAACACTTTTTCAGTTAAACTATACTCATCAATAATAGTAGCTACAAGATTAGCAATGTTAACACCACTATGCTTACCATCAATGAGCCTAAGTGCAAGCAATCTTTTTTCTAATTCCCACTTAGAATTAACAAAATGAGCTACTACGCTTAAGTAATTCTCCTTTGCCTTGCCAGACCAAATATCAGAAGTAAGACAAACAGAACCAACATCATTTTTAAAAGTTCCAATTAAGTTCACCATACATTCATTATAAAATTTAACCATGTCCCTGGAAGTGTTCTGTCTAGAAACATGCACAAATCTAGGGTTATGAGAACGATTGATAACATTGAAAAGCAGGTGTAGAACCATGCCATAAAGGAAGGTCATCCCTAGCAATCAAACGACATAGTTCAGTCCTAGCAATAGAAGCAGAGTACTCCCAATGTTGCAAAGTACCGTCAGCATTGTACTTAAGCACAGATTGGACTTTCCCAGAGCGTTCATGTGCTTTCTTAGCAGGGCAATTATGACGAAGCAAATGACTAGTACCAGAAGTAGAACAAGCAGTAAGAGTTTGCTTACAGTGCTTGCAACGAGCAGCATACCTGACTTGTTTACCATTCACAATCTTAGTCAATTCATCAAAGTCATCCCAACACTTGGACCTTTTCTTTGAGTGCGAGTTGCTTCCACCAGCATCAGGATTAGGGACTAACTCTGGCAGGCTTATGGAGCCTGTTCCAGTCCCTACTGCAGAGCCAGTGACAATATCGATATGAATAGGATCTCCATGGGTCTCATTCTCACCGAAACCAATGAAGAACCTAACATCCTTAGCCTCATTATAGTCCTCGAGCCTGCGCTCCTCCTCCTCTGCAGCCGCGTTAAGGTCTATGAGTCTGACGGCTACAACGGACACAAGCCCGACGACAAGGAGGTTTAACGACTATAACGTACAGTCGGCTCCGGCTACCTCAACGGCTACAAGGTTCAAAGCAACAAAATGGAATTAAATGTACATCTAACTATCCACACGATTACAAGAATTAAATGGCTAAAATTAAACATTCCAAGCCGGAGCACCAGAGACGACGGAATGGAGCCAAGGTCCGAGGAGCAGCCGAGCAGATCGACCAGCAACAATAAGCAAGGACCAGCTGAGCACCAGAGAAAGTCGGGCAACCGGACAGGTTAGAAGGAGGGCGAGAATGGGAGGAAAATGAAAACAGAACAAAATTATAGATGTCCAAGCAGCCAGCAGGGGCACTACTGCACCAGTGAGGCAGTGACCAGCAGGGGCACTACCGGACCGGAGACAGAGAAGAATCGGGAAGGAATCACGCACCCGCACCGGCACCGCACGGAGCACCAGCCGTCCAGCTGTGAAGCTACAACTCGATCCGAGGAGGCGAGGAGCACCAGCCGACCAGCGAGGAGCACCAACGATGAACGAGCATCACCAATCACCAGATCCGAATGGGATTAGGGTTATGGTATCACCAATCACTAGATCCGAATGGGATTAGGGTTAGGGTTAGGAACAGGGAGACGTAGGGAGGGAGGAGAGGGAGTCAGGGAGCACCAGAGATGTCGGAGGTGGCGAGCCGTCGGCCGTCGATGGTGGGAGGAGGCACCAAGGCGACGGCGAGCCACGGGCAGAGCCGCCGGGATCGGGAGCACGAAAATCGCCAAGCACAGCCGGGACTGGGACTCGGGAGACGGACGGGGCGGTCGAATTGGGGGCAGCGGCCTAGGCGAGTGGGCGGTACGCAGATTAGGTTTTCAGGGATGGGGGGCGCGGGCTGATAACGGGCCAGCCTATTTTCCGTGCCGGGTCGGGCCAAAGCACGTGGGCCGCATATGGCACCCAAGCCCGACGCGCGGATCGGGCCGTGCCGGCCCGAGCACGATCGTAACCGGGTCGTGTCGTGCGTGGGCCGGGCCAAAAACGTGCCGGGCTGCGGGCTAAATGGGCAGCCCGCACTGTTTGGACATCTATAGGCCATGCACATGCATGCTGTACACAGCCAACCTAAGTTTCAAATAAAAAAATTATCCGTGGGCATAATCACTCTTGTATGCTAGTTCTTTTTTGGTCGCTAGAGAGAAAACAAGACGGAGATAAAAAAAAGGGATGAATATTTTTTGGTCATTGACTCGTTGATCTTGTATACTAAGGAATAGAGCCTTCCTGATCTGCTGCAGCACATAACACATATAATCTGAATTTAAAGGTAATGATTACTTGCACTATTTCAACGGCTTTCTTTGAACTTACTTCTCTCTTTATGAACTAATCTTGTTACAGTGTTAACATAAATCTTAATAGCTTGCCATGGTATGAAAGCGACCAGCCATGTCCCAGAACAATTCAAACCTACGCGGTTGCACCTCCTGGGTTGTTCATTGGCCGTGCTACAATATAATAAATATTGTCATCAGTTGCACCCCGATTGTTCCAAGCCGGAAGCCACCCTCCACTTGCTGTTCTCTGCTTGCTCTGCGGAGGCGCCAGGCTGCTGGACTAATCTGACGCGCGTGCATCCAATCCACCGGGCAGCGCCACAGTCCCTGCTCTGCTCTAGCGACTCGTGTATCCAAGCCACGCGGTTACAACCAAGCTCGGGGCCAAGACCGAATTTTTTATATTTTAGCTCTTACTCGGAAAAAAATTCAGGTTTGGACCTTAGAAAATTTTAATGTCATTTTTGGACCCTTTGCTCGGCGCCATAGCCAATGGCGCCGAGGTAACACAGCTCGGCGCCGAGGTACGTGCTACGCTGGCACAAACGGACGTCGTGGCACCGACGTGGCATCGAGCTCGGCGCCATAGATCTTGGCGTCGAGCTCTTTTATGTACACAAAATATGTCTAGCTCAGTCGGTAGAGTGCAAGGCTTTTAACCTTGTTGTCATGGGTTCAAGCCCACGGTGGGCATGTTTTAATATTTTTTTTATCTTTGTCATTGATTTTTTTGTTGTCCAGATTTTTCGTTTATGTCGCTGATTTGTCCGTCTTGATTTATTTCTTATCCAGATTTTTTGTTTTTGTGACTGATTTGTTTATTCGTCCAGATTTTTTTGTTTATAAAGCGAGCACAGCGGCTGTATGCCATAGTGGCCGCAAGCCGTCAACTTTCCCCCTTGTTTGCTCAGCTAACCACAATAAAAATCAAATGAGAACACTCTTACTTCAATCATGACCATATAAAAATATTATATTTTCATTGAGTTCTTTTAAACATAAATTCTAAAAACATAATAACATATTCCCAGTAAAAAGAAGCACACATATTCATCTTTTTTTCTCTGCACTAAATAAAAGTATACTCCATTATATACTTATCTCATTATATACTTATCTCATGGATGATATATTTTAGAATTTACTGCATAAATTACTCCACTAGGTGATACCTAATTCCATTCCCTCCATTTACCATGACGTTTTTCAAACAAAAATTTAAGTTTTTCAAGTGGACAAAATACTTTGTGAGCTTGTGTCTGTGTGTAGGGGTACAATCTCTCACTTTTATATTTAACTAGAATAAGTAGCGCCCTATCGGGCGCTATACAAATTCCTTGACACAATACAAGTACCACATAAATGAAGACAGATGATTATACGTATATCGTACACCTGTCTTAAAAATCATGTCATTTCGACATAGCCATATTGCCCAACACAAGGTGCATGCTCCTTCCCAGATTTTATACTTAAGTGTATCATCCACCCCATTCAACCAATTTCTAAACATATGATGTATGCTTAAATGTGGTGATATGTTAAAGGAGATTTGTACCCCTCTCCAAATGCATCTAGCAATAGAACAATCCAAGAAGAGATGCTGAACAGATTCATTTAAACTGCATCCACAGCACTTTATACTTCCTTTCCAATGTTTTCTCGCTAGATCATCTTTAGTTAGAGCAATGTTCTTGATGAAATACCACATAAATATCTTAATTTTCATAGGTAATTTTAGCTTTCAGATGAAGTGATTTTGTTGTACAATATGTGGAGCGATAAAGGCTTTATACATATTTATGTAAGGACTAAAAGAACGTATCTCTTTGAGTGATAAGTTGGACGTTGATAGCTGTTGCTACCATTTGGTGCCATGCTATCAATATCAAATTTTATCCCACCAAAGATACATTTAATGGATGATCTACTACCTAGCGCTTCCTTTGGTGATCGATCGCTTCGAATGCTGCCTGCCCTAACTCCTTCGAAATCCCCCTGCTGCTGGAGACAGATCCCGCAGAACAGTTGCAGCGGCCATGGAGACCTCTTGTTATGCCGCGGATGGGCTACAGGTTGAGGCAGCGATCGTCCATGGTGGGCATGTGTGGGGCAGCGATGGCCCCGGTGTTCCACAGGCCGAGCAGCAAGGATCACTCAAGGCATGGAGGAGATGAAGGGGCACCAGATCGGTGCGTTCGTGCAAGGCATGGGAGAGGCACAGGATCATGACGCCGTTACACTTATGCAAGGCGTTGAGGAGGCACAGCAGGAGCAAGAAACTGAAACTTGGAAATTGTAATTGCATTCAGTCATATCATCTTTCTTTAACTCAATTGCATCCAGTCTGTTTAGAAGTCTTCATTCGCAGTTACAATTTACAAAGCACTCAAATAGCAACATCGTTGTACTATCTCAAGTTACAAAATGCCTTTCAGTTTACAGACTTGGGTATCATTGTATATTTTACAGACTCGAATGCCCTTCGTATTGCTGTTTACATACTTGGATCTGGATGACTAATTTATTCTGCTATCTCGGCTTAACCATTGTGGCTGTGATCTGGCATGCTTCTTGTATGAAGGACAAGATCCACTAACCAAGGATCTGAAAACAAAGCGATCCATACTGAATGCACAAAACCACGTCAACAAAAAAGGAATTGGATCAAAATTGTCCTTTTTTTCATTTCCGATTTTTTCACGTACATTTGTACTCTATATACATATTGCAAAGCAGCATCAAGATTAGCTAATCCTCAAAATGCGGATAAGGATCTGAAATTGTGTGCTGGAGCTGGTTTGCTTTAGTTATAGTTAGCAAGATGCATTGGACAAGGATCTGCTGCTTGTTGCTAAGGCAACATACTGCATCTTAGCAACGTGGGCATCTCATAATAAAGACATGTAATTATCAACTTGAACAGCGTGCCCTAACTACTTTAATAACTGTCACCAGTATGGAGCATCTTTAATTTGGAGCATCATTTTTTTCTTAATAAAGAATTTCTAGATGGATGCTCCAAGCTTGGGTCATTGTATTGTATCATATGATTTATAACAGTAAAACAACAAGTGGTCCGAAATTGTGTTTCTGTTTTCAAGCTGACTGTATTTCTGTGCAATACTTCTCATATACAGTGATCAGCTGATCATCTACATGGTGGATGCCAATCATAGGGGCTCGGAGTTGGTACATCTATCTACAAGAAGGGAAACTATGCCTTGGATCAATTTTGCGAATAGTTTTCCCAAGTCTACCCTGAGTACCCTACCCTCTACAAGAACAATGTTCAGCTCTAAGACTCGTATTTGATTCACTTCACACAGAACTCTCCTCTCTAGGAATGTCTTGCTGCAGTGTGTCTCCCCTTCTGATAATCAATTGCACCACCTGAACGCTCATGCTCGCTCTCTTGCATTGCATGACACTGAGGAGATCAAGGTGCAGCAGAACAGAGCTAGTTCTCCACTGCTTTCCTAAATGTTTGCATGTTGCTAAAAGCATCAAGCATTGTTCAGATGGCTGTGGAGAGGGCTGGAAGGCGCCCTCGCAGATCTTATATGGCAAGGCGCAATGCTTAGAGCGGAAGATGCAGTGCTCTCTTCTTTGTAGAGGAGGCGAGAAGAATGATGCTCTAATGGCGTCTACTCTCCTTGGGCTTCTCTCTCTATATATAACGAAAGAAGTAGAAGCAATACACGCTTGAATCAGCAGACAAGAAGAATCACGAGTTTCCTGCCCATCTCTGTGGCAGGTTGTTGTTTTTTCCCTTGTGGATATTTTATTGATCCATTCATACATGCTATTTTTTGCCCTGTTCACATTCAGAATTAGAGTTCTCTCTGGTTATTCATATAGCGAAGAAAAAATATTCGCCTCTCACAGAATAATGGCTACAAATTGTGATGTTCCTTATAGAATAATGGCTACCAATAGAGTATAGATTATCAGAAGTTGTTGCCAAATTAGTCTGGTAGGATGAAAAATCGAAGTTCAAGCACACAAGAACAGATCCAACAAACAAGATGACATTTACACAGTTCAATCTCATATCTGTCAAGATCGCTGATCTGACAGCTAAGTTACTCCGCAAAACTATTCGAACTTGGAACGGGGCAAAGACAATGTACTGCAGCCAACTTAACTTAATATCAAGGAACTATGTAATGCACGCAAGTAGTAGAACATTAATGAAACTTTTGTACTGATAGTAAGGGGAGAATGCAAGATAGAAACTGAGAACTGAACAAGATAGTACAGACTTACCAACAAATGGAGACAAAGTATTCTCCTTATTGTAAATATGGTGAGTTGCATGCAGATATTTGTAGTGGCTTTATGTCATGTAACACTCTGTGCATCCAGTAAATTCCAAACTCCACAAAAATGAGATACATAGCCATATAACAAAGGTGCATAGAAAAACCCATTTTGCTGATATTACAGTAACACCGGGTCCATCCGGTTGTCTATCATATATTCACAAAAGTATGAAGAGCACAGTGAGTTTTCTCATCTGAACTGGAGCATGCTATTGACAATTTCAGTAGTTCGCTTAAGATCGGAGAAGGTGGGTTTGGGCGTGTGTACAAATGTACCCTCCAGAACATGATGTTGTCAATAAAGGTGTTGACTAAAAGCATCAAGCATTGTTCAGATGGCTGTGGAGAGGGCTGGCACAATTTTAATCATATGTGCATAGATGGATATTTTAATCACACCACTCAACGTTGATATGTGCACAAATATGATTAAAGCAATGATACGTAGGCAAGCACAAATATTTATTCTACTTCTGGTACAAGCACCATTGTATTATATTGTTTTGCCAAATATTATATTAGGAATAAGAATCAAGAAGAATGTGCCTTGCAATAAGAATGATTGTTACTCACCTTACAAATATGTAGATACTGAAGGTTCTATGGTGTCAAAATCGCAACCGTGCTCATACAAAGCTCAAAGAAAACTACCGTGCTCAAGGATTGTATGCCTGCAAAGTAAATATATCAATTGGAACGTGTAGCTGTAACAGATGAAAACAAGCCATGAACTTACCATTTCACGCTTACGCTTCATTGCAATTTGCTCACATTCCTGCTGTCGCAGGCTCGCAGCCTTTCACTTTCTTCACGAACCTTTTGCTCAGCCTACAACCAATCAATTATTTCAGTATTCGTATGTTTAAATAATTTTTTGTGATTGAATCTATAACATCAAGTTACATAGTTAGATGCTACAACTTATAGAGAACACAAAATTCCTTGGAAATATAAAAAGCATCCGACGGTGTGCTCTCAACCACAATACATATTGTTATATAAAATGAGCTAACAATTATGAAGGGACACTGTTGGGGGCCTTCGTCCTCCGAAGGTCCTCAAAAACATGATTTGACAATGTTTTCCAAGTGGATTATGTGAACAGGTATCTTCGGTCTCAGAATTATAAAGCACGGTCAGGACGAAGCCTGAACCAGACGAAGGGCGAGCTGATTACCAAGCTCTACGAAGGTGCACAGCCGAAGCTGTGTGCAAGGAAGCTTCGTCACGATAGCGGAAAGGGGAACCGACTTAGAGATGAAAAGACTACGTGGGCCTCGACAGATTTTCATAAGTCATTAACAAATGTAATGGACATGGATGTAATTTTACGTGGGCTGCGTCCCGCGTCTATAAATAGATGAACAGTACTCCCGTACTGTTCACGCTGACTTGGCATTGGCATTTGCGTCACGCTTGTACTTTTACCTTCTCTCAGGACCGAAGGTACATTTGTAATTTGTAATCATTTCTATTTCTCTGTGTTAATAAAATAGAAATGATTCTATGATTTACAATTCATGTTTTATATGAATCCTTCGTTTTTACTTGTTGAATTTACGAAGGTATGTCTCTTGTGACCTTCGTCCGGAACTCATTATTCCCGAAGGGGAATAATGTTTGGTAGGACGAAGGGCCTTAACATTTAACACTTTTTATGTTGCCTTGTTCTTAATCCGAAGCATTTGAGAACAAGTCCCCAACATTGGCGCCCACCTCCGGTGAACTCACTTCCACTTCGAGCTTTTTTGAACACCTTCGGAAGGCACTATGGCGCCGAAGAAAGCTTCAGCGATTGGGGCTTCAGCACTGCAACCGCTGGACCACAACCAGGAGACCGTCTCTCTTCGGGAGGCCCAAAGCCAGAAGAGAAAGGCCGTAAGCCCGACGCTTCAGGAGGAAGAGCTAGACCAAGAAATCAGGGATATGGAGATCCTACATCAACAAGTGCAAAGGAAGAAGGAGAAGATGGCCCGGCTAGCTGAGTTGCAACGGCAGATAGACGAAGCCTCTGAGGAAGTCCGCCACCTCACCCATGATGAGCAAAACAGAAGGCCTCAGCAGAAAGACCTTCGTCAGGAGGGCTTCGTCAACGAAGATGACTGGTATGACAATTTCCATCAGGGAAATTTTGTTTTCGATGATGCTTCTCCTTTGTCCGCTGAGCTGCAGGCTACACCTTGGCCTCCATCCTATAAGCCACCTCAGCTTCCCATGTTCGACGGCCACTCAGACCCGAAGCAGTTCCTGATGAGCTACGAAGCAACAGTGTCTTCGTATGGGGGCAATGCTGCAGTCATGGCGAAGTCTTTCGTTATGGCCGTCAGGAGTGTTGCTCAGACCTGGTATTCCTCCCTTCGGCCAGGAACGATCACTTCATGGCAAAAGCTGAAGGATATGTTACTGACCAGCTTTCAAGGATTTCAGACGAAGCCGGTCACAGCTCAAGCCTTGTTCCAGTGCATTCAGGATCATGAAGAATACCTTCAGGCTTATGTCCGAAGGTTTTTACGTTTGAGGGCGCAGGCACCCACGGTGCCCAATGAAATTGTTATCGAAGCCATGATCAAGGGGCTTCGTCCTGGGCCTGCAGCTCAATACTTTGCTAGAAAGCCGCCTCAGACCCTGGAGAAACTGCTCCAAAAGATGGATGAGTACATTCGTGCTGACAATGACTTTCGCCAAAGAAGGGAGGAGGCCTTCAGATTTTCTGAAATAACCAGGGGCTTCGGAGGAAGATACTACCCGAGGCATGTCCGGTCCATCCACAGCTCCACTCAGAATGATGATAAGGGGAGTCAGCAGAGCAGACCGCAGTGCTCCTCACAGGCTTCGGGGCAACAACAAGCTTTCTTCCGGCCACCAGCTCCGAGAGGCAGAGGCGCCAGGGGCTTCGGCGGAAGATTCGGAGATCAACCAAGGAAATTGTTTTGCTTGTTCTGTGGAGAAGGCAAGGGCCATACCACCAGGACGTGCCATATTACAATCCAGAAGCAAAAGGAGATAGCCGAAGCTACATCCCAACAAGTTCAGCCGAAGCAGGTCATGCATACTGCTTCGTGTCGTCCGCCTTACATCCCACAGTACATAGACAACCACCCTGCAGCTTCTGTAGCTTCGGCAAGTCAACCTCAAGCTTCCTGGCAACAGCCCCCGCCTCCACCTCCATTGCAACAGGGTCAACAGCCAGAAGGGAGTCAATATGCTCCACATCAAAGGGACTTCAGAGAACAATCCGAAGCTCGCACAGTCAACAGCACTGTGCCAGAGTCGAAGCACATTTATTGACACATATCCTACCTTTGATAGCAGTCTTTTCCATTCAGTTCTATTCTCTGTAGCAAAAAACATTGATCGTTTCCATGTAATAATTTCGCTGTTTCCCACGAGGAAAATCTATTTTCTCCACAGGATTAAGTTGATGAAGTTTTTGTGTTAACAAGGAGGACCTTCGAAATATTAAAAATCCTTCGGATTAACAGAAAGTCGTTCTAAGGAACGCAGAGTAAGTTCATGAAGCCACAAAAAGCCGTTCCAAAGGGAGCGCAGTGTAAGTTTTCTGCTCAAAAGTCGTTCCTAAAGGAATGCAGAGCTTACAGCGAAAAGTCAACGCTGATACCGTCTAAGTAAAAGACGAAGAAGCTCCTAAGGGAGGCTTACAGCGAAAAGTCAACGCTGATACCGTCTAAGTAAAAGACGAAGAAGCTCCTAAGGGAGGCTTACAGCGAAAAGTCAACGCTGATACCGTCTAAGTAAAAGACGAAGAAGCTCCAAAGACGTTCCTAAGGGAATGCAGAGCTTACGAATGTATTTTGTGTGTATCTTCGGAACAGACGTCATTTGCATAACATAACATCATCACATCATTCCGCATAGCATAAGCATCATACATCATGTTGCATACGGCAAAAGAAGGGCACACAGTATTAACCTTCGAAAGAATGATTTGAGAAAGGGCAAATTGTGCAAAGTCACGAGGGAATACAATGATAATCTTTGGAAAATAGCTTCGGAGGCTGTTTTCACGAAGCATGTATGAGCTTCATCAGAGCAATATCAAAATTGTTTAGCTTCGGAGAATGCTTTCACGAAGCATGGATATGATTTATCAGAACAGTTTTTACGGAGAATGCCTTCACGAAGCATGGATATGATTTATCAGAACAGTTTTTACGGAGAATGTTTTCTTCACGAAGCATGAAAAGAAGGGAAGGTGTTTTTTCGCCGAAGGCTCAAAAATGGTATGTATGTAGAGTTTCATGCATCGTAAAGAATTGAATAATGGAAAGAAACTTGTATATTACATTCAAATGTACAAAATGTTACATAGATCACACTTTAACTGTTTTTCTAAATAGCATCTAGTCTTCTCTTAATACTGCTTCGGCAGCTTCATTTAGAAGTTGATCAACAACTTTGTCCATGATAGCTTCGGCCATTTGTTTAATTGCATCATCCCCTTTTGTGTGGGGGTCGGCAGTCGATCCAGCAGCATCTGAGGGGAGAGAACATTTCTTCATTACTATTACAAATCGTGAGCAAAGTTTGAAATAAAAATTACAACACAATAAGAACGGCTAATTAATACCTAATTGCCTTTCGGGCTCTGTACTTCTTTCGGCAGCTTCTGCCACTTTCCTAGCATCATGGATGCCTTTTTCGCTCCTTTGGATGATTTCTTGCGCCATTCCTCGGCCGCCGTCGTTCCAGATATCAGTAAAAAATTTGCCACCAACAACGCTTGCTTCGGCCGAGGGGTCCTTGATGTCTTCGGAAGATAAGGCAGCTTCGGACTGAGCTAAAAATTTTACATGCCCGCAACCTTTCTTCTCTAAGACAGAAGCAATTCCTCTGGCGCCCGAAAAAGCGCAGATGTCGCCACGACTGCTCAGGATCTCCTCGAAGGCCTCTGCTTCGTGACTTATCCATTCCAGTGGACCTTCGGGATTACCTCGAGAGAAGTTCTCTTCGCTGGAAAAGGCGCCCACGCTGGCGAAGCTGCTTTTAATTTTATTCACGCATTCTACAGATTTAACATAGCATTTTCTTTGAGAGGCACGAAGCTCCTTAACCCTTAACTCCAACTTATCCACCATATGATCACTAAGTTCTCGTTTTGTTTCCTCAAGCACACGTTCTTCTTTCGCCCGGGCTAGTTGTTTCTGAAGATCTTTGATCTCGTGTTTCTGAGCTTCGGCCTGAATCTTTGCAGCAGCTTCGTCCTTTTTTATCTTGTCTACTAGAGTAACCAGAATTTTGTCTTTTTCTAGAGCTTCGTTCCTCAGCTTTATAACTTCTGAACGTAGATTGTTGAATGCAATTTCATAACTATCATCTTCGGCACTCTTTTGTGCTCTCAATGCGTTGCTCAGGATCAAACCCTATAAAAAAAAGAGAGAGTCTATATAAGAATAAAGGAATGAATTACGTATTAAAAAGTTTTTTCAAACGCTTAATTTCCATACCTTTAGGCTATTATATGCAAGACTGTCTGCGAGGTCCTCTTTCGTCATGGCGCATAATCCAGCTTCGAGTTTAGGGAACCCCATGCTCCTAGCCATTTCCCGGCACACGGATAGTTCCTTATTGTCTGGGAGACAGTACAGGAAATCATCTTCGTTTGTCCCATTGAATACTACTGCCCCCTTCGGATATTTCAACTCTCTAGCATAATGATTCGCTTCATAGATTTCTTCTTCAGACAGTTTCTTCCCCGAAGCATGTCGCACGATGTAATCGCGTATGCTGGAGGGGGCTTCGGGGGCGGCAGTCTCAATTTCTTCAACTAGAGCTGGTTCTGATATTTTCTTGGATTGTTCCTTGGCGGGCTCTGAAGGCCCAGCTTCGGCTTCGGCTTCGGCTTCAGCATCAGCTTGTTGTTTCGAAGCTTCAGTAGATGCTTCGGCGAGTTCAACAGACTCCTTTGCGGTTGTGCTTGAAGACTTAATCGTCTCCAAGACATCCAGTACGTTAACCATTCTCTTTCTTCTTGGAGTCACCAATGGGCCCTTTTGATTTTTTGTTGATTCAACGTTTGCTGAAGGACTTAAGATTTCTGATGTTTTTGGCCCTTCAGTCTTCGGTCTTTCTAATGCTGAAGGCGCTTCGGCTTTTTCTTCTGTCTTCGGCACTGAAGCTGGTTCCGTAGCTTCAGAGGCCAAAGAAGTTTCACCAATAAATTCTGGCACTGTGGCCGGCTCAATAAAGCGTGTTCGATGGGTGAGCACCTTCATTTTTTTCCTTTGAGGCGCTGGCTCACTAGTGACACTCGGGGTAGCTTCTGTCGCAGGAGAAGTATTTTTCCTTTTGCGACCCAGTACCGGATAGTGGTAGTCGGGATAGACAAACCCGACTGCGTCGAATACCCGGTTGAGCCTTTTCTTTTTTCGGCCTCCGAAGGCTGCTGATAATGCAGTGTTCTCGGCCTTCGAATATGTGCCAAGTAGCTCGTCACTCAATGTCTCAATGCTTTTCAACCAATCATCATCAGGTTCAACAAATTTATCTGCGTACTTGAATGTATATTTTAGTCTAACTAGTCCGCCTTCGTCGGACTCTTTAATGGTTTCCTTCGGCATTTCCCACTTTTCTGCAAGTGGCCATACCCTGAAGGCAATGTGCTCTTGGACCAAGTCCCTTGTCCCAATGAAAGAGCAGACTATGCCGAAGGCTCTTTGGCATTCTTCGCCTGCTTCGTCCATTTCAACCTTCGGCCTTCGAAGTCCGAAGCGTTGCCAGATGGGGTGCATAATGATACTTTTGACATCTTCTTGCACTGTTAAGTCACTCTTTACATAGAACCACTCTGTCATCCAGGCTCCGGGCCACCTTTTCCGAAAGGTCGGCACAGGGCAGCTTGACCCGGAGCGGGCACCGAAGCTATAACACCCAAAATTGTTGTGGTATTGTTCTTTTCCCCAGGGCTTCGTCTCGTATAATAACTCATGAATGTTGCAGAAGCTTTTAGCGTTTGGTTCCAAACCTTGGCTCCTCACAGCCCAGACAAATATCCCCATTCTTATGATAGCTTCGGGAGTAAGTTGATGAAGGTAGACTTGAAATGTTTTCAGTACCTCGACAACAAAGTTGCTCAGGGGGAATCGAAGCCCAGCCTTGAGAAAGCTTCGGAAAATCACAACTTCATCTTCTTCGGGGGTGGGAGAAGTTTTTTCTCCAGCGTCAGCCCTCACAATAGATATATCTCGAAAATACCGCCCCCTCATATTATCAATATGGCTCTGCTTGATAGTGGTTTTCCCGAAAACCGTGTGACTTGGCCGCCATGGACGATCTTCGGCCTCTTCCCCACCACTCTCTACATCATAGCTGTCGCTGTCACCAGTATCTTCGGACAAACCTTCGAGAATCTCCTTGGTGATTTTTTCTGTATTAGTCTCTGCCATCGCTATCAGGAACCCCAGATTCTTCTCCTCTTCGAGACTCAGCTTCGTCTCAGCAGGGATCTTCTTGCCTTCAGACATCTTCGGAAACGCTAAAAAAATAGTTCCCGAGGCCGAAGCTTCAAAATCAAGAAGACCAGCAAATCTTAGTGCACAAGAGCTAAAAATTTTAGTGGGCCGAAGCAGATGGCAAGTGTGCGTACCAAATGAGTTTGCGGTGCGATCTTATTTATACGCCCAGGGCGTTGAGAATTGAAAGGCCCCGCTTGTCAGTGAATGTTGCTATTCTAGCAAAGGGAAGGTGTTTTTTCGGACCTTCGGCTCAAGGCCTTCGTCCATATCGCAATCTGAATTTATTATTAACAAATTAATATTGCGAGGGGCTACTGTTGGGGGCCTTCGTCCTCCGAAGGTCCTCAAAAACATGATTTGACAATGTTTTCCAAGTGGATTATGTGAACAGGTATCTTCGGTCTCAGAATTATAAAGCACGGTCAGGACGAAGCCTGAACCAGACGAAGGGCGAGCTGATTACCAAGCTCTACGAAGGTGCACAGCCGAAGCTGTGTGCAAGGAAGCTTCGTCACGATAGCAGGAAAGGGGAACCGACTTAGAGATGAAAAGACTACGTGGGCCTCGACAGATTTTCATAAGTCATTAACAAATGTAATGGACATGGATGTAATTTTACGTGGGCTGCGTCCCGCGTCTATAAATAGATGAACAGTACTCCCGTACTGTTCACGCTGACTTGGCATTGGCATTTGCGTCACGCTTGTACTTTTACCTTCTCTCAGGACCGAAGGTACATTTGTAATTTGTAATCATTTCTATTTCTCTGTGTTAATAAAATAGAAATGATTCTATGATTTACAATTCATGTTTTATATGAATCCTTCGTTTTTACTTGTTGAATTTACGAAGGTATGTCTCTTGTGACCTTCGTCCGGAACTCATTATTCCCGAAGGGGAATAATGTTTGGTAGGACGAAGGGCCTTAACATTTAACACTTTTTATGTTGCCTTGTTCTTAATCCGAAGCATTTGAGAACAAGTCCCCAACAGACACTGACCTTAAGATAGCCGATTCTGTATGTGATGAAAAAGGGGTAAGAAGCATGCACCACTTCATCGTCATAAGAATGCATTGCTGTACACAAGAACAACCCTGGGACGTTGAGTTTGCGACATGTGAGAAATTCTTAAAATAATAGAGCACTAAATATAAACTCTTACCGATAAGAGGGACTCTAAGTTCATTCAGTATGTGATTGAACAAATCAGAGTTTGCCAAAGTCTCTCGTGCCATATTGTTAAGATTAACATCCACCAACACCAAATCAAGGTTTTGTCCGTAGATACAGATCACAATCCCTCCTCTGCACAAAGAACAACTGTTTAATTCAATAGTCCAATCTCTATGATGCACAAATCCAGAAAGCTACATATTGGGGCTGCTTGAGTAACATAGCTACCTTATATGCATTTGGACCATGGCTTCCTGAATTTTGACCTGATCTCCAAAATTCAACACCTGGAAAACTGATGACAGTAAGGACCACTCATTATGTCTATCTCAATTCTCAAAACTTCAAACCTTTTTAGAGCACAACATACTGCTCAAACTGCTATAATTTACAATGGTCCAGCTAGGCTACGAAAGGTGATTTCTAGATATCAGATACATAATCAGGAATCACTTTAACATAAATTGACAAAAAAAAGATGGCACCAGATGACTCTAAATAGAAAAGGATACATATGAAATACCAAACGTGTCAACAAATCAAATAGCAAATAAGATTATCAAGAAACTCATCCATAACATTTTTATAGATTCTGCGCCAATGAAGTGGCACCATAACAAAATACCCAAAACTCTATCTGCAAGGCCGACCAAATAGGATATGGAGAAGGAGGTGGATGATCCTGTAGCTAGAAATAATTGAGGACACTAAACAGTAAATATTTCAGACAAAATCCCCAGCAGAATAAAGTATGTTACCATTCTTTGTAAGTTTTAAAAATAGAAAAATTCACAATAATGGGTAGGCAAGATTCACCATATGTGTCATATTGACAGACTAAGATCACATGTAAGTCTGAAGGGAGGTGGTTCAGTTAAGATCACAATAGCGTATAGAACTTCTGAGGGTGTATTGATGGCATTAGGAGACACCTTAGTATCTGGGGGCAGTGATTTTTAAAGCAAGCTCATAATAACATTTTTCTCAAACAGGTAGGGGAGTTACATATTTTTATATTGGAGAGAAAAGGGAGAGAAAGCCCATACAAGGCAACCATTACCTCATCTACGAAGTAAGAACAGGTTGCAAACAAATTTAATTAATGGCCAAATCATTTTTAGCTTTCATAGGGTGGTTTAAATGCAATCATTAACTTTTCTGGCAGTTTCTGGCATTGAAACAAACCCACAACAGTCAAAAAAACTTCAGAACATTGCACTGCTTTGAGCTCATTGATATGCAGCATCAGTATTGAACTTAGCATGTGAAAAAGGCAAAAAAAAACCGCTATGAATGACCAAATAAACATAATATTGCAACGAAAATCTCTGTATAAAGAACAAATGCATATTGTTATCTAGAATAGACCCCATAAAAATATTGGTAACAGGCCAGTTGTAGAATAGACTAACACATCTGCATCTGCCTGGCTTGCAATAAACATACCTCCATAGCTACCTCCTTATATTTCTCCTTGGTCCTCCCGGGGAACTGCGGCGTGCCCCTGTGTTCTATACTCCCTGTCCACCCACCGCTGAAGGAAAAATAATTCTTTTGAAGTGCACAGGTACACATTCTAGGGTGTGGATTTGTACTTTTATGTCTACATAGATGTCCCTTTCTAACTTCTTTTTACATCAGATGTATTTTTTTCTTCAGCCTCTTCACCATCAGATATACTATGAGTAAGACCTTTTTCTTTCTCTTTTCTTGGGCATCTGATAGCACCTGTGTATAAAGGGAAGTTTCTCATGGCTGCTAGAAGATTTAGGCGTGGTCCCCATACTAAGTACATTATATCTCTTGGTGCAAAGGACTTATCACAAGGGAGCAGTTCATACATGGGAAAACTGAGGTGAGGTTCAAAAGGATTCCAGAGTTCTCCTGAATCTTCTTGTATTAGCTCTACTTATGAATTGGTTCTGAAAGTGATGTGTTCTGGTGCAATTAGGTGGCACATGACAAAAGATTTTTGAAAGCATAACTTAAGATACACAAAATGAATAAAACTGCAGGATTTGTGAGTTCTAACTGGTACCTGTGTTTTGATATGCCTTGCTCTTCAACTACCTGGTAATATGTTCTGATAGTTTACACGGTACACTGTTTAAGTGTTTATGTACTCCTATCAAAGAACAAACTCCCAGAACCTGCTAGCATGCCTTGTACATTACTTGGCCTTAGGGTTTACAGTACATGGAAACCGTTGCAACTTTGCAATTGACTGGTTGTGTCTTTGCACTGCTGATGTATTTGATATTGCAAAAATTCATTGACCGTCTAGTTGGAAAAGTCAGCACTTCATTGACTCACAAGCAGGTAAGCAGTGTGGATGTTACCTTGGTAGAACCGTAGAAGACGTGGTGGTAGTCCCCGACGAAGCCGACGACGCGGACGTCGTGGGTGATGCCTGGTTCCAGATCAGCGAGCTGTACTCGAACACCCATATCTGATACATGGTCACCGCGTCTCCTTCCCCGTCTCCAGGCGTCGCCTTCCCTCTGGTCCCTTTATAGGGAGGCATCAGCTGCGGCCTTGCTCCTTTGGTTGGTGCGAGCGCGAGTAGAAGTAGGCAGCAGGAAGACAGGCAGGCGAAGCCGCGCAATCGCCGCCTCCAGATCCTCTACCCCCTTGCCCCGGATTCATGGTAGCCGGCGCGGGCACCGGAGCCTCCATCTCTGTCGCGCGCTGGGCCGCCCTCGACCGGCACGTGCTCGCCCGTAGCGGGCTAGAAGAGGTCGGAAGGGGCAGGGGAGCAGCGGATCCGGAAGTCAGGCAGGTGGCGGCGTGTGAGGAGATAGCGGAAGCCAGCCTGGAAGAAAAACGCAGATCCACACACGCGTCGCGAGCAAACAAGGTGCTGAGAGAAGCTCGCGTCAGCCACCAGCCCCGGGAGGAAGAAGGCAGGGTGGGTCGGCGCTAGCGGCGGTCGTTGGGAAGGACGAGGGCGAGGTGGGGAAAGAGCAGGTGTCCCGGGGAAAGGAAAAGAGAAGATGGAGGAGGGATTCGGACGTGAGCGAAGGATGCAGCCAGTTAAAAAAAGTGCTCGCGTCCGATGCCATGCGTCGATACGTGTTACGTGGACGACCCGCCGAACGCGGAGGGCGCCCCAAACGGGGTGAAGTTTTAATAACTTAGATTTCACGCTTACGCTTCATTGCAATTTGCTCACGTTCCTGCTGTCGCAGGCTCGCAGCCTTTCACTTTCTTCACGAACCTTTTGCTCAGCCTACAACCAATCAATTATTTCAGTATTCGTATGTTTAAATAATTTTTTATGATTGAATCTATAACATCAAGTTACATAGTTAGATGCTACAACTTATAGAGAACACAAAATTCCTTGGAAATATAAAAAGCATCCGACGGTGTGCTCTCAACCACAATACATATTGTTATATAAAATGAGCTAACAATTATGAAGGGACACTGACCTTAAGATAGCCGATTCTGTATGTGATGAAAAAGGGGTAAGAAGCATGCACCACTTCATCGTCATAAGAATGCATTGCTGTACACAAGAACAACCCTGGGACGTTGAGTTTGCGACATGTGAGAAATTCTTAAAATAATAGAGCACTAAATATAAACTCTTACCGATAAGAGGGACTCTAAGTTCATTCAGTATGTGATTGAACAAATCAGAGTTTGCCAAAGTCTCTCGTGCCATATTGTTAAGATTAACATCCACCAACACCAAATCAAGGTTTTGTCCGTAGATACAGATCACAATCCCTCCTCTGCACAAAGAACAACTGTTTAATTCAATAGTCCAATCTCTATGATGCACAAATCCAGAAAGCTACATATTGGGGCTGCTTGAGTAACATAGCTACCTTATATGCATTTGGACCATGGCTTCCTGAATTTTGACCTGATCTCCAAAATTCAACACCTGGAAAACTGATGACAGTAAGGACCACTCATTATGTCTATCTCAATTCTCAAAACTTCAAACCTTTTTAGAGCACAACATACTGCTCAAACTGCTATAATTTACAATGGTCCAGCTAGGCTACGAAAGGTGATTTCTAGATATCAGATACATAATCAGGAATCACTTTAACATAAATTGACAAAAAAAAGATGGCACCAGATGACTCTAAATAGAAAAGGATACATATGAAATACCAAACGTGTCAACAAATCAAATAGCAAATAAGATTATCAAGAAACTCATCCATAACATTTTTATAGATTCTGCGCCAATGAAGTGGCACCATAACAAAATACCCAAAACTCTATCTGCAAGGCCGACCAAATAGGATATGGAGAAGGAGGTGGATGATCCTGTAGCTAGAAATAATTGAGGACACTAAACAGTAAATATTTCAGACAAAATCCCCAGCAGAATAAAGTATGTTACCATTCTTTGTAAGTTTTAAAAATAGAAAAATTCACAATAATGGGTAGGCAAGATTCACCATATGTGTCATATTGACAGACTAAGATCACATGTAAGTCTGAAGGGAGGTGGTTCAGTTAAGATCACAATAGCGTATAGAACTTCTGAGGGTGTATTGATGGCATTAGGAGACACCTTAGTATCTGGGGGCAGTGATTTTTAAAGCAAGCTCATAATAACATTTTTCTCAAACAGGTAGGGGAGTTACATATTTTTATATTGGAGAGAAAAGGGAGAGAAAGCCCATACAAGGCAACCATTACCTCATCTACGAAGTAAGAACAGGTTGCAAACAAATTTAATTAATGGCCAAATCATTTTTAGCTTTCATAGGGTGGTTTAAATGCAATCATTAACTTTTCTGGCAGTTTCTGGCATTGAAACAAACCCACAACAGTCAAAAAAACTTCAGAACATTGCACTGCTTTGAGCTCATTGATATGCAGCATCAGTATTGAACTTAGCATGTGGAAAAGGCAAAAAAAACCGCTATGAATGACCAAATAAACATAATATTGCAACGAAAATCTCTGTATAAAGAACAAATGCATATTGTTATCTAGAATAGACCCCATAAAAATATTGGTAACAGGCCAGTTGTAGAATAGACTAACACATCTGCATCTGCCTGGCTTGCAATAAACATACCTCCATAGCTACCTCCTTATATTTCTCCTTGGTCCTCCCGGGGAACTGCGGCGTGCCCCTGTGTTCTATACTCCCTGTCCACCCACCGCTGAAGGAAAAATAATTCTTTTGAAGTGCACAGGTACACATTCTAGGGTGTGGATTTGTACTTTTATGTCTACATAGATGTCCCTTTCTAACTTCTTTTTACATCAGATGTATTTTTTTCTTCAGCCTCTTCACCATCAGATATACTATGAGTAAGACCTTTTTCTTTCTCTTTTCTTGGGCATCTGATAGCACCTGTGTATAAAGGGAAGTTTCTCATGGCTGCTAGAAGATTTAGGCGTGGTCCCCATACTGAGTACATTATATCTCTTGATGCAAAGGACTTATCACAAGGGAGCAGTTCATACATGGGAAAACTGAGGTGAGGTTCAAAAGGATTCCAGAGTTCTCCTGAATCTTCTTGTATTAGCTCTACTTATGAATTGGTTTTGAAAGTGATGTGTTCTAGTGCAATTAGGTGGCACATGACAAAAGATTTTTGAAAGCATAACTTAAGATACACAAAATGAATAAAACTGCAGGATTTGTGAGTTCTAACTGGTACCTGTGTTTTGATATGCCTTGCTCTTCAACTACCTGGTAATATGTTCTGATAGTTTACATGGTACACTGTTTAAGTGTTTATGTACTCCTATCAAAGAACAAACTCCCAGAACCTGCTAGCATGCCTTGTACATTACTTGGCCTTAGGGTTTACAGTACATGGAAACCGTTGCAACTTTGCAATTGACTGGTTGTGTCTTTGCACTGCTGATGTATTTGATATTGCAAAAATTCATTGACCGTCTAGTTGGAAAAGTCAGCACTTCATTGACTCACAAGCAGGTAAGCAGTGTGGATGTTACCTTGGTAGAACCGTAGAAGACGTGGTGGTAGTCCCCGACGAAGCCGACGACGCGGACGCCGTGGGTGATGCCTGGTTCCAGATCAGCGAGCTGTACTCGAACACCCATATCTGAGACATGGTCACCGCGTCTCCTTCCCCGTCTCCAGGCGTCGCCTTCCCTTTGGTCCCTTTATAGGGAGGCATCAGCTGCGGCCTTGCTCCTTTGGTTGGTGCGAGCGCGAGTAGAAGTAGGCAGCAGGAAGACAGGCAGGCGAAGCCGCGCAATCGCCGCCTCCAGATCCTCTACCCCCTTGCCCCGGATTCATGGTAGCCGGCGCGGGCACCGGAGCCTCCATCTCTGTCGCGCGCTGGGCCGCCCTCGACCGGCACGTGCTCGCCCGTAGCGGGCTAGAAGAGGTCGGAAGGGGCAGGGGAGCAGCGGATCCGGAAGTCAGGCAGGTGGCGGCGTGTGAGGAGATAGCGGAAGCCAGCCTGGAAGAAAAACGCAGATCCACACACGCGTCGCGAGCAAACAAGGTGCTGAGAGAAGCTCGCGTCAGCCACCAGCCCCGGGAGGAAGAAGGCAGGGTGGGTCGGCGCTAGCGGCGGTCGTTGGGAAGGACGAGGGCGAGGTGGGGAAAGAGCAGGTGTCCCGGGGAAAGGAAAAGAGAAGATGGAGGAGGGATTCGGACGTGAGCGAAGGATGCAGCCAGTTAAAAAAAGTGCTCGTGTCCGATGCCATGCGTCGATACGTGTTACGTGGACGACCCGCCGAACACGGAGGGCGCCCCAAACGGGGTGAAGTTTTAATAACTTAGATTTACATACTACTAACTAAACAGTATATTTAATCCGCGGATTTAATTACCGTTTTCATTCAGCGACATAAACAAAAAATCTGGACAACAAAAAAAACAAATCAGTGACAAAGACAAAAGTATTAAAAAACACCCACCATGGGGCTCAAACCCATGACCACAAGGTTAAGAGACTTGCGCTCTACCAACTGAGCTAGATAGGTTTTATGTACATAATCGAGCTCGGCGCCAAGATCTATGGTGCCGAGCTCGATACCACGTCGACGCCACGACGTTCGTTTGTGCCAGTGCAGCACGTACCTCAGCGCCATAGCCTATGACGCCGAGCAAAGGGTCCAAAAATGACATTAAAATTTTTTAGGGTCTAAACGTGAACTTTTTTCGAGGAAGGGCTAAAATGCAAAAAATTTGGAGTGTATGTGCCTATAAAAAAGTTAATGTAGATATGAGCCGTAAAAAAACTTTAAAAAGCTAAAAACCGTTTGATGAAAACTACTAAAAGCCGTTAAAAGTTATTCGATATATGTTTTCACGGTTCTATCCGAAAGTCACTAAAAGCAGTTACATGGGTGATTTCAGTTTTGCAGTACGAGAAAGTCGGCTTTTAAAAAAACTGTTTCTTACATCCAGCCCTTTGGTTTGACTTTTGACTTTTAGCAATAGCCAATCTAAAAGATAAATCAAACACATCCTTAACTCCCTCACAAAAGTTGCTCACATATAAAAGTCAAGAGTCAAAATTATTTTACAAAAACTAAAATCCCGCCAAAGGACCCTAAGCGACTTCCAATTTTGTAGCGCATTGTGCTCTAATTTCTGTACTGAGTTTGTGACACAAGGTTTTTTTTCTGTTCGCAATTTTTCCGAATTTTTTGCATTTTGGCCCTTTCTCGGAAAAAATTCATGTTTGGACCCTAGAAAATTTTAATGTCATTTTTGGACCCTTTGCTCGGCGCCGTAGCCTATGGCGCCGAGGTAACACAGCTCGGCGCCATAGGCTATGGCGCCGAGGTACGTGCTGTGTTGGCACAAACAGACATCGTGGCGTCGACGTGGCACCGAGCTCGGCGCCATAGATCTTGGCGCCGAGCTCAATTTTATACAAAAAGTCTGTCTAGCTTATTTGGTAAAATACAACACTTTTAACCTTGTGGTTGTGGATTCAAGCCCCACAGTGCCGAATTTTTTGTTTTTTAGCCCCTTTAGAGATAAAAATTTATGTTTGGACCCCCAGAAATTTAATTTGCACGTTTGGACCCGAAGCTCGGCGCCATAGGCTATGGCGCCGAGGTAACACAGCTCGGCGCCACAGCCTATGGCGCCGAGCTCGGTGACGTGGCAGTCGTCGTGGCACCTAGCTCGACGCCACAGATCTTGGCGCCGAGCTAGGAAATACCCGCCGCCGCCTTTTCTCTCTGCGCGTTTCTTCTCAGTTCTCTCTGCGCAAAAATACCACCGCCGCCGTTTCTCTCTGCGCGTTTCGCCGCCGCCCGGAGTTCGCCGCCGTCCCGGCACGCCGCCGGCCGCCCGCCCAGCTCCCTGCCTGCCCGGAGTTCCCCGCCCCGCCAACGGATTTCGCCGCCGCCGCCCCGGCTCGCGAGCTCGGGCGCCCGGAGTTCGCCGCCGCCGCCGCCTGTAGTTCTCCCCCGCCGCCCGGAGCTCGCGAACCCCGCCCGGAGCTCAAGCCGCCGCCCGGAGTTCGCCGCCGCCGCCACCCGTAGTTCACCCCTGTAAATTGTTTTCTTTATGCATTCTGGTATTTTAGTTCTGTTTGTAGGTTGTTTCACCATGCTCTATTGCTCTTAAAGAATCAAGGGCAAAATTTGTGCTATGTGTTCATCTTGCTGTTTAGATTTCTTTGCCTTCGTCCATGGTATTTGAGGGAAAGCAAGTATTCATGTAGGCTAAATCAGATGCAACTATATCTGCATTTTTATTAAATCCCAGACAGCAGTAATCAAACTGCTGGTTAATGACAGCCACCAAAGCTGCATTGTTTTGTTAATAGAGGAAGTGTGTTCTTAGTAAATTTCTTAGATTAATTTCTTAGTTTATTAATTTCTTAGTTTAGTAAATTTCTTAGTTTAGTGTTTAGTAAATACTTAGTGATTATATAGTTAGGATTTTGTTTAGCGCATTGATATTACATGTTTTCTGTGTTGGCAACCATCGTGTTGTCGTTTATTCGCAGGTTCTATAAACATCACTTTACAGGGGAGGTGCTGCCAAATTTTTTACTGACAATTGGTTTTTTTGTACGTAGGTGTTCGTCCGACTTGACCTTCTTCACCGTTAGCTGGACTCGTACGCGTTCTCAGGTATACATAGTTTTCGTACATTATTTATAGATTATGTAATTTCGTTTGATGTGTTCATTTAATATTTACTGTATAGTTATTAGTTAATATATATTTATTACTTAGTAAGTTAGTAGGCTTAAGTATGTAGCCATTATTGAGTTAGTAATCCATTTTTGCAATAGATGGACAGCCTAGTAACACTATACCATGGAGGAAGGGTGGAGATAGATGCTTATGGGAGTGTTACTTTTGATGGTATGAAGATCGTGACCATGTTGTTCGTTGAAAGACCATCTTTTGACCAGCTTTTGGCTCGAGCTTGTGAGGAGATTAGTTGCGACATAAACGACCCTAGAATATCAATTCAGGGTTTGTTGTCCCATATTACATATGGAACAGTTGTCCGACGGTTGATCTCCATTACCTCAGAAGATGATTGGGTGATATATTTAAGAATTGTGAAGATGATGGTTCCACCATGTTTGGATGTGGTTGTTCAAAAGTTACATGTTAGTCATTGCGAAGGTCCAGTCGAGTTATCTCCACAAATGCCAAATGCATCTCGTATTGAAGCTCCTTTGGTAGAGCTTCATGAAGAAGTCGTTGTTGTGCCCGATGCTCAATCGGGTCCGCACGAGTATGGGATTTCTCGTCCTATTCCCGGCGTTTGTGGGGCTTCTAATGCGGTGGTACCCCCCCAAGAGATCCCATTGACCCAGGATCCAGTTCACGATCATCCTAGTAAGTGTCTTCGACACATTGTTCGTATCCATCGTTATTTCGTTTGATTAGACTTTTTAATGTGGTTTTTCTTGCTCCGACACGATGCAGGATCTCCACATATGGATAATGCTGCTTATCTTGATGTGCCTATGTCATATAATATGGACAACATATGCAGGGCATCCAATAGTGTTGATGTTCAGATTGAGGATGAGGAGGAGCCATATGAGGCTGCACGGGCCTTAGATTCTGATGATGACCGTCCGGTTCAAGAAATGACGGAGCAAGAAATTGAACTCATAAGACGTTTGTGTCCGGAGCGAGACCCTGCAGTACATGAATTTAGCAGTTTAAGTCATTCCACCCGTGCTTATGCTGAAGGACGTGACGATGAACTGCTAGAGGCTCCGGATAACGCCGACAACATTGAGATTAAGGTAGGCTTACTTTTCAAGGACCTGCCTACACTGAGACGATGGCTACAGGAATATTCTGTGAACCGGAAGAGGCTGTTCAAGGTGAGACATTCGTATGCACAGCGTCGTTACACTGTTGTGTGCGAGGTGTCCGAATGTAATTGGAGGGTATGTGCCCGAAGGCAGAAGGACACCGGAAAGTTTAAGATCACCAAAATTGTAGGTCCACACACTTGTGCCCAGACAGAGCTGAGCACTAAGCATCGTCAGTTGACATCTACCCTGATTGCGAAAAGGATATTGGGGATATTGAAGGGTCAGCCAAACTTGAAGGTGAAGTCAATTATGACCATGACTTCGGAGCTGTTTGGTTACAAGATCAAATATGGGAAAGCATGGAGGGCAAAGTAGCGAGCATGGAAGATGATATACGGGGATTGGGAGGAGGGTTATGAGAAGTTACCAACATTGTTCAATGCAATGAAAGCAAAAAACCCAGGCATGCATTACGAGTACATCCCCAAACCTAATGAATGGAGGAACGGCAGAGAGATATTTTTTCGTGCTTTCTGGTGTTTCTCGCAGTGCGTAGAGGCCTTCAGGCATTGTCGTCCCGTGCTCTCTATTGATGGTACTTTTCTGCTTGGGAAGTATAAGGGCACATTGTTGGTTGCCATATCATGCGACGCAGACAACGCACTGGTTCCTTTGGCATTTGCTCTGGTGGAGAGAGAGAACAGAGATAGTTGGTCTTGGTTCTTGCGGCTTGTACGCATCCATGTCGTAGGCCCTGGACGCGAGGTTGGTGTCATATCTGACAGACACCAAGGTATTCTTAATGCAGTGCAAGAGCAGATTCCTGGCTACGCACCCATGCACCACAGATGGTGCACTCGACATCTAGCAGAAAATCTTCTTCGAAAGGATCATAGCAAGGCTAACTTCCCCCTTTTTGAGGAGGTATGTCGTCAGTTGGAGGTTTCGTTTTTCGAGGATAAGTTGAAGGAACTAAAAGATGCAACAAATGCTGAAGGTAAGAACTGGATTGCTGGATTGCTCAGGGAACCGCAGAAATGGACAAGGGCCTACGACGAAGGTGGCTGGCGGTTCGAGTTTCAGACTAGCAACATGGCCGAGTCATTTAACAGTGTGCTCAAGGGTATACGGGGCATGCCAGTCAATGCTATAGTAACATTCACTTTTTATAGGCTTGTGGCTTGGTTTAATGATAGACACGCGCAGGCCAAGGCAATGCAGACCCGAGGGCAGAGATGGGCACCTAAACCAACATCACACCTTAATAATGCAAAGGAACGTGCCCATAGACATGAGGTACAATGCTTTGATGAGGAGCTGGGTAAATACGAGGTAACAACACTAGGCGGCATAACTTCCGACGGTGAGGTGCGACCTTCGAGGACACATGTCGTGTTACTTGATGCATTCTGGTGCGGATGTGGTAAACCTAGACAATACCATTTTCCATGTTCTCATTATGTTGCGGCCGCACGTCATCGTAACTTTGCATTTGAGAGCAGAATACCTTCTGAGTTCAGTGTAGAGAGCTTAGTACGTACCTGGAGCCCTCGTTTTGAGCCATTTCTTGATGAGTCACAATGGCCAACGTACACCGGTCCAGTATACGTTGTTGATCCAGCGCATCGATGGGACAAACGTGGTAGTAGGAAAAGGAGCCGGTGCAACATGGTTATGGATCAGGTTTCCGGTCGCAGTAGGAGAGGTCGAGCGTCCCCCTTTCTCGTGGACCCAGAGCAGAATGAATGCGGAAAATGCGGTAGACTTGGCCACAACTCACGTACATGCATTTGGACACTTAGTCAGGTGTGATATATTTTTTATACACAAATTTTATTCTAATATGTCGATGTTTTTGTTACACTTTGTACACAAGTTATATTCTAATATGTTGATATCTTAATTTGCAGGATGGCGCAGTTCCACTTGCTGGACCCTCACTACGACGAGCACCACAGGGGCCGTCTCACCGCAGAGGGAGAGGTAATATTTTGTACATAAATTAAATTTTCGAATTAATATATGCGACCTATATTTGACTAACGAAAATTCTTTTGATTGATAGGTGTTGCCCGTTCTGCGGGTCCGGACCCACGACCGGTTTCTGGAGGAGATGAGGTACGATGAGAGGTACACTCCTCTCCTACAGAGGGCTGGCTTGGACGTCTTATCGTACCAGGTCCGCCGTGGGCTGCCCACTTTCAACCCAGCGGCGTTGACGGCTCTGGTCGACAGGTAAAGACTTCTCTAGTTGTTTAATATTTACAATTATCAAATCTACTTTGCATTACCTTGAGAATGATACAAAAATATTGCATAGTACTAATGATTTTGTATTCGTTTGTCTTCCAATAGGTGGCGGCCAGAGACTCACACTTTCCACCTTCCCTGCGGTGAGATGACCGTGACGCTTGAAGATTGCCAGAAGATTCTTGGTCTCAGCATTATGGGTCGTCCAGTGATCGGTCAGGCATCACCAGGCGGTTGGAGGAAGAGGGTGGAGGCCTTTCTTGGGACACTGCTTCCGGATGAGCTACGAGGTAGCCACAACACCGGAGTCCCACTGACCTGGCTTAGGCAGACCTTTGGGCAGTGTCCACCTGGTGCAGATGAGCAGACGGTTGGATACCATTGTCGAGCTTGGATTCTCCATCTCTTTGGTTCAGTTCTTTTTCCAGACGCGACAGGCGACAGCGCGTCATGGATGTTTCTGCCCTGCCTGACTGACTGGGATACGACCGGAGGTTACAGCTGGGCTTCAGCAGTGTTGGCCTTCCTGTACAGGCAACTTTGCGAGGCTTGTCGTCGTTCGTCGAGGACCGCCAGCTTAGGTGGATGTGTCTACCTACTACAGCTGTGGATGTGGGCACACATACCCGTCGGGCGACCCAGAGAGTTTCCTCCTCGTGAGTGGTTCGTGGTAGCCGGACATCGGCTTAAGCCCACGGCTGCTTACCGCTGGGACCAGGTCGAGGAGCCATTCGCACGACACCAGCGTGCTTACGTGGAGTACTCAAACGAGCTCGACGCACTTACTCCTTCGATGGTGAGTTGTCTCCTTTATCTTTTTACATGTCCTTTCTACTTTTATCGCACGACACCAGCGTGCTTATGTGGGCTTTCTAAAACTTTTGCAGGTGACTTGGCAACCGTATCTTGATCCATATTTCGCCAGCATACAGTTGAGCAGCATGTGCTCAATAGACGAGAACCTCTATCTCATGAGGTGTCCACTCATCTGTTTTTATGCTGTTGAGTACCACTTGCCCCACAGAGTTGCTCGACAGTTCGGATTGCGCCAGGAGTTTCCAGTGGAGCCATTCTCGACTTCAATACAACTTCATAAGTGAGTTACTACATGCACTTGTTATTCTAACTAATAATTGAAATATCAGTTAGTCGCTAATATATGGTTCTAACTTTTGCAGGTTCGACAGACAGAGACAAAAGAAGGTCACGGACTTCGAGATGCACCATCGTGATTACATTGATGAATGGGACCAGCAGGGGGATCTTAACTATGAGAATGACCAGGCGCACACAAACTACAACTTCCGGAGGTATTTGATTTGGTATTCTGGTGTGACTAGGTGCAAGCTGAAGGGACAGTGGACAGCTGCAGACTACGCCGAGCAAGAATCGTCAGACGACGAAGACACAGCTTTCGACATAGCTGCTCGGCACGGGACCCAAATTGAGGCTGCTCCAATCCTTGATAGAGTGGTAACTATTTCTTTACTAAAATTAGAGATTTGAATTCAATGTGTTATGTCTAGTTTTGAGCATCCTAATGTCTTAACTTGTGATAGGGAAACTCTATGCTCGTATCTGTTGTTGAACTCGAGCGTATTTCACAGAGAACTTCAGATACTACTACGCTATCGTTACTATCAGTGAGTACCAATGTCTAACAGAAAACTTGTTTATTTGTATGTTGTAACATATGTCTTTAACTAACTTTTCGATTACAGAGGGTATCACGTCGTCTTCGTCGAGCAGCGGCTCGGTGTGGATGCCGGTCTCTAGCGGGCGTTGACGTGCAGCTGCCTGTGCCTCGTATGCAGCAGGATGTTCAGCCTCCCATTTCTGCAGTTGGACCATCTACAGCAGGACTCAGCTCGTCGCGATCGACGCGGGACACGTTTGAGAACGTGGCCCAGGACGACGAGGACGATGACGACGACGACGACGACGACGACGCTGGCGCTGGCGCCGCAGGTCAGGTGGAGATTGGACCGTCTCAGTTGCAGGATGCTCCTACAACTCAGGCATCACAGCTGACACCACGTAGAAGGCGTCCACGAGACCCTTACACTCCAGGCACCGACGCTCTTGGGGCCAAGGGCAAGGGTAAGACTAGGAGGCGTTGATTTGGACTGTGTGATTTGGACTTATGCTGGAGACGTTGTGAACTATGTTATGTGTTTTGGACTATGTGTTGTGGAACTTGTATTTTGGACTTTGTTTGTGGACATTGTATGAAGAACTATGTTCTGTGGATGTTTTTATATTCGATGTTATTTTGTGATGTATTATATGTTGAAATGCTTATATGTCTTATAATATGTGATTATTTGAACTGTGGTTGTTAATAAAACAAGGGGAACTCTTGCAAAAATTTTTTGTGAACTGTAAAAAACATAATAAGCAATAAGTAACGCATCTTTAGAGTTCTAAATTATTTTTGATACGTAAATACTACATAATAGGCTACAATTCTTCAGTCTGAATCACAATCTATGAGTAACTCATCTTCGGAGTCATCCGTCGCGCAATCCTCAACAACAACCTCATTCCACTTGCTGCATTGTCCTGCATCACACTTGTCACCAGTTCTTTTGTAATAATTGGCTTCTGCTTCATCTGCAGCTTGGGAGAATAGCTCATCCTCAGCCTCAGCCTCATCAGCCTTCTTCTTGTAATAAGCTGCCTCTACCTCTGCGGCGGCCTGTGACATAAACTCATCCTCTTCCTCTTGAGCACGTAATCCTGCCTCAGCTAGTGCGATGAGCTCACTCAACCTTGACGTGTCGTCCTCCTCTTCTTCATGTAATCCTGCCTCTGCGAGGGCGATAAGCTCACTCAATCTAGATGTGTCGTCGTCCTCCTCCTCCATCGTTGTCATTTTATCCTGAACATATCTCGCATGCGCCTCATCGGCCAAATAGTTTACGCTGCTTCCAATCTCTGCAAATATAATGAGAAAATTAAGTTAGCAAAGTCAGGATAAATAAATTGTACTAACATAATTATAATATCATTTATCTCACTTACTTCCCTTGAGGCGATCAGCAAGATTATCCAACATCTGTTTCTCGGCTTGAGCCGCTTCCCATTCCCTTGCATCCTGTGCTCTCTTCTCATCAGCCGCCTTCAACCTCCTATACTCTGCACGCTTCGGGCTATCATAAAAGGCAGATTTTGCTTCCCTACGCATGTCGCGTATGAGATCGTTAATGTACGAATCGACGAGCCGAGATCCACAACGCATCTTCTGTCCCATTATTCTCTTGGACTCTATTGTGCGCATCACCTCTCCTTTGTCGTCGTAACTCTCCCAACTGCATTTCCTCGTCTCCTACAAAAAAATAGTAAGTACCGCTATAACATTACATCTGGTGCAAAAAAAATACCAACCTCATCGTAATCGACCATATGTCCACAAAAATATCCAACACCAAGCTCCGAAGGAACTAATCCATACTTAGCTTCAATACCACATTTGCAGAGTACTGGATCAAATTTGACCTCTTCAGCCGCCCACCCCATGTATCTCTTTTCCTTTACCTCTGGCTCTGGCCAATGGGACAAAGGACCATACAACCACTCTCTGAAACGACACTTACGCCACCCGTATGGCTGCAGGAGAAAAAATTAGTAATTTATTGTAAATAAAAACTAGTTCATACATTTAGCGTAGGAATGGGCTCACATAATCAATGTTCGGACAACAGAACTGCTTGTCATAGTCTTCGTCGATGACAGCACGGTCTCCACAATCGCATCGAGGCGGTGAGTCCATCCGTCTTTCTGTTGCTACCTCCTTCTCCGCATCCGTCATTGGTGGAGGATTCGGGGGAGGAGGTATCCAACGCTTAAAACGCTCATGACTGGTCCTTCCACTCAACCAATTAACGAAAAGAAGATATCGAGGGTCGAATTTATCAGGACCATCGATCCACTGGAAAAAGAAACACCTCTGATGTCCCTAAAATAATGGAAAGATGCACTATTACATATCTACAAAATAATGAATGCGAACAAAATTAAGTGACAAGTCATAAGCTACGTACGTCCAAAGTGCCACAAAGGTAGTAGCAGCGAGCAGTCGTGTCTGGATGTTGTGATTGATGTACCCAAGCCAGTCTGCCACAGTCACAGTTAGGCACGGGGAGTTCAGGAGGAACAGGAGCATCCTTACTAGATACGTCCGGATATAACTCCCGAGGACGACCTCTCTTCTGCCACAACGCCTCTCGGTACATGTCTTTCATCTAATAAACGATTATAATTATCACTTGTACCTATTATGCTTTATAATAAGTTTACACAAACTAATAATCGAAATGATAATATAATAGGTGTATACAAATTATTAAACTAACAACCTAATATACAAAACGAATCAGTTCGAAATCATACCTTGGTCTACGAAGTGAACCAACTCAAATCTTTGAATCCAGGAAATTTTTACGAAGTTTGGAAATGGGATGAAATGAGCTGCTCTCGGCCACCCGCGCGGGCGTTTTATAGGATTTCGTAGCTCGGCGCCAAGATCTGTGGCGCCGAGCTACGAGGCCGCGCCGCCGCCGCGTCAGCGCCAGGTCAGCCCTGGACGCAACTAGCCGTTGCGGCCACGTCACAGCTCAGCGCCATAGGCTGTGGCGCCGAGCTGTGTTAGCTCGGCGCCACAGCCTATGGCGCCGAGCTAAGGGTCCAAACGTGCAAATTAAATTTCTGGGGGTCCAAACGTAAATTTTTGTCTCCAAAGGGGCTAAAAAACAAAAAATTCGGCCCCATAGTGGGCATTTTTTTGTCTTTATCACTTATTTGTTTTTTTTTGTCTAGATTTTTCGTGGAGATGGAATATATTCACCAATCCACATCTCCTCCCTGACTACTTCAAACAATATGCTGAGTACGTTGAAATTGATCGGGGTCTGTGATCACTGAATCACTCTCAGTAATGCAAATTAGCATTGCAGAGATAGGTAAATAAGGCACAGCTGGGAGAAGATCTAGTTCTCTACTAGTCTTTTCTCTTGTCTTTTATTATCTTAGCTCTAGGGTGCTGCTCATCGTCTTTGGGTAAAAAAAACGAAGTTTCACCAGGGAGATACCTACAGTGAGTCGGTGGAAAAAAAGTGAATAAATATTCGCCATAACAAGCATCGCAAAAAAAACAGCATCATAACATTAATTTAATGTCTCTGAATAATACTATTTGATATTTGGTGTGTCCGGCCATAGGCAGATATGCTACAGCCTATGGGCTCTAAGTATTTTTCTAGTGGAGGTAGTAAATCCAGTTTTTTTATTTTTATTCGTGACTATTTTCTTCTCAAACGTCTTATGACTCTTTTGGAGTGAGAGTAGTGATTAGTGAAGAGACTTCCTTGGTATAAGCGCGCGTACCCTGCCACAAACATTTCTTTTTTCATATGTAGTGAAACTACAATCGACATCCGCTCTAGCAGATAGAGCATCTCCACAAGATACTAGAAAATCACCCCTAAAAAACATTTCTTCTAATCGTTGTTTTGCCATGCGCTGTCGCCGCCGGTGAAGATTTCTTCTGCCACGCCTCTGTCGCCAAACGCCGGCTGGGAGAATAGGCGGCGGTAAACTGGAAAGTGGGGGGCGGGCAACAAAAAAAACAGCAGGGCTCGAACCCACGAAAAAACAAATAAGTGACAAATACAAAAAGTATTAAAAATGCCCATCGTGAGGCTCGAACCCACGACCACAAGGTGGCCGTGAAACTCTACATTTAACGTCTCTGGCAGCGTGTCAATTAGGCGAAACAAAAGTTGTCTACAGTGTCAATTAGGCGATTATGTCCTCTCGCTAATTACAAGTGATTTTAAACATTAAATCTCTACTACTACTTAAGACGTTAGTGTAGGCGTCCACATCTCTACTGGTGCACGGTTCTGCCGTCTACCATCGTGTGCATGCCAATCTCAGTCGCGTCCCCCACCTCGCCTCTCCCAGAAACCGCGCCTCCCCCACCACGCGCATTCCATCCATGGTACGCTCCCTCCGCGCTAGAATTTTCTTCCCAACTGCGCCTCCCCCACGTTGCCCTTCCATGGCAGCTGCTCCCTCGCGCATTCCAGTCATGGCGTGAAACCATCGCGCCCCCACCGCGCCTCCCCTAGCATTCCATCCATGGCGCTCCCTTCGCCCCAGAAACCGCGCGCATTCCATCCATGGCGCACGCGTCGCCCACTTCCATCCATGGCAGATCTTCCATCCGCAAACCGCGCCTCCCCTAGGTGGCCCTTCCATCCATGGCGTCGACGCGTTGAAATCCTCTCCCCCAGAAACCGCGCCTCCCCCAACATTCCATCGGATTATCCGCAAACCGCGCCTCCCCCCGCCGCGATAGGGCGAGGTCATACCCCGACGACTCCCCTCCTCGTCGCGTCGTCCTAGCCCGCACGCTCCGCCTCTGGCACCGCTGCACACCACGCCATCCTCACCCTTCAACTCCTAAACTGCCCAGCGGGAGACGATGCCGCCCTTCAACTCCTGAAGCTGCGACAGGTGTACGCGCAGGTCGAGGAGCTCTCCGTCGAACGCGAGCACCTTGTTAATGAGCTCTAGCTTCTACAGAGCCGCTTCCACAAGCGCGAGATCTCCCAGGCCCGCCTCCAGAAGGTACGGAACGATTCGGTCCCGGTCTGCGGGTTGATGTTCCTCTTTGTGATTTGATTCGGGGAAGGACATCTCTCCGTCGCCGCTGACGCACGCTAGGTTTTTCCTTTCCCCCCTTCTTTTTGCCCCTTTTGATCTGTAAGGACGAGGAGATCAGGAAGAGAGTCGTAAAGGCTGAGACGGCGATGCGTCTTGGCGGCAAGGAGCTTCAGATTCACTACTGCAAGACTGTTCCTTAGCCCTAGCTTCAACTGTTCCTCATTGAGTTTCATCGTTATCCTGCTACTGATTGCTATTGGTGCGCGTTTAAAATACTTGATCGGTCTCTGTCCAAGTGCTACAAGCTGTGATTCGTTCAGTATACTTTGGGTTGTTTATGTCCAATCCTATACATTGCATAGTACTCTATAATAAAGAATCCACTAATAATTGATCAGTGTAGTCATGTTATTTATTAGTTTGTTACTGATAAATCGTCTTGTTAATCTCAAGGCATTGCATCTGATATTGCTGCTAAATGTTTCTGCAGCTGATCCACCCAAGGTCGAGGAAGCTATTAGATGGTTTTATCCATCAACATCTGCAGGCAATGCTTGTGCTCAATACAACCTAGGCCTTTGCTTGCAGAACAGGAAGGGTGTCAAACGAAATCAGAAGGAAGCTGTAAGATATGGTACCTCTGCTATGTCGGTGTCACACACCATTTAAAATTTTCCTTACAGTAGAAGTATTTTTGTTTCTAGACGCATTCAGTTGTTGAAAAAAAACTAGGATAGTTGGTACACTATCCTGTTCATACAATCTATGCATTTACCACACCTCTTACTAGATATATTAGGAATAGACAACTGATGTTCAGTTGATGAACTACTCGTTACCCTCTGATCTGATGATGCTTTGAGTACCAGACTCTTTTGAAGCTCTTTAACTCAGCTAAGAGAAAGTAGCTTTTTATTTGAAAAAAGGTAATCTTGGTTGGGTTTCCTCTATCAATGTAATTATGATCTTGTCACCTAGACTAATCAAAATACACTAACCAGCAGATACTGGACTACCAGCAGGTCCCCATACTCTTTTTAGTACTTGAGTTATGTTAAATCTGAAAGAGACTTATTAATGCAGGCAAAATGGTATTTGCGAGCTGCAGAGGGAGGGAATGTGCGGGCCATGTATAACATTTCCTTGTGTTACAGCTATGGTGAAGGGCTTGGACAGGATCCAGTGCGTGCTAAGAGGTGGCTTCAACTAGCTGCTGATTGTGGTCACAAGAAAGCTCTTTATGAGTGTGGTATTAAGCTTTGTGCGGTATGTCTCATCTCTTTCTCATAGGAGTGCCAGACTTGCTTTTCTGGATTTGTTTTTTCAAAATGTTTTCCATAGCAATGCACTTTTGTTTCGGAACTGTTTTTCAGGAGCTTGTCATGTGTTGCATACCGTTATGCATTTCAGTTTGTAAATAATGTGCACATAAGTTTAGGATATGTTTGATTTCTTCGAGAAAATGGAAATCGTCCTAGGAGTTCCCACATAATCAGATCTCCTACTAAACTACACAGTGTTGGCATTGACTTTTGTCACACCCGGTTTTAGAAGGTAAACCGAATGCGAACCATGTACGTGCCAGGATCAGTTATTCACGTACACAGCAGTTACATAACATGGACATCATCACACAGTGCTCAAATAGTATTAAAAGGGAAATAATAGTCGATTACATCATACGTCTGAGACGTCCATATAGTTCTTACAATAAATCAAAGTGCGGAAAAGAAACGTAGATAGCACGGCCTTCACAGGCAGCCGACTGGGGGTTGCCGCTAACCCACACCTAGAACTCGTCGTAGTCTTGGAACTCCTGGAAGTCTCCTTCCACAGCTTCATCTTCTCCTGAGCAGTGGTTGCAATGCTGACAACCTGGAGGGGGGGGGTTTGGTGTGTAGAGCAAGGGTGAGTACACATCAACATACTCAGCAAGCATCCCGTTTGGCTGTAGTGGACTAGCTTTATGTGGGGGTAAGTCAAGCAGTTGCTTTTAGTTGGTCAGGTTATTACTTACTAGTAGAAAGCCAGGTTTTAACATTAACCCAAGTTATTAGCCCAATGTATCCTTTCCAAACGGAAAGAATACCACTTACCAATACCATAATCATAATCAGAACCATCAATCTCATTGCCACCTGTACCAAAATGTCTCTGATCAAGTATCACTAATCTCTGGAGCTCCCTTGGCCGCTCATAACCGCGAGCACGGCTGATATATCAGTTTCATAACACTCTGCAGAGGTTGTGCACTTTACCCACAAGCAGTGATTCCCTCTTGCCTCGGGCTGATCAAACCCTTAAACACTACCAAGGTGAATAGGCAGGGTCTCACTACGTAGCCTTTACAAAGATTCCCCGGGGCTGTAGCCACCCGTTAGGTTTCCTAAATGTACCGCACTCCTCCCCAAGGGACAAATCAACCTTGGCAGAGCGAGCCGCATACACCGAGCCCCATTGACGGCACAACGGCTAAGCGAACTACACCCCGGTTCCTCTAATTATTCAGCTAAGGGCGTCCCATTCCACCCTCATGGTTGCACTGTTTTCCCGGGCGGTCATCCATTGAACAGGTCCTTACGGAGAGGCACTCGAGAAACCGCTCGAGTCCCCTTAAATGCCACAAGTATGATCATAAATAAGAAGGGAAAACAGCGTATCATAGATAATCACATCATGTTCATTGATTAGAGTTGAGCAATAGCATCAAACTAAGCAGTAATAATCCGACCCAAATAGGTAAACAAGGACATGGATAACAAAAGCTAGTCAATCCTTAGGTATAAATGTGTAATGCGGGAGGTGAATTAAAGAATGAATAGGACAGAGATAGGTCAAAGGACACTTGCCTCCACCAACCGACTGCTGCTCAGGGGCTTCTCCTGCGAATTCCTCGGGCTCTTCGACCGGATCGTTCTCTATGCGAGCGCAAACATACATACATCCACATATTTAATACAAAAGAACAGTACACCATACAAGGGAACAGGTAAAACGAATATGCATCAAGTATGACATTTGACATCGCATTTGTTATGGTTAGAAAGAAACGGGAAAGGTCTCGCAGGGGGGGTTAAAGTTTATGCACTAATGATCAGTTACAATTGGTTCTTAACAAAAGAATTCTGTTATATATATACTAATGGGAACCTAATCATTTTTAGTTGATCAACATTGCACGGGATAAACAATTAACTACGTGAATCAACCGCATAACGGAATTTTAAATTAAACTTCCTATTTTCCATAGCATGAACAATGATCAGTCTACCTAAAATAAAGTAATTATGATCACAGAAAGTAAATAAAATAAAATAAAAAATAAATAAAAAAAACAGAGGGGGGCGGTTGAACCGGCGTCGGGGAACGACGGCGAGGGGCGGCCGGCGGCAGGGGGCGGCGGCGGCTTAGGGCAGGGGAGTAGGGGCGGCGCTAGGGAGAGAGAGAGAGAAAATGAGAGGGAGAGGGAGAGGGTTTGGGAAAAAAAAGGGGAGGTGGGGGGGGCGGCTGGGCCTCTTTGGGCCCAAGAGGGGGCGCCAGGGGCGGCTGGGCCGGCCGGGGTCGGCCCACGGCGCGGGAGAGAGAGAAAGAGGAGAGAGAAAGAGAGAGAAAGAAAAAGAAAAGATTATTTCCCTGTTTTCGAAATCCGATCTTTCTAGATGAATGCATTTGCACTTTCAAACAATCAAAACATGCAAGGTTCGGCATGGTGCATCAAACAACACAAAGTATTTTTAGAGTTTTTCTTACACGGGAAATCCAAACCGAATCCCGCTAAAACTTTGGAAAAGGTCAAGGTTTAGCGAGGGAAACAGAAAAAGAAAAGGTAACGCCCGAATTTTGGCGAGTAAAGAAAAGAAAAAATTCAACTGCAAAATTCGGGGCGTTACAAACCTATCCCCCTTAAAAGAATCTCGCCCTCGAGATTCAGGGCTGGCTAGCAAAGAGCTCTGGGTACTTGGCCATCAAATCATCTTCACGCTCCCAGGTTGCTTCTTCCTCAGAGTGGTGACTCCATCTGACTTTGCACATTCTGATGGTCTTCCTTCGGGTGACTCTATCTGCAACCTCAAGAATCTGAGCTGGCTTCTCAACATAGGTCAAGTCCTCCTGGACTTCCAGACCTTCCACTGGCAACTGCTCTTCTGACACGCGCAAGCACTTCTTCAACTGAGACACATGAAAGACATCATGCACAGCTGACAAATTCTCTGGCAGACTGAGCTGATAGGCCACTTCTCCACGCCTTGAGAGGATCTGGTACGGACCAATGTAGCGGGGTGCTAGCTTGCCTTTGATTCCGAACCTTCTGACTCCTCTGATCGGTGACACTTTCAGATAGACAAAGTCTCCGACTTCAAAACTCAGCTCTCTTCTTCTTGTGTCTGCATAGCTTCGCTGCCTCGATTGCGCTATCTTCAGATTCTCTCGGACCATCTTGATGTTCTCTTCGGCTTCAAGCAGAATGTCTGGCCCAAACACTTGCTTTTCTCCAGGCTGATCCCATTGCAACGGAGTTCTGCAACTCCTTCCATAAAGCGCTTGAAATGGTGACATCTTCAAACTGGCCTGGTAACTGTTGTTATAAGAAAACTCTGCATAGGGCAATCGCTTATCCCATCCGGACTGATCTTGCAACGCACAGGCTCTCAACATGTCTTCAAGAATTTGATTGGTTCTTTCAGTCTGACCATCTGTCTGCGGATGATAAGCTGAACTGAAATTCAGATGCGTGCCCAAAGCTTCATGCAACTGCTGCCAGAAATGAGAGGTGAACTGCGTTCCTCTGTCTGACACTATCTTCTTTGGCACACCATGAAGACAAACGATCCGAGACATATACAGCTCTGCCAATACTGCACTGCTGTAGTTGGTCTTGACAGGTATGAAGTGGGCTGACTTGGTCAAACGGTCCACTACTACCCAAATAGAATCGTAGCCGGCTCGAGTGCGAGGCAATCCGACTATAAAATCCATACCAATTTCATCCCATTTCCACTGAGGGATCTGCAACGGTTGCAACAATCCAGCAGGTCTCTGGTGCTCTGCCTTAATCCTTCGACAACTATCGCACTTAGCCACATGCTCTGCGATTTCCCTCTTCATTCCGTACCACCAGAATTTCTTCTTCAGATCCTGATACATCTTCTCACTGCCAGGGTGAATCGAATAAGCTGTCTCATGAGCTTCCTTGAGAATCAACTCCCGAATAGACTGGACATTGGGAACACACAAGCGGTCTTTGAACCATATCACGCCTTCTGCATCTTCTCGAAAATCTTTGCCTCTGCCATCTAGAATCAGTCGCCGAATCTCACTGATCTTCTCATCATTCTTCTGCGCTTCTTTGATTTCGCGCTCCAAGGTAGGTTCCAATTCAACTGTGACTCCTCGCGAATTGTTCAGAAATCCGAGACTCAACCTGTCAAACTCCTTGGCCAACTCATAAGGCATCGGACGAGCGACCATCAGATTAACTTGACTCTTTCTGCTCAAAGCATCTGCCACTACGTTTGCTTTGCCTGGATGGTAATGGATCTCCAACTCATAGTCTTTGATCAATTCTAACCATCTTCGTTGCCTCATGTTCAATTCTGACTGAGTGAATATGTACTTCAGACTCTTGTGATCTGTGTAAACATCGCATTTCTGTCCATACAGATAGTGCCTCCATGTCTTCAGTGCGTGAACCACTGCTGCCAACTCTAGATCATGGATTGGGTAATTCTTCTCATGAACCTTCAGCTGTCGGGACGAGTAAGCCACAACTCTTCCCTCTTGCATCAACACGCATCCCAAACCTGTGTAACAAGCATCACAGTACACAGAGAAGGGCTTGTGCACATCAGGCAAGACTAGGACAGGCGCTGTTGTCAACTTCTCTTTCAGCGCTTCGAAGGCCTCTTGACATTTCTGGGTCCACTTGAACTCAACCTTGTTGCCTAGCAATGCTGTCATTGGTTTCGCAATCTTCGAAAACCCTTCAATGAATCGCCGATAATATCCGGCCATTTCAATGAAACTCTTGATTCCTCGAGCATCCGTTGGCGCTTTCCAGTTTAGAATATCTGCCACTTTCTTCGGATCCACAGCCAATCCTTCCTTGTTGATTATGTGACCCAAGAACAGGACTTCATTGATCCAGAACTCACACTTGCTCAACTTTGCATACAACTGGTGCTCTCGCAATCTCTGCAATACCATCCTCAAATGATCTGCATGCTCTTCTTCACTTTGAGAATAAACCAGAATGTCATCTATGAATACCACCACAAACTTATCGAGATAATCCATGAATACACTGTTCATCAGATTCATAAAGAACGCTGGTGCATTGGTCAAACCAAAAGACATCACTGTGAACTCATATAACCCATACTTGGTAATGAATGCCGTCTTCGGAATGTCCGAAGGTCGGATCCTGAGCTGATGGTAACCTGACCTCAGATCAATCTTGGAGAACACACTGGCTCCTCTCAACTGGTCAAACAGATCTTCTATTCTGGGCAAGGGATACTTGTTCTTGATCGTGACTTCATTCAAAGCTCGGTAATCGATACACATCCTCTTGGTGCCATCTTTCTTCTCCACAAATAGGACAGGGGCGGCCCAAGGCGAGGTGCTTGGCCGGATGTAACCTTTCTCTGACAGCTCATCAATCTGCTTCTTAAGCTCAACCAACTCTAGTCCAGATATTCTGTAAGCTCTCTTAAAGATAGGGGCGGTTCCAGGAAGAAGCTCTATGGCAAACTCAACTTTCCGCTCTGGTGGCATACCCGGTAAGTCCTTTGGAAACACATCTGGGAATTCAGACACAACCTTGATACTCTCAATTGGGTCTGCTTCACTGCTATCGATAGCCATCTGATAACAACTTCCTTTCTTCGGCTCAGGCGGGACTAACTCGGTCACCACTTCCTCTCCTAGTGAGGACACCAACTTGATTGTCCTTTTATCACAACTGATAACTGCCTGATACTTATCTAGCCAATTCATCCCTAGGATGACATCTATTCCCTGAGTACCCATTACTATAAGGTTAGCGGGAAACGCTATCCCCCTTATTTCCACACTTATATTCAAACATATGCTATCAGCTCGAATTCTACCACCGGCTGAGTCAATTTGAATGGGGGTTGACATGGCAGTAATTGGAAGATTATGTGCTTCTACCCATGATGCAGTAATAAAAGAATGCGTTGCTCCAGTATCAAATAACACTTCTGCAATATGGGAATCGACTGGGAACATACCTACTGTCATGCCGGGGGTCTCCTGAACTGCTTCAGCCTCCAAGTGGTTCAGCCTTCCATGATTATAGCGCTGCTGAGGGCGGTTGCCTGATCCAGACTGAGACACATTCTGCTTTGCTGGGGCATTGGGGCCTGACTGCTGCTGGGCTGCTTTCTTCGGACATTGCATCACCCAGTGGCCTTGCTCTCCACAGTGGAAACATGCCCTATTTCCAACCTGAGCTGGTGCTGCCTGATTGCTCTGCTGAGTTGCTGGGGCAGAAAGACGAGGTGTCTGCTGATTCTGCCTCTGAAACTGGCCTCCTGATTGATTGCTCTGACGGTTCTGGTACTGATGCTGAGGATACTGCCTTTGGAACTGCTGATACTGCTGACGCTGCTGATGCTGCTGATGCTGCTGAGGTGGACGCTGGTTCTGCCTGAACTGCTGAGGTTGATTGCCTGAAAAACGAGGACGGCTGCTGCTTCCAGGCTGGGGTCCACTGATCTTGCGCTTACGATCCTCCATCTCCTTACGCTTCCTTTCTGTCATGATTGCTCTGTCAATCAGGTGCTGGAATGTCGGGAAGGTGTGATTCATCAGTTGGTACTGCAGAGGGTCAACCAAGCCTCTCAAGAAACGGTACTGTCGCTTGGCGTCGGTGTTGACATCTTCAGGAGCATAGCGAGACAACTGCAGAAACCTGTCCCGGTACTCACTGACAGATGATGACCCTTGCTTAAGGGCCAGGAACTCCTCCTTCTTCACTGTCATCAGACCTGCAGGCACATGGTACTGACGAAAGCTACCTCTGAACTCTTCCCAGGTGATGGTGTCGGGGTCGGCATGGGTGGCGAGGTAAGACTCCCACCAGGATTGGGCTGCTCCTCTCAACAGACGGGGACCATACAAGACTTTCTCCCTGTCATCACACTGAGCGGTATGCAACTCCCGCTCCACAGTGCGCAGCCAATCTTCAGCATCCATGGGGTCAGAAGAGTGAGCGAACGTTGGGGGATGACCTCTCATGAATTCAGCACGCTTGTCTCTAGGCACCTGAGGCATCTGAGGCTGGGGTGGTGCTTGCTGCTGCTGCTGCTGAATGGCGGCTAGAGTCTGACCGATGGCTTGAACTGCCTGAGTCTGCATCAGAAACATCTGCTCGATGGACATCGGGGGCGGGGGCGGCAGCTGCTGCTGCTGGGGCGCCTCATCTTGCTGACCGGCTTGCTCCTGCTGAGCACGCCTTCCTCCTCTGCGCCTGTTCTCTGACATCTGCAGAACACAACCACACATCAGAACTGATCTGGCAAATCTTGCAGCATAAGAAAAGAGTAGAGAATTCTCCAACAGCACTGAACAGATGAGCATCTTCACTGATCTCCAACACAGACCACACAGCTTCTCAGATAAAGAGGAAAGTAGAATAAAGGGTTTCCCAACTATATAACTAACTCCATTAACATAATATGTAAGCCAAAATGCAGGGTTACCCACACTCTGGTGACAATCATTACAAAGATCCAAACCAAACATAGTTCATCATGACAAACATAAATGCACAGGATATAGCAAACTACCCTGTCTAACTAAGACTAACTAAGACCGAGACTAACGCTAAGACTGAAGCTTCTATGTATATATCTTTTGTATTAATTACAAGATCCAACTCTAACGATCTATGGTTCTAGATTTATCTTGGTCTTGCAGTCGGGATTGCCATAAGACTGGTGTCCACGCCGAGGTGAGCGGTACGGGTGCTGAGTCCCGACGGGAGCGGGGGAACCATCATCCAAGTGACGACGCTCCGCGCGCTCAGCCCGCAGCAGGGCGATCTCAGCACGAGACCTACTCAGCTCGTCTAATGCATGGTCCAGCTCCGTGTTTAGCACGGCGGCTAGGTTGACTGTGCTGCTCAACCTAGGATTGTCCTCACCAGCAGGTGAAACAATCACGCCTCCTGTGCTGCCAGATGGACGGCGGGGGTAATACTTCAGGTCGAGACCGTCAGCTACCCCACCGAGAACCGAGCAGTAGTGCGAAAGCGCACGCCGTGCAGCATCCTGCATGGCTGCCTCAGCTGAGTCCCGCTCAGAGATAGAATAGTGCTCTGAGCAAGCCTCCGCGCCCTGGAGACTGTTCTCCGGACGGCGCACCAAGCAGGTCGCCTCCCAGCGGTCCGGGTAGACCCCGCGACTATGCTGGTAGACCACACAGCGATACTCGATGGACCAAGTACGCCGGTCAAGTGCCCGACGTAGCAGGGTGTCGAGCGCGTCGTGGAAGTGACACCCGCGAGCAGCGTCGCGAGTGATGGGTCAAGCAACCCATCCTTCCGGCTCATGGTTAGCAGAGAAGTCGATGTCGTGGCTCGAGCTGTCGTCGCCACCTCCGTCGTCTGGGTCTCCTCCAGCAGCTACTCCAGAAGCTGGGGCGCCCAGTGGTGGTGCAGGGGGCGCCTCCAGGGGAAGCACAGGGGAGCAGCTCCTCACAGACTCTATCTCCTGTTGGAGCGAGAAAGAAGAGCCCTGCTGCTCCTGTCGTCGACGTTCCTGCTCCTCATGCAGGCGGTGGTGCAGTCTCTCCAAGTGGCTGGACTGTCCGGCCACGGGACGGCGAAGCGGACGCTCAGCAAGGCGGGAGGGTAAGAAGGGGATGACGGACTTTCGTGCAGTGTGTCTAAGTCGAGCCATCTACAAAAGACATCGCAAGCAAAAGGGTGAGAACAGAATTAATATGACCAGCAAATAATGAACCATAAATAAATGAAGGATCAGAATAATAATGAATCATAAATAAATGAAGGATCAGAATAAAACAAAATTTTCAGCAAGGTATAATATATAGTAGAACATAGATTTGGTCAGTAGGACCAACTTTTGAAGGGGTACCAAAGTCAAGGCAAGGACAGAGGTCTATAGTCCTTAGAACGACCATTCTACTCTAGGTTAGCGGTCCTACAGTTAGCACGGCTTTGATACCACTTATGTCACACCCGGTTTTAGAAGGTAAACCGAATGCGAACCATGTACGTGCCAGGATCAGTTATTCACGTACACAGCAGTTACATAACATGGACATCATCACACAGTGCTCAAATAGTATTAAAAGGGAAATAATAGTCGATTACATCATACGTCTGAGACGTCCATATAGTTCTTACAATAAATCAAAGTGCGGAAAAGAAACGTAGATAGCACGGCCTTCACAGGCAGCCGACTGGGGGTTGCCGCTAACCCACACCTAGAACTCGTCGTAGTCTTGGAACTCCTGGAAGTCTCCTTCCACAGCTTCATCTTCTCCTGAGCAGTGGTTGCAATGCTGACAACCTGGAGGGGGGGGGTTTGGTGTGTAGAGCAAGGGTGAGTACACATCAACATACTCAGCAAGCATCCCGTTTGGCTGTAGTGGACTAGCTTTATGTGGGGGTAAGTCAAGCAGTTGCTTTTAGTTGGTCAGGTTATTACTTACTAGTAGAAAGCCAGGTTTTAACATTAACCCAAGTTATTAGCCCAATGTATCCTTTCCAAACGGAAAGAATACCACTTACCAATACCATAATCATAATCAGAACCATCAATCTCATTGCCACCTGTACCAAAATGTCTCTGATCAAGTATCACTAATCTCTGGAGCTCCCTTGGCCGCTCATAACCGCGAGCACGGCTGATATATCAGTTTCATAACACTCTGCAGAGGTTGTGCACTTTACCCACAAGCCGTGATTCCCTCTTGCCTCGGGCTGATCAAACCCTTAAACACTACCAAGGTGAATAGGCAGGGTCTCACTACGTAGCCTTTACAAAGATTCCCCGGGGCTGTAGCCACCCGTTAGGTTTCCTAAATGTACCGCACTCCTCCCCAAGGGACAAATCAACCTTGGCAGAGCGAGCCGCATACACCGAGCCCCATTGACGGCACAACGGCTAAGCGAACTACACCTCGGTTCCTCTAATTATTCAGCTAAGGGCGTCCCATTCCACCCTCATGGTTGCACTGTTTTCCCGGGCGGTCATCCATTGAACAGGTCCTTACGGAGAGGCACTCGAGAAACCGCTCGAGTCCCCTTAAATGCCACAAGTATGATCATAAATAAGAAGGGAAAACAGCGTATCATAGATAATCACATCATGTTCATTGATTAGAGTTGAGCAATAGCATCAAACTAAGCAGTAATAATCCGACCCAAATAGGTAAACAAGGACATGGATAACAAAAGCTAGTCAATCCTTAGGTATAAATGTGTAATGCGGGAGGTGAATTAAAGAATGAATAGGACAGAGATAGGTCAAAGGACACTTGCCTCCACCAACCGACTGCTGCTCAGGGGCTTCTCCTGCGAATTCCTCGGGCTCTTCGACCGGATCGTTCTCTATGCGAGCGCAAACATACATACATCCACATATTTAATACAAAAGAACAGTACACCATACAAGGGAACAGGTAAAACGAATATGCATCAAGTATGACATTTGACATCGCATTTGTTATGGTTAGAAAGAAACGGGAAAGGTCTCGCAGGGGGGGTTAAAGTTTATGCACTAATGATCAGTTACAATTGGTTCTTAACAAAAGAATTCTGTTATATATATACTAATGGGAACCTAATCATTTTTAGTTGATCAACATTGCACGGGATAAACAATTAACTACGTGAATCAACCGCATAACGGAATTTTAAATTAAACTTCCTATTTTCCATAGCATGAACAATGATCAGTCTACCTAAAATAAAGTAATTATGATCACAGAAAGTAAATAAAATAAAATAAAAAATAAATAAAAAAAACAGAGGGGGGGGCGGTTGAACCGGCGTCGGGGAACGACGGCGAGGGGCGGCCGGCGGCAGGGGGCGGCGGCGGCTTAGGGCAGGGGCGTAGGGGCGGCGCTAGGGAGAGAGAGAGAGAAAATGAGAGGGAGAGGGAGAGGGTTTGGGAAAAAAAGGGGAGGTGGGGGGGCGGCTGGGCCTCTTTGGGCCCAAGAGGGGGCGCCAGGGGCGGTTGGGCCGGCCGGGGTCGGCCCACGGCGCGGGAGAGAGAGAAAGAGGAGAGAGAAAGAGAGAGAAAGAAAAAGAAAAGATTATTTCCCTGTTTTCGAAATCCGATCTTTCTAGATGAATGCATTTGCACTTTCAAACAATCAAAACATGCAAGGTTCGGCATGGTGCATCAAACAACACAAAGTATTTTTAGAGTTTTTCTTACACGGGAAATCCAAACCGAATCCCGCTAAAACTTTGGAAAAGGTCAAGGTTTAGCGAGGGAAACAGAAAAAGAAAAGGTAACGCCCGAATTTTGGCGAGTAAAGAAAAGAAAAAATTCAACTGCAAAATTCGGGGCGTTACAACTTTCCATTTCTTCATTGCAAACGAGTACTGTGCATGGGTGAAACTTAAAGTAACATTGCAATTGGTCTAATTCCTTTGTAAAAGTGGTTACGATTAGAGTGGATGTGCGGGTAACATAGGCAAGGTAAATTTCTTAAACACAAGATTGGCAGTACCTACAGGTCAAATTGACATTTCAAGGTGATAATAATTTCCACGACATGCTATTAATTAGACCAACCCTTAGTCCCTTGTATTGAAGTATGATAAGTTACTCATAACATGAACCCATGCCAGGTTCCCGTACTGTGATTGCTTCCTCAATTTTAAGAAATTCATGCGTTTACCTGTAACTCAGGTGGAGAGTGGCGTGACGTTGTCTCTCTCATTTTATACATAGGCAGGAGACAAGGTCAAGTGTCTCATGTATCTAGAGCTGGCGACACGGCGTGGAGAAGCTGCTGCTGCTCACATGAGGGATGTAATACTTGAATCGCTCTCTGTTGTGAATGCGCAGCGTGCCATGTCGGATGCTGATAAATGGAAGCCTAGGACACTCCATCCTAGACCTAGAAGGTGAGGAAATGACCATGCCTAAGTGCAGAAGAACCATATCATCAAGATATTTGCTATGGAATAGGGATTATATTTGGGTGTATGCTAACAGGTAACAGTTCACACGGATCCTCCTCCACTTGACTCTGTCTCTAATGAACCAGATAGCTAGATAGTCTCTACATGCTGACCTATAAATGTTTCAATGCAGTGTGACCATCAACTCGAATGAGCTATTCTAAGTCCGAGCAGTGACCACAGCTGACCATCTACTCTGCTAGCCAGTCCATGCAGGTGTTCGTCAACGGCCAGTCCTATGGTACTGTCTGTCTAAACCTCACTACTACCCATCAAAAAATCTACATCTCGTGGTTTACTGATGGAACATTTCTATAGAGTTCTTCAACAACAGGCGCCGTGTATGGTGGCTACGATAGTCCCAAGCTAACATACAACGGGCATGTGAAGATGTGGCAAGGCAGCAACAAGAAATTCAGAACCATACGGCCTCCGTGTAAGCTCATAGCACCAGAAGTTCAGAACACTTCTTTATTAGTAATATCTCCCCTTTGCCCTAGAGATGAGCAAGAAAGGTTTATTATTTTTCTACTTTATTTCACTACTGTTCTTCCTTTTGTAAGCATATTTGACGTTTGAAACAAGAATTAGCTAATAGAGATGTCATTTGCAGTAGCTCACTCTTTACAAATTCCAATTGGTTTAATTTGCATTTGACAAGGACAAATCACTAAATGATGGTTTGGTACAGGCTCAAGCATCACTTAAGTGGGATGATAAGGTATATTCAGATTTATCCTTTACAATATGTAAAGGCATTTAATATAGCCTTTTTAACTGTGCTGCACTCTTGCCTGTATGAGTCTTTTTTTTCCAAAAGAACCTTCTGTTTTCCAGAAAATAATTTAGAAAAAGTTGTTGGTCCTTTTGCTTACCTACAATCAGTAAAGGAGTTTCTCCTCCTTTTCCTTTCTGTATGACTAAATTTACTACTGCGGATACCACTTTAGTTGAGATTTCAATTTTTTAACAATGAATCTAGCTTAAAAAGCTGAACCAAAGGTATCCTAAATATAGTCTACGAAGAGAAATGGCACTGCTGTTGGCTAACTAGAATGACCTAATTAGTCTTAATATACTATAATTGTGTTAATCTCTACTACTATAATTGTGTTCCATTGGATTCAGAGCTAGCATTCATTCCTCGGTGCTCATTCCTCAGGTCGTTGCTCAAATGAAAGGGTGCGTGCATTAGGGGCTGCTAATCACACTGTTTATCAGAATGAAACTATGATCTTCTTTTTTTGTCAAAGATGATTTGGGCTTCTATGACCTTTAAACATGGATGGACTGCATTTGACCAGTTAACTGTTTCTCAGCAGGAAAAAAAGAATGCTTACCTATCCCAACAATTCTCGATCATCGATGCCCATTTAGGATCTGTATCGCTTGGAATGTCCAGCCTCTGATCCATGAAACCAACAGCTCCAATAACCTATAGCATGGGGGTGTCAAAGAATCAGCCAACAAGGTTGCCATAATGTTTTTTGAGTAATTTGACAAACAAACGCTTGACTTCCGGACCATAAAAACCTAATAAGTCTGAGTAAAAGATTGATTTTCATACTGAGTAAAAGATTGATTTTCATACATAATGAATAGAATTAATTGAATTATCGACCGTACTCTTTTTATGCCGAAGAGTTGTCGCTGAGTTGCCGCTGAGGACCATGATTGAGAAGGCATTTTATTTCCCTTACTAAATCTATGGATTTAGATGACTTTTATTCCCCTCATATGTCATCTAGACATTTGAAGGACAAATTGGCGTTGGATAAAAACATTGTTAGAGATAGTACGTACAACTCATGATAATTATTGGTTTCATCTTTTGCAGCCAACGGAAATGAGTTTGGAGGAAATAGAAGAGAGGTTAAGTTCCGTTAATCTGAGAGAAATTCATAGCTAAAGAGCTCTGTCTGGAAAGAGTGCCTTGAATGTTGCCAACATCCCTGTGTGTAGCACCTAAAATTCTATTTTGGGAAATGACTTCCAATAACAATTTTATTCTTTTTTTTTAAAAAAAATATATCTCTCTCTAAACTAAACACATAATGATAACTAAGAATTTGGTATTCAAAATTTATCTCTAAAACTTAAAACTAAAAGGTTGGAGCAACAAATAAAGGAGAGACTTTCAAACTATTTAATCTTTCCTTTATAAATTATACAAATAATACGCCCCTTAAAAATATAGTTGAACTAAAATAATTTATGGGACATTATGTATTAACTTCTCCTAAGCAGAAATGTAATGAAGATTATCTTTTCTAAGTGTGCATTCCAAGTTATGTTTTCTAAGTAAATAAATAAATACCATGTGTATATCCCATTATAGAAGTGTTCATCTAAATAAAATGAATAATAATATGATAAATAGTAGGGTTTAAATGTCCATTAGGGTTATGTTTGATTTTTGGAGAACTGAAAATCCAAAATAAAAAAATTTACTTTGGTTTGAATACATAAAATCTGGAATAAAAAAAAACAACAAAACAAAACAGAAAATTATAAAAGAAAAGAAAAGGGCTCACCTAAACCTCACCTGGGCCGAAATTCCCACCTTTGGCCCAGCTCCACCTCTCGTTACGCACGGCCCACCCAGCGCTTTCCCCTTTTCTTTTTGTCTCGGCCACTTCCGTGCGGGCCCCACGCAGTCAGCTCGCTCTTCCCCGCTCGGCCGTGATGAACTCCGTGGCTGCGATAAACTCGGACCGACTTCAAACGAACATCGCAAATTCCTGGGGCGCGGACTCGGGCGTTCCCCAGGGATATATTGGGATGCCCTCGACCCCTGCGCATCCTATGGCACCCCAAACCGATACCCTGTGTGCCGCCGTCGTGGTCATTTAGATGCCCTTGCGATTGGTCACAGCCATGGCCGATTCGGGCCTGTGCGAGCACCGACCTCTTGGTCTGGATGGTCGTCATGGTGGGTCGCTCGCGGCCGCCCCGTCCCATGTCGATTGCTCGTGTGGAAGCCTGGTGCTCGTCGGATCGCAGAGAGAAATTTGGAGAAAAGAAACTGAATGAGTTGAAGCCGCCACCACCGATTGGAGATTTCGCCGTTGATTCTACCTCTGCTCGGGGGAATAAAAGGCCACTAAGAGTACCTACGCATGTCCGAAGACGTTCCAGGCAAGAAGATCCTCCGGTGGCATGTGAATTGCTCACCGGAGTTTGGCGGGAGTGGCAGATCCGCACCACTGCGTGGCCGACCCTCGCGCCGTCGTAGTCTGCTGGTGAGAACTGCCTCCGCTGATCCGCCATTAACTTAGCTTTGATTAGCACCTAGCAGACTCTACAATCGAACACCAGGGGTCTGGAGCACCTGGCTCCGGCGGGTGCGCTGCTGGGCTAGAAACGCGCCGCCGCCTGGCTACGGCGTGAGGAAGAAAGCGCCTGGGACGTTAGATCCTATATGGACGGCTGAAAATAGAGCAGGGTACCCCTTCGCCATTTTATGTCCGAGCCATCAGATTTTAATCGTGTGGCTCGCGGTAGATTGGATCGTGGGCATTCGTGGGCCGTGGATCTCTGATCGTACGGTTGACGTTGCATACCGGTTTATATAGCACCCAGATCTAATCTGAACCGCAGGCTTCAGATCCAACGGCCGATATTATCCCATACCCTTTCGCATTGCTCATCTTGCAAAAGAGCCCCTCGGGTTTCGTTGAATTAACCCGCCGTCCTGTGCGGGTGTAGCCTGAAGTCTTAGGTTTATTTGCCCCGAGCCCCCTGAGCTTCTTTATATTAGTGCGCCCAGTCCAGAGAGTTATAAAATCATAGAAAATGATTTAGAAAATGATTTTTAGTGTTAAAATAAATCCAGAAACTTAATTAATTCATAACTAATTCATTTTAGCTCCAAATTGAGTCATTCCAATTCCTAAAATTTTGTAATAATATTCTCTACCATTTAGAATCACTGTTTTGACATGAACTCTGTCAGAAAATTTATTTATCATTTAATCATATTTTAATCACATTAAACCTTAGGAAAATCATAACTTGAATTCTATAACTCCAAAATTAATAATTCTTTTTCCTGTGATCTTATTTCAATATGTAGATGATTAATATGTATTTTGCATATATGTTTGGTGTAATGTTAATTTTGCCTATACCATGTATGTTTGTATTGCTACGACTAGCAGTGAGGTCACGAGTCACCTGAAGATCATCCTGGTACCTGGAATCTCAAGGCCCAGGCAAGTTGTGCCCTTGATCACTTCTTTTTACCCAGCCATGTTCTGATTAATTATAATGATCTGCATAGGTTAATTTTGATGGGACCCAATAGGTTACCCTAGTTTGTCTATCTTTATACCTTGATTACCACTGAACTTTCTGGGTAGTACTTGCTAGTGCTATATGTGGTTTTGGGTATGGAGATACACTATTCATGATTACACTTTTGTTATCAGTTGTTATTTATTGTTCATGATAAGATCATTATGTTAATTGGAACATGGAGCGACCACCCGGGAAAACAGTGCTACCACAAGGGTGGAATGGGACGCCCTTGGCTGATTAATTAGGGAAGCTAGTGGAAGACTACCTTACCCGAAAGGGGCAAGGGCAGTAGGGGAGAGGTCAGTGTAGGGAGGCCCTCGGGAGGATTTTGCTACGATGGCGGTCCTGCAAGGGATTCCTGCACTGGATCTTCCTATAAACTGTAGCGGGTTTTCGGAAGCTAGTGGAACTTTGTAAAGGCCTCGTAGTGTTACCCTGCCTCGCTTCCTTGGTAGAGGTGTATGGGATTCATGACCCCTTGGCAGATGGGTAACACGGCTTGTGGGTAAAGATGCGCAACCTCTGCAGAGTGTAAAACTGGTATACTAGCCGTGCTCACGGTCATGAGCAGCTCGGACCCTCACATGATTAAATTATGGAACTAAATTCAATTTGTCATATGCATTGCATCGTGGGTGAAGTTGATACTTTTGTTCTATTATTTAATTGGGTTGGTATTTACTTATACTTAGTAACTGCTAATAAAATTTTGACCAACTTTAAAAGCAATGCTCAGCTCTAACCATCTTCTTTGGTAAGCCTTACACTTCACGTGAGCTCCCACCTTTGGCGAGTTCATGCACATTATTCCCCACAACTTGTTGAGCGATGAACGTATGTGAGCTCACTCTTGCTGTCTCACATACACCACAGGTCAAGACCAGGTACTGCAGGATGATGCTCATGGAGGATGCTGTGATGAGTTCGTGAGTGGTCTAGGCCGTCGTCTCCCAGTCAACTTTGGGTTGCTGGACCGTTGTCTCCTTTTAATGTAATTATTTATTTTGTATAGAACTCCTGTTATATATAAAGTTGTGACATTCGATCCTGTGCCACTATACATCATATGTATGAGACTTGGTCCCAGCATACCTGGTGTTTATGTTAGCGCCCGGGCTTTCCCCTAAAATCCGGGTGTTACAGAAGTGGTATCAGAGGAATGTTGACTGTAGGACGAAACCTAGATAAAACTGGACAACCAACACTTACTTACCTTTGCTACTCTTATTCTTTTCTAAGCTTATCTTAATCTTTTCTTATCTATTTCCGCTTTACTCTGATTATTCTTATCTCTTCATTTCTAAAGACAAATGTGGATTTCACACTTTGAAATCCTGTGCCTAAAGTGACTTTAGAAATAGGAGACCCATTCTTAGGAACAAAAATCAAAACTATTTTATTACATATTTGTATGAGTGTTTGTTCTTATGATACTTGTCTGATTTGGAACTTTGTTTGAGTGTGATGGGTTGTGGAGTAATGTCCACAATTACATCTGCATATACACATAGGTATAAAGATATATTTATAAAATAACTAGACAAACTAAATTATCCTTCAATGAAGTAACTAGCCTAACAATACCCATCTTATCTTAAAATTTCTCCCTTATTCTAATAGATCCATCTCATCTTGAAAGATACTCATCTTATCTTGAAAAGATTGTATCCTAATAGATTAAACTGGTCACAAAAGATTCTATCTTATCTTTATGGATTCATCCTGTCCTAATAAGCATATTTACCTCACCCTAGTAACAACCAAGATCTAATCCAAAGTAATTAGATATTATCTAGTCTAATCTAGTTATATCCAACCTAATCCAGATTCTATCTAATCTAAATATGACCCAATCTAAAAGTGAGTTATTTAATAAGTTAGTTAGTACTAGTGAAATGGATTAGACCTCACTCCTATAAAAATAATTTAAGCTAAAGTGCTGCCCTAAATTAACTTGACCATATACATATGCAACCACCTTACCCATCTGATAGTTGCATAATCCCTCTGTGTTAACCTAATAGAGCTTCTGACCTACCTACACCGTATACCCCATCCTATCTCAAAAGATTCTGTCATATCCTAACAAGATATATCTTACCCTGATAAATCTATCTAACTTAAATTAGTCTAATCTAGATCATATCTAACCTAATATGTTCTAATCTAGTGTGAGTTACTTAATGCTAGTACCAGGATAAGGCCATACTCCTAAATCACTTAAGCCTAATTTGGAGACTTATATCAACTTGGCCATACACAACAACTCGACCTATATAACAAGTTACATAACTTACCCAATCAATAGAGTCTTAATGGATTGCATAATCTATCAACCACCACCTGACATCAAACCAAATTTTGACCTACATCATGTAGTCTATCTCAACCATACCTATCTTAACCATATTCTCTAGCCCGATAATATACCCTGACTCCTAATCAATAAGACAAGACCGAAGAATATGATCAACTTCATCAAGTAAGGATGAGCACCAACTCAAGTCTTCAAGGATCAAGTGAGATCACCAAGATGAGTCAAGATCCACAATCTTGGATGGAGTCTTTCTTTACCCCACTCTTTCTTGCCCAAACCTATATAGGCTTTAAAAGATATCCTTTATCCTGCATAATAAAGTGTCTATAACCATATATACCCATGCTATCCTAATCACATACTATGGACTAAAAAAAAATGAGGGACTCTGAAGTTTTGAATTAATTAGAAATTAAAAGCTAAATCATAAACCAATTCTTTTATATCCCTTTTCTTACAAATCTCGAGGACGAGATTATTTTTAAGGGGGGTAGGATTTGTAGCACCTAAAATTCTATTTTGGGAAATGACTTCCAATAACAATTTTATTCTTTTTTTTAAAAAAAAAAATATATCTCTCTCTAAACTAAACACATAATGATAACTAAGAATTTGGTATTCAAAATTTATCTCTAAAACTTAAAACTAAAAGGTTGGAGCAACAAATAAAGGAGAGACTTTCAAACTATTTACTCTTTCCTTTATAAATTATACAAATAATACGCCCCTTAAAAATATAGTTGAACTAAAATAATTTATGGGACATTATGTATTAACTTCTCCTAAGCAGAAATGTAATGAAGATTATCTTTTCTAAGTGTGCATTCCAAGTTATGTTTTCTAAGTAAATAAATAAATACCATGTGTATATCCCATTATAGAAGTGTTCATCTAAATAAAATGAATAATAATATGATAAATAGTAGGGTTTAAATGTCCATTAGGGTTATGTTTGATTTTTGGAGAACTGAAAATCCAAAATAAAAAAATTTACTTTGGTTTGAATACATAAAATCTGGAATAAAAAAAAACAACAAAACAAAACAGAAAATTATAAAAGAAAAGAAAAGGGCTCACCTAAACCTCACCTGGGCCGAAATTCCCACCTTTGGCCCAGCTCCACCTCTCGTTACGCACGGCCCACCCAGCGCTTTCCCCTTTTCTTTTTGTCTCGGCCACTTCCGTGCGGGCCCCACGCAGTCAGCTCGCTCTTCCCCGCTCGGCCGTGATGAACTCCGTGGCTGCGATAAACTCGGACCGACTTCAAACGAACATCGCAAATTCCTGGGGCGCGGACTCGGGCGTTCCCCAGGGATATATTGGGATGCCCTCGACCCCTGCGCATCCTATGGCACCCCAAACCGATACCCTGTGTGCCGCCGTCGTGGTCATTTAGATGCCCTTGCGATTGGTCACAGCCATGGCCGATTCGGGCCTGTGCGAGCACCGACCTCTTGGTCTGGATGGTCGTCATGGTGGGTCGCTCGCGGCCGCCCCGTCCCATGTCGATTGCTCGTGTGGAAGCCTGGTGCTCGTCGGATCGCAGAGAGAAATTTGGAGAAAAGAAACTGAATGAGTTGAAGCCGCCACCACCGATTGGAGATTTCGCCGTTGATTCTACCTCTGCTCGGGGGAATAAAAGGCCACTAAGAGTACCTACGCATGTCCGAAGACGTTCCAGGCAAGAAGATCCTCCGGTGGCATGTGAATTGCTCACCGGAGTTTGGCGGGAGTGGCAGATCCGCACCACTGCGTGGCCGACCCTCGCGCCGTCGTAGTCTGCTGGTGAGAACTGCCTCCGCTGATCCGCCATTAACTTAGCTTTGATTAGCACCTAGCAGACTCTACAATCGAACACCAGGGGTCTGGAGCACCTGGCTCCGGCGGGTGCGCTGCTGGGCTAGAAACGCGCCGCCGCCTAGCTACGGCGTGAGGAAGAAAGCGCCTGGGACGTTAGATCCTATATGGACGGCTGAAAATAGAGCAGGGTACCCCTTCGCCATTTTATGTCCGAGCCATCAGATTTTAATCGTGTGGCTCGCGGTAGATTGGATCGTGGGCATTCGTGGGCCGTGGATCTCTGATCGTACGGTTGACGTTGCATACCGGTTTATATAGCACCCAGATCTAATCTGAACCGCAGGCTTCAGATCCAACGGCCGATATTATCCCATACCCTTTCGCATTGCTCATCTTGCAAAAGAGCCCCTCGGGTTTCGTTGAATTAACCCGCCGTCCTGTGCGGGTGTAGCCTGAAGTCTTAGGTTTATTTGCCCCGAGCCCCCTGAGCTTCTTTATATTAGTGCGCCCAGTCCAGAGAGTTATAAAATCATAGAAAATGATTTAGAAAATGATTTTTAGTGTTAAAATAAATCCAGAAACTTAATTAATTCATAACTAATTCATTTTTAGCTCCAAATTGAGTCATTCCAATTCCTAAAATTTTATAATAATATTCTCTACCATTTAGAATCACTGTTTTGACATGAACTCTGTCAGAAAATTTATTTATCATTTAATCATATTTTAATCACATTAAACCTTAGGAAAATCATAACTTGAATTCTATAACTCCAAAATTAATAATTCTTTTTCCTGTGATCTTATTTCAATATGTAGATGATTAATATGTATTTTGCATATATGTTTGGTGTAATGTTAATTTTGCCTATACCATGTATGTTTGTATTGCTACGACTAGCAGTGAGGTCACGAGTCACCTGAAGATCATCCTGGTACCTGGAATCTCAAGGCCCAGGCAAGTTGTGCCCTTGATCACTTCTTTTTACCCAGCCATGTTCTGATTAATTATAATGATCTGCATAGGTTAATTTTGATGGGACCCAATAGGTTACCCTAGTTTGTCTATCTTTATACCTTGATTACCACTGAACTTTCTGGGTAGTACTTGCTAGTGCTATATGTGGTTTTGGGTATGGAGATACACTATTCATGATTACACTTTTGTTATCAGTTGTTATTTATTGTTCATGATAAGATCATTATGTTAATTGGAACATGGAGCGACCACCCGGGAAAACAGTGCTACCACAAGGGTGGAATGGGACGCCCTTGGCTGATTAATTAGGGAAGCTAGTGGAAGACTACCTTACCCGAAAGGGGCAAGGGCAGTAGGGGAGAGGTCAGTGTAGGGAGGCCCTCGGGAGGATTTTGCTACGATGGCGGTCCTGCAAGGGATTCCTGCACTGGATCTTCCTATAAACTGTAGCGGGTTTTCGGAAGCTAGTGGAACTTTGTAAAGGCCTCGTAGTGTTACCCTGCCTCGCTTCCTTGGTAGAGGTGTATGGGATTCATGACCCCTTGGCAGATGGGTAACACGGCTTGTGGGTAAAGATGCGCAACCTCTGCAGAGTGTAAAACTGGTATACTAGCCGTGCTCACGGTCATGAGCAGCTCGGACCCTCACATGATTAAATTATGGAACTAAATTCAATTTGTCATATGCATTGCATCGTGGGTGAAGTTGATACTTTTGTTCTATTATTTAATTGGGTTGGTATTTACTTATACTTAGTAACTGCTAATAAAATTTTGACCAACTTTAAAAGCAATGCTCAGCTCTAACCATCTTCTTTGGTAAGCCTTACACTTCACGTGAGCTCCCACCTTTGGCGAGTTCATGCACATTATTCCCCACAACTTGTTGAGCGATGAACGTATGTGAGCTCACTCTTGCTGTCTCACATACACCACAGGTCAAGACCAGGTACTGCAGGATGATGCTCATGGAGGATGCTGTGATGAGTTCGTGAGTGGTCTAGGCCGTCGTCTCCCAGTCAACTTTGGGTTGCTGGACCGTTGTCTCCTTTTAATGTAATTATTTATTTTGTATAGAACTCCTGTTATATATAAAGTTGTGACATTCGATCCTGTGCCACTATACATCATATGTATGAGACTTGGTCCCAGCATACCTGGTGTTTATGTTAGCGCCCGGGCTTTCCCCTAAAATCCGGGTGTTACAGAAGTGGTATCAGAGGAATGTTGACTGTAGGACGAAACCTAGATAAAACTGGACAACCAACACTTACTTACCTTTGCTACTCTTATTCTTTTCTAAGCTTATCTTAATCTTTTCTTATCTATTTCCGCTTTACTCTGATTATTCTTATCTCTTCATTTCTAAAGACAAATGTGGATTTCACACTTTGAAATCCTGTGCCTAAAGTGACTTTAGAAATAGGAGACCCATTCTTAGGAACAAAAATCAAAACTATTTTATTACATATTTGTATGAGTGTTTGTTCTTATGATACTTGTCTGATTTGGAACTTTGTTTGAGTGTGATGGGTTGTGGAGTAATGTCCACAATTACATCTGCATATACACATAGGTATAAAGATATATTTATAAAATAACTAGACAAACTAAATTATCCTTCAATGAAGTAACTAGCCTAACAATACCCATCTTATCTTAAAATTTCTCCCTTATTCTAATAGATCCATCTCATCTTGAAAGATACTCATCTTATCTTGAAAAGATTGTATCCTAATAGATTAAACTGGTCACAAAAGATTCTATCTTATCTTTATGGATTCATCCTGTCCTAATAAGCATATTTACCTCACCCTAGTAACAACCAAGATCTAATCCAAAGTAATTAGATATTATCTAGTCTAATCTAGTTATATCCAACCTAATCCAGATTCTATCTAATCTAAATATGACCCAATCTAAAAGTGAGTTATTTAATAAGTTAGTTAGTACTAGTGAAATGGATTAGACCTCACTCCTATAAAAATAATTTAAGCTAAAGTGCTGCCCTAAATTAACTTGACCATATACATATGCAACCACCTTACCCATCTGATAGTTGCATAATCCCTCTGTGTTAACCTAATAGAGCTTCTGACCTACCTACACCGTATACCCCATCCTATCTCAAAAGATTCTGTCATATCCTAACAAGATATATCTTACCCTGATAAATCTATCTAACTTAAATTAGTCTAATCTAGATCATATCTAACCTAATATGTTCTAATCTAGTGTGAGTTACTTAATGCTAGTACCAGGATAAGGCCATACTCCTAAATCACTTAAGCCTAATTTGGAGACTTATATCAACTTGGCCATACACAACAACTCGACCTATATAACAAGTTACATAACTTACCCAATCAATAGAGTCTTAATGGATTGCATAATCTATCAACCACCACCTGACATCAAACCAAATTTTGACCTACATCATGTAGTCTATCTCAACCATACCTATCTTAACCATATTCTCTAGCCCGATAATATACCCTGACTCCTAATCAATAAGACAAGACCGAAGAATATGATCAACTTCATCAAGTAAGGATGAGCACCAACTCAAGTCTTCAAGGATCAAGTGAGATCACCAAGATGAGTCAAGATCCACAATCTTGGATGGAGTCTTTCTTTACCCCACTCTTTCTTGCCCAAACCTATATAGGCTTTAAAAGATATCCTTTATCCTGCATAATAAAGTGTCTATAACCATATATACCCATGCTATCCTAATCACATACTATGGACTAAAAAAAAATGAGGGACTCTGAAGTTTTGAATTAATTAGAAATTAAAAGCTAAATCATAAACCAATTCTTTTATATCCCTTTTCTTACAAATCTCGAGGACGAGATTATTTTTAAGGGGGGTAGGATTTGTAGCACCTAAAATTCTATTTTGGGAAATGACTTCCAATAACAATTTTATTCTTTTTTTTAAAAAAAAAAATATATCTCTCTCTAAACTAAACACATAATGATAACTAAGAATTTGGTATTCAAAATTTATCTCTAAAACTTAAAACTAAAAGGTTGGAGCAACAAATAAAGGAGAGACTTTCAAACTATTTACTCTTTCCTTTATAAATTATACAAATAATACGCCCCTTAAAAATATAGTTGAACTAAAATAATTTATGGGACATTATGTATTAACTTCTCCTAAGCAGAAATGTAATGAAGATTATCTTTTCTAAGTGTGCATTCCAAGTTATGTTTTCTAAGTAAATAAATAAATACCATGTGTATATCCCATTATAGAAGTGTTCATCTAAATAAAATGAATAATAATATGATAAATAGTAGGGTTTAAATGTCCATTAGGGTTATGTTTGATTTTTGGAGAACTGAAAATCCAAAATAAAAAAATTTACTTTGGTTTGAATACATAAAATCTGGAATAAAAAAAAACAACAAAACAAAACAGAAAATTATAAAAGAAAAGAAAAGGGCTCACCTAAACCTCACCTGGGCCGAAATTCCCACCTTTGGCCCAGCTCCACCTCTCGTTACGCACGGCCCACCCAGCGCTTTCCCCTTTTCTTTTTGTCTCGGCCACTTCCGTGCGGGCCCCACGCAGTCAGCTCGCTCTTCCCCGCTCGGCCGTGATGAACTCCGTGGCTGCGATAAACTCGGACCGACTTCAAACGAACATCGCAAATTCCTGGGGCGCGGACTCGGGCGTTCCCCAGGGATATATTGGGATGCCCTCGACCCCTGCGCATCCTATGGCACCCCAAACCGATACCCTGTGTGCCGCCGTCGTGGTCATTTAGATGCCCTTGCGATTGGTCACAGCCATGGCCGATTCGGGCCTGTGCGAGCACCGACCTCTTGGTCTGGATGGTCGTCATGGTGGGTCGCTCGCGGCCGCCCCGTCCCATGTCGATTGCTCGTGTGGAAGCCTGGTGCTCGTCGGATCGCAGAGAGAAATTTGGAGAAAAGAAACTGAATGAGTTGAAGCCGCCACCACCGATTGGAGATTTCGCCGTTGATTCTACCTCTGCTCGGGGGAATAAAAGGCCACTAAGAGTACCTACGCATGTCCGAAGACGTTCCAGGCAAGAAGATCCTCCGGTGGCATGTGAATTGCTCACCGGAGTTTGGCGGGAGTGGCAGATCCGCACCACTGCGTGGCCGACCCTCGCGCCGTCGTAGTCTGCTGGTGAGAACTGCCTCCGCTGATCCGCCATTAACTTAGCTTTGATTAGCACCTAGCAGACTCTACAATCGAACACCAGGGGTCTGGAGCACCTGGCTCCGGCGGGTGCGCTGCTGGGCTAGAAACGCGCCGCCGCCTAGCTACGGCGTGAGGAAGAAAGCGCCTGGGACGTTAGATCCTATATGGACGGCTGAAAATAGAGCAGGGTACCCCTTCGCCATTTTATGTCCGAGCCATCAGATTTTAATCGTGTGGCTCGCGGTAGATTGGATCGTGGGCATTCGTGGGCCGTGGATCTCTGATCGTACGGTTGACGTTGCATACCGGTTTATATAGCACCCAGATCTAATCTGAACCGCAGGCTTCAGATCCAACGGCCGATATTATCCCATACCCTTTCGCATTGCTCATCTTGCAAAAGAGCCCCTCGGGTTTCGTTGAATTAACCCGCCGTCCTGTGCGGGTGTAGCCTGAAGTCTTAGGTTTATTTGCCCCGAGCCCCCTGAGCTTCTTTATATTAGTGCGCCCAGTCCAGAGAGTTATAAAATCATAGAAAATGATTTAGAAAATGATTTTTAGTGTTAAAATAAATCCAGAAACTTAATTAATTCATAACTAATTCATTTTTAGCTCCAAATTGAGTCATTCCAATTCCTAAAATTTTGTAATAATATTCTCTACCATTTAGAATCACTGTTTTGACATGAACTCTGTCAGAAAATTTATTTATCATTTAATCATATTTTAATCACATTAAACCTTAGGAAAATCATAACTTGAATTCTATAACTCCAAAATTAATAATTCTTTTTCCTGTGATCTTATTTCAATATGTAGATGATTAATATGTATTTTGCATATATGTTTGGTGTAATGTTAATTTTGCCTATACCATGTATGTTTGTATTGCTACGACTAGCAGTGAGGTCACGAGTCACCTGAAGATCATCCTGGTACCTGGAATCTCAAGGCCCAGGCAAGTTGTGCCCTTGATCACTTCTTTTTACCCAGCCATGTTCTGATTAATTATAATGATCTGCATAGGTTAATTTTGATGGGACCCAATAGGTTACCCTAGTTTGTCTATCTTTATACCTTGATTACCACTGAACTTTCTGGGTAGTACTTGCTAGTGCTATATGTGGTTTTGGGTATGGAGATACACTATTCATGATTACACTTTTGTTATCAGTTGTTATTTATTGTTCATGATAAGATCATTATGTTAATTGGAACATGGAGCGACCACCCGGAAAAACAGTGCTACCACAAGGGTGGAATGGGACGCCCTTGGCTGATTAATTAGGGAAGCTAGTGGAAGACTACCTTACCCGAAAGGGGCAAGGGCAGTAGGGGAGAGGTCAGTGTAGGGAGGCCCTCGGGAGGATTTTGCTGCGATGGCGGTCCTGCAAGGGATTCCTGCACTGGATCTTCCTATAAACTGTAGCGGGTTTTCGGAAGCTAGTGGAACTTTGTAAAGGCCTCGTAGTGTTACCCTGCCTCGCTTCCTTGGTAGAGGTGTATGGGATTCATGACCCCTTGGCAGATGGGTAACACGGCTTGTGGGTAAAGATGCGCAACCTCTGCAGAGTGTAAAACTGGTATACTAGCCGTGCTCACGGTCATGAGCAGCTCGGACCCTCACATGATTAAATTATGGAACTAAATTCAATTTGTCATATGCATTGCATCGTGGGTGAAGTTGATACTTTTGTTCTATTATTTAATTGGGTTGGTATTTACTTATACTTAGTAACTGCTAATAAAATTTTGACCAACTTTAAAAGCAATGCTCAGCTCTAACCATCTTCTTTGGTAAGCCTTACACTTCACGTGAGCTCCCACCTTTGGCGAGTTCATGCACATTATTCCCCACAACTTGTTGAGCGATGAACGTATGTGAGCTCACTCTTGCTGTCTCACATACACCACAGGTCAAGACCAGGTACTGCAGGATGATGCTCATGGAGGATGCTGTGATGAGTTCGTGAGTGGTCTAGGCCGTCGTCTCCCAGTCAACTTTGGGTTGCTGGACCGTTGTCTCCTTTTAATGTAATTATTTATTTTGTATAGAACTCCTGTTATATATAAAGTTGTGACATTCGATCCTGTGCCACTATACATCATATGTATGAGACTTGGTCCCAGCATACCTGGTGTTTATGTTAGCGCCCGGGCTTTGGACCCCTAAAATCCGGGTGTTACACTGTGTCGTCTATCCTGTAAATTTTGTCTATTTGTTTGATTTCGAAGAATTAACTTGAATCACTTCTATTTTTCAGATCACTCTAAACGGAGGAGCATGCTTGTGGCTGCACTTATGGGTATCATCAATTCAAACTGTGATAATGCAGACTACTCATCGTTTCAGCCATTACTGCCTGCAGATGCTGATATAAGAGACAGTGGCCAATGCCCCCCTCTCACCAAAGGCCATCTCAACGGACGCCATGGACACACAGTAAGATGCTTTTATCCTTGCTTTCTATACTCAATCTGTAGAATTGAGAAAGTGTTGTCTTTGTTGATGAAAATGTGCAAGAAAGTGTAGCAATGATTCTTCGGGATAGCCTTAATCGGATGACTAGAAGGTGAGCAAAATGTCAGTATCTTTGGATTTATTTGGGCATATGTGATCGATATATACTGATCATTTTGTGTTATACAGGCAGCTCGTCAAGAAAATTACACAAAGGAAGAAGAAATATACTTGATGTATGAACTTTGTGTCAGCTATGTATTCAGTTATGTATGAACTTGGGGTCTGTTATGTATTCAACTATGTATTCAGTTATGTATGAATTTGGGGTCAACTGTATTGATCACTTGATGTATGAACAAAATGGCAGCTATGTATGAACTTGATGTCCACCTATGTATGAATAAGATGCCAGTTATTTGTTTCATCTATGTGATCAGTCCCATTTTGTGTGTGTGTGCGGAATCAGAGAGCTATATTGTGTGAATTGTTGTATGTGTTCTAGACTGGGAACTGCATCTTAGTGAACTTCATCTTAGTGAACTGGGAATAGCATGGTTGAGCACTGAGAACAACATGGTCTATACTATGTTTCTTCGTGTGGTTGATTGATCCACTGATCCTTAATTTATACAACATGGCAACCACTGGGACTGAACAAATTTGTCTGCACACACTGCGTTTAACTGAAGCATGCTGCCTTGCCATTCTAATGCATAAGGTAGATTGATTCACTGATCCTTCTAATTCAGACAACGATTCTTCCGAGTTGTCTGGTTGTGTATTGCAGACAATGTTTCCTTGATTTTTTTGCAGGGATCTTACTTCAAATACACAACATAAAAAAACAATTCCAGGAGCATTGCTTTTTGTTCAGACAACAAGTAGGAAAACAAACCCATTGCTTTATGAGCTCTTCCTAAATATGAAGTGATTGTAAGTGGTATTTCACTACAAAAACAAGAAGCATAGATGGAGAGATTTGTTTATAGAAACATCCACTTTTAGAAGGTGTTTGGTTCCTCTGACTAAAGTTTAATTTGTGTCACATCAAATATTTAAATATCATTATAAGTATTAAATATATCTTCACACTTTTGTGAATTGATTTAAGGGTGTCATTGTATTTTCCCAATTTATCTATCAGTCTGTTACACAAATTCGTTATCTCCCTTTATTTTAATTGAGTCAACTATGTCTATCTTCACACTTTTGTGAATTGATTTAAGGGTATCACTATTTTTCTCAATTCATCTATCAGGCTGCTACATAAATTCCTGACCTCTCTTTATTTTAATTGTGAATTGATTTAAGGGTAAGTTGCATTCCTCATCATTTTTTAACATAATTCTCTCAGTCACTTTGTTGATTTTTCCTGCTACTGTTCTCACATTTTGCTCGACCTTTCACTTTCCAGTATGAAGCAAAGCTCTTGCCTGGCTTGATCTATCGAATGAAACAGCCAAAAATCGTGCTGCTGATTTTTGTTTCTGGCAAGATTGTTCTAACAAGAGCTAAGGTTAGCAGTCGTTTCTTGAGTCCATTATCATTAGAGTACATCTCAGTTTTTTTCTGATCGTGTTAGAGTATATCTAACCTTTTCTCTTTCCAGATGAGAGATGAGACATTGCTTTTGAAATTATCTATCCAGTCCTCATAAAGTCATAAAAGTCTAGCAATGCTAAATACATGGTAATTGCTAATGGGCAAGAATAATTAGGGCATGTTGTTCAAGTGTGTGCCCAGTTGTTGTCCCCCTTTTATCGTTTTGTTTCCTGATTTCAATGATACCATTACCTGGGATGCTCACAAGACTTATATAATATACTATCCTTCTATAGAATCAATGTGTTGATTAATATTCGCTATATATTTATTATTGTTTATTTTTTATCAATGACAAAGCACATGTACAATCTTATATATCTTTTAAGATATGTAAACGTCCACTTTTGGTGATGCTAATAAAAGTATAAAATAACATATAATGTTTTTGCATATCAATGTATTTTATCACTATTTGAATTGCGCACAAATTTTATGTCATTAGTGTTAATTTGTGAGATATGGGATTGATGATATATATGTTGTTAGTTTCCATGTAATCATTGCGCACTAATATTTATCGAATAATTTATACGCCGTCGCAACGCACGGGCATATACCTAGTAATATACTAAAAACTGAAGTACACCATTTAAAATGTTAAAAATATTTATATCATAAATAAATGACTGTGTTAATCTTACAGTACTAATGACAAAGACAACAAAAAATAAAAAATGGACAACAAAAAAACGAATTATTGACAAAGGCAAAAGATATTGAAAGCCCACCGTGGAGCTCGAACCCACAACCTTAAGGTTAAAAATCTTCTACTCTACCAACTAAGCTAAATGCACTTTGTTATTATATATCCAAGCTCAGCGCCATAGATCTTGGCGCCGAGCTCGGTGCCACGTCGGCGCTATGTTGTCTGGATTGTGCTAGCGCAGCACGTATCTCGGCGTCATAGGCTATGACGCCGAACAAATGGTCTAAAAATGACATTAAATTTTTTAAGGTTTAAACGTGAAATTTGTTTAGAGAAAGAGACAAAATACAAAAATTCGGGCAATTTTTGCGTGTAGGTGTTTTTTCCCCTCTGATGAAGCATACAACCCTGTGGTCTGGAATGTCCCCTTGGACTATCTTAAAGTGTTTTCCTTTTTGACGATATTTTTCTCGTAGCCAATCAAAAGATGCACGGGCCCAATCTGAGAACCCTAGCAAAGCCAGCCCGTCAATTTCCATCCCCTTCGCCCGCCCGCCCAACCACCATGTCTCGACGCGGGGCAATGCCATCCACCGCCCCGCGCGCGCGGCTCTCGCCGCCGGCACCCGCCTCCCACCCGCCGCGGAAACGTGGTCGCTCTCCATCGGCTCCTGGAAGCACGGCGTCGTGGCGCGCGTCCGCCGAGAACACCGTGCCCCTCTACCACCGCCGCCGCTGGCACAACCCGGAGCGTGCCCCTGGTCGCGTCTGGCAGCGGTTCCGTGCGCCCCAGCCTGCCTTACTCTCCTCCAGGCTTTGGATTTGCTCGGAGGACGCCTCGACCTCCTCCTCTGGAGGTATTCGTCGCGCTTAGTTATCTGACATCGCTTAAATTTAGGAGAAAATAGTTCCCAGTTGCCATTGCTCACCATATGTTTGTCTATATGCCTTAGTATGCTTGCGGTGTTGCTTCCCCCCTTTTTTTCATGGTTGGTTCAGTTCTTGTGCTTTGCTTTCATAGATGCCTGCACTATCATGTCATACAACATCTTGGCTGATTACAATGCTCGGAATCATCCTGACCTTTATTTGGATGCCCCCTGGGATGCAATGAGGTGGGATTCAAGGAGGCGACTTATTATTCGTGAAATTAGGCACTGGGATCCTGACGTAGTGTGTCTTCAAGTAAGAATCCAGTCTCATTGATAGTGATGACATTCACACACTGTACTCTGTAACACTTTGTTATCTGGAAGCTAGGAGGTGGATAGGTTTCAGGACATTGCTGCAGGAATGAAGAGCAGAGGGTACGAAGGTATATTTAAGGTACATCACTTCCTTCACAAAGACATTTCCTTTCAAATATTTTAATGTTTCAGTTGTTAAGTGATAGTTCGTGATCATCAGAGGCGTACTGGAGATACTAGAGATGGATGTGCCATATTTTGGAAGTCAAAACAGTATGGATGATGCATTGCCCTTTATTATATTCATTCATCCGAATAAAATGGTATTTTCATTTCATCTTTTGTTTTTCAAATGTAGGTTACATCTGGTTGAGGAAGATAGTATTGACTTTAGTGAATTCAATCTTCGAAATAATGTTGCTCAAATATGTGTTTTTGAGGTACCTGAAGTAGCACTAGTTAGTTCAATGAATAATTCCATATGATTGTACATTTTCTAAACAAAATCATAGAAAAAATCATGTTCATTGTAAAGTACAGAAACTGTCCACTAATTATTATAAGCTGTAAAATCTGGTATTATTCTGTAGCTCTCTTCATCCATTTACAGCTAAGTAACCAGTGTTTCATTGCTGTTATATTGCACGTAATTTCTGAATGTTTGTTTCCTATTTATTTTTCAGCTTAATGGAACACACAAATTTGTACTCGGGAATATTCATGTTTTGTTTAATCCAAAGCGCGGTGATGTAAAACTGGGCCAGGTATTAACCTTAGCTCATTTATTTGCCATGTGTATTCTTTGTACACATGTGAATTCATATGGACATGGTCATTTGCTGATGGCATGCTGCAAACAGATTTTTTTTAACGTAATGGCAGGAGCTCTGCCTCTCAATTAAGAAGAATGGAATTGACCAACTTTTTAAGCAAAACCGGGCCCAAAACCTACACAGAGTGCACAGCAGAGAAGCCGGCGGAAGCCCCCCACAAACTCGGTCGGGGAGGGAAAGACCGTCTTCCCGATATTATATTAAGAAGAGACCGAAACATGGTACCGTCCGACAAAATCCCCGAACCCTGGCCCCCCATCACTAGCGGGCCATCACCGCCCACTCTGCAACGACCCAATCGGAGGGTGGCGCGCAGGACGTAACCCGGGAACGGGCGGGGCACAGCAAGGTTTTTTTTAACCAAGCCAGAAATTTGCCCTCGAGGGGGATCGAACCCAGGACCTAAAGGTGATACTTGGAAGCCTTAACCATTACGCTAGAGGCCCTTTCGCGAAGGTCCCCGCAAACAACCTAGACAACGACAGCCCCCCCCAAACCCCATTTAGAGTCATCATTGCTGAGCTCAACACAAGGAACGAGCAACTCCGACTTCCCAAGACGGCCTGCACACGACCAAAGGAACTCTACGATGCCTACACCCAACAATGACACACAAGGAGGAAGACTGCGGCGCGCCATCGTTGCCAAGACTCGACACGCTCCACGCGAGGCAGCTCCGATTCTTCACCACGAGCAAGGGTCCACATCGCCGAACACCGGGAGCAAGCAGACACCAACAGCAACAAAGGCCCAAGCACCACCAAGCTAAGTGGAGCGACGAAAAGCCTCCATACCACTGACAACCATGCAAACTGAAGGTCTTCTGGGCAGCGCCTTCAAGGAGAAATGACGTCGAAACGCCGTTGCCACCTGCCTAGAACCAACCAAGCAAAGTTTCCTTCGAAGACCCAGTAGAGCAACGGAGATCACCAGAACCAAGGAGAAACCTGCAGGAACAGCCACACCGATGTCACCCTGCCAAGCCGCCGCGCGTTGCCACCTTTTGCCATCCACTGACGCACCAACCCAGTAGGCCCCAACCTTCAGAGTCCCGACGCCGACCGTGCAGCCAGCGAGAAACCTCAAAAAGTCCGAGGCAAGGATTCCCAAACGAAGCACGAGGGGTCCAAGGACGGCACCCTCAATAGGGTAGGAGTGGCGCCCGTAGGCGTCACCGCCGTCCTCCCGCAAGCGGGCATGGCTTTCGCCGGAGGACCTCTCACCCCATGACCCAGTGCATAGAACCAGCTGGCCTTGTCCACAGCACCGACCAAAAGGGAGGTGGAGAGATGGATCTAGTCGAGGAGCCTCAAGATCTGGCCTCCAGTCGACCGAGGAGCGTGGACCGAAGTCGTGACGCCGGGAATTGCCAAGGCCGCCGGCCCACGACCCACCACCAGCAGTCGCGCCACCTCGAACTCGTCATTGGCATCCGCAGGACCACCGCCAGGCCGAGGCCCACGCGGCCACGAGCACGGGCAAGCTGTGCACCCGCCGCCGCAAGCCAGCAGCACGCGCAGGCACCGATGCGGGCCAGTAGCACGAGCGAGCAGGCGCCGCCGCCATAGGCTAGCCACGCGAGCGCGCGGGCACCGCCGCCGCGGGCTAGCTGGCATGGTCGCACCGCCATGCCACCCACCCATGCCGGTGCCGGAGGAGCGGGGATGGGGAGGTGCGGAGCGAGGGGTAGCATTTCCCCGCCGCCGCCGTCCTTGTGGCATGCGAGAAGCGACGTGGCCCTGCTTTGGCAGCGGCGAGGCCAAGGCAAGGTGGAGGGGCAGAGGAGGCGGCGGCTAGGGTTTGCTGCTTGAGCCACCCGAGCAGGGGCGACGCAAGCGTTGCAGCTGCAAACAGAATTTATAGTTTTGACATTTCTGGTTAAAATTAGCTAATTTCGGTTTCACCACCCTTGAACTTTATCCAATTTGTTTTTCTCCATTTTGATTCTCCCTGCAGATTCGCATGCTACTTGAGAATGCAAATGCTCTTGCTGAAAAATGGGATAAAATTCCCATCGTGCTTGCCGGTGATTTCAACAGCACACCTGATGTATAGCTTTGTTGCTTCTTGACACATGATTTTTTATATTACAAGAAAACTATGTGTAGCAAGTTTTTTGTTACACAACTGCGATACAAACACAACAATATTCAGAAGTGATATACTATAAATTAGTTGTATGTCCATGGTAGTGTGGTGCGAACAGGCCATCTTGAGTTTCTTATGATATCTAATTTGAAGAAAGTAGGTGCCTTTTGATATGTTACTCACATTTTTTATTTCTTCTGTTATTTGTTTTCTTATTTTATGAGAGCAGAGTGCTATCTACAAGTTCTTGTCGACAATGAAGGTAGAGTGATGCCTTAGAACTTGAGGAAATTATAGTTATCCCTAGTTATTACAAATTTAACCGACAGTGAAATTGCATTTGTTTTTGTGTAACCAGCTGAACATTTCTTTGCACGATAGAAGGCATTTATCTGGACTTGATAGCACTGAATTTGGGTATGAGCTTTGTAGGTCAGTAGTCTTTTTTGTCGTATCACTAACTATAACCTAGTACATGTCTTCTTTTACTTTAGTGAAGACTTATCCTGATATTTCTCATAGCCTGCTCAAGTATCAATGGACTGATGAAGAAGTGAGAAATGCCACAGGGTATTCAAATGTCATGGTGGCTGAACATCCACTGAAGCTCAGTAGTTCATATGCCATGTTAAAGGTACTAGTTTGTAACTTTAATTGGGAGCACAACGACTTTTGACATTTAGATTAAGGCTTCATTTGAAACTATGTTGCCCGTTATTCTAGGGAAATTCAAACAATAGGGGTCTTCATGGTGAACCCTTGGCAACTTCCTACCACAAGAAGTTTCTTGGAACTGTTGATTACCTGTGGTATGCCTCTAAATGTTTGCCTGCTTGTTGTATGTATACACAACGTGACTGACATTCTTTGTCCAAGGCACACTCATGGAATTGAATGCTCCAGAGTTTTGGACACGTTACCTATTAGTGTTTTGAAGAGAACGAGGGGTCTTCCAACCAGGGTAATACTGCATCTGTCTTTCTCCATAGTATTTAAATGAATCCTTTTGTACAACAGCTTGTTTACATAAGGATAGTATGGCCATTTTTCATCTCCTCCATCCATCTCTGTTAACCAGTCCTAGTGAATGATTAATCTTCGCCAACATGTTTATGCATCTACTGGGGTTCTTGGACTTCATCACTTAAGGTCTTGGGTAATTCTTTTCATTAAATCTTTGTTAGATATTTGTCTTCATATGTAGTCTTCGTGGATGAAGCTTCGCACATGTAGTCTTTGTAGATGAGGCTCTGTGTGTCCTTTTGCTGTAGGAACTTCGGGCGAATTCTTCATGTTTGGAAAGTTCTCATTTCTGATTGCTTTAACTGACGCAATGTCAATTCTGCAAGCTCATGTTGATAACAAATGCGTGTTAGTTAATTACAGATTATCGAGGGACGTGTTTACTTGTGGTGAAATCGAAATCCTCAACAGTGAAACAACATCTTAATCTTAATCTTTGCTGATCCTGAATGTACTATCTCTGTAACTGCTATTGTGCCATAATTTTTTTTCAGGAAATTGGCAGTGATCATTTGCCCATTGTTGCTGAATTTGCTTTCACGGAATCAGTTGAAGATGATTCCGATGAAGATCGTGAAACTGAGCAAGATGACGAATCTGAGTAAGAAATGAGCGAAGCGCAATACTTATTTTTCTCCTCAGACAGCGAGTCCCGTTGAAGTGACTGGAGTGATTCAGCATTTCAGTTGGTTAAAAAGGTTTGAGGTAAGTTATTCAAGAACAGGGAGTATGGTGCACCAGAGACTACATTGCATCTTTCATGGTCCATAAACAGAATATCTCCGGCTTCATTGCACAATGAATTTCTCGGTATCTTTGCCCGTGTACTGTGTGGGATCCTGCTGTTCACAGAATCAAGTATCACATTGAGCAGAATCAAGTACCACATTGAGCAGAATCAAGTACGTGCTTCTGTGTGAAAGGCAGGATTGCAACGAAGTGCTCTCTGCAAGTTTGTACGAACTAATTAGTACTTACGAAGAACCGTCAATTTAGTGGACATATTTATTCCGTATCAGATTGTTAACTACAATTTTTAAAGAACTGGCAAACGGCCCTGTCCCATTTTCCATTAAAAAATATAGAAAACACTGTTGACGCTTTTTTGGAGCGCCAATCACTCAACAAGAACCGTGGCGGTGCACTCTGCACAGGGGCGGACGGTCCGCGCGCAGGGCCGGACGGTCCGCGGCCTGGTGCGGGGCGCGGTGGTGCTCTCTGCGCAAGGGCGGACTGTCCGCGGCCTGGGGCCGGACGGTCCGCGACCTGATGCGCGGCTGGGGCTTCTGCCTGACGGCCGGACGGTCCGCGCCCTGGGGCCGGACGGTCCGCGCGTACGCAGGAACGGCGGGAGATCGCCGACGGCGCCTGGATCTCGCTCCCGGGAGGGACCCCGTCGGGGAGTAGAGATCCTAGGTTGTGTCTAGGCTCGGGCCGGCCGACCTAGACTCCTCTAATCGACGTAGAGCCGAAGAGAGACGAAGAATTTGGGGATCGAGAGGCTAAACCTAAACTAGACTAGAACTACTCCTAAGATAAATGCGGAATAAAAGTTGTATTGATTCGATTGTTGATGATTACAAATCGGCCGTAGACCTCTCTATTTATAGAGGAGGGGGGCTGGACCCTTTACACAACTGATTCCGAGCTAATCCCGCGAATATAGCTAACAACCGTAGCACAAAACTCGGAACCCTAATCTGTTCTGCGCACGCGCGGACCGTCCGGCCCACAGGCGCGGACCGTCCGGACCGCGGACCGTCCGGCCTCAGGGCCGGACTGTCCGCCGGCTCAAAACCGGTTCGAACATATGCCCCCCTGCCTTTTGGTGGAGCTGAGCGAACTAAAAGCAACTAACTCGATGTGATCACATCGGTTTTCTTAGGCATCTTGCCACATACTAGGATGGTACTGTTTGAGGAAACGCCCATTCAAAGCCTTAGGTAAATCCTTGCCTTGTAATGTTTGCAGTAAATAAGCGTTACCAGACATCACCTGTTTCACTTTATAAGGACCCTCCCAGCTTGGCGACCATTTCCCGAACTTCCGGTCTTTATTCCTTAGAGGTAGAATGGTCTTCCACACCAAGTCTCCTACTTGGAATGATTTTGCTTTGACCTTCTTGTTGTAGGCCCTGGCTACCATGATCTTGTCCTTTTCTATTGTTCCCAAAGCTATCATCCTCTTGTCGGTCACCTCATCAATATTATCCATCATTGAATTATAATAATCAGTAGCAGTTAGATCATTTTGTCTGGCAAACCTGACAGCATTCAAACTTATTTCCACAGGTAACACTGCTTCCTGCCCATAGACAAGCTCAAAAGGAGATACTTTAGTAGCACTATGCTTAGATATTCTATGAGCCCATAAAGCTTCAGACAAAATCTTATGCCAATGTCTAGGATTATCAGATACCTTTTTCTTTATCAAATTAATCAACGTCCTATTACTAGACTCGGCCTGTCCATTGGCCTGAGCATAATATGGAGACGAATTAAGCAGCTTAATTCTGTATAATTCAGCAAATTCACGTACCTCCTTTGACATAAAAGAAGTACCTTGATCTGTAGTCAAGGTCTGGGGAATGCCGAATCTATGAATAATATGCTCAGTTATGAACTCAATTACCTCCTTGTGCGTCATGTTCTTTAGAGCAACGGCTTCAGTCCATTTGGTGAAATAGTCAGTGGCAACTAACACAAACCGATGCCCCTTTGATGACGAAGGATGAATTTCTCCAATAAAGTCTAATCCCCATCCTCTGAATGGCCAAGGCTTGATGATAGGATGTAATTCGGCTGCAGGGACCAACTGTAGGTCGCCGAATTTTTGACACACTTGGCACCCCTTGTAGTACTTGAAACAATCAGCTGTCATATTAGGCCAATAAAAACCAGACCTTCGCAACAACCACTTCATCTTTGGAGCTGATTGATGGGTACCACAAATTCCTTCATGTACTTCGGCCATGGCTAATATAGCATCATCTGGGCCCAAGCACTTAAGCAGGATATCATTAACCGTTCGGCGGTAAAGTTCATCACTCATCAACACATACTTGAAAGCTGTTCGCCGAATGTTCTTATCTGTCCTGATATTGGGATTTTGCAAATAATTAAGTATAGGTGTCCTCCAATCACTTGCATCGGCTTCATTGTCAGCCGAATTAATGAAAAGAACACTTCTGGTAACCCCGGACGGTCCGGCGTCATCACGCGGACGGTCCGCGACCTGGGAATTTGGCTTTGCACTGGTTATCAGATTTTCAGTTTTGTGAAACTTCCCTCTCTTTATCCGATAACCTGATGCATCTTGTGCCAAACCATTAGCTCTATGATTCTCAACTCTAGAGATATGCCGAATACTGAATTCGTCAAAAGAATGAATTATGCTCCAACATTTCTCAAGATAACTATTTAGAGTACCATCAAGACATTGATATTCTTCTAACACTTGTTGGACAACCAGCTGAGAATCACCAAATACCTTCACATGTTTTACTCCCATACCATTTAAAAGTTCTAAGCCGAATAAGAGAGCCTCATATTCAGCTTGATTATTAGTGCAATAAGTTTCCAATCGGCTAGAGAAGTCAAAGGAGACATTTCTTGGTGAAACAAGCACAATGCCAATTCCTTGCCCTTCATTGCAAACCGATCCATCAAAATATAAAGTCCAAGGAGTAATAATGAGGTATGACATGCCTAGTTCATGAATATCATTAACCCGATGTTCTACAATAAAATCCGCTACGACTTGGCCTTTCATAGATTTCAATGGTTCATAGGCCAAGTCATATTCTATGAGTGCATAAGCCCACTTACCAATTCTACCACTCATAATTGGGTTATGCAACATGTATTTGATTACATCGGCTTGACCAGAAACAGTGCAATGACTAGACAGTAAATAACATCTACATTTGGTGCATGCATAAAACAAGCATAAGCATAATTTTTCAATAAAAGTGTACCTTGTTTCAGCATCCACCAACCTTCGACTTAGGTATGTCACCACATGCTCCTTCCCCTCAGCGTCTTGTGTCAGAACAGCCCCAATAACCTTGTCTTCAGCTGCAATGTATAATCTGAATGGTGCTCCTACTTGCGGTGCTTTTATCACGGGAGCCGAAGACAAGTATTTTTTAATGAGATCAAATGCTTCCTGCTGCTCTGCCCCCCAAGTGAATTCAGCATCATTCTTAAGCCGAAGGATAGGGGTGAAGGCATCAATCTTCCCGGCTAGGTTAGAAATAAACCTTCGTAAATAATTTACCTTGCCGAGAAACCTCTGCACTTCGACCTTACAAGTCGGAGGCCCCACATTCCGAATAGACTTGATTCGGTCAGGGTCTATTTCTATACCATGTTCATGGATGACAAATCCTAAAAACTTACCAGCCGACACTCCAAAAGCACATTTACGTGGGTTCATTTTTAAACCATACCGACGCATTTTATCAAAGGCTTTGCGCAAATCGGCTATATGAGAACTAAACTTAGCCGATTTGACTACAATATCATCAATGTAGACTTCCACAGTGTTTCCTAACAACTCATGGAAAATCAGATTCATAGCCCTCTGATAAGTAGCACCAGCATTTTTAAGACCGAATGTCATGACAACCCATTCAAATAAACCAATAAAGCCTGGACATATAAAGGCCGTTTTAGACGCATCTTCTTTGGCCATGAAAATCTGATTATATCCGGCATTACCATCAAGAAAGCTAATAATTCTATTTCCTGATGCATTATTGATTAATGTGTCGGCTATGGGCATGGGATACTCATCTTTAGGAGTTGCTTTATTTAAATTACGAAAATCAATGCATACCCTAAGTTTACCTGACTCCTTCTTCTCCACCGGCACAATATTGGAGACCCACTCTGCGTATCTGCAAGGTCTAATAAAATTAGCTTCTAGCAGCCGGTGGATTTCGTCCTTGATTCGTGGGAGAAGATCTGGACGAAACGTTCTAGCTTTCTGCTTGAAAGGTCTGAAACCAGACTTAATGGGCAGCCGATGTTCGACAATCTCTCGGCTTAGTCCAGGCATTTCAGTGTAATTCCAAGCAAAACAATCTGAATATTCCTTCAATAGACCGATCATCTCATTTCTAGAATCGGTCTCCAGGGTCTTGTTTACAAAAGTCGGCCTTAGAGTTTTGCCATCTCCTATGTCAATCTCTTCCAAAGGATCGGCCGATGTAAACCCCTGTCCTAGTTTATCAAGATCTCTGAATTCTTCTATCATGTCCCCCACAGAGGAATCAGATGATCTTTGTGCGATGGCGGACTTTCCGGTTTTGGGGACCGGATCATCCGTAATACTATCTTTTCGTTGTGGTAGATGTTCGGTCTTAGAGTCCGAACTGTTCTGTGATAGATCAGACCATCCGGCTTTGAGGGCCGAATTGTCCGTGATCAAAGACTCATGAACTTTGTGTGTATTCATCGTTTAAACTTTATTTAGGATTCAGCCGATTCTCCATCGGCTCTAGCATTACAGGAATGAAACCTTTCTTATCTATACTTATGAACTGATAATCAGAAAAATCTACCCCTGTGAGACATGTAGCAGTCTCATAAGTCCAGAGTACAGGGGCATCGGCCACAGCGATGCAGGCCGATACATCAGCATGTACTTGTTCTACTTCATCGCCTACCCATTGTATTAGCATTTGATGTAACGTAGAAGGTACACATTGATTGGCATGAATCCAATCTCTGCCTAGAATTAAACTGTAATTCCCTTCTACATCAGCGACGAAGAATGCAGCAGCAAGGGTCTTAGTCCCGATGGTTAATTCAACGGACGTGACTCCCCTGGCTTTAATCGAACTATCCCCAACACCGCTGAGGGTCATGTTGGTTTTGACAAGTTCGTCATCTTGTTTACCTAATTTTCTGTATAATGAATAAGGCATTAGATTTACAGCCGCCCCTCCATCCACCAACATCTTAGCAATCGGTATTCCATCAATGTGACCGCGCACGAAGAGCGGCTTTAAATGACTTACCGATTCCTTTGGTTTAGTAAAGGCGGCTTCTTTAGGGCCAAAATCAAACTGGGCAGCAACGGGTTCATCGTCGCTAATGATAGTGCAATCGGAAGAAAATGTAATAATATTTACATCCATACCTGGGCGTTCTGGAGAAGCCTCGTAGTCGACCAGGTCTTCTCCTAGCAGGTCGTCCTCTTCCATGGATGTTGTCGTGTTGTTGGAGGCTTCCTGATGAACGGCGGACGGTCCGCGCGCAGGGGCCGGACGGTCCGCGCCTGGTGCAGGTTGTCCAGAGCCTTCCTGGTGAGCGGCGGACGGCCCGCACGCGGGGGCCGGACGGTCCGCGCCTGGTGCAAGTTGACTTTCTATTTTTGTGGCCGTTTGTTTTTCCTCAACGGCCTTCGGTCTCCATTTCTTTTGCGGTGGTGGGTATAGCGGATGTGTGTCATTAAATGTCTTTTCCGCCTCCTTCTCCTGGATCTCCTTTGCTCTTAGGCGCTGTAATTTTCTCTTTTGAGATCGTGTCAATCCCGCTGGGCACCATCGAGGCATGGAGTATTTTGGATCGGCTATTTTGATGGTAGCCGTATCCTTTTCGGTTGTGTTGGCCGTGGTAGCCGTATCCTTTTCGGTTGTGTTGGCCGATTCGCCGAAAATCATCGGCCCTTTATTGTCTCCCTGTATGACAACATCTGCGGTGCCTATTTTGATGGTGTCCCTTTTTGTTGTTTTTTGAGTTGCTGCAGGCATATGCCCCCCTGCCGGATTGGTCGGCCTAGGAGGCCGAGTAGTCCGGCAACCTTGTGGGGCCTGTGCCTGGTGACCGGATTCAGCAGTGCTCAATCGGTCTTGTACTGGCGGTGCCAATCTATCAAAAACGGATGTTTGGGGTGCCCCCCAGGCGGGGTACTGTGGCATCCCAAATGGATATGGTGGCATGCCCCACATTTGATTTGGGACATATGGTGGAGGTAAGTATGTGTATGGATATGGCATAGATGGATAAGGAGGTGGAGGGGTCCATGTCGGCATGTTAGGTCTCAATTGTACAATAGGACCTTTCATTTCTTCCGATTGGTGAGGTGGTCCAATCGGCCTGACCTGACGTTGCTCATGAACGGGTGAGCGGGGTCGCTTCGGTGGCCGGTCACTGGGGCCAGCCTTCTTTTTCACATATTTAGTCAACAATTGATCAAAAGTCGGGCCAGGCTTGATCAGCCGACCAGCTGCTTTAAATGTATTTGTTTTCCACGTACCTATCTCTGGTCGTCGTGGTTTGAAAGTACGTGGTCGCTGCGAGTCCTGAGCATAGCCGGACCGTCCGCCAGAGCTCTCCGGACCGTCCGGTGGGGTCCCGGACCGTCCGCGCCTACGTGCCGGACCGTCCGGGATACGCAGCACGGGTTCCTGTATCTGTCTCCCTGTCTGCGCCTGCCCCCCAGTACTGGAGGCTGTGATGGTCACCTTTAGAGTCTCCCCTCCATCGGGAGTCTTTTCTGCTACCACTTTCCTGCAAGAAACTTTATGACCCTCATCGGCCTTTTTTGTATTGCCGATGACTATTTCTTTGCCTTTGCCTTCATCAGCTGTGTTTGGCCGAGTCAGGACTTTCTTGCCCTCAAAGTCGATCATGTTCATTGGAAAGGGCTCCGTGTCCACCTGCATTTCCTGAAATTTCAATCGTCCTTCGTTAATGGCCGATTGAATCTGTCGACGGAATACATTACAATCATTAGTGGCATGAGAAAATGAGTTATGCCACTTGCAATATGCACGACGTTTTAGCTCGTCGGCGGATGGAACAGTGTGATTTATTTTAATATTGCCATTTTTGAGTAGTTCGTCAAATATTTTATCACATTTACCAACATTAAATGTAAACTTAACCTCCTCTTGCCGTTTCTTTTGAACCGGCTGCAAGGAGGAACAAACCGAAGATTTGGCCTGTTTTGGCCAAACCATTTCAGCAGCATACACTTCTGCTGATTCGTCATCTGAGCTACTTTGGTCGTATTCTACTATATGTACGTTGTGACGCATTGTTTTAGCAGTTTCTTTACTCCGGCTTTCGCAAGCCGAAGCTCTCTGGTGTAATTGTGCTAGTGTAAAGAATTGGATGCCTTCTAATCTTTCTTTTAAATAATATCGCAGACCATTAAAAGCTAATCCTACTAGCTGCTTCTCTGCTAAATGAATTTGAAAGCATCGGTTTCTTGTATCTCGGAATCTCCGGATGTAATCATTAACCGATTCATCTTTTGTCTGTCGCAACGACGCTAAATCTACCAAATCCAATTCATAGTCACCGGAGAAAAAATGATCATGAAATTTTTGTTCTAAATCCCCCCATGATGAAATGGAATTAGGAGGTAAAGTGGCGTACCATGCAAACGCAGTTCCTGTTAAAGATAATGAAAACAAACGTATGCGAAATGCCTCTATGTCGGCTAACTCTCCTAATTGTGCTAAAAATTGGCCTATGTGTTCACGTGTGTTTTTCCCTTGATCACCCGAAAACTTTGCGAATTCGGGTATCCTGGTTCCCTGTGGGTATGGGTGGTGATCAAATCGGCTGTCATAAGGTTTCCGATATGATTGCCCCCCAGGGACCATGCTTACTCCGAGCTTATCTCGGAACGCCCCGGCTATTTCTTCCCTTACTATATCAATGGCAGCCGGTGCGAGACCACCGGCTCTCTGGTCAAACATAGATGGGGTTGGCTGGATATTAGCATGCTGTCTTTCCCCCCATTGGTTTGAGTTACGTGGTGCATTTTCATTTGCCCTATATGGGTCATAGGTTTGATCGTTTCTTTCCGGCCTCCTGGGTGGTGCCGGAAAGCTTTCCTGGGCTCTGGATCTTGAATTAATGGGTTGATGCATTGTATAGTGTGATGGGAAGTGTTGCTGGGACGGGCGAGGATTCATGTAATAATCCTCCTCAAAAGACTCCTGCACGGACTGTCCGGATACGTACCCGAACCGTCCGGCTGGGTAGTTTGGGTTCTGTGTCGTGTGTGGTGGCTCGGGCGCATACCTAGGTAACTCATTAAAAATAGGCCCGACTGTTGCTGGCCCGGACGGTCCGCGCTCACGTGCGGACGGTCCGGGCATGTGCAGATCGGCTGGTTTGCTGCCGATTTGCGGTTGCTTAGGGTATGTGTCCATCGGCATCCCATAAAGGGGTTGTGACTGGTCGTGACAACCTTTAGCCGATGTGTTACACGCGTTATTTCCTAACTCAACCTCGTGCGAAGGAAAATTTGCGGTACTAGATTTATCAAATGCACGTACTAGTCTCTTAAGATCGCTTTGCATACCCCCTATGATGTTCTGCATTTGTTCACGCTGATCTTCTACATAATTTCTAAGAGATTGTAGATCGTTGGTATTACTTACATTGGGGATATCTGGCGTGGGTTGGAGCGAAGCCGGATCCGTCGCCCGATGTCGGACGACCTTGTTGTTCCTGTCCACTTTGAAGTTGGCCAAGAACTTTGCTTTCGCCTCCTGGATCATCCGCTCCTTGTGCTCCTCGAACTGGAGCTGCTCGTCAGCCGGCAAGGTTTCCCAAGTCGGCTCTATGATGTTGCTTGGAGAAATATCAGAGCTATCCCTTGAACCGGCCATTGAGGGCCGATCTGATGAGCTTAGATGTGTTGTCCCCAGCGGAGTCGCCAAAAAGTATGTTGACGCTTTTTTGGAGCGCCAATCACTCAACAAGAACCGTGGCGGTGCACTCTGCACAGGGGCGGACGGTCCGCGCGCAGGGCCGGACGGTCCGCGGCCTGGTGCGGGGCGCGGTGGTGCTCTCTGCGCAAGGGCGGACTGTCCGCGGCCTGGGGCCGGACGGTCCGCGACCTGATGCGCGGCTGGGGCTTCTGCCTGACGGCCGGACGGTCCGCGCCCTGGGGCCGGACGGTCCGCGCGTACGCAGGAACGGCGGGAGATCGCCGACGGCGCCTGGATCTCGCTCCCGGGAGGGACCCCGTCGGGGAGTAGAGATCCTAGGTTGTGTCTAGGCTCGGGCCGGCCGACCTAGACTCCTCTAATCGACGTAGAGCCGAAGAGAGACGAAGAATTTGGGGATCGAGAGGCTAAACCTAAACTAGACTAGAACTACTCCTAAGATAAATGCGGAATAAAAGTTGTATTGATTCGATTGTTGATGATTACAAATCGGCCGTAGACCTCTCTATTTATAGAGGAGGGGGGCTGGACCCTTTACACAACTGATTCCGAGCTAATCCCGCGAATATAGCTAACAACCGTAGCACAAAACTCGGAACCCTAATCTGTTCTGCGCACGCGCGGACCGTCCGGCCCACAGGCGCGGACCGTCCGGACCGCGGACCGTCCGGCCTCAGGGCCGGACTGTCCGCCGGCTCAAAACCGGTTCGAACAAACACCATACAAACTCATAAAGGGTTACAACCTAAGATCTATGACTATATTATGTTAACTAGTCTTAGGGAGTGTTTGGTTTCTAGGGACTAATTTTTAGTCCCTACATTTTATTCTATTTTAGTTTCAAAATTGTCAAATATAGAAACCCAAACTCTATTTTAGTTTCTATATTTGATAATTTATAGACTAAAATTGAATAAAATGAAGGGACTAAACATTAGTCTCTAGAAACCAAATACCTCCTTATTTTATTCATTCCATCGGTACATGTAATTATGATATGTCTGTTAGAACCAAACGCTCTTTTTGTGTAGGCTTTCACGAGTAATAATTGCTTTTTATGTTTTTCTGTTTATCGTAACAGCACTTTCCGCACCGGATGTCCACTGAAGCACGGGCCTTTGCGCTCGTCGCTGAACATTAGACCAACTCCAGCAGCCTCACACTCCGTATCCGTATATTAGGTAGGTTTGATCACGAGTGAGTAGTTCTTTTGCATGGTGTATTCCAACAGACTCCGTATTTACACTCTACATGTAGACTGTGACAGCTGGGTCCCGCAAGCACAGACTTTCATTTCTCAGACTTGTGCGGAGAGGAGAGAGAAGACGTGGAGAAGGGGAGTGTAGGTACACGACGTGCTTTTTAATGGAGACGGGTATGGAGTCCGCTAGACTGATGAATAGTACGCCGGCGCGTAAACTTGATGGATACACGTCCATATACGGAAGCTGCTGGAGTTGGTCTTATGCTATGGATCTGGATGTTAAACTTAGTATCTTGGTTCGTGATCAGAAAAGCCACTGGTGATGGATGACGTGCTCTGCCTGCTGGATGCCTCTGTTCATGTATTGTGTTTTATTATTATATATGTGTAGGTGTAATGAAAATAATTTGAGTGTGGTTGTAGAGGCAATAGTGATTTACCAAAAGTTTTGTAGCGACACATCACACATAGATTCTGTGTGGTGACTGCATGATAATAAGACCCTATGAAATAGAAGTTGATTTGTGGTGTTACATGGTGCATACAAGCATTGGGTTTGGTGGTGGTTTGTTAGATTGTGATTTTGCACCTGCTTTTGAATTTGACTGTTATGTAATGGTGGTTTTGCCTCATATTTCACATTGTCAAATACGGACATGTCCAAACTTGTTCTTGTAACGAAAATGGACCTCGGGCCATTTTGCTCAATATGTTTTGATGTTTGATGATCAATATAACCTGTTGACTAATGTGTTTTCTAGTGTTTGTGTTTGTAGTTCACAGAATGCTAAAGTTACTTGGACTAAGGTATTGAGGAAAGCAACACCTTAAAAGAAGACATTACGAAGATCAAGTGAAGTCTAAGAATCAAAGAAAGTGTTGCCATGGTGGACTGTCTGGTCTGGAGCACCGGACTGTCTGGTGCACCAGAGAACAGTAGCCCAACAACTAGTTTCATGTGGCACTGTGGAGAAAAGACCATCGGACTGTCCGGTGTGAAGTCCGGACTGTTCGGTGTGAAAAGCCTATGCGCCAACTGTCACCTGCGGTGTCATATCCAACGACTAGGCGCACCGGACAGGGGCATCGGACTGTCCGGTGACCCACCGGACTCTCCGGTGTGCTGCAAAGAGCAACAACTTTTCTTCACCGGCTAGTTTTGTGTTGGGGGCTATAAATACACCCCAACCGACCATTCCAATGAGTGGGAGCCCGAGCAACATACCAAGGTATATAGTAGACATTTTCAAGAGCTCATACACCCAATTGCTTAATAGTATTACTCGCTGATTAGCATAGGTGCTTTGCGAAGTGCTTAGTTTAGTTAGACCACTTTAGCGTTTACTATAGGTGACTCCTAGTTAGTTGAGTGAGTTTTAAAAAAACCACACAACCCCTCGGCTCTTGCATGAGCCATTGTAATTGTACTGAGTGGGGCGAGAGTCTTTCGAGACTGTGACAACCGCGTTTGTGTCACGGCCGCCATAGTGTACCAGAGGGAACGAGGCCCACAATGTTTTCAGTCGGAAGCTCGATAGTGGAGACGGCGGGGAGCTACCAAGAGGAGCCGAAAGCGGAGCACCACTTGCGCGTGGAGAAGGTCCACGGCTCTCTACGGAGTTACTCGATCGTGGTGCTTGGCCCTCGTGTGGGCTTCCCTTTGTGTAGGGGCACCAACGAGGATTAGTCGGGACCTTACGTGGTTCTGGATACCTTGGTAAAAATACCGGCGTCATCCACAAGAGTTTGTATCTCTACCTTGCTCTTTAGCTTCAGCATTTATAGTAAGCATTTAAGTTTTAACCCTGTCTTTATACTTATATTGTTTATGGTTGAAACTTAGACATTACGGTAGAGATAGCAACACTTAGACAAAACCTAGTTTGCATATTCTAGTTTGATTATTTGCATATGTTTTGCTCTAAGGATTTATTTGTGGCCTAGTTTAGTAAAATTTGTAGAAGTCATAATTCACCCACTCTTAGATGTTACCTGTTTCCTTCAGTTCTCCATTTAAAAAAAGGAGGCCCAAAATCACAAAGTTGTTTTTAGTGTAAAATCATAGTTGCACTTCCATCTAGGGACAGAAACACAGTAGCCCCAAATGTTCTTTTTATTATCTTAGTCAAGCTTATCACGTGTGATTTGGTCTTATACGTAATTAGCGTATATACCCTAAGTAGGCAACGGTAACAGTTCTAAGAGACTTTTTTAGAAAGACTTAAACATCGTGGTTAGAGCTACACCTATTAGTAAGAAGTTTTTCATAGATCTCAATGGGCATGTAGGTATATAAAGTACATATTTCGAGGTGGTTCATGGAGGTTTTGGAGGAGAGAGAGGGGAAGTCTTAGACTTTGTAGTAACTTTTTACTTTTTGATAGCCAATGCCTTTCTTTAGAAAAAGAGAATCCCATTTAGTGACCATAGTAGTCACTCTACTCAGATTGACTTTATCCTCATAAGAACAGATGACAAACAAACATGCTTGGATTGCAAGGTGATACATAAGGATTGTGTTGTCTCTTAACATAAGATTGTGGTGACGGTCTAAAGGATCGAATAAGCGACCAGAGAGGTTGAATAAAATCTTTTGTACTAAAACAATCTTGGTTTGATACCGAGAATTCAACAAAACCTCTATAACAAAATAACTCTTCAAAAGGTTCAAGTTGAGAGCACCTCAACCAATTAATAACCGGATGTCGCAAACAAGTTCCTAAAAAGGTTACAAATCTAGCAAAATAAATAAAACTCAATTTGAACACTTGAAAATCATGGATGCCCCAAATAAGTTCCTAAAAAGATTACTAATCTAGCGAGTTAAATGAAATTCAATTTGAACACTTGAACATCCGAGAAAGAACCAAAAGACTAGAATCACTTAGTTACACTTAAATATATTTCTCTTATAACTAGTATTAGTATATAAATATATGCCACATACAATTCTTTTAGGGACCGTTTGAATCCCTTCATTTTGGAAGAATCGAAATTTAGGCTATCTAAGGCGTGTTTAGCATAGCTCCATAGCATAACGAGGAACTAGCCAGAGCCTGCCAAACACTCAAACTACAGAGTTGCAAATTCTATAGAGTTTTTAGAGTTGTAGTACAAAATTTGAGAGTACCCCTTATGATACCCCCAAAATCTATTACAAAGCAATCTAGACATGGAGTTTAGAGTTATTTACCCTCCATTGCCACCATGAGAAACAATCTAAACTCTGAAATAGGGCTACTTTATCCAGAGTTTTGGAGTAGAGCTGCTCTAAAGTGTAGCAGAGCCATGCCAACCACGCCCTTAGTTTGGAATTAACATTCTATCACTTTCCAAAGTTTAAATATAAGCATATCTCAAATTCATATAGTGGAAGGATGAAAATTGATTTTATGTATCTACAAACTATGTTTCTACTCTGCAATTTATAGCACATTCTTCGACTCGCTCATCTATAATAGAAATATAACATATAAATATTTTCTCATATGGCCAACAGTCGTACAAAAATATACTCCGCATAAAACCATGTTAGTTCAATTTATTTGTGTCTAAATTATGATTATTAGAATAAAATTCAATTCTAAGGACCCAACCAAACTTAATTGGTATATGTGTCTAAATTATAGGCCATCCGTTCTAAAATATTAGTCGTTTTAACATTTTAATAGATTAATACAATACTTAGTGTAGATGTTTTCTATATATGTCTAGATTTATTGTTATTTATTTAAATATAGTCATAAAATTTAAGAGCTAAAATGATTAATATTTTTTACGAAAAGAGTAATTATTAGTATAAATAAAAATTGCCAAAACCTAACGGGCGAGAAAATAGTCAAAATACAACGATCCTCTCAGATCTCTACGCGGTCCACGAGTATTCACGTCTGGGTTTTAGCCCAACTCACCAAATCAGCCCTCAGCTTCGGTCCACAGCCACCGCCCACCAAACCGTCAGACTCGGACTGGCTCCGAGCCTCCGAGTGAGTCCGTGGTTCCAATATAGGTGTACATTTGGGCCGGGTCTGATGGGCCGGCCCGAAGCACGGAAAAAAAAAGCACGGTCCAGGCACGGCACGGCCCGTTATATCGGGCCGGGTTTCGGTCGAGGTCACGGCCCATGGGCGGGCACGAGCACGGCCCGTTTAAGGCAGGCACGAAAAGGCCCATATAGAGGCACGAAAAGGCCCATATATTTATTAAAACCACACTTCATTTCACACTTTCATATACTTGATAAAGAACATAAAGGTAGAGATAATGCTAGTTAGATGTTTTTTTATCTTTGAATTAGATTGTGTGATGTAATTTTACTTTTGTTATGAACATTAACAATAAACTGAACTTACAAACTTTGTATAGAGATGATTATACTCTTTTTCCTTCTAACAAAATGATTTATAAACGAGGTAGTCATTGCATAGCTGTGGTAACTTTAATACAAATATTAAGTTTAATTTTGTACAAATTTATTTGTCTTATCTTTTATTTGTTTTATTATTTTTTTGAATTTAGGGCTCTAATGTGAATTTCGGGCCAAAACTGAATTTCGGGCCAAAAATTGAATTTCGGGCCCTAATGTGAATTTTGGGCTTATATAATTTCGGGCCGCCCGAAATAAGCCCGGCACGTTTAAGCAATTACGGGCCAGGCCGTGGGCCGAGGGCTAGGCCCATGGGCCGGCCCGGCACGGCCCGAAATTCAAATGGGCCGGGCCTTTTCGGGCTTGGGCCGGGCCGGGCCGGGCGGCCCGAATGTACACCTATAGGTTCCAACCAGCATCGCATTCTTCCTGCTGCTCCAGAATGTTCCCCTCCAGCTCCGCCACCGGCCCCCGCTTCCTTCGCCCCTTCACCGCCACCGCACCCCGCCGTGCCATGGCGGCATGCACGGGCGCCTCAAGCGACCCGCCGATGCAGCAGTCTTCTCCCACCAAGGCGGTGCGCGTGGTGGTGAAGGGGCGCGTGCAGGGCGTCTTCTTCCGGGACTGGACCGTGGAGATGGCGCGCTCCCTGGGGCTCGCCGGGTGGGTCCGCAACCGCCGCGACGGCACCGTGGAGGCGCTACTCTCCGGGGACCCGGACAAGGTGGACGAGATGGTGTCCCGGCGGATCCCCGTCGGCCCGCCCGCCGCCGTCGTCACCGCTGTTGTACCCTCCCCCGCTGAACCGGTCGCCCCCGACGAGGGCTTCCACCGCAAGCCCACCGCCTGATTTATGGCTGGTTCGTCGGCCATCCCTCGGGCGTGGTCATTGGCGAGCGGCGCCACTCGCCTGTGGTAATCAATCTACTGAAGAACACTGAAGAACACGTACATTCTTTTCGTGGAGATTGCTAGCGCTAATTTATGGTGTTGAATCAAATAATCTCAATCTTGACGAGGAGCTGCTTCGATGAGTGGACAAGGATTGTGACTGCTCGATACACTCGGTTCTTGTGATCATGTCTTATGCAGCCCTGTGAACTGTGGTGTTTCTGACAATTATGCCGTGCCTGTAATTATCTACTATGTTCCGAGAGAAACGGTTATGTATGGCTTATTTGCGCTTAGTTTGCTTTAATATTTCTATGGATTGTTTCAAAAAAAAAAAACTATGGAGATTGCCTAGTGTTCACGCTACAGTTCACGAGTCACGACAGATCAAGAGGATCATAGATGTCCTGCTGCGCTGGTCATTTGTTGCATCTGTTGCTGGTGATGCAACATATGAATTTTACTCCAACTTAGAAACCTTTTACTTTTTCTATTAGTACATTGATTAAACTGGACACTTGAGAGATTTTTCCTAAATTTCACGAGTTGTTGTGCTTAGCTTATTTTAAAATCTCATGTAGAAATAGAGTCGTTAAATACTTGGTAAATTAGATTCAGTTTTAGTGAAACCAATAATGCGATGGTCATTCTTTTTTAATTTTTTCACATATAATAATTTTCTCTCTTGTCACTAACTCATGTTTCCGTATTCATTTAGGAAGTTGATGTGCTTGATTTGCATAGCTTGGAACTTAAGAGATCTAAGCCAATAGCTACAACAAGAGAAGCAATATCTCACCCAAGTAAACTCCAGTGTCTTTCTAACATTACTTGGTGTATAAGTAATGTCCAGTGTCTTCCTAACACTACTTGGTATACATTCTGTGTGTCTTTTCTGAACAATTTCTGAAATCTTACACATGGAACTATCACCTAGAGCTATTGTATTTTTTAAACTTGTATAAACTATATGCCTTTAAAGAAATGAAATAAAGGGTCTCTTGAATAAAAGCCGTTACTATAGCAATAGAAGACTGATGTTACAACGCAACAACAAAGATAAAGTATTTTAGTTCCACAAGTAAATTAAAGTAGGCTAGTCCAACAGAATCCACAAATCTAAGGTTCATACACATGGATAGCCTATGTCTTTTAGTTATAGACAAATTGAGGGTAGACTAGAGTTGAAACTCAACATAAGTCAAGTCAAGATTCATAGACTAGGGTTGAAACCTGACATAAGTCACAAGTCAAGATTGGATAACCGTTTTTATGTGCTCCTATTAAAGGCTAAGGTGGTGTTTGGTTTCTAGGGACTAATGTTTAGTCCCTTCATTTTATTCCTTTTTAGTGTATAAATTGTTAAATATAGAAACTAAAATAAATTTTTAGTTTCTATATTTGGTAATTTTGGAACTAAAATGGAATAAAATCTAGGGACTAAACATTAGTCCCTAGAATCCAAACACCCCCTAAGTCTTTAGTTATATTTATTCCTTTCAAATCTGTTTTGCTATCTTTTCTCGTATCAACATCGACCTTTTACTGTCTCTCATTCTACTACTATTGCACATTGTTTTTGCTATGTATTGGTGTCCCTAAAGGTCTTTGTTGGACGATGTGATGTCTTTTTATGATCATAAATCTAATGCAATGCGTATGCATTTCCGCAGTACAGTACAGCACATTGTAATAATATAATCCAAACCAAAGAAACAATACAACCTAAAAAGGAACAAGAAGGCCATTAGCTTAATAATAATGACGAAGAGGTGATGTTTATAGGTGCAAAGCACACACATACTGCATATATAATTTGTATCTATAGTAACGATGGGTTTTGTTGTCAAGTGTCACAACAAACATTTTGGTGCTGCTGCTCACAAGATTTTTTTCTTAGACAATATTGAGGATATGCATGCATGATTATGGTGTGCACTGATGCTACGGAGATGGCCTTCGATGCAGAGTAATTGGAGGACTCATGTTGAAGATGCACATGCAAATGGAAATAATGCACGCATAGAAAAGACAGAAGCCGAAAGGCAAGAAATATATGTAGCAATGCTCGAGAGAAGTAACCATGGAAAAGGGACACTACGAATATCGAAAAATAATAACACATTTTTAAAAGCAGGTAAAAAAGCCCACAACTGTAGCCCATCACACCCTCTCTGCCACGAGCCGCGAGTGCGACCCAGCCGCGCAGGGTCACGAATTGTTTTGGGCCGGGCTTGGGTTGTCCTACTAGGGCAGGCCTTGACTTTCCAGAATGTTCCAGCAGTTCCTTGCTTCGGCCGTCTCCGTCTCCGTCTCCGTCTCCAGTCTCCAGTCTCCAGTCTCGCTGCTTCCACAAGTCCACAACCGTACCAGCACCACCGCGCCATGGCTTCCTCCGCCGATCCCGATGCCTCCACGCCACCATCCGCGCCGCAGCCGGAGCCCGCACGGAAGGCAGTCCGCGTGGTGGTGAAGGGGCGCGTCACGGGGGTGGGGTTCCGCGACTGGACGGCGTCCACGGCCGAGTCGCTCGGTCTCGCCGGCTGGGTCCGCAACCGCCGTGACGGCAGTGTGGAGGCCCTCCTCTCCGGAGACCCCGCGAAGATCGAAGACATGATAACCCGCCGCCTCCCCGTCGGCCCCCCAGCCGCCACCGTCACCGCCGTCGTCCCTTCCACGGCCGAGCCCGTGGATCCGTCCACCGGCTTCGAGATCAAGTTCACCGTCTGATCCCCCCCCGCCGTCCCGCGACAGGTTCGCGTCTCGCCGCGCGGTCTTGGACGGTCTATTCGTGCACTTCTACTGCGAATCTGCGATTAAAGATCAGAGGCGACATCTAATGTACCGTGGTCTGTTTACCTGAAAAGCTCTGCTATCTGCTTGGGGGGGAATTCATGCCAGATTGTGGGTGCAAACCTGTTTCCTTACTACCTAGTGTCCAAGTCGGAATATTAATAAGCTATGCCAGCATTCAGATCGAAATATCTCTGTCTCTGAGAGATGTGTTGCGTGACAACTTTTCGAAGACTGTTGCCTGAACAATATCTGTGTGTTTATCCCTAGACCCTAATGTACAAACAGAGTCTTATACAGTACTATGCATTAACGTCAAGTTTCAGAGTTCAGACATGTGCCTCGTGCCTGCTTTCTAGTTACAAATATAGTCGAGTTGTGTTTTTGACCTGTGCCAAGTCTCAGGACCAGACCAGATAGCTTCTGCCATTCACAAAGCTGTCATGTGATCCTTGACAATTTCTGAGGTTGCTTGCCTGAACAACCTTCCTGCATTCTTGATCTACTTGACTAATACAGATGCTCACATAGATTTATATAGTAATACCTTGGGAGTTTTTCTGAGGATCTTCCTAGCACTGATGAGTACTTCCTTTCTATTAGACATGTACCTGCACATAGCTGAAAGTGCATGCTGCTCAAATTAAACCTTCTCTTGCAACTCCACAATTGCCTTGCCGCCTTCTTCCTCCTCTTTCTTGTGGAGCTGCACTGGCTTGAACGTGAACCGCTTGGCGCAAATGGCGTAGTACACCAGGTTCATGACCTGCAGTACCGTGACGACCCAGTAAAAGTAATCCAGCCTGCCGTGATTGATGTTGTCCGGCAGCCAGTTGGCGCCGCCTGGCCCCGCGCTCCAGCGGTGCACAGCGTCCACCAGCAGCGTGCTCGCGTAGCTTCCCAGCGAGATGGACAGCCAGAAGAGCGCCGTCGCCGTGCTGCGCATGCTCTCGGGCGCCTGGTCGTACATGAACTCGAGGTGCCCCACGGAGGTGAACGCCTCGGCCACGCCGTGCAGCGCGTACTGCGGCACCAGCCAGTAGGCCGACAGCGGGGACGTGCCGGCGTCCGTGGCGCCGCCCGCCGCCGCCGCTGCGTCCCTGCGGTGCCGCTCCACGAATCCGGCGACCAGGGTGGCGAGCACGCTGATGGCGAAGCCGACGCCCATGCGGTGCAGGAAGGAGATGCCGCGGTCCAGCCCCGTGAAGCGGCGCGCCACGCGGATGAGCGCGCGGTCGTAGACGAAGAGGGTGAAGAGCATGGCCAGCAGCCCGAAGACGGTCATGGACCCCGCGGGGATCTCGAACGTGGAGAGGCCCGGCGCGAGGCGGCGGTCCATGGTGCTCGCCTGCTGCAGGGAGAAGGTGTTCTGCGTCGACGACCCCGTGATCACCAGGATGCCCGCCGCCCAGATAGGACCCATGCGGATCACCGACTTGAGCTCCTCCACGCGGTGCACGGTGCTCAGGCGCCACAGGTCCGGGACGGCGGCCGTCGACGGCTTGCCGGAGTTCGCGTCCGTCAGCGTGACCAGGTCGCCGTCGGTGACGATCGCCGCGCGGTCAAAGAAGCTGCAAACGGTGTCAGTTGAACTTAAATTTGGAGTGGCAGTTTATACTATCTAAAATTCGAATCTGATCCATGATTCAGACTAATTTATGTTTGATCCATAGTGACCAGTTTAATTTCACAGAAAAATACAGCTTAGAATATGACTCCCTGTTGAGTGTCCACGACGAATTTCAGGATAGGGTGTATCCACCACTGACAAGTGACAATTAACCGAGACTGCAATCACGCTTGCTTGAGCAAACAAACGTGGACCCGTGCGTTATGATCTTCTTCTCTCAGTGTCCAAGTCAAGACCGGACAACACAAGAAATTGTACCGTTGCGGGCTTGTCCATTTTCGGCGCCACTTCACATGGCCTTGTGATTGGATCTACCCTGTCCGTGATCCTTTCTTGGCAATTTCTTATGGGTTGTCGGTTGTCGGCAGTCCATCCAGTCAAACCACCACAAAAAATGGGCCCCGATCCTTACCAGTGCAGTGCACTGCAGTCGGCAGTGAAAGAACAGAGCGGGTAGCAGAGTTAGGCTGCGGGACCAAGGTACCTGAGCTGATCCGTGTGCACAAGCTTGCCGTACATGGAGATGGGCGCGTCGAGCTCGTCGTCCTCGTACAGCAACGCGGGGTCGACGTCCGCCGCCGGCAGACGCCGCTTCTTGACAGCGGCGACGACCACCTGCGCGAGCCGCGTGAACGGGCTCCCCGCGGGCTCCAGCCTCCGGTACATCGGGTACCCGGCCACGAAGGCGGCGACGGAGACGCCCATGCAGAAGGCCGGCACGCCGAGGCCCCAGCCCCAGCCCACGTTGTCCTGCACGTACACCACCGCCGTGACGGCCAGCAGCATGGACGCGCCGTTGCAGAAGTAGTACCAGTTGAAGAAGCCCCAGCTCCGCGCGCGCTCCGCCGCCCGCGACTCGTCGAACTGGTCCGCCCCGAACGCCACGATGCAGGGGCGGTACCCTCCCGCGCCCACCGCGTTCAGGAGCAGGGACACGTACAGCACCGCCAGCTGCCACGGCGCGGCCTCCTGGCATGCCACCGCGCCGCCCGGCTTGCACGGCGCCGGCCGGAACCGCGGCAGCGCCGCTGACACCGTCAGGAGCGCCATGCCCTGTGCGCCACGGACGTCAGTGATCATTCATTCACTTGCAGCCGCGCGCAGTTCACCACGCCCAAGACGTATGCTGTATGCATTGCTTGGCAAGAGGGTTCCACAGTGCACGTACGGCTTGGTAGACGACGGACGCGGCGGCGATGGTCCAGAACCGGCCGATGCAGGCGTCGGCGAGGAAGGCACCGATGAGGGGCGTCGCGGCGGAGGTGCCGCCGAAGTTGGTGAGCGTGGTGGCGGCCTTCGCCAGCGGCATGTGCAGCTGAGTGGTCAGGTACGTCAGCATGTTGGTCGAGAAACCCACCACGGCGAGCTTCTCCGCCACCTCGTTGGCTGCGGGCGTAATTGCAAACGCAAAAATTAAAACCAATTGAGGTCAAGGCTCCCAGCAAAAACAGCACCTGTTGGTTAGTAAACTCGCTTACCGAAGATGAAGGGCATTGTTCTCAGACCACCCTTCTTCCTGCACGTCATCTTCCCCGCTTCCTCCATGGCCATGGCTGCCGCCTTCTCCGTTCGTGGTGGCCGAGGCGAAACGCTCTTGTGCAGTTCCGCACAGCCACAAGCCCACAACGGTGCCTAGCGTCCCTAGCTGCCTGACCATCTCCACTCCACTTATTTATGAAAACATATCCTATGCTTATTTAGTACACATATTAAATCATCTTCATTTATTTTGAATTTAACGTCTCTTGTTGCTTTATATATGTTACAAATAACATCCTCCACTATTATTCTTTATTATTTTTATCTTGCCCCATAACTTATAGTGCACCCGTGCAGGTGAATGGCTCCTTTTCTTATGACGTTTAGATGGAGAGGGAGGTGAAAGGCTCCTAGTTGGCGGAGGAGGTGAAAGACTCCTTCGACTAGATGGAGGACTTTTTTGACCAATACTTTTAATTCTTAGGTGAGAATTCTGTATTTTAATGTATCTTTTCTATCATAGAACAAATCCATGTATGATTTGTGAAAACATGGTTTCATCGTCACCCCTCTAATGTTAGCTCTAGATTTTGTATCCAGCATAGATCTGATCAACGTTTACCGCCGAGTACATGCCTGAAATTTCGCCCCCATAGTATGTTGGCCTTGTGAGTGGTAGAGGCGCGGGCGCCATACCATAAGCAACCTTAGTTGTCAGGTTTCTGACACCTATACGTAGCTCACAAGACATTGGATGGCCAATATTATCCACTAGGAACCGCTGTCCTTGAGAGATTTTCGTGGACGCACAACTGTTGTGTCGACTTTTAGGAATTACTATGTCGGGAGGACATCAACCCCTGCTAGGTTAGTTGCCTAACAACAATTGCCACTTGACGATGTACCTAGTCTAGAATAGATGCTTTAATCCTTTCAAGTTCTTCCACTAGATTTTAGACTCTATCCTCTTCCTTGTCTTTTCCTCTCTGCCAACTTCTTTATGTGCGACCATAAGGTTGATTTATCCTTTGTGGTCCGGGTTGATGATGAGTGATTGTGAATGGGCAGCGTCTCGAGTCGAGTCGTGGACTGACTGAGGCGTGAGTTATGTGTATGTGCAACCATGTCTATCGGCTTATGATGTGCAGGTGTGGAGCACAGGGACGGTGGTCGACGATTGGGGTGAAGGTCATGTTGGCTCGTGCTGACGAACTGGGAGCGATGAAGGACAAATGCTAGGTCTTGGCTGACGGACCGAAGTAGTCGAGTGACTAGCCATGGTGGCTGACACCTGGGACATGCACTCGCGCGAGGACGTGGTGGAGCGGGCCGTGTTGTCGACGCAGTTGAGGACTGGTGTAAACCCCAAAATATGTTTTAAGAAACTAGGAAGTCCCTTTATTCTTTTGTGGGATAGAATTTGAGTGGATTCTAGCATATGATTTATTATGAAGCATATCCTTCCAAATGAATAAACAAATACAAATGATATTGGGATTTAATGACTTAGATTTAAATTGATTTATATATAAAAAATAAATTTAAGTTATAATTTCAAATCTCAGAAAAATAAATAATAGGGAGTTTTCCTATTTGATTAATATATCAATGTTTCTTTCACTAATATTACATCTAGAAGCATTTATATAGATAAACAATAAATACAAAATAATGAATAAATAATCCACTTTTTGCATAGCATGCTGAATTTCTATTTATTCATTTAAGTTATGAAGTTGGAACCTAGACCTGAATGCAAATTTGAAATGGAAATAAAGAAAACTAGAATTAGAATTTAGAAAAGAAAAGAAGAAAACTCACTTATGTCTTCTCCCGCTTTCAGCCCACCTCGTGCCAGCCAAATCCCATGCGCACCCTGCGCTGGCAGGCGGGCCCCGCCCACCACTTGTTGGCACTTGCCGACACGTGATCAAGCTAACAGTGGGAGTGCAGAAATGATTTGATGCTTGTTAACACAGTGTATTAGTGCAACAGTGTTTTTCAGCCTCCTGCAATAGGGTATAGTGTGGGTATATTTATAGGTAACCAGGGACAGTTCCACCCTGTCAAATACAGTTATGTCCTTGATTACCTACGTTATCCCTGAAATATTCCCCTCTTAAGGGATATTACAGATCATTATAACGTGATTAAGTATTTCACGGACGGACACACCATCAACTCTACCCACACAGTGGCTTACAAGTGGGACCAGGTGGCCCAGGACGGTTTTACATGGGTGTAGGATCTAGGACATGGACTAGAGGGGGGTGAATAGACGATTTTGACTAAAAATAAAGTGCACTAGAAAAATTTAATCAAATTGACAAGAGATATAAAATTACTAGCCTCGATGAGACAACAAAATATATTGAGCAATTTAAGCTTTGAGAGCTATTGATTCCCCTTTCACCTTTTTAGCCAAACTCATAGCTATGGCTTAATATTTCTTGAATATGTCTTGAGTAAGAATTTCTCCAAATACTTCGGTTGGAGAGGTAGTGGTTAAATCACTCCTTACTAACATGGTTGAAAGCATCTAGGCCCCTGGTTGGTTTTAGTGATTAATGACAACGTAATATTATATGTGACTAACGTGTGTTTTGCAGAGACAAATGGTAAGTTAGGTCGCATGACAGGTAGAAGTACTACAACGGTGAAAACAATTCCGGAGATAAGAACTCGAAGCGACGGCTAAAACGACGAAACAAAAGGTAAAGGTCTACGGAGTCCGAGTGTCAAGGAGATGTGGACACTCGCGATTTAGTTAGGTCTTTTATTCTCTTTTAGCCGTACTATAAAGAGGGGTTGTCGATGAGTAGTTTGACCAAGAGAGTTCTAGTGTAGTGTTGGTGCACAATCACACTCATATACAGTGCTAGGTGTCACTCTAGAACTCACTCACAAGTTAGAACGAAAACCGATTTGAAAATCAGCTGAAAAACAAGAAGTAGGGTTTCTGTCGGTGGGGGCACCGGACTGTCCGGTGTGCACCGGACTGTCCGGTGCACCCTCTGCCAAATGGGACCAGGCTGGTCCGAGGAAGAAGCTTCCTCCACAGAAAACCCGAGAGCGCCTGTTTCAGAGTTGAATTTTAGTGGCGCACCGGACATCGCACCGGACTGTCCGGTGTGCACCGGATAGTGACTATTCACTGTCCGGTGTGCCATGAGTCCAACGGCTAACTGTCAGAACTAGCCGTTGGAAACGACCGTTGGCGCACCGTTGGCGCACCGGTGGCGCACCGGACTGTCCGGTGCGCCAGTGCGCAGAAAGTTGCCTGTAACGGCTAGTTGGTGGGTGAGGGCTATTTATAACCCTTCCACCCACCATATTCAATGTCTTGCACTCCACATTTATTCCAGCACATTGCTAGAGCATTGCAAGCACCAAAAGCCTTGTGAGGAGATTAGAGAATCTTAATCCGTGTTTGTTCCTCATTAGCGCTAGCGAGAGCCACCTAGAGCGCACACCACTTGCATTAGGCTTCTCTTGGTCAAGCGAAAGTCTATGGCTTGTTACTCTTGGTGATCGGCATCACCTAGACGGCTTGGTGGCGTTGGGAGCTCGGTGATCACCGTGAAGATCTTGTTGGTGACCCGACTCAAGTTTGTAAGCGGTCTCGAGGGATCCACCACGCCGGAGTGGCAAAGGATCATCTCGTAGTGAGCACTTGGTTCTTGCAAGGACCAAGGGGGAGCGATACCCTTGCGCGGGTGCTCCAACGAGGACTAGTGGAGAGTGCCGACTCTTCGATACCTCGGAAAAAATTGGAGGAGTCTTCTAAACCTTGCTTTACATTCCGCACTTAATTCAAGCACTTTACATTGTGTATTTGTTTAGCAAGTATTTGAAGTATTGTCTTAGCATTGTTGCATTTCTAGTATTATATTCTTAGTGCTAGTTGTTGGGGTGAAGTTGGGCTCTTGCTTAGCTCTTTCTTAGGTTTTAATTAGTGTTGATTTTTAGAAAAGCCCAATTCACCCCCCTCTTGGACATCGTGATCCTTTCAATTGGTATCAGAGCCTTGTTGCTCATAGAATTAGCTTAACCGCTAGAGTTACGATGTCCGGTGGGGATGGACCTCCTCCCGTTTTTGATGGTGACGATTTTCCTTATTGGAAAATTCGTATGGAAGCATACTTAGAGGCTATAGACATTGGTGTCTATAAAGCCGCCACACAAGGATTCCCCGAACCTAGAGATCGCACAAATCTTGTAGGTGATGAGTTCAATTATGAGAAATAGAATGCTAAGGCCAAAAACACCCTTTTTAGAGGCCTTTGCAAAGATGTGTTCAATAGAGTAAGAAATCATAAAAATGCTCATGATTTGTGGATGGACATTTGTGCTCTACACGAAGGAACTAGAAGTGAGCGTGAGGAGAGATATCACATAGCCATGCGAAAGTTAAATTCTTTTGAAATGCTTACTAATGAAAATGCAAATGCTATGTACTCACGTCTCAATATTCTTGTAGAGGAAGTTAATGGATTGGGGCTTACTCAAATCTCACAACCGGATGTTGTGAGGAAAATTCTCAGTGTCCTCCCAATAGACAAATATGGACACATTGTCACTGTGCTACATCAAATGGATCTTTCAGTTACCACACCTACACAGATTTTGGGAAAGATCAATGCCCATGAGATGTACATGCACATCAACAACAAAGAAGAATCATCTTCCAAAAGAAAGGATTTGGCTCTCAAAGCAAATCATGAAAGAAAAGGAAAATCCAAAGTACAAATTGAGGAAGAATCCTCAAGTGATGATGACCTTGATGCTAACATTGCCTTGATGGTGAGGAAGACCACCAAGATGTTAAAGAAGCTCAACAGGGAAGGCATCAAATTTGATTCAAGAAAGAAGAAATTCTTTTTCCAGCAAAAGAAAGCCCATCTCTGAGATGGATTGCTATAACTGTGGAGAGCTTGGTCATCTTGCTCATCAATGTACCAAGCCCAAGAAGAACAAGTTCAAGGGCAAGAAAGAAGATGACAGCGACGATGAAAAGAAGGAAAAGAAATTTTTCAAGAGGAAAGATGGGAAGCAAAAGAGGTTCCACAAGAAGAAGAATGGAAAGGCATACATTGTTGGTGACTGGCTCACTGACATTGAGTCATCAAGTGGATCTTCTTCAAGTGAAGAAGAGAATGATGAAAAAGTTGCCGCCATTGCCGGAGACTTCTCTTCACCACCACCATCGCCATCATCGACTTCTCACTATGCCTTATGGCTAGGGGTGAACGAAAGGTACAAAATGATATTAATATTACTGATGATAGTGATAGTGATAGTGATGAGGAATTTGCTTCACCTTCATATGATGAGCTAGCTGACTTGCTTAAAGAATATACTCAAATCATTAGAAAGTCAAAGGCTAAATGTGATAGGTTGAAAAATGAAAATGAATCTTTAAATGCCAAATATGACATAGTTATGAAAGCTAGTGATGAAATAAAAGAAGAAAATAAAACTATGTCATCAACTGTAAATGAGCTCACAATCTCCCTAAAAGATGCTAAGGATAAATGTGACAAATTAAATGAAACTAATAGGGAGTTGCAAAATAGACTAGTAAAGATCAAGGAAGACTATACTCAAATTAAATTTGATCATGACAATCTTCTTGTTGAAAATGAACTTTTATCTTGCAAAACACATGAGGCTATTAACCCTGTTGTTAAGATTGATGTAGCAACCTCATGTGATGATTTGAGTCAAGAAGAGCAAACTAGTCTACATGCTGAATTGACTGAAAAAGTTGAAGTCCTGACGTTAGACAACCACAAATTGAAGAATTACTTGACTGATGCAACTACTAGAGGAAAGGTTGCTATTGAGAACAATGATTTCAACAATGAGTTGGCAGTGGATAATCAAAGGCTTAAAAATGAGGTCAAGAAACTAAAAAGTGAAAATGAACATCTTGCAACAAGTGTGCAAAAGTTCAACAAGGGTCAATACCTCCAAAATGAGCTGCTTATGAACACTGTCATGAAAAACAACAAGAGTGGTATTGGATACAATGCTTTTGTGCAAAAGAAAGCTACCACTCAATACAAGCCAAAGCAGACTCACAGGCCTATCAAATGCTTTGAGTGTGGAAATGAAGGTCATTTTGCCCACAACTGCAAAGCCAAACCACCAACTCCCTTGCCTAAGCACTCAAGACCATTTGCTTTCAATGCTCATTATGTTCTAAGAAAGGTTGCAAATGGAAAGGTCAAAGTTACATTCCTAGGTCCACCAAACAAGAGTAGACCTAGACAAATCTGGGTTGCAAAGTCCTTGATTGAGAGAGTTACTGGTCCTATGCAATATAGGGCCCTCAAAACTCAAACTTGAATTGTCTGTGGATATAGGTGAACTACAAGACCGGTGGGAGCCATTGGGTTATTGACAGTGGATGCACACAACATATGACAGGCAACCCACGGATGTTCACCTCACTTGATGAGAATGTTGATGGACAAGATAAAATCACATTTGGAGACAATTCAAAAGGAAAAGTGCAAGGACTTGGCAAGGTGGCAATCTCAAATGATTTATCAATATCAAATGTTCTCTTAGTTGCACCTTTGAGCTTCAATTTATTATCAGTGGGTCAACTCTGTGATCTTGGACTTCAATGCTTATTCACTCCAACAGAGGTTATTGTAACAAAGATGGATGATGAATCAATGGTATTCAAGGGATTTAGATACAACAACCTCTACTTAGTGGATTTCACTTCAGAAGATGCAGACTTAAGAACTTGCCTCTTCACCAAAGCTTCACTTGGATGGCTCTGGCATAGGAGGCTTGCACATGTTGGGATGAGCACACTCAAGAAGGTATTAAAGAAAGACATGGTTAGAGGATTAAAGGATGTGGTGTTTGAAAAAGACAAGCCATGTAGTGCATGTCAAGCTGGAAAGCAAGTTGCTAATACACATCCTACTAAAGCTTTCATGTCAACATCAAGGCCACTGGAACTACTTCATATGGATTTATTTGGACCTACAAATTATGTAAGTGCTGGTGGCAACCTCTACTGTCTAGTGATTGTTGATGACTTCTCAAGATATACTTGGGTGTTCTTTCTCCATGACAAATCTGAAGTTGCATCTATATTTAAGAAGTTTGCCAAGAAAGCACAAAATGAATTTGATTGCAAGATCAAAAAGATTAGAAGTGATAATGGCAAAGAATTTGACAACACCAACATTCATGAGTACTGTGATGAAATTGGGATCAAGCATGAAGTATCTGCAACATATACACCTCAACAAAATGGAGTTGTTGAAAGGAAAAACAGGACCTTGATCACTCTTGCAAGAACAATGATTGATGAGTATAACACACCGGAGAGGTTTTGGGCCGAAGCTGTCAACACTGCATGTTATGCATCAAACAGGCTATTTCCTCACCGGCTGCTTGCGAAGACTCCCTATGAACTGCTAAATGGGAAAAGCCAGACGTCTCCTTCTTTCGGGTGTTTGGATGCAAATGCTACATCTTCAAGAAACGCCATCACCTAGGGAAGTTTGAAAGACGTTGTGATATTGGTTTTATTTTGGGTTATTCATTAAAGTCCAAAGCATATCGAGTATTCAATCATGCCACTGGCGTGGTAGAAGAAACATATGATGTGGAATTTGATGAGACTAATGGCTCCCAAGGAGCACTTGAGAATTTTGATGATGTAGGTGATGAGCCACTTAGGGAAGCAATGAAGAACATGCCAATTGGAGCTATCAAACCAAAAGAAGATGAAGAAGAGGTGCAAAACATTGACAGGCCCTCTTCATCAAATGTACCACAAGATGATGATAAAGATGAGAAGCATGCAAATGAAGATACATTTGTCTCTCATGAACAAGCAAGGGTACAAGCCGAAGATGTTGATGCTCCAGGATCTTCTTCCCAAGTGGTCAACAGGAGAAATTCATCACTACTTCAAGCTCATCCTCAAAACCAAATCATCGGGAGTCCTTCACAAGGGGTTATTACTCGATCCCATAGACATGCTTCTTTTATTGAACATCACTCCTTTGTTTCTTGTGTTGAGCCTACTTGTATAGATGAGGCGCTACAGGATCCGGACTGGGTGAATGCCATGCATGAAGAACTTAACAACTTCACAAGTAACGAAGTTTGGACCCTGGAGAAGCCCCCACAAGATGCAAGAATCATTGGAACAAAGTGGGTGTTCAGAAACAAACAAGATGATCAAGGTGTGATTGTAAGGAACAAGGCAAGACTTGTTGCAAAAGGATTCTCTCAAGTTGAAGGCTTAGATTTTGGAGAGACCTTTGCACTGGTTGCTCGACTGGAAGCCATCCATATCCTACTTGCATATGCATCATGCTATGATATAAAACTCTATCAAATGGATGTAAAAAGTGCATTTTTAAATGGCTTCATAAATGAACTTGTATATGTTGAGCAACCCCCTGGATTTGAAGACCCTAGATATCCTAACCATGGTTACAGGTTGTCCAAGGCGCTTTATGGGCTAAAGCAAGCTCCAAGGGCTTGGTATGAGCGTCTTCGCGACTTCCTAATCGAAAAGGGCTTCAAAATCGGGACCGTCGACACAACTCTCTTCACAAAGAAACATAACGGTGATATTTTCATTTGTCAAGTATATGTTGATGATATAATCTTTGGCTCGACAAATGACTATCATTGCAAGGAATTTGGTGAGTTAATGTCGAAGGAGTTCGAGATTTCAATGATTGGTGAGCTCACGTACTTCCTCGGCTTTCAAGTCAAGCAAATGAAAGATGGTAACTTTCTCTCACAAGAGAAGTATACCAAAGACTTGTTGAAAAGGTTCAACATGGAGAAGTGCAAACCAATCAAGACCCCCATGCCTACAAATGGACATCTCGACTTAGATGAGGGAGGTAACCCGGTTAATCAAACTCTCTACCGTTCTATGATTGGTAGTTTATTGTACCTTACCGCATCTAGGCCCGATATTATGTTTAATGTCTGCATGTGTGCTAGATTTCAATCTAATCCTAAGAAAGCTCACCTTCGCGCTGTTAAGAGAATTCTTAGGTATCTCAGGCACACCACAAGCGTTGGTCTGTGGTATCCCAAAGGAGCTACTTTTGATTTAATTGGCTATTCCGATTCGGATTATGCCGGTTGCAAAATTGATAGGAAAAGTACTTCTGGGGGATGCCATCTGCTTGGTAGATCACTAGTTTCATGGACATCCAAAAAGCAAAACAGTGTTGCCTTGTCAACTGCCGAAGCGGAATACATTACCGCGGGTGCTTGTTGCACACAGATTTTATATATGAAACAAACTCTTCTAGACTATGGCGTAGTTCTAGAAAAGGTACCTTTGTTGTGTGACAATGAGAGTGCTGTTAAAATTGCTAATAATCCTATACAACACTCTCGCACCAAGCACATTGATATCCGTCATCACTTCCTTAGAGATCATGTTGCTAAAGGAGATATCATTTTAGAAGGAGTGAGGTCGGAAGATCAATTAGCGGATATTTTCACTAAGCCACTTGATAAGACCCGCTTTTGCATGTTGAGGAATGAACTAAATATTCTTGATCTCAGAAATTTTAAGTAAAATGTCAAATGGTGTTGTCAAGCTTGCATTGCATGTTTAAATTTCCTGTATTGCATCTAGGGCTTGTCTAACCTAGTTGAGATAACCGCCAACAAAGCGAGTGAAAAAGCTTAACTCGGATGAAACTTGACAAGTCTTAGTTTTAAGCTTTTAGCACTTAAATTCTTACTTTTTATGCAATTATTGGTTCTTGAAATATGCATGAGGTACTGCACTTAGGGGGAGTATTCAAAACTTAAATCACTCATGAAAACCCCTAGTGCAAGCCAAAATGCAAATTTCACCATTTGCCTATTTTCTCTAAAAATTATCTAGCCTATGGCAAAATATTTTGAAAAGTATATGAGGGTGCCAATACCTGTCCCAACAAGTGTTATTTTGTGTGATTATAAGTTGGGATTTGGTTTGGTTGAAAGTTAGATAGAAAAATTCAAAATTTTCCAATCTTCCCTCTGTCTGGGCTCACCGGACAGTCCGGTGTGCACCGGACACTGCACTGTGCAATGTCCGGTGCACCGGCAGCCGCGCGCGAAAATCTTTTCTCCTGTGCGCTGTCCGCTGGTTCACCGGACAGGTCCTGTGCGCTGTCCGGTGTGCACCGGACAGGCACTGTAGACTGTCCGGTGCGCCCATATCGCGTTTTAGAAAAAGGCCTCCAGCCCGAGACCGAGCTAGAGGCTCATCTCTTCTCCCTGCCAGCGCTGTCTCTCTCTGCCTGGCGATTTCTCCCCTCTCCGGCGATCTCCCTTCACCGTCGGCGATCCTCCGGCGACCTTGCCAGTGCTCCTCTCCTCTCGGTGAGTAGCCTCCTCCCCTCCCTCTATTCTCCTCCCTCTCTGTTCTGGTGAGCAGAGGCTCCCATTTCCACCCCTTTTGCCAAATTCCAAATCCTGTGAAATCTTGTGCATCCATGTTGTGGTATGTGTGTATCTGTGTGTATTGAGCATCCCTGCAGGTTTCTAGCTCCTTCAGGAGGCTTTTCCCACCTCAAATAGCCGTTTCACCGAAACCCTAGAACTCCGCACGTCACGTGCTCGGTGAAATGCCCAAACCAGCCAAAAATGCTCCAATTGAACCCAAATTTTTCAGGCGCCTTCACAACACTTCCAGTAACACTCTTGCCAAATTTCACGCCAATCCGAGATTCCAGGCTTAAATTTCACCAAATTCCCCGTTTCGAGCGATCGTTTCCGAGCCGCGTGCCCAAATCTCCTTTTCTTCGCCTAAATTCAAACCTAGCACACTCTTCACTCATATTCACCTATATAAACCTATTCGTGAAGTATAGGCTCAATTCCATGTCGTTTCGTGCCTCAATTCAAATTCCAAACCTCCTATGACAATATTTATCGTTCAAACGTCGTTTTCACACCGTTTGACCTATCGATCGTCTCGTCTCGTGTTTTCTGTGCCATATTTCTCTGTGTATGTATTTATTCACATTTCATATACTTATGACTATGTGACTAATACGTGCTCACCTCTTCTGCCATTTCAGTGACCTTGATTGCCCGTGTGCCGTCTCCTGTTCTGCCTGGATCGTCACCTCTCGTGTGAGCTTTCCAGGTAGTCATCTCATGTTTTGCTAATCAATCGGACATTTTCGCTCTGTGCTTAGTCACTCTCTCTCATTTGCAGACATCAGTTCAGGATGCCGCGCACGAAGAATGTGTCGGCGCCAGGGGGAGGCGATGATGAGGATCCTCGTCGCCCCTTCAGGCAGGTCAAGGGCAAGACCGTTTACTTGGAGCAGCAGGAAGGCCGCAAGAAGCGGTGTTCGGACAGAGCAGCCCGTGCAGCAGCAGCAGCAGCCGCTGCGCAGGCCGAGCTTGGAGATCAGCCGCAGACTCCGTCAGGTCAGATCGCATACCGTGTTCGTCGTCTCGCCTCCCGGCGCTCCTCCACTCACACCTCTGCTTCCACTCCGCCACCCACTCTGCCTGCTCCCGTCACTCCTGTTGCGCCATCCACCACCACAGCCATACCCACTACCTCTACTGTGCCAGCTTCCACTGCTCCTCCTCCTCTCGCTCCCGCTTTAGCTCCTCCTTTCCCTCCACCTCGTTTCCGGGAGCGCGATGAGACTGAGGTACAACCACTTGCTGCGGATCCTAGACTGTTTGACCTTCAGCGTGCTACAGCGGCACGGGTACGTAGGTTCAGATACGTACCCGTGGAGTCTTGGTTACCAGCTCAGAGGGACCCTGCAGTAGTTGACCTCTTCAGCACACGTATTCAGGAGTCGTTTTTCAGAGCCCAGATGTCTGCTCAGATAGCTCTGCGAGTGCACCGGCTTTTGGATCTTCCAGCCTTTCTGCTTGCAGCCGGTGCTGACTCTGAGGCGCACCTCACATATCTGCCTGGCCTTCAGATCCTTTTGACTACCAGCGGCAGGTATATTGAGGAGTGGGTATGAGTCTTCTACGCCTCTGTATGGATTGACCCGGATCATCACTGGATGAGGTTTCGTTTTGAGCGCGAGGATGTCACCATTACTGCCAGTCAGATTCGCCAGCTTTTTGGATTTCCCGAGTCGACGACTCGTCTTCACAGCCTCTGCTACGGCACTTCTGACCCTCCTCGTCGCCCTCACGGCGGTGTGGCTCCGGGTACTGCTCACGTCGCGACTCTGTTCTGCCCGCCCTTCACAGATGGGTCGCGACGTTCACCGGCAGATTTTACTACAGCAGCCAAGTATTTATATGAGCTTATTAGACGGACTCTTCTGCCGAGGATGGGATACAGGGAGGCTACCACACATATTCAGCTTTGGCTCCTTGGTGCCCTGGTCTCTCACTCTGAGTTCGACGTCGTGGACTTCCTTATTTGTGAGATCGAGGACACCGTTTTGGATGGGATTCGTGCTCGTCGGCAGTTGCCCTATGCTCACTACTTGTGCCACATCTTTGTGCAGCTGATTCAGCCTCCTCGGTTTCAGAGCACACTTGAGGCCTCACGCCTCGTTTTTGGATCCTACCGTCCTGCGCCTGAGACTCCTGTGCCAGCTTCTGCTCCTGTTTTTGACTCTCAGGCCGAGGACGCTGCTCTTCATCAGTTCGACACTCAGGATACAGTAGCTGATGACGACGACGATGATGATGATGATTTTGGGGTTCCTCCTCCGCCTCCTATGCCTCCACGCTCACATGATCATGAGGCTGGGAGTTCTAGTGCTGCCCCTGCTGCCCCTCCGACTATGGACCCTGCTCTTGCTTCGATTCTGGCTCACCTGGCAGCCGAGCAGGCCCGGTTATCTGAGCAGATGCTCTCAATGTTTCAGAACATGCAGGACAGGCAGGATGCGCTTCAGCAGCAGCTTCTTCAGGATCGGGCTGAGAGCAGGGCATTCATGGCTCTTATGCTACAACAGTCTGGTGTCTCAGTTCCTCCAGTTCAGTCTGCTCCACCTCCTCCGCTTCACGCTCCTGTTGTGCCAGCGATTTTGTCAGGACCCCCTGTTGGTACTTCTCCGCTCCGGCCGGTCACTTTGGCTTTCACCTCTCCGGCTCTCAGCTCTGTCTACCCGCAACCGCCAGTGCCACCAGCGTCTGCTGTTACCACTACTGCTGTGGCAGTATTTGTGACCACTTCTGTTCCGGCAGCTCCTGCAGCGCGGCCTCAGTCCGAGTCAGTACCAGCTCCAGCTTCTACCGCAGATCCTGGATCCGAGACTGACTCTGACCCTCCGCCGGCGTTCGCTCTGCTACCTCGACCGCGACCGGACGCGCCCCCGCCGCCTCCTCCCGCTTCAGATGTTTAGGTTCGGGTGCCCTTTTGGTGTTTAACGCCAAAGGAGGAGAGATATGAGTTGTGAGAGCTAGGGGGAGTTAGAGAGTTAGTAGAGAGTCATTTTGGTGTAATATATGTGCTTGCTACTCTCTGTACTAGCTTGGTGTTTTTGGCTCACAAACTCGATATATACTCTCGTTGCTTATGATTGACTGTGTGTATTATGTTTTCACCTTATATTTTATCACTAGTCTTCTTGTTCTTGTTTCATTGATTTAACTTCACTTTTATATGAACAAGAATCTTATGATGTGTATGCGCTCACTCTTATTATTATGGTACACGTTCTTTCTATCAAAGATTACTGAGTATAACTAACCATCCTTCCTATTGACAGAAACTTCAAAACAAACTACTCTCACAAAACTTGTAAGGTTGTCATCAATCACCAAAAAGGGGGAGATTGAAAGCATCTAGGCCCCTGGTTGGTTTTAGTGATTAATGACAACGTAATATTATATGTGACTAACGTGTGTTTTGCAGAGACAAATGGTAAGTTAGGTCGCATGACAGGTAGAAGTACTACAATGGTGAAAACAATTCCGGAGATAAGAACTCGAAGCGACGGCTAAAACGACGAAACAAAAGGTGAAGGTCTACGGAGTCCGAGTGTCAAGGAGATGTGGACACTCGCGATTTAGTTAGGTCTTTTATTCTCTTTTAGCCGTACTATAAAGAGGGGTTGTCGATGAGTAGTTTGACCAAGAGAGTTCTAGTGTAGTGTTGGTGCACAATCACACTCATATACAGTGCTAGGTGTCACTCTAGAACTCACTCACAAGTTAGAACGAAAACCGATTTGAAAATCAGCTGAAAAACAAGAAGTAGGGTTTCTGTCGGTGGGGGCACTGGACTGTCCGTTGTGCACCGGACTATCCGGTGCACCCTCTGCCAAATGGGACCAGGCTGGTCCGAGGAAGAAGCTTCCTCCACAGAAAACCCAAGAGCGCCTGTTTCAGAGTTGAATTTTAGTGGCGCACCGGACATCGCACCGGACTGTCCAGTGTGCACCGGATAGTGACTGTTCACTGTCCGGTGTGCCATGAGTCCAACGGCTAACTGTCAGAACTAGCCGTTGGAAACGATCGTTGGCGCACCGGTGGCGCACCTTTGGCGCACCGGTGGCGCACCGGACTGTCCGGTGCGCCAGTGCGCAGAAAGTTGCCTGTAACGGCTAGTTGGTGGGTGAGGGCTATTTATACCCCTTCCACCCACCATATTCAATGTCTTGCACTCCACATTTATTCCAGCACATTGCTAGAGCATTGCAAGCACCAAAAGCCTTGTGAGGAGATTAGAGAATCTTAATCCGTGTTTGTTCCTCATTAGCGCTAGCGAGAGCCACCTAGAGCACACACCACTTGCATTAGGCTTCTCTTGGTCAAGCGAAAGTCTATGGCTTGTTACTCTTGGTGATCGGCATCACCTAGACAGCTTGGTGGCGTTGGGAGCTCGGTGATCACCGTGAAGATCTTGTTGGTGACCCGACTCAAGTTTGTAAGCGGTCTCGAGGGATCCACCGCGCCGGAGTGGCAAAGGATCATCTCGTAGTGAGCACTTGGTTCTTGCGAGGACCAAGGGGGAGCGATACCCTTGCGCGGGTGCTCCAACGAGGACTAGTGGAGAGTGCCGACTCTTCGATACCTCGGAAAAAATTGGAGGAGTCTTCTAAACCTTGCTTTACATTCCGCACTTAATTCAAGCACTTTACATTGTGTATTTGTTTAGCAAGTATTTGAAGTATTGTCTTAGCATTGTTGCATTTCTAGTATTATATTCTTAGTGCTAGTTGTTGGGGTGAAGTTGGGCTCTTGCTTAGCTCTTGCTTAGGTTTTAATTAGTGTTGATTTTTAGAAAAGCCCAATTCACCCCCCTCTTGGACATCGTGATCCTTTCAATGGTCACAATAGTGTCATATTTTTCAGGAAGAGATCTAAGGAACTTGTGCGTGAAATCCACATCTAGTACATTAAAACCAAGTCCCTTGAGCTAATTCACTATCTTATTTAAGCAGTTAAATATGTCGGACAAACTTTCATCTTTCTTCATGAGAAATTGCTCAAACTTTCCTTTGCATACATACAACTTTTCACTCTTCACAATTGTAGTTCCTTCATGAATTTCCATTAGCTTTGTCCAAATCTCATGAGCGGTTGTAAGATTTTTGATACGGTTGAACTCATTTATGTCTAGTGTATCATAGAATACATTCGTAGCTTGATCATTGGTTAGAACATTCTCATTATCACCGAGTGACAGTTCATCTTCCTTTAATACAATAATTCCATCTCTAACAATAGGCCAAATCTTTCCTCCCATAGCTTTAAGATGCATTGACATTCTTATTTTCCAATAGTCATAATTGTTTCAATCAAAATGTGGCGGCTTCCCAATGTGCACATTGTTGTTACTAGCCATTTTGTCCAACTTCAGGATGATAAAATCCACAATCAATGGAGTCCTTGTGTAACACCCCAGGTGTTACCTAAGGCCCTAACTCCATAACATACGCTTGTGCATTGTTATCACATGTGTTTAAGTGGAGGTGAAGAAGCACCTAGAACCTTGGAAGCATGGGTTAGCTAAGAAAGGTTAATGACAAAAGCTTCACCCACACATTTTGAACAATTGTCATCTTGAGCCAAAGAAGTTAAGCCCTAAAGACCCCTAAGGGCACTAGACTTCCAAGCAATGGATCAGTGGATAAGTTAATCAAATTGCCAAACCTTGATTCAAATCCTTAACCAAAGTTTAAATAACATTATAACCTACAAAATGTAGAGGTGAATCATTACAAAAAAGACCCCTTAAAGACCCCAAATTCACCCCTTGAGTAGAGAGCACACTAGAGCTCTCTAATCTTTTCTAAGTAAAATTTTAACCCTAATCTAAAGATCAGTTGTGTTCACTTAGTAAATGGCGCCAAAACCACTTGGTCTGAATACCAAAAAGGTGCCAAACCACCTAGGGCACCCACTGGAAAAATTTGAACCCGAGCCAAATTCGTTTGACTTGATTTGGCATCACTTTTGTCGCAGAGTGGACAGTGGGACAAGCCAGATTTGGCGTCAGAAAATCTTCTGACCTAGGGCTTATCTTCCCTTGGAACTCACATACAAGAGATAGCCATAGGTGCCAGGAGGAGGCCTGCGCCAGATTTTTGCCAAGATTCGCACGTATGCGATCTTGGCGAGCTGTTGAACATGGGCAGAAGAACACCTCCACGTGTTCGACGCGCCCTGAACGCGCCAGAGCATGCCCAGTGCCCGACCCCGCGCGCCACGCGCCGCGCCGAGCCACGCCCGTGTCCCCTGCCCGCGCCTACGCCTATAAAGCCAGCCGAAGCCTCAGCCGTACTCTCCGCGCGCTCTCGACCTCACCGGAGCACGAGATCACCGGCGTTTGCCCTGCACAAGGCGTGCCAGCAGCAGCCCGAACCCCCCGCCACCGTAGACCGGCCAGTGCAGCCATTCCCAACCCTGTCCAACCCTTGGAATAGACTCTACATACCTCAATGAAGCTCCCAGAGCGAGGATTTGGACTCTACCTCACCGGAGACGCCGGATCAAGGTCGCCGGACTTCAACCGAGCACTGGCGTACGTGGACCGAGCTCCACAGTGAGTTATTCTCCGATTCCTTGCACGGGTCGACTCATTAGCACCCCGTGAAGCTTCTTGTACCCTTGGATTGACCAATATCGCCGTGGATAGGCCGGAGCACTCACCACCGACGAGCTCGCCAGCCTGCGCACGTGGACCGACCGATCCCGGCCATCACCGTCGTCGAGCCATACCTCGTTGTGACCGCAAGGACCTCCCGAAGCCAACCCCACCCTTCGCCAGACCTCCCTCGCCACCGGTAAGCTGCGTCGCCCTTTTTTCCTTTCGCGGGTACTGTTCAAAAGGGGGGGAGGGACCTCGGGGAAGAATGGAATAGAAGTTACTGGGGATTTTTGAACTGTCAGAGACTCAAATGAATAGTGGCGCAAGGGTATAAGTTGAAGGATTGGTTTAAGAAAAGCCCAGGGTCCTCGGTGTAAACTGGTTTTCCAGAAAACCTTTTTAATATTTCTAATTTAAATACAAACAGAACTTGTAAAATGCATAACTTCAGTTTTATTCAACCAAATTTGGTCAAACCAATTTCGTCTGACTCTACATAATGTGAACTACCTAGAAAAAATGCAAACCCTCTTAGTATTGCAGAAGAATTTAAAGTTTGGAATTAAATATTGATTTGGCCAAAAGCTAAATAATAGAGGGAAAAATGGTTACACTGTTAGACCGAGGTTAAGAAAAATCAAGGAAGTACTTAGTCACTCTCTAATCTGTATAAAAATAGTAAACCCCTCAGTACACCAAATTAAGGTAGGTTTTACCATTTAAAATCATTTTTGCTCAAAGTTAAAGAAAAGAGAAAAGGTAGTCAAAAATAAAAACCAGGAAGCAACCACATTTTTGTTGGCTCACTTATTCAGTGAAGTTTACTGGAAAATTTTATTAGACCCTTGCTTAGTACAAAATAAATGGGATACCTTTTATTTTATAAAAATAATGAAAACTTAGGAAAATCTTAGAAAAATAATATTGAGGAGAAAACACCCCAAACCTTGGGATAACTAATACTTTGTTATTATGAACATAGGAAAAATATGAGTTCTGTTGTTTGATATTTTTCAAATAACAAGTTAGTTATAAGTACCTTTTTGGCATTAAACTTTAGAAATTCACAACTAAATATCCAGTAGGTCTTTTTCTGTGATTTTTAACACAGAGGCCTAATATCACCTATGAATCTGGAGAAAAATAAAATTTGGTACAGAAACCTCACTTAAATCATAGCTATAGTGTAAAATGCCCTTTTACACTTGTTTTTGTTAATTTTGCACAGGTAGTATCTGAATTTATATCCACCTCAAATTTTTGGGAGGGCCCACAAATGTTAATATTTACCCACTGTAATTTTTATAACATTTTTGGAAAATGTTAACTAACCCTCATAGTTCAAAATGCTTAATAAGAAGCACAATAGAAAGAAAAAGGGGAAACCTTGGGGAGAAATAGATGAAAGTACAAAGCCCTTAAGGATATCCAAAAAGAAACCCTAGGGAAACACTAAACTTAATATTGTTTTACTATGCATAACCCTTACAAATGTTCATGTCATATTTATACATATGTCTCATGCATTGCATTCGATAGATTGTAATCTCGCTGACGGGGAGTACATCCTCGTGCCGGAGCAAGGAGTTGCTTAGGAGGTAGCCCAGGATCCAGCACCAGAGCCTGCCATCGAGGATCTGCCTGCCCCAGCTTTGGAAGGCAAGCCCCGGTTTTATGCATAACCGTTTATATAAGCTATTTTACTACACTTAATGTTTGTAGTCTTGTACTGTGCACTTAAGTGTAGGAGTTGACTGAAACCCTAGTTGCATGAACTCAGGATTCCCTTTGAGATGGATACTAGTATGCTAGGTCGAGTAGCTGCTTTGCTAATTAGGGATCTCGGTAGAAGTCGAGTGATTTTTCTAGCACTCGCGCGAGGTCAGGAATTGGTTGTATCCATTTTGATATCGTAATGATTGTGGTCTGTGGACAACAGTCCATGGGGATGCGTTGTCTACGAGACGGAAATTGGAATAAGGATTAAGGTGTGGTACCGTGTGTCAAGCGTTTGAACGTACTAAGCACATGCCGAGAAATATGGTAAATCGGTAAGCCTAGTACCTGAGTGAACCTGCCCGCAGATTGCCCTCCTCACGCGACCTAAGACGTGGTCTCCCATTCCGGTTATGGTGGGTACAAGTGCGGTCACTGCACGACAGCAGTCGGGGTCAGTGAGGCATTGTACGCCAAGGTGGTGAGCCTCTTTCTGTTGCCAGGGAATCGATGGAGACGGTTGATGTGTGTGGGGACGGAGTGCCTCTCCACGTCGTGTGTTTAGGTTTACCTTGCAAGGTTTAAAAACTCGATTCGAATCGTCTGCTTCTCGCAGCTAATGAGACTGCTTGATCCATGCTGCTACATTGAGTAATAAGTGGAAATGTGTTGATTTGGCAAAAGATGTTAATTGCTAAAAATGATTGCTACCATGTATGATTAGATAGGGATAACTCTAGCCTTAAGAGAGTCACACTAAAACTTGAAAAAGCTAAAAACTGGATTTTTAGACTCAACTAGTGCTTTTGGCAAGCAAACCTCTCAGCCAAACAGCTGCATGTCTAGAGGTAGAGGAGTAGACTCCTCACACCGGGTAAGTCTAGCTAAGTATTAGTATACTCAGCCTTGCTTGTGGCATAATTTTTTACAGGTTCTCTAGAGGACATGGTTGCTGGAGTGACTTGGCCGTCCACCTTGCCACCGGGTCGGACAGTCGAGTGGGACCCTACCTCGGCTGAGGAGGAGCAGGAGAAGTGATGGGATAGGCTTCCCCATCTCTCCATTTATTTATCGTTAGTTTTATTCCGCTGCATTACGAACAATGGTCACTACTTTTGCTAAAACTCTGATGATGATGTAATAAATTTGATACTCCTTTATGTATGGTTTTATGTTTTATTGTATTTGCTCTGTGCCTCACCATCGAGTGAGTACGTGGTACTTGATCCTGTCAGTGGCCTCGTTGGACTAGATCCGAGGGACTAACGTGTTATTCCTATTTAAGTGTGGTCTAGCCTCTAAGGTGGGACTTAGACACTTAAGTTGGAATAATTCGGGCGGTTCCGCCACAGCTGGTATCAGAGCTTGTACCACCACAGAGGAATCAATAAACTGTAAATACCATCCTTTTCAAAAGTAAAACTTGTTAGAAACAGATGTTGGATAGATCGTCAGGATGATAAGGATAGGCCTAGGACGAGAAGCCTTAGGATAATAGAGGGATAGCTAGGTGGCAATTTGAGTAAGCCCTACAGGCTACTATCGGGGATGGGAGTTTTCCCCTATCCCCTCTGAGTAGAAATAAAGTCGCTTAGGACGAGCATGCATGCATCATTTAATCAAATTATTGGTAATTAGTTAAGAGCTTTAAAAATGTTATGGAAAATGACAACAGGAGATTAAGTGCACTCCATGACCTCAACACAACCTTAGAAAAGCCAGGCTTTGATTCCCTTTTATTTTTATAGTTCTTTTTCTTTTTTCGCTTACGCTTAACCGTACACAGATGACTTCTCACGGATCCTCGGATGGAGGGAACGCACATTCCCACACGGACAGGCTTGCACGAGAGGGTTTTCCCCATATCTTGTGGGAGGTACTTCAGGGAGCAGGTTACGTGACACCTCCCCAGTACGCGGTGCAGCTGTTCGAGAAGCACCGAGTGCCCCGCTGTAGGGTGAGGATGACCCTGGAGCCTCATCCCTTACAGCCAGGCTGGCGTTCGTTGGACTCCGAGTCTTTCGGATACCGAGCTGAGGATACTATCGAGGCCATTGCTCTCCACGGGCTGACTACTTTTTGTGGTTTTTACCCCTTGGAGCTGTCTACTCATCCCATTGGCTTGTTCCCCACTGACAATGAGGATGACCCAATGTGGAAAAATTGAGTGGAGCATGCTAAGGACATATGGGCTCTTTACCCAGGGCAGACTACTCACTTGACAGTGCGATGCATGAATGCCCTGTATTGTCTGCAAGTGATGCGAGGAGAGGTAATGTCTCATCTGATGGCATTGTTGGAGGCTACCAAGATTACCTTGGATAATAGAAAGAAACTTGTGGTAGACCTGTCCACAGAGATGGTGGAAAAGGACCTACAGGTGGAACAACTGTCCAATGAGATCCAGGAGCTCGAGGATCTAGTGGGGACCACGGAGAACACCATTGAGGTTCTCGAGGATCAGCTAATCAACACTCAGCAGCAACTTGCGGAGGCTAACCAACATTTGGATATGCACCACTAGGAGATCTAGAACATGGAGGCCAACGAGGATGTCGACATCGAGGGAGGAGAGGAGCCGGAGCCTGCATCTAGCTTGGACACTGCTGGCTCAGGGAGACCACCTTCCCCCGAGTCGAGCGTTGCCTCGTTTGCTCATTAGGTTGCTGAGATAAAGTTAGAAGTGGGTGGATAAGACTCCTCGGAGCTAGCTTAGCTTTTGCACCCTTGGGGTACTAGGCTAGACAGAGTTGAGTCTTTTGGGTCACTGATGTAATCGTAACAAACTCTTTTGGAAGTATGGATGATGAATGATGTCAGCCTTAATTTATGAAGAAAAGTTTTATACCACGTAGTATCTCTTATGAATTATGCAAGAAAATATTGGTTTTACCCTTTCAAATCTGTCACCACATATGAACCCTAACATTAGAAATATGATATTAAGAGCATCCTTAATTTTTCAGATGGCTGGAAGAGCGCGTCGTGGATAGAATGAGCGCATTCCTCCACCACCACCACCGCCTCCTACCATGCAAGAACTGATGGCTCAGCAGAATGAGATTCTGTGGCAGTTAGCTCAGCATCAGCCACCACCGCAGCACTATGGTGGTGGTGATCACCATTAGCGTCCCCCAGCAGCAGCCACTTATCAGGAGTTCCTCAGCACTCAGCCGTCGTTGTTCACTCGGGCAGAGGATCCACTTGATGTTGATGTGTGGATCATAGTGGAATCCAAATTCCCATTACTTATCGGCAATTGTTCAGATGCGGCCAAAGTTCATTTTGCCACTTAGCAGCTTCGCGGACCCACGCGGACATGGTGGGATCACTTTCTCGCTATGCAGCCAGATGGCCACGTGGTGAAATGGAGAGAATTCAAGGCAGCTTTCAGAGGGCATCACATACCAGCAGGCATTATGGATCGCAAGCTAAATGAGTTTCTAGCACTCACTCAGGGGAATCGTACTGTGTTGTAGTATGCTCAGGCTTTCAATGACCTATGCCAGTATGCTGGATACCATGCAGACACTGATGAGAAGAAGAGGGACAGGTTCAGGAGGGGCCTCAGCACTAAGCTCCGTGACCATCTCAACACCGTCAGGGCCAACAGTTACAATGAGTTAGTCAACATGGCTATTTCTCAAGAGGACTGCATCATAGCTCGTCAGGTAGAAAAGAAGAGGAAGACCCCTGTGGCAGGACCTTCAGCTCAGCCATAGCGCTTCAGAATTGTATCCGACACGCAGAACAGGGGCCCTCAGCAGCAGCAAGGACGTTGGGTGATCCGACCTCAGCAACAGCAGCAGGCACCCAATCGCTCTCAGCTTCCAGTTCAGAGGAACAACAATCAGCCGTAGCAACAGTACCGTCCGGCCAATGACAACAAGTGTTTCACTTGTGGCAGCACTGGGCATTATGCCAAGAATTGCCCCAGAAATCAGCAGAGGCAGGGATAGAATTCCAACTAGAATCAAGGCAAGAGGTAGAAGGTGCAAGTAAGGCAAGGCAGGCTGAACTTCACCACCATGGCTGACATTCCAGAGGGAGCACCCGTCATGACTGATATTTTTTCAGTTTTGAATAATCCTGCAATCATTCTTTTTGATTCTGGTGCATCACCCAGTTTTATCAGTACAAAATTTAGTGCCAAATGCCAGTTACCTTTCCATCATACCAATGGGGTATTACAATTTCAACACCAGGAGGCAGGGTTGCCACCTATCAAATCAGCAGGCGGGTGCCTATAAAATTTGGTAGTCTTGTGATTAGAACCACCCTCCTCATCTTGGGTTTGGAGAGTGTGGACATCATATTGGGAACTGACTGGTTATCCAGGCATCAAGCAGTACTTGATATTGCGGCAAGGGCCATTGAGATTCACTCCCCTACCTGTGGCGAAACTACATTATATTTGCCAAACCAGGGTTGTACCCGATCCTGTGCCTTCACCATGATAGAGTCACCCGTCGAAAGGATTCCAGTGGTCTGTGAATACCCAGATGTTTTTCTGGATGAATTGCCATGGATGTCACCCGACAGGGACATCGAGTTTGCGATTGAGTTGCAACCTGGAACTGCCCCTATATCCAAGAGACCCTATAGGATGCCTCCAGCGGAGTTGGCAGAATTGAAAAAGTAGTTGCAAGAATTGTTAGATAAGGGATTTATTCGCCTAGGTACTTCACCATGGGGATGTCCCACCTTATTTGTGAAGAAGAAAGATGAGAGTTTGAGGTTGTGTGTTGACTACCGCCCTCTCAATGCGGTAACCATCAAGAATAAGTATCCATTGCCCCGCATTGATGTATTATTTGATCAGTTGGTGGGAGCCAAAGTATTCTCCAAGATAGATCTTCACTCTGGCTATCATCAGATAAAAATCAGGGCCAGTGATATCCTGAAGACGGCTTTCTCTACCAGATATGGGCTTTATGAGTACTTGGTGATGTCTTTCGGGCTAACCAATGCCCCGGCTTATTTCATGTACTTGATGAACTCAGTTTTTATGCCAGAGCTGGACAAGTTTGTGGTAGTCTTCATCGATGATATATTGGTCTATTCAAAGAATGAAGCCGAGCATACTAAGCATTTGCATACAGTGCTTCAGAGACTACGTCATCAGTTGTATGCTAAGTTGTCCAAATGTGAGTTCTGGCTGAAGGAGATAAAATTTCTGGGTCATACCATTTCTCAGGATGGGGTATCAGTTGATCCTGAGAAAGTGCAAGAAGTGATGAATTGGAAACCTCCTACCACTGTACGGCAGATTCAGAGTTTTCTGGGATTGGCAGGGTATTATCGGTGATTTATTCTGGATTTCTCCAGGATTGCCAAGCCAATGACTGAATTGTTGAAGAAAGGAGTCAAGTATGAATGGAGCCAGAAATGTGAGGATGCCTTTCATGCACTAAGGCAACATTTGACAACATCACCCGTGTTAGCTCAACCGGACAACACAAAATCTTTTGAGGTTTATTGCGATGCTTCAGGTACTGGATTGGGATGTGTCTTGATGCAAGACAACAGGGTCATTGCTTATGCCTCCCGAGCACTCAGACCCCATGAGCAGAACTACCCCACACATGATCTGGAGTTAGCGGCCGTAGTTCATGCTCTCAAGATATGGAGACATTACTTGATGGGAGCTCATTGTAATATCTATACTGATCATAAGAGTCTCAAGTATATCTTCACTCAGGCTGATCTTAATATGAGGCAAAGAAGATGGTTAGAATTAATCAAGGACTATGATTTGGAAGTACATTACCATCCTGGCAAAGCCAATGTTGTGGCAGATGCTTTAAGTCGGAAGGCCCAGTGCAACTGTGTGATCATGGACTCTAAGATCGCCACTCTGTGTGACGAGTTATGCAAATTAAACCTTGAAGTCATTCCTTCAGGTACTTTAAGTTATATTTCAGTAGAGCCCACCTTGCATGAGCAAATAGTCATGGCACAAATTGGTGACAAGGGTGTTCAAGTCATTAGGGAAATGATCGAACAAAAGGTGGACAAGTACAAATGCTTCCGTCAGGACAGCAAAGGAATTCTATGGTTTGCTGACCGATTGGTTGTTCCCAAGAACCCCGAGCTTAGAAAGAAAATATTGGACGAAGCTCACCTTTCTAAATTCTCAATGCATCCCGGCAACAACAAGATGTACCATGATCTCCGATCTTTGTACTGGTGGACCAGAATGAAGAGGGAAATTGCTAAGTATATATCTGAGTGTGACACTTGCCAAAGAGTCAAGGACAGTCATTTAAAGGTAGCAGGTACCTTACGACCCCTTCCCATACCATCTTGGAAATGGGAGGACATTTGCATGGATTTTGTCGTGAGATTGCCCAATACCTCCCGACACCACGATTCTATTTGGGTCATTGTGGATAGGTTGACCAAAACAGCGCATTTCTTGCCAGTACATACCACCCACCGGACAGAAAAGTATGCAAAAATTTATATTGACCAGATAGTTCGTCTGCATGGAATAACAAGGACTATTGTGTCTGACCGAGGAGCACCATTTGTAGCACGTTTCTGGGAGCAATTACAGGAATCACTTGGAACCCATGTAATAAGGAGCTCAGCATACCACCCTCAAACAGATGGTCAGACAGAAAGGGTGAATCAGATTTTGGAAGACATGTTGAGGGCATGTGTGCTACACTATGGAAAGGATTGGGACAAGTGTCTTTCATTGGCAGAGTTCTCTTATAATAACAGCTACCAGTCCAGTTTAAAGATGGCACCTTTCGAAGCCTTGTATGGGAGAAGGTGCAGGACACCGCTAAATTGGTCACAAGCTGGAGAAAGGGAAATATTTGGGCCTGACTTGGTACTTGAAGCAGAGGAAAAAGGTCAGAGTCATTAAGAAGAACCTAGAAGCTGCTCAGGCCAGACAAAAGAGTTATCATGACAAGAGGAGGAAGCCTCTACAGTTTGAAGTGGGAGATCATGTTTATCTTAAAGTGTCACCCACCAAAGGTGTTTAGAGATTTGGAATCAAGGGCAAGTTAGCTCCTCGCTACATTGGACCCTATGAGATCAAAGAAACTTGTGGGCCTGTAGCATATCAATTGAAGTTGCCACCCCATATGTTAGCAGTTCATGATGTGTTCCACGTATCTCAGCTACGAAAGTGTGTCCGCTTACCCACCGAAGTGCTACTTGAGCCAGAGTTGGAGATAGAACCAGACCTGTCCTATCAAGAGCACCCCATCAGGATACTGGACCAAAAGGAAAGATCAACTCGGGTAAGGTCAATCAGGATGTATAAGGTTCAGTGGAGTCACCACACAGAAGAAGAGGCTACGTGGGAGACTGAGGATTTTCTACGCTCTCGCTTCCCCGACTTTCTGCCCAAAGGAGTCGGTATGTAATCCAAAAAAACCCCACCCCCACCTGCCCTTTGAATATAAAAATAAGAAAAACTTGGTTGTTAAGGGTAGAGTAAGTTGTGGAAAGAAATCAAAAAGGACTTCCTTCTGAAGTTGCAAAGAGGATGACATTCGAAGAGCAGTTAATTAGAGACACTTGGCCTAAAGAATCTACATCACACAGACCCATCTTCTGGGCACCACTCTAATGGATCCCTACCCAAATCTTGGGGCGAGATTCTGTTAAGGGGGGAGGGCTATAACACCCCAGGTGTTACCTAAGGCCCTAACTCCATAACATAGACTTGTGCATTGTTATCACATGTGTTTAAGTGGAGGTGAAGAAGCACCTAGAACCTTGGAAGCATGGGTTAGCTAAGAAAGGTTAATGACAAAAGCTTCACCCACACATTTTGAACAATTGTCATCTTGAGCCAAAGAAGTTAAGCCCTAAAGACCCCTAAGGGCACTAGACTTCCAAGTAATGGATCAGTGGATAAGTTAATCAAATTGCCAAACCTTGATTCAAATCCTTAACCAAAGTTTAAATAACATTATAACCTACAAAATGTAGAGGGGAATCATTACAAGAAAGACCCCTTAAAGACCCCAAATTCACCCCTTGAGTAGAGAGCACACTAGAGCTCTCTAATCTTTTCTAAGTAAAATTTTAACCCTAATCTAAAGATCAGTTGTGTTCACTTAGTAAATGGCGCCAAAACCACTTGGTCTGAATACCAAAAAGGTGCCAAACCACCTAGGGCACCCACTGGAAAAATTTGAACCCGAGCCAAATTCGTTTGACTTGATTTGGCATCACTTTTGTCGCAGAGTGGACAGTGGGACAAGCCAGATTTGGTGTCTGAAAATCTTCTGACCTAGGGCTTATCTTCCCTTGGAACTCACATACAAGAGATAGCCATAGGTGCCAGGAGGAGGCCTGCGCCGGATTTTTGCCAAGATTCGCACGTATGCGATCTCGGCGAGCTGTTGAACATGGGTAGAAGAACACCTCCACGTGTTCGACGCGCCAGAGCACGCCCAGCGCCCGACCCCGCGCGCCCCGCATCGCGCCGAGCCATGCCCGTGTACCCTACCCACGCCCACGCCTATAAAGCCAGCCGAAGCCTCAGCCGTACTCCCCGCGCGCTCTCGACCTCACTGGAGCACGAGATCACTGGCGTTTGCCCTGCACAAGGCGTGCCAGTGGCCGCCCGAACCCCCGCCACCGTAGACCGGCCAGTGCAGCCATTCCCAACCCCATCCAACCCTTGGAATAGACTCTACATACCTCAGTGAAGCTCCCAGAGCGAGGAATTGGACTCTACCTCACCGGAGACGCCGGATCAAGGTCGCCGGACTTCACCCGAGCGCCGGCGTACGTGGACCGAGCTCCACGGTGAGTTATTCTCTGATTCCTTGCACGGGTCGACTCATTAGCACCCTGTGAAGCTTCTCGTACCCTTGGATTGACCTGTATCGCCGTGGATAGGCCGGAGCACTCGCCGCCGACGAGCTCGCCCGCCTGCGCACGTGGACCGACCGACACCGGCCATCACCGTCATCGAGCCATACCTCGTTGTGACCGCAAGGACCTCTCGAAGCCAACCCCACCCTTCGCCGGACCTCCCTCGCCGCCGGTAAGCCGCGCCGCCCTTTTTCCTTTCGCGGGTACTTTTCAAAAGGGGGGACGGACCTCGGGGAAGAAGGAATAGAAGTCGGGGGTTTTTTGAACTGTCAGAGACTCAAATGAATAGTGGCGCAAGGGTATAAGTTGAAGGATTGGTTTAAGAAAAGCCCAGGGTCCTCGGTGTAAACTGGTTTTCCAGAAAACTTTTTAATATTTCTAATTTAAATACAGGCAGAACTTGTAAAATGCATAACTTCAGTTTTATTCAACCAAATTTGGTCAAACCAATTTTGTCTGACTCTACATAATGTGAACTACCTAGGAAAAATGCAAAACCCCCTTAGTATTGCAGAAGAATTTAAAGTTTGGAATTAAATATTGATTTGGCCAAAAGCTAAATAATAGAGGGAAAAATGGTTACACTGTTAGACTGAGGTTAAGAAAAATCAGAGAAGTACTTAGTCACTCCCTAATCTGTATAAAAATAGTAAACCACTCAGTACACCAAATTAAGGTAGGTTTTACCATTTAAAATCATTTTTGCTCAAAGTTAAAGAAAAGAGAAAAGATAGTCAAAAATAAGAACCAGGAAGCAACCACATTTTTGTTGGCTCACTTATTCAGTGAAGTTCACTGGAAAATTTTATTAGACCCTTGCTTAGTACAAAATAAATGGGATACCTTTTATTTTATAAAAACAATGAAAACTTAGGAAAATCCTAGAAAAATAATCCTGAGGAGAAAACACCCCAAACCTTGGGATAACTAATACTTTGTTATTATGAACATAGGAAAAATATGAGTTCTGTTGTTTGATATTTTTCAAATAACAAGTTAGTTGTAAGTACCTTTTTGGCATTAAACTTTAGAAATTCACAACTAAATATCCAGTAGGTCTTTTTCTGTGATTTTTAACACAGATGCCTAATATCACCTATGAATCTGGACAAAAATAAAATTTGGTACAGAAACCTCACTTAAATCATAGCTATAGTGTAAAATGCCCTTTTACACTTGTTTTTGTTAATTTTGCACAGGTAGTATCTGAATTTATATCCACCTCAAATTTTTGGGAGGGCCCACAAATGTTAATATTTACCCACTGTAATTTTTATAACATTTTTGGAAAATATTAACTAATCCTCATAGTTTAAAATGCTTAATAAGAAGCACAATAGAAAGAAAAAGGGGAAACCTTGGGGAGAAATAGATGAAAGTACAAAGCCCTTAAGGATATCCAAAAAGAAACTCTAGGGAAACACTAAACTTAACATTGTTTTACTATGCATAACCCTTACAAATGTTCATGTCATATTTATACATATGTCTCATGCATTGCATTCGATAGATTGTAATCTCGCTGACGGGGAGTACATCCTCGTGCCGAAGCAAGGAGTTGCTCAGGAGGTAGCCTAGGTTCCAGCACCAGAGCCTGCCATCGAGGATCTGCCTGCCTCAGCTTTGGAAGGCAAGCCCCGGTTTTATGCATAACCGTTTATATAAGCTATTTTACTACACTTAATGTTTGTAGGCTTGTACTGTGCACTTAAGTGTAGGAGTTGACTGAAACCCTAGTTGCATGAACTCAGGATTCCCTTTGAGATGGATACTAGTATGCTAGGTCGAGTAGCTGCTTTGCTAATTAGGGATCTCGGTAGAAGTCGAGTGATTTTTCTAGCACTCGCGCGAGGTCAGGAATTGGTTGTATCCATTTTGATATCGTAATGGTTGTGGTCTGTGGACAACGGTCCATGGGGATGCGTTGTCTACGAGACGGAAATTGGAATAAGGATTAAGGTGTGGTACCGTGTGTCAAGCGTTTGAACGTACTAAGCACATGCCGAGAAATATGGTAAATCGGTAAGCCTAGTACCTGAGTGAACCTGCCCACAGATTGCCCTCCTCACGCGACCTAAGACGTGGTCTCCCATTCCGGTTATGGTGGGTACAAGTACGGTCACTGCACGACAGCAGTCGGGGTCAGTGAGGCATTGTACGCCAAGGCGGTGAGCCTCTTTCTGTTGCCAGGGAATCGATGGAGACGGTTGATGTGTGTGGGGACGGAGTGCCTCGCCACGTCGTGTGTTTAGGTTTACCTTGCAAGGTTTAAAAACTCGATTCGAATCGTCTGCTTCTCGCAGCTAATGAGACTGCTTGATCCATGCTACTACATTGAGTAATAAGTGGAAATATGTTGATTTGGCAAAAGATGTTAATTGCTAAAAATGATTGCTACCATGTATGATTAGATAGGGATAACTCTAGCCTTAAGAGAGTCACACTAAAACTTGAAAAAGCTAAAAACTGGATTTTTAGACTCAACTAGTGCTTTTGGCAAGCAAACCTCTCAGCCAAATAGCTGCATGTCTAGAGGTAGAGGAGTAGACTCCTCACACCGGGTAAGTCTAGCTAAGTATTAGTATACTCAGCCTTGCTTGTGGCATAATTTTTTACAGGTTCTCTAGAGGACATGGTTGCTGGAGTGACTTGGCCGTCCACCTTGCCACCGGGTCGGACAGTCGAGTGGGACCCTACCTCGGCTGAGGAGGAGCAGGAGGAGTGATGGGATAAGCTTCCCCATCTCTCCATTTATTTATTGTTAGTTTTATTTCGCTGCATTCCGAACAATGGTCACTACTTTTGCTAAAACTCTGATGATGATGTAATAAATTTGATACTCCTTTATGTATGGTTTTATGTTTTATTGTATTTGCTCTGTGCCTCACCATCGAGTGAGTACGTGGTACTTGATCCTGTCAGTGGCCTCGTCGGACTAGATATGAGGGACTAACGTGTTATTCCTATTTAAGTGTGGTCTAGCCTCTAAGGTGGGACTTAGACACGTAAGTTGGAATAATTCGGGCGGTTCCGCCACACCTTGGCTCTGATACCACTTGTAGGATCTAGGACACCGGCTAGAGGGGGGGGTGAATAGACGGTTTTGATTAAAAATAAAGTGCACTAGAGAAATTTAATCAAATCGACAAGAGATATAAAATCACTAGCCTCGATGAGACAACAAAATATAATGAGCAATTTAAGCTAACACCACGAAAGATAGACAATATATAAATTACCAGCTACTTATAAGTAATGTAGAAAATTTGAGAGAGAGACACCAAAATTTATACCGTGGTATCAGTGATTTACCGTTCACCCCTAATCCACGTTAAGGTGGAATTCAAGCTCTCACTTGCTCCTGTACCAAGACACGGCTTGATCTTTGAGCCAAGTGGACAAGAACTCACTCAATACCTTGATTTCACTAGCGTCGCCTTTGCCGCTCCGGCGAGGTGGGCGCGAACCCCTCACAATCAATCCTACGGCTCCTCCACAATATTCACGGAGAGCTCGATGGAGACAACACCCAAGCTGTCTAGGAGGCGGCAACCTCCAAGAGTAATAAGTCGATGACGCTTGCCTAGTGTACCACCTAGTGCCTCAAAAGATCACAACGAATGCAAATGCACTAGAGCATCTCAATCACTCACTAGAATGCGATCTCAATCAACGAGTGTGAGTATTTGAGTGGGAGGATCACAAATGAGCTCAATGTGTGGTAGGAGTGGCCAAGAGAGCCTTCACAGACGAGCTCCACTTCTATTTATAGCCCTCAACACATACATAGCCGTTATGTGGAACTAGCACAGCTTCTGCGCACACGCGGATGATCCACACCCCATGGCCGGACGGTCCGCCGTACCAGTAACGGCTATATTGACTGTTTGAAACCTGTCAGAGCTATCAGAAAATTCATGGCCAGACGGTCCACCAACCAGGGCCGGATGGTCCAGAACCTGACAACTTGGAAAAACAGAGCGATGGTCAGTCAGAGTAATTCGAGCGGACTGTCCACCATTCATGGCCAGACGGTCCGCACATGGACCACTTACTGTCTAGCTAAAAACCCTGGACGGTTCGTAGTACAAGGACACAAAAACACACCATCCCTGCCCAAACTCAAATCATCTTATGCGGACGGTCCGGCCACCTGGCCCGGACGGTCCACCAAGGGGAGACAGAGATAAACGGCCAGCAGATGTCTCTAGCAGAGTCACGGACGGTCCGGCCCTCTGGCCTAGATGGTTCGCTGACCACAGGGAAAAAAGATTTTGCGCTAGTTCAAAAGAATTCTAATTTTTAAACCTGAAGCGCTGTTAGCCCTCATGCAAATACTACCGTTTATGCTCTACGAGGCACTAAGTTTTACAGCATTCAAGTTCATTGACCCTCTTAATAGTATGACTATCTATCCTATTAATCCGGTCAATTTCTTCTCTAAACACCTGCTGACCGTCAAAAGCAAAAACATATGTTTTACCTTTGCCTTCACTTGATCCACTATCAATGGTTATGAGTCCCCAAAGACTTTACTGTATCCTATTGTCTAGTCCTGCATTCTTATTTCTCCAAGAATTGTTAGTCCACAGTTAGTTGTCATTAATTACCAAAACACCACTTAGGGGCCTAGATGATTCACAACGGGCCCACCATCCAAGTAACGCGCGGGTGGCGACACGTAGCCTTCGTGCTCCATGCGCTAGGTCTTCGGCGGTCATAGAGGCTTTCACCGTTTCTGGCTTCGATGGGGGCCGACAAGGCCTTCGCCTGTTCCGCATGCTCCCTCCATCTTGGGGCCTTCGCTCTTTCAGTCTTCGTCCGCCTTCACTTTCCCTCTGTCATGTTTTATCCCTGTCATGAAACGGTCGAGCGAGGGGGGCTTTACGCCTTCGCCGTAACACTTGCCCTCTTAGGGGTTAGTTCGACTAAGTGAGCTGGTGCCGAAGTCTATCGAGAGATGGCCGAAACGCTGCCCTCGCTCGGTTGAAGTGGCCCCGTGGGGGTTTTTGAATTGTGACCGTTGAAAGGTGACGTTTTACTATGGGACTGTTGAGTTCCTGAGGTGTTTTCCCTTGCTTATAAAAAGTTGCGCACGTGCTGTGGGGGTTTTACCCATCTTCGTGCGGAAAAAACCGTAGCCTGCTTGCTCTCTACTCGCTTGTCCTCTTTCTCTCTCACGCCACCGCTGATCTGGCCCACGTCAAGCAAACAGCCCGTCGCCGTCGCCGGTACGTGATCATGTCGTCTTCTTCCTCATCATCGTCCGCTGCGACTACGTCCTTGAACGCGCCGTCGTCGGAGAAGACGATTAGCGATCTAGCGCGGTTGTGGAGCTACAACACGGGCACATGGTGGAGTTTGGTACATCAAGGATTTACTCGGGCCATGTGCACAAGATGCAGCGTCTGGGTTATTTTGGGAATGGAGTTGGGCAGGCGCTGGCGGTTGAAGATGTCCCTGAGCTGGAGGGGGAGTTGGTTGTGTTCGAGGCTTTTTTCACTACTGGACTCCTAAAAGGGAAATTGGGTTAACCATTTCCTATAATTAATTTTGGTGGTTGATGATCAACACAAACATATGAACTAACTAGTTTGCTCTAGAATTCATGTATTACAGGTGCATAAGGTTCAACACAAACCAATAAATATTCAAGTTAGGGACCCAATTCAAAAGGAGCAAAAAGGACTTGAGTGTGCTATGGTCTGGCGCACTGGACTGTCCGGTGTGCCACCAGACAGTGTCCGGTGCACCAGGGTCGTACAGGAGTCAAGCAGCCACTCTCGGGAAAACGCAGGCACGCTCCGTTATAATCCACCGGACTGTTCGGTGTGCCACCGGACTGTCCGGTGAGCCATCGGGCAATGGCTATCCAGCATGCAATGGTCGACTCTGACAGCGAGAGTAGTGCAGTACAGTGCGCGGCAGAAGTTAGAGCAGCGAGTCAAAGGGGCACCGGACTGTCCGGTGCACCACCAGACTGTTCGGTGCCACAAGAAGACAAAGGCACCAATGGTCAACTGCACCAAGACCCTAACGGTTGGGTGACATGGCAGCGCACCGGACACTGAACAATAAGTGTTCGGTGGCGCACCGGACTGTCCGGTGCGCCCATCGTTAGCAGCCTTCCCCAACGGCTACTTGGTGGTTGAGGGCTATAAATACCCCCCAACCACCACAACTTCAAGCATCCAAGTTTTCTGAACATCACATTCAATACAAGAGCTCTAGCATTCACTCCAAGACACAATTCAATAGATCAAATCCTCTCCAAGTCCCAAATTCATCTCATACACTTAGTGACTTGTGAGAGAGAGATTTTGTGTTCATTTGCGCTCTTGTTGCTTGGATTGCCTTCTTCCTCTCTCATTTCTTTTCTCAAGTGATTTGTAATCGAAGCAAGAGACACCTAAGTGTGTGGTGGTCCTTGCGAGGTCTAAGTGACCCAGGAGATTAAGGAAAAGGCTCACTCGGTCTAAGTGACCATTTGAGAGAGGGAAATGGTTGAAATAGACCTGGTCTTTGTGACCTCTCAATGGGGACTAGGTTCTTTGGAACCAAACCTCGGTAAAACAAATCACCGTGTTCACTCGCCTTATTTCTTGGTTGATTTATTTTCCCCTCTCTTCGGACTTGAATTTAATTCTAACGCTAACCTTGGCTTGTAGTGTGTGTTTTAAGTTATAAATTTTAGGTTACGCCTATTCACCCCCCTCTAGGTGACTTTTAATTGGTATCGGAGCCAGTGCTTCATTAAGAGTCTAATAAACTCGAAGTGATGTCTGGAGATCACGCCAAGAGGGAGATCGTGACCGGCGACAAGCCCGCAAGCTTGGGGAGGACTCTTTCAAGAGAGTCCAGCAACAAGCACAAGGAGGAATCCTCTTCCTCCATCATCCCATCGGAGAGGTGACAAGAAGAAGATGAAGAAAGTGGTCTACTACGAGACCGACTCATCGTCGCCCTCCACATCGAGCTCCGACTCGTCCGTCGCTTCTAAGCGCCATGAGCGCAAGAAGTATAGTAAGATGCCCCTATGCTATCCCCGTATTTCTAAGCGCTCCTCTACTTTCCGTTCCCTTGGGCAAACCACCATATTTTGATGGTGAAGATTATTGTATGTGGAGTGATAAAATGAGGCATCACCTAACCTCACTCCATGAAAGCATATGGGATATTGTTGAGTATGGAGCGCAGGTACCTAAGGTGGGGGACAAGGACTATGACTCGGACGAAGCAGCCCAAATTAGGCACTTCAACTCTCAAGCCACGTGTATACTCCTCGCCTCCTTGTGTCGAGAGGAGTATAACAAGGTACAAGGGTTGAAGAACACCAAAGAGATTTGGGACATTCTCAAGACTGCGCACGAAGGAGATGAGGTGACCAAGATCACCAAGCGATAGACAATCGAGGGCGAACTTGGTCGATTCGTCCTCAACAAAGGAGAAGAGCCGCAAGCAATGTACAACCGGCTAAAGACCATGGTGAACCAAGTGCGCAACCTCGGGAGCACCAAATAGGATGACCATGAGATGGTCAAGGTTATTCTTAGATCCCTCGTATTTCGCAATCCTACTCAAGTTCAATTAATACGTGGGGATCCTAGATATAAACTAATGTCTCCCGAGGAAGTGATTGGTAAGTTTGTGAACTTTGAGCTAATGATCAAAGACTCCAAACACATCGTCAACTTGGAGCAAGGCGCCACCTCCACACTCGAGGTGCAACCCATCACATTCAAAGCGATGGAAGAAGAAAAGAGGGAGTCTACACCAAGTAGGCTTCTAATCGACGCCTCCAAGCTCGACAATGAGGAAATGGCGCTCATCATCAAGAGCTTCCGCCAAATCCTCAAGCAAAGGAGGGGGAGGACTACAAACCCCGCTCCAAGAGGGTGTGCTACAAATATGGTAAGCCCGGTCATTTTATCGCTAAATGTCCAATTTCAAGTGATAATGACAGGGGCGACGACTAGAAGGGGAAGAAGAAGGAAAAGAAGAGGTATTACAAGAAGAAGGGTGGTGATGCCCACGTGTGTCGGGAATGAGACTCCGACGAGAGCTTCACCGACTCTTCCTCCAATGAGTACACCGCCAACATTGCCATCAACAAAGGCCTCCTCTTCCCCAACGTCGGTCACAAATGTCTCATGGCTAAGGACGACAAAAAGAAGAAGGTACAATCTAGAGCCACCCCCAACTATACTACATCTAGTGATGAGGGTAGTTCTAGTGATAGTGAAGATAATTTAATGTCTCTTTTTGCCAACCTTAACATGGAACAAAAGAAAAAAATTAAATGAACTAATTGAAGGCATTAATGAGAAGGATGATCTCTTGGAAAGCCAAGAGGACTTCCTTATTAAAGAAAACAAAAACATATTAAGTTGAAGAATGCTTATGCTTAGAAAGTAGAAAAATGTGAAAACTTGACTAAGGAGCTTAGCATTTGTAATGATTCAATTATCTGTCTTAGAAATGAAAATGCTAGTCTAAATGCTAAGATTGATGAATTGAATATTTGCAATGATACAATTTCTAGTCTTAGAACTGAAAATGATAGTTTAATTTCTAAAATTGAAAAATTAAATGTTTGCAATGATTTTTTTTCTTGTCTTAGAGATGAGAATGCTATTTTAAATGCTAAGATAGAAGAACTAAACAATTGCAAACCATCTACATCTACTTTTGAGCATTTTTCTATTTGCACAAGATGTAGAGATGTTGATGTTGATGCTATAAATGATCACCTTGCCAGGATTAAGAAATAAAATGATCATATAGCTAAATTAGATGCTAAAATTGCCGAGCATGAGCTCGAAAATGAAAAATTTAAATTTGCTCGTAGCATGCTCTATAATGGGAGACACCCTAGCATTAAGGATGGTATTGGTTTCCAACAGGGGAGCAATGTCAAACTTAATGCCCCTAAAAGATTGTCTACTTTTGTAAAGGGCAAGGCACCCATGGTTCAGGATAATGAAGGCTACATTTTATATCCTACTAATTATCCTGAGCACAAAATTAGGAAAATTCATGCTAGGAAACCTCACTCTGTTTCTCACCATGCTTTTATGTATAAGAATGAGGCATCTAGCTCTAGGCATACCACATATGTTAAAATGCCTAGAAAGAAAATTCCTGCTACATCAAATGAGCATAACATTTCATTTAAGACTTTTGATGCATCGTATGTTTTAACTAACAAATTAGGCAAAGTAATTGACAAATATGTTGGGGGCAAACACAAGAGTTCAAAGACTTGTGTTTGGGTACCCAAGGTGCTTGTTTCTAACGTGAAAGGACCCAAGACTGTTTGGGTACCTAAGAACAAGGCCTAAATTGTTTTGCAGGTTTATGCATCTAGGGGTTCAAGTTGGATAATCGATAGCGGATGCACAAACCACATGACAGGAGAGAAGAGAATGTTCTCCTCCTATGAGAAAAATGAAGATAGCCAATGAGCTATCACATTCGGGGATGGAAATCAAGGTTTGGTCAAAGGTTTGGGTAAAATTGCTATATCTCCAGACCATTCCATTTCTAATGTTTTTCTTGTAGATTCATTAGATTACAACTTGCTTTCTGTTTATCAATTATGTAAAATGGGCTACAACTGTCTATTTACCGATGTATGTGTTACTGTCTTTAGAAGAAGTGACGATTCAATAGCATTTAAGGGAGTGTTAGAAGGTTAGTTATATTTGTTGATTTTAATGATAACAATGCTGAACTTGACACTTGCTTAATTGCTAAGACAAATATGGGTTGGCTCTGGCATCGCCGACTTGCCCATGTTGGGATGAAGAATCTTCACAAACTTCTAAAGGGAGAACACATTTTAGGATTAACAAAAGTTCATTTTGAGAAAGACAGGATTTGTAGCGCATGCCAAGCAGGAAAGCAAGTTAGAGTCCACCATCCACACAAGAACATCATGATGACTGATAGGCCGCTTGAGTTACTCCACATGGATCTATTCGGCCCGATAGCTTGCATAAGCATCGGCGGGAGTAAGTACTATCTAGTTATTGTGGATGATTATTCTCGCTTCACTTGGGTATTCTTTTTGCAGGAAAAATCACAAACCCAAGAGACCTTAAAAGGATTCTTAAGATGGGCTCAAAACGAGTTCAAATTAAGGATCAAAAAGATAAGAAGCAATAATGGGACGGAGTTCAAGAATTCTCAAATAGAAGGATTTCTTGAGGATGAGAGCATCAAGCATGAGTTTTCTTCTCCCTACACACCTCAACAAAATGGTGTAGTGGAGAGAAAAATAGAACTCTACTGGATATGGAAAGAAACATGTTTGATGAGTACAAGACACCGGACCGGTTTTGGGCCGAGGCGATTAACACCGCCTGCTACTCCATCAACCGGCTATATCTTCACCGAATCCTCAAGAAAACATCATAAGAACTCCTCACCGATAAAAAAGCCCAATGTTTCATATTTTAGAGTCTTTGGGAGTAAATGCTTTATTCTTGTTAAAAGAGGTAGAAATCTAAATTTGCTCCTAAAGCTGTAGAATGTTTTTTACTTGGTTATGACTCAAACACAAGGGCATATAGAGTCTTCGACAAATCCACTGGACTAGTTGAAGTTTCTTGTGACATTGTGTTTGATGAGACTAATGGCTCTGTCACACCCGGTTTTGGAAGGTAAACCGAATGCGAACTATGTACGTGCCAGGATCAGAAACTCACGTACACAGCGATTACATAATTGGACATCATCACACAATGCTTGAAATAAATAGCGGAAAGGTACTTTATTACATCAAGATGTCCAAGACATCCACAGAGTCTAATACATAACCATAGTTCAACATAAATATCAAAGTGCGGAGTAACGAAATGTAGATGCTAAGCCTACACAGGCAACTGACTAGGGGTTTGCCACTAAAGTAAACTAGAATTCGTTGTATTCCTGGAACTCCTCGAAGTCATCCATGTTGCCAACTTCACCTCCTGAGCATTGAGAACAGTGGGGACAACCTGGGGTGGGGCGGTTTGTAAAGCAAGGGTGAGTACACATCAACATACTCAGCAAATGTCCCGTTTGGTAAAGTGGACTAGTTGTATGTGGAGTTTAAGGTTAAGCAGTTGCTTTTAGTTGGTCAAGTTTTATTATTATAAGTAGAGCCAAATTTTAGTAATAACCCAGTTATTACCCAGAGGCACTCCCTCCAAGAGGAAATACTAGAGATCAGGATTATAATCACCATTGTTAATCATCATCATAAAAGTAACCATTGTTCTTCTAATCGAAGAGGATCCCAAGGCTGCTCATAACCGCGAGCACAGCTGATATACCAGTTTCTAACACCTTGTAGAGGTTGCACACTTTACCCACAAGCCGTGATTCCCATTCTGCTCGGGGTTCTAGCCTCCCCATTGATCACTACCAAGGTGACCTAGCAGGGTCTCACTATGTAGGCTTTATAAAGATTTCCCAGAGGTCATAGCCGCCCGTTAGGTTTCTCTAGTTTGATAAACACAGTACATCTCCCCAAAGGAAGGGTGACTAATAAAAACCAAATCAAAGAACCTCTGCAACCAACCTCGGTAGAGCAAGTACTGTGCCCGGACCCCATTGACAGCCCTACGGCGAAGCCAACTACTCCTCTTGTTCCTCTAATTAATCAGCTAAGGGCGTCCCATTCCACCCTCATGGTTGCACTGTTATCCTAGGTTGTCACTCCCCAAACAGGTCCTTACGGAGAGGCACTCAGGAAAGAGTCTGAGCCCCCTAAAGTAATCACAAGGACCCCATCAGGATAACATCATCGTATCATAAAAGATCACATCATGTTCTTTGATTAAGTTTAAGCAATAGCATAAGCTAACCATGATTAACCCAAAAAGGTAAACAAGGGTAAGGGAAATACAAACTAGTCATTCCTTAGGTTTCAATAAAGTAATGCGGGACAGTGAATTATAAAGTAAAGTAGGACATGATAGGTCTGAGGACACTTGCCTTCACCAGGTTGTTGCTTAGAGGGATCTTTGGAAACACACTCAGGAACCACGAGCTGCTCATTGTCTAAGTAAAGCGAACATGCATTCAATACATTTGGAAAGTACAAATGAACATCACACCAAACATGTACAAACATTGAAACACATCTTAAAAAGACACAACACTACATAAGGGATAATGAGTCCAAAGTATAACATGAACTATAACATAAATTAACTTTATTTGAAAATAGATTGTTATTTCCCTAAATGTTATTTACAAGCACATAATCATAGATCAATTTATTTTATTATGACCTATAATTTAGAACAGAGATGAACTCATGCAATACCTATCATTAATCTCACAAGTTTAAACATGATTTAATCTCTAAGGTTCTCCTTTTATTTATTTTATTAAATAAATAAAACTACATCTATATTAGTTCATATTCAATCATAAAAATTAGAATGTGCAGATAGTAAGTGAAACCATTTTATTTAAACAGAGAATAATTCTATGAACATTTTTCAATTTGAATCACTACATTTGGAGTTCATATGCAAAAGTTATGAAATAAACAAGTTTGGGAATTCAAAATATGAAATTAGGGCTAATTCTGTGAATATTTAAAAGTCCAGGGCTAAATCTGCAAGAATACAAGGGTCCACGCGTGAAAACCAGGGACAGGGGGTTTATTTCTAACAAACCGAGGGTTTCTTACGCAAAACAACCACGCGAAGGGGTATCGGGTGAATCTAACCGTCACATCTAAAACCAATGGCTAAGATTAGATCTGTGGCCGAGGGCGCGCGCGCGGGCGGGCGAGCACTGATAGGTGGGCTAGGGAGTGTCAGCGACAGAGGGGGGAGCACGCTGACCGAGCGGGCCCAGTGCTAGGGGGTTTGGGCGCTGACAGGCGAGCCAGGGCATTAGGGCGCGCGGGCGCGAAGCGGTTTCCTGGGGTCCAGGCCGTTCGATCAAGATCGGACGGAGGGGGTCCGAGGGGGTCCGAGCCGTTCGATCAAGATCGGACGGGGAAAATCAGACCGAGAAGGATGAGCGGCTGCGGGTGGCGCTGACATGCGGGCCAGGGCGTCAGGTGCGCGTGCGCGAAGTGGTATCTCGCAGTCCGGGCCATGCGATCAAGATCACACGGGGGAAATTAGACCGAGGAAACAGACGTGCGCGAAGCGGCGCCGCTCCTCTCCGCGGCGGTGAGGTCGCCGGAGTTGAGGCTGGCGCGAGCTAGGGGGGTTCCGGGGTCGCTGGAGTTGGGTAGAGGGGAAGAGGGTGCCACGGCGAACTCAGTGGCGGGGAAGAGGCCATGAATCCATGGGTAGAGAGGGGGAGAACAGCGGTGAGAAGGTCTCGGGCGGGCTGGAGAAACTCCGGTGAGCCATTCCGGCCATGTGGAGGGGACTTAAGGCGCGCTAAGGCCTTGGCTAACTTCAACAGAGGCAGGGGTGACACAGGGACCTACTCCGGTGAACTAGACCAGTCTAAATCGGTCGGCCACCGCGCGAGCACGGCGGACCGTCACGGCCGAGCACCGGCGAAAGCGAAATTGGCCGAGCACAGGGCGCAATAAGGGAAATTGGACACGGGGACGGGTGTCTCACCTCAGGGCGGAGCTCGGGGAGGCTTGGAGCGGTCTCTGGCGAGCTGTAAGGCCGGGAACGCGAGCACAGGTCTCCAGCGGCGGCTGGCGCCGAGGGCAGAGCGTGAGACAGGGTGAAGCTACGCGAAATGAGGTGAGGGGTGTGCGCGGGGCACTAGCGGGGCTTTAAGAAGGGAGCTGGGTGCGTGGGCAGGCGTCGTGGCCGAGAAATCCGGTGACGTGCGCGAGTGCGCACGCGCCGGTCCACGGTGAGCGAGGAGGGGGCGAAACTGACAGGTAGGGTCCACGGCTCAGAGAGGAGAAAGGGGCGTGCGGGGCGACGGCTCGGTGACTGGCGGACCGGGCCCGCGAGATAGAGAAAGAGAGAGGGCGCACGGGCAAAGGAAACTGGCGACGACAGGCTGGCCCCACTGGGCAGCGAGCGAGAGAGGGAGGGCGCGCGTGAGGGAGAACTGCCACTGACAGGGCCTGGCTAGGCTTAGTGGGCCGACTGGGCTACTTTCTCTTTTCCTTTTTCTCTGGATTTTCTAATTCCTTTTCTATTTCTTTTCTCTAGGGTTTTCAATTCCAAATTCAAACTAGGTTTCAATTTCAAATAAATTCAAACATGAGCAACACTTCAAAGAGTATTTTAAGCTTAGCATGATGCAACATGTCATGACCCATAGGGTTTGGCAAAAATAAATAATTAAATCTCCCCAACTTAAGCTAAGTCTACTTAAAAAGGAAAAAGGGAGGGAAAATCTAGAGAGAGATAGAACCTAGGGTGAGAGAAAGAAGAGTAACACATGATTTTGGGTGGTAATTAGAAAGAAATTTTATACCCCCAAAATCAGGGTGTTACAGACCTATCCCCCTTAAAAGAATCTCGCCCCCGAGATTCAGGGCTGGCTAGAAAAGAGCTCAGGGTACTTGGCTTTCAATTCATCTTCTCTTTCCCAGGTTGCTTCTTCTTCCGAGTGATGGCCCCATTTGACTTTGCACATTCTGATGGTACTCCTCCGGGTGACCCGATCTGCTGTCTCCAGAATTTGAGTTGGCTTCTCAATATAAGTCAGATCTTCTTGAACTTCAAGATCCTCTGCTGGCAACTGCTCTTCTGGCACTCTCAAGCATTTCTACAACTGAGACATATGGAACACATCGTGCACAGCTGACAGATTCTTTGGTAAGCTGAGTTGATAAGCCACTTCTCCACGTCTGGCTTGAATCTGATACTGTCCAATATAACGAGGTGCTAGCTTGCCTTTGACTCCAAACCTTTTGGTTCCTCTGATGGGTGACACCTTCAAATAGACATAATCTCCCACTTCAAAACTGACTTTTCTTCTTCTGGTGTCAGCATAGCTTCGCTGTCTGGACTGTGCTGCCTTTAGATTTTCTCGAACCATCCTGATATTCTCTTCGGCTTCAAACAAAATATCTGGACCGAACATCTGTCTTTCACTAGGTTGGTCCCAATGCAATGGAGTTCTGCAATTCCTCCCATAAAGCGCTTCAAACGGTGACATCTTCAGGCTGGCTTGGTAGCTGTTGTTGTAAGAGAATTCTGCATGTGGTAATCTCTTGTCCCAACCTATCTTGTCTTGTAAAGCACAAGCTCTCAACGTATCCTCAAGAATCTGATTGGTTCTCTCTGTTTGGCCATCTGTCTACAGGTGATAAGCTGAGCTGAACTTTAAATGTGTGCCCAAGGCTTTATGTAACTGCTGCCAAAAATGAGAGGTGAACTGGGTGCTTCTATCTGATAATATCTTCTTCGGAATGCCATGCAAGCACACAATCCAAGCCATGTATAGTTCGGCCAACACTGCACTGTTATAGGTGGTCTTGACTGGTATTTAATGGGCCGCCTTTGTCAAACGGTCCACTACTATCCAGATAGAGTCATAACTAGTACGAGTGCGGGGCAAACCGACTATAAAGTCCATTCTGATCGCATCTCATTTCCATTGAGGAATCTGCAATGGTTGCAACAAACCTGCAGGTCTCTGATGTTCTGCTTTAATCCTCTGACAACTGTCGCATCTGGACACATACTCTGCTATCTCTCTCTTCATACCGTACCACCAGAATCTCTTCTTCAAGTCTTGGTACATTTTCTCACTGCCAGGGTGTACAGAATACGCTGTCTCATGAGCTTCCTTGAGGATCAGTTCCTGAATCGAGGTGATGTCGGGAACACACAGCCTATCCTTGAACCATACCACTCCTTCTGCATCTTCACGGAAATCTGGACCTTTCCCATCGATGATAAGCTGCTGGATCTCGTTGATTTTCTCATCATCCTGCTGACCCTTCCTGATATCTTGCTCTAGAGTGGGTTCCAACTCAATTGTCACTCCTTGAGTGATGTTTAGAAATCCGAGACTCAATCTGTCGAATTCCTTTGCTAGCTCAAACGGCATCGGGTGAGCGGCCAACATATTGAATTGACTCTTCCTGCTCAGAGCATCCGCAACCACATTTGCTTTGCCTGGGTGATAATGAATCTCCAGTTCATAGTTTTTGATCAATTCTAACCATCTTCGCTGCCTCATGTTTAACTCTGACTGAGTGAATATGTACTTGAGGCTCTTGTTGTCCATGTAGATATCACACTTCTGCCCATAAAGATAATGCCTCCAGGTCTTCAATGCATGAACCACTGCTACTAACTCCAGATCATGAGTAGGATAGTTCTTCTCATGAATCTTCAACTGTCGGGACGAGTATGCCACTACTCTCCCTTCCTCCATCAACACACATCCCAGTCCGGTGTATGAAGCATCACAGTATACTGAGAAAGGCTTGTGAACATCTAGCAAAACTAACACCGGGGCTGTTGTCAACTTCTGCTTCAACATCTCAAATGATTCTTGGCACGCTGGGGTCCACTTGAACTCAACCTTCTTTGCTAGCAGGGCTGTCATTGGTCTGGCAATCTTGGAAAAACCTTCAATGAAACGCCGATAATAACCAGCCATTCCAATGAAACTCTTGATTCCTCGGACATCTTTGGTGCTTTCCAGTCCAGAATCGCTACTACTTTCTTTGGATCCACAGCTAGTCCATCTTGATTTATAATATGACCCAAGAATAGAACTTCGCTGATCTAGAACTCGCACTTGCTAAGCTTGGCATACAACTGGCAATCTCGTAGCCTCTGAAGTACCTTCCTCAAATGTTCCTCATGCTCTTGCTCATTCTGGGAATATATAAGAATGTCATCAATGAACACCACTATGAACTTGTCGAGGTAGTCCATGAACACACTGTTCATCAATTACATGAAGTAAGCTAGCACATTCGTCAAACCGAACGACATAACCATGAACTCATACAATCCATACTTAGTGATGAATGTTGTCTTCGGTATGTCTGAGGGCCAGATTCTGAGCTGATGGTAACCTGACCTCAGATCTATCTTTGAGAACATACTGGCTCCTCTCAACTAATCAAATAGGTCTTCAATTCTGGGCAGGGGGTACTTATTCTTGATAGTAACCTCATTCAAAGCTCTGTAATCAATGCACATCCTCTTCGTGCCATCCTTCTTCTCCACAAATAATACTGGGCCTACCCATGGTGAGGTACTCGGTCTGATGTAGCCTTTCTCCAACAACTCATGAATTTGCTTCTTGAGTTCCACCAACTCTGGTCCAGACACTCGATAAGCTCTCTTGGAAATAGGGGCGGTGCCTGGGATAAGCTCTATGGCAAATTCAACTTTCCTTTCAGGTGGCATGCTTGATAACTCTTTAGGGAATACATCAGGGAATTTTGACACAATCCTAATTGCCTCAATCGGATTGGACTCTTTATCATCTACTGATAAATGGTGACAAGCTCCTTCTTCTAGTTCAGGTAAGTACAGCTTTGTTACTACTTCCTTTCCGGATGGGGACACCAACTTAACTGTTCTCTTGTCACAACTAACAGTGGCTTGATTTCTGTGTAGCCAATTCATCCCTAGGATGACATCTAACCCTTGAGTTCCCATGACTACTAGGTTAGCAGGGAAGGCTATCCCCCTTATTTCAATCCTTAGATTTGGACAAATCCTATCGGGCTGAACTTTTCCCCAACTGAATTAACTCTTAAAGGTGGGACCATTTGTTCTATGGGGATGTTATGTGATTCTACCCAAGATGCAGAAACAAAAGAATGTGTGGCACCAGTATCAAATAGTACTTTTGCTGGGTAGGATTCGACTAGAAACATACCTACTGCCACGTCCTGAGCATCCTGGATTGCTTCGGCCTCCAGGTGATTCACCTTTCCACGGTTGTAGGCCTGACCATGGACTCCTGGTGCTTGCTGTGGTGCTCATTGTCTTGCTGGGGCATTGACTGCTGGCGGTTGCTGGGCTGCTTTCTTTGGACAATTCTTTGCCCAGTGATTTTGTTCTCCACAGTAGAAGCATGCACGAGCTCCTACTTGTGCTGGGGCTGCTTGGCCATTCTGGTTGGTTGCGGGGGCAGGAAGACGAGCTTCCTGGTTGTTCTGATGTTGGTACTGATTTCCTCTCGGCTGAGTGTTCTAACGGTACTGCTGCTGCTGTTGAGGAAACTGCCTCTGGTACTAGTGCTGGTGCTGACGCTGATGCTGGTTGTCACACCCGGTTTTGGAAGGTAAACTGAATGCGAACCATGTACGTGCCAGGATCAGAACTCACGTACACAACGATTACATAATTAGACATCATCACACAGTGCTTGAATTAGATAGCGGAAAGGTACTTTATTACATCAAGATGTCCAAGACATCCACAGAGTCTAATACATAACCATAGTTCAACATAAATATCAAAGTGCGGAGTAACGAAACAAAGATTGCTAAGCCTACACATGCAGCTGACTGGGGGTTTGCCACTAAAGTAAACTAGAATTCGTCGTATTCCTGGAACTCCTCGAAGTCATCCATGTTGCCAGCTTCACCTCTTGAGCACTGAGAACAGTGGGGAAAACCTGGGGTGGGGTGGTTTGTAAAGCAAGGGTGAGTACACATCAACATACTCAGAAAATGTCCCGTTTGGCTAAAGTGGACTGGCTGTATGTGGAGTTTAAGGTTAAGCAGTTGCTTTTAGTTGGTCATGTTTTATTATTATAAGTAGAGCCAAATTTTAGTAATAACCCAGTTATTACCTAGAGGCACTCCCTCCAAGAGGAAATACCAGAGATCAGGATTATAATCACCATTGTTAATCATCATCATAAAAGTAACCATTGTTCTTCTAATCGAAGAGGATCCCAAGGCTGCTCATAACCGTGAGCACGACTAATATACCAGTTTCTAACACTCTGCAGAGGTTGCACACTTTACCCACAAGCTGTGATTCCCATTCTGCTCGGGGTTCTAGCCTCCCCATTAATCACTACCAAGGTGACCTAGCAGGGTCTCACTATGTAGCCTTTACAAAGATTTCCCAGAGGTCATAGCCGCCCGTTAGGTTTCTCCAGTTTGATAAACACAGTACATCTCCCCAAAGGAAGGGTGACTAACAAAAACCAAATCAAAGAACCTCTGCAACCAACCTCGGCAGAGCAAGTATTGTGCCCATACCCCATTGACGGCCCTACGACGAAGCCAACTACTCCTCTGGTTCCTCTAATTAATCAGCTAAGGGCGTCCCATTCCACCTTCATGGTTGCACTGTTATCCTAGGTTGTCACTCCCCAAATAGGTCCTTACGGAGAGGTACTCAAGAAAGAGCCTGAGCCCCCTAAAGTAATCACAAGGACCCCATCGGGATAACATCATCATATCATAAAAGATCACATCATGTTCATTGATTAAGTTTAAGCAATAGCATAAGCTAACCATGATTAACCCAAAAAGGTAAACAAGGGTAAGGGAAATACAAACTAGTCAATCCTTAGGTTTTAGTAATGTAATGCGGGACAGTGAATTATAAAGTATAGTTGGACATAGTAGGTCTGAGGACACTTGCCTTCACCAGGTTATTGCTCAGAGGGATATTCGGCAACACACTCAGGAACCACGAGCTGCTCGTTGTCTAAGTAAAGCGAACATGCATTCAATACATTTGGAAAGTACAAATGAACATCACACCAATCATGTACAAACATTGAAACACATCTTAAAAAGACACAACACTACATAAGGGATAATGAGTCCAAAGTATAACATGAACTATAACATAAATTAACTTTATTTGAAAATAGATTGTTATTTCCCTAAATGTTATTTACAAGCACATAATCATAGATCAATTTATTTTATTGTGACCTATAATTTAGAACAGAGATGAACTCATGCAATACCTATCATTAATCTCACAAGTTTAAACATGATTAAATCTCTAAGGTTCTCCTTTTATTTATTTTATTAAATAAATAAAACTACATCTATATTAGTTCATATTCAATCATAAAAATTAGAATGTGCAGATAGTAAGTGAAACCATTTTATTTAAACAGAGAATAATTCTATGAACATTTTGCAATTTGAATCACTACATTTGGAGTTCATATGCAAAAGTTATGAAATAAACAAGTTTGGGAATTCAAAATATGAAATTAGGGCTAATTCTGTGAATATTTAAAAGTCCAGGGCTAAATCTGCAAGACTACAGGGGTCCGCGCGCGAAAACCAGGGACGGCAGGTTTATTTCTAACAAACCGAGGGTTTCTTATGCAAAACAACCACACGATGGGGTATCCGGTGAATCTAACCGTCAGATCTAAAACCAACGGCTAAGATTAGATCTACATCATAGGGCGCGCGGGCGGGCGAGCACTGATAGGCGGGCCAGGGAGTGTCAGCAATAGAGGGGGGAGCGCACTGACCGAGCGGGCCCAGCGCTAGGGGGTTTGGGCGCTGACAGGCAGGCCAGGGTATCAGGGCACGCGGGCGCGAAGCGGTTTCCTGGGGTCCGGGCCGTTCGATCAAGATCGGACGGAGGGGGTCCGAGGGGGTCCAAGCCGTTCGATCAAGATCGGACGGGGAAAATCAGATCGGGAAGGATAAGCGGCTGCAGGTGGCGCTGACAGGCGGGCCAGGGCGCAAAAAGGGAAATTGGGCACAGGGACGGGTGTCTCACCTTAGGCGGAGCTCGGGGAGGCTTGGAGCGGTCTCCGGCAAGCAGCATGGCCGGGAACGCGGGCGCGGGTCTCCGGCGGCGGCTGGCGACGAGGGTAGAGCACGGGAGAGGGCGAAGCTACGTGAAATGAGGTGAGGGGTGTGCACGGGGCACTACGGGGCTTTAAGAAGGGAGCTAGGCGCGTGGGCGGGCATCGTGGCCGATAAATCCGGTGACGTGCGCGAGTGCGAACGCGCCGGTCCACGGCGAGCGCGGAGGGGGCGAAACTGACAGGTAGGGTCCACGACGCAGAGAGAGGAGAAAGGGGCGTGCGGGGCAACGACTCGGTGACTGGCGGACCGGGCCCACGAGACAGAGAAAGAGAGAGAGAGAGAGCGCACAGGCGAAGGAAACTGGCGCCGACAGGCTGGCCCCACTGGGCAGCGACTGAGAGAGGAAGGGCACGCGCGAGGGAGAACTGCCGCTGACAGGCGGGGTCCGCCTGTCAGGCGGCGCGGGCGTGTGGCCTGGCTGGGCTTAGTGGGCCGACTAGGCTGCTTTCTCTTTTCCTTTTTCTCTGGATTTTCTAATTCCATTTCTATTTCTTTCCTTTAGGGTTTTCAATTCCAAATTCAAACTAGGTTTCAATTTCAAATAAATTCAAACATGTGCAACACTTCAAAGAGTATTTTAAGCTCAGCATGATGCAACATGTCATGACCCATAGGATTTGGCAAAAATAAATAATTAAATCTCCCCAACTTAAGCTAAGTCTACTTAAAAAGGAAAAAAGGAGGGAAAATCTAGAGAGAGATAGAACCTAGGGTGAGAGAAAGAAGAGTAACACATGATTTTGGGTGGTAATTAGAAAGAAATTTTATACCCCCAAAATCATGGTGTTACAGACCTACCCCCCTTAAAAGAATCTCGCCCCCGAGATTTAGGGCTAGCTAGAAAAGAGCTCAGGGTACTTGGCTTTCAATTCATCTTCTCTTTCCCAGGTTGCTTCTTCTTCCGACTGATGGCCCCATTTGACTTTGCACATTCTGATGGTACTCCTCCGGGTGACCCGATCTGTTGTCTCCAGAATTTGAGTTGGCTTCTCAATATAAGTCAGATCTTCTTGAACTTCAAGATCCTCTGCTGGCAACTGCTCTTCTGGCACTCTCAAGCATTTCTACAACTGAGACACATGAAACACGTCGTGCACACCTGACAGATTCTTTGGTAAGCTGAGTTAATAAGCCACTTCTCCACGTCTGGCTTGAATCTGATACGGTCCAATATAACGAGGTGCTAGCTTTCCTTTGACTCCAAACCTTTTGGTTCCTCTGATGGGTGACACCTTCAAATAGACATAATCTCCCACTTCAAAACTAAGTTTTCTTCTTCTGGTGTCAGCATAGCTTCGCTGTCTGGACTGCGCCGCCTTTAGATTTTCTCGAACCATCGTGATATTCTCTTCGGCTTCAAACAAAATATCTAGACCAAACACCTGTCTTTCAGCAGGTTGGTCCCAATGCAATGGAGTTCTGCAATTTTTCCCATAAAGCGCTTCAAACGGTGACATCTTCAGGCTGGCTTGGTAGCTGTTATTGTAAGAGAATTGTGCATATGGTAATCTCTTGTCCCAACCTATCTTGTCTTGTAAAGCACAAGCTCTCAACATATCCTCAAGAATCTGATTGGTTCTCACTGTTTGGCCATATGTCTACGGGTGATAAGCTGAGGTGAACTTTAAATGTGTGCCCAAGGCTTCATGTAACTGCTGCAAAAAATGAGAGGTGAATTGGGTGCCTCTATCTGATACTATCTTCTTCGGAACGCCATGCAAGCACACAATTCGAGCCATGTATATTTTGGCCAACACTGCGCTGTTATAGGTGGTCTTGACTGGTATGAAATGGGCCGCCTTTGTCAAACGGTCCACTACTACCCAGATAGAGTCATAACCAGTACGAGTGCGGGGCAAACCGACTATAAAGTCCATTCCGATCTCATCCCATTTCCACTGAGGAATCTGCAATGGTTGCAACAAACCTACAGGTCTCTGATGTTCTGCTTTAATCCTCTAACAACTGTCGCATGTGGCCACATACTCTGCTATCTCTCTCTTCATACCGTACCACCAGAATCTCTTCTTCAAGTCTTGGTTCATTTTCTCAATACCAGGGTGTATAGAATACGCTGTCTCATGAGCTTCCTTGAGGATCAGTTCCCGAATCGAGGTGATGTCGGGAACACACAGTCTATCCTTGAACCATACCACTCCTTCTGCATCTTCACGGAAATCTGGACCTTTCCCATTGATGATAATCTACCGGATCTCGTTGATTTTCTCATCATCCTGCTGACCCTTCCTGATATCTTGCTCTAGAGAGGGTTCCAACTCAATTGTCACTCCTTGAGTGTTGTTCAGAAATCCAAGACTCGATCTGTCGAATTCCTTTGCTAGCTCAAACGGCGTCGGGTGAGCGGCCAACTGAGAGCACCTAGAGGGGGGGGGGGGTGAATAGGTGATCCTGTAAAAACTTCAAGTTTAAGCCACAAAAACTTGTTAAGTGTTAGCACGATTATTGCCAAGTGGCTAAGGTGAAGTCTCAACAAAACACAATACCACAAAAGATCAAGCACAGATGTGACACAGTGGTTTATCCCGTGGTTCGGCCAAGACCAACGCTTGCCTACTCCACGTTGTGGCGTCCCAACGGACGAGGGTTGCAATCAACCCCTCTCAAGCGGTCCAAAGACCCACTTGAATACCACGGTGTTTTGTTTGCCTTTCACTATCCCGTTTGCAAGGAATCTCCACAAATTGGAGTCTCTTGCCCTTACAAGTATATGATCACAAAGAAGCACAGAGTAAGGGAGGGAAGCAACACACACAAATCCATAGCGAAACGCGCACACACACGGCCAAGAATCGAGCTCACAAGACTATCTCAGAGTTCTCACTTAGAACAGAGCTCGAATCACTTAGAAACACAAACGAATGCGCAGAGACTTAGTGTGGATGATCAAGAATGCTCAAAGGTTGCTTGTGTATCTCCTCCATGCGCCTAGGGGCTCCTTTTATAGCCCCAAGGCAGCTAGGAGCCGTTGAGAGCAAATCCGGAAGGCCATCCTTGCCTTCTGTCGTCGGGGGCACCGGACAGTCCGGTGCACACCGGACACTGTCCGGTGCCCGATTTGTTTCCATATCTGACACTTCCGACCGTTGCAGACCGTTGGAGATCTGGGAGCCGTTGGCGCACCGGACATGTCCGGTGCACACCGGACAGTCCGGTGCCGTCTTCCGACCGTTGGCTCCGCCACGTGTCCCGCGCAGATTGCGCGGCCGACCGTTGGCCCGGCAGACCGTTGGCTCACCGGACAGTCCGGTGCACACCGGACAGTCCGGTGAATTTTAGCCGTACGCCGTCGGCCAATTTCCCGAGAGCGGCCAGTTCGAGCCGAGGCAGCCTGGCGCACCGGACACTGTCCGGTGCACACCGGACAGTCCGGTGCTCCAGACCGAACTGGGTCTTGGCAGCACACAGCCAAGTCTTTTCTCCTCTTCTTCTTTCTGTTTCTAACACTTAGACAAATATATTAGTACACAAAACCAATGTACTAAGGCTTAGAAACATACCTTTACTTCATGATTTGCACCTTGTTCATCCATGTACATAAATTCACAATTAAGCACATGTGTTGGCACTCAATCACCAAAATACTTAGAAATGGCCCAAGGGCACATTTCCCTTTCAATCTCCCCCTTTTTGGTGATTTATGCCAACACAATATAAAGCAACTAGAACAAGTGCAAACTCACTTCAAATAAAACTTAAATTTATTTTGAATCAATTTTGGCATATATGGATCATCCTTTGCCACCACTTGGTTTGTTTTTGAAATAAAACTCAAATCTCTATCTCTAAGTTAAACACACATGTTGAAACATAAAGAGAGTCATTCCAAAAGAGATTGATCAAAGATTTCAAAAACTCCCCCTTTTTCCCATAATCAGTACTTCTCCCCACAAGAAGCCAACTTTTGACAAGAGAGACAACATACGTTTTTTGACAAACCAAAAAAAACTCTATTCTACTATTTTCAAAATTCTCAAGTGGGTAGCTGATCCATTTATTGCTTTGGCCTTTATTTTCTCCCCCTTTGGCATCAAGCACCAAAACGGGATCAATCTTGGCCCTTTAACCCCATTGCCTCACCAAAATCTTTAATTAAGAACAAATGGCAATAAGAGTTCATGAGATGAACTTGGAATAAGTTACCCCTCATCGGAGTGCAGTGGAAGTCTTTCATGGTCCAAGTCCACCTTTTCCCTTTCAATTCTCCTTTGAGACTAAAACAGGCAAACTCAAGCATATGGTTAGTCTCAAAAGGTCAAGTTGTAACACGTCTCCCCCTAAACATGTGCATCACTTTGCAACGGACTTGTGAGGTCCAGGGAGTGTTTGTACAACTTGAGCACCATAATAAGCAACAAAATTGCAGAATGAACATGATCAACGGCATAAATACATGTATGCTACAATTCAATCCAAGTTCCGCGAATCTAAGACATTTAGCTCACTACGCAGCCTGCAAAAGGTCTTCTCATCTAAAGGCTTGGTAAAGATATCGGCTAGCTGGTTCTCGGTGCTAACATAAAACACTTCGATATCTCCCTTTTGCTGGTGGTCTCTCAAAAAGTGATGCCGGATGTCAATGTGCTTTGTGCGGCTGTGCTCAACAGGATTTTCCGCTATTCGGATAGCACTCTCATTATCACATAGGAGTGGGACTTTGCTCAGATTGTAGCCAAAGTCCCTGAGGGTTTGCCTCATCCAAAGTAGTTGCGCGCAACACTGACCTGCGGCAACGTACTCGGCCTCAGCGGTGGATAGGGCAACGGATGTTTGTTTCTTAGAGTTCCATGACACCAGGGACCTTCCTAAGAATTGGCACGTCCCCGATGTACTCTTCCTATCGACCTTACATCCAGCATAGTCGGAATCTGAGTACCCAATCAAGTCAAAGTTAGACCCCTTTGGATACCAGATCCCGAAGCAGGGCGTAGCGACTAAATATCTAAGAATTCGCTTCACCGCCACCAAGTGACACTCCTTAGGATCGGATTGAAATCTAGCACACATGCATACGCTAAGCATAATATCCGGTCTACTAGCACATAAATAAAGTAAAGACCCTATCATTGACCGGTATGCTTTTTGATCAACGGACTTACCTCCTTTGTTGAGGTCGGTGTGTCCGTCGGTTCCCATCGGAGTCTTTGCGGGCTTGGCGTCCTTCATCCCAAACCGCTTTAGCAGATCTTGTGTGTACTTCGTTTGGGAGATGAAGGTGCCGTCCTTGAGTTGCTTCACTTGGAATCCAAGGAAGTAGTTCAACTCGCCCATCATCGACATCTCGAATTTCTGCGTCATCACCCTGCTAAACTCTTCACAAGACTTTTGGTTAGTAGAACCAAATATTATGTCATCGACATAAATTTGGCACACAAACAAATCACCATCACAAGTCTTAGTGAAAAGAGTTGGATCGGCTTTCCCAACCTTGAAAGCATTAGCAATTAAGAAATCTCTAAGGCATTCATACCATGCTCTTGGGGCTTGCTTAAGTCCATAGAGCGCCTTAGAGAGCTTACACACGTGGTCGGGGTACCGCTCATCCTCGAAGCCAGGGGGTTGCTCCACGTACACCTCCTCCTTTATTGGCCCGTTGAGGAAAGCGCTCTTCACATCCATTTGGTACAACCTGAAAGAATGGTGAGCGGCATATGCAAGCAAGATACGAATGGACTCTAGCCTAGCCACAGGAGCAAAAGTCTCCTCAAAGTCCAAACCTGCGACTTGGGCATAACCTTTTGCCACAAGTCGAGCCTTGTTCCTTGTCACCACTCCGTGCTCGTCTTGTTTGTTGCGGAACACCCACTTGGTTCCCACAACATTTTGCTTGGGACGAGGCACCAGCGTCCAAAATTCATTGCGCTTGAAGTTGTTAAGTTCCTCCTGCATGGCCAACACCCAATCCGGATCTAGCAGGGCCTCCTCTACCCTGAAAGGCTCAATAGAGGAGACAAAAGAGTAATGTTCACAAAAATTAACTAGTCGAGACCGAGTAGTTACTCCCTTGCTAATGTCACCCAGAATTTGGTCGACGGGATGATCCCTTTGAATCATCGCTCGAACTTGGGTTGGAGGTGCCGGTTGCGCTTCTTCCTCCATCACGTGATCATCTTGTGCTCCCCCTTGATTACACGCCTCCTTTTGATGAACTTGTTCATCGTCTTGAGTTGGGGGATGCACCGTGGTTGAGGAAGAAGGTTGATCTCGTTCATCTTGTTCCTGTGGCCGCACTTCTCCAATCGCCATGGTTCGTATAGCGGCCGTCGGAACATCTTCTTCATCTACATCATCACAATCAACAACTTGCTCTCTTGGAGAGCCATTAGTCTCATCAAATACAACGTCGCTAGAGACTTCAACCAAACCCGATGATTTGTTGAAGACCCTATACGCCTTTGTATTTGAATCATAACCTAATAAAAACCCTTCTACAGCTTTGGGAGCAAACTTAGAATTTCTACCCTTCTTCACTAGAATGTAGCACTTGCTCCCAAAAACACGAAAGTAAGATACATTGGGTTTGTTACCGGTTAGTAGCTCATACGAAGTCTTCTTGAGGAGTCGATGAAGGTAGACCCTGTTGATGGCGTGGCAAGCCGTGTTCACAGCTTCCGACCAAAAGCACTCGGGGGTCTTGAACTCTCCAAGCATTGTCCTCGCCATATCGATTAGCGTCCTGTTCTTCCTCTCTACCACACCATTTTGCTGTGGTGTGTAGGGAGCTGAGAACTCGTGCTTGATCCCTTCCTCCTCAAGAAACTCCTCCACTTGAAGGTTCTTGAACTCGGACCCGTTGTCGCTCCTTATCTTCTTCACCTTGAGCTCAAACTCATTTTGGGCTCTCCTGAGGAAGCGCTTGAGGGTCCCTTGAGTTTCAGACTTATCCTGCAAAAAGAACACCCAAGTGAAGCGGGAAAAGTCATCAACAATAACTAAACCATACTTACTTCCTCCTATGCTTAGATAGGCGACGGGTCCGAAGAGGTCCATATGCAGCAGCTCCAGAGGTCTTGACGTGGTCATCACATTCTTGCTGTGATGCGCTCCTCCCACCTGTTTACCTGCCTGACAAGCTGCACAAGGTCTATCTTTTTCGAAATGCACATTTGTTAGACCTATCACGTGTTCTCCCTTTAGAAGCTTGTGGAGGTTCTTCATCCCCACATGAGCTAAGCGGCGATGCCACAGCCAGCCCATGCAAGTCTTAGCCATTAAGCATGCATCTAGACCGGCCTCTTCTTTTGCAAAATCAACTAAATAAAGCTTGCCGTCTAGTACACCCTTAAAAGCTAGTGAACCATCACATCTTCTAAAGACAGACACATCTACATTTGTAAATAAACAATTATATCCCATTTGACATAATTGACTAACAGATAGCAAATTATATCCAAGACTCTCCACTAAGAATACATTTGAGATAGAATGCTCATTAGAAATTGCAATTTTACCTAACCCTTTTACCTTGCCTTGATTCCCATCACCGAATATAATTGAATCTTGGGAATCCTTATTCTTGACGTAGGAGATGAACATCTTCTTCTCCCCCGTCATATGGTTTGTGCATCCGCTGTCGATAATCCAGCTTGAACCCCCGGGTGCATAAACCTGCAAGGCAAATTTAGGCTTGGGTCTTAGGTACCCAACTCATGTTGGGTCCTGCAAGGTTAGCACAAATATCTTTAGGGACCCAAATGCAAGATTTATCTCCCTTGCATCTAGCCCCTAATTTCCTAGCAACTACCTTCTTACCCTTTCTACAAATAGCAAAGGGAGTATTGCAAGCATAATAAATGGTAGAAGGTTTGTTTACAACTTTTCTAGGAACATGAGCAAAATTTCTCCTGGACATATGCGCAACATTTCTCCTACTCATATCTCTATCATGCTTATGAGAGGAACTAGAGGCAAACATGGCATGAGAATCATAAACATGTGAATCAAAATCATTATAAGCATTTCTAGCATGTCTCCTATCATGGTATAAGAAAGCATGGTTCTTTTTAGCACTACTAGCCATAGGGGCCTTCCCTTTCTCCTTGACGAAGATGGGAGCCTTATGGCTTGTTAAGTTCTTGGCCTCTCTCTTGAAGCCAAGACCATCCTTAATTGAGGGGTGTCTACCAATCGTGTAGGCATCCCTTGCAAATTTTATTTTATCAACTTCACTCTTGCTAGTCTTAAGTTGGGCATTAAGACTAGCTACTTCATCATTTAGTTTTGAAATTGACACTAAGTGTTCACTACAAGCATTAACATCAAAATCCTTACACCTAGTACAAATTTCAACATGTTCAACACAGGAATTTGATTTACTAGCTACTTCTAGTTTAGCACTTAAATCATTATTAACACTTCTTAAGGTAGCAATAGTTTCATGACAGGAAGATAATTCACTAGAAAGCATTTCATTTCTTTTCACTTCTAAAGCATATGATTTTTGTGCCTCTACAAATTTATCATGTTCATCATACAATAAATCCTCTTGCTTTTCTAAAAGCCTATCCTTTTCATTCAATGCATCAATCAATTCATTGATTTTATCTATCTTAGATCTATCTAAGCCCTTGAACAAGCATGAATAATCTATGTCATCATCATCACTAGATTCATTATCACTAGAAGAAGCATAAGTGAAGTCTTGAGTACTCACCTTCTTCTCCCTTGCCATAAGGCATGTGAGACGTTCGTTGGGGAAGAGGGAAGACTTGTTGAAGGCGGTGGCAGCGAGTCCTTCATTGTCGGAGTCAGAGGAGGAGCAATCCGAGTCCCACTCCTTTCCTAGATGCGCCTCGCCCTTTGCCTTCTTATATTGCTTCTTCTTCTCTCTTTTGTTCCCCTTTTCCTGGTCACTTTCATTATCGGGACAGTTAGCGATAAAATGACCAAGCTTACCGCATTTGAAGCATGAGCGCTTCCCCTTTGTCTTGGTCTTGCTTGGCTGCCCCTTGCGACCATTTAGCGCCGTCTTGAATCTCTTGATGATGAGAGCCATCTCTTCATCATTGAGTCCAGCCGCCTCAATCTGTGCCACCTTGCTAGGTAGCGCCTCCTTGCTTCGTGTTGCCTTGAGAGCGAGAGGTTGCGGCTCGTTGATCGGACCATTCAAGGCGTCGTCCACATACCTCGCCTCCTTGATCATCATTCGCCCGCTAACGAATTTCCCAAGAACTTCTTCGGGCGACATCTTGGTGTACCTGGGATTTTCACGTATATTGTTCACCAAATGAGGATCAAGAACGGTAAATGACCTGAGCATTAGGCGGACGACGTCGTGGTCCGTCCATCGTGTGCTTCCGTAGCTCCTTATCTTGTTGATAAGGGTCTTGAGCCGGTTGTATGTTTGCGTCGGCTCCTCGCCCCTTATCATTGCGAACCTTCCAAGCTCACCCTCCACCAACTCCATCTTGGTGAGCAAGGTGACGTCGTTCCCCTCATGAGAAATCTTGAGGGTGTCCCAGATTTGCTTGGCGTTATCCAAGCCGCTCACTTTATGATATTCATCCCTGCACAAAGAAGCTAGAAGAACAGTAGTAGCTTGTGCATTCTTATGAATTTGTTCATTAATGAACATGGGACTATCCGAACTATCAAAGTGCATTCCACTCTCTACAATCTCCCATATACTAGGATGGAGAGAGAATAGGTGACTACGCATTTTGTGGCTCCAAAATCCGTAGTCCTCTCCATCAAAGTGTGGGGGCTTGCCGAGTGGAATGGAGAGCAAATGAGAATGTGAACTTTGCGGAATACGAGAGTAATCAAAGGAAAAGTTCGAATTAACCGGTTTCCTTCTCTCGTAGTCGTTGTGGTCCTCGTCCTTTTGGGAAGAAGTAGACTCGTCGCTGTCGTAGTAGACGATCTCCTTGATGCGCCTTGTCTTCTTCTTCTTCCCTTCCTTCCGTCTTTGGCTCGAGCCGGAGTCGGTGGGCTTATCGTCCTTCGGCTCGTTGACGAAGGATTCCTTCTCTTTGTCATTGATCACAATACCCTTCCCCTTAGGATCCATCTCTTCGGGCGGTTAGTCCCTTTGTGAAGAGAACGGCTCTGATACCAATTGAGAGCACCTAGAGGGGGGGGGTGAATAGGTGATCCTGTAAAAACTTCAAGCTTAAGCCACAAAAACTTGTTAAGTGTTAGCACGATTATTGCCAAGTGGCTAAGGTGAAGTCTCAACAAAACACAATACCACAAAAGATCAAGCACATATGTGACACAGTGGTTTATCCCGTGGTTCGGCCAAGACCAACGCTTGCCTACTCCACGTTGTGGCGTCCCAACGGACGAGGGTTGCAATCAACCCCTCTCAAGCGGTCCAAAGACCCACTTGAATACCACGGTGTTTTGTTTGCCTTTCACTATCCCGTTTGCAAGGAATCTCCACAAATTGGAGTCTCTTGCCCTTACAAGTATATGATCACAAAGAAGCACAGAGTAAGGGAGGGAAGCAACACACACAAATCCACAGCGAAACGCGCACACACACGGCCAAGAATCGAGCTCACAAGACTATCTCAGAGTTCTCACTTAGAACAGAGCTCGAATCACTTAGAAACACAAACGAATGCGCAGAGACTTAGTGTGGATGATCAAGAATGCTCAAAGGTTGCTTGTGTATCTCCTCCATGCGCCTAGGGGCTCCTTTTATAGCCCCAAGGCAGCTAGGAGCCGTTGAGAGCAAATCCGGAAGGCCATCCTTGCCTTCTGTCGTCGGGGGCACCGGACAGTCCGGTGCACACCGGACACTGTCCGGTGCCCGATTTGTTTCCATATCTGACACTTCCGACCGTTGCAGACCGTTGGAGATCTAGGAGCCGTTGGCGCACCGGACATGTCCGGTGCACACCGGACAGTCCGGTGCCGTCTTCCGACCGTTGGCTCCGCCACGTGTCTCGCGCAGATTGCGCGGCCGACCGTTGGCCCGGCAGACCGTTGGCTCACCGGACAGTCCGGTGCACACCGGACAGTCCGGTGAATTTTAGCCGTACGCCGTCGGCCAATTTCCCGAGAGCGGCCAGTTCGAGCCGAGGCAGCCTGGCGCACCGGACACTGTCCGGTGCACACCGGACAGTCCGGTGCTCCAGACCGAACTGGGTCTTGGCAGCACACAGCCAAGTCTTTTCTCCTCTTCTTCTTTCTGTTTCTAACACTTAGACAAATATATTAGTACACAAAACCAATGTACTAAGGCTTAGAAACATACCTTTACTTCATGATTTGCACCTTGTTCATCCATGTACATAAATTCACAATTAAGCACATGTGTTGGCACTCAATCACCAAAATACTTAGAAATGGCCCAAGGGCACATTTCCCTTTCACCAACATATTGACTTGACTCTTCCTGCTCAGAGCATCCGCAACCACATTTGCTTTTCCTGGGTGATAATGAATCTCCAGTTCATAGTCTTTGATCAATTCTAACCATCTTCGCTGCCTCATGTTTAACTCTGATTGAGTGAATATGTACTTGAGGCTCTTGTCGTCCATGTAGATATCACACTTCTGCCCATAAAGATAATGCCTCTAGGTCTTCAATGCATGAACCACTACTACTAACTCCAGATCATGAGTAGGATAGTTCTTCTCATGAATCTTCAACTGTCGGGACGAGTATGCCACTACACTCCCTTCCTCCATCAACACACATCCCAGTCCCGTGTATGAAGCATCACAATATACTGAGAATGGCTTGTGAACATCTGGCAGAACTAACACTGGTGCTGTTGTCAACTTCTGCTTCAACATCTCAAATGATTCTTGGCACGCTGGGGTCCACTTGAACTCAACCTTCTTTGCTAGCAGGGCTGTCATTGGTCTGGCAATCTTGGAGAAACCTTCAATGAAACACCGATAATAACTGGCCATTCCAATGAAACTCTTGATTCCTAGGGCATCTTTTGGTGCTTTCCAGTCTAGAATCGCTGCTACTTTCTTTAGATCCACAGCTAGTCCATCTTGATTTATAATATGACCCAAAAATAGAACTTCAATGATCCAGAACTCGCACTTGCTAAGCTTGGCATACAACTGGCAATCTCGTAGCCTCTGAAGTACTTTCCTCAAATGTTCCTCATGCTCTTGCTCATTCTGGGAATATATAAGAATGTCATCAATGAACACCACTACGAACTTGTCGAGGTAGTCCATGAACACACTGTTCATCAAGTACATGAAGTAACCTAGCGCATTCGTCAATCCAAATGACATAACCATGAACTCATATAGTCCATACTTAGTGATGAATGTTGTCTTCGGTATGTCTAAGGGTCGGATTCTGAGCTGATGGTAACCTGACCTCAGATCTATCTTTGAGAACACACTGGCTCCTCTCAACTGATCAAATAGGTCTTCAATTCTGGGCAGGGGGTACTTATTCTTGATAGTAACCTCATTCAAAGCTCTGTAATCGATGCACATCCTCTTCGTGCCATCCTTCTTCTCCACAAATAATACTGGGGCTGCCTAAGGTAGGTACTCGGTCTGATGTAGCCTTTCTCAAACAACTCATCAATTTGCTTCTTGAGTTCCACCAACTCTGGTCCAGACACTCTATAAGCTCTCTTGAAAATAGGGGCGGTGCCTGGGATAAGCTCTATGGCAAATTCAACTTTCCTTTTAGGTGGCATGCCTAGTAACTCTTCAAGGAATACATCAGGGAATTCTGACACAATCCTAATTGCATCAATCGGATTGGACTCCTTGTCATCTATTGATAAATGGTGACAAGCTCCTTCTTCTAGTTCAGGTAAGTACAGCTTGGTTACTACTTCCTTTCCGGATGGGGACACCAACTTAACTGTTCTCTTGTCACAACTGACAGTGGCTTGATTTCTGTGTAGCCAATTCATCTCTAGGATGACATCTAACCATTGAGTTCCCATGACTACTAGGTTAGCGGGGAAGGTTATCCCCCTTATTTCAATCCTTAGATTCGGACAAATCCTATCGAACTGATCTTTTCCCCCAACTGAGTTAACTCTCAAAGGTGGGATCATTGGTTCTATGGGGATGTTATGTGATTCTACCCAAGATGCAGAAACAAAAGAATGTGTGGCAGCAGTATCAAATAGTACTTTTGCTGGGTAGGATTCGACTAGAAACATACCTACTGCCACGTCCTAAGCATCCTGGATTGCTTTGGCCTCCAGGTGATTCACCTTTCCACGATTGTAGGCCTGACCATGGACTCCTGGTGCTTCCTATGGTGCTCCTTGTCTTGCTGGGGCATTGACTGCTGGCGGTTGCTGGGCTGCTTTCTTTGGACAATTCTTCGCCCAGTGATTTTGTTCTCCATAGTAGAAGCATGCACGATCTCCTACTTATGCTGGGGCTGCTTGGCCATTCTGGTTGGTTACGGGGGCAGGAAGACGAGCTGCCTGGTTGTTCTGACGTTGGTACTGATTTCCTCCCGGCTGAGTGTTCTGACGGTACTGCTGCCGCTGCTGCTGCTGAGGAAACTACCTCTGGTGCTGGTGCTGGTGCTAACGCTGATGCTGGTGCTGGTGCTAGTGACCTTGCTTGAATTGCTGAGGTGGGTTGCCTGAGTAGCGAGGATGACTGCTACTCCCGGCCTGAGGTCCACCAATCTTGCGCTTCCTATCCTCCATTTCCCAACGCTTCCTTTCAGTCATGATTGCTCTGTCTATCAAGTGTTGGAAGGTGGGGAAAGTGTGGTTCATGAGTTGGTAATGGAGGGGATCAACCAATCCTCTTAGAAGGCGGTACTGCCTCTTGGCATCTGTGTTGACGTCTTCCCGGCATGTAATACCCAAATAATTGGAATTGTAGAATGTATAATTATTGGGAGTTATAAAAAGGATTATTTGATTACTTGCTTGTTTTTCCCCATTTTTGCTTATTCAAATCATGGGGTCACATAGCTACTAACAATGGTATTAAAATAAAGGGAATAGTGCATCATGTGGAGTTTATTGTTTGAGCATTCAATGATGATAATAAAAGTAAAAAATGTATTAATGTTGAGATTAGGGTTAAAACTAATTTGGAATCTAGAATTTGGAAATTAACTAGAAAAGGAAACGGGAATCCATTATAAAGAAACCTATATTTGAACAAATATTTTTTTCATGCTGGTATGATTAAAGTCTACCTTTGATTTAAATATAAAATTCACATTCATATTTGAAGTTCAAATTGGGAATTGAAAATAAAAGGAAAAAATTGAAACGTGAAAGAAATAGGGATAAGAAAAGAAAATAGAAATAGAAAAGAAGAAAAATGCCAGAACTGGCTTAGTGCCGAATCTGCCCAGCCCAACTATGCGTGAAGTGCTCCCACCACGCCGGTTCCAGTCCGCGCAGCCCAGCCAACACTTGCGTGGTGTCTCACTGATTGGCCAGGCCCACACGCTAGTTAGAAACGTCACTCGCCTAAGCTCGCCGTCCATGGAACTCGGGTTCCGATCCTACTGCTCTGTTGCAAGTTGTTGGGGTCATCGTGAGTTTGTTGGATCCGTCCTTGTATTCCGCAAGTGCTCGGACTCCGTTTTCCTCGGCTATGGAGTATAAATCCGGAACACCTCGCGCGCCCCTCCTCCATCGGCACCATGGTGTTGGACCTCTGCCATGTGCATCTGCGTCGTGAGGAGAGAGAAAGTGAAGGGTGTTGCCACCGCCATGGATGGCCCTCGGGCTCTAGCGTGCGCTACCAGGAAGCACGGCAAGGGAGCCATGGTGGTTCGGCTCACTCTTCACCCCTGGTGTGCCTGTACCGTCCCGTGGTGGACCTCCGCGCCGCGACTGAATCCATCCGACTGGCACGCGTGGAGCATGGGTTCTGCTACATGACCAACCATGGAGTGGACAGCGGCCTGCCGAGTTGGTGTTCACGGATAACAGGGGGGATCTTCAACCTACCTATGAAGGAGTCGAGCACTGAACCCGCGCTTCGCCACGGACCCGCTAATCACCATGGACCGCCCCCTCCATTGCCTATGAACCCCGGTATGGAGCCTTCATCCTGTTCCCCTACGTCTTGTCTGCGCGTAGCGTACCTCGGATTAGAATTTTGGGACCGGGAGCGGTGAATGGGTGGTCTGGCTATGGTGTCCGCCGTAGGGGGGAGAAATGGCGCTGCCACACCTGGTATTCGCGTGGAGAAGAAGTACTGTGGCCGTTGATCAAAGGATGAACGACACAGATTAGATCTCGTATACCCTTTCGACTAGGAAAGATCTGGGCCGTAGATCATCAATCAGTGGGCCCGTGTTAAATCTGTAGTGTGGATGATTTTGGGCCATTGATCGTTGATCCTAGGGCAGTGAACGCATAACGGATTTTAACCTTCCCCGATCTAATCGTGGCCCTTGATGGGGGATCGGACGGCCATAATTGATCTATACCCCTTCGTGACCGCAGTTTTACATATGAGCCTCAAGCCTTTACGTAAATAGAACCCGCCGTCCGTGGGCGATGTTCACTGAGTCTTAGGAATCTTGCTACTTAGCCCCTGCCTTCTCTGGTAATAGACGCCCAGTCCAGAGAATTATAAAAATCCAGAAAAAGGAATTAGAAAATGATTTTTAATGCAAAAATAAATGCTAGAACTTGTTTAATTCATATAAAATTCATATGATGTCCAAATTAGTTCATTCCAGTTTCTATAATTCTATAATATTATTGTTTATCACATAGTACCACTGTTTTGACATGAATGTTGCAATAAAATTTATATCCTATTTAATCTTGTACAAAACACATAAAACCTTCAGAAATTCATAACTTAAAATAAAATATATAACTCCAAATTGATTCATTCCAGTGGTATTTATTTTGTTTAAATATTTTTTATGACCAAGTATCTTTGTCTAACCATGAAACTTGGTTTAAAATTATCCACATGAATAACTCTATTCTAGGCATTAAATAACTTCAGAAAATGATAACTTAATAACCTTAACTCCGATCTTAGTAGTTCTCGATCCCGTGATCTTGTAGCGACACGTAGATTATTATTACGCAGTTTATTGTTATGTTTGGTGTGATGTTAATTTTGCCTATACATGTTTGTCTGTATTGCTACGTTTAGCGGTGAGGGCACGTGTCATCTGAAAAGCAAGCTAGTACCTGGAATCTCAAGTGTCAGGCAAGTTGTGCCCTTGATTCACTTTTGTTACCCAATAATGTTCTTTATAATCATTTACCATGCATAGGTTTAATTTTGATGGGACCCAATAGGTCATCCTAGTTTGTTTATCCATTCTACCTTGTTTACCCTAAATCATATGGGTAGTTATGCTATTGCTTTACATGTTTTTGGGTTAATATTTCATTATATCCATGTTCCAGTTATTTTGTTATTCTATTTATGTTCATGTCAAGATCATTATATTATTGTTAATTGGAACATGGAGCTTAACTTGAGAAACACGTGCAACCACAAGGGAGGAATGGGACCCCTTGGCTGACTAATTAGGAAAGCTAGTGGAAGACTACCTTACCCGAAAGGGGCAAGGGCAGTAGGGGAGTTGCATGCAAGGAGGTTCTCGGGTTGATTTGCTGCGATGGCGGTCAGACGGGGGATTCTTGCAAGTGCTCTTCCCATAAACTGTAGCGGGTTTTCGGAAGCTAGTGGAACTTTATAAAGGCCTCGTAGTGGATCCCTAGCCATTCACCTTGGTAGTCTCTAAGGGTCTAGCTAGCCCTGGCGACATGGGAAACATGACTTGTGGGTAAAAGGTACAACCTCTGCAGAGTGTAAAACTGGTATACTAGCCGAGCTCACAGTCATGAGTGGCTCAGGACTCTCCGATGATTAATTTATGGAACTTAAATTCAATTTGTCATTTGCATTTGCATGGGATTATTATTAATTTTGTTCTATTACTTTTATTTAAGGTTTGGTATTTACTTACACTTAGTAATTGCTAATAAAATTTTGACCAACTTATTAAAAGCAATGCTCAGCTTTAACCCCTGTCATTGACTAGCCTTACACATCACATGAACTCCCACCTTTGTGAGTTCATGTCCACTGGTTCCCCACAACTTGTTGAGCTATGATCATGTGTGAGCTCACCCTTGCTGTCTCACACCCCCCACAGGAGAAGAACAGGTGGTTCAGGAGGAGCCACAAGGCGAGGAGTTTGATCTGATCTAGGTGGCGTTTCTCAGTTGACATTGGCGCCGACGATCCTTAGTTCGTTTTATATTTATCTTTTATTTTTGAAAGTCTTCCGCTATGTAATAATTACTCTGATTATATTGTGACATTTATCTCTATACACTCTGTTATTATATATGTTGTCTTCTTGGCGCATGTATGAGATGCACCTAGCTTTGTTCCTTAAAGCCGGGTGTGACAGAAGTGGTATCAGAGGAAATGTTGACTATAGGATGAAACCTAGATAGCAATGGACAAAACCCTTACTTACTTACCTTACTCTAATTCTTTCTACACTTATCTTGATCCTGTCTCACCTTCTACAGTTCTACTCTGATCATTCTTACCTTCTCTATTCTAAGACAAGACAGATTTCACACCTTGGAATCCTACAACTATGAACTTTTTCAGAGATAGGGAACCTAAGACAAAATTAAAATTATTTTCTCTATTAAAAATATTGGTTGATTGTTCTGATGATCAATGCCTGATTTGCTTCTTTGATTGATTGAAACATTACAGTTGGGCATCTTAGCATGTACCACTATAAGGTAATGTATTAGCTTTAGTGGGTGACACACTAATCTACTTAGCTAATAAATCCCTCACAGTAACATTTCTCGTAAATTACTCGCCTTGTCTATAATTCTTCCTTTCTTACCCTGTATTTCTAACCTAGATGGGCTACCACTATAGTGTTAGAAGAGAGCACTATAGACGTGATCCTTGGTATGTTATGGTTAAGGAAGGCAAAGGCAGTATATACACTGTGCTAAGGGAACCGTAGAACTCACCAGTTCCAAAGAAGAAAGATTTGAAGTTGAAATTGCAGTAACTACCATCAGACTAGTGGCATTCTTAGTAGATGAGAAGTTTGTGGGTGACAACATCCGTGCAGTTAGGGATTTTCCGGATGTCTTTCCAGAGGAGTTATTAGGGATGCCACCAGATAGGGAAGTTGAGTTGGTCATTGATCTCTTACCTGAGACTACTCCTACTCCCAAACGGTCATACAGGATGTCAGTAGAAGAACTAAAGTTACCTAAGAAGCAATTAACGGAATTACAAGAGGCTGGATACATCCGTCCGAATTCTTCAGCTTGTGGAGCGCCACTTCTATTTGTACAGAAGAAAGAAGGATCACAAGGGATGTACGTGGATTATAGGTCCCTTAATGATGTCACTGCGAAGAACAAGTGTCCATTACCCCGCATTGAAGATTTATTTAATCGGATGAGAGGTGCAAGGGTATTCTCGAAGATTGATCTCCGATCAGGTTACCATCAGATGAGGATTAGGCCATCGAATGTGCCCAAGACGTTTTTATCAACCCGATATGGATTATATGAGTTCACAATTATGTCATTTGGACTAACTAATGCACCAGCCTATTTTATGGATCTGAAGAATAAGGTGTCCATGATCTAGACAGATTCGTCGTGATTTCATCGACGATATTTTTGTTTCAAGAGTGATAGTGATCATGAGGAACATCTGAGATTGGTGCTACAGAAGCTACGAGATAATCAACTCTACGCCAAGTACAGTAAATGCGATTTCTAGATTGACGAGGTGCCATTTCTTGGACATACCATTTCTAATGGAGGAATATCAGTGGATCCTGCTAAAGTCAAGGAGATAGTGGTGTGGAGCATACCCACTATAGTTACTGAGGTCCGGAGTTTCTTGGGACTTGCAGGATACTATCGGAGATTTATTGAAGGATTTTCTAAGATCGCTAAGCCTATGACCTCACTTCTGGAGAAGGAAAGAGAGTTTAAGTGGGACGAGAAGTGCCAAGACAGCTTTGATCAATTGAAGAAGAGATTGATGTCACCGCCAGTGTTGGTTATGCCAGACCTGCAGAAGGGATTTGATATTTATTGTGATGCATGTGGCCAAGGCTTAAGATGTGTGCTCATGCAAGAAGGACATGTGACCGACTACGCGTCTCGACAGTTGCGGAAACAAGAGTTGAACTACCCCACACATGACTTAAGATTTGGCAGCCGTTGTGCATGCGCTTAAGATATGGAGACATTATATCATGGGGACCAAGTGTCAAGTATATACGGATCATAAGAGGTTGAAGTATATATTCACTCAGAAGGATGTCAACCTTAGGCAACATCGTTGGTTGGACCTTATTAACGATTAAGATTTGGAAATTCACTATCACCCGGGCAAGGCAAACATGGTTGCAGATGCCTTGAGTCGAAAGGAGCATGTTCATTCAGCTGTTGTTGCCCAGCTACTCGATGAGATTATTGAGGATTTCAGGAGACTTAACCTGGGGATAGTTGCTCACACTGAAGGAGTTACTATTGATGTAGAACCTACCTTGGAGCAAGAAAAATCTGCAAAGGATAGGTTGGTGATGCTAAGATACAAGAGATTAAGGATCTGATTACTGAAGGTCGAGGTCTGGAATTCACGGAGGATGAGCAAGGCACCGTATGGTTTAAGGATCGGATATGTGTTCCTGAGATTGATAGCCTTCGTGAGACTATTTTGAAGGAGGCCCATGACTCGGATTATTCTATTCATCCTGGTAGTACCAAGATGTATCAGGATTTGAAGCAGAAGTACAGGTGGTATGGACTGAAGAGAGATGTGGCAGCACATGTGATTATGTGCGATGGGTGTCAAAGAGTTAAGGTAGAACACCAAAGACCAACTGGACTATTATACCCATTAAAGATACCCAAATGGAAGTGGGAAGAGATTGGTATGGATTTCATTACTCGATTGCCTCGCACCTCGAAAGGATATGATTCGATATGGGTTATTACGGATAGCCTGACCAAAGTGGCTCATTTCATCCTGCTCAAGACTACTTATAAGGTATCTCAATTGGCAGAGTTATATATGGCTTGGATTGTGTCTCTACACGGTATACCGAAGAAGATCATTTTGGATAGAGGATCACAATTTACCTCCAAATTTTGGAAAAGTTTTCATAAGAATATGGATACGAAGTTGAATTTTAGTTCGGCTTACCATCCTCAGACTGAAAGGACTAATCAAGTATGGGAGGACATGTTGAGAACTTGTGCCCTTCAACACGGTAGTAGTTGGGACAAGAGTCTACCTTATGCTAAGTTCTCATATAATAATAGTTACCAGGCCAGTTTAAAAGATGTCACCGTTCGAGGCTCTATATGACAGGAAATGCAAGACTCCTCTATATTGGATCAGACTAGGGAAAGACAGTTCTTTGGACCTGAACTTATTCAAGAGGCAGAAGAACAAGTCGGTATAATCACGGAGAACTTGTGGGTAGCTCAGACCAGACAACAGAGCTATGCTGATAATAGAAGGAGACCACTGGAATTTGAGGAAAGAAATCATGTGTACCTCAAGGTGTCACCGCTTCATGGATTGAGGAGATTTAAAGTTAAGGGCAAATTGTTCCCTCACTTTATTGGACCATTCAGAGTTTTTAGGCGAGTTGGAGAGATGGCCTATCAACTCGAGCTACTTGATAAACTATCTGATGTGCATAATGTGTCCACGTATCTCAACTAAAGAAGTGTCTTCGTGTTCCTGAGGAACAGTTACCAATGGAAGGGCTCAGTGTTTAGGTGGATTTGACTTACACGGAGTATCCGATCAAGATTCTTGATATATTGACTTGAGTTACAAGAAATAAGGTGATAAAGATGTGCAAAGTTCAATGGAGCCACCATGGAGAAGATGAAGCAACCTGGAAAAGAGAAGAAGAGCTTCGCATAGATTTTCCCCATCTTTTCCCCTAGTCATTCCTAAATCTCGAGGACGAGATTCTTTTTAAGGGGGTAGGATTTGTAATACCCAAATAATTGGAGTTGTAGAATGTATAATTATTGGGAGTTATAAAAAGGATTATTTGATTACTTGCTTGTTTTTCCCCATTTTTGCTTATTCAAATCATGGGGTCATATAGCTACTAACAATGGTATTAAAATAAAGGGAATAGTGCATCATGTGGAGTTTATTGTTTGAGCATTCAATGATGATAATAAAAGTAAAAAATGTATTAATGTTGAGATTAGGGTTAAAACTAATTTGGAATCTAGAATTTGGAAATTAACTAGAAAAGGAAAAGAAAATCCATTATAAAGAAATCTATATTTGAACAAATATTTTTTCATACTGGTATGATTAAAGTCTACCTTTGATTTAAGTATAAAATTCACATTCATATTTGAAGTTCAAATTGGGAATTGAAAATAAAAGGAAAAAATTGAAACGTGAAAGAAATAGGGAAAAGAAAAGAAAATAGAAATAGAAAAGAAGAAAAATACCAGAACTGGCTTTGGGCTGAATCTGCCCAGCCTAGCTATGCGTGAAGCGCTCCCACCACGCCGGCTCCAGTCCGCGCAGCCCAGCCAACACTTGCGTGGTGTCTCACTGATTGGCCAGGCCCACACACCAGTCAGAAACGTCACCCGCCCAAGCTCACCGTCCATGGAACTCGGGTTTCGATCCTACTGCTCTGTTGCAAGTAGTTGGGGTCATCGTGAGTTTGTTGGATCTGTCCTTGTATTCCGCAAGCGCTCGGACTCCATTTTCCTCGGCTACGGAGTATAAATCCGGAACACCTCGCGCGCCCCTCCTCCATCGGCACCATGGTGTTGGACCTCCGTCGTGTGCATCTATGTCGTGAGGAGAGAGAAAGTGAAGGGTGTTGCCGCCGCCATGGATGGCCCTCGGGCTCTAGCGTGCGCTACCAGGAAGCATGGCAAGGGAGCCATGGTGGTTCGGCTCACTCTTCACCCCTGGTGTGCCTGTACCATCCCATGGTGGACCTCCGCGCCGCCACTGAATCCATCCGACTGGCGCGCGTGGAGCATGGGTTCTGCTACGTGACCAACCATGGAGTGGACAGCGGCCTGCCGAGTTGGTGTTCACGGATAACAGGGGGGATCTTCAACCTACCTATGGAGGAGTGGAGCACTGAACCCGCGCTTCGCCACGGACCCGCTAATCACCATGGACCACCCCCTCCGTTGCCTGCGAACCCCGGTATGGAGCCTTCATCCTGTTCCCCTACGTCTTGTCTGCGCGTAGCGTACCTCGGATTAGAATTTCGGGCCCGGGAGCGGTGAATGGGTGGTCTGGCTATGGCGTCCGCCGTAGGGGGGAGAAACGGCGCTGCCACACCTGGTATTCGCGTGGAGAAGAAGTACTGTGGCCATTGATCAAAGGATGAACGGCACAGATTAGATCTTGTATACCCTTTCGACTAGGAGAGATCTGGGTCGTAGATCATCAATCGGTGGGCCCGTGTTAAATCTGTAGTGTGGAAGATTTTGGGCCATTGATCGTTGATCCTAGGGCAGTGAACACATAACGGATTTTAACCTTCCCCGATCTAATCGTGGCCCTTGATGGGGGATCGGACGACCAGAAATGATCTATACCCCTTCGTGACCGCAGTTTTACATATGAGCCCCAAGCCTTTACGTAAATAGAACTCGTCGTCCGTGGGCGATGTTCACTGAGTCTTAGGAATCTTGCGACTTAGCCCCTGCCTTCTCTGGTAATAGACGCCCAGTCCAAAGAATTATAAAAATCCAGAAAAAGGAATTAGAAAATGATTTTTAATGCAAAAATAAATGCTAGAACTTGTTTAATTCATATAAAATTCATAGGATGTCCAAATTAGTTCATTCCAGTTTCTATAATTCTATAATATTATTGTTTATCACATAGTACCACTGTTTTGACATGAATATTGCAATAAAATTTATATCCTATTTAATCTTGTACAAAACACATAAAACCTTCAGAAATTCATAACTTAAAATATATAACTCCAAATTGATTCATTCCAGTGGTATTTATTTTGTTTAAATATTTTTTATGACCTGGTATCTTTGTCTAACCATGAAACTTGGTTTAAAATCATCCACATGAATAACTCTATTCTAGGCATTAAATAACTTCAGAAAATCATAACTTAATAACCTTAACTCCGATCTTAGTAGTTCTCGATCCCGCGATCTTGTAGCGACACGTAGATTATTATTACGCAGTTTATTGTTATGTTTGGTGTGATGTTAATTTTGCCTATACATGTTTGTTTGTATTGGTACGTTTAGCGGTGAGGGCACGTGTCATCTGAAAAGCAAGTTGGTACATGGAATCTCAAGTGTCAGGCAAGTTGTGCCCTTGATTCACTTTTGTTACCCAATAATGTTCTTTATAATCATTTACCATGCATAGGTTTAATTTTGATGGGACCCAATAGGTCATCCTAGTTTGTTTATCCATTCTACTTTGTTTACCCTGAATCATATGGGTAGTTATGCTATTGCTTTACATGGTTTTGGGTTAATATTTCATTATATCCATGTTCCTGTTATTTTGTTATTCTATTTATGTTCATGTCAAGATCATTATATTATTGTTAATTGGAACATGGAGCTTAACTTGAGAAACACGTGCCACCACAAGGGAGGAATGGGACCCCTTGGCTGACTAATTAGAAAAGCTAGTGGAAGACTACCTTACCCGAAAGGGGCAAGGGCAGTAGGGGAGTTGCATGCAAGGAGGTTCTCGGGTTGATTTGCTGCGATGGCGGTCAGATGGGGGATTCTTGCAAGTGCTCTTCCCATAAACTGTAGCAGGTTTTCGGAAGCTAGTGGAACTTTGTAAAGGCCTCGTAGTGGATCCCTAGCCATTCACCTTGGTAGTGTCTAAGGGTCTAGCTAGCCCTGATGACATGGGAAACACGACTTGTGGGTAAAGGGTACAACCTCTGCAGAGTGTAAAACTGGTATACTAGCCGAGCTCAGGGTCATGAGCGGCTCAGGACTCTCCGATGATTAATTTATGGAACTTAAATTCAATTTGTCATTTGCATTTGCATGGGATTATTATTAATTTTGTTCTATTACTTTTATTTAAGGTTTGGTATTTACTTACACTTAGTAATTGCTAATAAAATTTTGACCAACTTATAAAAGCAATGCTCAGCTTTAACCCCTGTCATTGACTAGCCTTACACATCACATGAACTCCCACCTTTGTGAGTTCATGTCCACTGGTTCCCCACAACTTGTTGAGCTATGATCATGTGTGAGCTCACCCTTGCTGTCTCACACCCCCCCCCACAGGAGAAGAACAGGTGGTTCAGGAGGAGCCACAAGGCGAGGAGTTTGATCTGATCTAGGTGGCGTTTCTCAGTTGACATTGGCGCCGACGATCCTTAGTTCGTTTTATATTTATCTTTTATTTTTGAAAGTCTTCCGCTATGTAATAATTACTCTGATTATATTGTGACATTTATCTCTATACACTCTGTTATTATATATGTTGTCTTCTTGGCGCATGTATGAGATGCACCTGGCTTTGTTCCTTAAAGCCGGGTGTGACAGGGCATAATGCGACAACTGCAGAAACTTATCCCTGTACTCACTAACGGACAGGGGACCTTGCTTTAGGGCGAGAAACTCTTCCTTCCTCAATATCATCAGTCCTTCGGGCACATGGTAGCGATGGAAGTTGTCCTTGAACTCCTCCCAAGTGATGGCTTTAGGTTGGCATGGGTGGCGAGGTAAGACTCCCACCAAGACTGTGCTGCTCCCCTCAGCTGTCGGGGACCATACAACACCTTCTCTCGATCGTTGCACTGGGCAGTGTGCAACTCACGCTCCACGGTACGCAGCCAATCTTCCGTGTCCATGGGATCACCAGAGTGAGCAAAGACAGGGGGATGGCCCCTCATGAATTCTGCCCGCTTGTCTCTGGGCACTTACGGCATCTAAACTTGCACTGGAGGCTAAGGTGGTTGTGGCTGCTGCTGCACTTGCTGCATCGCTGCTAAGGTTTGACCAATTGCCTAAACTGCCTGAGTTTGCATCATGAACATTTGCTCAATGGTCATCGGGGGTGGCGGTGGCAACTGCTGCTGCTGGGCTGCATCCTCTTGGGGTGCCTGCTGCTCTGGCTGAGCATGCCTCGCACCTCTGCGCCTATTCTTAGACATCTGTAGGAATCACACACATATCAGATCTGACTCTGCAGTCTTTCAGCATAAGAAAAGATGTATAGAAAATCTCCATAGCACTGAACGCATGATCATCTTCACTGACAACTTCTCAGATAAAAAGGAAAGGGGGAATAAAGGGATTACCCAACTAAATAACTGACTTTATTATTAACTACACCAAGTTGCAGGGGATACCCACACCTTGGTGACAATCATTACAAAGATCCAACTTCAGTACATATCCATCATAACAAGCATCCAACAAAAGATAACCAAACTAACTCTAACTAAAACTGACTTAGGCTAAGACACTGAACTAAGCATTATTATAGACTCTGACTCTGTCAATCTAAGGATCCAAATCTATCCGGGTCCTGCAGTCTGGTGTACCATAGTCGAAGCGACCACGGGGCAGTGAACGGTAAGGGTGCTGAATCCCGATAGGGGCGGGAGAACCACCATCAAGATAGTGGCGTGCCGCGCATTTAGCACGCAATTCCACAACCTCCGCCCAAACCTTGCCCAACTCGTCAAGGGCGTGGTCCAACTCTATGTTGAGCACGGCGACCAGATTGACCATGCTACTCAGCCTAGGATTGCCCTCACCGACTAGCGAGATAATCACACCTCCAACACTGCCGGTCGAACGACGAGGGTAGTACTTCAGGTTAAGGCCATCAGCTACCCCACTGAACAACAAGCAATACTGAGAAAGTGCCCGTCGTGCTGTATCTTGCATTATTGCCTCGGCAGTATCCCTCTCAGTGATAGAATAGTGCTCTGAGAAGGCCTATGCACCCCAGAGATCATTGTCCGGATGGCGCACCAAGCAAGTAGCCTCCCACTGGTCCGGGTATAGCCCGTGACGATGCTGGTAGACTAGACAACGGTACTCGATAGGCCAAGTGTGCCGGTCGAAAGCCCAATGCAACAAGGTACCGAGAGCATCATGGAAGTGATACTCGCGAGCAGTGTCACAAGTGATAGGTCTCGCGATCCATCCCTCCGGCTCCGGCTCCTCTGAACGCTCCGTGTCGTGGCTCAAACTGCCACCAGCATCGTTGTCGTCGTCTCCATCTCCGTTGGGGTCTCCTCCAGCAGCCGGGATGCCCTGTGGTGGTGCAGGGGGCATCTCTGGCTGAGGTGCAGGGGAAGGCGGCCTCTCAGACTCCACCTCCTGCTGAGGCGAGGGGAAAGAGTCCTTCTGCTCCTACTCCTGGCGTCGACGCTCCTGCTCCTCGTGCAGGCGACGATGCAGTCTCTCCAGTTGACTGGACTGGCCTGACACTGTGCGACACAGGCGACGCTCCGCTAGTCAAGAAGGCAAAAAGGGGATCACAGACTTACGTGCAGTGCACCTAAGACGAGCCATCTACAGAAGACATCGTAAGCACAAGAGTAAGAGTAGAACTATTAGACAAGAAAGTGGATAGAAAGAAAAGTGAGACAGAACTTTTTGAGATAAGTAAATATCATAGAGTTGGTCAAGATGACCAACTTTTGAAAAGACACTAAGATCAAGGTAAGAGTAGGGGTCTATAGTCCTTAGGGCGACCATTCTAGTCTAGGTTAGCAGACCTATAGTCAGCTTGGCTTTGATACCACTTATGTCACACCCAGTTTTGGAAGGTAAACCGAATGCGAACCATGTACGTGCCAGGATCAGAACTCACGTACACAACGATTACATAATTGGACATCATCACACAATGCTTGAATTAGATAGCGGAAAGGTACTTTATTACATCAAGATGTCCAAGACATCCACAGAGTCTAATACATAACCATAGTTCAACATAAATATCAAAGTGCGGAGTAACGAAACAAAGATTGCTAAGCCTACACAGGCAGCTGACTGGGGGTTTGCCACTAAAGTAAACTAGAATTTGTCGTATTACTAGAACTCCTCGAAGTCATCCATGTTGCCATCTTCACCTCCTGAGCACTAAGAACAGTGGGGACAACCTGGGGTGGGGCGGTTTGTAAAGCAAGGGTGAGTACACATCAACGTAATCAAAAAATATCCCGTTTGGCTAAAGTGGACTAGCTGTATGTGGAGTTTAAGGTTAAGCAGTTGCTTTTAGTTGGTCAAGTTTTATTATTATAAGTAGAGCCAAATTTTAGTAATAACCCAGTTATTACCCAGAGGCACTCCCTTTAAGAGGAAATACCAGAGATCAGGATTATAATCACCATTGTTAATCATCATCATAAAAGTAACCATTGTTCTTCTAATCGAAGAGGATCCCAAGGCTGCTTATAACCACGAGCACGGCTAATATACCAGTTTCTAACACTCTGCAGAGGTTGCACACTTTACCCACAAGCCGTGATTCCCATTCTGCTCGGGGTTCTAGCCTCCCCATTGATCACTACCAAGGTGACCTAGCAGGGTCTCACTATGTAGCCTTTACAAAGATTTCCTAGAGGTCATAGCCACCCGTTAGGTTTCTCCAGTTTGATAAACACAGTACATCTCCCCAAAGGAAGGGTGACTAACAAAAACCAAATCAAAGAACCTCTGCAACCAACCTCGGTAGAGCAAGTACTGTGCCCGGACCCCATTGATGGCCCTATGGTGAAGCCAACTACTCCTCTGGTTCCTCTAATTAATCAGCTAAGGGCATCCCATTCCACCCATATGGTTGCACTGTTATCCCGGGTTGTCACTCCCCAAACAGGTCCTTACAGAGAGGCACTCAGGAAAGAGCCTGAGCCCCCTAAAGTAATCACAAGGACCCCATCGGGATAACATCATCGTATCATAAAAGATCACATCATGTTCATTGATTAAGTTTAAGCAATAGCATAAGCTAACCACGATTAACCCAAAAAGGTAAACAAGGGTAAGGGAAATACAAACTAGTCATTCCTTAGGTTTCAATAAAGTAATGCGGGACAGTGAATTATAAAGTATAGTATGACATAGTAGGTCTGAGGACACTTGCCTTCACCAGGTTGTTGCTCAGAGGGATCTTCGGCAACACACTCAGGACCCACGAGCTGCTCGTTGTCTAAGTAAAGCGAACATGCATTCAATACATTTGGAAAGTACAAATGAACATCACACCAAACATGTACAAACATTGAAACACATCTTAAAAAGACACAACACTACATAAGGGATAATGAGTCCAAAGTATAACATGAACTATAACATAAATTAACTTTATTTGAAAATAGATTGTTATTTCCCTAAATGTTATTTACAAGCACATAATCATAGATCAATTTATTTTATTGTGACCTATAATTTAGAATAGAGATGAACTCATGCAATACCTATCATTAATCTCACAAGTTTAAACATGATTAAATCTCTAAGGTTCTCCTTTTATTTATTTTATTAAATAAATAAAACTACATCTATATTAGTTCATATTCAATCATAAAAATTAGAATGTGCAGACAGTAAGTGAAACCATTTTATTTAAATAGAGAATAATTCTATGAACATTTTGTAATTTGAATCACTAAATTTGGAGTTCATATGCAAAAGTTATGAAATAAACAAGTTTGGGAATTCAAAATATGAAATTAGGGCTAATTCTGTGAATATTTAAAAGTCTAGGGCTAAATCTGCAAGACTACAGGAGTCCGCGCGCGAAAACCAGGGACGGCGGGTTTATTTCTAACAAACCGAGGGTTTCTTACGCAAAACAACCACGCGAAGGGGTATCGGGTGAATCTAACCGTCAGATCTAAAACCAATGGCTAAGATTAGATCTATGGCCAAGGGCGCGCGCGGGCGGGTGACTACTGGCAGGCGGGCCAGGGAGTGTCAGCATCAGAGGGGGGGAGCGAGCTGACTGAACGGGCCTAGCGCCAGGGGGTTTCGACACTGATAGGTGGGCCAGGGCATCCGGGCGCGCGGGCGCGAAGCGGTTTCCTAGGGTCCAGGCCGTTCGATCAAGATCGGACGGAGGGGGTCCGAGCCGTTCGATCAAGATCGGACGGGGGAAATCAGACCGGGGAAACAAATGTGCGCGAAGCGGCGCCACTCCTCTCCGCGGCGGTGAGGTCGTCGGAGTTGAGGCAGGCGCAAGCTAGGGGGTTCCGGGGACGCCGGAGTTGGGCAGAGGGTGCCACGACGAACTCAATGGCGGGGAAGAGGCCATGAATCCACGGGCAAAGAGGGGAGAACGGCGGTGAGAAGGTCTCGGGCGGGCCGGAGAAACTCCGGTGAGCCATTCCAGCCACGGGGAGGGGACTTAAGGCGCGCTAAGGCCTTGGCTAACTTCAGCAGAGGCAGGGGTGACACAGGGACCTACTCCAGTGAACTAGACAGTCTAAATCGGCCGGCCACCGTGCGAGCACAGCAGACCGCCACGGCCGAGCACCGGCGAAGGCGAAATTGGCTGAGCACAAGGCGAATTAAGGGAAATTGGGCACGGGGACGGGTGTCTCACCTCGGGGTGGAGCTCGGGGAGGCTTGGAGCGGTCTCCGGCGAGCTGGATGGCCGGGAACACGGGCGCGGGACTCTGGCGGCGACTGGCGGCGTGGGCAGAGCACGAGAAAGGGCGAAGCTGCACGAAATGAGGTGAGGGGTGTGCGCGGGGCACTGGCGCGGCTTTAAGAAGGGAGCTGGGCGCGTGGCCGGGTGTCGTGGCCGATAAATCCAGCGACGTGCGCGAGTGCGCACGCGTCGGTCCACGGCGAGCGCGGAGGGGGCGGAACTGACAGGTAGGGTCCATGGCGCAGAGAGAGGAGAAAGGGGCGTGCGAGGCAACGGCTCTGCGACTGGTGGTCCGGGCCCACGAGACAGAGAAAGAGAGAGAGAGAGCGCATAGACGAAGGAAACTGGCACCGATAGGCTGGCCCCACTGGGCAGCGAGCGAGAGAGGGAGGGCGCACGCGAGGGAGAACTGCCGCTGACAGGCGGGGTCCGCCTGTCAGGCGGCACAGGCGCGCGGCCTGGCTGGGCTTAGTGGGCCGACTGGGCTGCTTTCTCTTTTCCTTTTTCTCTGGATTTTCTAATTCCTTTTCTATTTCTTTTCTCTAGGGTTTTCAATTCCAAATTCAAACTAGGTTTCAATTTCAAATAAATTCAAACATGTGCAACACTTCAAAGAGTATTTTAAGCTCAGCATGATGCAACATGTCATGACCCATAGGGTTTGGCAAAAGTAAATAATTAAATCTCCCCAACTTAAGCTAAGTCTACTTAAAAAGGAAAAAGCGAGGGAAAATCTAGAGAGAGATAGAACCTAGGGTGAGAGAAAGAAGAGTAGCACATGATTTTGGGTGGTAATTAGAAACAAATTTTATACCCCCAAAATCAGGGTGTTACAGGCTCCCAAGTGGAGCAAGTTGATCTTGATGAATTAGATGATGAAGAGGCTCCATGTGTCGCACTAAGGAAGATGTCCATTGGGGATGTGTGTCCTAGGAAATCCGAAGAGCCTCCACAAACACAAGATCAACCATCATCTTCCAACCAAGCATCTCCACCAACTCAAAATGAGGATCAGGCTCTAGATGATGAAGAAGAAGATCAAGAGGATGAGCCACCTCAAGAGGTCAATGATCAAGGGGGAGATGAAGATAATGAAGACAAGGAAGATGAGCAAGAAATACAGGGTCAACGACCGCCACACCCAAGAGTCCACCAAGCAATTCAACGAGATCACCATGTCAACTCCATCCTTGGTGACATTCATAAGGGGGTAACCACTAGATCTCGAGTTGCTCATTTTTGTGAACATTACTCTTTTGTTTCCTCTATTGAGCCTTACAGGGTAGAGGATGCATTAAGAGATCCGGATTGGGTGATGGCAATGCAAGAGGAGCTCAACAACTTCACGAGGAATGAGGTATGGCATTTAGTTCCACGTCCTAATCAAAATGTTGTAGGTACCAAATGGGTATTCCGCAACAAGCAAGACGAGCATGCTGTGGTGACAAGAAACAAAGCCTGACTTGTGGCCAAGGGTTATTCACAAGTCAAAGGTTTGGATTTCGATGAAACTTATGCACCCATAGCAAGGCTTGAGTCAATTCACATATTACTTGCCTATGCTACTTACCATGGCTTCAAGCTTTATCAAATGGACGTGAAGAGTACCTTCCTTAATGGACCTATCAAGGAAGAGGTCTATGTTGAGCAACCTCTCGGCTTTGAAGACAGTGAGTATCCTAACCATGTATATAAACTCTCAAAGGCGCTTTATGGGCTCAAGCAAGCCCCAAGAGCATGGTATGAATGCCTGCGAGATTTTCTTATCACTAATGGCTTCAAAGTCGGTAAAGCCGATCCTACCCTCTTCACTAAAACTGTTGAAAAAACATGTTCATATGCCAAATTTATGTTGATGATATCATATTTGGGTCTACTAACAAGTCTACTTGTGAAGAGTTTAGTAGTATTATGGTTCAAAAATTCGAGATGTCTATGATGGGGGAGTTGAGATATTTTCTAGGATTTCAAATCAAGCAACTCCAAGATGGCACCTTCATCAGCCAAACAAAGTACATTCAAGACATACTTAAGAAGTTTGGAATGAAGGATGGTAAACCCGTCAAGATGCCCATGGGAACCAATGGGCATCTCGACCTCGACACAGGAGGTAAATCTGTAGATCAAAAGGTATACCGATCGATGATAGGATCTTTACTCTATTCATGTGCATCTCGACCAGACATTATGCTTTCTGTATGCATGTGTGCAAGGTTCCAGGCAAATCCTAAGGAAGTTCACCTTAGGGCCGTGAAAAGAATCATGTGATATTTAGTTTACACTCCTAAGTTTGGGGTTTGGTATCCTAGGGGATCCACCTTTGATTTAATAGGATATTCCGATGCCGATTGGACAGGGTGTAAAATTGATAGGAAGAGCACATCAGGGACTTGTCAGTTTCTGGGAAGATCCCTGGTGTCATGGGCTTCAAAAAAACAAAACTCAGTAGCTCTTTCTACCGCCAAAGCCGAGTACATTATCGCAGGCCATTGTTGTGCACAATTACTTTGGATGAGGCAAACCCTCAGGGACTATGGCTTAAAATTGAGCAAAGTCCCTCTCCTATGTGATAATAGGAGTGCAATCCGCATGTCGGATAATCTCGTTGAACACAACCACACTAAGCACATAGACATTCGGTATCACTTTCTGAGAGATCACCAACAAAAGGGGGATATCAAAATAGCTTATGTTAACACCAAAGATCAACTAGCCGATATATTTACCAATCCACTAGATGAGAAAACCTTTAGCAAACTTAGGAATGAGCTAAATATACTTGATTCTCAGAATTTTGATTGAGACATTGCACACATAGCTATTTTATATACCTTTGATCATATCTCTTTCATTTGATACATATATATTTCTTATTCTTCTTATGCCAAGGCTAAGACTAATGTGTTTCCATGAGTATCTCTTGTATTAGTCTTAGATTGAAAGGGAAATGGAGTACTCGGCAAAGACAACGCTTCCACTCAACTCCATTGGTATTATTTACCCTTTGCCGGTATTCCGCCATCTCTCCAATTTGGTATAATCTTTCACTTATATTCCTTTATAAATGGGGGAGAAAATGCTAAAGGGCTCCAACGTTCTTTGTTTTTGGCGATTAATGCCAAAGGAGGAGAAAATATTAAGCCCAAAGCAAAAGGACCGCCATCACCATTTCAAATTTTTTCAAAATGAATTTTTCAAATTGATATCAATTGGTGTCTATGTTTATGAAAGTAAGATTTCAAAATTGGTATCTTTTTAAAGATAAAAAACCTCTTAAAAGATAAGAGGAGAATTTCATTTAGGGGGAGTTTCTTATTTAGTCAAAGGAAAAGCATTTGAAATAGGGGGAGAAATTTCAAATCTTGAAAATGCTTCTTGCAACCTTATTCATATACCTTTGACTATTTGCAAAAAGACTTTGAAAAGATTTTCAAAAAGGATTTGCAAAACAAAACAAGTGGTGCAAAAGTGGTCCAAAATATTAAACAAAAAAAGCAATCCATTCACTCTTATTTATACTTAGTAAGACTTTCATATTGGTTTAATTCCAAGTAACCTATGCATTGTCATCATAAATGCAAACTAGTTACATTTCTGCACTTTATATTTGCTTTGGTTTGTCTTGGCATCAATCACCAAAAAGGGGGAGATTGAAAGGGAAATTGGGTTAACCATTTCCTATAATTAATTTTGGTGGTTGATAATCAACACAAACATATGAACTAACTAGTTTGCTCTAGAATTCATGTATTACAGGTGCATAAGGTTCAATACAAACCAATAAATATTCAAGTTAGGGACCCAATTCAAAAGGAGCAAAAAGGACATGAGTGTGATGTGGTCTAGCGCACCGGACTGTCTGGTGTGCCACCAGACAGTGTCCGGTGCACCAGGGTCGTACAGGAGCCAAGCAGACACTCTTGGGAAAACACAGGTGCGCTCCACTATAATTCACCAGACTGTCCGGTGTGCCACCGGACTGTCCGGTGAGCCTTCGGGCAATGGCTATCCAGTGCGCAACGGTCGACTCTGACAGCGGGAACAGTGCAGCACAGTGCGCGGCAGAAGTTAGAGCAGCGAGTTAGAGGGGCACCGAACTGTCTGGTGCACCACCAGACTGTCCGGTGCCACAAGAAGACAAAGGCGCCAACGGTCAACTGCTCCAAGACCCTAACGGTTGGGTGACATGGCAGCGCATCGGACACTGAACAGTGAGTGTCCAGTGTCGCACCGGATTGTCCGGTGCGCCCATCGCTAGCAGCCTTCCCCAACGGCTACTTGGTGGTTGAGGGCTATAAATACCCCCAACCACCACAACTTCAAGCATCCAAGTTTTCTAAACATCACATTCAATACAAGAGCTCTACCATTCACTCCAAGACACAATTCAATAGATCAAATCCTCTCCAAGTCCCAAATTCATCTCATACACTTAGTGACTTGTGAGAGAGAGATTTTGTGTTCATTTGCGCTCTTGTTGCTTGGATTGCCTTCTTCCTCATTTATTTTCTCAAGTGATTTGTAATCGAAGCAAGACACACCTAAGTGTGTGGTGGTCCTTGTGGGGTCTAAGTGACCCGGGAGATTAAGGAAAAGGCTCACTCGGTCTAAGTGACCGTTTGAGAGAGCGAAAGGGTTGAAATAGACCTGGTCTTTATGACCTCCTCAATGAGGACTAGGTTCTTTGGAACCGAACCTTGGTAAAACAAATCACCGTGTTCACTCGCCTTATTTCTTGGTTGATTTATTTTTCCCTCTCTTCGGACTTGAATTTAATTCTAACGCTAACCATAGCTTGTAGCGTGTGTTTTAAGTTATAAATTTCAGGTTACGCCTATTCACCCCTCTCTAGGCGACTTTCAACTCCGCTTGCCGGCACATCGATTTGTAATTGAAGTTCTGTGGAAATTTGAAATTCAGATTCATCATTTGACGTCGAACGCTATGGTGGCATTGGCAAAGTATGTTTGGGCGGTGTCTTTGTATGGCGGGGAGCCGTTGAAAGTCGCCTAGAGGGGGGTGAATAGGCATAATCTAAAATTTACAACTTAAAACACAAACTACAAGCCGGGGTTAGCATTAGAATAAAATTCGAGTCTGGGAGAGAGGAGAAAACAAATCAACCAAGAAATAAAGAGGATGACACGATGATTTGTTTTACCGAGGTTCGGTTCTAAAGAACCTAGTCCCCATTGAGGTGGTCACAAATACTGGGTCCCTTTCAACCCTTTCCCTCTCTCAAATGGTCACTTAGACCGAGTGAGTTTTCTTCCTTGATTTCCCGGGTCACTTAGACCTCGCAAGGACCACCACATAATTGGTGTCTCTTGCTTCGCTTACAAGGCTTTGAGAATAAGAATGAGAGAAAGAAGAAAGCCAACCAAGCAACAAGAGCAACAAATAAACACAAGAACAATCCTCTCATAAGTCCTAAAGCACTAGAGTTGAATTGGGGACTTTGATTGGATCGGTGGCTTTGATTTGTGTCTTGGAGTGTTGCACTTTGCTCTTGTATTGAATGAAGAGTGTTGAATGCTTGGATGGTTGGAGTGGTGGTGGTTGGGGGGTATTTATAGCCCTCAACCACCAAAACAACCGTTGGGGCAGACTGCTGTCGATGGGCGCACCGGACAGTCCAGTGCGCCACCGGACACTGTTCGGTGCGCCAGCCATGTCACCCAACCGTTAGGGTTCTGGAGCAGACGACCGTTGGAGCTTTGTCTTCATGCGGCACCGGACAGTCTGGTGCCACACTGGGCAGGCACTATTCACTGTTCGGTGCCCCTCTAACTTCTGCGCTCTAACTTTGCACGCACTGTTCACCACTGTTCACGGAGTCAGCGGCTTTTGCAGTCGACCGTTGCGCCGAAGAGCCATTGCACCGCTGTCACACCGGACAGTCCGGTGGCACACCGGACAGTCCGGTGAATTATAGCGGAGCGCGTCCTCAGAAACCCGAGAGTGGAGAGTTTGAGTTTGTACGGCCCTGGTGCACCAGAAACTGTCCGGTGGCACTCTCAAGTTTCTTGCTACTTTAAATTTGAACCCTATCTTTTATCTTCTATTGGTTTATGTTGAACCTTTATGCACCTGTAGAATATATAATCTAGAGCAAACTAGTTAGTCCAATTATTTGTGTTGGGCAATCAACCACCAAAATTATTTATAGGAAAAGGTTAACCCTATTTCCCTTTCAATCTCCCCTTTTTTGGTGATTGATGCCAACACAAACCAAAGCAAATATATAAGTGAAGAATTGAACTAGTTTGCATAATGTAAGTGCATAGGTTACTTAAAATTAAACCAATTTATAATTTTATTAGATATGCATGGTTGCTTTCTTTTATTTAATATTTTGGACCATGTTTGCACCACTTGTTTTGTTTTTGCAAATTCTTTTGGAAAATCTTTTCAAAGTCTTTTTTGCAAATAGTCCAAGGTATATGAATAAGATTGCAAGAAGCATTTTCAAGATTTGAAATTTCTCCCCCTGTTTCAAATGCTTTTCCTTTGACTTAACAAAACTCCCCCTGAATAAAATGCTCCTCTTAGTGTTCAAGAGGGTTTTACCAATTTTTGTAAATACCAAATTGAATAAGATCAAATACATTTAGATACCAATTTGAAAAATTCTTGAAAATTTTGAAATTGGTGGTGGTGGTGCGGTCCTTTTGCTTTGGGATAGATACTTTCTCCCCCTTTGGCATTAATCGCTAAAACAGAGACTTTGAGAGCCCTTATTATATTTTCTCCCCCATTGGTACAAGTAAATGAGAGTGAAGAATTATACCAACGTGGAGAGATGGCGGAATACCGGCAAAGAGTAAAGAATACCGATGGAGTTGAGTGGAAGCGTTGTCTTTGCCGAATACTCCATTTTCGTTTCAATCTACGACTTGATATAATAATACACTTGAAGAACACATTAGTCATAGTTTTGGCACAAGAAGAATAATAGATATGCAATTGTACCAAAAGAAAGAGATATGATCAAAGATATATAAATGAGCTATGTGTGCAATGTTTCAATCAAAATTCCGAGAATCAAGTATATTTAGCTCATTCCTAAGTTTGCTAAAGGTTTTTCTCATCTAATGGCTTGGTAAAGATATCGGCTAATTGATCTTTGGTGTTAATATAGGCTATCTCGATATCCCCCTTTGTTGGTGATCCCTCAAAAAGTGATACCGAATGTCTATGTGCTTAGTGCGGCTGTGTTCAACGGGATTCTCCGCCATGCGGATATCACTCCCATTGTCACATAGGAGAGGGACTTTGCTCAATTTGTAGCCATAGTCCCTAAGGGTTTGCCTCATCCAAAGTAATTGCGCGCAACAATGGACTACGGCAATATACTCGGCTTCGGCGGTAGAAAGGGCTACTGAGTTTTGTTTCTTTGAAGCCCAAGACACCAGGGATCTCCCCAGAAACTGACAAGTCCTTGATGTGCTCTTCCTATCAATTTTACAACCTGCCCAATCGGCATCAGAATATCCTATTAAATCAAATGTGGATCCCCTAGGGTACCAAAGCCCAAACTTAGGAGTGTAAACTAAATATCTCATGATTCTTTTCACGACCCTATGGTGAACTTCCTTAGGATCGGCTTGGAACCTTGCACACATCCATACAAAAAGCATAATATCCGGTCGAGATGCACATAAATAGAGTAAGGATCCTATCATCGACCGGTATACCTTTTGATCTACGAATTTACCTCCTGTGTCAAGGTAGAGATGCCCATTGGTTCCCATGGGTGTCTTGATGGGCTTAACATCCTTCATTCCAAACTTGTTAAGTATGTCTTGAATGTACTTTGTTTGGCTGATGAAGGTGCCCTCTTGGAGTTTCTTGATTTGAAATCCTAAGAAATATCTCAACTCCCCCATCATAGACATCTCGAATTTTTGTACCATGATCCTACTAAACCCTTCACAAGTAGATTTGTTAGTAGACCCAAAAATGATATCATCAACATAAATTTGGCATAAAAACAAATCATTTGCAAAGTTTTAGTAAAGAGAGTAGGATCGACCTTTCTGACTTTGAAGCCATTAGTGATTAGAAAATCTCGCAGGCATATTTTTGTCTTTGGTTGTGCGAGGACTGTTGGTGTCCTCGTATTCTGATGTGAGGCAATGCACATTACGTTGTCCGGTTGTTGGTCACTCGTTTTTCGATCGCTATACACAATCAAAAAGCACTATCTTCTGCACTTTGATTACATTAATACTCATTATAATGCTAACCTCATGCGAAGTTTGTGTTCAAAGTTTATAATTTTCAGGTTTCACCTATTCACTACCGCTAGGCGACTTTCACCAGGAACTAGATAAAAGTGGTAGCAAGCCACATGCTCCATTTTGTCTAAAACCTAAATAGAAGAAAGAAGTAATGAAATGGTTGAAAATTTTGAAATTCCCAGATAGTTATGCAGCTTGGTTTAAGAGAACTGTAAACTTGAAGGCAAAGAAATTGACTAGATTGAACAGTCATGATGGGTAAGAGTATCTTTGCTTTGTTGTTGTGTATTACACATTTACACAATTATTTTTGAACTTGAAAATTATGCTTGTGCTATTAGAGCTTGTGTGGATAGTAGTTTTACTACAGAGGACATCAAAGACAAGTAAATAAAGTGTTGGGCAATATCTAACATCTGAGATGGACTAGATTAGTGATTGAGAATGGTCAGGAGGTCCCTATCATAAGATGGGATCAATATGATCTTGCGATAAACGCGTAAAATAGGAATGTGCAGGGTGTAGTGTGGCATGATTTTTGGGTATGTTTAGTTACCTTCTTGTCAAGTTATCATCTCAATGATTAATTCACATTAAGGCTTCCTGACTATGTTTTTTTGAGAAATATTACAAGTTGCCTAAAGGTGGTAGTCATACCAAGCACACACAGTCCATGTTCTAGAGGAACACGACAAATGTTGGTGTGGATATGATGTACTACTATGCTTGGATCCAGGTGATTACTCAAGCTACACTAAGTAATTAAGGGAGGTGTCCAACAAGTAAGACTGAGGCATCGCAGTATGGACTATAGATGAGTGAGGAACAATTTCTTTACGTAAAAGATGTATTTTTGTGTTGGAACTATTTGCTTCTAGATGTTAGAGTTACTATCTTTGTGAAGCATTCCATTCCATGGATAGTCACCAACGATGCTGCTTGGCGCACCTGATGCCATTATTGCACTTTGGATGAGTTCAAGGCTAAGTCTATGCGAGAAAGTTCCAATCGTGGAACAGAGTCGTATCACAGATAAGGAGGTGACGACCACTTTCATTTATCAAAATGGATGGTATGTGCGATTGATTCAGTTTTTGTTGTTTGTAACTAAGTTGTTGTAATTCTTGGTTATATGCTTCTCAACTACACGTACAGGAAGCTAGCAGTGGTATAGTCCCTAGTGTGTTCAAGTTTACCTCAGGGGGCATAGGGGACTAGATCCTGCAAACACAGATGTGTTGTGCAGCAAGGTGGCATTTGATCATCTAGTGAGTTTTTTGCACAACTTTGTAGATTGTGTTTATATGAAACTACATATGTAAGAATGCATTGTTCTTTTGGGGCGAGACAATGTCTACTCAATATGGACCGGACTATGATTGGAGGACCCAACCTATTGATCCTCATGGAAGGTGCGGATTGTAAATATCTTTATTTGTTTTATTTATGTTAGTATAAAACATGTATTTTGAATATGTCGTGATGTTACTTGTTTATAGGTACTCAATATTCAATAATGTCATCGACTCGAGTCAGGTGACTGCTTAGAGGGGAGGGCCATCGAGGTCTGCTGTTTGTAGCTCCTATCGCTCCACTTAGGATACAACATAAGTGGAGCGACTACGAGAAGAACTTAGGCAACATTAGGAGCGACAAAGGGCCCAGGAGGGATACTTAAGGCAAGTTTAGCAACAACAAGTCTAATATGACGTTGGGTTTCAACAACAACAAGCACTCCTTCAAGTAAGTTCGAAAGATAATAGTTTTCACTTTAAGTTATGTATTGATTTGAAACACTAACATGAATGGACTCAGCAATTTTGTAGTAACTAGCACAAGATCAAGAGATACCGCTCCTGGTGCCCCCACCTTCACCTTCCATATAGTTTCCTTGGCCTTCACACGGACATCAGGTATGTGAATTCATCATCATTTAAGGAAGAACTACTTGATCTTATATTATGGTGTAACCCGGTGAATGTCATTTGCACAGATTTATCAGACCCTCCTCCACCTACCTTACCGGCACAGGAAATAAATGACAAGGATGGCTTTGTCAATACGTTATTCGCCAATGGAGGTAGCGGACATAACTCATCATAGTTCCTCGATGATGATTGGCGGCAGTGATTTTGCATTCGATGTTGTTTTCGATGTTTGTTTTGTGAGACTTGAGACTTTTGTGACTTGCATTTTGACTTATGAGATTGAATTCGACACTTTATGAAATGAGATGTTATTGTGATGAAATAGATGAGACTATGGTTATCATTGTTATTGTTGTTATGCTGATTGTATGTGAGATGCTATACATGAAATATGGTGTATATTGATTTGCAGTGTGGCTGTTATTATATATGAAAATATTGTGGAATGTGGTGTATAGTGAAAATGAAACAACATTTGTAATGCTAGTGAATTTAACTTTCTACGGCCATAACTTCCAAAAGGGAATACAGTGGCTACCAGAAGTTACTATGCTGATGGTGTCAGCCATGCGAATGGTGTTGGGCCCCTAGTAAGTTCCGAAAGGTACTGTTGTCCATCGGAAGTTAGCTAACTTCCGAGACAGGACATCTAACTTTCGAGAGAACAGGGATATATAACTTCTGACTGCCTAGGCTCTTGAAAATTAAGTAGTTTCCTGTTGTGAGAAGATCGACGTCAAAGCGCACTGGTGACTGTGAGCGAAGACGACGGCGTTTGCGGAGGCGCACGGTTTGTCAGAAAAGGCGACAACAGAGGCTGACGATGATCGGGGACGACAACAGCGGAGTGCCTACATATTGATCAGTGGAGAGATGCGACGATGGTGGAGCAGTGAAGGACAGAGTGAAAAAAATGAATAGAAGGAAAGCTTTTACATTAGTACCGATTGGAACCGTTAACCAGTACTAAATTTGCTGACAATTAAAACCGGTACTGAAACTGTAAAGATGACTTTGTTTCCTTAATTTCAGTACCGGTTCTTAAGGATATGTATAACCTAAATACTATATTGCGGTTTTCCAAGCACTATATACATATAAGAAACTCATTCACACAACCCAATGTATCTAAACCTTATATTTTATTAACTAGAACCCTTAAGATACAACTTATTTATTTAGGTTGTATGGATGGAACCATATCTTAGATATGGAAAACCGTGCTAGAGACGTTTCTGTAACAAGATATGTCTTTTTTCACTTACCCTCTGTTGATGCCTTTTTGGAGCGCCAAACACTCAACAAGAACCGTGGCGGTGCCCTCTGCACAGGGGCGGACGGTCCGCGCGCAGGGGCCCGACGGTCCGCGGCCTGGTGCGAGGCGCGGCGGTGCTCTCTGCACAGGGGCGGACGGTCCGCGCGCAGGGACCGGACGGTCCACGGCCTGGTGCGAGGCTAGGGCTTCTCTGCCTGACGGCCGGACGGTCCGCGCGTACGCAGAGGCGGCAGAAGTCGCCGGCGGTGGCCTGGATCTCGCTGCCGGGAGGGACCCCGTCAGGGAGGAGAGATCCTAGGTGATGTCTAGGCTCGGCAGGCCGACCTAGACTCTTCTAATCGGCGTAGAGTCGAAGAGAAGCGAGAATTTGGAGATCGAGAGGCTAAACCTAAACTAAACTAGAACTACTCCTAGGATAAAATGCGAAATAGAAGTTGTATTGATTCGATTGATTATTACAAATCGACCGTAGACCTCTCTTTTTATAGAGGAGGGGGGCTGGACCCTTTACACAACTGGATTCTGAGCTAATTCCGCAAATCTAGCCAACAAACATAGCACAAAACTCGAAACCCTAAACTGCTCTGCGCATACGCGGACCGTCCGGCCCACATGCGCGGACCGTCCGGACCACGGACCGTCCGGCCTCAGGGCTGGACCGTCCGCTAGGCTCAAAACGGTGCTCAACATATGCCCCCCTGCCTTTTGGTGGAGCTGAGCAAACCAAAAGCAACTAACTCGATGTGATCACATCGGTTCTCTTAGGCATCTCGCCACATACTAGGATGGTACTGTTTGAGGAAACGCCCATTCAAAGCCTTAGGCAAATTCTTGCCTTGTAATGTTTGTAGCAAATAAGCGTTGCCAGACATCACCTGTTTTACTTTATAAGGACCCTCCCAGCTTGGCGACCATTTCCCGAACTTCCGGTCTTTATTCCTTAGAGGCATAATGGTCTTCCACACCAGGTCCCCTACTTGAAATGATTTTGCTTTGACCTTCTTGTTGTAGGCCCTGGCTACCATGATCTTGTCCTTTTCTATTGCTTCCAAAGCTATCATCCTCTTGTCGGTCACCTCATCAATATTATCCATCATTGAATTATAATAATCAGTAGCAGTTAGATCATTTTGTCTGGCGAACCTGACAGCATTCACACTGATTTCCACAGGCAACACTGCTTCCTGCCCATAGACAAGCTCAAAAGGAGATACTTTAGTAGCCCTATGTTTAGATATTCTATGAGCCCATAAAGCTTCAAGCAAAATCTTATGCCAATGTTTAGAATTATCAGATATCTTCTTTTTTATCAAATTAATCAATGTCCTATTACTAGACTCGGCCTGTCCATTGGCCTAAGCATAATATGGAGATGAATTAAGCAGCTTAATTCTGTATAATTCAGCAAATTCACGTACCTCCTTTGACATAAAAGAAGTACCTTGATCTGTAGTCAAGGTCTGGGGAATGCCGAATCTATGAATAATATGCTCAGTTATGAACTCAATTACCTCCTTGTGCGTCATGTTCTTTAGAGCAACGGCTTCAGTCCATTTGGTGAAATAGTCAGTGGCAACTAACACAAACCGATGCCCCTTTAATGATGAAGGATGAATTTCTCCAATAAAGTCTAATCCCCATCCTCTGAACGGCCAAAGCTTGATGATAGGATGTAATTCGGCTGCAGGGACCAACTGTAGGTCGCCGAATTTTTGACACACTTGGCAACCCTTGTAGTATTTGAAACAATCAGCTATCATACTAGGCCAATAAAAACCAGACCTTCGCAACAACCATTTCATCTTTGGAGCTGATTGATGAGTACCACAAATTCCTTCATGTACTTCGGCCATGGCTAATATAGCCCCTGTTTGTTTCAGCTTTTTGGAGCTTCTGGCCACCAAAAGCTGTTGCGAACTGTCAAACGCTCAGCTTTTTAGTCAGCTTCTATAAAATTCATTTGGATAAAAACCATTCAAAATTAACATAAACACATAATCGGTTGAGTCGTTGCAATAGTAGGAATTCGTCACTTTCTAGATCCTGAGTCCTATGGACACCTTTATCTTCCTCCGCACGTAATCCTAACAATACTCGGATTCTCTACACAGCCAGATTCTCCCCACAGCCAGATTCTCAGAAAAGCTGGTCAGAAAAAAGCTGAACCAAACAGGCACATAGCATCATCTGGGCCCAAGCACTTAAGCAGGACGTCATTGACTGTTCGGCGGTAAAGTTCATCACTCATCAAAACATACTTGAAAGTTGTTCGCCGAATGTTCTTATCTGTCCTGATATTGGGATTTCGTAAATAATTAAGTATAGGTGTCCTCCAATCGCTTGCATCGGCTTCATTGTCAGCCGAATCGGTTAAGAGAACATTTCCGGTAACCCTGGACGGTCCGGCGTCATCACGCGGACGGTCCGCGACCTGGGAATTTGGCTCTGCACTGGTTATCAGATTTTCAGTTTTGTGAAATTTCCCTCTCTTTATCCGATAACCTGATGCATCTTGTGCCAAATCGTTAGCTCTATGATTCTCAACTCTAGAGATATGCCGAATACTGAATTCGTCAAAAGAATGGATTATGCTCCAACATTTCTCAAGGTAACTATTTAGAGTACCATCAAAACATTGATATTCTTCTAACACTTGTTGGACAACTAGCTGAGAATCACCAAATACCTTCACATGTTTTACTCCCATACCATTTAAAAGTTCTAAGCCGAATAGGAGGGCCTCATATTCAGCTTGATTATTAGTGCAATAAGTTTTCAATCGGCTAGAGAAGTCAAAGGAGACATTACTTGGTGAAACAAGCACAATGCCAATTCCTTGCCCTTCATTGCAAACCGATCCATCAAAATATAAAGCCCAAGGAGTAATACTGAGGTATGACATGTCTAGTTTATGAATATCATTAATCAGATGTTCTACAATGAAATCCGCTACGACTTGGCCTTTCATAGATTTCAATGGTTCATAGGCCAAGTCATATTCTATGAGTGCATAAGCCCACTTACCAATTCTACCACTCATAATTGGGTTATGCAACATGTATTTGATTACATCGGCTTGACCGGAAACAGTGCAATGACTAGACAGTAAATAACATCTACATTTGGTGCATGCATAAAACAAGCATAAGCATAACTTCTCAATAAAAGTGTACCTTGTTTCAGCATCCACCAACCTTCGGCTTAGATATATCACCACATGCTCTTTCCCCTCAGTTTCTTGTGTCAGAATAGCCCCAATGACCTTTTTAGCTGCAATGTATAATCGGAATGGTACTCCTGCTCGTGGTTCTTTTAATACGGGAGCCGAAGATAAATATTTTTTGATGAGATCAAATGCTTCTTACTGTTCTGCCCCCCAAGCGAATTCGACATCATTCTTAAGCCGAAGAATAGGGGTGAACGCATCAATCTTCCCGGCTAGGTTAGAAATAAACCTTCGTAAATAATTCACCTTATCGAGAAACTTCTGTACCTCGACCTTACAGGTCGGAGGTCCCACATTCCGAATAGACTTGATTCGGTCAGGGTCTATCTCTATACCATGTTCATGGATGACAAATCCTAAAAACTTACCAGCCGACACTCCAAAAGCATATTTACGTGGGTTCATTTTCAAACCATACCGACGCATTTTATCAAAGGCTTTGCGCAAATCAGCTATATGAGAACTAAACTCAGCCGATTTGACTACAATATCATCAATGTAAACTTCCACAGTGTTTCCTAACAATTCATGGAAGATCAAATTCATAGCCCTCTGATAAGTAGCACCAGCATTTTTCAGACCAAATGACATGACAACCCACTCAAATAAACCAATGAAGCCTGGACATATAAAGGCCGTTTTAGACGCATCTTCTTCGGCCATGAAAATCTGATTATATCCGGCATTACCATCAAGGAAGCTAATAATTCTATTTCCTGATGCATTATTGATTAATGTGTCAGCTATGGGCATGGGATATTCGTCTTTAGGAGTTGCTCTATTTAAATTGCGAAAATCAATGCATACTCTAAGCTTACCTGACTCCTTCTTCTCCACCGGCACAATATTGGAGACCCACTCTGCGTATCTACACGGTCTGATAAAATCAGCTTCTAGCAGCCGGTGGATTTCGTCCTTAATGCGTGGGAGAAGATCTGGACGAAATGTTCTAGCTCTCTGCTTGAAAGGTCTGAAACCAGATTTAATAGGCAGCCGATGCTCTACGATCTCTCGGCTTAATCCAGGCATCTCAGTGTAATTCCAAGCAAAGCAATCTGAATATTCCTTCAATAGACCGATCATCTCATCTCTAGGATCAGTCTCCAGGGTCTTGTTTACAAAAGTCGGCCTTGGAGTTTTACCATCTCCTATGTCAATCTCCTCCAAAGGATCGGCCGATGTAAACCCCTGTCCTAGTTTATCAAGATCTCTGAATTCCTCTATCATGTCCCCCACAGAGGAATCAGATAATCTTTGTGTGATGGCGGACTTTCCGGTCTCGGTGACCGGATCATCCGTAATACTGTCTTTTTGCTGCGGTAGATGTTCGGTCTTAAAGTCCGAACTGTTTTGTGACAGACCAGACCATCCGGCTTTGAGAGCCGAACTGTCCGTGATCAAAGACTCATGAACTTTGTGTGTATTCATCATTTAAACTTCATTTAGGATTTAGCCGATTCTCCATCGGCTCTAGCATTACCGGAATGAAACCTTTCTTATCTATACTTATGAACTGATAATCAGAAAAATCTACTCCTGTGAGACATGTAGCAGTCTCATAAGTCCAGAGTACAGGGGCATCGGCCACAGCGATGCAGGCCGATACATCAGCATGTACTTGTTCTACATCATCGCCTACCCATTGTATTAGCATTTGATGTAATGTAGAAGGTATACATTGATTGGCATGAATCCAATCTCTGCCTAGAATTAAACTGTAATTTCCTTCTACATCAGCGACGAAGAATGCAGCAGCAAGGGTCTTAGTCCCGATGGTTAATTCAACGGACGTGACTCCCCTGGCTTTAATCGAACTATCACCAACACCGCTGAGGGTCATGTTGGTCTTGACAAGTTCGTCATCTTGTTTATGAGAGCACCTAGAGGGGGGGTGAATAGGTGATCCTGTAAAAACTTCAAACTTAAGCCACAAAAACTTGTTATGTGTTAGCACGATTATTGCCAAGTGGCTAAGGTGAAGTCTCAACAAAACACAATACCACAAGAATCAAGCACAGAGGGACACAGTGGTTTATCCCGTGGTTCGGCCAAGCCAATGCTTGCCTACTTCCATGTTGTGGCGTCCCAACGGACGAGGGTTGCAATCAACCCCTCTCAAGCGGTCCAAAGACCCACTTGAATACCACGTTGTTTTGTTGTTCCTTTCACTATCCCGTTTGCAAGGAATCTCCACAAATTGGAGTCTCTTGCCCTTACAAGTATATGATCACAAAGAAAGCTCAGAGTAAGGGAGGGAAGCAACACACACAAATCCACAGCGAAACGCGCACACACACGGCCAAGAATCGAGCTCACAAGAGTTTCACACAGTTCTCACTAGAACAGAGCTCGAAACACTTAGAATGACAATCAAATGCGCAGAGATTGAGTGTGGATGATCAAGAATGCTCAAAGGTTGCTTGTGTGTCTCCTCCATGCGCCTAGGGGCTCCTTTTATAGCCCCAAGGCAGCTAGGAGCCGTTGAGAGCAATTCTGGAAGGCTATCCTGGCCTTCTGTCGACGGGGGCACCGGACAGTCCGGTGCACACCGGACACTGTCCGGTGCCCGATTTGTTTCCTTTTCTGGCGCTTCCGACCGTTGGAAGACTGCCGTAGATCTGCGAGCCGTTGGCGCACCGGACAGTCCGGTGCACACCGGACAGTCCGGTGCCGTCTTCCGACCGTTGGCTCGGCCACGTGTCCCGCGCGGATTGCGCGGCCGACCGTTGGCCCTGGCCGACCGTTGGCTCACCGGACAGTCCGGTGCACACCGGACAGTCCGGTGAATTTTAGCCGTACGCCGTCGGCGAATTCCCGAGAGCGGCCAGTTCGAGTCGAGGCAGCCTGGCGCACCGGACACTGTCCGGTGCACACCGGACAGTCCGGTGCTCCAGTCCGAGCTGAGACTTGGCTGCACACAGCCAAGTCTTTCTCTCCCCTTTTCTCTTTTTCTTCTTTCTGTTTCTAACACTTAGACAAATATGTTAGTCCATAAAACCAATGTACTAAGGCTTAGAAACATACCTTTACTTCATGATTTGCACCTTGTTCATCCATGTACACAAATTCACAATTAAACACATGTGTTGGCACTCAATCACCAAAATACTTAGAAATGGCCCAAGGGCACATTTCCCTTTCAATCTCCCCCTTTTTGGTGATTTATGCCAACACAACATAAAGCAACTAGAACAAGTGCAAACTCACTTCAAATAAAATAAATTTAAGTTTTATTCAATTTTGGCATATATGGATCATCCTTTGCCACCACTTGGTTTGTTTTTGCAAATCAAACTCAAATCTCTATCTCTAAGTTAAACACACATGTTGAAGCATAAAGATTTCAAAAACTCCCCCTTTTTCCCATAAACAATACTTCTCCCCACAAGAAGCCAACTTTTGACAAGAGAGACAACATAAGAATTTTGACAAATCAAAAACTCTATTCTACTATTTTCAAAATCTCTCAAGTGGTAGCTGATCCATTTAAGTGGTAGCTGATCCATTTATTGCTTTGGCCTTTATTTTCTCCCCCTTTGGCATCAAGCACCAAAACGGGATCAATTGTGGCCCTTTAACCCCATTGCCTCACCAAAATCTTCAATTAAGAGCAAATGGCAATAAGAGTTCATGAGATGGACTTGGAATAAGTTACCCCTCATCGGAGTGCAGTGGAAGTCTTTCATGGTCCAAGTCCACCTTTTCCCTTTCAATTCTCCTTTGTGACTCCTTTGTTGAGGTCGGTGTGTCCGTCGGTTCCCATCGGAGTCTTTGCGGGCTTGGCGTCCTTCATCCCAAACCGCTTCAGCAGATCTTGCGTGTACTTCGTTTGGGAGATGAAGGTGCCGTCCTTGAGTTGCTTCACTTGGAACCCAAGGAAGTAGTTCAACTCGCCCATCATCGACATCTCGAATTTCTGCGTCATCACCCTGCTAAACTCTTCACAAGACTTTTGATTAGTAGAACCAAATATTATGTCATCGACATAAATTTGGCACACAAACAAATCACCATTACAAGTCTTAGTGAAAAGAGTTGGATCGGCTTTCCCAACCTTGAAAGCATTAGCAATGTAAGAAATCTCTAAGGCATTCATACCATGCTCTTGGGGCTTGTTTAAGTCCATAGAGCGCCTTAGAGAGCTTACACACGTGGTCGGGGTACCGCTCATCCTCGAAGCCAGGGGGTTGCTCCACGTACACTTCCTCCTTTATTGGCCCGTTGAGGAACGCGCTCTTCACATCCATTTGGTACAACCTGAAAGAATGGTGAGCGGCATATGCTAGCAAGATGCGAATGGATTCTAGCCTAGCCACAGGAGCAAAAGTCTCCTCAAAGTCCAAACCTGCGACTTGGGCATAACCTTTTGCCACAAGTCGAGCCTTGTTCCTTGTCACCACCCCGTGCTCGTCCTGTTTGTTGCGGAACACCCACTTAGTTCCCACAACATTTTGCTTGGGACGAGGCACCAGTGTCCAAACTTCATTGCGCTTGAAGTTGTTAAGTTCCTCCTGCATGGCCAACACCCAGTCCGGATCTAGCAAGGCCTCCTCTACCCTGAAAGGCTCAATAGAGGAGACAAAAGAGTAATGTTCACAAAAATTAACTAATCGAGATCGAGTAGTTACTCCCTTGCTAATGTCACCCAGAATTTGGTCGACGGGATGATCCCTTTGAATCATCGCTCGAACTTGGGTTGGAGGTGCCGGTTGCGCTTCTTCCTCCATCACATGATCGTCTTGTGCTCCCCCTTGATCACACGCCTCCTTTTGATGAACCTGTTCATTGTCTTGAGTTGGGGGTTGCATCGTCGTTGAGGAAGAAGGTTGATCTCGTTCATCCTGTTCCTGTGGCCGAATGTCTCCAATCGCCATGGTTCGTATAGCGGCCGTCGGAACATCTTCTTCATCTACATCATCACTATCAACAACTTGCTCTCTTGGAGAGCCATTAGTCTCATCAAATACAACGTCGCTAGAGACTTCAACCAAACCCGATGATTTGTTGAAGACCCTATACGCCTTTGTATTTGAATCATAACCTAATAAAAACCCTTCTACAGCTTTGGGAGCAAACTTAGAATTTCTACCTTTCTTTACTAGAATGTAGCACTTGCTCCCAAAAACACGAAAGTAGGATACATTGGGTTTGTTACCGGTTAGTAGTTCATATGACGTCTTCTTGAGGAGGCGGTGAAGATAGACCCTGTTGATGGCGTGGCAAGCCGTGTTCACGGCTTCCGACCAAAAGCACTCGGGGGTCTTGAACTCTCCAAGCATCGTCCTCGCCATATCGATTAGCGTCCTGTTCTTCCTCTCTACCACACCATTTTGCTGTGGTGTGTAGGGAGCGGAGAACTCGTGCTTGATCCCTTCCTCCTCAAGAAACTCCTCCACTTGAAGGTTCTTGAACTCGGACCCGTTGTCGCTCCTAATCTTCTTCACCTTGAGCTCAAACTCATTTTGAGCTCTCCTGAGGAAGCGCTTGAGGGTCCCTTGGGTTTCAGACTTATCCTGCAAAAAGAACACCCAAGTGAAGCGGGAAAAGTCATCAACAATAACTAAACCATACTTACTTCCTCCTATGCTTAGATAGGCGACGGGTCCGAAGAGGTCCATATGCAGCAGCTCCAGAGGTCTTGACGTGGTCATCACATTCTTGCTGTGATGTGCTCCTCCTACTTGTTTACCTGCCTGACAAGCTGCACAAGGTCTATCTTTTTCGAAATAAACATTTGTTAGACCTATCACGTGTTCTCCCTTTAGAAGCTTGTGGAGGTTCTTCATCCCCACATGTGCTAAGCGGCGATGCCACAGCCAGCCCATGCAAGTCTTAGCCATTAAGCATGCATCTAGACCGGCCTCTTCTTTTGCAAAGTCAACTAAATAAAGCTTGCCGTCTAGTACACCCTTAAAAGCTAGTGAACCATCACATCTTCTAAAGACAGACACATCTACATTTGTAAATAAACAATTATATCCCATTTGACATAATTGACTAACAGATAGCAAATTATATCCAAGACTCTCCACTAAGAATACATTTGAGATAGAATGCTCATTAGAAATTGCAATTTTACCTAACCCTTTTACCTTGCCTTGATTCCCATCACCGAATATAATTGAATCTTGGGAATCCTTATTCTTGACGTAGGAGGTGAACATCTTCTTCTTCCCCGTCATATGGTTTGTGCATCCGCTGTCGATAATCCAGCTTGAACCCCCGGATGCATAAACCTGTAAGGCAAATTTAGGCTTGGGTCTTAGGTACCCAACTCATGTTGGGTCCTGCAAGGTTAGCACAAATGTCTTTAGGGACCCAAATGCAAGATTTATCTCCCTTGCATCTAGCCCCTAATTTCCTAGCAACTACCTTCTTACCCTTTCTACAAATAGCAAAGGGAGCATTACAAGCATAATAAATGGTAGAAGGTTCATTCACTACTTTCCTAGGAGCATGAATAACATTCTTTCTAGGTACATGAGCAATATCTCTCCTAGGCATATGTACAACATTTTTCCTACACATATCTCTATCATGCTTATAAGACGAACTAGAAGCAATCATGGCATGGGAATCATAAACATGTGAATCAAAATGATTATAAGCATGTCTCCTATCATAATACATAAAAGCATGATTCTTTTTAGCATTACTAGCCATAGGGGCCTTCCCCTTCTCCTTGACGAAGATGGGAGCCTTATGGCTTGTTAAGTTCTTGGCTTCCCTCTTGAAGCCAAGCCCATCCTTAATTGAGGGATGTCTTCCAATTGTGTAGGCATCCCTTGCAAATTTTATCTTTTCAACTTCACTCTTGCTAGTCTTAAGTTGAGCATTAAGACTAGCCACTTCATCTTTTAGTTTTGAAATTGAAACTAAGTGTTTGCTACAAGTGTTAACATCAAAATCCTTACACCTAGTGCAAATTGTAACATTTTCAACACAAGACTTAGATTTATTTGTTACTTCTAATTTAGCATTTAAATCATGGTTAACACTTTGTAAAGTAGCAATGGTTTCATGACAAGAAGATATTTCACTAGAAAGCACTTCATTTCTTTTCACTTCTAAAGCATATGATTTTTGTGCCTCTACAAACTTATCATGTTCATCATACAATAAATCCTCTTGCTTTTCTAAAAGCCTATCCTTTTCATTCAAAGCATCAATCAATTCATTGATTTTATCTATCTTAGATCTATCTAAGTCCTTGAACAAGCAAGAATAATCTATGTCATCATCACTAGACTCACTATCACTAGAAGAAGCATAAGTGGAGTCTTGAGTACTCACCTTCTTCTCCCTTGCCATAAGGCAAGTGAGACGCTCGTTGGGGAAGAGAGCCGATTTGTTGAAGGCAGTGGCGGCGAGTCCTTCGTTGTCGGAGTCGGAGGAGGAGCAATCCGAGTCCCACTCCTTTCCTAGATGCGCCTCGCCCTTTGCCTTCTTGTATTGCTTCTTCTTCTCTCTTTTGTTCCCCTTTTCCTGGTCACTTTCATTATCGGGACAGTTAGCAATGAAATGACCAAGCTTACCGCATTTGAAGTATGAGCGCTTCCCCTTGGCTTTGGTCTTGCTTGGTTGTCCCTTGTGACCTTTAAGCACCGTCTTGAATCTTTTAATGATGAGAGCCATCTCTTCATCATTGAGTCCGGCCGCCTCAACTTGCGCCACCTTGCTAGGTAGCGACTCCTTGCTCCTCGTTGCCTTTAGAGCAATGGGTTGAGGCTCGTGGAGTGGTCCGTTCAACGCGTCGTCAACGTATCTTGCTTCCTTGATCATCATCCGTCCGCTCACGAATTTTCCAAGTACTTCCTCGGGCGTCATCATCGTGTACCTGGGATTCTCACGAATATTGTTCACGAGATGAGGATCAAGAACGGTAAAGGACCTGAGCATTAGGCGGACGACATCGTGATCCGTCCAACGCGTGCTTCCGTAGCTCCTTATTTTGTTGATAAGGGTCTTGAGCCGGTTGTACGTCTGAGTTGGCTCCTCTCCCCTTATCATGGCGAACCGTCCAAGCTCGCCCTCCACCAACTCCATCTTGGTGAGCATGGTGATGTCGTTCCCCTCGTGAGAGATCTTGAGGGTGTCCCATATCTGCTTGGCATTGTCCAAGCCGCTCACCTTATTGTACTCTTCTCTGCACAAAGATGCTAAGAGAACAGTAGTAGCCTGTGCATTTTTATGAATCTGTTCATTTATAAGCATAGGGCTATCCGAGCTATCGAATTTCATTCCGTTCTCCACAATCTCCCATATGCTAGGATGGAGAGAGAATAAGTGACTACGCATTTTGTGACTCCAAAATCCGTAGTCCTCCCCATCGAAGTGTGGAGGTTTGCCAAGAGGAATGGAAAGCAAATGCGAATTCGAACTATGTTGAATACGGGAATAATCAAATGAAAAGTTCGAATTGACCGTCTTCCTGTAGTCGTTGTCGTCGTCCTTTTGGGAAGAAGTGGATTCATCACTATCGTCGTAGTAGATGATCTCCTTGATACGCCTCGTCTTCTTCTTCTTCCCTTCCTTTCGTCTATGGCCCGAGCCGGAGTCGGTAGGCTTGTCGTCCTTCGGCTCGTTGACGAAGGTCTCCTTTTCTTTGTCGTTGATCACAATACCCTTCCCCTTAGGATCCATCTATTCGGGCGGTTAGTCCCTTTGTGAATAGAACGGCTCCGATACCAATTGAGAGCACCTAGAGGGGGGGGTGAATAGGTGATCCTGTAAAAACTTCAAACTTAAGCCACAAAAACTTGTTATGTGTTAGCACGATTATTGCCAAGTGGCTAAGGTGAAGTCTCAACAAAACACAATACCACAAGAATCAAGCACAGAGGGACACAGTGGTTTATCCCGTGGTTCGGCCAAGCCAATGCTTGCCTACTTCCACGTTGTGGCGTCCCAACGGACGAGGGTTGCAATCAACCCCTCTCAAGCGGTCCAAAGACCCACTTGAATACCACGTTGTTTTGTTGTTCCTTTCACTATCCCGTTTGCAAGGAATCTCCACAAATTGGAGTCTCTTGCCCTTACAAGTATATGATCACAAAGAAAGCTCAGAGTAAGGGAGGGAAGCAACACACACAAATCCACAGCGAAACGCGCACACACACGGCCAAGAATCGAGCTCACAAGAGTTTCACACAGTTCTCACTAGAACAGAGCTCGAAACACTTAGAATGACAATCAAATGCGCAGAGATTGAGTGTGGATGATCAAGAATGCTCAAAGGTTGCTTGTGTGTCTCCTCCATGCGCCTAGGGGCTCCTTTTATAGCCCCAAGGCAGCTAGGAGCCGTTGAGAGCAATTCTGGAAGGCTATCCTGGCCTTCTGTCGACGGGGGCACCGGACAGTCCGGTGCACACCGGACACTGTCCGGTGCCCGATTTGTTTCCTTTTCTGGCGCTTCCGACCGTTGGAAGACTGCCGTAGATCTGCGAGCCGTTGGCGCACCGGACAGTCCGGTGCACATCGGACAGTCCGGTGCCGTCTTCCGACCGTTGGCTCGGCCACGTGTCCCGCGCGGATTGCGCGGCCGACCGTTGGCCCTGGCCGACCGTTGGCTCACCGGACAGTCCGGTGCACACCGGACAGTCCGGTGAATTTTAGCCGTACGCCGTCGGCGAATTCCCGAGAGCGGCCAGTTCGAGTCGAGGCAGCCTGGCGCACCGGACACTGTCCGGTGCACACCGGACAGTCCGGTGCTCCAGTCCGAGCTGAGACTTGGCTGCACACAGCCAAGTCTTTCTCTCCCCTTTTCTCTTTTTCTTCTTTCTGTTTCTAACACTTAGACAAATATGTTAGTCCATAAAACCAATGTACTAAGGCTTAGAAACATACCTTTACTTCATGATTTGCACCTTGTTCATCCATGTACACAAATTCACAATTAAACACATGTGTTGGCACTCAATCACCAAAATACTTAGAAATGGCCCAAGGGCACATTTCCCTTTCAGTTTACCTAATTTTCTGTATAATGAATAAGGCATTATATTTACAGTCGCCCCTCCATCTACCAACATCTTAGCAATCGGTATTCCATCAATGTGACCGCGCACGAAGAGCGGCTTTAAATGATTTACCGATTCCTTTGGTTTAGTAAAGGCAGCTTCTTTAGGACCAAACTCAAACTGGGCAACAACAGGTTCATCGTCATCGATAATAGTACAATCGGCAGAAAATGTAATAACATTTACATCCATACCTGGGCGTTCTGGAGAAACCTCGTAGTCGACCAAGTCCTCTCCCAGCAGGTCGTCTTCTTCCATTGATGTTGGCGTATCGTTGGAGGCTTCCTGGTGTGGTGCGGACGGTCCGGACTCCGGGGGCGGACGGTCCGCGCTTGGTGCAGATTGTCCAGTCTTACTGGCCAGGCTACCTGCCATACCTGCAGGGTGCTGTACAAGTGTTGTTTCATTTTCTATTTTTGTGGCCGTTTGTTTTTCCTCAACGGCCTTTGGTCTCCATTTCTTTTGCGGTGGCGGGTACTGTGGATGTGTGTCATTGAATATTTTTTCCGCCTCCTTTTCCTGACTCTCCTTCGCTCTTAGGCGCTGTAATTTCTGCTTTTGGGACCGTGTCAATCCCGCTGTGCACCATCGAGGCATGGAGTATTTTGGATCGGCTGTTTTGATGGTAGTCGTATCTTCTTTTTTGGTTGTGTTGGCCGACTCACCAAAAATCATCGGCCCTTTATTATCTTCCTGTATGATAACGTCCGCAGTACCTATTTTGACAACATCCTTATTTGTTGTCCTTTCGGTTGCTGTAGGCATATGTGAAAGGGAAATGTGCCCTTGGGCTATTTCTAAGTATTTTGGTGATTGAGTGCCAACACATGTGCTTAATTGTGAATTTATGAACAAGGTGCAAATCATGAGATAAAGGTATGTTTCTAAGCCTTAGTACATTTGTTTTGTGGACTAACATATTTGTCTAAGTGTTAGAAACAGAAAGAAGAAAAAGAGAAAAGGGGAGAGAAAGACTTGGCTGTGTGCAGCCAAGGCTCAGCTCGGTCTGGAGCACCGGACTGTCCGGTGTGCACCGGACAGTGTCCGGTGCGCCAGGCCAACTCGGCGCGAACTGGCCGCTCTCGGGAATTCGCCGACGGCGTACGGCTAAAATTCACCGGACTGTCCGGTGTGCACCGGACTGTCCGGTGAGCCAACGGTCGGCCAGGGCCAACGGTCGGCCGCGCAATCCGCGCGGGACACGTGGCCGAGCCAACGGTCGGAAGACGGCACCGGACTGTCCGGTGTGCACCGGACTGTCCGGTGCGCCAACGGCTCTCAGATCTCCGCCGGTCTGCAACGGTCGGGAAGCGCTGGGTAAGGAAAGAAATCGGTCACCGGACATGTCCGGTGTGCACCGGACTGTCCGGTGCCCCCGACGACAGAAGGCAAGGATGGCCTTCCGGATTTGCTCTCAACGGCTCCTAGCTGCCTTGGGGCTATAAAAGGAGCCCCTAGGCGCATGGAGGAGACACACAAGCAACCTTTGAGCATTCTTGATCATCCACACTCAATCTCTGCGCATTTGATTGTCATTCTAAGTGTTTCGAGCTCTGTTCTAGTGAGAACTGTGTGAAACTCTTGTGAGCTCGATTCTTGGCCGTGTGTGTGCGCGTTTCGCTGTGGATTTGTGTGTGTTGCTTCCCTCCCTTACTCTGAGCTTTCTTTGTGATCATATACTTGTAAGGGCAAGAGACTCCAATTTGTGGAGATTCCTTGCAAACGGGATAGTGAAAGGAACAACAAAACAACGTGGTATTCAAGTGGGTCTTTGGACCGCTTGAGAGGGGTTGATTGCAACCCTCGTCCGTTGGGACGCCACAACGTGGAAGTAGGCAAGCATTGGCTTGGCCGAACCACGGGATAAACCACTGTGTCCCTCTGTGCTTGATTCTTGTGGTATTGTGTTTTGTTGAGACTTCACCTTAGCCACTTGGCATTAATCGTGCTAACGCTTAACAAGTTTTTGTGGCTTAAGTTTGAAGTTTTTATAGGATCACCTATTCACCCCCCCCCCCCTCTAGGTGCTCTCAATTGGTATCAGAGCCGTTCTCTTCACAAAGGGACTAGCCGCCCGAAGAGATGGATCCTAAGGGGAAGGGTATAGTGATCAACGACAAAGAAAAGGAGACCTTCGTCAACGAGCCGAAGGACGACAAGCCTACCGACTCCGGCTCGGGCCAAAGACGGAAGGAAGGGAAGAAGAAGAAGACAAGGCGCATCAAGGAGATCATCTACTACGACAGCGACGAGTCTACTTCTTCCCAAAAGGACGAGGACCACAACGACTACGAGAGGAGAAAACCGGTCAATTCGAACTTTTCTTTTGATTACTCTCGTATTCCGCAAAGTTCACATTCTCAATTGCTCTCCATTCCACTCGGCAAGCCCCCACACTTTGATGGAGAGGACTACGGATTTTGGAGCCACAAAATGCGTAGTCACCTATTCTCTCTCCATCCTAGTATATGGGAGATTGTAGAGAGTGGAATGCACTTTGATAGTTCGGATAGTCCCACGTTTATTAATGAACAAATTCATAAGAATGCACAAGCTACTACTGTTCTTCTAGCTTCCTTGTGCAGGGATGAATATCATAAAGTGAGCGGCTTGGATAACGCCAAGCAAATCTGGGACACCCTCAAGATTTCTCATGAGGGAAACGACGTCACTTTACTCACCAAGATGGAGTTGGTGGAGGGAGAGCTTGGACGTTTCGCCATGATAAGGGGCGAGGAGCCGACGCAAACATACAACCGGCTCAAGACCCTCATCAACAAGATAAGGAGCTACGGGAGCACGCGATGGACGGACCACGACGTCGTCCGCCTAATGCTCAGGTCCTTTACCGTACTTGATCCTCATCTCGTGAACAATATTCGTGAGAATCCCAGGTACACGATGATGACGCCCGAGGAAGTACTTGGAAAATTCGTGAGCGGGAGGATGATGATCAAGGAGGCGAGATACGTCGACGACGCGTTGAACGGACCACTCCACGAGCCTCAACCCATTGCTCTAAAAGCAACAAGGAGCAAGGAATCGCTACCTAGCAAGGTGGCGCAAGTTGAGGCGGCCGGGCTCAATGATGAAGAAATGGCTCTCATCATCAAGAGATTCAAGACGACGCTAAATGGTCGCAAGGGGCAGCCAAGCAAGACCAAGACCAAGGGGAAGCGCTCGTGCTTCAAATGCGGTAAGCTTGGTCATTTTATTGCTAACTGTCCCGATAATGAAAGTGACCAGGAAAAGGGGAACAAGAGGGAGAAGAAGAAGGCATACAAGAAGACAAAGGGCGAGGCGCATCTAGGAAAGGAGTGGGACTCGGATTGCTCCTCCTCCGACTCTGACAATGAAGGACTCGCCGCCACTGCCTTCAACAAATCGGCTCTCTTCCCCAATGAGCGTCTCACTTGTCTTATGGCAAGAGAGAAGAAGGTAAGTACTAAAGACTCCACTTATGCTTCTTCTAGTGATAGTGAGTCTAGTGATGATGATATAGATTATTCTTGCTTGTTCAAGGGCTTAGATAGATCTAAGATAGATAAAATCAATGAATTGATTGATGCATTGAATGAAAAGGATAGGCTTTTAGAAAAGCAAGAAGATTTATTGTATGATGAACATGATAAGTTTGTAGAGGCACAAAAATCATATGCTTTAGAAGTGAAAAGAAATGAAATGCTTTCTAGTGAAATATCTTCCTGTCATGAAACCATTTCTACCTTAAGAAGTGTTAATATTGATTTAAGTGCTAAACTAGAAGTAGCTAGTAAATCAAATTCTTGTGTTGAACATGTTGAAATTTGTACTAGGTGTAAGGATTTTGATGTTAATGCTTGTAGTGAACACCTAGTTCTAATTTCCAAATTAAATGATGAAGTGGCTAGTCTTAATGCCCAACTTAAGACTAGCAAGAATGAAGTTGATAAAATAAAATTTGCAAGGGATGCCTACACGGTTGGTAGACACCCCTCAATTAAGGATGGGCTTGGCTTCAAGAGGGAAGCCAAGAACTTAACAAGCCATAAGGCTCCCGTCTTCGTCAAGGAGAAAGGGAAGGCCCCTATGGCTAATAGTGCTAAAAAGAACCATGCTTTCTTATACCATGATAGGAGACATGCTAGAAATGTTTATAATGATTTTGATTCACATGTTTATGATTCTCATGCCATGTTTGCCTCTAGTTCCTCTCATAAGCATGATAGAAATATGAGTAGGAGAAATGTTGCGCATATGCCTAGGAGAAATATTGCTCATGTGCCTAGAAAGAATGTTATTCATGCTCCTAGGAAAGTAGTGAATGAACCTTCTACCATTTATTATGCTTGTAATGCTCCCTTTGCTATTTGTAGAAAGGGAAAGAAGGTTGTTGCTAGGAAATTAGGGGCTAGATGCAAGGGAGATAAATCTTGCATTTGGGTCCCTAAAGACATTTGTGCTAACCTTGCAGGACCCAACATGAGTTGGGTACCTAAGACCCAAGCCTAAATTTGCCTTGCAGGTTTATGCATCCGGGGGTTCAAGCTGGATTATCGACAGCGGATGCACAAACCATATGACGGGGGAGAAGAAGATGTTCACCTCCTACGTCAAGAATAAGGATTCCCAAGATTCAATTATATTCGGTGATGGGAATCAAGGCAAGGTAAAAGGGTTAGGTAAAATTGCAATTTCTAATGAGCATTCTATCTCAAATGTATTCTTAGTGGAGAGTCTTGGATATAATTTGCTATCTGTTAGTCAATTATGTCAAATGGGATACAATTGCCTTTTTACTAATGTAGATGTGTCTGTCTTTAGAAGATGTGATGGTTCACTAGCTTTTAAGGTGTACTAGACGGCAAGCTTTATTTAGTTGATTTTGCAAAAGAAGAGGCCGGTCTAGATGCATGCTTAATGGCTAAGACTTGCATGGGCTGGCTGTGGCATCGCCGCTTAGCACATGTGGGGATGAAGAACCTCCACAAGCTTCTAAAGGGAGAACACGTGATAGGTCTAACAAATGTTTATTTCGAAAAAGATAGACCTTGTGCAGCTTGTCAAGCAGGTAAGCAGGTGGGAGGAGCACATCACAGCAAGAATGTGATGACCACGTCAAGACCTCTGGAGCTGCTGCATATGGACCTCTTCGGACCCGTCGCCTATCTAAGCATAGGAGGAAGTAAGTATGGTTTAGTTATTGTTGATGACTTTTCCCGCTTCACTTGGGTGTTCTTTTTGCAGGATAAGTCTGAAACCCAAGGGACCCTCAAGCGCTTCCTCAGGAGAGCTCAAAATGAGTTTGAGCTCAAGGTGAAGAAGATTAGGAGCGACAACGGGTCCGAGTTCAAGAACCTTCAAGTGGAGGAGTTTCTTGAGGAGGAAGGGATCAAGCACGAGTTCTCCGCCCCCTACACACCACAGCAAAATGGTGTGGTAGAGAGGAAGAACAGGACGCTAATCGATATGGCGAGGACGATGCTTGGAGAGTTCAAGACCCCCGAGTGCTTTTGGTCGGAAGCCGTGAACACGGCTTGCCACGCCATCAACAGGGTCTATCTTCACCGCCTCCTCAAGAAGACGCCATATGAGCTACTAACCGGTAACAAACCCAATATATCCTACTTTCGTGTTTTTGGGAGCAAGTGCTACATTCTAGTAAAGAAAGGTAGAAATTCTAAGTTTGCTCCCAAAGCTGTAGAAGGGTTTTTATTAGGTTATGATTCAAATACAAAGGCGTATAGGGTCTTCAACAAATCATCGGGTTTGGTTGAAGTCTCTAGCGACGTTGTATTTGATGAGACTAATGGCTCTCCAAGAGAGCAAGTTGTTGATTGTGATGATGTAGATGAAGAAGATGTTCCGACGGCCGCTATACGAACCATGGCGATTGGAGACATTCGGCCACAGGAACAGGATGAACGAGATCAACCTTCTTCCTCAACGACGGTGCAACCCCCAACTCAAGACGATGAACAGGTTCATCAAAAGGAGGCGTGTGATCAAGGGGGAGCACAAGACGATCATGTGATGGAGGAAGAAGCGCAACCGGCACCTCCAACCCAAGTTCGAGCGATGATTCAAAGGGATCATCCCGTCGACCAAATTCTGGGTGACATTAGCAAGGGAGTAAACTACTCGGTCTCGATTAGTTAATTTTTGTGAACATTACTCTTTTGTCTCCTCTATTGAGCCTTTCAGGGTAGAGGAGGCCTTGCTAGATCCGGATTGGGTGTTGGCCATGCAGGAGGAACTCAACAACTTCAAGCGCAATGAAGTTTGGACGCTGGTGCCTCGTCCCAAGCAAAATGTTGTGGGAACCAAGTGGGTGTTCCGCAACAAACAGGACGAGCACGGAGTTGTGACAAGGAACAAGGCTCGACTTGTGGCAAAAGGTTATGCCCAAGTCGCAGGTTTGGACTTTGAGGAGACTTTTGCTCCTGTGGCTAGGCTAGAATCCATTCGCATCTTGCTAGCATATGCCGCTCACCATTCTTTCAGGTTGTACCAAATGGATGTGAAGAGCGCGTTCCTCAACGGGCCAATAAAGGAGGAAGTGTACGTGGAGCAACCCCCTGGCTTCGAGGATGAGCGGTACCCCGACCACGTGTGTAAGCTCTCTAAGGCGCTCTATGGACTTAAACAAGCCCCAAGAGCATGGTATGAATGCCTTAGAGATTTCTTACTTGCTAATGCTTTCAAGGTTGGGAAAGCCGATCCAACTCTTTTCACTAAGACTTGTAATGGTGATTTGTTTGTGTGCCAAATTTATGTCGATGACATAATATTTGGTTCTACTAATCAAAAGTCTTGTGAAGAGTTTAGCAGGGTGATGACGCAGAAATTCGAGATGTCGATGATGGGCGAGTTGAACTACTTCCTTGGGTTCCAAGTGAAGCAACTCAAGGACGGCACCTTCATCTCCCAAACGAAGTACATGCAAGATCTGCTGAAGCGGTTTGGGATGAAGGACGCCAAGCCCGCAAAGACTCCGATGGGAACCGACGGACACACCGACCTCAACAAAGGAGGTAAGTCCGTTGATCAAAAAGCATACCGGTCAATGATAGGGTCTTTACTTTATTTATGTGCTAGTAGACCGGATATTATGCTTAGCGTATGCATGTGTGCTAGATTTCAATCCGATCCTAAGGAGTGTCACTTGGTGGCGGTGAAGCGAATTCTTAGATATTTAGTCGCTACGCCTTGCTTCGGGATCTGGTATCCAAAGGGGTCTAACTTTGACTTAATTGGGTACTCAGATTCCGACTATGCTGGATGTAAGGTCGATAGGAAGAGTACATCGGGGACGTGCCAATTCTTAGGAAGGTCCCTGGTGTCATGGAACTCTAAGAAACAAACCTCCGTTGCCCTATCCACCGCTGAAGCCGAGTACGTTGCCGCAGGTCAGTGTTGCGTGCAACTACTTTGGATGAGGCAAACCCTCAGGGACTTTGGCTACAATCTGAGCAAAGTCCCACTCCTATGTGATAATGAGAGTGCTATCCGAATAGCGGAAAATCCTGTTGAGCACAGCCGCACAAAGCACATTGACATCCGGCATCACTTTTTGAGAGACCACCAGCAAAAGGGAGATATCGAAGTGTTTTATGTTAGCACCGAGAACCAGCTAGCCGATATCTTTACCAAGCCTTTAGATGAGAAGACCTTTTGCAGGCTGCGTAGTGAGCTAAATGTCTTAGATTCGCGGAACTTGGATTGAATTGTAGCATACATGTATTTATGCCTTTGATCATGTTCATTCTGCACTTTGTTGCTTATTATGGTGCTCAAGTTGTACAAACACTCCCTGGACCTCACAAGTCCGTTGCAAAGTGATGCACATGTTTAGGGGGAGATGTGTTGCAACTTGACCCTTTGAGACTAACCATATGCTTGAGTTTGTTTGATTTAGTCTCAAAGGAGAATTGAAAGGGAAAAGGTGGACTTGGATCATGCAAGACTTCCACTGCACTCCGATGAGAGGGTAACTTATTCCAAGTCCATCTCATGAACTCTTATTGCCATTTGCTCTTAATTGAAGATTTTGGTGAGGCAATGGGGTTAAAGGGCCAAAATTGATCCCGTTTTGGTGTTTGATGCCAAAGGGGGAGAAAAAAATAAAGGCCAAAGCAATAAATGGATCAGCTACCACTTGAGAGATTTTGAAAATAGTAGAATAGAGTTTTTGGTTTGTCAAAATTCTTAAGTTGTCTCTCTTGTCAAAAGTTGGCTTCTTGTGGGGAGAAGTATTGTTTATGGGAAAAAGGGGGAGTTTTTGAAATCTTTGATCAATCTCTTTTTGAATGACTCTCTTTATGCTTAAACATGTGTGTTTAACTTAGAGATAGAGATTTGTGTTTGATTTGGAAAAACAAACCAAGTGGTGGCAAAGGATGATCCATATATGCCAAAATTGATTCAAAATAAATTTAAGTGTTATTTGAATTGAGTTTGCACTTGTTCTAGTGGCTTTATGTTGTGTTGGCATAAATCACCAAAAAGGGGGAGATTGAAAGGGAAATGTGCCCTTGGGCTATTTCTAAGTATTTTGGTGATTGAGTGCCAACACATGTGCTTAATTGTGAATTTATGAACAAGGTGCAAATCATGAGATAAAGGTATGTTTCTAAGCCTTAGTACATTTGTTTTGTGGACTAACATATTTGTCTAAGTGTTAGAAACAGAAAGAAGAAAAAGAGAAAAGGGGAGAGAAAGACTTGGCTGTGTGCAGCCAAGGCTCAGCTCGGTCTGGAGCACCGGACTGTCCGGTGTGCACCGGACAGTGTCCGGTGCGCCAGGCCAACTCGGCGCGAACTGGCCGCTCTCGGGAATTCGCCGACGGCGTACGGCTAAAATTCACCGGACTGTCCGGTGTGCACCGGACTGTCCGGTGAGCCAACGGTCGGCCAGGGCCAACGGTCGGCCGCGCAATCCGCGCGGGACACGTGGCCGAGCCAACGGTCGGAAGACGGCACCGGACTGTCCGGTGTGCACCGGACTGTCCGGTGCGCCAACGGCTCTCAGATCTCCGCCGGTCTGCAACGGTCGGGAAGCGCTGGGTAAGGAAAGAAATCGGTCACCGGACATGTCCGGTGTGCACCGGACTGTCCGGTGCCCCCGACGACAGAAGGCAAGGATGGCCTTCCGGATTTGCTCTCAACGGCTCCTAGCTGCCTTGGGGCTATAAAAGGAGCCCCTAGGCGCATGGAGGAGACACACAAGCAACCTTTGAGCATTCTTGATCATCCACACTCAATCTCTGCGCATTTGATTGTCATTCTAAGTGTTTCGAGCTCTGTTCTAGTGAGAACTGTGTGAAACCCTTGTGAGCTCGATTCTTGGCCGTGTGTGTGCGCGTTTCGCTGTGGATTTGTGTGTGTTGCTTCCCTCCCTTACTCTGAGCTTTCTTTGTGATCATATACTTGTAAGGGCAAGAGACTCCAATTTGTGGAGATTCCTTGCAAACGGGATAGTGAAAGGAACAACAAAACAACGTGGTATTCAAGTGGGTCTTTGGACCGCTTGAGAGGGGTTGATTGCAACCCTCGTCCGTTGGGACGCCACAACGTGGAAGTAGGCAAGCATTGGCTTGGCCGAACCACGGGATAAACCACTGTGTCCCTCTGTGCTTGATTCTTGTGGTATTGTGTTTTGTTGAGACTTCACCTTAGCCACTTGGCATTAATCGTGCTAACGCTTAACAAGTTTTTGTGGCTTAAGTTTGAAGTTTTTACAGGATCACCTATTCACCCCCCCCCCTCTAGGTGCTCTCAATATGCCCCCCTGCCGGATTGGTCGGCCTTGGAGGCCGAGTAGTCCGGCAATCCTGTTGGGTCTGTGCCTGGTGACCGGATTGAGCGTTGCTTAATCGGTCTTGTACTGGTGGCGTCAACCTGTCAAAAACAGATGTTTGGGGTGCCCCCCAGGTGGGGTACTGTGGCATCCCAAATGGATATGGTGGCATGCCCCACATTTGATTTGGGACATATGGTGGAGGTAAATATGGATATGGATATAGCATAGGCGGATAAGGTGGAGGTGTCCATGCAGGTATGTTAGGTCTCAGTTGCACAGTATGACCTTTCATTTCTTCCGATTGGTGAGGTGGTCCAATCGGCCTTACTTGACGCTGCTCATGAATGGATGAGCGGGGTCACTTTGCTGGCCGGTCACTGGGCCGACCTTCTTTTTTACGTATTTAGACAATAATTGATCAAAAGTTGGGCCGGCTTTGACCAACCGACCAGCTGCCTTGAATGTATTTGTTTTCCACGTACCTATCTCTGGTCGTCGTGGTTTGAAAGTACGTGGCCGTTGTGAGTCTTGAGCACGGCCGGACCGTCCGCTGGAGTTCTCCGGACCGTCCGGCTGGGTACCGGACCGTCCGCGCCTATGTGCCGGACCGTTCGGAATGCGCAGCACAGGTTCCTGCATCTGTCTCCCTGTCTGCGCTTGCCCCCCAGTGCTAGAAGCTGTGATGGTCACCTTTAGGGTCTCCCCTCCATCGGGAGTCTTCTCGGCCACCACTTTCCTGCAAGAAACTTTACGACCCTCATCGGCCTCTTTAGTATTACCGATGATTGTCTCTTTGCCTTTGCCTTTGTCGGCTGTGTTTGGCCGAACCAGGACTTTCTTGCCCTCGAAGTCGATCATGTTCATCGGAAAGGGCTCTGTATCTACCTGCATTTCCTGAAATTTCAATCGTCCCTCATTAATGGCCGATTGAATCTGTCGACGGAATACATTACAATCATTAGTGGCATGAGAAAATGAGTTATGCCACTTGCAGTATGCCCGACGTTTTAACTCATCGGCGGATGGAACAGTGTGATTTATTTTAATGTTGCCATTTTTGAGTAATTCATCAAATATTTTATCACACTTACCAACATTAAACGTAAACTTAACCTCCTCTTGCCGTTTCTTTTGAACCGGCTGTAAGGAGGAACAAGCTGAAGATTTGGCCTGTTTTGGCCAAACCATTTCAGCAGCATATACTTCTGCTGATTCGTCATCTAAGCTACTTTGGTCGCATTCTACTATATGTACGTTGTGACGAATTGTTTTAGCGGTTTCTTTGCTTCGGCTTTCACAAGCCGAAGCTCTCTGGTGTAACTGTGCTAGTGTAAAAAATTGGATGCCTTCTAATCTTTCTTTTAAATAATATTGTAGACCATTAAAGGCTAATCCTGCTAGCTATTTTTCTGCTAAATGAATTTGGAAGCATCGGTTTCTTGTATCTCGGAATCTTCGGATGTAATCATTAACCGATTCATCTTTTGCTTGTCATAATGAAACTAAATCTACCAAATCCAACTCATAGTCATCGGAGAAAAAATGATCATGAAATTTTTGTTCTAGATCTCCCCATGATGAAATGGAATTAGGAGGTAAAGTGGCGTACCATGCAAACACAGTTCCTGTTAAAGATAATGAAAATAAACGTACGCGAAATGCCTCTGTGTCGGCCAACTCTCCTAATTGTGCTAAAAATTGGCCTATGTGTTCACGTGTGTTCTTTCCTTGATCACCCGAAAATTTTGTGAATTCGGGTATCCTGGTTCCCTGTGGATATGGGTGATGATCAAATCGGCTGTCATAAGGTTTCCGATATGATTGCCCCCCAGGGACCATGCTTACTCCGAGCTTATCTCGGAACGCCCCGGCTATTTCTTCCCTTACTATATCAATGGCAGCCGGTGCGAGACCACCGGCTCTCTGGTCAAACATAGGTGGGGTTGGCTGGATGTTAGTATGTTGTTTCTCCCCCCATTGGTTTGAGCTACGTGGTGCATTGCCACTTGCCCTATATGGTTCATATGTTTCATCGTTCCTTTCCGGCCTTCTAGGTGGGGCCGGAAAGTTTTCCTGGGCTCTAGACCTCGAATTAATGGGTTGATGCATTGCATAGTGCGATGGGATGTGTTGCTGGGACGGGTGAGGATTCAGGTAACAATCCTCCTCAAAAAGGTCATGCGCGGACTGTCCGGACATTGGCCCGGACCGTCCGTGATTATATGCGGACCGTCCGTCGTTGTATGCGGACCGTCCGACTGGGTAGTTTAGATTTTGTGCCGCATACGGTGGCTCGGGCGCATATCTAGGTAACTCATTAAAAATAGGCCCGACTGTTGCTGGCCCGGACGGTCCGCGCTCACGTGCGGACGGTCCGGGCATGTGCAGATCGGCTGATTTGCTGCCGATTTGCGGTTGCTCAGGGTATGTGTCCATCGGCATCCCATAAAAGGGGTTGTGACTGGTCATGACAACCTGTAGCCGATGTATTATGCGTGTTACCCCCTAACTCAACCTCGTGCGAAGGAAAATTTGCGATATTAGATTTATCAAATGCACGTACTAGTCTCTTAAAATCGCTTTGCATACCCCCTATGATGTTCTGCATTTGCTCACGTTGCTCTTCTACATAATTTCTAAGAGATTGTAGCTCGTTGGTATTACTTACATTGGGGATATCTGGTGTGGGTTGGAGCGAAGCCGGATCCGTCGCCCGATGTCGGACGACCTTGTTGTTCCTGTCCACTTTGAAGCTGGCCAAGAATTTTGCTTTTGCATCCTGGATCATACGCTCCTTGTGCTCCTCAAACTGGAGTTGTTCATCAGCCGGCAAGGTTTTCCAAGTCGGCTCAATGATGTTGCTTGGGGAAATATCAGAGCTATCCCTTGAACCGGCCATTGAGGGCCGACTTGATGCGTCTATATTTGTTTCCCCGGCGGAGTTGCCAAAAAGTATGTTGACGCCTTTTTGGAGCGCCAAACACTCAACAAGAACCGTGGCGGTGCCCTCTGCACAGGGGCGGACGGTCCGCGCGCAGGGGCCGGACGGTCCGTGGCCTGGTGCGAGGCGCGGCAGTGCTCTCTGCACAGGGGCGGACGGTCCGCGCGCAGGGACCGGACGGTCCGCGGCCTGGTGCGAGGCTAGGGCTTCTCTGCCTGACGGCCGGACGGTCCGCGCGTACGCAGAGGCGGCGGAAGTCGCCGGCGGCAGTCTGGATCTCGCTCCCGGGAGGGACCCCGTCAGGGAGGAGAGATCCTAGGTGATGTCTAGGCTCGGCAGGCCGACCTAGACTCTTCTAATCGGCGTAGAGTCGAAGAGAAGCGAGAATTTGGAGATCGAGAGGCTAAACCTAAACTAAACTAGAACTACTCCTAGGATAAAATGCGAAATAGAAGTTGTATTGATTCGATTAATTATTACAAATCGGCCGTAGACCTCTCTTTTTATAGAGGAGGGGGGCTGGACCCTTTACACAACTGGATTCTGAGCTAATTCTGCAAATCTAGCCAACAAACATAGCACAAAACTCGGAACCCTAAACTGCTCTGCGCATGCGCGGACCGTCCGGCCCACAGGCGCGGACTGTCCGGACCGCGGACCGTCCGACCTCAGGGCCGGACCGTCCGCCAGGCTCAAAACGGTGCTCAACACGATAACCCTTAAGGCCTCCTTTGAATTGTATGGTATTTTTTTCTGTTTCCTGTGTTTTTTCTTATAAAAATAAAGTAATTCATGTTAAATTTCTTATGATGTCTATGAAATTCCCGTGTTCCGAAGGAGACTAAAATACGAGTTATTTATGTGGCGGTAGCCGCCAGCAAAGGTACATCGCGACAAAAGTGATGGTAGCCGTGTAGCGAGTACTGACCGTCTGTACGCGTACGATATGCATTCGAGAAAGTCTTTCTTCCCCACCCCTTTCCACATTTCCGAAAGGGGTAGCCGACTTTCGACAGTATCTGATGGCGTCGGGGCTCAGATCTCCACCACAAATAGTTTCATGCTTAACTGAAGCACTGCACTACTAATTTTACAGGATTTCGCAAGAAAATAATCTAGTGAATGAACTGACTAGTCGCATATTGTATAGGACTGTAGATTGAAGCTGATTTGTCTAGGATAGGAATATTTGGCCCTTAGATTTTGCGTCAAAAGGTCGTGCAGCACACGGAACGGAACGGAATAGAGTCGTGGACAGGCATGACGCTGCATGCCCGCGCGCGCGGCAGCCGGTTGTCGACGTGTCGTGCACTCTCGCTGAAGGATTGCACGCGCCCGTGGTCCGTGGACGGCGACGTGTCGCGCGTCGTCTCCGCCGTCCCTCTCGGGAGAGCACGCACATCAGTGGACGCCGAGCATGCAGCCGGCTGGCCTCACAGGACATCCGCGCTTCGATCAGGCCGGTGGTGCATGCGCACGTCGTCTTTCCATGCGAGAAAGCGCCCGTTTCGGCGGAGTCCGGCGAGCTGGAACTGGAACCGGGTGCAGGAATCAATCTGCTCTGGCACAGGAAGCCAGCACTGCACGTGTGGACGGGATGGAACAGACGAACAGTCAACACAGTATGCATTACATTGGCGAACTATCTCCCTTACATACGCACTCGTGGGTATCAGTATATTCATGTCACTATCCATGCATAATCATACAATAATAGATTACTATATAAATTAAGAAAAATAGTTAAAAGGAAAAAACGTGGGATTTGTTTGGATTCACTATGGAACAGCTCCACCACATGGATATGTGATTCATCAAAGTGTTTTGTACAACTTCACCCCTGTCGCTATTTCACTGTCACTCCCGGAGCGAGAAATAAGCAAAATAGAACAAATAAGGTGTTTGGTTCACGAAATGTAACGTAAAGGGTAATGGTAATGGTTTACACTCGATTACTGGCGGTAACAAGTTTGAATAGTCCGGTATCAATTTTTAGTATGGTATCTGATTACGGTTGGACTAAAACAAACATGATTTAACGTTATCACTTACCCATTATGTTACAAATATTTGAACCAAACGGTATAAATTGTTATTTTGTATAACCAGTGGTAGTGCTGATTAGTAGTTTTTCTTAACTCCATCGAACTTAGATTTGGTGCAGCACACTCCACGAAATCTGGCGGTGGGGGGGGGGGGGGAGATCCACTATTTGTGGAGTTGTTGGATCAAAAACAATTGGCTATAAAAACTAAACCTAAGGGCTTATTCGTTTCACCGTTAATCCATGTAGATTGGATGGTATTGAGTCAATTTAAATACATAACAAGTCAAAATTCATTTTAATACACTTCAATCCATATGAAATTGGAATAACCGAACAATCCATAAGGGATTTTTATTTTCCCAAGGGAAATTAGTTTATTTTCCCTTGAGAAAATTGGAATCCCTTAGAAAAACGATGTTTCCAAACTAGCTGTCGGGGACCATAATTAGGGGTACCCTCAAGACTCCTAATTCTCAGCTGGTAACCCCCATCAGCATAAAGCTGCTAAGGCCTGATGGGTGCGATTAAGTCAGGGATCAGTCCATTCGAGTGACTCGATCACGCCTCGCCCGAGCCTAGCCTCGGACAAGGGCAGCCGACCCCGGAGGATTTCCGTCTCGCCCGAGGCCCCCCTCCAACGGCGGACATATTTCCGGCTCGCCCGAGGCCCTGCCTTCGCTAAGAAGCAACCCTGACTAAATCGCCGCACCGACCGACCAAGTCGCAGGAGCATTTAATGCAAAGGTGACCTGACACCTTTGTCCTGACGCGCGCCCCCCGGCAGAGCCGAAGTGACCGCCGTCACTTCACCGCTCCATTGACCGGCCTGACAGAAGGACAGTGCCGCCTGCGCCACTCCGACCGCAGTGCCGCTTGACAGAGTGAGACTGACAGGCAGTCAGGCCCTGCCAAAGGCACCATAGGAAGCTCCGCCCGACCCAGGGCTCGGACTCGGGCTAAGCCCCGGAAGACGGCGAACTCCGCTCCGCCCGACCCAGGGCTCGGACTCGGGCTAAGCCCCGGAAGACGGCGAACTCCGCTCCGCCCGACCCAGGGCTCGGACTCGGGCTAAGTCCCGGAAGATGGCGAACTCCGCTCCGCCCGACCCAGGGCTCGGACTCGGGCTAAGTCCCGGAAGACGACGAACTCCGCTTCGCCCGACCCAGGGCTCGGACTCGGGCTAAGTCCCGGAAGACGACGAACTCCGCTTCGCCCGACCCCAGGGCTCGGACTCCGCCCTGGCCTCTGCCGAACGACCTCCACCTCGCCCGACCCAGGGGCTCGGGCTCGGCCTCGGCCATGGAGGACAGACTCAACCTCGGCTTCGGAGGAGCCTCCACGTCGCCCAACCTAGGGCACAGGCCAGCCACGTCAACAGGAAGCGCCATCATCACCCTACCTCGAGCCGACTCGGGCCACAGAGGACAAGACCGGTGTCCCATCTGGCTAGCTCCGCTAGATAGGCAATGATGGCGCCTCGCATGCTCTGTGACGACGACGGCTCTCAGCTCTCTTACGGAAGCAGGAGGACATCAGCAAGGACTCAACCGCTCCGACAGCTGTCTCTCCACCAGGCTCCGTCGCTCCTCCGACGGCCACGACATCACACCAGCTGGGTGCCAAAATCTCTCCGGCTGCCACATCGGCATGTACTTAGGGCGCTAGCTCTCCCCCGCTAGACACGTAGCACTCTGCTACACCCCCATTGTACACCTGGATTCTCTCCTTACGCCTATAAAAGGAAGGACCAGGGCCCTCTTAGAGAAGGTTGGCTGCGCGGGGACGAGGACGGGACAGGCGCTCTCTTGGGGCCGCTCGCTACCCTCTCCCGCGTGGACGCTTGTAACCCCCTACTGCAAGCGCACCCGACCTGGGCGCGGGACGAACACGAAGGCCGCGGGATTTCCACCTCTCTCACGCCCATCTCCGGCCACCTCACTTCCCCCCTTCGTGCTCGGCCTCGCGTCGACCCATCTGGGCTGGGGCACGCGGCGACATTCACTCGTCGGCTTAGGGACCCCCCGGTCTCGAAACGCCGACAGTTGGCGCGCCAGGTAGGGGCCTGCTGCGTGCTGACGAACAGCTTCCCGTCAAGCTCCAGATGGGCAGTCTCCAGCAACCTCTCCAACCCGGGACGGTGCTCCATTTCGGGAGTCTTGAGTTCATGTCCTTCGACGGCAGCTACGACATGATACTCCTTCCACCGTCGCGCGACAACGACAATGGCGGCCGACAGCCCGCCCGCCGGCGGCGGAATCGACGACGTCTTCCCCGCATGGTGGAAGAACAACATTCGAGCTCGCCCCGTCCTCTCCCCCGACAACGGAGGAGGAGGCGGGGCAACCAAGGCCAAGCGGGAGGCCACGCCTCGTCGGCTGTCGAGCGAGTCGACGTCCCCAGCGCTCCAACGGGGGGCGCGTCGGGCGTCGACCTCGCGTTTGAGACGAAGGCGAGCGCCGTCTCCCTGCGACACGCCAATCCCGAGCAAGTGGACGACGCCAGTGCGCTCGCGGAGAGCTTGCAGGACGTCGCCCTCGTACCTGAGACGACGGTGCAATCAGCCCCCGACGTGACTATGTCGCTGCTCGTCGATCGAAAGGTACCGACCGATTCCCATCCCACGTCATTTAGATTCAGCCTCAACCCGCCTAGCGACCTTGCTTTGGCGGGCGCTCTCGTAGAGGCGAGGTCAAACCCTCTGGGGTTTCACATGCGGTCGCCTTGGGACCGGCTGACGGACGTCTCGACCTACGGGCCCTCTGGGTCCGAGGAAGATGACGACCCCAACATCTGTTGGGATTTCTCTGGATTTGGCAACCCCAGTGCCATGCGGGACTTCATGACCGCATGTGACTACTGCCTCTCCGACTGTTCCGACGGTAGCCGCAGCCTCGACGACGAGGACTGCGGCCCAAGCCGCGAATGTTTCCACGTCGATCTAGGGGATCCCTCCGAAGGCAACCATCTCGGCATGCCGGAGGGCGGTGATCTCCCTAGGCCGGTGCCCCGCGCTGACATCCCGCGGGAGCTAGCTGTGGTCCCCGTTCCGGCGGGGGGTCACGACCCACAGCTCGAGCAAGTCCGTGGGGCGCAGGCCAGGCTCGACGAGGGAGCAGGAGCGCTTGAGCCGATCCGCCGGGACGTCGGGCAGGCATGGGCGAGCCAACCCCCGACCGGAGAAATACATCACCTGCCCCAGGGTCTCCCGCTCCGTGTCGCCAACGACGTCAGGGTCAGGCCTCCACCCGCATCCAGCGGGGTCGGTCAGAACCTGGCTGCAGCAGCGATGCTTCTCCGCGCAATGCCGGAGCCATCAACCACCGAGGGTCGGCGAATCCAAGGAGAGCTCAAGAATCTCCTGGAAGGCGCTGCGGTCCGACGGGCCGAGAGCTCTGCCTCCCGAAGGCAAGGATACCCCTCGGAACCTCATGCCGCGACTTCCCGATTCATGCGGGAAGCCTCGGTCTACACCGGGCGCATGCGCAACACCGCGCCTGCGGCCCCGGGCCACCTCGGCAACGAGCACCATCACCGCGACCGTCGGGCCCACCTCGACGAGAGGGTGCGCCGAGGCTATCACCCCAGCGTGGGGGACGCTACGACAGCGGGGAGGATCGGAGTCCCTCGCCCGAACCACCCGGTCCGCAGGCCTTCAGCCGGGCCATCCGGCGGGCACCGTTCCCGACCCGGTTCCGACCCCCGACTACTATCACAAAGTATTCGGGGGAAACGAGACCGGAATTGTGGCTCGCGGACTACCGCCTGGCCTGCCAGCTGGGTGGAGCGGACGACGACAACCTCATCATCCGCAACCTCCCCCTGTTCCTCTCCGACACCGCTCGCGCCTGGTTGGAACACCTGCCACCGGGGCAGATCTCCAACTGGGATGACTTCGTCCAAGCCTTCGCCGGCAATTTCCAGGGCACGTATGTGCGTCCCGGGAATTCCTGGGACCTCCGAAGCTGCCGACAGCAGCCGGGAGAGTCTCTCCGGGACTACATCCGGCGATTCTCGAAGCAGCGCACCGAGCTGCCCAACATCACCGACTCGGATGTCATCGGCGCGTTCCTTGCCGGCACCACCTGCCGCGACCTGGTGAGTAAGTTGGGTCGCAAGACCCCCACCAGGGCGAGCGAGCTGATGGACATCGCCACCAAGTTCGCCTCTGGCCAGGAGGCGGTCGAGGCTATCTTCCGAAAGGACAAGCAGCCCCAGGGCCGCCCATCGGAAGATGCTCCCGAGGCGTCTACTCAGCGCGGCGCCAAGAAGAAAGGCAAGAAGAAGTCGCAAGTGAAACGCGACGCCGCCGACGCGGACCTTGTCGCCGCCGCCGAGCACAAGAACCCTCGGAAGCCCCCCGGAGGTGCCAACCTCTTCGACAAGATGCTCAAGGAGCCGTGCCCCTATCATCAGGGGCCCGTCAAGCACACCCTTGAGGAGTGCGTCATGCTTCGGCGCCACTTCCACAGGGCCGGGCCACCCACGGAGGGTGGCAGGGCCCGCGACGACGACAAGAAGGAAGATTACCAAGCAGGAGAGTTCCCCGAGGTCCGCGACTGCTTCATGATCTACGGAGGGCATGCGGCGAATGCCTCGGCTCGGCATCGCAAGCAAGAGCGCCGGGAGGTCTGCTCGGTGAAGGTGGCGGCGCCAGTCTACCTAGACTGGTCCGACAAGCCCATCACCTTCGACCAAGCTGATCACCCCGACCACGTGCCGAGCCCGGGGAAATACCCGCTCGTCGTCGACCCTATCATCGGCGACGTCAGGCTCACCAAGGTCCTTATGGATGGGGGCAGCAGCCTCAACATCATCTACGCCGAGACCCTCAGGCTCCTGCGCGTCGATCTGTCCTCCGTCCGAGCAGGCGCTGCGCTCTTCCACGGGATCATTCCCGGGAAGCACGTCTAGCCCCTCGGACGACTCGACCTTCCCGTCTGCTTCGGAACGCCCTCCAACTTCCGAAGGGAGACCCTGACGTTCGAGGTGGTCGGGTTCCGAGGAACCTACCACGCGGTACTGGGGAGGCCATGCTACGCGAAGTTCATGGCCGTCCCCAACTACACCTACCTGAAGCTCAAGATGTCGGGCCCCAACGGGGTCATCACCGTCGGCCCCACGTACAGACACGCGTTCAAATGCGACGTGGAGTGCGTGGAGTACGCCGAGGCCCTCGCCGAATCCGAGGCCCTCATCGCCGACCTGGAAAGCCTCTCCAAAGAGGTGCCAGACGTTAAGCGTCATGCCGGCAACTTCGAGCCAGTGGAGACGGTTAAGGCCGTCCCCCTCGACCCCAGCGGCAACGCCTCCAAGCAGATCCGGATCGGTTCCGGGCTCGACCCCAAATAGGAAACAGTGCTCGTCGACTTTCTCCGCGCGAACGCCGACGTCTTCGCGTGGAGTCCCTCGGACATGCCCGGCATATCGAGGGATGTCGCCGAGCACTCACTGGATATTCGGGCCGGAGCCCGACCCGTCAAGCAGCCTCTGCGCCGATTCGACGAGGAGAAGCGCAGAGCGATAGGCGAGGAGATCCACAAGCTAATGGCAGCCGGGTTCATCAAAGAGGTATTCCATCCCGAATGGCTTGCCAACCCTGTGCTTGTGAGAAAGAAAGGGGGGAAATGGCGGATGTGTGTAGACTACACTGGTCTCAACAAAGCATGTCCGAAGGTTCCCTACCCTCTGCCTCGCATCGATCAAATCGTGGATTCCACTGCTGGGTGCGAAGCCCTATCTTTCCTCGACGCCTACTCAGGGTATCACCAAATCAGGATGAAAGAGTCCGACCAGCTCGCGACTTCTTTCATCACGCCCTTCGGCATGTACTGCTATGTCACCATGCCGTTCGGTTTGAGGAATGCGGGCGCGACGTACCAGTGGTGCATGAACCATGTGTTCGGCGAACACATCGGTCGCACGGTCGAAGCCTACGTCGATGACATCATAGTCAAGATGAGGAAAGCTTCCGACCTCCTCTCCGACCTTGAAGTGACATTCCGATGTCTCAAGGCGAAAGGCGTCAAGCTCAATCCCGAGAAGTGTGTCTTCGGGGTGCCCCGGGGCATGCTCTTGGGGTTCATCGTCTCCGAGCGGGGCATCAAAGCCAACCTGGAGAAGATCACAGCCATCACCGGCATGGGTCCCATCAAGGACTTAAAGGGCGTACAGAGAGTCATGGGATGTCTCGCGGCTCTGAGCCGCTTCATCTCACGCCTCGGCGAAAGAGGCCTGCCTCTGTACCGCCTCTTAAGGAAGGCCGAGCGCTTCACTTGGACCCCTGAGGCCGAGGAAGCTCTCGGGAACCTGAAGGCGCTCCTCACAAAGGCGCCTATCTTGGTGCCCCCAGCTGACGGAGAAGCCCTCTTGGTCTACGTCGCCGCCACCACCCAGGTGGTTAGCGCCGCGATTGTGGTCGAGAGGCAAGAAGAGGGGCATGCATTGCCCGTTCAGAGGCCAGTTTACTTCGTCAGCGAGGTACTGTTCGAAACCAAGATCCGCTACCCACAAGTTCAGAAGCTGCTGTATGCAGTGATCCTGACGCGGCGGAAGTTGCGACACTACTTCGAGTCTCATCCGGTAACTATGGTGTCATCCTTCCCCCTGGGGGAGATCATCCAGTGCCGAGAGGCCTCGGGCAGGATTGCAAAGTGGGCAGTGGAAATCATGGGCGAGACAATCTCGTTCGCCCCTCGGAAGGCCATCAAGTCCCAGGTCTTGGCGGACTTCGTAGCCGAATGGGTCGACACCCAGCTACCGACGGCTCTGATCCAACCAGAGCTCTGGACCATGTTTTTCGACGGGTCGCTGATGAAGACGGGAGCCGGCGCGGGCCAACTCTTCATCTCGCCCCTCGGGAAACACCTACGCTATGTGCTACGCCTCCACTTCCCGGCGTCCAACAATGTGGCTGAGTACGAGGCTCTGGTCAACGGGTTGCGGATCGCCATCGAGCTAGGGGTCAGACGCCTCGACGCTCGCGGTGACTCACAGCTCATCATCGACCAAGTCATGAAGAACTCCCACTGCCGCGACCCGAAGATGGAGGCCTACTGCGATGAGGTTCAGCGCCTGGAAGACAAGTTCTACGGGCTCAAGCTTAACCACATCGCTCGGCGCTACAACAAGACTGTGGACGAGCTGGCAAAAATCGCCTCGGGGCGAACAACGGTTCCCCCGGACGTCTTCTCCCGGGATCTGCATCAGTCCTCCGTCAAGATCAACGACGCGCCCGAGCCTGAGGCGCCCTCGGTCCAGCCCACCCCAACCGTCACGGGCTGAGTCTTCTCCAACACGCTCCAAGGCCCTCCCCTGCGGCGCGGGGGCTAGGTCCCGCATGTCAAGCAAACCGGCTCAGAGCAGAAGAAGCCAAACCGCCGAGCGTGGTGCACACAACCGCCCAGCGGTTACGAGTGACCCTCCACTTTTGCCCAGACCAACGGGCGAAAGAGGCGGGCAGCCATGCAGGCGGCATGCAACCGTGCCAAGTGGACGCGCTCCTCCGACTCCCGACACGCAAGCATGGAGGCCCAGGCCCACGCGTCACGCAACCGGCGCGCCAGATGCTGCATGCAAGCAACTGCACCGCCACTTGCGCCACCACCGCGCCTCCTCGATTGCGGAATCAATACCGCGACTCGAGGCGACCAGGCGCACGACCCAGCAGCGCCAGCCTGACGCGGCGGTCAATGCGGCCAAAAGTGGGCCGGCAGTGATGACGGTGGCAGGCGGGCGGGAGCAGCGGTCACGTCGTCAGCCAAGCTCACGTCCCATCCGGGGGCAGCTAGAGAACCCCCTCTCACGGCGTGAAGACAACGCGCCCGTGATCCGTTCCTCGAACGGCTCGCGCACGCACAACGGCCGCCCTGCCAACAACTCGCCCCGTCGCATTAACTCCGCGGAGGGATAGACGGCGCTTCTGGCAGGAGAAGCGGGCGACGCTTCGCCTTCGCCGTAAAAATCGCGCCAAAAAAGGTACGCCACGTCGTTCGATTTCGTATCCTTTTCCTTTTTTCCTCTTTCTCTATCTCTTGCAACAGGGACCGGGAAAGGGGGATACCCCGAAAAGGATCCTTCCCCGTGAAGGAACCAGGCTCCGAGCCTCCTTACTGATCAGAGGTTCGAAGGCTGGCCCCCCGAAGGGTTTCAACAGCCGCCTCAGATCGCGTGGGCCCTACACCCACTACTGGTCAGAGGTTCGAAGGCTGGCCCCCCGAAGGGTTCCACGGCCGCCTCAGGCTACTCGGGCTCCACGCCCATTACTGATCAGGGGTTCGAAGGCTGGCCCCCGAAGGGTTCACAGTCGCCTCAGACGCCGAGCGAGGGATGACCAGGGGTACGTTCGATACATAACCAAGGTTCGGGCTGCGCTCCCGAGGTACCCTAGGACATTTCCGAGACCAGCGGGAGCGATCTTGTAACGGAATCCCATCAGAGGGAGGCATCGAGCTCTCGGACCCCGTCGCCAGGGGACCGGGTCCGGCAGATCACCCGCAGGTACTTTTGGGCGTGCCTCTGGGCCCCTAGCCGACCCCTAACGAACGGGGCACGGACGTCCACTCGGATTACCCGCTTGCAGCTCACCGGAGACACCATGTTCGGCGCCCATCAAGGGTAACATGGCGCTCTCCCCCCCCCCCCCCTCCTCCTTGCGGAAAGGTGACGCAGGGGCGTATGTAAAAAAGCCGAGTCTGTCCCTGATCGCCCTCTCGCCCTGTGCGGAGGCTCGGGGGCTGCTCTCGCAATCCCGGCTTCGGCCGAACCGTTGACAGCGTCAACATACCAGCCCGAGAGCTTGGGCCCCGACCGTACACCCGGGCTACGGCCAGTTCGCATGAGGGAACAACCAGACCAGCCGAAGCATTACGCGAGGCATTAAGACCTCGAAGGAGTGAAACCACTCCTCCGAGGCCTCGGGGGCTACACCCGGTGGGTGCGCTCGCGCGCACCCACCGGAACAAAATGCAACCGAGAAAGGCTGGTCCCCTTGCAAAAAAGTGCGACGAAAGCCTCCAAGCGAGTGCTAGCACTCCCTTCGAGGCTCGGGGGCTACTGTCGGGGACCATAATTAGGGGTACCCTCAAGACTCCTAATTCTCAGCTGGTAACCCCCATCAGCATAAAGCTGCTAAGGCCTGATGGGTGCGATTAAGTCAGGGATCAGTCCATTCGAGTGACTCGATCATGCCTCACCCGAGCCTAGCCTCGGACAAGGGCAGCCGACCCCGGAGGATTTCCGTCTCGCCCGAGGCCCCCCTCCAACGGCGGACATATTTTCGGCTCGCCCGAGGCCCTGCCTTCGCTAAGAAGCAACCCTGAATAAATCGCCGCACCGACCGACCAAGTCGCAGGAGCATTTAATGCAAAGGTGACCTGACACCTTTGTCCTGACGCGTGCCCCCCGGCAGAGCCGAAGTGACCGCCGTCACTTCACCGCTCCACTGACCGGCCTGACAGAAGGACAGCGCCGCCTGCGCCACTCCGACCGCAGTGCCACTTGACAGAGTGAGACTGACAGGCAGTCAGGCCCTGCCAAAGGCACCATAGGAAGCTCCGCCCGACCCAGGGCTCGGACTCGGGCTAAGCCCCGGAAGACGGCGCACTCCGCTCCGCCCGACCCAGGGCTCGGACTCGGGCTAAGCCCCGGAAGACGGCGAACTCCGCTCCGCCCGACCCAGGGCTCGGACTCAGGCTAAGCCCCGGAAGACGGCGAACTCCGCTCCGCCCGACCCAGGGCTCAGACTCGGGCTAAGCCCCGGAAGACGGCGAACTCCGCTCCGCCCGACCCAGGGCTCGGACTCGGGCTAAGTCCCGGAAGTCGGCGAACTCCGCTCCGCCCGACCCAGGGCTCGGACTCGGGCTAAGTCCCGGAAGACGACGAACTCTGCTTCGCCCGACCCAGGGCTCGGACTCGGGCTAAGTCCCGGAAGACGACGAACTCCGCTTCGCCCGACCCCAGGGCTCGGACTCCGCCCTGGCCTCTGCCGAACGACCTCCGCCTCGCCCGACCCAGGGGCTCGGGCTCGGCCTCGGCCATGGAGGACAGACTCGACCTCGGCTTCGGAGGAGCCTCCACGTCGCCCAACCTAGGGCACAGGCCAGCCACGTCAACAGGAAGCGCCATCATCACCCTACCCCGAGCCGACTCGGGCCGCAGAGGACAAGACCGGTGTCCCATCTGGCTAGCTCCGCCAGATAGGCAATGATGGCGCCCCGCATGCTCTGTGACGACGACGGCTCTCAGCTCTCTTATGGAAGCAGGAGGACGTCAGCAAGGACTCAACCGCTCCGACAGCTGTCTCTCCGCCAGGCTCCGTCGCTCCTCCGACAGCCACGACATCACACCAGCTGGGTGCCAAAATCTCTCCGGCTGCCACATCGGCATGTACTTAGGGCGCTAGCTCTCCCCCGCTAGACACGTAGCACTCTGCTACACCCCCATTGTACACCTGGATCCTCTCCTTACGCCTATAAAAAGAAGGACCAGGGCCCTCTTAGAGAAGGTTGGCCGCGCGGGGACAAGTACGGGACAGGCGCTCTCTTGGGGCCGCTCGCTACCCTCTCCCGCGTGGACGCTTGTAACCCCCTACTGCAAGCGCACCCGACCTGGGCGCGGGACGAACACGAAGGCCGCGGGATTTCCACCTCTCTCACGCCCATCTCCGGCCACCTCACTTCCCCCCTTCGCGCTCGGCCTTGCGTCGACCCATCTGGGCTGGGGCACGCGGCGATATTCACTCGTCGGCTTAGGGACCCCCCGGTCTCGAAACGCCGACACTAGCTCTAAATCTACTTTTTAATCTTGATGAATCTATATATGTTGGAGCTCTACTAAACAGGTTCACTGCAATAACAAATGTATGCCTATATATTGTACCATTATGTCCTCTCTCCCTACATATCATGTATATGTCCTGCAGAAAGATACTTCAAACTGCGCGAGCCCTTCTGTCGCAACTACCTAAGAGTCTATTTGGTTTAGCTGTAGGAGATTCGAAAATTTAATTCTAGCTATGAGCTATAAGCTGGAAGTTGCTGCAAGCTGACGGTTATAGAAAAACCAAAGTATGTTTGGATGAAATAACTGTTAACTTTAGGTTTTGTAAGAGCATGATAGCTTGGTAACATGAATGGCGGAAATCTAGAAAATCTAAGGTAAAAGGTGATTGTGAATTGAACTATAAGATAAATTATCAAAAATCGATTTTACGATTATACCTGTTTGGTTGAGATTCTATTTTTTACAGCAAATGTAGTTCAGAAATTTGAACCAAATATACCCTTAATTACATTGCTAGCCAGTGTTGATGCCAATTTGCTGTCACCGTGGGAAAAAAATTCTCTACAAAACCAGCTATAGAGAGTTAACCCTATAGGGGCTGCGACTTCCTTCTGATTTACGATATGTGTCTACCCATGATCTGATGGTTTGTTATGTTCAACTTTTTTCTTCTCATCTGCTTCGATCATGTTGAGGGAGCAAAAAAAACAACCGTTGATCGTTAGTAGATGAGCACATGTCATGAATATGAGCACATGTACTACCGGCAGCTAAGTCTAAAAAATAATCGGTAAACTATTTACCGAGTATGATATTCGTAAAGCGTCGAGCACTCGAAAAGAGTCGAAGTCGGAGAGTGATATCTCAATGTGAGTGAATGGCCCGCATCACGGGCAGATGGTCCTCTGATCTGATGTGCCAAGGCCAGATGCCATGCACCACTCCACAGCTTGTCCTGGTTTCTTGTTGGTTCCCGACAAGACGGCCAAGCGCAAAATGCTACTACTACGGCACGAGGCTGCTGGACAAACAGATGGCACCAAATCGGTCATCACCCACCACGGCGACAAAGAAACCGGCCAGTCCAATCAGCTGCCAGCTGATACGGTGATGATTCCACTTTCGATCGACCAACTTTTTTTGAATTTTAGCCCTTTTAGGTTTTTTACACAAGTATTTTATAGTTTTATTTCAAAAAAATAGATCTTAACCTCGGCGTCATCATCATTGGCGCCGAGATAACGCATAGTGACGCCGATATAATTGACGCCAACTTTTCCTACGTGGTAGGCGATGTGGCAAGTCCCAGGGGGTCGGCGCCATAAATCTTAGCGCCGACCCCTCTGGATAGCGCCAGACCTCGCCGTCAAGGGGGTCGGCGCCGACCCCTGGGACTTGCCACATCGGCTGCCACGTAGAAAAAGTTGGCGCCAATGGTACTGGCGTCGTTGTGCGTTATCTCGGCGCTAATGATGATGGCGCCGAGGTTGGGATCTATTTTTTGAAATGAAATTGTAAAGGGCATAGTTGTGCAAAAAAATGTTGGATCTTTTATGGGCTTGGCCCATTTATTGAATAAACTCTAAGGTATGTAATGGTGGAGAATACCAATAGTACCACATTGGAAGTCCAAAGGTCTTTTGGCTTGACTTATATGGTGGGATTTATTCTACTTAACTTGAGAAGTCAAGAAATGGACAAGGGCGTGCCACACGCGCGCGCGCGCCGCCGCCACCGGCCTGGCGTGGCAGGCAGGCAGGCGAGCGGGCGTGGTGTGGTTGTGTTAATTTTTAGCACTCACTAACCGCGTTAACCTTTCAGTTGCCTGTATCTTCGTCAGCCGAGTGACCCTTCTCCTTCAGCTGACCGACTCAAGGCGTGACTCGGCAAGAGCTGGCCGACTCATGGCATGACTCGGCAAGGGCTGACTGACTCTTCGAGTGACTAGCCGAGTGACCCTTCTCCTTCAGCTTCCCTCTGCGAGACCCTGTCACTCGGAACACGCGAGAAACATTTTCAGAATCACAGTCCAGCCGCCGAGTGAGGGTATTTCCATCTCGTGACTCTGCGCGCACAGAGAAGCGAGAGGGCAGGTGCCTCCGAAGCCGGTGCCGTTCGAGACCTTGCACGGGGAATCGGCAATTAGGTTTTTGGGGAGCATCTACGCGACTGCCCAACGTTCGTCGTTGTCTTCTTCACTGGTTCCTGGCGTCTTCATCTCGTACCGGATGGCAAGAGAAGTTGGACAAGGTTCAAGATCATCGGAGCGTATGGGAGGGTATGATCAATTCAGTTCGTTACTGTTTTACATTCTGCATATTATATATGTCGTACGTAGCTCTATTCTGTCATACTATAATATGTTATATCTATCTGTTTTAATTTTACAGTCATTCTGTTTATATTACTATCTGTTTACTTTCAGTTGTTCTGTAATAATTCATGAACCATGCTTATATACTTATTATATTTATATGCTTTATGTTCTCTTGATCCATATTGGTATGGATCAATTTAAGATCACGATTTCTATGGTTAATTATTCATACGTCATCATTATAATGTTAATTTATGGAATTAAAAAGATATGGAAAATGCCTATAATTCTAACAGTCCAAAAACCTAATGTTAGGCATTTTTCTATCAGAGGTTTTGCTGCTGTGCTGAAGCCTGATCCTTTTGATGGTAAAAACTTCTTGATATGGAAAGCTAAGATGAAATTGTGGCTAACTGCAATGTCTTGTTTTCATGCCGCTGAGGACAAGCCTGCCAACTTACCTCCTGAGGATGAGGCTAAGTTTAAGGCTGATGACAACCTCTTTCGAGGAGCAGTGATTAGCGCACTTGACACAAAATTCCAGAAAAGCTATATCATCCTTCCTACAGGGAAAGAGCTGTGGGATGCACTTGTTGGAAAGTTTGGAGTTACTGACGCTGGTAGCGAGCTGTATCTCATGGAGCAGCTGTATGACTACAAGATGGTTGAGAACCGATCTGTAGTGGAACAGGCTCATGAGTTTCAGGCACTAGCCAAGGAACTCGAACTTTTTCCTTGTCCTTTGCCTGACAAGTTTGTTGCTGGCGGTATAATTGCCAAGTTGCCACCTTCTTGGAAGGACTTTGCTACCTCTTTCAAACATAAGAGACAAGAGTTCAATGTGGAAGAGCTCATTGGTACTCTTGATGTTGAGGAAAGGGCTAGAACAAAGGACAATGGAAAAGGTGTGGAGACCTCTACTGCTAATGTGGTGCATAAGAGAAACTTCCGCAAGTTTAATAAGAAGAAAAACCAGAACAAACCAGAGAACGCAAATAAACCTGTTCATACAGCACAGTTTAAAAAGAAGAACAACAACAACAACAAGGGAAAGGGAGGTTGCTTTGTCTGTGGCAGTATCAACATTGGGCTAGAGAGTGCCCTGATCGCAAGTTCACTCAAGACAAGAAATCAGCTAATGTTGTTACCACTGAAACTGAAGGTGGAACATCTGGGTATGGTAATTCTTTACCATTTGTTCTCTTAGTTTGTAATTCACCTGAGTGGTGGATGGACAGTGGTGCAAATATTCATGTGTGTGCTGATGCCTCTATGTTCTCCTCCTACCAGGTCGGGAGGTCTGGCGCCTTGTTAATGGGAAATGGGTCGCGTGCTCATGTTCTTGGTGTTGGTACGGTCATTCTGAAGTTTACTTCGGGAAAGACGGTGCCATTGAAGAGCGTGCAGCATGTGCCCTCTATCAAGAAGAATCTCGTTAGTGCTTCTATGCTATGTCGAGATGGCTACAAAGTTGTTCTTGAGTCAAATAAATGTGTTGTGTCGAAACATGGTACTTTTGTTGGTAAAGGATATGACTGCGGAGGCTTGTTCCGCTTATCACTGCATGATGTGTGTAATAAACTCGTGAATTCTGTTCATTTTTCTGATGAGTCGGATTTATGGCATTCACGTTTTTGTCGTGCAAGCTTTGGCTGTCTTATGCGGTTAGCAAATATAAATCTAATTCCTAAATTTAACTTGGTCAAAAAGTCTAAGTGCCATGTGTGTGTTGAATCAAAACAACCCCGCAAGCCTCACAAGGCTGCTAAGGCGAGGAGTTTGGCACCTCTAGAACTTGTTCATTCTGATCTGTGCGAAATGAATGGAATTTTGACCAAAGGTGGTAAAAGATACTTTCTCACTTTTATAGATGACTCCACTAGATTTTGTTATGTGTATCTCTTAAAAACAAAAGATGAAGCGTTCAATTATTTTAAGGCCTATAAAGCTGAAGTTGAGAACCAACTTGAGAGGAAAATAAAAACGTTTAAGGTCCGACCGAGGTGGAGAATATTTCTCTAATGTGTTCGATGAATTCTGCGTGGAACATGGTATTATTCATGAGAGGACACCGCCATTCTCACCACAATCCAATGGGATTGCTGAAAGGAAAAACCGCACTCTAACAGATTTGGTGAATGCCATGTTGAGTACAGCGGGATTATCCAAGGCATGGTGGGGTGAGGCGATTTTGACAGCATGTCATGTCCTGAATAGAGTTCCAACAAAGAACAAAGAGATCACACCATTCGAGGAATGGGAAAAGAGAAGATTAAATCTCTCATATTTACGCACTTGGAGTTGCTTGGCTAAAGTGAATGTGCCAATCAACAAAAAGCGTAAACTTGGGCCTAAAACTGTTGACTGTATATTCCTTGGGTACTCTTTTCACAGCACTGGGTATAGGTTCTTAATTATAAAATCTGATGTGCCTGATATGTATGTTGATACTATCATGGAATCAAGAGACGCAACATTTTTTGAGAATGAGTTTCCCATGAAGAATACACCTAGTGATACAAGTCATGAGACTATAATTCCCCATGAGCACGAAATGTCGATTCCTATAGATCATGCTGAGGATTCTCACGTGCACATTCCTGAGGAGGATGATACTATAGTCACTCGAAAGAGCAAGAGACAGAGGGTTGCAAAATCCTTTGGTAATGACTTTATAGTGTACCTTGTGGAAGACACACCAACTACCATTAGTGAGGCATATTCCTCTCCTGATGCTGATTTATGGAAGGAAGCAGTAAGGAGTGAGATGGAATCTATTATGTCTAATGGAACTTGGGAGGTCGTTGACCGTCCTTATGGTTGTCAACCTATAGGTTGCAAATGGATCTTCAAGAAAAAGCTTAGGCCTGATGGTACAATTGAGAGGTACAAGGCAAGGCTTGTGGCCAAAGGATATACCCAAAAGGAGGGTGAAGATTTCTTTGATACCTACTCACCAGTGGCTCGATTGACTACGATTCGCACATTAATAGCCGTGGCAGCCTCTTATGGTCTTATCATTCATCAGATGGATGTTAAGACAGCTTTCCTTAATGGAGAGTTGGATGAGGAGATCTACATGGATCAGCCAGAAGGGTTCATTGCGGATGGTCAAGAGAACAAGGTGTGCAGGTTGATAAAATCATTGTATGGCCTAAAACAAGCACCTAAGCAATGGCATGAAAAGTTTGATAATACTCTTACAGCAGCTGGCTTTGTTGTAAATGAATCTGACACGTGTGTATACTATTGGTATGGTGGGGGTGAGTCTGTTATGTTGTGCCTTTATGTTGATGACATCTTGATCTTTGGATCAAATCTCAATGTGATTGAGGAAGTTAAAAATCTTCTATCGAGCAATTTCGAGATGAAAGATTTGGGAGAAGCTGATGTCATTCTAAACATCAAGCTTGTTAGAGAAGCTGATGGTGGGGTAACTTTGTTACAATCCCATTATGTGGAAAAGGTATTGAGTCGCTTTGGTTTTAGTGACTGTGATCCTGCTCCAACACCTTATGATCCTAGTGTGCTATTGAGAAAGAATCGGAGAATAGCAAGGGATCAATTGACATACTCCCAGATCATTGGCTCGCTCATGTACCTTGCAAGTGCAACAAGGCCAGACATCTCTTATGCTGTGAGTAAGCTAAGTCGGTTTGTGTCGAAACCAGGAGATGATCACTGGCGTGCTCTTGAGAGAGTGTTGCGGTATTTGAAAGGTACTATGACATACGGTATTCATTATACCGGAAACCCAAAAGTACTGGAAGGCTATTGTGATGCCAACTGGATTTCTGATGCTGATGAGCTTTATGCCACAAGCGAATATGTGTTTCTGTTTGGAGGTGGCGCTGTTTCCTGGAAGTCTTGCAAGCAGACTATCTTAACGAAGTCTACAATGGAAGCAGAACTCACAGCATTAGACACTGCTGGGGCTGAGGCCGAGTGGCTTCGTGATTTCCTATTGGACTTACCGGTAGTTGAAAAACCGATACCGGCTATTTCCATGAACTGCGACAACCAAACGGTGATTACAAAGGTTAACAGTTCTAGGAATAACATGAAGTCTACAAGGCATGTTAAGAGGAGATTGAAATCTGTCAGAAAGTTGAAAAATTCCGGAGTTATAACTGTGGATTATGTTCACACATCGAATAATCTAGCAGATCAATTTACTAAGGGTCTGTCACGCAATGTGATAGAAAGTGCATCAAGGGAAATGGGTATGAGACCCATGTGAGATCTACTCTAGTGGTAACCTGCTCTATGTGATCGGAGATCCCGTGAAGTAGACTGGAGAAACAAGCTAGGAGTAGATTGTGAGGAAAGATCCCTTCTTTAACTCATTTCTGATGCACATCTTTCCTATCTGTAAGGCAGGATGGTTTTTACCTTAATGTATTCCAAGAGTCTTTTAAAGGTGAGATGTTGTCCTACAGAACATCTTTTGAGGAATACACCTATATGAGTCAGACTGCTGGTCACAGTCTATGGGACTTGGGTAATCCCTAAATACTCATGAAAGGCACTGAAGTGTGACTTATATGCTTCTAAAAGAGGGAATACCCTTTTGCAGCCTAGTATCAGCAAAGGATTTGAGTGAATCTTATTTCGCACAAAACTGTCAATTCAAGGCATAGTCCATTGTTCAGTTGTGAATGAGTGAAACTCTTATTCTAGATGGATGTTCAACTTAACAGTCTCCATTGAAACACTGGTATATCAAAGGATTGTGATTCTGATACTTCATCATTACAAACCCTAGAGTTTGGTGGGGATTGTTGGATCTTTTATGGGCTTGGCCCATTTATTGAATAAACTCTAAGGTATGTAATGGTGGAGAATACCAATAGTACCACATTGGAAGTCCAAGGGTCTTTTGGCTTGACTTATATGGTGGGATTTATTCCACTTAACTTGAGAAGTCAAGAAATGGACAAGGGCGTGCCACACGCGTGCGCGCGCGCCGCCGCCGTTGCCGGCCGGGCCGGGCGTGGCGTGGCGTGGCGTGGCGAGGCGAGGCAGGCAGGCGAGCGGGCGGGCGTGGTGTGGTGTGGTTGTGTTAATTTTTAGCACTCACTAACCGCATTAACCTTTCAGTTGCCTGTCTCTTCGTCAGCCGAGTGACCCTGTCTCTTCGTCAGCCGAGTGACCCTGTCTCTTCATCAGCCGAGTGACCCTTCTCCTTCAACTGACCGACTCATGGCGTAACTCGGCAAGAGCTGGCCGACTCATGGCATGACTCGGCAAGGGCTGACTGACTCTTGGAGTGACTAGCCGAGTGACCCTTCTCCTTCAGCTTCCCTCTGCGAGAGGTTAAATAGAGGAGCACCCCTGTCACTCGGAACACGCGAGAAACATTTTCAGAATCACAGTCCAGCCGCCGAGTGAGGGTATTTCCATCTCGTGACTCTGCGCGCACAGAGAAGCGAGAGGGCAGGTGCCTCCGAAGCCGGTGCCGTTCGAGACCTTGCACGGGGAATCGGCAATTAGGTTTTTGGGGAGCGTCTACACGACTGCCCAACGTTCGTCGTTGTCTTCTTCACTAGTTCCTGGTGTCTTCATCTCGTACCGGATGGCAAGAGAAGTTGGACAAGGTTCAGGATCATCGGAGCGTATGGGAGGGTATGATCAATTCAGTTCGTTACTGTTTTACATTCTGCATATTATATATGTCGTACGTAGCTCTATTCTGTCATACTATAATATGTTATATCTATCTGTTTTAATTTTACAGTCATTCTGTTTATATTACTATCTGTTTACTTTCAGTTGTTCTGTAATAATTCATGAACCATGCTTATATACTTATTATATTTATATGCTTTATGTTCTCTTGATTCATATTGGTATGGATCAATTTAAGATCACGATTTCTATGGTTAATTATTCATATGTCATCATTATAATGTTAATTTATGGAATTAAAATGATATGGAAAATGCCTATAATTCTAACAAAAAACCTCAAAAATGCTAAAATACAAAAAAGTTGGCCACTTTCGAGCACTGACGCCTCTGGAATGTTCCCGTGTCCGAGCCTTGCGGTACCAATATGCTAGATAAGGGCATGTATACTAGATAGATACTATATGTTACCCTTATGAAAACATTAGATACTCATAAAAAACTTGTTTATACAATCTAATATATCTAACTTGTTTATACAATCTAATATATCTAATCTTAATATCTTACATATTACCTAGAATCTCTCGAGACACGACCTATTTATACGTGCATGGGTTATATAAATGGAATCATATCCAAGTATATACTTAGAGAATCGTGCTATAGACATTCTTTCACTAAGATATATCTCCGTTCTCGAATATTTATCACTCGCTAGTTTATTTTTAAACTAAAATACAACAAATAAAAAAATGGAGTACTATTTAACATACGGATCATTTATGTGGATTGTATATATGCTAAAATGTTGTCTGAGACTGAGCCGTGTTTTTATACCATGAGATATCAAATGGTATATGTTAGTCTAAAATATCATTTTTGTGAAGATAAGTTACTTTTTGAGACTTCAATGGTCTAATACATTATAAATATTTCATAACTAATATAAACTATCTACATGGTGTAGTTATGGGAAATGGTTGTTTTAAAACTTTTTGTCTTTAGTTCATTTATTCTAACATACTATTCTTATTCATTTTTTTAAAATATTTTTCAATATATTTCCCTCTCTAATCTCTTTGTGTTCACACCAAATACTCAAGCAGTCAAGCATAGAGCTTGCTTTGGCACACGTGTCACGAATTGAGAGCGGAAGGAGTGGATCGGGAGAGCGACGTAGGGTGATGACGATCCACTCCTTCCGCGCTCAATATATCAACAAAGCAACTGGCTTCTGTCCGATCACCCAGCCTTTAATTAAGCCTCCCCACCACCGATATGACATGTTCGTCTAGCCTCTAGTGGATGACGGGACCTCAGCTCACGCTAGCTTTTGCACTGCATGATTGGCTCGATGCGTGCTTGGACCAACAACCATTGCTGCAGTGCGCTCGGTTGCTCACCGGTCAATGGTTAGCCACTTGGTCAAGTACTTCTAGACCAGCCTCCGTCGCCTTCGTCGCGTCGCGTCGCAGCTCACAAGACACCTCTTCCTATTAGCCAAATGCCGCAGGCTACTTAGCCTGGCTCCACATCTAGCTGCCCAGCAGTGACCAAGAAATGGACATGAGCTGCGTTCTTTCGTCTTTGGTGCCTCGTTCATCTTTCTATGCATTAGCTGGCCATGGAGTAGTGAACTAGTGATCGAGAGCAAACATACAGTTAAAGCAGTCAGAGTGGTCCGGAGGAGGAGAGAGGAGAGCGTGCACGCATGCAGGCAATGCAGCATAGTTGTCCTAAGAGACCGTATGATATTACTGTCGTTTTAGGACTTATTTGGTCCACTGCTAAAGTTTAATTATAGGACTAAAGTTTAGTCCATATCTCTGTCTAGTTATAGGAACTAAAAGTATTCAGAGCATATTAAATAAATCATAAAAAGACAATGTCCCTTAACATTCTTTCGCAATTAGTGTAACTGAAATAAATAAGAGATAAAAAGTAAAATTAATATGGTTTAGTTTCTTTTAGTCACATCTTAAGGGACTAAAGACTAAAACAGTTTAGTTTCCGTTTTAATCTCACTTTTTGCCAATTTAGAGATTAAATGAGACTAAAATGAAGAGGTTAATCTTTTGTCCCTCAAACCAATCGGGCCTTAGCATGCTAAGTAATTTCTACTGATGGTTTTTTTAAGGAACTGCCACTAAAATCAATTTCTAGTGCCGTTTTTAAAGAAACCGCCTCTAGAAATCATTTTATCCTGAATTTTTTAGTTTTGTAAATGACCTCGTATGGAAAACCACCAACATAAAAGTTGTAGATCTTTAAAAGTTATTAAACTTTGTAGTTGACAACTTTTTTATTTTAAATCATTTCGGCTCACAAAAATTGCATCGAAGTTGTCAAATTTAAAATGAAAATTTTGCAAACGACTTCGCATGGAAAAGTGTCAAAACAAAATTTGTAGAACTTTAAACTTATGAAACTTTGTAGTTGACAACTTTTCGTTTGAATTCATTTACAACCTCAAACAATTAATTTACAATCAGTTGGTTAAAATATGTGGGCAACAAAACTGCAAAATAGATACGGAGTAAATGATAGGCGGAGTGGGTAGCGAGGGTTACGCGTGAGGGGGATGTCATGGGTTAGATTCCCACCATCCACGTAGCCGTGTATTTTGCGCGAAAAATGTCGTGACTTACGATTTCAGCGGAAACCGGACACTAGGGCCTCCCTCATAATAAAAATGTTTTTTTGCTATTTTTAAACCCATTTTTGTGTTTTTTGAAAAATATTTTCATCGACGTTTTTATTACCTCGACCGCCAATGAAAATCGATTTCTATTGGCGGTTTTCTTAGCTCAACCGTCAGTGGAAATCAATTTTCACTAGTGATTCCCGCCTATAGAAAACAATATTTATACTGGTTCCTAGTACTGTCAATTGTAAAAACGCCAGTGCAAATAGGTTTACAACCGTCAGTGTTAGATACTTTATTTCAATCCTCTTAAGACATTGAGAATCAAGGAAACACAAGTTAGAAATGTGTCCACTTTTGTCCTGAGCTTAACACTTGGAGATGTAAACAGAAATGATGTGTAATGGAATAACACAACACAATAGTGTACGGGAACTCATTGTCTTTGCCTTAGCATTTTCATTTCATCTCCCATCACACTAGATAAATTTACAAGAATACGTTTGGCTCCTTGACAGAGGGAGATACGAAGATTCTTCGAAGGCTAAGCAACACGAAGCTATGACCCACGAAAAAGGTACTTTATGTAGGACACTGTTCATCTATTTATAGGAAAGATGAACCGCCTTTGTACAAAATTACAATTGCGCCCTTTAAGGCTTTACACACATTGTTTACAAATGTCGTATGGATATTGTCGTCTTTCCCCTTTCTTCACATTTATTACGCCTTTGTTGTTCTTCATCCGAGACCTCTTCTCCGTCGAAGCTAACTACCTCGACTCGTATCTTTGTCTGTGCATATGGGCGAAGCTTCTCTTTACGTAGCTTTGGTCGACGGACAGCTTCGCTCAGCCTGTATAGTATGTCTGAAATAGCCGAAGGCCTACTTCGTTTAGCTTCAATTATATACACGAAACACAATTATGTAATACAAATATTTTGAGGACCTTCGACAATGTAGGCTCCCAACAGTAGCCCCTTGCGGGATGAGTTTGTTTTTTCATAACGAGCTTAGATCGCAAAAAATGTAACTATGAGGCCTTGTGCCAAAGGTCCGAAAAACACTTTTCCGAAGATCGATATGAAGTAGCAGCTCTGAATAGTGGGACCCAATGGTCAGCGGGTGCAACAGTTAGAACTAAAAGTTACGCGTATAAAAGGGGTCGACACCCAGCGTCATTGGCACAAGTTTTTGCTGTTTGCATTTACCGCTGCCAGTGCTTACTCCATCTTTGAAGCTAGCTTCAAACTTCTTTGCCATTTTCGAACCAACCTTAGCTAGTTGGAAATCATTCGCTTTTTGCTAGAGATGGCTGGAGAGCAACATATTGCTGAGATGTCGCTGACTCCTTCGTCAGATGTGCTAGAGATGAGGGTTGTGGTTTAACATCAGGAGCTACCACCCCCTAGGCTGAGGCTGGCTCTATGAATCCAGCCAAAGACAGTGACAATATTGATATTGAGGAGGACAACACTATCATACGTCCTACGAAGCCAAGCCATGTGGACTTTGGTCTAAGATCAAAGGAGGGCATATTGAGGTACTTAACCTTTTTGGTTATATTGACAATGTTGATTGGCTGCGGTTAGGAGGTGATGATTTAGTGCCGAATCCAAAGGAAGACAAAGTTGTCGTATTTCGGAGTTTTCTGAAGGCTGACCTTAGATTCACTCTACATAAGACGATAGTCATGGTTTTGAAAAGGTTTAACATTTGCACTCATTAGCTTACCCCAAATGCTATACTTTGTCTAGAAATTTTCATTTTGGCTTAGAGTCAAGGAGTTAAGCTACTAAAGCTTTCTGCAAAGCTTTTAGTCAAATTCATGAGCTACACTTTCAGACGAAGGTGAATAGAGGCCTTCATAACAACTTTGGTTGCTATAACTTTGCTTATCAAAGGGGCTCTTTCAGCTCTTGCATACCGAAGCAAGTGGTCGAATGAGTGGGTGAAGGAGTGGTTTTATATGAAGAATGACTTGAATGCACAGGCTGATGTAAAAGGCATTATTCAAACTCCTATTGCTACAAGCTTTGGTTATAAAAAACCAATGTTCTACATCAACTTCGAAGAGCAGGCTATCATAGTTGCTTTCAATGTTGTTTGTGCACGTATTGGAACGATGGATCTTGTTCAAGAATTTTTTTGCTTTCAAGACATGGCCGCTAGCGGTTGAGTGGGAAATGCCGAAGATGTCTGAAAACGATGCTTCGGACGCCGAGCCTAGGCTGGTGAGGCTTCGTTACAAGTATAAATTCAAAGATGAGTTTGGAGAACCTAGTGGCCAGTGGTTAGATTATGTTGAAGCTAAATGTAACAAAATACTTGGTAATTATATCAAACCTGAAGTCGAAGCTTTACAACAGGCTTTCGTGGCTCAAAAAAAAGGTGTCAATTAAATTGTGTGTTCGATGCTATCAGCTTCTTCTATCCTGATTATCCCATCATGGTTTAGGATTCGAAGGAGAGGAAGAAGAATGTGACTACAAGGTGGAGCAAAGTTCTGAAGGTGCAAGTTGAATCTACTCCTCAAGCCTCGGAGGAAATTCTAGTAAAACATTCTTTTTTTATCTTTGGTATACTGGTCATGAATTTATTATATTAATTTCCCATTTTAAATTTTTTTAGGTTGCACCCGAAGCTAAAATGGCAGCTAAGGTTGAAGAAGTCCCTCCTATGGGAGCCGAAGAGGCAAAAATTGGAGAAGCTATTGCCTTAATAGTGCATAGTGTTACACATTTGGAGTCGCTTCCAGAGATCGAGGAAGAGGAGCGAATAGCCCCGGTGATGAGTTCATTCTTCGATGCTGATGAAGATAAAACTAAGGAGAAAGATACTGCCAATACAACACTAGTGATGAAGAACACTACACTGCCTGCTTCAAATTTTACTGGTCCAAGTAGCGCAAGGTTTTAATAGGTTACTGTAGGTCTGCAGCGGTGACACCTTCGGCAATCATGGCAGCCGAAGATAAGGGTTCCTCCAAGCCTGCCTTTGGTAGAGAACAAGGAGAAGGGGCCTGCTGAATTTGAAGAGGCCAAGAAGTCAATCAAAGATGATACACCACTTGGTGAAGGACCTTTCGACCAAGACTTGGGTGGACGAAGGTATCAGGTCCATCACGCTACAGGGAAGGTTATGGGTGCGAAGCAGCTGGCCGAAGATATCGGTTTTGCTGAACAACTTGGATACCCTTCGGGGTCCACTTTCTTTGGGGGTGAGCCAGACGATTATTTGTACTGATGCCTAGATAATATGGAAACTGAAGTATGCCGCTATATGACGGATAACATTGATTTCCCAAAGCTGGAGGTCATGCTTTCGACTATGTCTTCTAAAGACTTTTTTGACTATCTGGCTTATACGCATCTTAAGATAATTTCTATTAACTTCTGCTTTTTTAGCTTCGGGTTTGTTTGATGGAATGATTTATTTTTCTTTTTTATATCTTATAGGGTCTATTCCTAAGCAAGGCCTTAAGGAACAAGAGGAATGTTGAGGGTGAAGCCACCTAAAAAGAAATAATGAAACTGAGATCCGAAGTGTTCGGGCTTTGGCTTGATTGCGATGAGAAGGAAAATTCTTTCAAGATTCTAGAAAAGGATTTTATTGACAATCGAACCGAAGTCCAGACAACGCTCGAAGAGAAAATTGAGCTCGAAGCTTCTAATGCCAAAAAGGGCAAACAAATTGTGTCGCTTGAAGCTGAGTTGAAGCGAGTAAAAGAAGAGCACGAAGCTAAAACAACAAAGCTGATGCAAGCATCTGTCGAAGTGGTTATCAACCTTAGCAGCGCTCAGGTGAAAATTGATGACCTGAAAGATGAGTAAATCATGTAAGAGAACTTGATGAAAACTACCGAATCCTGCTAGCCAACTATCACACCCTTGGCAACAGATGTCATAATGAGTTGCTGAAAACTTTCTCCTCTGTCAGGGCTCTCTCTAAAGAGAAGAATTTTTCATATGGTGATTTGGAGGGCCTAATGAGGTGCATGCTTAGTGAGACCCATGCTTTCAAAAGTGTTCTCTGAGCACGAGAGGACTATTGTGCTTAGGTAGGCGCCCGAAGCACTGCGGTTTTGCGGAAAGCCAGGTGCAATCATGTGAGGGCTTGCACAGACCCTGATTTTAGAGTTTCTACTAGCCGTGTCCAAAGATAGACTATCGAAGCTTAGGAGTGGTCCAAAAAATTCTTATCTAAAATTTGGAAGAGGGGTAGAAAAGAATTAAGCATTGAAGAGTCTATAAAGAATAGGGAGAAGGTATGTACTTTGTTACCTTCGTCTTTACTTTCGTGGGGTATGTACATACTGTTGGGGGCCTTCGTCTTCTGAAGGTCCTCAAAAACACAACTAACATGTTTTCTAAGTATAATATATTCACAGGGACTTTCGGCCTTGGGATGAAGGTGTAAACGATATGAAGGCACGGTCTGGGAGAAGGATGATCTAGTTCTAAAGCTACGAATGGAGAAGCTTCGGCTTGGCGGTGGAAAATGAAACCGACTTAAAGGGGAAAAGGTTGTCTAGACCTTGATGGATTATCCCTTAGTCAATAGTAAATGTCCAAGGGCATGGATGTAATTTCACACAGGCTGCGTCCTGTGCCTATAAATAGATCAACAGTAGCACCGTACTGTTCACGTTGACTTGTAATCACTCGCACGTCACTCTCGGATTTTCACCTACTGTCAAGACAAAGGTACAAATGTAATTCAATATCGTTGATGTCTGTTTATGATTATGAAAATATAAATAAGATTTAACATGATTATTCATGTTCTCTTCCATGTTTCATATGCTTATGATTTCATTATTACATGTTGAGATTATGAAGGTATGTCCTTCATAACCTTCGTCTGAAGATCATTATATCCCAAGGGAGATAATTCTTCGAAGGACGAAGGTCTTTAATTATTAACATTTGTGTTGCCTTGTTCTTAATTCATAGCATTTGAGAACAAGTGACCAACATTGGCGCCCACCTCCGGTGAACTCACTTGACCACCTTCGGCAAGCTTTGACCTTCGTCATGCCGCCGAAGAAGTCTTCAGTGCTGGGGGCTGCACTGCAGCCACTGGACGTCAACCAAGAAACACTACGCGAAGCTAGAAGCCAAAAAAGGAAGGATGCAAGTCCAACACCTCAGGAAGAGGAGCTGGACCAAGAAATCAGGGACCTCGAAGCCATTCATCAACAGGTCCAGAGGAAGAAGGAGAAGATGCTTCATCTTGCCGATCTTCAGAAGAAGATTGATGAGGCCGCTGAGGAAATGCGTCATCTCACCCAAGATGACCAGGACCGAAGACCTCAACATAGAGAGCTTCGTCAAGACAATTCCTACAACGATGATGAATGGTATGATGATTTCTATCATGAAAATTTTGCTTTTGATGATGCTTCTCCTCTATCAGCAGAACTGCAGGCTACACCATGGCCCCCATCATACAAGCCACCTTAGCTCCCTATGTATGATGGGCACTCAGACCCGAAGCAGTTTTTAATGAGTTATGAAGCAACCATATCTTCATATGGAGGCAACACTGCAGTCATGGCGAAATCCTTCGTCATGGCAATCAAAAATGTTGCACAAACTTGGTACTCTTCCCTCTGGCCAGGAACAATCACATCATAGCAGAAGCTGAAGGACATGCTGATCACTAGCTTTCAAGGGTTTCAGACAAAGCCAGTTACTACCCAGGCTCTGATCCAATGCACGCAAGACCATGAGGAATACCTTTAGGCGTATGTCTGAAGGTTCTTGCGTCTCAGGGCACAAGCACCCACATTGCCCAATTAAATTGTCATTGAGGCCATGATCAAAGGGCTTCGGCCAGGACCTACGGCTCAGTACTTTGCCAGGAAACCCCCTCAGACCCTGGAGAAGCTTCTTCAGAAGATGGACGAGTACATCCAGGCTGATAATGATTTCCGCCAGAGAAGGGAAGAAGCTTATAGGTTTTCTGAGATGACTAGGGGCTTCGGAGGAAGAATCCACCCTAGGCATGTCAGATCAATCCACAACTCCAGTTAGAATGATGACAGAGGAAGCCAGCTTCAAAGGCCACAACATAGCTCACAATCCTCAGGGCAACAGCAAAGCTCTTTCAGGCCACCAACCCCAAGGGGCAGAGGCGACAGGGGCTTCAGAGCAAGGTATGGGGATCAGCCCAAAAAGCTCTATTGTTTATCCTATGGTGAAGACAAGGGCCACACTACAAGAACATGTCAGGTCACCATTCAAAAGCAGAAGGAGATTGCCGAAACAGAGGCATGGCAGAATCAGCCGAAGCAGGTCTTACACACTACTTCATGCTACTCTCCCTATATACCAGAGTACGTGGGTAATCAACCTACAGCTTCTGTTGCTTTGGTAAGTCATTCACAAGCCTCCTGGCCTCAGCTCCCATTACCACAACCATTGCCACCTACCCACACCCGAAGCCAGCAGCCAGAAGGGCACCAGCACGCTCAGCAGCAGCGTGACATCCAGGAACAGTCTGAAACTCGTATAGTCAACAGCCCTGTACCAGAATCGAAGCATATATACTAAGGAATATCCTACTTTTAATGTATCTTTACCTTTTATGCATTTTATTTTTTGTATGAGAAACAAGTAATGGACTTAATTTCGGTTGCTTGTAATAATTGTACCGGCATAAATGAGAAAAATATGCCTTCCTCATAGATCTCCGAAGCTCGAAACATTGCTTTTAAGGAAGCGGAGAAAAGTTCTGAAGCTATAAAAATTCCGAAACTACAAAAGTCGTTCCTAAGGGAGCGCAGAGTAAGCTTTCTGCTCAAAAGTCGTTCCTAAGGGAAAGCAGAGCCAAAAGTTGATGAAGCTGCAAAAAGTCGTTCTTAAGGGAACGCAGAGTAAGTTTTCTGCTCAAAAGTCGTTCCAAAGGGAATGCAGAGCCAAATACCGCCGAAATATAAGGCAAAGAAGTTAGAAAGTCGTTCCTAAGGGGATGCAAAACTTATACCACCGAAATAGAAGGTGAAGAAGCTCAAAAGTCGTCCCTAAGGGGATGCAGAGTCTTCAGTGTTCCAGTGTGGGCGTACGTGTGGGTGTTCAAACATCATCATCACATTGCATTACATCATCGCATCATTTAGCATAGCATCACATCATTCATCATATTGCATCAACAGAAATATCGAATACGAAGCAAATCTTCGGCAACACTTTGTTGAATGAAAATATGCTAAGGCACAAAGCAAATCTTCGGCAACACTTCGTTGAATGAAAATATGCTAAGGCACGAAGCAAATCTTCGGCAACACTTCGTTGAATGAAAATATGCTAAGGCACGAAGCAAATCTTCGACAACACTTCGTTGAATGAAAATATGCTAAGGCACGAAGCAAACTTCAGGTGATAATTCTATTAGATCTGCCCTAGAAGGGGCTTCTTTCTTTACGAAGCATGAAAAGAAGGGAAGGTGTTTTTTCGCCGAAGGCTCAAAAAACGGTGTGTGCGTAAATTTCATGTATCGCAAAGAAATATATTACAACAGTTTACATGTTTGATTCATTGTTCCATACATCAAATGATACATAGTTTTATTACAATAAAAACCTAATCTTCCTTGAGAACTTTATCAGTAGCTTCCTGTAGCAGTTTGTCGACAATTTCGTCAATAATGGAGTTGGCGACACTCATTATATCCAGTGCTTCCTTTATCTCCAGATAAGCTAGGGGATTATACGGCTCCGACAACGATGATAGCTTAGCTATAGTAGGTAAACTATTAGTTTGAAACCAAAAATTAAGTGTCGAAGCTAAAATTCAAAAACAATACCTATGCGTCTTTCGCGTTCAGCAGCTTCTTCAGCTCGCTTTGCTTCTTCTCGGGCTTCATGGGTTTCTTTTTCATTTTTCTTTATTATTTCATTGACCAATTCTCGGCCACCATTCACCTAGATATCAGAATAAAATTTTCCGCCCAATGAAGTAGCTTCGGCCGACAGGTCCTTTATGTTGTCTATGGAGAAGGCAGCTTCAGCTTCGACAACAGCTTTAACATGATCGCAGTCAGCCTTCTCCAGGATAGCCACGATCCCTCGGGCACCGGAGAAAGCACAAATGTCTCTGCGGTCGCTCAGGATTTCCTTGAAAGCTTTGGCTTCCCCGTCTATCCACTCGATAATGCCTTCAGGGTCACCTTGAGTAAAATTTTCCTCGGAAGAATAAGCACCCACTTTGGAAAAGCTAGTTTTTAATTTCTTCACACAATCCAAGGATTTTTCAAAGCATCTTTCCTTGGATTCGCGAAGTTCTTCAACATTTTTCTCTATCTTATTCTTCCAATATTCACTAATCTCTTGACTAGCCTGTGCGAGCGCGTAGTTTTCATTGGCTTCGGCAAGCTTTCTTCGAAGATCTTCAGCTTCAGCTTTATATGCTTCAGTTTGAATTTTAAATTTTGCTTCGTCTTCCTTTGCTTTATCCACCAATGAAAGTAGAATTTTGTCCTTCTCTATGGCTTCGTTTCTTAGCCTGATGACCTCTGATCGAAGGTTGCTGAGAGCTGCATCGTCTTCGGCGTTCTTTTGTGCCCTTAGGGCGTTGCTAAGGATCAAGCCCTGCAAGAAATAATAAAGGATTAGCGTGAGAATAAAAGACTTTGTTCCCAGATTCATAAACTTCAAATTTCACTTCTATACCTTCAGGCTGTTGTATGCGAAGCTGTCCACGAGGTCAGCCTTCGTCATAGCGCAGAGGCCAGCTTCAAGCTTCGGAAATCCCATGCTTCTGGCCATCTCCCGATAGACGGATAACTCTTTGTTATCTGGGAGGCAGTATAAGAAATCATCTTCATCTGTCCCATTGAACACTAAGGCCCCCTTTGGGTACTTTAGCTCCCGGGCATAGTGTTTAGCTCCAAATTTTTCTTCTTTGGACAATTTTTTCCCAGAAACATGCCGAATGATATAGTCAGGATCTTCGGACGATGCTTCGGGAGCAGGGGAGCTCGTTTTTTCGGCTGTATCCTTCACAGCTATGCCGATGTCTGGAAATTCCTCGGCCTTCTGCTCAGATGTGGCAGGCTTCGACTCAGTAGGCACTGAAGGCCCAGCTTTGGCTTCGGCATGGACTGTGACAGCCTCGGGAACTTTCTTGGTAGGAACAGGGGTCAAGACTTTTGTGGTCTCCATGACAGCGTCTAGTACGCTGGCCATCCTCCTCCTCTTGGGAGTTGCGGTAGGAGCCTTTGGCACCTTCGGCAATTCTGCCTCTGACGGTGGATTCAGAATTTCTGAAATCATCACTGTTCTTTCCAATTCTGGCTCTCTGGCCCCATCATCTTTGGCTTCGGCTGGCCCGACTGTAGGTACCTTCGGTGCCACAATCGATTCTTCAGCGCTCTGGATGGCGGGAGCAACTTGTTTTGCTTCGGCAGTAGAGGAGGTCCCTTCACCAAATTCAGGCACTACAGTCGTTTCAATATATCAAGGCCGGTGGGTCAAAACCTTTATTTTCTTGCCCTTCGGCACAGCTAGGGTGGCCAAAGCGGCAGCTTTTCTTTTCTTTCCTTGCCTTTTCAAGGGGTAGCAGTAGTCAGGATACATGAAGCCAATTGCATCAAAAACCCTGTTCAATCTTTCCTTGCCCCAACCCCCGAAGGCTGAGGACAAGGCATCATCTTCGGCCCTTGTATATGTCCCAAGCAACTCGTCGCTGGTAGCTTCAATGCATTTCAACCAGTCATCATTTGGCTCGTCAAACTTCTCTCTGTATCTGAAGGTATATTTCAATCGAACTAACTCAACTTCGCTGGATTCAGCAGTAGTCTCCTTCGGCATCTCCCAGCTGTCCACAAGTGGCCACACTCTGTAGGCTATATGCTCTTGAATTATGTCCCTCATGCCAATGAAAGCACAGACAGTGCTTAAGGCTTTTTGGCATGCTTCGTCATCTTTTTCAATCGCCACCCTCGACCTTCGAAGGCCTTCGAAGCGAGACCAGATTGGGCGCTGGATAATTTCCTTAATGTCCTCCCTCTCAATCAGGTTATTCTTGACATAAAACCATTCCTCCATCCAGGCCCCGGGCCACCTTTTCCGGAACGTCGGAACAGGGTAACTTGCATTGGGACGAGCAATAAATCCGTAACAACCGAAGTTGTTGTGATATTGTTCTTTCCCGGTAGCCTTCGTCTCATACAATAATTCGTGCATATTGCAGAAGCACTTTGCGTTCGGTTCCAGCCCTTGGCTCCTTACAGCCCAAACAAACATCCCCATCCTAATTATAGCTTCAGGAGTAATTTGATGAAGAAATATCTGGAATATCTTCAACACTTCAACCACAAATTTACTCAATGGGAACCGAAGGCCTGCCTTCATAAAGCTTCGGTAAACAACAACTTCATTTTCTTCAGGAACAGGGGCGGTGCTGTCTCCTCCAATCCTCACAATAGACATATCACGAAAGTACCTACCCCTCATGGCGTCAACTTGGCTTTGCTTGATAGTTGATTTTCCGAAGATGGTATGGCTTGGTCGCCATGGCCGGTCCTCAAAATCTTTATCTCCACTTTCCACATCAAACTCATCACTGTCATCAGAATCTTCAGATAAATCTGCCATTATCTCTTTTGTGATTTTCTCTGTATTGGTTTTCGCCATGGATTCGAAAAACCCAACAATGAAAGGGTCCACAGCTTTCTTCTCCTCGGCCACCTTCGTCATTTTGGACATCTTCGGCATTTCAGACACCTTTGGCAACTCAGACACCTTCGTCTCCTCAGACATTTCTTCAAAATTCTAGTATCTCACAAAGATTGAAAATCAAGCAAAAGCTAAAGGTGATGAAATTAAAAATTTGCAAAAATAACGCAAGGAACAGAAATGGCGTAGCAAATGCTGTCGCTGTGGGCTTCTATTTATACGCCTAGTGCATTGCAATTTGGCGGGCCCTATTTGTCATTGATTTTCGCTATTCTAGCGAAGGGAAGGTGTTTTTTGGACCTTCGGCTTAAGGCCTTCGTTCACATCGCAGTCTGAATTTGTTGTTATAGGAACAAATTAATACTGCGAGGGGCTACTGTTGGGGGCCTTCGTCTTCCGAAGGTCCTCAAAAACACAACTAACATGTTTTCCAACTATAATATATTCACAGGGACCTTCGTCCTTGGGATGAAGGTGTACACGATATGAAAGGCACGGTCTGGGAGAAGGATGATCTAGTTCTGAAGCTACGAATGGAGAAGCTTCGGCTTGGCGGTGGAAAATGAAACCGACTTAAAGGGGAAAAGGTTGTCTAGACCTTGATGGATTATCCCTTAGTCAATAGCTATGTTTTCAAGTCATCCAACTAATCGCGATTAGTCGGGCTAGTCAGTTAGCAGAGCTCGATTAGCACAGCCGACTCGATTAGAGTACCTAATCGCCCTGGTCGTCCGACTAGTCGACGATTAGGGTCGATTAGTCGCTCGATTAGCTGGTTCTGCGTGAATAGGTTTAGGACCTAGATTTTTTGATTTCCTGCCTTCGTGGGCTTTTTTGGCGGGCGGCCCGACTACAGGGAGTTGAAACGCCAGCCGCCTCTACTGAAGATGGAATGCCGAACGCCAGCCGCCTCTTCTCTTTATTTCCCTAATTCCCTACCAGCTCGGTGGCTCCTAGACTTCTTGAGTTCTTGTTCTAGAATCCAGGCTTCCAAAGTCCACTCTAGACTTCCAAGTTCCAGCACGCGCGAATCCAATCCCGAGTTCCAGCACGCGCGAATCCTGTTCTTCCAACTTCCAAGTTCCGGACTTCACCGATGGACTCCAGACTTCACCGACGGACTCCAGAAATCCAGATTTTTTCCTCGGCATGAGTTCATCTTCTGGAGGTATTCTTTTGTGTAATTCTGTTCTTCAATCTTCATCCTTCATCCTTCAATCCTTCATCCTTGTATGTGTTGTGTCATTCTGTAATTTGGACTGGACTTCTGAATTTTTATTCTTGTACTCCATCAGTCCATCAGTCCATCCTTATTCCCTATTCATTTGATACATTACATACAGAGTTTGGTCATCGCCGTCAGGATAATGTTGAGGTGATCTTCCCATAATCACAAGTTGTGGGCAGCGGCAATCCATCTTCTGTTGCGGATAACACTGTTCTTGCTTCAGCATCATCAGCCTCAGCCGCTACAGATTCTGCAGCTCTCATTGATAAGGCTATTGCAAAGTTGCTTGCTGATGTTCGTGCACACGCAACTGATTCAAAGAGAAAGGCCAAATCACATGATCCTGGTTGGAAGTTTGGATGGTGGCCAGATCCTACCAAGAAAGATTTTATCCGATGTATTTTCTGTTTGAAAGTTGTTCCTTCTGGGATTAAAAGGTTCAAACAGCACCTTGCTGGTGGATTTTCTGATACGACAAAATGTTCAATGGTTCCAGAAGTAGTTTCGAAGGACATGTATGCTAATTTGAAAAGGAACACAAGGCTTGTGCTTTCTGTTGAAAGTGAGGAAGGAGGACAGGAAGATGGTGATGCTACTGAACCTGAACAAAAGGTACATGAACCAAGTTCAGGGACAAAGCACAAGCAAGCGAAGAAGAAAGCAACTCAAGCCGCCATCAGCTCTTTTGTTGTTTCAGTTCATCCCACCCAAAACCAAAAGTCTAGCAAGTCAGTGGCTGCCATGTTTTGCAAGATGCCAGAAGAAGTTGTTGCTGACAGGCATAAAAATAAAACCACTCAGTCAACTCTTGAAGCTTGCACAAAGAAAGGAAAGGAAGCCAAGCAAATTGTTAACGACCATGTCGCAGATTTTCTATATGAGAACAAAATACCATTGCACGTCGTCAATTCAAGGAGCTGGGAGGTTATGTTGGAGTCAATTGGGCAATTTGGTCCTAGATACCGTGGTCCATCGTACCATGATGTTAGGGTGCCTTGGCTTGATAGGGCTATCGATAGGGCAACAACATTGAGGTAGAAGCATGAACATGCTTGGAAGGAATATGGCTGCTCAATTATGTCAGATGCATGGACTGATACAAGACAGCGGCATTTGATCAGCTTTCTTGCTAATAGTCCTGCAGGGACATTCTTTTTAGCTTCTGTTGATGCATCGACTGAGGTAGCTAGTGCTGAATTGTTGGCAGGTCTACTAGAGAAGCAAATTGACAGTGTTGGTAGAGAACATGTCATCTAGATAGTAACTAATAATGGATCTAACTTTAAAGCAGAAGGGAGGGCTCTTGTGAAAAGAATTCCACACCTATTTTGGACGCTTTGTGCTGCTCACTGTTTGGATTTATTGTTAGAGGACATCGAAAAAATCAAGGAATTCAATGACTGTATTGCTATGGCAAAGAGGGTGTTGAGGTTCCTCTACAAGCATGGATGACTTCATAGCCTAATGAGGGAGAAGCTAGGTGGGGACCTTGTTAGGCCAGGTATTACTCGGTTTGCAACATCATTCCTCACTTTGGCAAGCATGCAAAAACATAAGAATGGTCTACACAGTTTGTTTATTTTGTGATGAGTGGCAGCATTCTAAATTCTCTACCAGTCAAGAAGGTACGCAAGCTGAGAACATTGTCCTCTCTGTAGGGTTTTGGCAAAACTTGGAGAATTGCCTAAGGGCTTCACAACCCCTTCTCATTGCTTTACGGATTGCTGATGGTGATGAGACACCAGCAGCTCCAAAGATCATGGCAGCAATGGGTAAAGCACGAGACACCATCCAGGAAGCACTGAAAGGGAAGCCTAGACTACTTAAAGAAGTATTGGCATGTTTCAATAAAAGATGGGATCAACAAATGAAGCAACCATTGTATGGAGCAGCACTGTTTTTGAATCCAGGGAAATTCTTCTCCATTAGGGAGAAAGACAAGAAGCAAGCTGGAATTATGAGATCTATGTTCAATGATGTGATGTGGAAAATGATCAATGATGAGGAAGAACAAACTAAAATAAGTAATCAAGCAGATGCTACGAGAGGTCCAAAGGGGAAGCATTCTCAAAACCTGGAGCGATAAGAGACAGAGAGGAAAAATCCTAGTAAGTGATCTAAGTATCTAGTTTATGTCTATTAATGTACTTTCTAGTTTCTACTGATCTAAGTATCTAAGAATCTCAAATTTATATGACAGTCTTATGGTGGGGTGCCTAAGGAGGATTGGCATATGAACTCCAAAGCCTTGCAAAAAGAATTATAAGCCTATGTTGCTTAGCATCTGGTTGTGAAAGAAACTGGAGTGATTTTGCAGCAGTAAGTACTGTTTGTTTGTTTGTTCATACTTCATACTTCAGAGTTCAGAATTTCAGATTGAGTAATAAACTATGTCCATGTGTAGATCCATACAAAAAAGAGAAACAGACTGGAGCACAAGAGACTAAATAAATTGGCCTATGTAAGCTACAACAGGAAGATGGATAATAGGTTCACAAATATAAGAGAGCTAGGTTCCAAGGGAAAGAGAAGCAATCCACTGTTGCTTGAAGAGTTTACATGGCAAAATGAATGGGTTGAAGAAGAATATGATGGTGATAACATTTGGGACGCCATGGATGAAGCTCTAGGTGCAAGTTAGGGTCTCCGAGGCTGAAATTTGCCTAGGACTGCTGCTGCTGGTTCCTCCTCTCAAACCCAGACACAAACCTATGTTAGAACCAGAAAACGACCCAGAAATGCAGCAGCTACAGCTCAAGGCATACGTAAAGAAGATGACAATTCTCTTGCTGAAGATGAACAAGAACAAGAGACAGCAAGACAAATGAATGATGATGAAGATGAAGGCGAACTAGAATCAGGTGGAAGGGGAGCTGCAGGTGATGAATTTCAGTTGGATGAAGATCTTCTTTAGGTAACTGGGTGGTAATGTGTGTTGTGTGGTACTGGTATCTGGGACTTGTAGTATTAATAACTAGTAAGTGTTTCTCTGCTGTTTTCACTTTTCAGTATTGCTGAATTCATGTCATGTTTACCCTATCCTTCATAATATAGTATATGAAGTTCATATATATTATCTATACTACTCCTATAAGGACCTAAGGGCATGTACAACCTAGATACAGCTGCACGGTACTCCAAGTATAAGACACAGCTAAAACACAACATAATACAGTGGTCATGTCTAAAACATGTGTCTTACCATATTCATTGTACCAATCAGAACATTCAATAAATTAAAGTGACCAATCAGATAGTCTCCTGTCTCGAATATAGAGCTAAGACACTGTGTCTTCGTCAAGATACATGTCTTGAGATTTTTTACATTCACCCCCCTAGACACACTCTAAGACACAACTTAAGACACCCACTGTACATGCCCTAAGGAGGGCGTCCACACCCCGGTCGTGCCCCCGCTCCCCCCATTCACGTGATTTCCAGTCCTGGCCCACACCCGAGATCGTCGCCAAGAACCCCCTTGACGAGACCGTCCGCAGTCGTCCTCTTCAAGACGAGATAGCCGTCGAGCCCCCTCCCCTCGGGTCCCGTACCCCCACCCAAGATTGTAGATCTGCGCGACTACGCCCGATGTGGGTGTGGGGCTGCGTCGAGCGCGTGGTCGTGGGCCTCCTCGTCGTCCACCACGCCGTTGGAACACCGCCGTCATCGTCGGGGGTCACAGCAGTGGTCGGCCTTGCACTCATCTGTTGTCGCCCTCCATGCCCCGACTCCACCTCTGTCTCCTACCCTGTCCCAATCCCCGACCCCATCCTCTCCTGCCCCGCTCGTGATGCCCCCGTCAGGATGCTCGCGCCAGCCTCCCCCGCCGTGATGCCCGCGTCCTCATCGCACGCCCACCCTGCATACACCTCTGGGTCGCGCGATGTGCGTCCCTATCCTTGCTCCATTTTCATGCATCATCGGTCGCCCCTACCCCGTCGTCCCATCCCCATCCCATTCGCCTGAGCTCGCGGCCGATGCGTCGGCCCCCGCCCCCACGCCAGCGCCCAAGTTCCAGGCCAAGGATCCCGCGTCGACCGCTAACCCCTTCTCCAGCTCCCTCCTCACAGCCCTGAAGCCATCCGTGTCTGCCTCTCAGCTCCCCGAGAGCGCGCATAAGAGATACATCAAGTTCTTGACCACCCGTACCTCGCCTTCGTCACCGCCGTCTGCTGGGCGCCCCCCCGCCAGCATGCCATCCCTCGACAAGACGATGACGACGACCGCCGCCCGCTCTGCCTCGCCGCAGGGGACAGCCACGGTGGCATCGCTGTCTGGTACGCTCGTGCGTGAGATGTGCTCCACTGGCTCAACCTTGATGAGGCACACATCATGGCACCGGGCTTTGGGAGGTGGGGTGTAGGACCTGTGCTGGGTCTACCACGGCTTCGACGGCCACGACCAAGAGGTGCACGAATCTGGCGTGCGGCGTGCCGCCGTCAATGGTGGGGATTGGAGGAAGGGTTGGCCACTATCGCCTCCAGCTCCTCGGGGCATCCCACTCTCGTCCCTCGCCTCCTTCCTATCCTCTAAGGCCTCCCCTCCCACGGTCGTCCGCGGCGGTCGCCGTCTCTGATTCGTGCACCATCGTCTATCTCCACCGATGGGGCATGTACTCCGATGTTGAGACCTCAGGGAAGGCGCCAGAGCCGGCTTTCACTATTAACCTGGTGGGACCTCCTGTGTTGTACTGCGCCGATGAGGCAGTGGACCTCCTGCGGTCGGGGGACAACCACCATGTGGAGTTCAAGAGCATGAAGGGGAATAGCCTCCTGTATTGGGAGGGTTGTCTCTACCCAGTGCTAGACTCGAGGCATGCCATCTTCAAGGACACCACACTCAAGCTCAAGGAGAAGAACATCCTCTAGGTTCTTCAAACTTGTGCAGACGCAAATTGTTGCTGCCTGAGCTTCATCTGATTAGATGGAACAGGGGATGCATCTGCCAAGATACCTCAGGAGGACCTAGATCTCCCCTTTGTTGAGTTCCTCAAGAAACAAGGGCTTTCTCCCAAGAGAAGAGCGTAGGGGGTTAAATTGTTGTGTATATGCTATTTTTAGCATTATGACTAAGATTGCACTCTCTGTGGTGTTTGCAGGGTTGTGCTTTATGCAATTGCCATGGTGGATTATGATCAAGATGGTGCTGACCCTTGTGAGAAATTGACTACAACAAGGGAGGGAATTCAGACCATTGCTTTGTACTCATCATCCATTGGAAGGTGAATTAGCTTGTCCAGACTTTTTCTTATCCACTTTGGAAAACCATATATATCATATTATATAATGCTTTCTTTATCAATCCAAATTTTCAAAAGCTACGAGAGGTACTATGATGTAGAGTGCATTGCCCTAGACTATCTTATATGTTCTTTATTGGACAAAGGACTATCTTTTTTCCTCCTCCCATCACTTTTGAGTTTTGACAATAGCTCTTAGATGATGTAGCAAAACAAGTTCAAATTTGTTCTAATCTTTTTTGTAACTGGAGAGATTGTACCAATTAACAAGAGTTCCTTGAATCCTTGTTGGTTGAACATTTGTACTGTTTATTATGATTTTGTATTATGTTTACAATGAATGACCTATTGATAATACAAACAATCTGAAGAAGCAATAAACTTGACTACCAAAAGCTTCATAGATGTGGTAGCTGTTGTTCCTCTCTCTTTGATTTGCGAGGGTATCTTTGTCTTTCTTTGTTCATCAGATGTGCAAGTATTTCTGTTGGCTACCACTAAACATTTGGCTATTTTTCCAACAATTGTATGCAGAGTGCCATCAATGAAGCAACCATAGATTGGGGCCTGAAGTGTATCATCTGATGTGTCCCTGGTCAGTGCTTACATTCATTGGTTACATATTTGAACGAGTTGAAGACTGCTACTGCAGAAAGTGTTGTGGACATGCTTGTTCAAAGAATATTTGTGAACAATGCTTCCGAGACCGTTTCCTTAGATGAAGCGCACAGACCTGCTCCTGTGTGGCTGAGTACATCGGTCATTGTCTGCACTGTAGTTCTTACTGAAGTACTGTATAATCTTCTTTTGAATGTACTAAGTGTGCTGGGAGCCAGAACAACCATCAGTCCTTTGGCAACCCTTGACGGCAAAGTTTGCTAGATCAAACATTGCATCCAATTGTCTGATCTGTAGAACAAATCTTAGTGTTCTATTTGTTTCTTATCCAACCTTTAAATGAAGATATTCGATAACCTAAGATTTTTTATCTGGTTAGCCAATATATTTCTGTAGATATAACCGCCAAACAACATAAATTATGATCGACAAGCTAGCCCAAATTATTGATATCAGATGTTACCTCATCTTTGGAGTTCTTTCAACTAGGATTCTCTTGCCTGCGTTGAGTTCTACTAAGTTTTGATGTTTTCAAATGGTTTTGGCCCTATAGTGTTTGATATTTCTGTGCAGAACACAATGTTGTGTGTACTCTATTTATGTATTAGTTATGACTGCATGTTAAGCCACCGCCCGTCACCCGTCGCAACCGCACCAACGTCGTTCCACGCCTGCCACCGATGGAGAACACTGGTAAGATCTCCACCCCCGCTTGTCACCTCTACGTGTCGTGCACTTTTTATGCGCCCTGTCTCTGCGGAGGCTTCCTCGCCTCTCAATTTTATTCAATGTAAACAACAATTATTTTAGTCTGCCCATTTTTTGGATGCAAATTGTTTGTGGAACCAATCTAATCAGTCATGAGACTCTTTGATGCATTTGTTATGTAAATAGAGATATGTTTCTTTACATGTGGAACCTATATTGTGGGAATCATTGTTCTTGCAATAACTGGGCTCTGATTGTCTGATAATTGAACATATGGGTTTCTTTGTGAGTCAATCTCTTAACTGCTGATAAGAGGACGAGTGTCGTACACCTCTCCAATTTCCCCCTTCAATGTGGTCAGTGTTGAATCATCTACGTCATACAGTGAACAAGGGCATACTGATGAGGTTAGCCTCATTATCTGAGCTTTTTTCCTCAGCTATCTACGTGAGCATGCAGTGAGAATTACAATAAACTAAATGTTTGGTTACTCGTCATTCCTCTGAACTTTATCCTGTTACCCTTGTTCATTTTACCAGAGAAGGGATGACATGTATTTTTCTCATTCGAGCATCAGGTTTTGTGCGCTGATTATGGTGTGGTCGTTGGTGAGACTGCGACGTCCTCTGTAATCATCTCTCTGACAAGTTAGATTATGTGCTGAAATTTCTGTTATCTTTGTTGGATTGTATTGTTGTGAAAGGGGGCATAGTACGATGAATTGGGGACTGAAAGAGCATAGCAGAGCAGAGGGCCTATGTAATATAATTTTTTTATGTATAAATTATGCAAAAACAAATTACCTCTTTTGGGTTTCAATCATTTGACAACCCTTGGACCCTGACATTATATTAGTTTACTTACCTTGACCTTGTGATGAGTTTTGGAATATTTGGAGGAGGTTCACATGGACCTAACAGCCTGTTTAGTAGCTTTGCTTCAGCAAAGTAAACTATATTTAGAACATTTGGATGGTAAACTATTTCAACCGTTGTTGTTACACATATAAAGGATTTCATTTGAAATTATCATTTATATTTAGTGGTGCCACAATCATATTTCCACTAGCGTTTGGCAATAATGTTGCGAGTTAGCAGTAAAAAACCAGAGTTGCAAATTGTTGTTTGCTGTCTTCTTAGCAGTAGCAGGCTGTAGTGCTAATTTAAATGTTTGTAGTTGTATGCTTTCATCTAGATGCATGCTTTCATCTCCTCTCGTGCATGGTGGTTGTGTATAAGTGCTGATTATATGTTTTGGCTCTACCTGCAGCCTATTTCAGTTGTTTTCCAAGTAATTGCAAATGGTGTTGGCCTGCTAGATCCTGGTGCTGAAAGTAACTGTGTAAGTGTCTGCCCGTGAATTTGGTGTGCTTATGCTGCCCAATGCCCATCTGTTGTGTAAGTGTCCGCCTGTCAATCATCTGTCATCCAAGCTTTTTGGTTTCTTTTGTTGGGGTAAATATGTTTTTGTCACTGTAATTTTTCTAGATCCGCTCACCAATGTTTTGCCGCTAGATGATTCTGGTAGGGAGTCCTTGTCCTTCGAGCCCCCCCTTGAAAAGTACGGCCTTGACGAAGAGAAGGCGTGCAGGTTGCAACGGAACCTTTTTTATGGTTATTTGGGAAGGTGAGACTGTTGCAGAGGTAATGGAGCGCATCCAGAGAAAACATAGAGTTCATGATGATGAGTTCTCCAAGGCAATATATTATATTATTACTGTTTATTATAGAATGAATTTACCCAGAGCTCCCTTCCCCCTCCCTTAAATATGAATATAGCATGGATTGAATCTAATCTGTTTATTGCTCCAACTTAATATGGTGTTATTTTATCTTGGCTGTCAAGGTTGATTTGCTATCCAACCATTTTGCATTATTTCTGGCTACCTATTGGTCTTGCTGCCACACCAGAGTTGCCATCTTAGCAATGGAGGACGACACATTTCTTTTTTGTTCTTTGCACTAGCTAGCAGACTGTCATCAATGCTCTGAAATGCAGAGGTTAGTTGGACAATCGTTTTGGGAGGATGAGAAAGGAATATCATATGAATCAAATGGTCTACAATGTTCTAACTGATGGCCTAGCAACGATTCTAATGCTTAGCTTCTGTTTCCATATCAAGTTTATGTCATAATTACTTTTTTAAACTGTTGGATTTATTTTGGAAATTAGGGTGTGTTCATTTCTGTGTCGCATTCATGGTTCCAAATTGATTTGGGTTTGGTGTTCATTTATCTTTGCATGTGTTGCAGTGAAGGAGGAATGGGTGGAGGAACGAGCAAGATGGCAACGTTCTATTGAAACAATCTGCCTCGATTATTAGGCTATCACTACTGAAACAAACTACCTCTATCGTCAACCTACTAACTTCCATATTCTTCACATTCAGTTTGCAAAATTTACTTGGCTGGATTTTTTTAGCTTAACATATAACTCAGAGAGACATGCGATTTTGGGACGATCAAACTATTGGTAAGTAAATACTTGTTTGCCTGTTGCTCTTCTTTTAGCTATAGCTGACCATAATTTTTCTTGGTTGAGGAAACTGTAGTTAGTGTTAGCTCAGTATTCTGTGTGTAGAAACCTGTATAAAGTATTGGACATGTATTTCATAGTTTTTATAACTTATAAGGCTATGTAAGTCACAGATTAACTCTTCAAAGAATTATACAACAAAGAAATCAGCTCAGAAATGGGATCTTTGCATTTTTAGTCTTGCTCATTAAGACAATAGTGTTAATAAGGTGTTAACTTAGGATTGCTCATTTTTGAGTATTCCTGTATGACTCATGGTTTTCTAGAGAAAAATATTGGACCGTTACAATAATGCTAATATGGTGTTAATCTAGGATTGCTCATTTTGAGTATTCTTGTACGACTCATGGTTTTATAGAGAAAAAATCTTGGACTGTTGCACTACCTCCACTTGTAAGATCTGGACTTCTGTAGTTATCTGCCATAGCTATTGGAAGAGAAGCTTGCCTCTGTCCAGGAGACCAGACATGCCTTTGGGAGGACAGCGCTGCTCTTGAGTGGGGGTGCTTCACTGGGTCTTTCCATGTAGGTGTAGTGAAAACATTGGTCGAGCATAAGCTTCTGCCTCGGATTATAGCAGGATTAAATGTTGGTTCTATTATATGTTCGATTGTTGCTACTCAAACATGGCCTGAGATTGAGAACTTCTTCACAGACTCATTACAGAATGTTTGACTTACTCGGCTCCTCAGCTCCTCGCAGACGAAGGAAGAAGATGTCGCTCCTCAGCTCCTCGCTGACCCTCTGCTCTTCGGTAAATTTTTTTATGTACAACATGTTTGACTTACTTGGCCCATAATTTGTTGCGGGTGCGACCTCTGTTCTTCGGTAAAAATTTTCTGTACATCATGTTTGACTTACTCAAGCCCATAATTTGTCTGATAGAGTGACGCAATTGCAACCGTGCTCCGAAGTTCTCATCTTCTTGGCGCTTGAATTTGAAGGTACTACTGCTATATTGTTTTTATAATATTATTGAATTTAAAGTTGATACTACAAAAGTATCTACTTGAGACTGGATTTCATTGGGAGTTAGGTGATGATGGTTGTTCTTGGTCTATCCGGTGGCCATTTTAGATGCCACATTTGTTGTTTGGATATTTATTTCTCTAGCTAAGACCATTGGTAAACTTCAGGTGAGCAAAACCTCTTATTTGTATCCTTTATTAGTTCCCATACAAGATCAGTATTGCTACACTCTATACTTTGTGATTGCATCATTCTTTTCCCATGCACTGACTTATGTGATATAAATGCCAACGTTTCCTAATCATGCCTGGATTATTCCTGCCTTATGGCATGTCTTTTCTTTCTTACTTCTTTGTGTTATTTGCAATCTATGGGCTCAGGGTTAAATTCTCTTCCTGTTTGTACTCCCTATCTCATCAATCTCTTGTTGACCATTACTCTCAGTTCCAGCCTCAGGAAATTGCTAACCAGGCCTATGTCATGGGGAAGGAGCTGGCGACGAGGCTGCTCAGGGCACTATGGTGGCGCAGCTGAGCCGTGGGCTGCTGTTTGGTACCAGTACCATCCTAGCTGGTTAACAGAAGAGAGAGCACATTCAATATCCATTGGGGCTCCGTTCGGGTTGCAAATGGAGACGACCACAAAAGTTTTAATGTCTGGATGAATGAAAAAACACTTAAGGCAGAAAGAATGATAGGTACGTTCAACAATAATCAAAATCCATATTTATCTGGTATAGTAGATATCGTATATGCTACCGCAACAGTTGTACACCTTAGCTATTTGTTTCAGAACAATCAATCCGGACACTGATTATATGACTTGTGAGATAGAGTGCTGTGTGAAATTCAGTTAATTTTGCATGGTTTCATGGTAAATAGAAGTAGCATTACCAGGATAAAAAAATCATGCAGAGGATATCATCAATAACGAAATCAATGATATGATCATATCATTTATATAATAACAAGAGTCTGGATTGGTGCCTCTCGGGGCTTTGCCTATATGTGTAGCATTAGGAGCCACATGTTTTAGACAAGAGTAGCAAAAAAAATCAATCAGTCAGTTAAGTTGTTTCTGTAATCTAGAACTGAATCATGTTGTCTAGAAGGACGGCACTAATTAGCAACTTACTGATTTCCCTAGGATTTGTGTCAAGTCCTCATTCAGGATTCTCGAGAACATCGAGAAAGGGCAAATGTATTATTGATATCGTCGACCATTCGTGCTTTGTTATGTGATGATGGATTGCATGTTCTTTTGCTCATATGGCATTGGATTTAATCGAACTCACTTGGGTTTGTTACCGTATTTTGAGCAGCCTGCAGCAACCTAGGGAAGAGATACCAAGATTGAGGACCTGAACTGAAGATGATATGCGCCTGTTTAGTTTGGGTCTATTGCATATCTATCGATATATTTGTCTATTATTCGAAATTCTATATTGATTTTTAGAAATAATTTATACGATATTATAATGTTTGTTTCACATCAGTTCATTCCATTTAAGTCGTCGTATCTATAATAATATTACATATTTGTACCGTCAATATAATATTAAAGTTACGATGATATTTGGTCATACCGATTTTACATATTATAGTGATGTTTATCGTTCCGTATCTATGTTTTATATTAATTTTTAACTCTCGTGGCAACACATGTTGTTTGTCGTTCCGTATCAATGTTTCATATAATTTTTTTACTTCTGTCGCAACACATGGACACATACATATAACAATATAACACACATATGTACATAAGTTATCGTGTTATTATACGGTTCCGTTGCAACGCACGGGCACTCAACTAGTATAGTTATATAATTATTTACTATTGAGAGCACCTAGAGGGGGATGAATAGGTGATCCTGTAAAAATAAACACTAAATAGCAACAAACTTGATTATCAAGGTGTTAGTGAAATCAAGCGGCTAAGGAACGCGCTCGTGCGAACAAAGAAATCACAATAAGCAACACACGAGACACACGATTTTTATCCCATGGTTTGGCCAAGTGACACTTGCCTACTTCCACGTTGCGGCGTCCCAATGGACGAGGGTTGCACTCAACCCCTTTCAAGCGATCCAAAGATCAACTTGAATACCACAGTCTTTTCTTTTAGTATCTTTTCCCGTTTGCGAGGAATCTCCACAATTTGGAGTCTCTCGCCCTTACAACTGAGATCACAAAGAAAGCACAGAGTAAGGTTGGGGAGAGCAACACACACAAGACTCAAAATCACAGCACAACCACGCACACAAGTGAGAAGGTGAGCACACAAACACAGCGCGAGGAGTTTACAACTCAAATAGTGCTCAAATCTCAAGAACGATGATCCGATTGCGTGAAAGCAAAGTCTAGAAGTCTTAGGATGCTTAGAGTTTGCTTGATGATCTCTTCCATGCACCTAGGGGTCCCTTTTATAGCCCCAAGGCAGCTAGGAGCCGTTGAAGACCAACTTGGAAGGCCAATCTTGCCTTCTATCGAGTGGCGCACTGGACAGTCCGGTGCGCCACCGGACAACTACTGTAGCCTATCCGGTGCTTGATTTCCTTCCAAATCGGGCATAGTCGACCGTTGCAGCTCCGGGCTTGTTGGCGCACCGGACACTGTCCGGTGCACACCGAACAGTCCAGTGCCCCCTTCTGACCGTTGGAGCTGCCACGAGTTGCCCGCAGATTTCACGGCCGACCATTGGCGCTGGCGACCATTTACTCACCGGACAGTCCGGTGTACCACCGGACAGTCTAGTGAATTATAGCCACGTCGACTTTTTCGTTTCCCGAGAGCAACAAGTTCGCCGCGGATGACTCACCGGACAGTCTGGTACACCACCGGACGGTCCTGTGATTTTTAGCCGTACGCCGCCGTCGAATCCCGAGAGCGGCAAGTTCACCGGGAACCAGCCTGGCGCACCGGACACTGTCCGGTGCACCACCAGACACTGTCCGGTGCACCACCGGACAGTCCGGTGTGCCAGGCCGAGCTGCAGTTGGTTGTACACGGCCAAGTCTTTTGTAATTCTTTTCTCACTGTTTTTAGCACTTAGACAAAACACATTAGTACTCAAAAAGCAATGTACTAAGTCTAGAAACGTACTGTTGGGGACTTGTTCTCAAATGCTAAGAGTTAAGAACAAGGCAACATAAAAAGTGTTAAATATTAAAGTCCTTCGTCCTTCAAGACATCATATCCCTTCGGACATTGTTAAATCATGTTTTTGAGGACCTTCGGAAGCCGAAGGCCCCCAACAATAGCCCCTCGCAATATTAATTTGCTAGAATGATAAATTCATATTGCAACATGGACGAAGGCCTTAAGCCGAAGGTCCGAAAAAACATCTTCCCTTTGCTAGAATAGCAACAGTCATTAACAAGCGGGACCCTCCAGTTTTTATCGCACTAGGTGTATAAATAAGAGCTTGCCACCAGTTTATTTGGTACGCTTTCTTGCCATCTGCTCTTGCTCACTCGACTTTTTGTCTGTGCGCAACAACGCTTGCTTGGCTTTTTAAATTTTTAAGCTTCGGATTTGAGAGCACTTTCTCAGCGTTTACGAAGATGTCTGAAGATAAGAAAGTTGTTGCTGAATCGAAGCTGAGCCTTTCCGAGGAGATGCATCTTGGGTTTCTTCAATCAATAGCAAAGACCAATACAGAGAAGATCACTAGGGAGATTTTGGAGGGTTTATCTGAAAACACTGGTGACAGTGACAGCTATGATGTAGAAAGTGGGGGTGAAGACTCCGAAGATCGGCCATGGCGACCAAGTCACACAGTCTTCAGAAAATCGAGCATTAAACAGAGTCATCTTGATAACATGAGGGGAGGTACTTTCGAGACATGTCTACTGTGAGGGCAGATGACGGGGAGAAGATTGTGCCTACTCCCGAAGAGAATGAAGTTGTAATCTTCCGAAGCTTCTTAAAGGCTGGACTGCGGTTTCCCTTGAGCAGTTTTGTCGTAGAAGTACTGAAGATATTTGAAATCTACCTTCATCAACTTACTCCCGAAGCAATCATAAGAATGGGCATCTTCGTCTAGGCCGTGAGGAGCCAAGGTTTAGAACCAAATGCAAAAAGTTTCTGCAACATACATGAGCTATTGTATGAGACAAAACCCTGGGGTAAAGAGCAGTATCACAACAATTTTGGCTGCTACAGCTTCAGCGTCCGGTCTGGGTCAAGCTGTCCTGTGCCAACCTTTCGAAAGAGGTGGCCCGGCGACTGGATTACGGAATGGTTTTATGTGAAGAATGACTTGAAAGCACGAGAAGATATTAAAGGTATCATTATGCGCCCTGTCTGGCAACGCTTCGGCCTTCGAAGGCCGAAGGTGGAAATGAATGAAGCAGCCGAAGAGTGCCAGAGAGCCTTCGGCGTGGTTTGCTCTTTTATTGGGACAAGGGATTTGGTCCAAGAACACATTGCCTTCAGAATATGGCCACTTGTAGAAAAGTGGGAAATGCCGAAGGAGACCGTTAGAGAAACTGACGAAGGTGGATTAGTTAGGCTAAAATACACATTCCAATATGGAGATAAATTCGTCGAGCCAGATGACGACTGGCTAAAAAGTATTGAGACCGTAAGCGATGAATTGCTTGGATTATACTCGAAGGCCGAAGATACTGCACTATCAGCGGCCTTCGGAGGCCGAAAGAAAAAGAGACTCAACCGAGTATTTGATGCAATTGGGTTTGTCTACCCCGACTACCGTTATCCAACGCGGGGTCAAAAAAGAAAGAATACATCTTCTGCGAAGGAAGCTGCTTCAGCCGCTCCTAGCGAGCCGGCGCTGAAGAGAAAAAGGGTAAAGGTTCTCACACACCGGCCACGTTATATTGAACCGGCCATAGTGCCTGAGTTTGCCGGTGAGACCTCTTCGGCCACCGAAGCTAAAGAACTAACTCCTCTGCCAAATATTGAAGGGCCGGCCGAAGTGCCGGCGATGGAAAAAATAGAGGAACCGAGGACTGAAGAAACAAAGACGTCAGAGGTTCTAAGTCCTTCAGCAAAAATTGAGGCAGCAAAAAGCCAAAAGGGTCCAACAGTGACCCCCAAAAGAAAAAGGATGGTTAATGTGCTGGATGTTTTGGAGACAATTAAGTCTTCAAGCACAACTCCGAAGAAAACTGTTGAATCTTCCAAAGTACATATTGAAGCATTTGATGCCGAAACTTCAAAACATCAGTCTGAAACTGAAGCTGGGCCTTCGGAGCCCACCAAGGTGAAATCCTTGGAAGTCGAAAAAACAGAAACAACAGAACAAATTTCAGCTGAAGAAACTGGTACTGTCGCCCCTGAAGCATCTTCCGAAACCTTCGATTATATTCTTCGTCATGCTTCGGGGAAAAAACTGACAGAAAAAGAACAGCAAGAGGCCCAGATTTACGCCCAAAAATTGAAATATCCAAAGGGGGCATTGATATTCAACGGTAGTGGAGAAGAAGACTTTTTGTATTGTCTCCCTGACAGCAAGGAGATTTCTGTCTGTTGGGAGATGAGCAAGAGCTTCGGATTCCCAACACTGGAAGACGGGCTCTCGGTGCTGTCGAAAAACGAGCTAGCCGACAGCCTGGCATATAATAGCTTAAAAGTACAGAGAATGAGGTTTTCTTATTTTTTCTTGAAACAAAAATTTTTCGTTTGCTTAAATTTATTGACGGACACACACATTTTTTTGCAGGGCCTTATACTTAGCAATGCCCTCAGGGCCCAAAAAGATGTCGAAGACGAAGGGTGTGTTATGGCCCTGAGCAACCTTCGTTCCGAAGTAATCGAATTGAGGAACGAAGGTCTCGAAAAAGATAAAATATTGCATTCATTGATAGATAGAATAAAAGAAGACGAAGCTACTTTTAAAGTTCAAGCTGAGGCTCAGAGGCGTGAAATTGAAGATCTCCGAAAACAACTGGCCAGAGCTAAAGAGGAACGCACACTTGAAGAAACGAAACGAGAACTCAGTGAACAATGGGCAAACCATTTGGAAAAAAGCGTTGAAGAGCTTCGTGCATCTAAGAAAAGATGCTATGAGAAATCTATAGAATGTGTTAAAAAAGTAAAGAACAGCTTCGCCAACGTTGGCTCTTTTTCAAGTGAAGAAAACTTCATAAAGGGTGATCCCGAGGGCCCAATCGAATGGATCAGTCACGAAGCTGAGGCCTTTGAAGAAATTTTGAATAGCCGCGGAGACATATGTGCCTTTTCGGGTGCCAGGGAGATTGCTACCATTTTGGAGAGGAAAGGCTGTGAGCATGTAAAGTTTTTGGCACAATCCGAAGTCGCTTTATCCTCCGAAGATATAAAAGACCCCTCGGCCGAAGCAAGCCTAGTCGGTGGAAAATTTTTCACCGACATCTGGGACAATGGTGGCCGGGAGATGGCCCAAGAAATTATACGAAGAAGTGAAAAAGGCATCCATGACGCTAGAAAAGTAGCAGAGGCCGCTGAGAAAAGTGCGGAGCTCGAAGGGCAAATAGGTACTAACTAGTGGTTTTTGGCTCTGTTGTAATTTTTTGAGTTCGAACCTGTTTACGGTCTGTAATAGTAATATAGCCGTATCTTTTCCTCCCTCAGAACCTGCTGAACCATCTGCGATCCCCCACGCAAAATGGGATGACAAAATTAGGAAAATGGCTGAAGCCATCATGGATAAAGTCATTGATCAGCTACTAAACGAAGTTGCAGAAGTAGTTCTAAGGGAAGATTAGATGCTGCTGTAAAAACATTTAGAATATAATGTTTGTTGAGAAACATGTGTAATATTTTGTAACTTTGAATGTAATATATTAACTATTTATGGTTCTATTCTTTACAATGCATGAAACTTCATATACATACCGTTTTTGAGCCTTCGACGAAAAAACACCTTCCCTTCTTTTTATGCTTCGTAAATAATATCCGTGTTCTCATATGATCAGTAACCAATCCTCGTAAAATTAACAACCAATAGATGTTTCCATTTGACGAAAGTATAACTCTTCAATAGCTATTTTTTGTGCCTTGCCACTTTTTCTTCGAAACAATTTTCGAATGTCGATACTGGGATCCCCTTCTTTGCATTGTTGATGCAATATGATGTATGATGTTATGCTATGCGAATGATGTAATGATGTGATGTTATGCAAAGTGATATTTGCCGAAGGTCGACGTTTTACTTTCAGCGGAGTCAGCGTTTATTTTTCGCTGTAAGCCTCCCTTAGGAGCTTCTTCGCCTTTTACTTTCAGCGGAATCAGCGTTTATTTTTCGCTGTAAGCCTCCCTTAGGAGCTTCTTCGCCTTTTACTTTCAGCGGAATCAGCGTTTATTTTTCGCTGTAAGCCTCCCTTAGGAGCTTCTTCGCCTTTTACTTTCAGCGGAATCAGCGTTTATTTTTCGCTGTAAGCTCTGCATTCCCTTCGGAACGACTTTTGAGCAAAAAACTTACTCTGCGTTCCCTTAGGAACGACTTTTTGCTGCTTCGACTAAATTACGATGTGTTCCTTAGAACAAAATTTTTGACAATTCGAAGGTCCTCCTTGTCACCATAAATTCTTATGCTTCGGCAACTTAAGCCTGTAGAGAAGATATATTTTCATTATGGTAAAAAGCGAAACTGTTACAAGAAATTAAAAACGACAAAAAAAACACTTAAACCTCCCATAAGTGTTTCTTAAAAAATAAAATAATACTGAATGCGAAAAACTGTTGTCGGGGTAGGATATTTGTCAGTAAATATGCTTCGACTCTGGCACAGTGTTATTGACTGTGTGAGCTTCGGACTCTTCTCTGAAGTCCCGTTGAAGGTGAGCGTGCTGGCTCCCTTCTGGCTGCTAGCCACGTTGCGTTGGTGGTGGAGGTGGAGGCTGTTGCCAAGATGCTTGGGGCTGGCTTGCCGAAGCAACAGAAGCTGCAGGGTGGTTGCCTACATATTCTGGAATGTAAGGCGAATGGTACGAAGCAGTATGCATGACTTGCTTCGGCTGACTCTGTTGTGCTGCAGCTTCTGCTATCTCTTTTTGCTTCGGGATGGTAACATGGCACATCCTGGTGGTATGGCCCTTGTCCTCACCACAGAATAGACAATAAATTTTCCTTGGCTGATCCCCAAATCTTCCTCCGAAGCCCCTGGCGCCTCTTCCCCTTGGAGCTGGTGGCCGGAAAGAGTTTTGCTGCTGCCCTGAAGCTTGCGAGGAGTGCTACGATCTTTGCTGTTGACTCCCTCTATCATCACTCTGAGCAGAGTTGTGAATTGACCTGACGTGCCTTGGATTGAATCTTCCTCCGAAGCCCCTGGTCATTTCGGAGAACCTGTATGCTTCCTCCCTTCTTTGGCGGAAGTCATTGTCGGCTCGAATATACTCGTCCATCTTCTGGAGCAGCTTCTCCAAAGTTTGAGGAGGCTTCCTGGCAAAGTATTGAGTGGAAGGTCCTGGCCGAAGCCCTTTAATCATGGCCTCAATGACAATTTCATTGGGCACTGTTGGTGCTTGTGCCCTTAGACGCAGGAACCTTCGGACATACGCCTGAAGGTATTCTTCGTGGTCCTGGGTGCACTGGAATAAAGCTTGAGCAGTGACCGGCTTCGTTTGAAACCCTTGGAAGCTGGTTATCAACATATCCTTCAGCTTTTGCCATGAGGTGATTGTTCCTGGCCGAAGAGAGGAGTACCAGGTTTGTGCAACACTGTTGACAGCCATGACGAAAGACTTTGCCATGACAGCGGTATTGCCACCATACGAAGATATGGTTGCTTCATAACTCATCAAGAATTGCTTCGGGTCTGAATGACTGTCGTACATGGGGAGTTGGGGTGGCTTGTAAGACTGTGGCCAAGGTGTAGCCTACAGTTCTGTTGATAGAGGAGAAGTCTCATCAAAAGCAAAATTTCCATGATGGAAATCCTCATACCAATCGTCCTTGTTGTAGAAGCCCTCCTGATGAAGCTCTGTGCACGGAGGCCTTCGGTTCTGGTCATCTTGAGCAAGATGACGAACTTCTTCAGAGGCTTCGTCTATCTGCCTTTGTAGGTCAGCTAGACGAGCCATCTTTTCCTTCTTCCGTTGGACCTGTTGATGGAGCATCTCCAAGTTTTGGATTTCTTGATCCAAGTCGTCCTCCGGAGGCGTCGGACTGGTGGCCTTCCTCTTCTGGCTTCGGGCCTCCCTAAGAGAAAGGACATCCTGATTGGGATCCAGCGGCTGCAGAGCGGCAGCCCCTGTTGCTGAAGCTTTCTTTGGCGGCATGACGAAGATGATGCTTGTCGAAGGTGTTCAAAACTCAAAAAATGGAAGTGAGTTCACCGGAGGTGGGCGCCAATGTTGGGGACTTGTTCTCAAATGCTAAGAGTTAAGAACAAGGCAACATAAAAGTGTTAAATATTAAAGTCCTTCGTCCTTCAAGACATCATATCCCTTCGGACATAATGAATTTCGGACGAAGGTTATGAGGAAAAAAAACCTTCGTAAGCTCGATAGACAATAAAGAAGAAATCATGTATCAAATATGAAGAATAATTTAGATATTATTATCAACTTATATTTATTTGCATCATCATATTCAAAATAACAAATTATAAATGTACCTTCGGATTGACGGAAAATAAAGGTACAAGCGTGATGCGAAAGGCGAATGCTGAGTCAGCGTGAACAGTACGGGAGTACTGTTCATCTATTTATAGGCAAGGGACGCAGCCCGTGCAGAATTACATTTGTGCCCTTTACATTTATCAATAACTCTATAGTAATTCTTCGGGGTCTAATTTGCCTTTTCATCTTTAGGTCGGTTCCCCTTCTCTGCTATCATGCCGAAGCTTTTCTGCGCACAGCTTCGTGGTCATCTTTATCCTTCGTCATAATCGCTTTCCGTCTCGCTCAGGCTTCGTACTGACCATACTCTTGTATACTCATGACCCGATTCCGAAGATACCTGTTCACATATTCCACTTGGAAAACATTGTTAAATCATGTTTTTGAGGACCTTCGGAAGCCGAAGGCCCCCAACACGTACCTTTTTCTTTGATTTGCATTTCCCTCTTCATTTAGCACATATGTACTTAGTCAATCGTGTTGGGCACTTAATCACCAAAACATTATGGAAATGGCCCAAGGGCACATTTCCCTTTCAATCTCCCCCTTTTTGGTGATTTATGCCAACACATCAAAAAGCAACACAAGAAGTGCAATATCAATGCAATTGAAGACCAAATTGTTTTGCTAATGATTTGGCATATTTGGATCACTCTTTGCCACCACTTGGTTTGTTTTTGCAAATCAAATTCATTTTCCTATCTCTAAGTCAAACACACTTGTTTGGGCACATAGAGAGTTATTCCAAGAGAAAAATTGATCAAGTGCCAAAAACTCCCCCTTTTTCCCATAAACAAAATTCTCCCCCACAAGAGACCAAATTTTGCAATAAGAGTATTTTGGACAAATCAAGAGTTCTAACTCTATTGTTTTCAAAATTCACAAGTGGTTGGCTGATCCATTTGCTTTGGCCTTAATTTCTCCCCCTTTGGCATTAAGCACCAAAACGGGATCATTTTTGGCCTATGAACCCCATTGCCTCACCAAAAATATCAAATAAGAGTGAACAAGGCAATAGGAGCATGAGAATGAACATGGAATTAAATACACTAATACCGGAGTGCAGTGGAAGTCTTTGCGGCGTCCAAGTTCACCTTTCCCTTTCAATGCACCTTTGAGACTACATCAAGTGTACTCAAGCAAATAGGTTAGTCTCAAAGGGTCAAGTTGTAGCACATTTCCCCCTTAATATGTGCATCGATTGCATATGGACTTATGAGGTCCGGGGGTCACTTGTACAACTTGAGCACCATAAATAGCAATGAATAATGTAAATACTCAAAGTAACATGATCAAAAGCATAGAACACATGTATGTTGTGGATCAATCCAAGTTACGCGAATCTAAGACATTTAGCTCACTACGCAACCTGCAAAAAGTTTTCTCATCCAACGGCTTGGTGAAGATATCGGCTAGCTGGTTCTCGGTGCTAATATGATAAACCTCGATATCTCCCTTTTGCTGGTGGTCTCTCAGGAAGTGATGCCGGATGTCTATGTGCTTAGTGCGGCTGTGTTCAATAGGATTATTCGCCATACGGACTGCACTCTCATTGTCACATAGGAGTGGGACTTTGCTCAGATTGTAGCCAAAGTACTGGAGGGTTTGCCTCATCCAAAGTAGTTGCGGGCAACACTGTCCTACGGCAATGTACTCAGCCTCAGCGGTGGATAGGGCAACAGATGTCTATTTCTTAGAACTCCAGGACACCAGGGACCTTCCTAGAAATTGGCACGTCCCTGATGTACTCTTCCTATCAACCTTGCACCTGGCATAATCGGAGTCTGAATATCCAATCAAGTCAAAGGTAGACCCCTTTGGATACTAGATCCCGAAGCAAGGCGTAGCAACTAAATATCTAAGAATTCGCTTAACGGCCACAAGGTGACATTCCTTAGGGTTGGATTGATATCTAGCACACATGCACACACTAAGCATAATGTCCGGTCTACTAGCACATAAATAAAGCAATGAACCTATCATAGACCGGTATGCCTTTTGATCAATGGACTTACCTCCTTTGTTGAGGTCAACATGCCTGTCGGTTCCCATCGGTGTCTTCACGGGCTTGGCGTCCTTCATCCCAAACCGCTCGAGAAGATCTTGTGTGTACTTCGCCTGAGAGATGAAGGTGCCGTCCTTGAGTTGCTTTACTTGGAAGCCAAGAAAGTAGGTCAACTCGCCCATCATCGACATCTCGAACTTTTGTGTCATCACCCTGCTAAACTCCTCATAAGACTTTTGATTAGTAGAACCAAAAATTATGTCGTTGACATAAATTTGGCACACGAAGAGATCACCATTGCATGTCTTTGTGAAAAGAGTGGGATCGGCTTTCCCAACCTTGAAAGCATTAGAAATTAAGAAATCTCTAAGGCATTCATACCATGCTCTTGGGGCTTGCTTAAGTCCATAAAGCGCTTTAGAGAGCTTATACACGTGGTCGGGATACTTGTCATCCTCAAAGCCAGGGGGTTGTTCCACGTATACCTCCTCCTTGATTGGCCTATTAAGGAAAGTGCTCTTTACGTCCATTTGAAACAACCTGAAAGAGTGGTGAGCGGCATAGGCTAATAAAATTCGGATAGACTCTAGCCTAGCCACAGGAGCAAAAGTCTCCTCGAAATCCAAACCTGTGACTTGGGCATAACCTTTTGCCACAAGTCGAGCCTTGTTTCTTGTTACCACCCCGTGCTCGTCTTGCTTGTTGCGAAACACCCACTTGGTTCCCACAACGTTTTGTTTCGGACGTGGCACCAGGCTCCAAACTTCATTTCTCTTGAAGTTGTTGAGCTCTTCCTGCATGGCCAACACCCAGTCCGGATCCTGCAAGGCCTCTTCTACCCTGAAAGGCTCAATAGAAGAGACAAACGAGTAATGCTCACAAAAATTAGCTAATCTTGAGCGAGTAGTTACTCCCTTGCTTATGTCACCTAGAATCTAGTCGACAGGGTGATGTCGTTGGATTGTTGCTCAGACTTGAGTTGGAGGGACCCGTGGTGCTTCTTCCTCCATCACTTGATCTTCTTGTGCTCCCCTTGATCATGCCCTTCTTCTTGAGGAACCTATTCATCATCTTGAGTTGGGGTTTGCACCATTATCGAGGAAGATGGTTGATCTTGTTCCTGTAATTCCTGTGGTCGCACATCACCTATTGCCATCGTGCGCATTGCGGCCGTCGGAATTTCTTCTTCATCTACATCATCAAGATCAACTTGCTCTCTTGGAGAGCCATTAGTCTCATCAAATACAACGTTGCTAGAGACTTCAACCAATCCCGAAGATTTGTTGAAGACCCTATACGCCTTTGTATTTGAGTCATATCCTAGTAAAAACCCTTCTACTGCCTTGGGAGCAAACTTAGAATGTCTACCTTTCTTCACCAGAATATAGCATTTGCTCTCAAATACTCGAAAGTAAGAAACGTTGGGTTTGTTACCGGTAAGGAGTTCATAGGAGGTCTTCTTGAGAAGGTGATGCAGATAGAGCCGGTTTATGGCGTGGCAAGCTGTGTTCATAGCTTCCGACCAAAACCGCTCGGGCGTCTTGAACTCTCCAAGCATCGTTCTCGCCATGTCGATAAGCATCCTGTTCGTCCTCTCTACCACACCATTTTGCTGTGGTGTGTAGGGAGCGGAGAACTTGTGCTTGATGCCTTCCTCCTCAAGATACTCCTCCACTTGCAGATTCTTGAACTCGGACCCATTGTCGCTTCTTATCTTTTTCACCTTGAGCTCAAATTCATTTTGAGCCCTCCTTAAAAAGCGCTTTAGGGTCCCTTGGGTTTTCTGATTTGTCCTGCAAAAAGAACACCCAAGTGAAGCGGGAAAAATCATCAACAATAACAAGACCATACTTACTTCCCCCGATGCTAAGGTAGGCAACGGGTCCAAAAAGATCCATGTGAAGAAGCTCCAGTGGTCTTGATGTTGTCATCACATTCTTGCTGTGATGAGTGCTTCCCACCTGTTTTCCTGCCTAACTTGTTGCACAAGGTCTGTCTTTCTCAAAACAGACATCAGTTAGTCCTAACACATGATCTCCCTTTAGAAGCTTATGAAGGTTCTTCATCCCAACATGTGCTAGACGGCGATACCACAGCCAGCCCATACTAGTCTTAGCTATTAAGCATGCATCTAGATCGGCCTCCTCTTTCGAAAAGTCAACTAAGTAGAGTTTATCGTCTAATACACACTTAAAAGGTAATGAACCATCACTCCTTCTAAAGATAGATACATCAACGTTTGTAAAAAGACAATTGTAACCCATGTGACACAATTGACTTACAGACAGAAGGTTGTACCCAAGCGACTCTACTAGGAATACATTCGATATGGAGTGCTCGTTAGTGATGGCTATCTTGCCCAAGCCTTTGACCTTGCCTTGGTTCCCATCTCCAAAAATAATCGTATCCTGGGAATCCTTGTTCTTGACGTAGGAGGTGAACATCTTCTTCTCCCCCGTCATGTGGTTTGTGCATCCGCTGTCGATTATCCAGCTAGAGCCCCCGGATGCATAAACCTGCAAGGAATTTAAGCTTGGGTTTTAGGTACCCAACTCTTGTTGGGTCCTACAAGGTTAGTCACAATAGTTTTTGGAACCCATATGCAAGTTTTGTCTCCCTTGCATTTGGATCCCAATTTCCTAGCCACTACTTTTGCATTCTTACATGAAAGAACAAAAGAAGTGTTGCAAGCATGGAAAACAGTAGTAGATTCATTGCACATTTTCCTAGGCACATGATGCACAACATGATTTCTCCTAGGCCTACTTCTATCATGAACAAAAGTGGAACTAGAGGCAAACATAGCATGATCATACCTCCTATTATAATGAGCATTCCTAGAAAATTTTCTATCATAAATGTAGGCATGACATTTTTGGGAACTACTAACCATAGGGGCCTTCCCTTTCTCCTTATTGAGAATGGGAGCCTTTTGGCTTGTTAAGTTCTTGGCTTCTTTTCGAAAACCAAGCCCATCCTTAATTGAGGGGTGTCTACCAACGGTGTAGGCATCCCTAGCAAATTTTAATTTGTCAAAATCAATTTTGCAAGTCTTAAGTTGAGCATTAAGACTTGCCACCTCATTGTTCAATTTAGTAATAGACGCAAGATGTTCATCACAAGCATCAATATCAAAATCCTTGCATCTATTACAAATAACAACATGCTCTACACATGATTTAGTTACATTACTTCCTCTAGTTTAGCATTTAATTCAACATTCAAATTCTTTAGACTAGAGACAGATTCCTGACAGGCAGACAACTCAGAGGATAGCATTTCATTTCTTTTAAGTTCTAAGGCAAGAGATTTTTGAACACTAATAAATTTGTCATGTTCCTCATACAAAATGTCCTCTTGCCTTTCTAGCAATCTATCTTTTTCATTTAGAGCATCAATTATCTCATTTATTTTATCTACTTTAGCTCTATCTAAACCCTTAAATAAATCAGTATAATCTACTTCATCATCAGATGACTCTTCATCACAAGAAGTATACTTGGGAGTGTCCCGAACACGTACCTTTTTCTCCTTGGCCATAAGACATGTATTGCGTTTGTTGGGGAAGAGTGAGGATTTGTTGAAGGCTAAAGCAGCGAGTCCTTCGTCGTCGGAGTCGAAAGAGGAGCAGTCCGAGTCCCATTCCTTTCCAAGGTGCACCTCGCCCTTTCCCTTCCTGTAGTTCTTTTTCTCCTTCTTCCCGTTCTTTTCTAGTTCCTGGTCACTATCATTATCGGGACAATTTGCAATAAAGTGATCAGTCTTACCGCATTTGAAGCAGGAGCGTTTTCCTTTTGTTTTATTCCTGTTGGGGTACTCCTTACGTCCTTTGAGTGCGGTCTTGAAGCGCTTGATGATAAGTGCCATCTCATCTTCATTGAGTCTGGTAGCCTCCACTTGAGCTACCTTGCTTGGTAGCGCCTCCTTGCTGCTCGTTGCTTTGAGAGCAATGGGTTGCAGCTCGTAGATAGGTAGTGGACCGTTCAATGCGTCATCCACGTATCGTGCCTCCTTTACCATCATGTGTCCGCTCACGAATTTTCTGAGTATCTCCTCGGGCGTCATCTTTGTGTACCTGGGGTTTTCACGAATAAGATTCACAAGATGGGGGGTCAATAACTGTAAATGACCTAAGCATGAGTCGGACGACGTCATGGTCTGTCCATCTTGTGCTTCCATAGCTTCTAATCTTGTTGACCAGGGTCTTGAGCCTGTTGTAGGTTTGTGTTGGCTCTTCTCCCCTGATCATGGCGAATCTCCCTAGCTCTCCTTCCACCAGTTCCATTTTGGTGATAATTGTAGCATCATTTCCCTCATGTGAGATCTTGAGAGTGTCCTAGATTTGCTTGGCGTTGTCCAAGCCACTCACTTTATTGTATTCATCCCTGTAGAGCGAAGCTAACAAGACAGTAGTAGCTTGGGCATTCTTATGAATTTGTTCATTAATGAATACAGGGTTATCTGTGCTAGCAAAATGCATCCCATTTTCCACAATCTCCCAAATGCTAGGATGGAGAGAAAATAGATGACTACGCATTTATGACTCCAAAATGAGTAATCCTCTCCATCAAAGTGTGGGGGTTTTCCAAGAGGAATAGAAAGCAAATGGGCATTTGAGTTGTATGGAATACGGGAATAATCAAAGGAATAGTTTTGATTGACTGTCTTTTTCTTTGACGAGGAGTCGTCGTCGTCCCTTGGTGAAGACGAAGATGCATCGCTGTCGTAGTATATGATCTTCTTGATGCGCCTCTTCTTCTTCCCGTCCCTCTTCTTGTGACTTAAGCCTGAGTCGGTGGGCTTGTCGTCCCTTGGCTCGTTGAAGAGGGACTCCTTGTCATTGACCACCATCCCCTTTCCCTTAGGATCCATCTCTTCGGGCGGTTAGTCCCTTGAATGAAGAGTACGGCTCTGATACTAATTGAGAGCACCTAGAGGGGGGTGAATAGGTGATCCTGTAAAAATAAACACTAAATAGCAACAAACTTGATTATCAAGGTGTTAGTGAAATCAAGCGGCTAAGGAACGCGCTCGTGCGAACAAAGCAATCACAATAAGCAATACATGAGACATGCGATTTTTATCCCGTGGTTCGGCCAAGTGACACTTGCCTACTTCCACATTGTGGCGTCCCAATGGACGAGGGTTGCACTCAACCCCTTTCAAGCGATCCAAAGATCAACTTGAATACCACGGTCTTTTCTTTTAGTATCTTTTCCTATTTGCGAGGAATCTCCACAATTTGGAGTCTCTCACCCTTACAACTGAGATCACAAAGAAAGCACAGAGTAAGGTTGGGGAGAGCAACACACACAAGACTCAAAATCACAGCACAACCACGCACACAAGTGAGAAGGTGAGCACACAAACACAGCGCGAGGAGTTTACAACTCAAATAGTGCTCAAATCTCAAGAACGATGATCCGATTACGTGAAAGCGAAGTCTAGAAGTCTTAGGATGCTTAGAGTGTGCTTGATGATCTCCTCCATGCGCCTAGGGGTCCCTTTTATAGCCCTAAGGCAGCTAGGAGCCGTTGAAGACCAACTTGGAAGGCCAATCTTGCCTTCTGTCGAGTGGCACACCGGACAGTCCGGTGCGCCACCGGACAGCTACTGTAGCATGTTCGGTGCTTGATTTCCTTCCAAATCGGGCATAGTCGACCGTTGCAGCTCCGGGCCTGTTGGCGTACCGGACACTGTCCGGTGCACACTGGACAGTCCGGTGCCCCCTTCTGACCGTTGGAGCTGCCACGCGTTGCCTGCAGATTTCGCGGCCGACCGTTGGCGCTGGCGACCGTTGGCTCACCGGACAGTCCGGTGAATTATAACCACGTTGACTTTTCTGTTTCCCGAGAGCAACGAGTTCGCCGCGGATGACTCATCGGACAGTCCGGTGCACCACTGGACGGTCTGGTGATTTTTAGCCATACGCCATCGTCGAATCCTGAGAGAGGCAAGTTCATCGGGGACCAGCCTAGCGCATCGGACACTGTCCGGTGCACCACCGGACAGTCCGGTGTGCCAGGTCGAGCTGTAGTTGGTTGTACACAGCCAAGTCTTTTGCAATTCTTTTCTCACTGTTTTTAGCACTTAGACAAAACACATTAGTACTCAAAAAGCAATGTACTAAGTCTAGAAATGTACATTTTTCTTTGATTTGCATTTCCCTCTTCATTTAGCATATAAGCACTTAGTCAATCGTGTTGGGCACTTAATCACCAAAACATTATGGAAATGGCCCAAGGGCACATTTCCCTTTCAACTATATAGTATAATAGTATATATTATATAGTATATACATAGGTCCTGGTCTCCTAAATGAACAGGATGACCAGTAAACGACCAGGTCGACTAGAGATCGATTAGTCGGACCTAGTCGACGACTAATCGAGATTAATCGCTGGTCGGTCCCCTAGTTCGACTAGCTGGTCGAGCGAACAGAAAACATAGGTCAATAGTAAATGTCAAGGACATGGATGTAATTTCACACAGGCTACGTCTTGTGCCTATAAATAGATGAACAGTAGCACCGTACTGTTCACGTTGACTTGTAATCACTCGCACGTCACTCTTGGATTTTCACCTACTATCAAGATGAAGGTACAAATGTAATTCAATATCATTGATGTCTGTTTATGATTATGAAAATATAAATAAGATTTAACATGATTATTCATGTTCTCTTCCATGTTTCATATGCTTATGATTTCATTATTACATGTTGAGATTATGAAGGTATGTCCTTCATAACCTTCGTCTGAAGATCATTATATCCCAAGGGAGATAATGCTTCTAAGGACGAAGGTCTTTAATTATTAACATTTGCGTTGTCTTGTTCTTAATTCATAGCATTTGACAACAAGTGATCAACACATACTAACTTTCAAAAATCTCTATGGGCATGACAAATAGCTAAAAAGGTTGTGAACATTAGGAAGAAGCTCCAAGGCAAGAAATCCGAAGGTATTTGACTTTTCGCTTTTGTTCAATTTCAGTGTACTCATTCTAGCGATTACTTTACTAACCCTTGCTAAAAAGTCTCCACTTCATAGGTAATAATTGAAGTGAAAAACAAACTAAAGCCAAAGCAAAAGATTCTACTACCAAATCAAAGCAATCACCGCCAGAGCTATGAAAAAAGCTGCAGATGATGTTGTCCTTAAGATTTGCGAGCAAATTTATGATGAAGTAATGCAAGCCAACCTAGGAAATTGATTAGATAATGTGAAAAACAGTGATTGCTTGTTGTAATATTTTTGATGGTACAAAGTGTCTAAACTCTTTCAAAGTTTTTTGAGATGTTCTGTAATATATTCATATCTTTTCGATTTTGCTTCTTTACTTTCTTTTGTGATGTGTGAAATTTCATTCAACATGCGTTTTTGAACCAAAGGCGAAAACCACCTTCCCTTCTTTTCACACATTACTAAGGAAATCAAAGGTCTACATTATCTTAGGATTGTCTTCGGGCTTTTTATGCTTTCACTTGGATGCAATGAATCGCGGTTCTGTATTCCCCTAGGAACGACTTTAGAGCTTTTTCAGCATTATTTAGGTGAAATGAAGCATAGCTCTGCATTCCCTTAGGAACAACTTTGGAGCTTTTTAACCATTACTTAGGTGAGATGAAATATAGCTTTGCATTCCCTTAGGAACGACTTTAGAGCTTTTTCACCATTACTTGGGTGAAATGAAGTATTGCTCTGCATTCCCTTAGGAGCGACTTCGAAGCTTTTTCACCATTACTTAGGTGAGATGAAACATAGCTCTGCATACTTTGGAGCCCTTTCACCATTACTTAGGTGAAATGAAACATAGCTCTGCATTCCCTTACGAACGACTTCAGAGCTTTCTCACAATTACTTACCCAAGGATACAATTGTAACTTTTCCATCATTGCACTCGAAGGTGCCAGATCATTATTATATTAATTTGCATGATATAGGAAAAAGTATGTGAAAGTAAATATAGATGGACAATAATGAGTTCTTGATAACTTCGGGCTCACTTACCTAGCCCCTTTAGGTCTTTAATATATGGGCTTCATCTCTAGGACCATACTGTTGACAGTACGAGTTTTAGATCCTCCCTTCTGTCCCTTTGATGCTGGTATCTCGGTTAGTAGTTGTTATTCATTATGAGACTATATTAATGTGTTATTTGGGCACAATTTTTTTTTGCCATGAGGGATTCATTGTTGGTGATGTTTGGTAATGGTGTCATGATGAATGACTTATGGTGCCGCGATGAATCCAAAGCCTCCTATGGCGGGCGACACATTGTTGTGTTGCTCGGTACGCTGGTATCGAGGTCTCTGGTCATGATCCATTATAAAACTACACTAATATGCTATTTTCCATGGACCTCCCTTGATTTAATCTTTGTATTTTGTTTTAATATATCACAATTCTATATTTTGTCAGAAGATATATGCATCTGACTGAGTATGGTAGGACTCACTTCGGAAGCTTACAAGAAAATAGCCTTTGAAAAGTGAATTCATTATTGATATTCATGATTAACTGATTGCAAGAGATGGTAGACAGGAGACTTTGTGTTGTTTGCTAAAATAATCAAGCAACATCTGCCATCACTATTGAATCAAAAGAACATACCACTCTGATGTGTTCTTTAATGAATTCCCTACTAGTTCAGAAGTCTTCACCGAAAGTTAGAACCTATATGTGTTTAATCGTGTGATAAAAATCAATCCTCTCAAATGTGGTCTCATTTTTCCTAACTTTGATGGAAATTGTGCACATATGAATATACTTTGTAACTGTTGCTGCAATAGGGAAGCATTGAAGCTTTTTAGTGTAGAGACAACCGATTAGTTCTCATAATAGTGATCGACTCCCCTACTGAAATGCAGGAGTTTGTTTATTCGCTCTCTTATTTGATCCATGCATTTCCAACCAAGTTAGTTTGTCTTGTGTGAAAGAAGTGGATGACAACGTGACCGAATGGATCTCTATTCAAATGCATAACCTCTTGCTAATAAATGTGAACTCTCAACCCTTGGATTGTCGATGGGTAATAAAAGGACTTACTCAATGTCCAAAACTAGTTTAACAAGTTGGTTTTACTAACTTGCATTAGCATCATGAACAAAAAGTTGAGTTTGGAGAGCATTCTCTCGAGTTGTCTAAAGTCACTTTAGTTCAACCTATCCTGAAGATTATAAATCAAGTGAAGATTATAAACATATGCATAGATCATGTGCCATATTGGATTGGATTATGAGCATATGTATCTTAACTCAGCATTGTGGTTTGAGGTACTTTGTCATCCTCAGCTGACTAGTAACAACCTGATCATAGCTCTAGTCGTGCCTCGATCGCCTCACATGTGATTTTCCAACATGTGTAGCCAAACAGAGTCATGCTAGTGCTTGATGAAGCTGGTCAGTTGTGAAGTCAACAGTTGTTGATCACCTTCACTGATATATTTCTTGAGTCTCCATTACCTTTCTTGGGCTTGGATCCTTTGGCTAACAATAAGTCGACTCTGTTGTCTGACGTCCACCGATCCATAGTCTGAGCCTCCGTCACAATGATAAATCAAGAATTTAGTGACTAACCGTAGACCGAAGATTAGACCACCCGATTTATCCAAATGCTAAAAGATATGTTGAGAGTTTATGTGTTTTATTCTTGACATTTTTGTTAAGAGTGATCATCACTAACAGAAATTTCTCATAGTCGTAGCTCTTAAGAAGGTTCCAAGGAATTACCGCTTAAAGCTCGTCATGGTCAAAATGCGGAAAACTCTTTTTGGTGTTGTTTCCTCCAACACCAACTCGTATTGCTTCTCTTTCGTGTGTTCTACCCAAGAGGTTGCTTCAAATTTAGTCAGGATAACTGTGACTGCTCGGAGTTGAGGATTCTCTTAATAAATGGTCATCGGTAGTGCGGAATGAATGAAGTCAGTTCCCATATCTACCACCCGCTCCACAGATTCAGATAATACAGTGTTATCTCATAGAGAAAACTGCACACGTGGAACCTTATGTGTTCTTCTGTCAGATATTGTCTTAGTTAGTTGACATCTCTAATTAGCCTAGAGTGATACATGTTATATCCACTACAAAAACAACATGTGATACTCGCCTCCGCTTAGAACTACATTATGCTATCGTTGATATGGACATGAGTTACATGCTTCTCTACTCTTAAAAGTCTTTCGCTCCGAATCTAAGGGACGAGATTCCTTTAGGGGGGGCTATAACACCCTAGGTGTTATTATATGTTCAACAGCAAATACGGATCTAAGCAAGATATGTTGGTGTAGATAATGATCCTTGTGTCGTATTCGCCTCTGTTTATCGAGCCTATTCCGAATATTTCTCGAAGTTAGAATTAATTGACAAAAGAAAATGACAAGTTTTGTGTCGGTTCAAATTATTTGGTTAAGTGAATGCAAGTTGTAAGCCCTCGACTATTATAATCAATACCACGTGTGTTAACTGAGAAATTATGTCCAAGAAAAACCGTGCACAAGATTATTACATAGATTGTTCTCTTGCCAGTTATCCTTAGCAAAGAAGTCGAGTGTGCGTTCTCGGATAACTTTTGTCTGATTTTAATTAAATCAAGTACCGACAAAAATATCGATGCCAATATCATTTTGATTCAGTCTATTCCGACCTATCTCAAACTCTAACCCTAGGACCTAGGAGTTTTGCAATCTCTTTTGTTAAAAGATTGGAGAAGGAAAAATCTAAATTCTCATTATCTCCACCGTCCAACTCTCTCCTTATCCTCGCACCGCCCTCCCTTTGCTTGAAGTTGTCATTTCCCTGCTCCCTTATCTCCCTCCCCCACACGGTGCTTGCCCCTGCTCCCTCCTTCCTAACTGTAAGGCTGCAAGCCTCGATGCCAGCAATTTCTTCGTTGGTCGAGCCCCTCCCTAGCACCATCCTCGTAACGGCGCCCTGGTGGTTGTCCTTGTCAGTCGTCCCTCCCCTGTGTGCTCGACTCGCATGTGCCATGTCTAACTCTCGTCTCCTCTCTAGCCCTGATGTCGTTGCTGGTCCTCCCCACGCCGAAGAAGACCACCACCGGTCCTCATCCATACGCCGAGTTCCCTCCTCTCAGTGCTCGAACTTCGCTTCCCTCCGATTCCCCCCACTCACCCCTTGCGCTCATCGCTGCAGGATCATCGTCGTGGGCTCGGCTTTGCCAAGCCATCATCGCTCACCATCTCGTCGATGCCCTTTCTCCGTCTTCATATTCGTCGGCACCCTAGCCTTCTCTCTCTATGCAGCAAATAGGTTACTGGACTCGCCCTGTTCTCTGGTCGAGTTTGAGCCTCCTTGCTGACAGATTTGTTGTCATTATGTATGTCGTCAGTGAGGTCTATATTTGTGCTCTATTATTTCCTTGTCGTTGGTAGTACCTCATGGTTAATTGTGTGTATGCATGTGTTATTGTGGAGGAGCAACTCCTAGGATGGTTGGGTGGAGAAGAAGAAAAGAAACTCTAGCGCATCGCACACCTGGTGCTCGACGTAATGGTTGAATCGAAATCGTCGTCGTTTCTGCAGTCTGATTTAGTTATGGTGAGCTCCTTTGCTATCCTCGTTAGTTAGCGTGAATGGTTGATTGGATAGATGTTCTACCTATGATGTTTCTTTTATTTGTAGAGCAGGTGTGCTGCGGTATTGATTTCTAGACTCCTTGCTATTGTCTAGATGTTGTTTCATAGCGTCATGCAGGGAACGATCTTTCCTATCATTTCCTTGTTTTTGTGATGATATGTTGAATGTAATGAGTTTGGGTAGACTAATAATTATGGTTGAGAATCTCATTTCTTGCATTGATGTGATCGTGTTAATAAATATGGAGTAGTCGCAACATGTAAAACTTAGGTTTAAAATGACTGTTTTTTGAGGAGTAGTGAATAGATCAGTGAAGCATGAGTGAAAAGACCTTATGTTTGTATAATATAATTCATTAGCAATATAGTTTAAGCTATTTGTATTGTCTTCTTAGCCCGGTTATGTTTAGCATGTAGGCACTTTAGGTCTTTTGCTTCTAAAAGTGTAGTCGGTAGAGTTATGCAATATTTGGTAATATTCTAGTTACTAAATCAAAGAATGTGACATCCCTATCTAGTTAGTACATTGCTAGACTTATAAGAGGTATGGTTCAATTAGTAATACAAAGAATATGTTTAGTACTTCTAGCACTTTGTCGATAAGAACTATTAGTGTTACTTATGTAAATTTCTATTGTATGGTGACATGAATGCTTTGACTTAGAAAATATCATCTTCTATGTTATTCACTTAAGTTAATCATGGACGGTGGATATTTACTTATGATTCATTTGTCTTTTGTCATTTTGACTTTATCATGTCCATGTTATCTACGTGTTATCTTTTTCAAACAGATTGTTAGCAGAAGGTGGCATTGTGGATTTGTGGATCTCTAGGCCTTCTCATACCATTGTTTGGGTTTTTGTTTGGGGAGTGGGTTATTCAAGTAGATGTGATCATGTAGCTCAGCTAATTGGCAATCCATCGATCATGATACTTGTTACATGGAATTAGCTTTACCTATGTTCTTATGCGTATGTAAGTAAACATTTGATGAAATGCCTCGTTGTTTGAGTATGGTGTATTGCTTTATTGATACTTGCTCTAGGTCTTGTTGGATTAAATGGTTAATTGCATTGCTTTCATCCTTATCCTAAATTTTTTATATCCAAAGTTAGTAAGTCAAAATATTATACAAGTTAGCCTACAGAAATAATTTAGAAAGTTAGTAAATGATCTATATCACCATTCTAAGTTTTGAGTGTTCAAAGGTGACAAGTCTAAGTATAGTAACCTATCGATGTTATGCTCTAGCTAATGAAATTATGGAGCACTTCATCTATTACATCTTTTATGCTTTAGATCTTTAGTTGTTGAGAATGTAGTTCCATGGAACTCTATGTTGTGTGATAGTGCTCTACTTGTTTGATTGAACAGAAAGCGATGTTGTGTTAGTTGGTGTCCTATGCAAGTTAATTCGGAAAGTGGTATAGAAAGTTAGATAGAATGTTCCTACCCTTATTCTAAATTTTAGGTGCCTAGGAATAATGACCCTAAGTTCTACTAGTCTATTGGTGTATGTCTAAGCAAGGTAGAGTGCTTATGCATGGTTTACTGATACTTGCTGTTTGAATCGGATCCGGTAAAGTTATAATAACATAGATATTATACTTAGTGTTATGTCGACATCTAGTATTTGTTTATGAGTGTTGTGTTACCTTGTTAGCATATGTTTATTTTTCTACCGTGTAGTCTTGGGGAAATTCGATCATATGTGATGATGTGATGCTTGTTTAGTTGCTATGCTATGCATAATAGTTTAGTGGAGTAATTCTAAAGTTACTTGAAATGCTATTGTTTGTTATTCCAAGTCCTAGGTATCCTAGATTAATGAATATATGTTTTGTTAATGTTCGATGTTATTCTTTAGCTAAGGAGGGCATAGAACGTATGTATGGTTGTTGTTGCTAGATGTTTGAATTAGATCCGAGTACTTGGAAGATCAAGATTGTTGTGTTAGAGAGTTAAAAGTATTTAGTGTTTTCATATTAGAGTTGTGATGCCTTGCTATAAGCGTTTGATATACTTGGGGTAATATTACCTATATTGTGCTATTTATATCTGCATTCATTCATGTGCATCACACATTTCATTAGGTACACTAGTTGATCACGTGATGTGGATGATAAGAACCGAATTGATCTCAAAGTGATGTTGTTGGTGGATGAACCTAAGAATGGATGATCTGATCGAGTGCCAGGACAGAAAATGGTCGTCAAGCGAGTATCATCTAACAACATTAATATAGTGTTTTATCCTAAACAGATCTCGGTGCATTCACCTATTCAATTTCCTTTTTGTTTACAAAATTTTTATCACCTTACGATCGTGCTGAGGGCTAGATGCACAGCGGTGGGCGACTCATCGCGGACTCACTATGACGATCATCATTGACTTGTACATCATACGGATATACTCCATCCGTCCAAGACTGAACTATTCTTTGTGCTGGATGTTAACTCCTTGTTAGATGCATGCACGCATGCTGCATAGGAGCCGTTGGGATGACTCCTCCTTGCATACATACAATTAATGATCCTGTACACAGTAAAACTAGAGTACAACTTTAGTTCTGGTCTCCGGCTCAGCACTTCCCATCCACTAGAAGAGAATGCGAAGAGGCACATATGTGCAGGTGGAAGAGGCGACTTATATATGTACGTTGCGGGCTGAAAATTTTTGAAACGGTTGTTGCGCATGATTTGAGTGGGACATAGGTAGATCATCCTTGGATGCAGCGAGTATATACCTACCCAGAATAAAGGCCATGCTGAATAGAGCAACTATAATAAAGTGAATAGGCGGGCTCTAAGAAATGTTAAAGGCTTCTACTGTTTGGTTTGGCTTTAATCTAAAACGACTTCTACTGTGTTTTATCTTTATGGATTGTAGCTGCAGCAGTCTGAACAACTGATTAAAACAAGTATAATAAGATAACATAAATCAGGCTGCAAAAGGTGTCATATTAGATTTATAGTGATATGAAAAATGAGACGGAGAGAAGAAAAATATGCTACTCACTAGTAGATAAAGGTGATCTATTTAAAGACTCCAAAACACTATAAGATATGAGATAAAGAGGTGGATACAATATTAAATGTACGACTTATATTATAAAAAAGTTATTATAGAACTAATCTTTTAGTTGGTTACATGTGACCTTGCGACGTTATAAAAAAAGTTAATATACACTATTATTAACCGGCGCGCCGTTTCGTCGATGAATAATTTAAGCCTGGCGTGGCTATTCAGACACGACTCGTGCTTGGAGTAGCACGTTTAATATAAACATGGAAACTGAACACGGGAGACCTTAGTAATCAGCTCGTTTTGCTTCTGTGTGGTTAATTAGTAATATGAATAATCTTATGTTACAAAATCTGTCGTTTGATGATCGCTTGGCCAGACGCATATTCAACTCATGATGTCTTGCTTGTCGGGACATCACCCACGATGCAATCATACATGAAGGTACACGACGAGACCTAACCTTTTTGCAAGAGGGCGGTGCAGCTCTGTTCCAACCTATGCACGAGACTTCTACATGATGGATTGCATAATCAAGATAAGCCTTCCTTCGTCGAATACGAAAAGATACCCTTTAATATCGTAACAGTGAAACCAGAATAACTATATCACGGTTCAGTTCCGCATCTTCGAAAATTATAACGTAAATAGCAATGGTAATAATTCACACTCGAGTGACAGCGACGATAAATTTGAATAGACCAATATCAATTTATAATAATTCACACACGAGTGACAGCGGCGATAAGTTTGAATAGGTTAATATCAATTTCCAGTGCGATATGTGATTATGGTTAAACTTAAATAAACATGGTTTAATATTATCTATTATCTATCACGTTATAATTACGTTAAACAAAGAGCACCATAATGTTATAGACTGCGTAAGCCATCTTTGTCGAAGCCAGAGGCAGGATGGACACAGCGAACTTTTGGCTTGTTTTTTCTCAAATAAAAGAGAGCCGTCGCTGTCGCCTTGATGCTGGTTAAATATATATTTTCTAATATCCGTCCACCGCTTATAGACTAGCTACATTGATATATGTGCCTGTTCTCCACAAAAGTAGTATTCCCTTAATTTCAAATGTAAATTATTTACCAAATTATAGATCATTTTAGCTTTTATAGATTCGTAGTATTACAATGCACTATACTTTATGTTTAGATACATACATACATACATACATACATACATATATATATATATATATATAGTCGGTTATCCGTGCGTTACGACGACTCATAACAATATCCACATAAATTATTCATCAAAAAGATCTCAAGATTTTTTATTGATTGTCTCCGCTCTTCGCATAATATTTTTATGAAGTCACGGGTACCATAGGCTACTAATCAGAGATTCCATCCCTCGCATTCCCTACTTCCAAGGTTTCATAGAGCAGGAAGGGAAGAGAAGAGGCGGGCATACCTGTTCGTTGCCGGAGAAGGACACGACGAAGACTTAGACATCTGGAGGCGACATAAGTAGTATACCGCTAAATATATAGGAAGAGAGCACACAAGTGGAGGAAGAAGCCCAGCGGGAGCAGCTTAAAACCGAGAGGCACCCGCACCAGGCGTCAATCCGAGAAGGGCGAGAGAATACGAGTGTCTTCCCAGCCCTGGACCCGTCGAAACGACACAACACCACCACCAACTCCATAGCATATACCGACTGCTACCACGCTACGGGCCTTGGTTATCCAATATCTCAAACCAGGACTCATCATCGCCAAGATAACCTAAGCGTAGCAGGCACCACCATGCCCTCCTCGACGCCACACACAGAGAAAGACCAGGAGCATGACCGACTCGCCCCGTACCCGCGTTGACGAGCGTCGGTCGGCTTGCGGCTGCGACTGTGGACGGGGCAACAGGATGGGGAGGAAGAATAGGGCGAAGGCCGGAAAGACGAACGGGACGTCCGACAACGGCGAAAACGATGGTGCACGCATGATGTAAAACGTCCTCGTGGACGTGCGCAATAGCCACTGCACGAGTCGGTGGCGGACGAATACGGAGAAAAGGCCATGCTCCTACGTCCTTTGCCAAGAATAGGGTCGTACGGAGGTGGAGGCATGAGGGGAGAGAGAAAAGAAGTAGAATAGCGAATAAGGTAGTAGCAACTGACGCGGGGACCATCGTTATCGTACAGAGGTATAGATGGCTAGGGACCGTGTCTGGTGAGCCGGTCTGACGCACGACCCATTTAATAGTGCTTGGACCAATCTAGACATGAGCGTCGTGCGATGCTTAGGCTGTAACCTCGACCCGTAGTGCTGCCTCGGCCCTACACAATTATTTTTTTATTTTACAAAAAATCATATATACATATTTACAATTTATATTTATTATTATAAACACATGAGTATTATGTCCTACTGGTTAGACAACTTAGTCTAATGTCTCCCTTCTTCCATCAGTAGGGCTGGGCATTCGGTTTTTTCTAAAAATTTGGTTTGGTTTTTCGGTTTTAAAAAACTTCGGTTTTCTAGACATTAGAAACCGATCGATTTTCTTGAAAATGAAAAACCGAAAAGTTCGGTTTCGGTTTTTTACTTCGGTTTTTTAGTAAAACCGAATACCAAACTTATACTCATGACAACACATACAACAAGTTTATATAAAATAATTTTAAAAAGTAAAAATTATATAGATACAAATATTTAGAGATACATCTTACATCACATATAAATAATTGAATAATAATTTAATTGCTTCACACATATAGTTCACATAATCGAATAGTCAAAATTTAGAATTGATAAAATTTGGTAATTCGGTTTTTTGGTATTTCAATTGGGTATACAGTGAAAACCGATTACGATACCAAAAACCGAACTTTTAAGATACAAAAACCGAAACCGAACTACCGAAAAAACTCAAATTTTGGTTCGGTACGATTCGGTTTTCAGTTTATGGTCAAAAAATGTCCACCCCTATTCATCAGGGTATGGATTCAAGGTCTGTTTGGTTCGTGACTAACTGCGCCACACTTTGTCTAAGGTTAGTTGTTTGAATTGAAGAACTAACCTAACAGAAAAGTTAAGTAAAGTGTGGCAAGTTAAGTAGCGAACCAAACATACCTTTAAACTCCTGCACCGTTTTTAACATAACCCACCTCCTACACATTTTTTTAATATTTTACGCTGAGTTGATTCAAAAGAAATGGACTTTTTTTTAAAAAAAAAATAACCGTAGTATATATATATATATAAGCCAAAACGCCCTAAAAACCCATAACAATGATACAATGCAACAATATACGCTTTGAAAAAGAGCAAAGAAAACAAGTGAGCAATCGAATCCTTCCCTCCAAACCAAAGGCCACGATTTGACAGGCTTTCATACACGGTGTAACGCTTGATATTGAATTAATATGTACTTAGAAAGCATTCCAAACAAATATATGGAAATAAGATATAGTCAGCAGCATAGCATAGACGACCGAGTATCTCTCGTCAGGCGGAGGGCATAAGAACGACACTCGCTGTTCTGCAACTGCCTCGGTTTCCTCCATCCACCCCACGTCTATTGCTGCTGCTCGTCAAACTCATGGCCATGATCCAGGAGGTAGTTGGCTGTAAGCTCTTCGTCCTTGTTGCATGCAAAGAAAACTTCTAGCACAAGCTCACGGTTGAACCCCATTCCCTCGAGCTGTTCAGGAATATAATAATGTAAGTAGAAAAAAATACAGTAACCAGGATCTCAGAGTTTGGAATATGGGCGAGGGGTGGTAATGGGTCACGGCTTAAATGTTTCTTCACAATAAGTTTGGGCCTTTAAATAATTTTAGTTCAAAAATGAAAAAGAATATGTTTCTTCACAATAAGTTAGAGCCTTTAAATAATTTTAGTTCAAAAATGAAAAAGAATATAGACATTCGATTCAATCCTTATATTCAATCCTTAAATTTTATAGTGTAAAATCTAGAGACCATTACCACCCCTCAGTACGGCATAACAAGTGCCCCTTGTTCAGGGGCAGATTGGCAAAATGTTTCATGCGATCCATACCATCTCTTACGGCTGTCCGCAGCAGGAGTGTAGATTTACACAGTAGATTACACTGTTTACGGAGTTAAGTTTAAAATAAGAGATGAGACAGGACGGGATAGCTTCTGGAGACAGCCTAATGGTGGCAGCAATTCTATCCAACTATGCAGATTTCAGTGCACCATTCATCTGCACTCAGATCCTCTCAAATTACGTCATAGAAGCAAAGAAAACTGAGGCAAAGCTAAACTATTCCAAATAGATTTGAAAATTGTGCTCTTCAATTACTCCCTTTATTCTAGATTATAAGATGTTTTGGCTTTTATAGATTCATATCTTTTGCTATGCACTTGATAGTGTTTGACTAAATACATAGCAAAAACAATGTATCTGGAAAGCCAAAACGTCTTAAAATTTGGGAGGGGGTAGAACAGTAGCTGCATCTAGAATTTGGGATTGCCAAGTTAAAATAGAATCTGTATTTAGGATTAGTGTCTAGCACTAGAAATTTGGAACAATACCTGAGGCCTCAAGAATAACTTCAGAAGTAATGTACAATTACACTTATATAGCATAATCATAATGTAAAAGTACTATGGTTATCTTGTCTCACAATTACATTCTGCCTAGCCATTAAATTTGTGTTGCAACAAAAGAACTGTACTTTCATTAACATGCAAACATGAGCAAATTATCTGGAAACACATAGGTCAAGACAAAAGGAATATTTAAGATGAACTGCAAATAACACAATAAGTTATAAAAGAGATGTACCCGCTGGATAGCCTCCCGTTCCTCTGGGGTAACTGTCAGCGTTTGTGGCACAACAGCTGCCAGTTGACCTAGTATGTTCCTGGTTCACCAGAGCACAATGTAAAAATTTCTCCCATGGCTCGTTACCATAATTATGCAGCTGAAGTACCCATGACTTAACATAACTATGCAGTCTACTTACCCTCCAGGACCACCCTCAGGAGATTCATTCACCAAGCGGAGAAACTCAGCTTGATTTTCCTGAATCAACCGCAGAATTTGTGGGTTTTGTTTACCTAGCTCTTGAAGCATTGGCTACCAATCAACAAATCATACAATCATTGACCAAACCCAGTAAAATGACTATTAAAATATAAAAGGTCAAAAAATACTAAGGAATAACACGGTAAAAGCACCTGCAAGATTTGAGGATTAGCCTGGACTAACTGAAGGAGTGCTTGAAACTGAAGAGGATAAATAACAGTTAGTAAATTATAAGCTCATTACTTATTTGTATGTAAGAAGCTGCTCAGTTACTACCTGTGGAAGCTGTCGCAAGGCATCAAGGGCACCAGATCCTGCACCTGGAACAACACCTGGGTTGGACCCACCACTTGGAACACCCTTTTCAGAAATTTAGTATCAAAAAAGGTAAGAAATATTACAGAAAGGGAACACTGCTTTCAGGACAAACATGGAAAATGTCAGGTAACTTTAACTGCAAGCTGTAAGGATAAGATGCATTTATATTATCATGAATTCATAATGCATCAACAGAGGGAAGTGTAAAAGCACTGATCACACATGCAAATAGCCTGCAACTAAGGCCATGTTTGGTTTTAATTAGTCTTAGGACTAAACTTTAGTCCTAGGACTAAACTTTAGTCCCTACTTGTTTGGTTATAGGGACTAAATAGATTCTAAAGTCATTAAATACATTGTCCAAAGACTCAAATGCCCTTAGAATACACTCATATGGGCTTTTAGTCTCTTTTAGCACATATGTGAAGGACTAAAGACTAAATCATTTTAGTCCATATTTTAGTCCTAGTGTTTGGCAAAAAAGGGACTAAATGGGACTAAAAACTAGAGACTAATCTTTAGTCCCTCTAACCAAACACCCCTTAAATAATTGATGTGACCCATATCATATGAAAAATGTTATGATAGCATTTCCTTTCATGGCAGTCGTGCCACAAACATAATATGCAGGGATAGTGAATAGTTTCTAAAAGAGTATAACAGTTCCCACACACATAATATGCGGGGATAGTGAATATATGTATATATAATATATATAGTAAAAAATCCAATCATTTAAGTCCACGCATACTCTGATAGCACATACCTGAGGAAAAAGGTTCAAAGGATTTGCATTAGGCCCTGCAGAGGCAGGTGATGGCTGCACTGGCAATGCAACTGCTGGCTGAGCGGGTGATGCGGCCTGCTGATTTGTTTGTTGGCCAGCAGCAGGTGCTCGGGCAACAGGCTGAGCCTCCACATTCTCAGGAATTCCCTACCAGGAAAGCCAGATCAATTTCAGTGACAACTTGTATGCAATCCTTGGTGTGAGTAATAATAAAAAAACTTTTGAGTATCCTAAATGTGTTATGCATAATATTCTTTTAGTAAAATATAATTGATGTCACCTGCAATGTTTGATCTTTTTTACTAGACAAATTTACCTTTTACCTTAAAATAAATAACAATATAGCAGAAAAAGTAATCAGCATGTTTTTGAGAAAATAAAGAAACAAATGAACACATCAGAGGCAGAATGAAGCTGCAATGCATTGATAAAATAAAGTTAACATAAAACTTACAGAATACAGGTAGTCTATAGCTCTCTCAGGGTTATTGTATGCAGCACGTAGAGCACGAACAACTGTATCACGTTCCCATGTACCACCACCCATGTCAAGAATTTGTTGGATAGTCTGTTCTAGATTGTTGCCAGATACAAGGTTTGAAGCTGCCTGACTGTACACATCAGCATCATCACTGTAGAACAGCCACATGAAAGAGCAGGATTACTGTGCTAAACTATGACAGAACAGCAAAAAATAAAGAAAACTTTTGATGTAGGCTTTCAAGGACCAATAAGCATGAGCCATCATATGTGATGTCTATAACATAAGAGGGCAGACAGTGCCAAAGCTCCAACATAAGTGAGGTCTTGGGAAGAAATACACCAACGAAAGCCTTCCCACATCACATGCGGAGAGGCTGCTTCAAACAAGGGAGCTAGTAACTCAGGTAGTGTTTGGTTCCAGTTGGGATGGAGCGGCTCCATACCAAGCAGCGGCTCCGTCCAAGGAGACTTTGGAGAGCCGAATGATTCAGCATTTGAGCATAATTTTTCTTTTTTAGAGTCACTTTATCTACATGGAACAAATCCAAACAACAACAAATTGGGAGCAGAACGGCTCCGTCTCACTATACTCCAAAACCAAACACTACCTTAGACAGCTTCACCATTTCACGAGGCCTGCCTTTGGAATGGACAGTTCCTTTCCCGAGAACCATACTTGAGAGTTTCCACATACGGCTAAGAAATTACTATCCTTACTTTCCGTATCTTAGCTGATTTCGATTTCTCAAAAAAACAACCTAATTTCTTCTTGGGTTAAGCAAAGTTAATTAACTAAGTTTCAACCTTGAAACCCTAAATTTGATCATAATCAGTTTGATCCTTTCTCCCACCTTCAGAAGAAGGATGCATTGTATGTCCTTCAAGAGAATGTATGTCCCTGTTACAGTGGGCACACTAACCAGTTTAGCCCAAAAGCTTAAGCTGTTAAGAGAAGGTTGGCAATCCACTTATACCATTCAACACCCCCACACTCACATGCGGACGGAGAGGAAGGCGTAAACATGGAAAATAAAGAGGCAGAGGCAGAAATGAAAAGCCAAAGAAAACTATCTGAAAGTTTTCTCCACTGAACTTCCTCTTTCACACATTGAAGTGCTGCCGTCTTTTTTTGGATGGGTGGTGCCAGATGATCTCAAGTTGGGTAGTATTAGCGTTGGCATTAGTGCCTGTCAAATTGCTGTTTAGAGGTCGCTGATGTAAGTGGTTTGTAATGGATCCAAAAAAATCTTGAGCTGGAATGTAAGGGGTCTCAATTCTGCATCTAGGCAAAGTTCTGTTAGAACATGCATTGATGCTTGTGGTGCAGATGTTATCTGTCTTCAGGAAACAAAAATGCAGGAAATCAACAAAGGAAAGGTGTTGGCTATTTTGGGAACAGATTTTGATCAGTATATAATGCTGCCATCCGATGGTGCTAGTGGGGGAATTCTGATTTCCTAGAAAAAGCATATAAAGGTGACAGGGTTTAACAGAGTGGATTCCTATAGTATCTCCTTGCAATTTCAGAGAATTGATGGGCAGTCTTGGTGGCTGACTTGTGTCTATGGACCCCAAAGTACTAATGCAAAGATCCTTTTTCTCCAAGAGTTAAGGCATATCAGAAGCATCTGCTCTGAGCCTTGGGTTATTGTGGGAGACTTTAATCTCATCTACAAGGCTGAAGACAAGAATAATGATAATATAAATAGATCTATGATGGGTCGCTTCAGGAAATTTATCAATGATGTTGGTCTGATTGTTACTCCCCTTATTGGCCGCAAATATATGTGGTCTAATCATCAAACTTCACCAACATTGATCAGACTGGATAGAGTTCTCTGCGCTACTGATTGGGAAGCACTGTTCCCTAACCATCTCCTTCAAAGTGCTGCATCAGAGGACTCAGATCACTGCTCACTGATTCTTGGGCTTAATAGTATGTGCTCTGGCAAGCGTCGGTTTCATTTTGAATCCTTCTGGCCAAAATTGGAAGGGTTTCAAGATGTAGTTTCGGAAGCTTGGACTTCGGTTAGGGAAAGAAGCTGCCCTTTCCTGACATTCAAATTGAAATTGAAATCAACTGACAAGGCTCTGCAGGGATGGAGTGCTAAAAAGGTAGGCCATGTGGCCTCCCAGCTGGCACTTGCTAGAGAAATTCTTCATCAGTTGGAGATCGCCCAAGACTCTCGACTCCTGTCACCTTTGGAGATATGGCTCTTGAGAGGTCTTAAAAATGACTCCTTAGCCCTTGCCTCCCTCAAACGCACTATTGCCCGCCTACGGTCCAGAATTAGTTGGATAAAGGAGGGATATGCCAATTCCGAACTTTTTCATATGCATGCTAGGCACAGGCAAAGGAAGAACTTTGTTGCCAAGATTGTGTCAGGGGTGGACACATTCGCTGACCACGATGAGAAGGCCAGAGCAGTAGATGAGTTTTACTACAAGCTTTTGGGCTGCAAGGCGAACAGATCCTTGACTGTTGATTTGGAATATCTGGGTCTACCTTCTCATGACCTGTCTGATTCAGATGCGCAGATTGATGAAAATGAGGTTCTGGAATCCATAATGCAACTACCTTCCGACAAGGCTCCAGGTAGATTTTATAAAGTTTGTTGGCCAATTATCAAAAGGGATGTGATGGCTGTTATTGCTTTGGTGCAGAAAATTTGGGCAGTTTGGAAGACTTAACACTGCATTTGTTACTCTTATCCCTAAGAAGGAGGGGGTCAGGGGGCTCAGAAGGTAAAAAACTTTCGACCTATCAGTTTGGTACACAGCATTGCTAAACTTGTCACCAAGTTGATGGCCAACAGATTGTCCCAACGACTGCATGATCTAGTTTCTCTAAGGCAGAGCGCCTTTATTAAAGGTCGTTTCATCCAAGACAACTTCATGTTGGTCCAGCAGACTGCCAGATTGCTTCACCAACAAGGCAAACCAAGGGTACTTTTGAAGCTTGACATCACTAAAGCCTTCGATTCTGTCTCTTGGCCTTTTCTGCTTGAAGTTCTCCAGCATTTGGGTTTTGGGCAGATCTAGAGGGATATCTTGAGTGGGCTTCTAGCAACTTCATCCACACAGGTTCTACTCAATGGAGTTCCGGGGGACATCATCACCACAAGAGAGGGCTGCGGCAAGGGGATCCTCTCTCCCCTATGCTTTTATTTTAGTGATGGACATCCTTGGATGCATTGTGGCTAAAGCTGATGAAGAGGGGCAGCTACAATCTCCTCTAAACCGCTACACCACAGGATTTCGCTTTATGCTGATGACGCGGTTCTTTTTTCCACCCAAGGGAGAATGAAATCCATACTGTTCTAGGTATTCTGAATTTGTTTGGAGAAGCTTCGGGACTAAAAACTAATATTCAGAAAAGCAATGTGTATCCAATTCGATGTGGTTAGGAAGAGCTGGTCACCCTCCATGATTGGCTTCCTTGCGAACTCTCGTCTTTCCCCTGCAAATACCTTGGTCTGCCTTTGTCTTTAAAAAAGCTGTCCAAAAATCAGGTGCAGCCCATTATTGACAAAGTGGCTGATCAACTTTCTGGGTGGAAAGCGGATCTCATGACAAGGGCAGGCAGAAGAGTGCAGGTTCAGTATGTGATGACCGGCATGCTTATATATCTAGTCATGGCAGTCGACATACCCACAGGCTCGCTCAAAGATATCGACAAGATCATAAAAGGATTTCTCTGGCGTGGAAGGAAAGAGGTCAGAGGAGGACACTATTTAGTGGCTTGGGGAAGAGTTTGTAGACCTCTTGAAATTGGCGGACTTGGGATTTCTAGACTTAAAGAACTAGGATGGGCCTTAAGAATGAGATGGTTGTGGCTGCGCAAAACAGATCCGGATAAGCCTTGGTCCTCACTGCTATGCAGATATCCAACAAAATAAAGGCCTTTTTCTACACTGCCCTGCTCACTGACATTGGGAATGGGTCTTCAACCTTATTTTGGCAAGATCGTTGGGTCCACGGAAAGAATATTGAAGACATTGCTCCTCGACTACTTGCAGCTATGCCAAAAAGGATTAGGAACAGCAGAACTATGCTTGAGGCCTTGACAGACAGAAAATGGTTAACTCATATTAAAGGGGCCTTGACAGTAGGTGTCTTTGCCGACCTCCTTGATCTCTGGGATGAACTTCAAAGTATCCAGCTTCATCCAGACAAGGAGGACAAGCATATTTTCAGGTTCGCTACTGATGGAATTTATTCAGCTAAAGCAGCTTATGATGGCCTCTTCATCGGGTCGACCATGGCTAAGTACTGGGAATTAATTTGGAAAACTTGGTCCCCTCCCAAATGTAAATTCTTTTTATGGCTTGCTGACCTTGGAAGATGCTGGACAGCAGATCGTCTGAAGAAGAGAGGCCTTAGCCATCCTGACAAATGTGTCCTGTGTGACCAAGATCAAGAAACCATAGATCACATTTTGGTGAGATGTGTTTTTGCTAGGAGTTTTTGGTTTCAGCTGTTGGGACAGGTCAACTTGTCTGCCTTTGCTCCTGTGGTGGGAGAAGCTAAAACAATGGAATGGTGGAGCAGAATCAGTGAGCAGTTGCAGGGGATTGCTAAAAAAGGGCTCAATTCCTTGATTACCCTTGGGCTTTGGACTCTCTGGAACCATAGAAATGGATGTGTTTTTGACAGAGTTAAACCCAGTCTAGAGGGTGCTATTAGAAGAGCTCAAGAAGAAATTATTATATGGAAATTTGCAGGGGCCAAACATCTTGCCCTTATTACAGCTCCCATTCTAGGTGTCCTGTAGGGCTCTAGTAGAGAGTTCAGTAGCTAACTTCATAAGGGAAGGATGTTTTTTTGTTTTTTCAGTCTGGGCTATGGGGGCATGATGGCCTTGTTTATTTTCTTTCTTCTCCTTTTTCTTCTTTATTTCTTTTTTCTGTTGTGTTTGTATTTGGTCTAATTTTAGACCCTTCTTAATTCAATGATACGCAGCTCTCCTGCGTGTTCGAAAAAAAAGAGGCAGAAATGAAGCCTCTACTGGGATTCAAACTAAAGACCTCTAGCTTTGATACCATGTTAGGCCATCTCCAGCAGACAGTGTAAACGGTCGTGCACAGTACTGTTTTACACTGTAGATTGCACTATTTGCAGAGTGTAGTTTGAAATAGGGAGTGAGATAAGGAGTGGGATAGGTCTTAGAGTGGATGCAATAATCAGTTCAACTCAAAAGTTAATATGTTGGGAGAAGGTACGCAATCCATTTATACGCTTCAACCGACCCAAAATAGGTCCCATTCTTCTAACCTTTCGAGCAATCAATGAGACTCAATGACTATTCCAAGTTAAAACCTTAACACCAAAGAAGAGTTCGACCCAATGCTTTATATCTATTTTTATTAGCATTTGAGTACAAAGGAAGGAGAGAAGGGCATATATAGGATGGCTAGTGTCTGTGAGAGGAAGATACAGGACTCCAACCAAGTCAAGTGCATTAAAGAAGAATTAGAGCACCTCTTGGTGAAGGAGGATTAGATTAGACATAGATGGCGGAGTATTTTGACAAATTGTTCAATGGGGAAATGGGGACACAACCTTTCGTTTAGATGACTCTTTTGATGAAACCAATAGACGCTTTGTGCATAGGATACAAGAATATGAAGTTATACAAGCATTGAAAAGGATATGATATCCCAATTGGTTTCATGCCCAGAAAAACCATTTTCTTAGTAAGACAAGTGATGGAGCAATATAGGGTAAGGAATTACACATGGTTTTCATTGACTTGGAGAAGGCTTACGACAAAATACCAACAAAATGTTATGAGGTAGGCTTTAGACAAACATAAGGAAGTACATTGGACTCATTAAGGACAAGTACAACAATGTTGTGAATAGTGTTCGAACAAGTGATGGAGACATGAATGACTTCCCTATTGGAATAGGACTACATCAAGGATCAACTTTGAGCTCTTGCCTTTTTGCCTTATTGATGGATAAGATCACAAGGGACATACAAGGAGAAATCCATCCATGTATGGTTTTGCAAACAATGTAGTGCTAGTTGATTGAAGCCGAACAGGAGTAAATAGGAAACAAGAGTTGCGGCGAGAGACTCTAAAGTCCAAAGGTTTTAGACTTAGTAAAACTAAAACTGAATATATGAGATGAGACTTCAGCACTACTACACATAAGAAAGGAGATGTTAGTTTGGAAGGTCAAGCAGTGTCCAGGAAGGATGCCTTTCGATATTTATGATCAATGCTACAGAGAGACAAGATATTGATGAAAATGTTAACCATAGAATCAAAGCAGAGTGAATGAAGTGGCATCAAGCATCAGGCACTCTATATGACAAAAGGGTACCACAAAAGCTAAAAGGCAAGTTTTATAGGATGGTGATTAGACCTGCTATGTTGTATGGTACAGAATATTGACCTACAAAAAGATGACATGTCCAACAGATAAGCAATGCAAAAATGTGTATGTTACGTTAGACTTGTGGTCGTCTAAGAAGGGATCGATTCTGAAATCATGATATATGTGATAGGCTAGGGGTAGCATCAATTGAAGAAAAGATTGTCCAATGTCGGTCGCCGGTTGAGAAGGTTTGGGCGTGTCCAACAGAGACCTCCAAAGGCACTAACGCGTAGTGGGATTCTAAGGCATGGTAGCAATGGAACGAGGCAAGGAAAGGCCAAAGTTGACATGGGAAGAGGCAGTAAAAAGAAACTTCAAGTGATGGAATATAACAAAAGATTTTGCCTAGAATAAAAGTGCATGGAAAATAGCTATACATGACTTGTGGTTTATGTTAGGTTTCAACTCTAGCCTACCCCAACTTGCTTAGGACAAAAAAGTGTTGTTGTTGTCTATAACATAATAATATATAAATAAATATAAATAACCTTAGATATACATATACATAAGGGATCAAATTGTCAAATAATTCTAGGTCTCAAAAGTCATGCGATACATGAACCAATTGTTTGATAAATATGAACAAGGAAATTTATTGTACTCTATTATGCTTTTAAGGCCCTTAAATTATTACATATATATCCAATGTTTTCAAGTCGTCTAGTCGAACCTAGTCGTATAGCTACTGACCAGTCAACTAGTCGCAATTAGTCGTCGACTAGATCAAACAGAGGGAACACACCGCAAGGGAAGCTGAGGAGCAAAAAAATCACACTCACCATCAAGGATTAGCTCATCTTAAGGGTGAGCACTAGAACTTGCGGTCGGAGGGGGGAGGGGGCTACAGCAAGACGGGCACCCGCCTAGAACTTGTAGGCGAGGGGTGGCAGTGGCGCTCTATCTTCGGCTAAGGGCGGTATGGCGTCTTCAACGTCCTTGTGTGGCGGCTGCAGTGACGGACGGCGGTTGTGTCCTTGTGCGGCTACGGCGGTCACGACCTTCTGCGGTATCGACGGTTGTGTGCCCTTGAGCAACGGCGGCGACTGCGCTCATGGCGAAGGACTGTGGGAGCGCGAGCAGCAAGCTTTTGTCTTGTGATGCAGCAGCCCAGCTACAAAAGCCCATCTACAAAAACACATCTAATCTGATCGTCCCAGTTCAAATCGGACAATTAGTCGTGAATAATCATCGACTAATTGGAAAACTAGTTTTCTGGTCAGTCTAATCGCATCGGTGGGTCTGGTCAAATGTAGTCTACCGATTAGGACGACTAATCGGGATTAGTCAGACGACTTGAAAACACTTTTTGTATCTCTCAAATGGTGGTGTGATGTCTCCATTTGAAATGTTGTCTGGCATACTATAGTAACTTTATCTATAGATGACAAGTTTTCCAAACATATGAAAAAGGTATGATTTTAGATGCATTTTCAAGTTTTTCACCAGATATGCTCCTTTTATATAAATACTTGTTGTCACAAGGTTATAATGTTCTATTTTCAATTATGCCATCAACATCGTGCACACCCAACCGAAATATAAATGTCCAATGTGCACGGGCTTATAGAATGGTAGTCTATTAGATCCCAGTTTATAAAAGATCCTTAATGAAGCTAATGACAATTCTCTGGTCAGTCTTGCACAAACATAAGAAAACAACAAAGAAGTGGGATAAAATCTTGTTCTTCATTTCTAAAACCAAAAGATTTAATGGATATATTTCAAAGGAGTCATTATAAAGGTTCTAGAGCTTACATAGCAGCAACCGTAGCAGCTGGAGCAGCCTGAGGTTGGGCACTTGGAGGTGCCCTGTGTAAGACAATAACAATGGCATAAGAGAAACCATAGGGTTACCACAAAAGATGCAGGGGGAAAGATGGCTCACGTTTCAGCTGTGGCAACAGGAGCCTGTGTTGGTGTTCTTGCAACTGATGCAGCAGGGGCCACAGGGGCAGCAGGTTGGGCCTATTGCAAAGTTAAATGGCATATCAAAATATCAGAAAACAGTTGGTAATAATAATGCCAAAACAAAAATACAAGATATTATTTCATCATGAGTATCATGCAGCACATACTTGTTACTTTGTATGTACAAACAGCGTAAATTGATTACGATAAGACAAGCACCAAAAAGGGACTAAATTTGATCATTGCTCCCACTTTTTTGCCTTCATGTACATTTGGTGATTGAAATCATAAAAAGGGGGGCAGACCAATGCCAGAGGCTCCCACTTGAGTGGAGTCTAGGAAAGGGATAAACCGAGGCAAGCTTTCCCCCTGCAAATGCGGAGAGGATGCTTTGAACCCTCGACCCGGTGACTCATTGAGACAACGACAGCTATCAACACTGCACCAGACCTGCCATTCTAAATCTGCTAATTCATATCCCAAAGTACACCAATAAATATGGATGAGTCCTATGACACATGTGAACACTAATGACATGCCAATTCATATCCCACACAAGACAGACAAGATTTGGAATGCAATTCATTTTTACAACACAAGTATTTCATTGCAACCCCGAAGAAGAACACTAGCGAAATACGAAAATAACTACATCAACTATGCCAAAACTAACCAGAGTTGCAGGAGCTTTTGCAGCAGTAGCGGTAGAAGCTCCACTCGACGATGCCTTAGCCTAGCAAAAAATCATGTCATGCATGTCAGATTAGATAGAACATAAAGATTAGAAGCTAATAGCAGCTTAACCAAATAAATCAGTGTCAACTGTAGCTGAAGTTTTGAAATGGAAAATATATAACGGGTCATGGAAGCTGTTAAAAGACATCATCACACGAAATCGACATAACTCTGAACGTTGTATTTTCGTTGTTGTGAAGTAATTAAATTTAGGTCAGTCCCAAAGAGGGGAAAACCCCACAAAAACCAATATGAAGCATTCAATATCTTATGTTGTCATTATCACCTTGAAAGCAATCAATTCATCAACCAAGCAAGTAAAGGTTGAGTTTTATTTAAAATGCACTAAACAGTTGACAATGTAGCCATTGTATTTCACAAAAGAGCAGTAAAAATGGAGAGTAAATACGAAGAAACTGGAAAAGAAAAGAGATGAAATAATTCAAATCCAAATCTGTGTTATGTTGAATCTGAGACTTCCATTCTGGAAGACAAATCACTTGGTGATACAGAGTTGAGGGAATCAAATAACATTTTGCAAGATATTCAAAGAAATAATTTACAATTTACATGGAAATCATCAAAAAAAATCAGTCACGATGCCAATTCTCAGGCAAATGACTGCACCATCCAGAGCACTAGCAGAAGTAACAAGACAACTATTTACTGTAGAAAACTTATGAGCATCATAATTCATAAGGCAAACTACTAATATTTTACTAGCAATCCATACATGTAACAATAACAGCTGAAGTAAAGTAAGATATGAAAGTGAAATTAATGCAACCAACCCAAAACACTCAAAATATGGCACGACTTGCAGGCAAACCGATCACAGTTTCCAGTTAAGAACCAGATTATTGAACACATCACTGATGGGATAAGACAGAGAGCACCAAATACCTTGGACAACATTATAACAAGGAAGCTGTTCTCAGCAACTCCGTTGCTTTCCAAAGTGGTCTCATCCTTGAGAATTTTCCCTTGGTATATGAGCATTTGCTGGTCCGCCCGGTAGGTACTCTGACCCTGAGTGGTCTCGATGATCCTCTTCACATCAGCAACCTGAAAATTACAAGCAGTGAGTAGGCTGCACGACTAGAGACGTTGCCGAACAACATAAATAGAACACCACGACATGCTGAATCATCCGTCTGTACAGCAACCGCGCCGCATTACTGTCATGATTACGACGAACACACGCAACCACAACCATAACCACAAACCCCAAACTCCAACCAACGACAAACCCTAGACTATGTCCCATGTGAGAAACTGAAGTTCAAAATGCAGAAAACCAGAGAGCAACGGGCTCCCACCATCCGCCGGCTGGACGCCCCCAAAACAAAAACCCTAGATTCAGATCAAAGCCCCCTGCGCTACCACCGGCCGGCAGCGCAATCGCTGCACCAGATAACCGCGAAATCGTACCGAGCCGCACCCGAATCCAGGGAAACGGTCAAAAATTGCACGGAATCGATCGGATTGAAGTGAGAAGGACGGGAAGGGGGCCGTACCGACGCATCGGGGCTCGCCTCGATCTCGAAGTTGGTGCCCTTGAGGGTCTTGACGTTAAGCTTCATCTCGCCCGACACCGCCTCGGTCCTTGAACTCTCCCTCCTCACGCTGCCTGACTGAGGTTCGAGTTGGGGACTGGCGAGGGTTTCGTCGCCTCGCCTTGGGGGTTCGACCTCGCGAGGGCGCACGGGGAAGAGTAAATATAGGCGAAAAAAAATCCGGGGGCTACAAAAGAGAAATCAGCCCCTGGCGGCTGGCGCTCAGGGTCGACCTAGATATTCTCGCTGTCCCGTGGGGACCGTGACTGATTGATCCTGGCGTCAGTGTAAGGGGCGGGTGATTGGATCGGAAGGCGTGGAGAGTGGTGGCGAGGTTGTGGCCTTGTGGGTGGATCTAGCTGCACTGTCACGCACACGCGTGGGTGTTTTGAGGCGGTTGCGCTGTGCCGCTGGCTGAGGGGATAGATGTAAACGGAAGTGTGCCCGGTTGGGAAAAAAAAGTTGCTCGCACCAAGTACACCGTTAGGCTAGCTCGACCGAATTTGAGCTGTCCTGTCTTGTTAAGCTAATAAATTAGTTTGACGTTAAAAAACTAAATCATAGAATTATATTATCTCGTTTCCTAACTCATTTAGCTTGGGAGTGTCTACTATATTTATTAAGGACTAGTCTGGTAACCTAATTTTTCTAAGAGATTTTTATTTTTCCAATGTAAATTAATTCATTTTCTCTTGGGAAAAATTAGAATCCCTTGAAAAACGGTTTTTCAAACTAGCCTTAAATGGGAGTTTCTTGATGTCTCGTTTCTGCCCCGCGTGAAAATAACAAAAAAATAGTTGGTGCGTCAAGGTCTCAAGGATCAAATCGTGATCGTATGGAACATGACACTAACGGATCGCTCTATATTTCTTTACTATACTAGGTGTGTGCCTGTGCGTTGCAACGGGAACATATAATATCATGATAACTTATATAAAAATATGTTACATTATTATGAGAAGATTTTGTAATCCATTGGTGATCCTGGCTATACATATAAATTTTGTTATTTTAATCTACATGTTTCACCACTACATTGCAACCATCAATATCATGCAGACCTATATATATGATAGTTAGGTGTATGTGCGTTGCAACGACTCACAAATCTATTACTACTCTATAAGACCCTATTGTAGGCGTCTCACTCGATGGCCTTGGCTGTGCTGCACGCCACACTTGGCCCGCCAGGTACCGTCAGGATAGCATATTTCTGCATGCCAATGATTTAGTAATATATTTACATGTTAGTTGATAATGTCTGCTGGCTGAAGAATGCCCCTCCATCCTCCTAAAATTAGTAAAGGGTTTAGATCTTGATTTTTATGTCTATATTCAAATAAATGAACACACATCAATTATTGTATGAATTTATTAAGAACCTAAACGGATTTAAATTAGCTCCACCCACCTGTGGGAAGAATCTCTCGAAGACCATCCTGTAGTAGTAGGCCTCCTTGGTGGTCGGAGTATTGTGTGGGAAGATGAACTTTGCATTCGACAACATCTTGTCAGTCACCTACATTCAAATAGTGTATGTATATGGATCATGGTCCATGGAGAGAGAAGAAATAGAGCTATCCTTAAATTGACATGGCAGCATTTACATTTGATGCTGCATGAGCCTTCAGGCCATCGATCCAGCTGTACCCGACGCCGTCACTGAACTGCTCCTTCTGTCTGTAGAGGATATGCTGCAAGGCAAAATCTTTTTAGATGTCTGTCTGAACGTCCAAATTTTGGCTAGGGAAGATTCAGTAGAAGCAGATGAAACGCAGGTTGGCTACCACCTTGGGCAGGAATGGCTGCTCCTCGTCGTTGAATGCCTTCCTCAGCACTCACTTCTCAATCCTTCCAAGATCAGGTCGGACCTGCAAATTAAAGCCCTCATCTGGTTACATATACATACTGCTTTGATTTGCTTTGTTTGATTGAAAAGGCAATGAGCTCTCTTTCCGTTCTCAGCTAGGGTAGTGTCAGTAAGTACCATCTTCCACTCAGGATCGATGCTCATGGCTGCATTGATGAACTCCTTGTCCAGGAACAGGACGCGAGCCTCCAGGCCCCAAGCCGACGTCGCCTTGTTGGCTCTCAGGCAGTCATACTAATGCAGAGCCTTAACCTGCAGAGCAAGAATCGATCATCCATCCATCCACCAATGCCAGCCAGTCAGTCAGTGAAAGAAACTAACATAGACCTTCATGCACGTCTCTCGATGCAATTCCTTGTTGGGCGCCTTGTGGAAGTAGAGGTAGCCTCCGAAGAGCTCGTCGGAGCCCTCGCCGGAGATGACCATCTTGACCCCGAGGGACTTGATCTTGCACGACATGAGGAACATGGGCGTGCTCGCCCCGATTGTGGTGACGTCGTACGTCTCCGTGTGGTAGATCACGTCCTCGATGGCGTCGATGTCGTCCTGAACGGTGAAGTGGAACTCATGGTGCAGGGTGCCTAGGTACTCTGTCACCTCCTTGGCCGCCTTGAGGTCAGGAGACCCCTCCAGGCCCACGTAGAAGGAGTGGAGCTTGGTGCCCCAGCGCCTAGCGGCCTCTGTCCCGGCGAGGTGGCGAACGGCGACGGCCGCCACCAGCGACGAGTCTAGCCCACCGGAGAGCAAGACGCCGAACGGGACGTATGTCATCAGTCGCTTCACCACGGCCTTCTCGAACGCCTTCCTTAGCGCCATCGGGTTGTAGGGGACGGAGGGGGTGACGATGGCCTCATCGTCGTCGTCGTCGTACCCAGGAGGGTTGGATGGAGTGCCGCGATCTGACGGCTTTGGGCTGGGTTGGGCTGAAAGGAAGAATTCAAGTCGGGGACGGAGAGCACGAGCTAGAGCAGTCGAGCTGGTCAACTGACTGGATGGAGCGAGGACGTCGGTCTCAAATAGGCGCCGAGGCGGCTGAGGGGCGAGGGCAGAAACGGGGCCAAGGCCGAGCGCCAGAGCGGGCGGTCAGCGATGAGCGGGCGGACGACGATGGGAAGAGTTGTCCTGCTCGACTCGCTCTCCCCGAGGTGGCATTCCGCGGTGGGGCGGCGATGGGAAGAGTTGGGAGGCATGAAGCCGCGGCGGCGGCGCGGTACTGCGAGGAGAGCGAGTCGAGCAGGTAGAGGAGCGGCCACAGCGACGCTCGGGGGCATGGACGGAGAGCTTGGAGTGGAGGTCAGCGGATGAGAGCGCATCATCGAGGCAGCCCGAGGCGGCGCTTGATGGACTCCGCGAGCGCGTGCTCATCGGGGAGGACCGCGGGGGTGAGGCGGATGGAGAGGATCCGGTGGTTGATGGACTTCCAGCATGCCTCACATGGCGGGCGGGCGGATTGTGGCTGTCACGTCTGGCGGGCAGGCGGGGTAGAGAGGCAGGGGCAGTCTACAGTGCTCTCTTAATAGTTAGTAGATTTGAAGAGTCGTTTTTAGAGGCACGCACGCACTATGCCCTCCTCTTTAGTTTCTTAGTGCATGTTTGTTTCAGACTATATTCTATCTCAATTATATAATCTACGTTGAATAATCTAGATTATTATGCTAGATTATATAATATGGAGGCTAGATTATCGTAATCCCATAATCTACTCAAGAGGTGTTTATTTGATATTATTTTTTTGGAAAGGACCCAATACCATTTCAACTTCAGAAGAAATTAACCACTATTACCACTCTTTTAAAAAACGTTTCATTTATTTTTCCTTACTCTCGCTACGTAACACTTGACTAAAATTAATAATCAAAATTTCAATAAGCTGGATTGCCAAATAGGTATGTTCAAATTATGTAATATAGATTATATAATCTATAGTTACAAAGAATGCCTTCCTCCGAAATTCATTTATAGATGTGAGCGTCCTAAGAAGACCACCATAGAAAATCATCAAGCAACGGTCGATCGTTACCCCCAAACCCTGTACTGCCGCTGCGTTACGATTACAGAGTATGCTACAGAGTAGCAAGTACGTCTTCAGGAACTGCACAAAGTAGTCTGTATAGTGTATGTCCGGTGCTCAGCGTCACGTCTCCTGTGTGATGAGATGAGACCTTCACTGGAGTTGTTTCTTTTTTATTTTTTTTCCAGCTGCAAAAACTTGGCGGTCAAGTCGAGCGCTCGTGCCCCGCATTGATTCCAGTCTCTCGGACGCCTTTCTGCACGCGTGCAATTGCTGAGCTGCATGAGGCCGCAGAAAAAGTTCGTTGAATCTAGACCCATTTCAGTTGCATCCGGGGATTAGGGTGTCCGCATTATCGTGCGTCTACCAGGAAAGGGAAGAAACGGGCAGTTGGGTCACAAGAAATCTCGGCTGCCGTTTAAAGCGCTCATCACAGCGTCAGACACGGGGTGGCCGCAGGCGCGCGATCCGCATGAGCTGTTGCAGCGGCTCACAGGATGGGCTGCAGAATGGGCCGCACCAATCGTTGGATCGCATACACCGCTACACAGGCACTGCTATGGTGTTATTTGATTAGTGCCATACCGGCCACACAGAGCGTCGAAACGTGACTTATAAGCGTTGGTGTGTATTGTTTGTTGCTCAGACTAACATCTCTAGTGCCGCAGCAAGATGATTTTTTGGCGCGAGGCTGTACGGCTACGACCGTCGGAGGCAGAATGGCAGAACGGGTCAAAGGTAGAACGGGTCAAAGGCAGGTTATGAGAAAATGTTTCATAATCAATTTGTGATTCTGACCATACATAAATTTTGTTATTTATAATCTATCTGTTTCACCACTACATTGCAACCATCAGTATCATGCAGACTTCGATATATGTCACGATTTGCATGGTCTCATTATTCGAGAGCACGTTTCACACATACCAGAAGAAATTCCCTCGTACATCGTTAGTCATCGGACACGTACCACCATACGCTTTTGCTTAAACAAAAAGGTAAGTGTGTGTGTTTGCAAGACTAATGGTCAAACATCGTATAACCATAAAGTTAGAATACTATATTTATATATTAAATAAATTAATTCAATAAACATAGATTAACCCAATTAACATAGTATAAATAAATATCTAATTATAAAAGTATGATACATGGTATAATCAATGTTGTTACTGCATAGTAAATATTCATATGAGACTAACACAACTGGAACAGTTCAATTTGGAATTAAAATGGGGAAGTTACGAATTTCCAAAGTTTCTATGTATTTGATATAGGATTAATTAGGAAATCAATTTTATTGTTGTTTTCATGACAAAACAGAGGTATTATGTGATAAAAAAATAATATTATAGAATTATAGAAATTGGAATGAACTCATTTGGAGTTAATATGAAATTTCCATGAATTAAATGGGTTTCTGCAATTATTTTTAAACTAAAAATCAATTTATAAACTCCTTTTCCCTATTTTCTTTATTTCCTGGACTGCGTCCTAAATTCCAGAAAGATCAGGGGCCAAGCTATAAATGTTTTTCTAGACTCAGTGAGCATACAGAGTGGACGACATGTTAAACACAAAAGATGTCTTAGTTGAAGTTGTACGCAATTCAACATGAGTCACGTTGGCTAGAGGGTGGAAGGCTAGGCATTCTGCTCAATAGATCCAAGGTTCGATCCTTAAGCAGCCACGGTTTGATTTTTTTTCTGTGCGCGGAATGGGGGAGGGCAGAACGGCAGAACCGGGGAGGGCAGAACGGCAGACTACTCTTACCTTCTTAATAAGTAGTATAGATTAAAGCACCAGTTTCAACGGTCGTCCTGCGTCGTTTTTTAAAAAAAATCACCCTCAGTTTTCTTTGGATCAACCTGCCGCCCCTCATCCCCACGCCTGCCTCTTTATCTCAACTGCACGCAAAACCCTAGCCTGCAAGCCCATCGCCTTCCTCCCTCCTTATCTCAACTGCACGCAAAACCCTAGCCTGCAAGCCCATCGCCTTCCTCCCCCTCTGACCCACCCGCACCTCTCCGGCATCTCACTCCCCATCCGTTGTCCCCCCCACCCCACCAAATCCCTACCTCCACCCAGTCATTCGCCCATCCCACCAACCATGACCACCACCTCCAACTTTGACGCCGGTGCCCAGCCGCACGTCGACCCCAGCCTTCTCCCGATCGCCTCCTTCTCGCTCGCGCTCTCCATCCGTGCGCTGGCAACCCCCACCCTCGCCTCTGTCTCCTCCACCAACCACCTCCCCACTCAAATCTCTACACTTGTTGTCTTCCTCCACCATCCGTCGCGTATCCCCTTCCCCGTCGTTGCACCCGCCTCAATTCCGCCAGCTCCTCCATCATCTCCCCGTTGCCCTCCTCAACATCGGGCCTCTCCCGCTCCTTCCCCTCGGGTGCACCTGCCGCCTCCGGGCGCCGCCGCACGCTGGTTTGTTTCGCGCCGACCTCCGCCTCCATGACCACGAGTCGTCCATGCTGCAGCGAGGGCGTCGTCCTCCCTTCTCCCCGTCTTCGTCTTCGACCCACGGGACTTCGACAAGTCCCCCTTAGGGTTCGATCGAACGGGCCCATACCACGCCAACTTCCTTCTAGACTCAGTCGCTGACCTGTGTTGGAGCCTTCACACCCGCGGCGGGGACCTGGTGCTGCGCGTGGGTAGGCCCGAAGTGGTCATCCCCACGTGAATGTGGGCAGCGGGCATGGAGGCCATGCACGCTCACGGGGAGGTATCGCGGGATGAAGTCCGCGCCGAGGAGAGGGTGCAAAAGGCTGTGGATAAGGAGGGTATCAACGTGAAGTACTTCTGGAGTAGCACGTTGTACCATGTGAAAGGTTTATGGCATTTAGTACCTCCCACCGTTCTGCCGTCACGCAATCTCAGTCGTCTGTTCCATCAATCTCAACCATTCATTCCATGCCATCCAGCCGCTTCCCGCGTGTGTCGCCCCCATGGTCTCTCCTCCTCTCTCTGCAGCCGCTAGTCCCTCCCCGGCATGCGCAAGCCGCAGCAAGCCCCTCGCGTCTCCCTCACGCCACGCGCGGGCCGCAACACCCCCACCCTTCGTGCCCACAGCTAGCGCTGATAGCATTAGTAAGGGAGGAACACGATGAGCAGCGGCAGTACGGATCTGCAGCTGCCACTAGGGTTTCGGTTCCAGCCGATAGATGAGGAGCTGGTGATGCACTACCTCTACCGACCTGCCCATCGCCATCCCCATCATCGCGAAGATCGACCTCTACAAGTTCGATCCATGGTAGCTCCCCAGTACTTCCCGTCGTCCTCGGTCTTCTCGCAGCAATCGTGAACCAATTTTGATCTCCTATGTTGTCGTGATGATGGCGAGCTGATCGATTGATGGCTAATTATATTTGTGTGAAGGGATGGTGTTGTATGGTGAGGATAGGTACATCTTCTCCTCGTGGGACCGCAAGTAGCCAAATGGGTCTAGACCGAACCGTGCCATGGGGGGCGACTACTAGAAGGCGATCGACGTCGGCAAGACCACGGGCACGCCCAAGCCGTTGGTTTCTTTTTGTAAATGTAAAAAATATGCTCCTTGAAGAAATCTGGAAGTGTTGATGAAGCACACAATTACAGCTTGACCATACCACTGGACAATTTAGTCTGCATGCTTCCAGATTTTTTATAATTTATGGTTTCTTTGTGTATCCAGTTTGACAATACTTCACTCCATCTCTATTTTCCCCATGATTGCTCAATTTTTCGTGCTGATGGTGAGTGATCAATCTCTCAAGGTCTCACTTTTTGTTTTATGTGTTAAGAACATTCTCATTTCCTTTTTGTTTTACCTTTTTCTTTACAATATCACATGTCACCCATCTTGTCGGTGTTTTGGGTCCGACCGCACACCCGGGGTTGCCCCTCGAGGTGTTTTTAGGAGTAGGACGGTGTCACCGACTGTAGCAAAATGGTTCGTGCCAGACGCACGAGGGACAATGGACAGTGTTTACAGGTTCGGGCCGCTTAGAGATGCGTAACACCCTACGTCCTGGTGAGGATGCTTTGTGTAATGGGTTACAAGGTAGTTCTCTAAAGCGAGAACGTGGAGAGTTGAGGTGTATGGCTGAGTCATGAGATCGATTGTTCTGAAGGGGTGCCCCCGGGCCTTATATATTCGACCGTGGGGCAATACATATGGATATGATAACAACGTGCACCTAAAGGATAGTGAACTGTTTGAGTCTATCTTCCTATGATTCTGCCGACCTATCCTCGCCTAGTTCCGTTGCATGGGGCTCCAGCGCGGGAAAGTTGGATCTTCTGTTGTGGTTTCTTGCTCAACGCTGTGGGGCCATCCGGGCTTGCACCGATCCGGCCTTACGTCGATCTGCTTTACTGATTGTCCCTCCCCAGGCCCATGAAGGAATGACCTTACGATTTATTGGGCCCTTGGGCCTTTCGTGAGGTCTTTTACCCTTCTAGTGGACCCGGGGGATATCTGTCCCCCACAAGTCCCCGATCTTTGGGTTGATTTTGAGGTAATCAGCCCAAAGATCCTAGGCCCAGCTTGTAGGTAATTTGGAGAAAGACGATTTCTTACTGTCTCCTTCTGCTTTGATCATTGGTAAACTGAAGCTTTGTTTCATGCTTGTGCCTTATAGGTCGGTATTTCATATTGTAGGACCCTGAACTTCATTGGGTGCACCGGAGGTGCACCCAATGGGTGTAGCCCCCGAGCTTCGAGTAGATTTTAGAAGATAATCTACTCGAAGGTCTTCATCAGAAATTATTTTTATTTTCCTCTTGTACTTTGGTTGAGGGCCAGCCTTGTCTTTAATCTTGTCTTATGCCTTAGAAGTCGGCACTATCTTGGCTTGAAATGGTGATTCATGGGGTGCACCGAAGGTGCACCCAATGGGTGTAGCCCCCGAGCTTTGAGTGAATTTTTGAAAATAATCCTCTCGAAGGTCTTCATTTCGTGTCCTTCTGCTGAGAATAACCCTTTCTTTTTTCCGAATGCCTTAGAGGTCAGCATTATGTCATCAATATTATGCCTTAGAGGTCAGCATGTATTTTGTCTTTTGCAGCTGAGTTCGTGATCCACCCATATCTCGCTAGGTGGTGCAATTTATTTGCTCTGCGACTGATTGGACATTTGATGGACGTTCCCTGGCTAGTCTTCACGTCGCTTCTGTCGGTCATATTTTGTACTTCACCGGCTATATTTGGCTTTCCTTTGATCCTTACTGATATCTCATTTTTGTCTTGAGGTATTCATTGCATGTCCTGCACGGATGTGATGGTTTTGAAAAATATACTGATAATTCCTGGGCGTCCCCCCCAATGGGTGTGGGTAAGGGACGGCTTGGTACACTGAGTGTTTTAGCCGGCTGCTTCTGAGTAGTAATGTGATGTGATGGCGGGTGTAATTATATCTTCTGCGCGGTTGACTGGAGTCCCAATGGGTGTTGCATTGCGTGAAACGGCGTCAGCCGCGCGTCTTCAGACGAGTTGAAGTGTGTATTGAATGCTTCGCGACTGTTCAGTGACCGCGGTTGGAGGTGAGCGGTTGCCTTCTTCTTCTATAAATAATGCCTTTGCCTCTCTGGTTTTTTCACACCTCTTGCTGTTCTCCACTGCTTGCTTTCTTCCTCTCCTTGCATTTCCACCATGGGCAAGAAACGCAAGCACGAGCCGACTCCTCCGTCTGAGGACTTTGGTGACTCGGAATACTCAGAGGAGAAGTTCTCCTCTGAGTCCAAGGGGTCTCCGGCTCCCATCCCTCTGCGTGAGTCGTCTGACGATTCAGACGACTCCCAGGGGCTCGCCGCGGAGGTCTGGACTTACATCTGGGCCGTTGAGCGCTCCGGGCTCGCGGGCTCGGATGAGTCAGAGTACTCCTCGGATGAGGAGGACTCGTCCGAGGAGGACGGTGGCGGCGATGGCGAAGGCGACGACGACGACGACGATGGAGGCGACGACGGCGACGACGATGGTGACGGCGGCGACGGCGGCAGCAGGGGCGGCAATGGCAGCAGCAGGGGCGGCAGCGGCGGCAGCAGGGGCGGCAACGGCGGCGGCGGCAGGGGTGGCAACGGCGGCAGCAGCAGCAAGGGCAGCAACAGGCCAGTGGCTAGATGCCACTGGTTCTTAGATATTAGTATAGATTAGAAGTAGTATAGTGAAATAATGTAGTAGTAGTTAGTAGTAGAATGTAGTATAGTAGTGGTAGAAATGTAGTGTAGTAGTAGAATGTAGTATAGTAGTAGCAATAGGGAAGTTATCAACTCATAATGAGTTGATTTGTAAGTACTGTTACTTCCCTTAATGAAGAATGACTTTGTCTCCTCTGGTACCGATTACTTTGCTTCGTAGTAAGTCGATCTCTTATTTGTGGAGTTGATTCATTCGGAATAGTAACTGAATAACTCGGGCATCATATCGCCGCTTCAGGGGTGATGGCCGAGCTTATTACTATCGATATTTACGCACTTGAAATAGAGTCCGAGTGATGATGAAACCATGCCAGCGTCGGAATAACTGTTGACCATGTCGGCGCTCTTAGATGCGACAGCCGAGTGACCTGTAACAACGTCAGCGTTTTTTAGAGATAACCGCCGAGCGACTGAGGACATCGTCGACGCTTTAGAGATAGTTGCCGAGCGACTGAAGATATCGTCGACGCTTTAGAGATAGCTGCCGAGTGACTGAAGACATCGTCGGCACTTTAGAGATAAATGTCGAGCGACTGGTGATAACGTCAGCGTCTTAGAAATAACAGCCGAGTTAAAACGGGCCGTGTCGGCCACTTTGAGGATAATAGTCGAGTGATGATGTGGCACACCGGGGTTTTAGAAGTAGCCGCCGAGTGACGACGTGGCACGTCGGTGTTTTAGAAGTAACTGCCGGGTGCTGACTAGGCGCTTTTGGAGACGATATCTGACTCGGGAATATCCCGCATATACTGCGCTTTCAGCCGCCTCTGCTTTCCGTGCCCTAGTTCTTGCTTTCCTGCCTCCAAATCCTCTCTGCAATTCGGCTCTCGCTCCGTTCGCTAGTAGAGTTGAAATGGCGCCCAAGAGAAAGGCCTCGAGTTCATCTGCTACGGTGATTCCTCCCATCGACCCCAACAGCCAGTTGCCTTTCGCAGGTAACCATATGTCTGTTGTCTCTGAGCCTGACCTCCTCCACCTCGTGTCCATCGGGGTCCTTCCCCCGAGGGAGCTTTGTTCTTAGCGGATTTGTCATGGGGTCACTGTTCCGACAGAGGATACCCATGAATCTGTGATTTACGTTCCTCTTCTTCTCCACGGTCTCGCTCTCCCCATTTCTCCCTTTTTCCGCGGCCTCCTTGATTTTTATCGTCTTAACTTGACCCACCTGAATCCCAATTCTATTCTGCAAATTTCTATTTACGTTCATTTGCGCGAAGCTTTTCTTGGTGTGCTGCCACATTTTGGGTTGTGGAAGTACTTGTATCACTGTCGCCCTGGTATGGCCGGGGGTCAGCATCAGCTGGTTGGGGGTGCTAGTTTGGAGATGTGTCGTGGGAGGAAGACTGAATATCTTGAAATCCCTCTCAAGGACAGTATTAAGGGATGGCGCTTGGAATGGTTTATTGTTGAGAACCATAGAAATTCTCTCCCCCCACGGTCGGGAAGACAGCCGGATGTTCGCACTCCGAGTTGGACCGAGTCTCCCACGGATCAGGAGGTAGCTGAGGCGGGGGCTTTGCTAGCTGAAGTTGGACTGCTGAAAGAGAGGGGTCTGACTGCAGAGGCCGTGGTTGCCGATTTCGTTTTCAAGAATATTCAGCCGTTGAAGGACAGGGCATACCCGGCTTATCTGTACCGAGGTCTAGCTGACTCAACTCGGGTTACCAATAGGAAAATTCCCTCTGTAGACTTGGTGAACCGACTTGAGATGATTCTTAGAGGCAAGGTATCAAATATTGGTGCCCCAGTGGCATACTCAGCATGGAACCTGCCTCCTCCCAAGGCTTTCACTCTTTTTGTGTCGAATCCACCTGTCGCTGATGGCGGTTTGGGCCTTAGAGTGCGACCCTCTGCCGAAGAAGTTAACACTTTGGTTGCCTCGTTCGGGGAAATTCCTGACGATGAACGGCAAGTCCACTTTGAGGTGCCTTTGGATCCTAGTGACGCAGAAATAAGTGCTATGCTTGATTTGCTGGCTGAGGACTCTCCTGATGCTGCTCCTACCGGGACATTGGTGGTGGCGCCTCTCCCAGAAGCTAGTACGACTTTGGATATTCAGAAGCCTGCCAGTGCTCGCCCGAGACGCCCTTGCCGAGCCAATCAACTTGATCCTTTTGCTGATGAGCAGAAAAAGAAAAAGAGACGTCTTCGGCAAGTATCTAGTTTGGATCGGGGCGCTGGTCCTTCGGTTCATGCTGCTGAGGAGGTGCCTGTGCCTGAATTTGCTGACGCTGACCCCAATGGGGGTGCTCCATCTGCTGCTGATCCTAATGGGTGTGCTCCATCTGCTGCTGACCCCAATGGGTGTGCTCCATCCGATGCTGATCCCAATGAGTGTGTTGCCTATGTTGCTGATGAAAACGACAGGGAGGAAGAAGATAAGGTCCCTCTGACTCGGAAGAACAGTCGGCAGCATATCGTCAGTGGGGAAAGTAGTGGGGTTCCTTCTCCTGCTCTATCAGCTCTCGTTGGTTTACAGGAGTTATCTCTGGCAAACTTTGATCAGACTCTAGAGGATATGGTTCTAGAGGACCTTTTATCAGAGCCGGCGGATGATGGTGTGATGGAGGTTTGTGATGATGTGCTCGATGCTGGGTTGAGGTCATCCCGCGCCTCATCGACCTTAGAGCACGGTCTTGAGGGTCAGGAGACTAACTTGGATCATCTCGGTCCCATGGAAGTAATCGAGGGGCTTTCAGCCTTAGAGGCGGCTACTGCAGAGAACCTGGCCCTCAAGGATGGTGTTGACGCTTACCCAGCCCCGAGGGTGTTGCCGAGGGTGACTCGGCTCGGGTGGGAAGTGCAAGCTACTGCCCAGCCCCCGAGGGTACTGCCGGAGATGATCCGACTCACGTGGGTAGTGCAAACTATGACCCAGCCCCCGAGGGTGTCCGAGCGGGGTCTCCCTCTCGTACTTCCATGGACGTTCATGCGGGATCGCCTCCGCACTCCGGCTGCATGGTGGTAGCCCAAGCTTTGGACCAGGGAGTCGCTTTAGAGGGCAGCGTCCCCGCTGGCCAAGTTTTGAGCTTTGTTGATGGCACTGAGTTGGTTCCTGCTGGTTTGTTGCAAGCTGCTTCGGGTGGCGACCTTACGCCCGGTCATCAATTGATCTCTCACGATTTGGGAGTCCCTTCGTTCTTCTCCAATCTCCAGGTACTGTGATATATTCTGTCCTGACTTTTGCACCGTATGAACTGCCGTTATTACACTCGTCTGTTCTCCTTATCAGGCTTTGGTGGACGGGATGGCTAGCCAGCTGAGGTTGCTGGGTGCTTCTGTTCCAGAAGGAGCTTTGTCTCTTGCACGTTGGAATCCGGTGTTACTTCAACATCGTGTCTCTGACTTGGAGGAGACCAATGTTGGTTAGTGTTTTTTTGCTTCTCTTTGTCTTCATTATTGAACTGCCTTACACTCTGACCCTTTTTGTTTGATTGTCTCTTGCTAGATATGACTCGGCAAATTTCCACTCTTGAAGAAAAACATTCTCGAGATCAGGCTGAGCTGGTCCAGCGGTGCTCCGATTTTGAAGAAAAGTATTCTCAAAGCCAAACTGAACTTGCCCAGGTCTCTGTTGCCCTAGATGACGCTAATGCACTGAGCTCTTCCCTTCGCGCTCAGCTTGATTCTGAAAAGGTGACTTATGAAACTATGCCTTGCATTGCTGTGTTCCTATTGCTTGTTTGATGTTTGAAGGAGTCGATTTTTGTTTGCAGGAAGAAAAATGTGTCCTTGCTGCGTCTCGTGACAATCTTGACAGACTGTATCGCGACTCTAGCAACTCGTTGACCATCCTGGAGAGGAGTCATCACTTCACCATGGAAGAGTTAGATAATCTTCGCTGTAGGCTGCAGGAATCCATGGATGACGTGATCCGTCTCAGGCAGTTGATATCGGCTAAGGATGCTACTATCAAAGAACTCCGTGCTTCCAAGAAATCCATCGCCCAGGAGCTAGAAACCGCTCAATTGGCTGCCAAGGTTGCTGAAGAAACTTCCATTACTCTGAGAGCCCAGCGCGACAGAGCCATGGATAAGGCCATTCGGGCGGGATGAATCTTGATGAGGAGACCCGGTGTGGTTATTCCTGAAGATATAAGGGCTGACGTGAATGCTGCTCCTGATTCCTCAAGTCGCCCTTCCTCGTCGGTTGCTCCTGAGAAAGATATCGCGAAATAGAGAAATATTTTGCGTGCTTTGAGCGCTCGGTTAGCATGGTCAGACATTTGTTAGAGGACACCAGTTTAGCCCTTGAATGATATTGTTATTCTCCTATTGTTTCAGAGTACGTAAATTTGCAGTAGTAAAAGGCTGTGTGATGGTTTTGAAACTTGTTTACGGGATATAGAAGTCATCCCTATATGAGTAGTCGTAAGCACGTCAGATCGCCTTGAGTCGCTGCTCACTTAAGTCGATTGCTTCTTGTTAATAGGGCATAGTGGTCACCCCGAGTTACGTAAGCGTGAGCATGTTGCACCGCCTTAAGTCGTTGCCGACTTAAGCCGATTGCTCCGTTAGTAGGGCATAGTGGTCACCCCGAGTTAAGTAAGCGCGAGCATGTTGCACTGACTTAAGTCTTTGCCGACTTAAGCCGATTGCTCCGTTAGCAGGGCATAGTGGTCACCCCGAGTTAAGTAAGCGCGAGCATGTTGCACCGTCTTAAGTCTTTGCCGACTTAAGCCGATTGCTCCGTTAGCAGGGCATAGTGGTCACCCTGAGTTAAGTAAGCGTGAGTATGTTGCACCGTCTTAAGTCTTTGCCGTCTTAAGCCGATTGCTCCGTTAGCAGGGCATAGTGGTCACCCCGAGTTAAGTAAGCGTGAGCATGTTGCACCGTCTTAAGTCTTTGCCGACTTAAGCCGATTGCTCCGTTGGCAGGGCATAGTGGTCACCCCGAGTTAAGTAAGCGTGAGCATGTTGCACCGTCTTAAGTCTTTGCCGACTTAAGCCGATTGCTCCATTGGCAGGGCATAGTGGTCACCCCGAGTTAAGTAAGAATGCTAGTCAATCATGAACAAATTGAGTATCTTTGAAGCCTTATTTATTGATGACATATCTCCCGTTTTACAGAGTACATCGTTGTCTTGATAGCTTTTGAAATATAGCTAAGGATAAAACTTCCTGAGGTGTTCTATATTCCAGGAATTCCCAATTTCTGTGCCGTCCATCTGAGTGAGACGATATGACCCCGGCCGACTGACTTCTGCTACTATGAATGGTCCTTCCCATAAGGGGGACAACTTGTGCCGTCCCTCCCCCGTTAGAATTCGGCGGAGGACGAGATCTCCCACTGAGAAGGATCGTGGTCGCACGGCCTTGTCGTGATAGCATCTCAGAGTCTGTTGGTATCGTGCTGATTGAATTACTGCATTCAGCCGTTCTTCTTCGAGTACATCAATGTCCTCCAGCCTAGTAGCTTCGGCTTCTGCTATGCTTTCGAAGACCAACCTTGGCGCCCCAAACTTGAGATCGGCGGGTAATACTGCCTCTGACCCATAGACCATGAAGAAAGGAGTGTTTCCATGTAGAGCTCGGCTAGGTTGGGTTCTTAGGCTCCAAACGACGTAGGGCAATTCCCTTATCCACTTTCCTGCGAACTTTTCATTCTTTTCGAAGACCCTTTTCCTGAGTGCCTCCAGTATCATCCCATTAGCTCGCTCAACCTGCCCGTTGGCCCTCGGGTGTGCTACCGAAGCATACTTGATCTGAATGCTCTTTTACTCGCAGAAATCGAAGAATTCTAAACTTGTGAAGTTGGATCCTAAGTCAGTTATGATATTGTTTGGTATTCCGAATCTGAATATTATGTCTTGTATGAATTCCATGGCCTTAGCCGAGGTTAAAGAAGCAATGGGTTTGAACTCTATCCATTTAGTGAATTTGTCGATTGCTACCAGTACATGAGTGTATCCTCCTTGAGCTTTCTTGAAAGGTCCAATCATATCCAGTCCCCAGCATGCGAAGGGCCAAGTTACTGGTATGGTCTGCAATTGCTGTGCTGGTAGATGTTGTTGCTTTGACAAGTACTGGCAAGCTTCGCACCTCTGAACTAACTCGGCTGCATCGCTTTTCGCTGTTGGCCAATAGAATCCTGACCTGAAGACCTTCCCGACTAGTGTCTTGGATGCTGCGTGTATTCCACATTGCCCAGCATGGACCTCATCCAGAAGTCGCTTCCCAATGGATGAGAGAATGCACTTCATGAGGACGCCTGATGCACCCCTTCTGTATAATGTTTCCCCAATGAGTGTGTAGTGGGCTGACTGTCTGGCGATGCGCTCGGCTACATTTTTTTCATCTGGTTCCTCTTCATTCTTTATATATCTGATGATCGGCCTTCTCCAGTCATCGTAGTCTGACTCGGGTTGATCCACGATATTACATTCTCCTGCTTGATCCATTGAGATGCTCGGCTGTAGTATTTCTTGTACAAAGACTCCGGGTGGGACCTGAGTTCGACTGGATCCTAGCTTGGACAATACATCAGCTGCCGTGTTTCGATCTCTTTCTACATGATGAAATTCTAGGCCTTCAAATTTATCTTCTAGTTTCCGGACGGCAGTGCAGTATTTTCCCATTGAATCATTCGAACAGTCCCATTCTTTGTTTATCTGGCTTATGACCACCAGAGAATCTCCATATACCATCAGTCTCTTGATGCCTAATGATATAGCGATGTTCAGTCCATGGATCAGAGCTTCATATTCGGCTGCGTTGTTAGAGGCTGGAAATAGCAACTGGAGGGCATATTTGAGGTGCTCGCCTCCAGGTGCGGTGAAGAGAATTCCCGCGCCTGCTCCCTACAGCTTCAGCGAGCCGTCAAAATACATCCGCCATACTTCTGCAGTTTCTGGGTTCTCTGGTACTTGTTGTTCAGTCCATTCTGACACGAAGTCAACCAATGCTTGGGTTTTAATGGCAGTACGAGGTCGAAATTCGATGTCATGAGATCCCAGTTCACAGGCCCACTTGGCTATTCGGCCAATGGCTTCCTTGTTGTGAAGAATATCCCCTATCGGAAAACCGGTGACTACTATGACTTTGTGGTCATCAAAGTAGTGACGTAGCTTGCGGGCAGTTAGAAGTACTGCGTATAATAGCTTCTGAACTTGAGGATACTTTTTCTTCGAGGGACCCAGAACTTCACTGATGAAATAAACAGGATGTTGCACTGGGTAGGCATGTCCTTCTTCTGCTCGCTCAACTACCAACGCGGTGCTTACCACGTGAGTCGTGCAAGAAATATACAGCAGCAGACCTTCAGCTGGTTGAGTTGACGTGGCTCGTCGTGGCGGCTTCAGTACTGGTGGCGTCGTCAAGAATTTTTTCAGTGCATCTAGGGCTTCCTGCGCTTCTGAAGTCCACTGAAACTTGTCCACCTTCTTGAGTAGCTTGTAAAATGGTAAACCTTTTTCTCCCAGCCTGGATATAAATCTGCTCAGGGCTGCCATGCATCCGGTAAGTCGCTGAACCTTCTTTTGTGATCGTGGAGCTTCCATTTTCATGATAGCTTCAATCTTTTCCAGATTAGCCTCAATTCCCCGGTGGCTGACAATAAATCCGAGTAGCTTCCCTGCTGGTACCCCAAAAACACATTTTTCGGGATTAAGCTTCCACCGATACCGCTGTAGACTGTTGAAAACCAGCTGCAAGTCTTCGATGAAGTTTTCCGAGTTCTCTGTTTTGATTACCACGTCATCCACGTAGGCTTCCACACGCTTGCCCCAGTGGTCGGCTAAGCATGTTTGAATGGCTCTCTGATAAGTCGCTCCAGCGTTTTTGAGGCCAAACGGCATGGAGGTATAACAGAAAGCACCAAACGGAGTGATGAACGCTGTTTTTTCCTCGTCTTCCTTCGCCAGGCTGATCTGATGGTATCCGGAATAGCAATCCAGGAAAGATAGCACAGAACATCCAGCGGTGGAGTCTACCACCTGATCTATCCTTGGGAGCCCGAAGGGATCCTTCGGACAATGTTTGTTGAGATCAGTATAGTCGACGCACATGCGCCAATCCACTTTATTCTTTTTGAGTACAAGAACAGGGTTGGCTAACCACTCGGGATGTAACACCTCTCTGCCTTGCATGGGGATAGACCTTCAGTTTGTGCTCGGCCAGTTCTCTTGGGACTCCCGGCATATCCGCAGGTTGCCATGCGAATACGTCTCGGTTGTCTTGCAGAAACCGGACGAGCGCGCCTTCCTATTTATCATCCAGGCTGGAGCTGATGATGGCAGTCTTGCGTTCATCAGCAAACCCTAGATTGATCCTTTTAGTTTCTTCAGTTGGCCGCATAGAGGTCGCGACTTGAGCTTCATTCGTCGGTGCCATAAGGTCTTCCTCAGGCTTAGAGTTCGCCTGCGCTGAAGAAGTCGCCGACGGTTTGGTGGTGAGGGCCGCCTGGATGGCCACTCGGAAACATTCTGCGGCGCCTTGGAGGTCAGCACGCACAGTTATGATTCCTTGTGGTCCCGACATCTTCAATATCATGTACGTGTAATGCGGGATGGCCATGAACTTTGCCAATCCCGGCCTTCCAATGATGGCATTGTACCCGCAGTCGAAGTTTGCCACCTCGAACCTCAGAAACTCGGTTCTGTAGTTCTCCAGAGTTCTGAAGGTGACGGGCATGTAGATGTGGCCCAGCGGGTATTCCCCTTCAGTCGGCACGATGCCGAAGAAAGGAGTGTCTGACTCGTGGAGTTCTTTGAGGTGAACTCCCAAGCCTCGGAGTGTCCGGGGGAAGGTGACGTTGATGCTGCTCCCCCCGTCCACTAACACCTTTTTCACCCTGCTCTCTCGGATCACCGGATCGACGAGGAGCGGGTATTTGCCTGGGTGGTCGAAGTTGAGCCATTGATCCGCCCGAGTGAAGGTGATTGGGTGCTCCGACCACCGGTATGGGGCGGGAGGACCGGTGGTCGCCACCTGTATCTGGCGATCGTTGAACTTTTGTTGTCTTCTGTTCTCCTGCGATCCGTGTCCGCCGAAGATGACGTTGACCTCCTTGTCAACGTGCGGGAAGGCTCCTCCTCCTCCCTCCTCCTGCTGCTGGGGTTGTCGGGGTTCTTCTGGTCCTCCCCGCGGTAGAGGAGGAGGTAGAGGTTGGAAGGGTCGGCCGTGCCCGACGGAGTGCTTGAAGTCCCGACAGTTCCGAAGAGTGTGGCGCATGTCCTTGTGGTACGGGCACTGGGCGTCGAGGATGTCGTCCAGCGTGCGCTCGCCTCCGCGAGGTCCTCCTCGGGCGCGAGAGGCAGGTGGTCCGGCGACGTGCACTTCTTCGCGAGGTCTCTTCTCCCAGCGTTTGTCAGGTTGCTGGTTCGCGTTGCGTCGTGGTGCTGCCGGTGCGGGCTTCGCTCCCCCGATGAGGTCCTAGGCTCGCTCGTCGGCGGTGATGTAGAGGTCAGCTTCCCGGAACAGCTCCTCGGAGGTAGTTGGCGCCTTCTGCAATATGGCTCGGACGAAGGCCGAGTCATTGGATCCTCTGTAGAAGTCCTCGATCACGGCTGCCTCTGTGACCTCGGGGATACGATTTCTCATGGTCTGGAACCTTTTGAGGTACGACCGGAGAGTTTCGTCCCCCCGGCGCTTGATGGATTTGAGGTCCCATGGTTGCGCCGGTTTGTCGGAGAGGGACTGAAAATTGGCGGTGAAGCGTCGACTGAAGTCGCTCCAGTCGTCGATGCAGTGTCGAGGTAGATGTCGCAGCCATTGCAGTGCGTCTTGCCCGAGGACAATGGGTAAGTACGCAGTCATCATGTCTTTGGATGCTCCGGCGGCCCGAGCGGCGGTGGTGTAGACGGCCAGCCAGCCTCCTGGGTCCTGCTTAGGTTCATACTTGTCAACATTGGATACCTTGAAGTTAGGGGGCCACTGAATGGCCCTAAGGCGCGGAGTAAGGGCGAACACTCCACATGTGTCCTCCTGTCGTCGGGGATGATGTCTGTCCCGGGGAGGGGAGTAGTTGTTGTGGTTCCTCGACCGTCCCCAGGTAGTTCCGCCAGTCGAGGTCGTCGTTGATTCGGCTCTGGTGGCTTGACTCCGAGTTGGGATGCCATGATCCCTGTCGTACTCTTCCCGGCGGCGGATCTCATTCTCATGCCGTCGTTCACGCGAAGCGTTGATGGAGCTCCGCGCGTCTCGGCGACTGTTGATGGCGTGTCGCAAATCGTTCGGCGGGTGAGTGAGAGGTAGAAGATGATTGGCTGCTTGGGTGAACAGGCGTCGATAGCACTCGGCGTCGGGAGTCCGAGGGAGTCCATCGGCTATCCGAGCTAGTACTCCTCCGACTTCACTCGGCGTGTTCATGGCTCGGGCGAAGTCGGGGTTCAGGTTGCGACCGAAGAGTGGATTTTCCCGGCGCTGCCTTGTGTCTTGCTTGGCTTGTTCCTGAGCTCGTCGACGATCACGTCGTCGGGAGTTCCTTCGTTCTCTGAAGACGCGTTCTTCCGGAGTTTCTCCCATCTCCGAGACCTCGTCTCGCGAGACAGGCTAGTCCGGATCCCGTTCTCCGGCTTGGTGATGTCGTCGGATATTTTGGCGCTGATTTCTTCATCGACGGGACTCCCGCTGAGGTGGTTCTTCCCCAGGCGCGGTTGGCTCGTCGTCGGAGACGGGAGGCGACTCCACTCTCCCGATGAAAAGAACGTCGGGGTAGAATGGCGCGGCTGTCGTGGTGATCTTCTTTCGGAGAGCTGGAGGTTGCGCTTCTCCGGTATCTTTGGAGTTTGTTGGAGGAGACTTCCTTTTTGGCGGATCTGCAATGCGGTGTAGAGTTCCCTCTTCGTCTGCTATGGATGAGATCGTTCCAAAGCAGAACATGGATCCGGGACGGAAGGTGATCTTGCTGTGGAAGGTGATGGCCATTGAGCTAGCTTAGATCGTCGACACACCCCCTACCTGGCGCGCCAGCTGTCGGTGTTTTGGGTCCGACCGCACACCCGGGGTTGCCCCTTGAGGTGTTTTTAGGAGTAGGACAGTGTCGCCGACTGTAGCAAAATGGTTCGTGCCAGACACACGAGGGACAATGGACAGTGTTTACAGGTTTGGGCCGCTTAGAGATGCGTAACACCCTACGTCCTGGTGAGGATGCTTTGTGTAATGGGTTACAAGGTAGTTCTCTAAAGCGAGAACGTGGAGAGTTGAGGTGTATGGCTGAGTCGTGAGATCGATTGTTCTGAAGGGGTGCCCCCTGGGCCTTATATATTCGACCGTGGGCAATACATATGGATATGATAACAACGTGCACCTAAAGGATAGTGAACTGTTTGAGTCTATCTTCCTATGATTCTGCCAACCTATCCTCGCCTGGTTCCGTTGCATGGGGCTCCAGCGTGGGAAAGTTGGATCTTCTGTTGTGGTTTCTTGCTCAACGCTATGGGGCCATCCGGGCTTGCACCGATCCGGCCTTACGTTGATCTGCTTTACTGATTGTCCCTCCCCAGGCCCATGAAGGAATGACCTTACGATTTATTGGGCCCTTGGGCCTTTCGTGAGGTCTTTTACCCTTCCAGTGGACCCGGGGGATATCTGTCCCCCACACATCTTTTATAGGAGATCTCCCTGCATTCGAAGCAGTTGAACCTGTTTGAGCTACTGAAGAAATCTGGTTGGCAGGAAGGCCCTGGCCTTAAAGCGCCGGACCAAGGCCTTGACTCCTTGAGCATGACAAAGAGGGTTTGATTTGTTTTCTTGTGTGATTGTTTGCAAAGAATAATTGATTCTTGAATAGATCATTGTCTGAAATAGCTATTTCCAGAGTTCCGGTTATTTTTATTGTTCTGTTAACCTTACCAGTCACTTCTACTCTATTGAATATTTTGTTATGTGATTACAACTCATTTTTTGTACGTGACTAATGGCAAGGAGTAACTGATTCTTGAATATTTTAGTATCTAAAATAAACTTATTGGTTTGTGCTTGTTTATTTGCTCGGAGTTTAGTTGGAATTTTAATGGACTTTTATTGCCACTTCAAAAATATCAGGTTGCAGTCATTTGTTGATGAAGGTGAAAGAGAAATGATGCATGAGTAACTCATTGTTTTACAAGATAAGGTATTGCATTGCAACCTCATCTGGATTCATTGAAGTAGTTAGCTTACTTAACAATTTGATTTGCAGCTGATTGAGGCTCTATATTGGAAGCTTATGCATGAGAAGGAACATGTTAACAAGGTTTGCTTATAACTATATGAAAAACTGAATTAAGGATGTGAATCCCTCTATATGTAAAAAAATCCAGTTATATTTACTTCATGGAATTATACAGGCTTAACTTGTTCTTATATCTCTACTACTTATTAAGGCAGCAAGGGGTAGCATGTCTTCCATGTTCTGCCATCCGCTGTTTCGTCCATCCAGACCTTTGCTCCCTTACTGCTCACCTCCCCACTCCGTCCATCTCGCCTCCCCCATGCCGCTCACACCTCATGCTGCTCCGCCCATCCCGCCTTCCCCACGCCGCACACACCTCACCGTCGTTGGCTTCACCATTGACCGCTGTGACGACGGGCGCCCCCGCCTCCAAGCACACGTTGCGGCAATGGTGATGGTCGCCTCGCATCACCCCTCACCGGCGATGGCGAGCACCACCTGGGCCACACCCTCATCTCCTCCCTTCACTCCACCATTGCCTCCGCCATAACTGGCGCGGCTAAGGTGGGCCCCGGGGCAGTGCTCTTCACCGTCGGTGAGAGTCGCTTCTTCTCCAACGACCTTGACATCAGGTGGGTAGGCACCTCCCATGCGCACCTCGGCGAGCTCGTCGACGTGCTCCGCCCGCTTGCTGCCAACCTCCTCGCGCTCCCCATGCCCACTGTTGGGGGTCTCATAGATAAAACTATTTTTCCTTAACAAATCGTGTCATTTTTCTTTTCTTCTGAGCTTGGATAGTAGCACCAATTTCTATTTTTTTCCTACACACCAAGTTTCATGCATCACTCTAGATGAAAATCATAGCGCAAATCATAGCTTCCGTGGCAACAAAGAAACGTGTACTCGATGGATCTCCAGATTTTTGCAAACATCTACAAGAGGTGTGTTAGTTTTCTCATGTGTTCACATTTCGTTTTGTGTCCCTAATTTCTGATAATAAACAATAAATAGGGCATGCTGATCCCACAATGAATATTAGTAGGCATGAAAATTAGATATGCTTACTGTTAGCTAGCAATGCTTGGCATCTGTTGCAATTTTCCTTATTGTTGACATGGTCCTATACTTGAGTTCCCCCAACTTCTCTTGCAGCCAAATTTGTTATTATGCGGCAGATAAACTTATCAGATAGACTTTTGTGTGTAGAGTTTCTCTCGGAAGAGTCCAGGCGCATACATTGCACTAAGGGGGTGTTTGTTTGGGATTATAATCTGCCCATATTATATAATCCAACAAATTTTCAACTAACACTTTTGAAGTTGCTACCTAGACAAATGTACCCTTCTACTGGCAAACATTTACTTGCTGTTCAACTTGACCAAGTGGATATCGCCGATAAATTTAACAAATCTACAATTTGAAATATGAGACGTGTGAGTTTAAATACTTCTCTATCTATAGACACAGCTTGTTTGGGCATGTAGGGAATATATATATATGTTAGCCATTTTTCTTGGTGATCTCATCTTTTCTCATGTTGTGTATCACTGCTATAGTTTTCACACATCTAAATATTTTTACTGGGATTAACTGTGAAAAATCATTGCAGGATACAAATCTGATAATGCTTGCTTTGGCATCTCACGAATCCACTTCTGTATTTTGCATGAGGTTTGTTCATCCCTCATCAATGCTAATTTCATGCTTAAATATATTGGATCGTAGCTTAATAAGGCACGCACACACACACAAACATATATATATTTATATAATGGTATGCATTGCCCTTCTATTTAACTTCTGGCAAATTTATAATGGTACGTATTTCTCTTCTGTTTAACTTCAATAGGATGTGCTCCTCAGCTCCCAACCCTAGATAAAAATAGATGGGAATCCGAAGAAACCATTTATGGTTCTCACCTCCCAACCTCAGATAATGCCACTCATATACTCATTTTTTATACACTAATAACACCATCTTTTCATTTTTTGAACATGTGGGTTCTGAGAGAATACTTGGAGATTGAATTCAAGATTCTGGAACCGTTTTTGTAACACCCTAATTTTGGGGTATAAAATTTCTTTCTAATTATCACCAAAAATCAGGTGTTACTCTTCCTTTTCTCACTCTAGGTGTTCTCTCTCTAGATTCATTCTCCCTTTCTCCTTTTTTTAGAGATAGCCTAAACTAGTGGGGTTAATTATTTATTTTTGACAAAAATATTTTGGGTCATGACATGTTGCATCATGCTGAGCTTAAAATATTCTTTGAATTGTTGCACATGTTTGAATTTATTTGAGCTTGAAACCTAGTTTGGATTTGGATTTGAAAACCCTATAGAAAAGAAATAGAAAAGGAATTAGAAAATCTAGAGAAAAAGAAAAAGAGAAAACAGCCCAGCCGGCCGAGCTAAGCCCAGCCAGGTCGCGCGCCCGCGCGCCTGCCGCCCCGCCTGTCAGCGGCAGTTCTCCCTCGCGCGCGCCCTCTCCCTCTCGCTCTCTGCCCACTGGGGTCGATCTGTCGGCGCCAGTTTTCCTTCGCCCGCGCTCTCTCTCTCGGTCTCGCGGACCCGCTCGGAGCCCCTCGGACCCGCTCGGACCCGCTCAGACCCCCTCGGACCCCTGCGATCGCCTGTCAGCGCCCCAGTCCTCTAGCGTTGGACCCGCTCGGTCAGTGTGCTCTCCCCCTCTGTCGCTGACACTCCCTGGCTTGCTTGTCAGTGCTCGTCCGTGCCCTCGCGCGCGCTCTCGGCTGTAGATCTAATCTCGACTATTGGTTTTAGATCTGACGGTTAGAATAGCCCGATACCCCTTCGCGTGGTTGTTTTGATGTAGGAAACCCTCGGTTTATTGGAAATCAACTCGCCGTCCCTGGTTTTCGCGCGCAGACCCCTGTAACCTTACAGATTTAGCCCTGGACTTTTAAATACTCACAGAATTAGACCTAAATTCATATTTTGAATTCCCAAACTTGTTTGTTTCATAACTTTTGCATATGAGCTCCAAATTTAGTGATTCAAATTGCAAAATGTTCATAGAATTATTCTCTGTTGAAATAAAATGGTTCCAGTTACTGTCTGCACATTCTAATTTTTATGATGGAGTATGAACTAATGTAGATGTAGTTCTATTTCATTTAATAAAACAAATAAAAGAAAAACCTTAGAGATTTAATCATGTTTAATCTTGTAAGATTAATAATGTGTATTACATGAATTCATCCCTGTTCTAAATTTTTAGGTCACAATAAAATGAATTGAACTATGATTATGTACTTGTAAGTAACACTTAGGGAAATAGTAATCTATGTCCAAATGAAAGTAGTTTATGTTATAATTCATGTTAAACTTTGATCTCAGTAATTCCTAATTGTGTTTAAAGATGTGATCCAATGTTTGTACATGTTTGGTGTGTTGTTCTTTTGTACTTTCCAAATGTATTGAATGCATGCTCGCTTTACTTAGACAACGAGCAGCTCGTGGTTCCTGAGTGTGTTGCCGAAGATCCCTCTGAGCAACAACCTGGTGAAGGCAAGTGTCCTCAGACCTACTATGTCCTACTTTACTTTATAATTCACTGTCCTGCATTTCTTTATTGAAACCTAAGGATTGACTAGTTTGTATTCCCCTTACCCTTGTTTACCTTTTTTTGGTTTAACCATGGTTAGCTTATGCTATTGCTTTAACTTAATCAATGAACATGATGTGATCTTTTATGAAACGATGATGTTATCCCGATGAGGTCCTTGTAATTTCTTTAAGGGGCTCAGGCTGTTTCCTGAGTGCCTCTCCGTAAGGACCTGTTTGGGGAGTGATAACCCGGGATAACAATGCAACCATGAGGGTGGAATGGGACGCCCTTAGCTGATTAATTAGAGGAACCAGAGGAGTAGTTGGCTTCACCGTAGGGCCGTCAATGGGGTCCGGGCACAGTACTTGCTCTGCCGAGGTTGGTTGCAGAGGTTCATTCGATTTGGTTTTTGTCAGTCACCCTTCCTTTGGGGAGATGTACTGTGTTTATCAAACTGGAGAAACCTAACGGTGGCTATGTCCTCTGAGAAATCTTTGTAAAGGCTACGTAGTGAGACCCTGCTAGGTCACCTTGGTAGTGATCAATGGGGAGGCTAGAACCCCAGGCGGAATGGGAATCACGGCTTGTGGGTAAAGTGTGCATCCTCTGCAGAGTGTTAGAAACTGGTATATCAGCCGTGCTCGCGGTTATGAGCAGCCTTGGGATCCTCTTCGATTAGAAGAACAATGGTTACTTTTATGATGATGATTAACAATGATGCTATAAAATCTGATCTTTGGTATTTCCTCGTTTGAGGAAGTACTTTTGGGTAATAACTGGGTTATTACTAAAATTTGGCTCTACTTATAATAATAAAACTTGATCAACTAAAAGCAACTGCTTAACCTTAACCCCATATAGAGCTAGTCCACTTTAGCCAAACAGGACATTTGCTGAGTACGTTGATGTGTACTTACCCTTGCTTTACAAACCACCCCACCCTAGGTTGTCCCCACTGTTCCTAGCGCTCAGGAGGTGAAGTTGGCAACATGGATGACTTCGAAGAGTTCCAGGAATACGACGAGTTATAGTTCTTTCTTAGTGGCACACCCCCAGTCAGCTGCCTGTGTAGGCTTATCATCTACGTTTCATATTTCCGCACTTTGATATTTATGTTGAACAATGATTATGTATTAGACTTTGTGGATGTCTTGGACATCTTGATGTAATAAAGTACCTTTCTGCTATTTATTTCAAGCATTGTGTGATGATGTCAAATTATGTAATCGTTGTGTACGTGAGTTTTGATCCTTGCACGTACATGGTTCGCATTCGGTTTGCCTTCCAAAATCGGGTGTGACATAAGTTGTATCAAAGCCTTGCTGACTGTAGGTCCGCTAACCTAGACTAGAATGGTCGTCCTAAGGACTATAGACCCCTACTCTTACCTTGATCTCAGTGTCTTTTCAAAAGTTGGTCATCTTGACCAACTCTATGTTATTTACTTATCTCAAAAAGTTTTGTCTCACTCTTCTTTCTATTCACTTTCTGGTCTAATAGTTCTACTCTTACTCTTGTGCTTATGATGTCTTTTGTAGATGGCTCGTCTTAGGTGCACTGCACGTAAGTCTGTGATCCCCTTTTTGCCTTCTCGCCTGGCGGAGCGTCCCCTGCGTCGCACAGTGCCAGGTCAGTCCAGCCACCTGGAGAGACTGCATCATCGCCTGCACGAGGAGCAAGAGCACCGACGCTAGGAGCAGGAGCAGCAGGACTCTTCCCCCTCGCCTCAGCAGGAGGTGGAGTCTGAGAGGCCACCCTCCCCTGCACCTCAGCCAGAGATGCCCCCTGCACCACCTCAGGGCATCCTGGCTGCTGGAGGAGACCCTGACGGAGACAGAGACGACGACGATGCTGGTGGCAGTTCGAGCCATGGCACGAAGCACTCGGAGGAGCCGGAGCCGGATGGATGGATCGCTAGACCCATCACTCGTGACGTTGCTCGCGGGTGTCACTTCCACGATGCTCTCAATACCCTGTTGCGTCGGGCCTTCGACCGACCTACATGGTCCATCGAGTACCATTGTGTAGTCTACTAGCATCGTCGCGGGCTATACCCGGACCAGTGGGAGGCTACTTGCTTGGTGCGCCGTCCGGACGATGATCTCCGGGTGCAGAGGCCTTCTCAGAGCACTATTCTATCACTGAGAGGGATACTGCCGAGGCAGCCATGCAAGATGCAGCACGATGGGCACTTTCTCAGTATTGCTTGTTGTTCAACGGGGTAGCTGATGGCCTTGACCTGAAGTACTACCCTCGCCGTTCGACCGGCAGCGCTAGAGGTGTGATTGTCTCGCCAGTTGGTGAGGGCAATCCTAGGCTGAATAGCATGGTTAACTTGGTTGCCTTGCTCAACACAGAGTTGGACCACGCCCTTGACGAGTTGGGCAAGGTTCGGGGTGGAGGTTGCGGAATTGCGTGCTGAATGCGCGACACGCCACTATTTGGATGGTGGTTCTCCCGCCCCTGTCGGGATTCAACACCCTTACCGTTCACCGCCCCGTGGTTGCTTTGACTATGGTACCCTAGACTACAGGACCCGCATAGATTGAGACCCTTAGATCGACATAGTCAGAGTCTATAATAATTCTTAGTTCAATGTCTCAGTCTAGTCAGTCTAGTTAGAGCTTGTTTGGTTATCTTTTGCTGGATGCTTGTTATGATGGACATGTAGTGAAGTTGGATCTTTGTAATGATTGTCACCAAGGTGTGGGTATCCTCTACAACTTGGTGTAGTTATTAATAAAGTCAGTCATTTAGTTAGGTAATCCCTTTATTTTCCCCTTTCCTCTTTATCTGAGAAGCTGTCAGTGAAGATGGTCATTTGTTCAGTGTTATGGAGATCTTCTATATATCTTTTCTTATGTTGAAAGACTGCAGAGTCAGATCTGATATGTGTGTGATTTCTACAGATGTCTAAGAACAGGTGCAGAGGTACGAGGCGTGCTCAGCCAGAGCAGCAGGCACCCCAAGAGGAGGCAGCTTCGCAGCAACAATTGCCACTGCCACCCCCGATGACTATCGAGCGGATGTTCTTGATGCAGACCCAGGCAGTTCAGGCAATTGGTCAGACATTAGTAGCTATGCAGCAGGCGCAGCAGCAGCCACCACCACCTCAGCCTCCAGTGCAAGTCCAGATGCCTCAAGTGCCTAGAGACAAGCGGGTAGAGTTCATGAGGGGCTATCCCCCTGTCTTTGCTCACTCTGCTGATCCCATGGACGCGAAAGATTGGCTGCATACCGTGGAGCGTGAGTTGCACACTGCCCAGTGCAACGATCGTGAGAAGGTGTTGTATGGTCCTCGACAGTTGAGGGGAGCAGCACAGTCTTGGTGGGAGTCCTATCTCACCACCCATGCCAACCCTGAAGCCATCACTTGGGAGGAGTTCAGGGACAACTTCCGTCGCTATCATGTGCCCGAGGGACTGATGATAGTGAAGAAGGAGGAGTTTCTCGCCCTGAAGCAAGGTCCCCTGTCCGTCAGTGAGTACAGGGATAAGTTTTTACAGCTGTCACATTACGCCCCAGAAGACGTCAACATAGATGCCAAGAGACAGTACCGCTTTCTAAGAGGATTGGTTGATCCCCTCCATTATCAGCTGATGAACCACACTTTCCCCACCTTCCAACATCTGATCGATAGAGCAATTATGACAGAAAGGAAGCATCGGGAGATGGAGGATAGAAAGCAGAAGTTTGGTGGACCCCAAGTCGGGAGTAGCAGTCGTCCTCGCTACTCAGGCAACCCACCCCAGCAACTCAAGCAAGGCCACCAGCATCAACTTCAGCGTCAACACCAGCACCAGTACCAGAGGCAGTTTCCTCAGCAACAGCAGTAGCAGTACCGTTAGAGCACCCAACATGGAGGAAATCAGTACCAACGTCAGAACAACCAGGCAGCTCGTCTTCCTGCCCCCCGTAACCAACCAGAATGGCCAAGCAGCCCCAGCACAACTAGGAGGGCGTGCATGCTTCTATTGTGGAGAACAAAATCACTGGGCGAAAAATTGTCCAAAGAAAGTAGCCCAGCAACCGCCAGCAGTCAATGCCCTAGCAAGGCAAGGAGCACCACAGCAAGCCCCAGGAGTCTGTGGTCAGGCCTACAACCGTGGAAAGGTGAATCACCTGGAGGCCGAAGCAATCTAGGATGCTCAGGACGTGGCAGTAGGTATGATACGACACGCCATTAAGCGACACATTACAACCCCCAAGTCATACTACATCAACTTAAGTACAACCAACATCATCACCAACCCAAGCCTTTGATGGACCAATTACACGTAGCCGAGTTAAGAAGCTACAACAAGAGGTGCACACGCTACTTTATGAATTTCAATTAATTACTAATGAGAACTTTATGCTACCTCAGTCGTGTATGTTGATATTACTTAGGTTCACCAAAGAGGAAGGACAAAACATATCAAGGGTGAATCAGCAAGAAGAGTTATATCCGAGTCAGTCCAGCGCAACAGAACCATCCAGAAGAAACAATCATATCTTTTGATTCCCAAAAGCTATGAAGGCCCATAAATACTTTTTGGAAAGCTCTTGAAGTCTAGTTTCCAATGATTCTAAAGCCGACTTAATAAAATCTACTAGAAAGGTAGTCGACCTACTTTAGTGCTGACTGGTCAGAAGGTCAATAGTCAGCTTGATGACCAAGTTTTCGTATTAAGCTGCATCATTCTACGAAGTTTCATTAAGCATGATATATATGGTGAGTAAGCTTATCAAGTTAGCTTTCCAACGCAACCAGTCCCACGTCATTTGGAGATTCCTAGGAAAAGTTATTATCAAAATACTGAAGGCTACGCAGAAGTCAAACAGCCACACGGAATTCAGCTCTGCAGATCTTCCGAAGAGGCTCCTTCATATCAGCATGTGAAAATACTTTTGTTTTGTATTTATACCTCTCTAAGGCTGGTTGTTACTAGTATAAATACCCCCCTATGTCTATGATGTAAGGCAGCTTTTGATAATCTAAAACAGAACCTCTTTGTTCAGCTGTGTGCTAACAAATATTGAGAATGATCTCTACCCCTTTGCTCTTGTGAATTCCTTCGCGGGATTGTAGAAGCGGCGGCTTCATCCGCTCCCAAGTGGTGCTCCTACTCCCTTCGAGGTCTCCTCAATCTATTGTAGGCTGTGTTGGTTGGTTCTTTGAGAGTGTGGTTGGGCGAATCCTCGATTTAGGCTACCGGTTAAAGACGGTGGTTGGCTTCGAGTTTTATTTGTCAGGTTGCACTAGTTATCGCTGCTTGTAGCAAGTTATCTTGGCTTCTTCGAAGCTAGTTATCTGAAGATTGATCCTACGTCGTGAAGATCGGGCATCGTGACGCATCATCTGGTATCAAAGCCTCAGTTGCCATGGTAGGATTCTTTACCCTTAGCTACATATATTTTGTGTTTGTCTTATCCACCAAAAGGCCATAAAATATTTTGTGATAGCCCTTTGTTTCAATATGTTGTTCCAGTGAGTTTTGTTAAGTTTCAGTCCTTAGAGTCTTTATTTAGTTGCTAGTCACTCTATCCTTTGTGTTCCCTTTGAGCCTCTTATATATATCTGAAAATATCCACAAAAAGAAAAATCTGAAAACCCTCATCATTTTCTTCGCGTTAACTTTGATCCTATTTAAGTTATAGTTGCTGGTTGAGTTCTTTGTTAATTATTATAAAGTGTGCAATATCATATCAGATCTCTGTGTTTAGTTCTGTAAAAAAAGAGTATCAAAACAAGAAGAAAGAAAAGTACCAAAAAAAAGTGTTGAGCAAGATTGTGAAAGAAAAGTAGAACGATCAGTTTGTTTATGTGCACAAGTGCTAAAAGTTCTTCAACCAGTTTGCTATTGTCATTTGGTGCAAAATTTTGGTTGGGTCTGATCGCAACACTTGCATTCCAATCATATTCCTTGATTTGCATCAAATCTGAAATTTTTTGCGCGTGTGTTTGATCTACTTACATCACTCGTATCTTGTGGTCAACACTAGGCAGTGAACTTCTAGTGGATTGTTATTTAACTTTACAACAACTAGGATTCAGATTGCATTCCTTATTTATTATTCCCCACCAAGCTCCACATATAAGCCATCGTAATCGGTACTCTGGTCTTGTATTCGCTTAACCACCACTTTCTTGTTACCACCACACATTTTTCTTGCAACCCGTAGGGACCTCATAAGAGCTTAGGTTGGTAAGAGTGGTGAGGTTGTGAGATTCTATATAGCTTCATATTCCACCTATATTTGTTGCCTTGTCGCCACTAATTTCGCAGGAAGATGGATCCCAACACTGAGATTGAAGAATGTGTCACCATGATACAATTCAATGAGCTCAAACAAAGCATAGAAGACAAGCAAGATCGGTTGGCACAAGATCTTCAGACACTTATGGCTGAAATCAGAGGTCATCATCGACTCCCTGATGGTGCAAGAAACCATGATGAAGATGGGGAAGAAGGTGAAGGAAATTATTCTAGAAGAGCAAGTGAACATGGGAGGAGGAATCAAGGTGCTGCACGTGGTAGAGGAAGAGGATGGAATCAAAGAAATGATGACAATGAAGAATCTAAATTTGGGGATGATGATCAGTCCCAACATCGCTATGGTCGTCGTCATCATAGAGGCGTCAACCAAGAAGAGAGATTTGGGAAGCTTAAGTTTATCATGCCAAAATTTGATGGTAGATCTGATCCTAAAGATTATTTCACATGGGAACTGAAGGTGGAGAAAATCTTCCGCCTACATAATTATTTAGAGGAGAAGAAACTTGCAATGGCATCTCTTGAGTTTGAAGGATATGCTCTGATTTGGTGGGAGCAACTTCTTCGTGATCGTGAAGAAGATGGAGAGGACCCTATTGTTACTTGGCAAGAGATGAAGCGAGAAATGAGAATTCGTTTTGTGCCGAAGCATTATCGGTGTGATCTTTTTGATAAATTGCAGAATTTGAGGCAAGGAAGTTTCTCTATTGAGGAGTATTATAAGGAGATGGAGAAGGCCATGATTAGAGCCAATGTGTATGAAGACGAAGAGCAAACCATTGCACATTTCATGGCTGGGTTACACCACAACATTCAGCGTATTGTTGAGTTTCAGCCGTACCAATGTCTTATTAATTTGGTACATCAAGCCACCAAAGCTGAACGCCAGCTGCAACAAGATGCTAAGAGCAGCAAGCCCTTGGCATATGGTGCACGAACCACGACTGGAGGAAGCAAATCAATCTCAAGGTTTACTGCTGCATCCTCAGCGACAAAAGGTTCAACTGGGGGCTTGTGATCCAATATTCAAGGCAATTCTAGTGGAAAGAACAGAGCTGCTCCAAACACGAGTTATAAACCAGTAGCATCCACTTCAACATCAGTGGGTTCAACAGCCAAGAGTAGTGGTATTCAGTGCTTCAAGTGTGGAGGTCGTAGTCATGTCATAAAGGAGTGTCTAAATAATCGTGTGATCCTTGTGACTGATGATGGAGAATATACATCAGCTAGTGAAGAGGAAGCTGAAGCAGGAAATGAAGATGACATTCATAAATCTGAAGAACATACGGGATGTGAATTTGAGCATGGTACTACTCTTGTGGTTACATAAATCTTGAGTGTTCAAATGAAAGAAGCTGAAATTGGACAGCGACATAATCTTTTTCAAACGCGAGCCAAAGTGCAAGACAAAGTAGTAAAGGTGATCATTGATGGAGGGAGCTGCCATAGTCTTGCAAGTCGTGAGATGGTTGAAAAGCTTGGTTTGATGTTACAGCGACACCCTCATCCATATCATGTCTAATGGTTGAATGAATCGGGAGATATCAAGATTGGTTATAAGGTGAAAGTTCCGTTCAAGATTGAAGAGTATGTTGACACAGTGGAGTGCAATGTTGCACCCCTGTCTGTGTGTCACATGCTGCTAGGAAGACCTTGGCAATATGACCGATATTCTCAGCATTGTGGAAGAACAAATCAATACACGCTAGATCTGAAAGGGAGAAAGTTTGTACTCAAGCCTATGACCCCTCAACAAATCATGCTGAACATTTACAAAAGAAAACTGAAATTAGTACAACAAGTAAAGAAGAGCAAAAGAAATTGAGTGCCATGCACAATTCGGTGAGCGAGTGCTACAAGCCAAATTCAAGAGATAAAAAGAAGGAAGAGGGAGAACATCTAGTTATGGTAGCCACAAAATCTGAGCTGAGAGAAGTGATGAACAACCCATATCAAGTACTCTTTGTACTTGTGAACAAAGATGTTTTGATTTCTCCTAACGACATAACATCTCTTCCTAGTGTTGTGGCTGATCTTTTGCAGGACTTTGAAGACATGTTTCCACAAGAAACACCGGCTAGACTACCTCCAATTCGAGGGATTGAACATCAAATCGATCTTATTCCAGGGGCTGCACTTCCTAACCGTCCACCATATCGAACCAATCCTGAAGAAACTAAGGAAATACAAAGGCAAGTACAAGAACTTCTTGATAAAGGTTTTGTTCATGAAAGCTTAAGCCCTTGTGCTGTTCCTGTGATTTTAGTACCTAAGAAAGATGGATCTTGGAGGATGTGTGTTGATTGTAGAGCTATAAATAATATTACCGTTCGCTATCGCCATCCTATTCCACGGCTAGAAGACATGCTTGATGAATTAAGTGGTTCCACAATTTTTACTCAAATTGATTTGAGAAGTGGATACCATCAAATAAGAATGAAAACTGGAGATGAATGGAAGACTGCATTTAAAACAAAATTTGGGTTGTATGAATGGTTAGTGATGCCATTTGGTTTGACAAATGCTCCTAGCACTTTTATGAGATTAATGAACCATGTCTTAAGAACTTTCATTGGAAAATTTGTTGTTGTCTACTTCGATGATATTCTAATTTACAGCAAATCTTTTGATGAACATGTGAAACACATTCGACAAGTTTTAGATGAGCTTAGAAAAGAGAAATTATTTGCTAATCTTGAGAAGTGCAATTTTTGCACAGACCATGTTATGTTTCTTGGCTTTGTTGTTTCAGCAAAAGGAATAGAGGTGGATGAATCAAAGGTGAAAGCAATCAAGAATTGGCCAGCTCTAACGAATGTAAGTCAAGTAAGAAGTTTTCATGGTCTTGCTGGTTTTTATAGAAGATTTGTGCGAGATTTCAGTACTATCGCTTCCCCTTTAAATGAATTAACAAAGAAAGGTGTTGAATTTAAATGGGGAAACTCACAAGAAGATGCTTTTCAAGAATCGAAGAAACGTTTGACTGAAGCACCTGTACTTATTCTTCCTGATTTCACTAAAACTTTTGAAGTAGAATGTGATGCTAGTGGGATTGGGATAGGAGGAGTTTTAATGCAACAAGGAAAACCTATAGCATATTTTAGTGAAAAATTGGGAGGTGCACAATTAAATTATTCTGTGTATGACAAAGAATTGTATGCTTTGGTCCGAATGCTTGAAACATGGCAGCACTACTTATGGCCAAAAGAGTTTGTTATTCATTCCGATCATGAAGCTTTGAAGTATTTGAAAGGGCAAGCCAAACTGAACCGTCGCCATGCCAAATGGGTTGAGTTTATCGAAACATTTCCATACATTGTGAAATATAAGAAAGGTAAGGACAATGTGGTCGCTGATGCCTTGTCTCGAAGGAATGTGTTGTTGAATTAACTAGAGGTAAAAGTTTTGGGTCTTGAAAATTTGAAAGAAATGTATAATGATGATCTTGAATTTTCAGAACCATATATTCATTGTAAAGATGGAAAAGGTTGGGAAAAATATCATATACATGATGGATTTTTGTTTAGATCTAACAAACTTTGTGTACCAAATTCTTCGGTTAGATTGCTTTTATTGTAGGAGTCACATGGAGGAGGTCTAACAGGTCATTTTGGACAAAAGAAGACTTACGAAATGCTCAGTGATCATTTCTATTGGCCTAAGATGAGGAGAGACGTCATCAGATTTGTGGAGCGTTGTGTCACCTGTCATAAAGTTAAGTCAAAACTGAACCCTCATGGTTTATATACTCCTTTACCCGCTCCTAAAATTCCTTGGGAAGACATAAGCATGGATTTTATTTTAGGACTGCCTAGGACTCAAAAAAGAGAGATTCTATTTTTGTTGTGATTGATAGATTTTCAAAAATGGCTCATTTTATTCCATGCAACAAGAGCGACAATGCTTCACATGTTACCAATTTGTTTTTTAGAGAAATCTTGAGACTACATGGAATGCCCAAGACCATCGTATCTGACCGTGATGTGAAGTTAATGAGCTATTTTTGGAAAACATTGTGGGCAAAGCTTGGGACTAAACTTTTGTTCTCCACCACATGCCACCCCCAAACTGATGGACAAACTGAAGTGGTGAATCGTACATTGTCAATGCTGCTGCGAACAATGGTAAAGAAGAACTTGAAGGATTGGGAGGAATATTTGCCACACGTGGAGTTTGCTTATAACAGGGTAGTACATTCTACAACTAATTTATGCCCCTTTGAAATTGTATATGGGTTCAAACCTATTGCTCTGATAGATTTGTTGCCCCTTCCATTGCAGGAAAGAACCAATATGGAAGCTTCCAAGCGTGCTGCATACATAAAAAAGATACATGAGAAGACCAAGGAAGCAATTAAGCTCAAAGCAGTGCGCAAGGCTGCAAGCATGAACAAGCATAGGAAGAAAGTGTTATTTGAACCAGGGGACTTGGTTTGGATTCACTTGCGCAAGGAGCATTTTCCTAATCAGCGCAAATCCAAATTGATGCCACGAGGGGATGATCCATTTCGTGTTCTTGCCAAGATCAATGATAATGCATACAAGATAGATCTTCCACCAAGCTATGGCGTGAGCAACACGTTCAATGTTGCTGACCTCTTACCATATACAAGCGAAGACACTTCAGAGTCAAGGATGACTCTTTTTCAAGTGGGGAGGATGATACGACCACGCCATTAAGCGACACATTACAACCCCCAAGTCATACTACATCAACTCAAGTACAACCAACATTATCACCAACCCAAGCCTTTGATGGACCAATTACACGTAGCCGAGCTAAGAAGCTACAGCAAGAGGTGCACGCGCCACTTTATGAATTTCAATTAAACACTAATGAGAACTTTATGCTACCTAAGTCATGTATGTTTATATTACTTAGGTTCACCAAAGAGGAAGGACAAAACATATCAAGGGTGAATCAGCAAGAAGAGCTATATCCGAGTCAGTCCAGCGCAACAGAACCATCCAGAAGAAACAGTCATATCTTTTGATTCTCAAAAGCTATGAAGGCCCATAAATACTTTTTGGAAAGCTCTTGAAGTCTAGTTTCCAATGATTCTAAAGCCGACTTAATCAAATCTACTAGAAAGGCAGCCGACCTATTTTAATGCTGACTGGTCAGAAGGTCAACAGTCAGCTTGATGACCAAGTTTTCATATTAAACTGCATCATTCTACGAAGTTTTATTAAGCATGCTATATATGGTGAGAAAGCTTATCAAGTTAGCTTTCCAACACAACCAGTCCCACATAATTTGGAGATTTCTAGGAAAAGTTATTATCAAAATACTAAAGGCTGCGCAGAAGTCAAACAGCCACACGGAATTCAGCTCTGCAGATCTCCCGAAGAGGCTCCTTCATATCAGCACGTGAAAATACTTTTGTTTTGTGTTTATACCTCTCTAAGTCTGGTTGTTACTAGTATAAATACCCCCCTATGTCTATGATCTAAGGCAGCTTTTGATAATCTAAAACAGAACCCCTTTGTTCAGCTGTGTGCTAACAAATATTGAGAGTGATCTCTACCCCTTTGCTCTTGTGAATTCCTTCGCGGGATTGCAGAAGCGGCAGCTTCATCCGCTCCCAAGTGGTGCCCCTACTCCTTTCAAGGTCTCCTTGATTGATTGTAGGCTGTGTTGGTTGGTTCTTTGAGAGTGTGGTTGGGCGAATCCTCGATTTAGGCTGCCGGTTAAAGACGGTGGTTGGCTTCGAGTTTTATTTGTCAGGTTGCACTAGTTATCACTGCTTGCAGCAAGTTATCTTGGCTTCTTCGAAGCTATTTATCTGAAGATTGATCCTACGTCGTGAGATCGAGCATCGTGACGCATCAAGGTATGTTTCCAGTCGAATCATATCCAGCAAAAGTACTATTTGATACCGGTGCCACACATTCTTTTGTTTCTGCATCTTGGGTAGAATCACATAACATCCCCATAGAACCAATGATCCCACCTTTGAGAGTTAATTCAGTTGGGGGAAAAGTTCAGTCCGATAGGATTTGTCCGAATCTAAGGATTGAAATAAGGGGGATAGCCTTCCCCGCTAGCCTAGTAGTAATGGGAACCCAAGGGTTAGATGTCGTCCTAGGGATGAATTGGCTACACAGAAATCAAGCCACTGTCAGTTGTGACAAGAGAACAGTCAAGTTGGTGTCCTCATTAGGAAAGGAAGTAGTAACCAAGCTATACTTACCTGAACTAGAAGAAGGAGCTTGTCACCATTTATCAGTAGATGACGAGGAGTCCAATCCGATTGAGGCAATTAGGATTGTGTCAGAATTCCCTGATGTATTCCCTGAAGAGTTACCAGGCATGCCACCTGAAAGGAAAGTTGAATTTGCCATAGAGCTTATCCCAGGCACCGCCCCTATTTCTAAGAGAGCTTATCAAGTGTCCGGACCAGAGTTGGTGGAACTCAAGAAGCAGATTGATGAGTTGCCAGAGAAAGGCTACATCAGACCAAGTACTTTGCCTTGGGCAGCCCCAGTGTTATTTGTGGAAAAGAAGGATGACACGAAGAGGATGTGCATCGATTATCGAGCTTTGAACGAAGTCACTATCAAGAACAAGTACCCTCTGCCTCAAATTGAAGACCTATTCAATCAATTGAGAGGAGCCAGTGTGTTCTCGAAGATAGATTTGAGGTCAGGCTACCATCATCTCAGAATCCGACCTTCCAATATACCGAAGACATCATTCATCACTAAGTATGGACTATATGAGTTCACGGTCATGTCATTTGGATTGACGAATGCGCCAACTTACTTCATGTACCTGATGAATAGTGTATTCATGGACTACCTCGACAAGTTCGTATTGGTGTTCATTGACGATATTCTTGTATATTCCCAGAATGAGCAAGAGCATGAGGAACATTTGAGGAAAGTACTTCAGAGGCTACGAGATTGCCAGTTGTATGCCAAGCTTAGCAAGTGCGAGTTCTGGATCGACGAAGTTCTATTCTTGGGTCATATTATAAACCGAGATGGACTAGCTGTGGATCCAAAGAAGGTAGCAGCGATTCTGGATTGGAAAGCACCAAAAGATGTCCGAGGAATCAAGAGTTTCATCGGAATGGCCGGTTATTATCAGCATTTCATTGAAGGTTTCTCCAAGATTGCCAGACCAATGACAACCCTGCTAGCAAAGAAGGTTGAGTTCAACTGGACCCCAGCATGCCAGAAGTCCTTTGAGACATTGAAGGAGAAGTTAACAACAGCACCGGTGTTATTTCTGCCAGATGTTCGCAAGCCATTCTCAGTATATTGTGATGCTTCGTACACCAGACTGGGATGTGTGTTGATGCAGGAAGGGAGAGTAGTGGCATACTCGTCCCGACAGTTGAAGACTCATGAGAAGAACTATCCTACTCATGATCTAGAGTTAGCGGCCGTGGTTCATGCATTGAAGACCTGGAGACATTATCTATATGGGCAGAAGTGTGATATCTACACGGATCACAAGAGCCTCAAGTACATATTCACTCAGTTAGAGTTAAACATGAGGCAACAAAGATGGCTAGAGTTGATCAAAGATTATGAGCTGGAGATTCATTATCACCCAGGCAAAGCAAATGTAGTTGCGGATGCTCTTAGCAGGAAGAGTCAAGTCAATATGTTGGCCGCTCACCCGATGCCATATGAGCTAGCGAAGGAGTTCGACATATTGAGTCTCGGATTTCTGAACAACACTCAAGGAGTGACAATTGAGTTGGAACCCACTCTAGAGCAAGACATCAGGAAAGGTCAGAAAGATGATGAGAAAGTCAATGAGATCCAACAGTTGATCAGAGATGGGAAAGGCAAGGATTTCCGTGAGGATGCAGAAGGAGTGGTATGGTTCAAGGACAGACTGTGTGTTCCCGACCTCAAATCGATCCGGGAATTGATCCTCAAAGAAGCCCATGAAACAGCATACTCTATACACCCTGGTAGTGAGAAGATGTACCAAGACCTAAAGAAAAGATTCTGGTGGTATGGCATGAAAAGAGAGATAGCAGAGTATGTGGCTGTGTGTGACAGTTGTCAGAGGATTAAAGCAGAACATCAAAGACCTGTAGGTTTATTGCAACCCTTGCAGATTCCTCAATGGAAATGGGATGAGATCGGAATGGACTTTATAGTTGGTTTGCCCTGCACTCGTACTGGTTATGACTCCATCTGGGTAGTAGTGGACCGTTTGACAAAGGCGGCCCATTTCATACCAGTCAAGACCACTTACAACAGTGCGGTGTTAGCCGAACTATACATGGCTCGGATTGTGTGCTTGCATGGCGTTCCGAAGAAGATAGTATCAGACAGAGGCACCCAGTTCACCTCTCATTTTTGGCAGCAGTTACATGAAGCTTTGGGCATGGATTTGAAGTTCAGCTCAGCTTATCACCCGCAGATAGATGGTCAAACAGAGAGAACTAACCAGATTCTTGAGGATATGTTGAGAGCTTGTGCTTTGCAAGATCAGTCAGGTTGGGACAAGAGGCTACCAAGCCAGTTTGAAGATGTCATCTTTTGAAGTGCTCTATGGGAGGAATTGTAGAACTCCATTGCATTGGGATCAACCTGGTGAAAGACAGGTGTTCGGTCCAGATATTTTGCTTGAAGCCGAAGAGAACATTAGAATGGTACGAGAAAATCTGAAGGCAGCTGTGACGAAACCTCCTAAGTCATTAGGCCCACCTACAGTTGTCCTTGTCCTACGGACCTCAGACAACCCTGTAGGTGCCCCTGAATCACTTGACAAGTTCGGTATCTGCTTTTCTTATCTTTCCCAAGAGCGTTTCACCCCGTCACGCAGACATTACAGATCATCGGAGATACGAAAATGCGGAAGCGGTTACATAAACTTACCTTTATTTTAAAAGTAAGATAAAGTTAAATATTATAGACCAGGATATAACTTATGAGTACAGGGTAGTATTATTACACACCAAGGGAGGCAAAAACCCCTCCCAATAAGTCTTTAAACAAAAGTTCTTATGGAGGAACTCTTCCTCCCGCAGCTTTACCCTTGCTTTTCTTCTTTTGGAACCACCTTGGAATAGAAACAACAAAAGTTTGTTGCTTCCTCACCTAAAAACAATAGGGAATAAAACCCTGAGTATGGAATTACTCAACAAGACTTACCCGACTAAAGAAAAGACTCTCAAGGGTATGCGGGTTCTAAGGGAGTCAAGGTAAGGTTTCTCAATGATCAAAGACTCTGTTTTGCAGAAATGCTTACTAAAAGTGGATCCTTAAAAATCTAGATTTATTGTCAGGTTAGGTAAAATTACCTACATCTAGAGTTCTTTCTACCCTAGTTCAAACACTTGACCTGCACTAGCCAATTTCTTAACAACCCTTCATCTTTACTGGAGTTCTACGTATAGGGCAGTGACCAAGTCTTCATAACCGCGAAGGTACGGTGATCCGAATCGATTATACTCAGCTGAGGATCTCTAATCACATGACATATGTAGCACTTAACCCTTGCATATGTCAACCCGCCACCGGGGTTCTTAAGACCAGATCAGGTTCACGTCAACCGAGAGCATAGATACACCACCGTCCAGCCTCTTGCCACGGAGGGTACACACTACTCTCGCCACCGCTCCACGCCCATTGCGTGTTATCTTATTCTGGCCTTAGTCTGCCCGAGGCAAGGCTTACCCATGACAAGGCATGTGACCAGTTAAAGGGTCCTTGGTCAGCAAGCCTACATCGACACGGTCCTTAATCGACTCAGACGGAGACACTACACCGAGACTCTCTTCTCGTGCAAGTCACCCGCCCGGTCTTAGCTTAATCATTTCAACCCAAAGTTTGGTACCTAGCAGAGGTACATCTTTTCCGATGTTGAACCCATCACGGCCATGATGGATCCACCATTCAAGTTTTGTTTTCAAAAACAACCCACCCACTTTTGCCATATCATCTTTTGTAAAAACAAAGCATTTGTTTTTCTAAAACAAGGCTAAGCATCAAAATCTTTTGTAAAACAGGTAATCAAATTCAAGGAAGGAAATGCAGGAATTGTTTTATTAATCAACTCCTATTACCTAATGCAACAAGCAAGTGATAAAGATCTTTAAATCACAAGGAGGTGGCAAATGCACCGGGGCTTGCCTTGGTTTACAGGTGATTCAGGCTCAGATCCACAGATGTCAAAGTAAAAACAATTCCCTGCCTGATGTTCCGCAGGTGGTGGTGGTGAAGTCTTGTCCTCTTCTACCTCAACCTCTTCTTCGTTTTCTAGATATAATCATATATATGTATATAAGAATGAATGCCATGTAATGCTTATGAGAGTGCAAAGATAATAAGAATTTATTATCTAAGGTCTTGAATACAATTTTCCTTCACGGAACTCCGAGAACCTAGGGTTTCCGGAGTCAACAGTGAAGTTCAAAGAGCAGGGGTGGGGGTTTTGGGTTCTAATTATCAAACAAGGTCCAAATCAAACCAAATTTTACCCAAAGCTTCTAAATAATGTTTAAAGTTCATATAAAAAGTTTGGGCATTTTTGGAATTATTATTGATTTTCTAAAAATCTAGAAACAATAATTTAGGCTATTTTAAATGATCCAAAATTCCCTATTTATCCTAAAAATCATAAAACTATTTTTATTAAATACTATGGAAAATAAGGAATCTAGGAAAATTGGTTTGGCATTTTTAGGATTTTTTTACAATTTTCTAAAATTGTTAGAGTCCTACCCGAAAAAGAAAAGGAAAAAGGATGAATAGTCTTGGGCCGGTTTCAACCCAGGCGGCCCAAGTCCATGCAGAAACGCGCGCGCGCCCGCGCCCACGGTGTAGACTTTGTAGAAAGGCCCTCGGTGTTCTGGCTAACTGGGAACGGGTTTAGTTACTGTTTTCTTAAGTCACTGACAGTTTCTAAAAAGGACCTCCACCTTCTATTCCTTCGCAGATTAAGGTCCACGACGAGGAACAGCCCTCGCCGCACTCCGACGAGCCTATTCCGGCCGGACAACGCCATGGCTGGAGCTCCCGTGCGACAGGGACACAATTAAACTCCTACCGAACACTTCCCCTCAGTCAATTTCATCTTTGGAACTAAGAATCAACCCGTCCACGGTGACAGGGCGGATGGCCATGTGGATGGAAGCGTTCCAACCAACCCACGGCGTGAACGATCCAATTGAAGCTTGGGAAAGCTTCACAGACCTACCAGAGATGATGCACATACTCAGATTTGGACTGGGCACGAATAGAAACGCGGGGCTACGGAGAGGGTGTCACGACGGTGTTCTACAAAGCAAGTGCTTGTTCCGGTGAAAGGCTTTGGCCGAACTTCAATTGGCCGGTTCCGAGAGCAATAAGAGACCATGATCGTGCTAGAACAAGGAGCAATTGGGGGAATTACTAACCCGAGGGGTGCTGAGCACGGTAGAGTTCCTTGCGGCGGAGCAAGGACAGAGAGAAAGGGAATTTGTGGACTACGCTAGTTCTTCGGTGAACTTGATTCAAGTGCTTAGTTGTGGGGGTGCGGAATGTGATGAAGAAGCGGAGTCCGAGCTCAATTTATAGGCCATCGACCGGAGTTGGAGAAGGAGTGCAGATTCCCGGCTGCACTGGCAAGCTTGCCGCGCGGGCGAGCCACGGCGAAAGTACGGTGGCCGCCGATTAACCGGGTAACACCACCTCAGTGAATCACCGCCACGTCGCCGAGAACCTTTACTGCGGCCACCGACGACCATCCCGACCACTGTGGCATTCTTATCGCCGGTGAGGTCCTGATCCTTATCCTCCTGGCACTGTACCATCGCAATGCGTATTCAGTGGTTCTGACAGAGCAGGTTTGGCGTTAATTTACTCCCAATTTTCAATGGCAACCCGTTGGTCAGCCTGTAACAAAGTTGTTGTCTGAGAATCCAACAACAATCTTGTTATAGAAACCATGGCCAAATTCTTATTAGATCAGGGTTGATTTCTGGTTCAAAGTTGGCTCAGTATCACTGTTAGTCTGGATTTCAGAGTTCAATCAGCCTGACAGCCAGACTTTAGACTTAATTATCTCCAATTTCTCCATAACAACCTTGATTACACTCTTAAGAAAAATTGTTCCCCTATCATAGAGCTGCAAAATTGATGTGGTGCCCTAAGGTGAATTTTCACTGATTTGAAAACTACAGAGCTCCAAAGTTGAGCTTATAACACTGATTTCAGACTTAGCATAGAACCCAAATGGGGTCCATTTTGCAAATAGGTCCAAAATCCAAGGTTTAGCTTACAAATCCACAAATTTGTGAACCAAATGACTTAGGATACTTATTTAACATGGTTTTTGCACTTTAGTCCACAAGTGCACTATTTTTGCACATAGGCCCCTAGGGTTTGGATTTAGGGTTTTCCAGGGTTTCAATTAGGGTTTTAGGTACCCCAGGGTGTAAATGTAACTTAGACCCATCCTTATTAATATTTTATGATTATCACTCTTAAACTTTAGGGTTTTCTCTATTTGGCTCCTGTTTTACCCCTCAGATCCCTATTTAAGGTTAAGCACCCTATACTAGGGCCTTATTTGCAAAATACCATAACCATACAACTTGCTTGGAATTTTTTCCTAGTGAATGCATTCTAAGTGTGTCAAACATGCTGATGCTTATGATGTAATGCTCAGGTTTTAGTAACAGTAACACCAGGTGTTGGGGGCCTTCGTCCTCCGAAGGTCCTCAAAAACATGATTTGACAATGTTTTCCAAGTGGATTATGTGAACAGGTATCTTCGGACTCAGAATTATGAACATAAAGCACGGTCAAGACGAAGCCTGAACCAGACGAAGGACGAGCTGATTACCAAGCTCCACGAAGGTGCACAGCCGAAGCTGTGTGCAAGGAAGCTTCGTCGCGATAGCGGAAAGGGGAACCGACTTAAAGATGAAAAGACTACGTGGGCCTTGACAGATTTCCATAAGTCATTAACAAATGTAATGGACATGGATGTAATTTTACGTGGGCTGCGTCCCGCCCGTACTGTTCACGCTGACTTGGCATCTGCTTTTGCGTCACGCTTGTACTTTCTACCTTCTCTCAGGACCGAAGGTACATTTGTAATTTGAAATCATTTCTATTTTTCCCATGTTAATAAAATAGAAATGATTCTATGATGGTGTTTATATTATATTTTATGCCCTATATGAATCCTTCGTCATCACTTGCTATGTTTACGAAGGTATGTCTCTTGTGACCTTCGTCCAAAGTACATTATCTCCCGAAGGGACATAATGTTCCGAAGGACGAAGGACTTTAACACTTAACATTTTTTATGTTGCCTTGTTCTTAACTCTTAGCCTTTGAGAACAAGTCCCCAACATTGGCGCCCACCTCCGGTGAACTCACTTCCACTTTGAGTTTTTTGAACACCTTCGGAAGCTGTAGACCTTCGCTATGGCACCGAAGAAAGCTTCAGCGGCTGGGGCTGCAGCACTGCAACTGCTGGACCACAACCAGGAGACTGTCTCTCTTCGGGAGGCCCGAAACCAGAAGAGAAAGGCCGTCAGCCCAACGCTTCAGGAGGAAGAGCTAGACCAAGAAATCAGGGATATGGAGATGCTACATCAACAGGTGCAGAGAAAGAAGGAGAAGATGGCCCGGCTAGCTGAGTTGCAACGGCAGATAGACGAAGCCTCTGAGGAAGTTCGCCATCTTGCTCATGATGAGCAAAACAGAAGGCCTCAGCAGAAAGACCTTCATCAGGAGGGCTTCGTCAACGAAGATGACTGGTATGACAATTTCCATCAGGGAAATTTTGTTTTCGATGATGCTTCTCCTTTGTCCGCTGAGCTGTAGGCTACACCTTGGCCTCCATCCTATAAGCCACCCCAGCTCCCCATGTTCGACGGCCACTCAGACCCGAAGCAGTTCTTAATGAGCTACGAAGCAACAGTGTCTTCGTATGGGGGCAATGCTGCAGTCATGGCGAAGTCTTTTGTTATGGCCGTCAGGAATGTTGCTCAGACCTGGTATTCCTCCCTTCGACCAGGAACGATCACCTCATGGCAGAAGCTGAAGGATATGTTGTTAACCAGCTTTCAAGGATTTCAGACGAAGCCGGTTACTGCTCAAGCCTTGTTTCAGTGCACTCAGGATCATGAAGAATACCTTCAGGCGTATGTCCGAAGGTTCTTGCGTTTGAGGGCACAGGCACCAACGGTGCCCAATGAAATTGTTATCGAAGCCATGATCAAGGGGCTTCGTCCTGGACCTGCAGCCCAATACTTTGCTAGGAAGCCTCCTCAGACTCTGGAGAAGCTACTCCAAAAGATGGACGAGTACATTCGTGCAGATAACGACTTTCGCCAAAGAAGGGAGGAGGCCTTCAGATTTTCTGAGATGACCAGGGGCTTCGGGGGACGATTCTATCCGAGGCATGTCAGGTCCATCCACAACACTCAAAATGATGATAAGGGCAGTTAGCAGAACAGGCCGCAGTGCTCCTCACAGGCTTCGGGGCAGCAGCAAACTTTCTTTCGGCCACCAGCTCCAAGAGGCAGAGGCGCCAGGGGCTTCAGCGGGAGATTTGGAGATCAACCAAGGAGGACATTTTGCTTATTCTGCGGTGAGAACAAGGGCCATACCACCAGGATGTGCCATGTTACCATCCAGAAACAAAAGGAGCTAGCGGAAGCTGCAGCGCAACAGGGACAGCCGAAGCAGGTCATGCATACTACTTCGTACCATCAGCCTTACATCCCGGAGTACGTGGGCAACCACCCTGCAGTTTCCGTAGCTTCGGCAAGTCAACCTCAAGCTTCATGGCAACAGCCCCCGCCTCCACCTCCGCTGCAACAAGGACAGCAGCCAGAAGGGAGCCAATACGTTCCGCACCAAAGGGATATCAGAGAGCAATCTGAAGCCCGTACAGTCAATAGTACTGTGCCAGAGTCGAAGCACATTTATTGACAAATATCCTACTTTGATAGCAGTCTTTTCCGTTTAAGTTCTGTTTTCTGTGTAATAAAGAATACTTCAGATTTCATATAATAGTTTCGTGGTTGGTTATCAGAAAAACCTATCTTCTCTACAGGTTTAAGTTGCTGAAGCTTAAAATTTCGCGGTAACAAGGAGGATCTTCGGATTATTAAAAACCCTTCGAAGCAACAAAAAGTCGTTCTAAGGAGCGCAGAGTAAGACGCCGAAGTTACAAAAAGCCATTCCAAAGGGAGCGCAGTGTAAGTTTTTTGCTCCAAAGACGTTCCTAAGGGAATGCAGAGCATACAGCGAAAAGTCAACGCTGATACCGCCTAAGTAAAAGGCGAAGAAGCTCCAAAGACGTTCCTAAGGGAATGCAGAGCTTATACCGTCTAAGTAAAAGGCGAAGAAGCTCCAAAGACGTTCCTAAGGGAATGCAGAGCTTATACCGTCTAAGTAAAAGGCGAAGAAGCTCCAAAGACGTTCCTAAGGGAATGCAGAGCTTACGAATATATTCTGTGTGTATCTTCGGAACAAATGTCATTTGCATAACATAACATCATCACATCATTTTGCATAACATAAGCATCATACATCATGTTGCATTTGGCAAAAGAAGGGGACACAGTATCAACCTTCGAAAGGATGCTTTGAGAAAGTGAAAATTGTGTAAAGTCACGAGGGAATACAATGATAATCTTCGGAATACAGCTTCGGAGAATATTTTTACGAAGCATGGACGAGCTTTATCAGAGCAATATCGAAATTGTATAGCTTCGGAGAATGTTTTCATGAAGCATGAACGTGTTTCATCAGAATAATTTTAACGGAGAATGTCTTCTTCACGAAGCATGAAAAGAAGGGAAGGTGTTTTTTCGCCGAAGGCTCAAAAATGGTATGTATGTAGAGTTTCATGCATCGTAAAGAATTGAATAATGAAAAGAAACTTGTATATTACATTCAAATGTACAAAATGTTACATAGATCACATTTTAAATATTTTTTCTAGTCTTCTCTTAATACTGCTTCGGCGGCTTCATTTAGAAGTTGATCAACAACTTTGTCCATGATAGCTTCGGCCATTTGTTTAATTTCATCATCCCCTTTTGTGTGGGGGTCGGCAGTCGATCCAGCAGCTTCTGAGGGAAGAGAACATTTCTTCATTACTATTACAAACCGTAAGCAAAGTTTGAAATAAAAATTACAACACAATAAGATCGACTAATTAATACCTAATTGCCTTTCGGGCTCTGTACTTCTTTCGGCAGCTTCTGCCACCTTTCTAGCATCATGGATGCCTTTTTCGCTTCTTTGAATTATTTCTTGCGCCATTTCTCGGCCGCCATTGTCCCAGATATCAGTGAAAAATTTACCGCCAACCATGCTGGCTTCGGTCGAGGGATCTTTGATATCTTCCGAGGATAGGGCAGCTTCGGATTGAGCTAAGGATTTTATATGTTCACAACCTTTTTTCTCCAAAACAGCAGCAATTCCCCTGGCGCCTGAAAAAGCGCAGATGTCACCGCGGCTGCTCAGGATTTCCTCGAAGGCTTCTGCTTCGTGACTAATCCAGTCCAGTGGACCTTCGGGATTGCCTCTTGAAAAGTCCTCTTCACTAGAAAAGGCGCCAACGCTGGCGAAGCTGGATTTTATCTTTTTCACGCATTCTACAGATTTAACATAACATTTCCTCTGAGATGCACGAAGCTCTTTAACACTTAACTCCAATTTATTGACCATATAATCACTGAGTTCTCGTTTTGTTTCCTCCAGCACACGTTCCTCTTTAGCTCTAGCCAGCTGTTTCTGAAGATCTTTAATTTCACGTTTTTGGGCTTCGGCCTGGGTTTTTGAAGCAGCTTCGTCTTTCTTTACTTTATCTACCAGTGTAAGCAGAATCTTATCCTTTTCCAGAGCTTCGTTTCTCAGTTTGATAACTTCGGAGCGTAAATTGTTAAACGCAATGTCGTAGCTTTCATCTTCGGCGCTTTTTTGGGCTCTTAATGCGTTGCTCAGAATTAAGCCCTATATGAAAAAGAATCCATATAAGAATAAAGGAATGAATTACGCATCAAAAAGTTTTTTCAAACGTTTAATTTCCATACCTTTAGGCTATTATATGCAAGACTGTCTGCGAGATCCTCTTTCGTCATGGCGCATAATCCAGCTTCGAGTTTCGGGAACCCCATGCTTCTAGCCATCTCCCGGCACACGGATAATTCTTTATTGTCTGGGAGGCAGTATAGGAAATCATCTTCATTTGTCCCATTGAATACTACTGCCCCCTTCGGATACTTCAACTCCCTAGCATAGTGATTCGCTTCATAGATTTCTTCTTCAGACAGTTTCTTCCCCGAAGCATGTCGCACGATGTAATTGCGTATGCTGGAGGGAGCTTCGGGAGCGGCCGTGTCAATTTCTTCAACCAAGACTGGTTCTGATATTTTATCGGATTGTTCCTTGGTGGGCTCTGAAGGCCCAGCTTCAGCTTCAGCTTGTTGTTTCGAAGCTTCAGTAGATGCTTCAGCGAGTTCAGCAGACTCCTTTGCGGTTGTGCTTGAAGACTTAATCGTCTCCAAGACATCCAATACGTTCACCATTCTTTTTCTTCTTGGGGTCACCGATGGGCCCTTTTGATTTTTTGTTGATTCAACATTTGCTGAAGGACTTAAGATTTCTGACGTTTTTTGCCCTTCAATCTTCGGTTTTTCTACTGCTGAAGGCGCTTCGGTTTTCTCTTCTATTTTCGGCACTGGAGCTGGTTCTGTAGCTTTAGAGGCCAAAGAAACTTCACCAATAAATTCTGGCACTGTGGCCGGCTCAATAAAATGTGTCCGATGGGTGAGCACCTTCATCTTTTTCCTTTGAGGCGCTGGCTCACTAGGGGCACTCGTGGTAGCTTCTGTCGCAGGAGAAGTATTTTTCCTTTTGCGACCCAATACCGGATAGTGATAGTCAGGGTACATAAACCCGACTGCGTCAAACACACGGTTGAGCCTTTTCTTCTTTCGGCCTCCGAAGGCTGCTGATAGCGCAGTATTTTCGGCCTTCGAATATGCCCCAAGTAGTTCATCACTTAATGTTTCAATGCTTTTCAGCCAGTCATCATCAGGTTCAACAAATTTATCTGCATATTTGAATGTGTATTTCAGTCTGACCAGTCCGCCTTCGTCGGACTCTTTAATGGTCTCCTTCGGCATTTCCCACTTTTCTGCAAGTGGCCATACCCTGAAGGCAATGTGCTCTTGGACCAAGTCCCTTGTCCCAATGAAAGAGCAGACTGTGCCGAAGGCTCTTTGGCATTCCTCGGCTGCTTCGTCCATTTCAACCTTCGGCCTTCGAAGTCCGAAGCGTTGCCAGATGGGGCGCATAATGATACTCTTGACATTTTCTTGCGCTGTTAAGTCATTTTTTACATAGAACCATTCAGTCATCCAGGCTCCGGGCCATCTCTTCCGAAAGGTTGGCACAGGGCGGCTTGACCCGGAGCGGGCACCGAAGCTGTAACACCCAAAATTATTGTGATATTGTTCTTTTCCCCACGGCTTCGTCTCATATAACAGTTCATGAATGTTGCAAAAACTTTTAGCATTTGGTTCTAAACCTTGGCTTCTTGCAGCCCAGACAAACATCCCCATTCTTATGATAGCTTCAGGAGTAAGTTGATGAAGGTAGACTTGAAATGTTTTCAGTACCTCAATAACAAAGTTGCTCAGGGGGAATCGAAGCCCAGCCTTGAGAAAGCTTCGGAAGATTACAACTTCATCTTCTTCGGGGGTGGGAGAAGTCTTTTCTCCAGCGTCAGCCCTCACAATAGATATATCTCGAAAATACCGCCCCCTCATATTATCAATATGACTCTGCTTGATAGTGGTCTTCCCGAAAACCGTGTGACTTGGCCGCCATGGTCGATCTTCGGCCTCTTCTCCACCACTTTCTACATCGTAGCTGTCGCTGCCATCAGTATCTTCGGACAAACCTTCGAGAATCTCTTTGGTGATTTTCTCTGTATTGGTCTCCGCCATCGCAATCAGGAACCCCAGATTCTTCTCTTCCTCGAGACTCAGCTTCGTATCAGCAGGAATCTTCTTACCTTCAGACATCTTCGGAAACGCTAAAAAACTGCTCTCGAGGCCGAAGCTTCGAAATCAAAAAGGTCACCAATCTTAATGCACAAGAGCTAAAAATTTAGTGGACCGAAGCAGATGGCAAGTGTGCGTACCAAATGAGTTGGCGGTGCGATCTTATTTATACGCCCAGGGCGTTGAAAATTGAAAGACCCCGCTTGTCAGTGAATGTTGCTATTCTAGCAAAGGGAAGGTGTTTTTTCGAACCTTCGGCTCAAGGCCTTCGTCCAAATCGCAATCTGAATTTAATATTAACAAATTAATATTGCGAGGGGCTACTGTTGGGGGCCTTCGTCCTCCGAAGGTCCTCAAAAACATGATTTGACAATGTTTTCCAAGTGGATTATGTGAACAGGTATCTTCGGACTCAGAATTATGAACATAAAGCACGGTCAGGACGAAGCCTGAACTAGACGAAGGACGAGCTGATTACCAAGCTCCACGAAGGTGCACAGCCGAAGCTGTGTGCAAGGAAGCTTCGTCACGATAGCGGAAAGGGGAACCGACTTAAAGATGAAAAGACTACGTGGGCCTTGACAGATTTCCATAAGTCATTAACAAATGTAATGGACATGGATGTAATTTTACGTGGGCTGCGTCCCGCGTCTATAAATAGATGAACAGTACTCCCGTACTGTTCACGCTGACTTGGCATCTGCTTTTGCGTCACGCTTGTACTTTCTACCTTCTCTCAGGACCGAAGGTACATTTGTAATTTGAAATCATTTCTATTTTTCCCATGTTAATAAAATAGAAATGATTCTATGATGGTGTTTATATTATATTTTATGCCCTATATGAATCCTTCGTCATCACTTGCTATGTTTACGAAGGTATGTCTCTTGTGACCTTCGTCCAAAGTACATTATCTCCCGAAGGGACATAATGTTCCGAAGGACGAAGGACTTTAACACTTAACATTTTTTATGTTGCCTTGTTCTTAACTCTTAGCCTTTGAGAACAAGTCCCCAACACCAGGGGTGTTACAGCAGCACAGTCCAGACAGCGAAGCTGTGCTGACACCAGAAGAAGAGAACTCAGTTTTGAAGTGGGAGATTATGTCTATTTGAAGGTGTCACCTATCAGAGGAACCAAGAGGTTCGGAGTCAAAGGCAAGCTAGCACCCCGATATATTGGGCCGTATCAGATTCAAGCAAGACGTGGAGAAGTGGCTTATCAACTCAGCTTACCAGAGAATCTGTCAGCTGTGCATGATGTGTTCCACATGTCTCTATTGAAGAAATGCTTAAGGGTGCCAGAAGAGCAATTGCCAACAGAGGATCTTGAAGTTCAGGAAGATCTGACTTATATTGAGAAGCCAACTCAAATTCTAGAGACAGCAGATCGGGTCACTTGGAGGAACACCATCAGAATGTGCAAAGTCAAATGGGGCCATCACTCGGAAGAAGAAGCAACCTGGGAAAGAGAAGATGAATTGAAAGCCAAGTACCCTGAGCTCTTTTCTAGCCAGCCCTGAATCTAGAGGGCGAGATTCTTTTAAGGGGGATAGGTCTGTAACACCCTGATTTTGGGGGTATAAAATTTCTTTCTAATTATCACTCAAAATCAGGTGTTACTCTTCCTTTTCTCACTCTAGGTGTTCTCTCTCTCTCTAGATTCATTCTCCCTTTCTCCTTTTTTAGAGATAGCCTAAACTAGTGGGGTTAATTATTTATTTTTGACAAAACATTTTGGGTCATGACATGTTGCATCATGCTGAGCTTAAAATATTCTTTGAATTGTTGCACATGTTTGAATTTATTTGAGCTTGAAACCTAGTTCGAATTTGGATTTGAAAACCCTATAGAAAAGAAATAGAAAAGGAATTAGAAAATCCAGAGAAAAAGAAAAAGAGAAAGCAGCCCAGCCGGCCCAGCTAAGCCCAGTCAGGCCCCACGCCCGCATGCCTATCGCCCTTGACATGCGGATCCCGCCTGTCAGCGGCAGTTCTCTCTCTTGTGCGCCCTCTCTCTCTCTCGCTCTCTGCCCGCTAGGGCTGATCTGTCGGCACCAGTTTTCCTTCACCCCCGCGCTCTCTCTCTCTGTCTCGCGGACCCACTCGGACCCGCTCGGACCCTTGCGACCGCCTTTCAGCGCCCCAGTCCTCTGGCGTTGGACCCGCTCGGTCAGTGCGCTCTCTCCCTCTGTCGCTGACACTCCCTGGCTCGCTTGTCAGTGCTCGTCCGCACCCTCGCGCGCGCTCTCGACCGTAGATCTAATCTCGATCGTTGGTTTTAGATCTGACGGTTAGAATAGCCCGATACCCCTTCGCGTGGTTGTTTTGCGTAGGAAACCCTCGGTTTATTGGAAATCAACCCGCCGTCCCTGGTTTTCGCGCGCAGACCCCTATAACCTTATAGATTTAGCCCTGGACTTTTAAATACTCACAGAATTAGACCTAAATTCATATTTTGAATTCCCAAACTTGTTTGTTTCATAACTTTTGCATATGAACTCCAAATTTAGTGATTCAAATTGCAAAATGTTCATAGAATTATTCTCTGTTGAAATAAAATGGTTCTAGTTACTGTCTGCACATTCTAATTTTTATGATGGAGTATGAACAAATGTAGATGTAGTTCTATTTCATTTAATAAAACAAATAAAAGGAGAACCTTAGAGATTTAATCACATTTAATCTTGTAAGATTAATAATGTGTATTACATGAATTCATCCCCGTTCTAAATTTTTAGGTCACAATAAAATGAATTGAACTATGATTATGTACTTGTAAGTAATACTTAGGGAAATAGTAATCTATGTCCAAATGAAAGTAGTTTATGTTATAATTCATGTTATACTTTGATCTCAGTAATTCCTAATTGTGTTTTAAGATGTGATCCAATGTTTGTACATGTTTGGTGTGTTGTTCTTTTGTACTTTCCAAATGTATTGAATGCATGCTCGCTTTACTTAGACAACGAGCAGCTCGTGGTTCCTGAGTGTGTTGTCGAAGATCCTCTGAGCAACAACCTAGTGAAGGCAAGTGTCCTCAGACCTACTATGTCCTACTTTACTTTATAATTCACTGTCCTGCATTTCTTTATTGAAACCTAAGGATTGACTAGTTTGTTACCCTTGTTTACTTTTTTTTGGTTTAACCATGGTTAGCTTATGCTATTGCTTTAACTTAATCAATGAACATGATGTGATCTTTTATGATACGATGATGTTATCCCGATGAGGTCCTTGTAATTTCTTTAGGGGGCTCAGGCTGTTTCCTGAGTGCCTCTCCGTAAGGACCTGTTTGGGGAGTGACAACCTTGGATAATAGTGCAACCATGAGGGTGGAATGGGTCACCCTTAGCTAATTAATTAGAGGAACCAGATGAGTAGTTGGCTTCGCCGTAGGGCCATCAATGGGGTCCAAGCACAGTACTTGCTCTGCCGAGGTTGGTTGCAGAGGTTCATTCGATTTGGTTTTTATCAGTCACCCTTCCTTTGGGGAGATGTACTGTGTTTATCAAACTAGAGAAACCTAACGGGCGACTATGTCCTATGAGAAATCTTTGTAAAGGCTACATAGTGAGACCCTGCTAGGTCACCTTGGTAGTGATCAATGGGGAGGCTAGAACCCTGGGCGGAATGGGAATCACGGCTTGTGGGTAAAGTGTGCATCCTCTGCAGAGTGTTAGAAACTGGTATATCAGCCGTGCTCGCGGTTATGAGCAGCCTTGGGATCCTCTTCGATTAGAAGAACAATGGTTACTTTTATGATGATGATTACCAATGATGCTATAAAATCTGATCTTTGGTATTTCCTCGTTTGAGGAAGTACTTTTGGGTAATAACTGGGTTATTACTAAAATTTGTCTCTACTTATAATAATAAAACTTGATCAACTAAAAGCAACTGCTTAACCTTAACCCCATATAGAGCTAGTCCACTTTAGCCAAACGGGACATTTGCTGAGTACGTTGATGTGTACTCACCCTTGCTTTACAAACCACCCCACCCTAGGTTGTCCCCACTGTTCTCAGTGCTCAGGAGGTGAAGTTGGCAACATGGATGACTTCGAAGAGTTCCAGGAATTCGATGAGTTCTAGTTCTTTCTTAGTGGCACACCCCAGTCAGCTGCCTGTGTAGGCTTATCATCTACGTTTCGTATTTCCGCACTTTGATATTTATGTTGAACAATGATTATGTATTAGACTTTGTGGATGTCTTGGACATATTGATGTAATAAAGTACCTTTCCGCTATTTATTTCAAGCATTGTGTGATGATGTCCAATTATGTAATTGCTGTGTACGTGAGTTCTGATCCTGGCACGTACATGGTTCGCATTCGGTTTGCCTTCCAAAACCGGTTGTGACAATTCTGTGAGCCAGATATTGAGAGGCTAATAAATGGCTTCATTTTTTTCTTGATGGGAAACGATTTCATCCCACACATTCCACCACTTCAGATGCATGAGGTATCTATTTGTGTGTAACTAACCTTTGGATTATTGCAATAGCGTAGTAGAAAGTTAACTTTGCTATCACTATGCATGTCTTTTTGCTTTAAAAACATAGATGTTCCTCTCATCTATCCCACCTAATAGTGTGCAGTTGATCTTCCCATCCAAGTGTACAAAACAACCATGAGATTTTGAATGCAATAGCCCTTCAGCTACTACTGAACTTGAAGAGACATTTGAAAGTTGTTTATGGTTTAGATGATGCCCGATGTTAGGTATGTCTTGCTCTTTATTTTGAGATTGGTACTACTATTATGGGTTCATTTACATGAGACATGGTCTATTTGTGTTTTGAAACACATACATTTTCTCTAAAGGAGCCTCCGAAATCTAGAGAAACAAACTCTAGGCACAATTTTTCTTTTAATATTGGCAACAGTAACATTAGTCCGCCAAGCTGCCTGCAGGGCGCAGCTTCTGTCTACCAGGTACTAAATAGTGAGCTTAAGATTCCTTGGCAAAGCAAAGTTGTATACTCTCTTTTTTATGGGAGAGACCCTGTTGACGTTGATGTGGCTTGGTGGATAGGATTTTCAAGATCGTGCTCCGCGAAGATTCCATGGACTTTGTTGTGTTCGTCCCTTTAGTGCAAACTAGGTGAGTACCCGTGTGTTGCGATGGCAAACCAATTAGGAGAGGCTGCGATAGGGGAGTGGAGGTGAGGGAATACTTGACAGGTTCTCACGATATGTAAACACCTAGAATGGGTTTCTCTAGATACATTTCTTTCTATAGAATTCTATATAACTACATTTCATAAATTGCTAGGAATCAGAAAGCAAATGACTGAACATGGACATGGTAAAAGACAGGAAAGAAAGATAGTGTTGTATAGTGAATCAACCTATGAGTTAGTGGTTGTGATGTATTTTACTTATGTTTGATGTTTTCTCCCTATTTTGCAGAGGGAGGAGATAAGTCGTATGAAAGAAAACATGTACCAAGAATCATGAACAAGGTGCACTGGAACAAATGATTTTTTAGCATATTTACTAAATGGCAGTCACGACTATGACCACCCACACCTATAAAACTTAATCCAATACACCTGACTTGAATGTTTTATCTTCTACGACCATGTGTGTGACTAATTTAAGAACTACACAATCAAATTCATTCGCATAATATCAGGTTACCTAACTATACAACATAAGTAACTAATTCACTGTTCAAGGCTGAAGATTCAAATACCTTTGAATAAAGTCTCGAATGACACAAGTTGGCTTCAATGCATCCGCTTAGCATCTCGACGAACAAATTTCAATAAATCTTCTTCAACTATTTGTTGTTTTATAGGCCTTACAAATGCCCAAATAAAGGCCCTATTTGTGGGAGTTGTTGTGCATTGCGATGACACAAAAATTTACAATTTGAAAGCACCATATGTTAAAGATAATATTGAGTATTTTGTAAAACATTACTGAGAGAAATGAAAAGAACAAAAACTATGGTGCCAGTACATCCTTACGAGCTTCTTTTAACAAGAACAAATGAGTGATAAAAAATTATCATTCCACCAATCTGTAGAATTTAGATGTGAGGATCTCATAAATGTTTTCTGCCTCACAAACAAAAATAAAAAATTTTCGAGCCATTTGCTATAAATACGTGAAATGGATGGATCAAATGCTTAAAAAATTAGTGACAACAACCCTAATTGGTAGTTAGATATGCAGGGAGTTAGGTTGCTTATATGTATTAGCATGGCTAAGATTTGATGAATGGGATGATATGCATTTCTGTGTTGAGTAGGAGTCGAGGTATTATCAAGATCATGTGCTTGCACAACCTTGCTGAATGCAACCGAGCCTAGTTATTCAGTGATACAATACCTCCAGCAACAACTGAATTTAAATTAGGACATGCTAATAACTTGTTCTTATACATAACTATGGACAAGGGACTATGGACATATACTTGTTCTTATACGAGAGAGTCTGTCAAATCGAGTTTGTTTACAAAATAAAATATTAGTTAACATTCACTTTCCTAACAAGAGAGAATCTTAGTAGTACATGATGAGACACAATCATTGACACAATCATACCTTAGCAAACAAAGAAATGGATATAACACTTAAAAAGCTAAAGGAACAGAAAAGGTCGGGCATCAAGCAGCTGGTACAACTGAATGATCATGGAATACAATACCTCCATAGGAAAATATGTAGGTCGTGAATCACTGTAAGTCTGAAGGCAAGGCCAAGAGACATACTTCAATCTGGAGTTATATTTGTCCTAGAAGTACCGCACAACAGTTTTTCTTGTTCCGGTCCAAGCTGAAACAAAACACCACAGACTTTACGCCGAAACTAAACACCGTAGAATTCAGTATTAGTTTAACACAGAAGAGAATGAGATTTAATCCATATAAAAGCTAAGACTTTCTTTGACAAATTGTTTAGATACGATAGTTCAGACATGCATGTTTGGCCAAAAAACATAAATAATTTTTGTAGCTAGTTACTGATTAGTGTCCAAAATGGTTTCATGTGTAGTGACCAAAAATTGAAAATCCCGACATGGCCAGCCCATCCATACATGCCAAAGGAATGCAAAAACACAATTTAATGATCTAATGAAATTAAACCTCATTTGTAGTCTTTCATGGGACTTAAGACCCTTATAATTTTGACTTTCATCTCCATTTGAATAACTGGATGATGTCCTTAACCCTATAATTGCACAAAAAATACAGATGAGAACTTTGATGATGAGTACTTTAAGGAGACCGAAGAATGTAATCAATTCCGTCATGACTATGAGACGTAAAAAATGGAACAAGTAAATTCACTCATCCACTTTCCTTTGTTCTGTTTCATATTGTCTTGCTGCTAGCTACAGTTTCTCTCAATTCATATGGTGTAACCAGTCTGACAATAAAACTATGCAGGATCAAGGTCTTCGCCTCTATATATTGTGGGTACACAAAATCCACCATCTCATCAAGCAACTCATATTGTAAGCACAAAATGGCACCCCATTATGTCAAGTCCTAGTAGCCGCACATCAAACAAAAGTACTTGAAATTTGCTTACCACAACAACAAAGTTATCTCTCAGCGACTCCTCTTCCAGCTCCTCGAAGTAGTGCTTAAACACATGTATTCACGCACAAGTCGCATGAATAATAGGATAAGCCCACCATTGCAGCCACTATTCTCTCATCCATAATCCCAACACAACAACCGCTGTGGAAGGATGTCACCTGTGGAAGAAGGGAGATAAAAAATCAACACAGTTCACAGGTCAGCGAAGCCGATCTATCGCACACACATACACGGGATCCCACATACACAAAAGTAGTATCCATTGCGCCGACGAATCTGTATCCATTGGAGCGACGATCCTGAGGACCTCCCAGGTGATCTTGGCCTAGCGTTGTAGTTGTAGGCGATGGAGAGGTTCTTGCCGAGCTCGATGGCGTTATTGGTGACGTTGCTCATGGCACTCATCCGGGTGGCGAGGTTGCTGGCGAGCGACTCCTGCAGGGCACGGAGGATCTAGCTATCGAGTCGAGCCAACGGGAGCCGGTTCCTTCAAGGTGGCTGCATAGAGGAGGAAGACGATAGGGCGCAACTGGCAGCCACGACAAGAGCATCTCTAAACAAAGAAAAGCAAGCAACCATGGATAGGTCTCAAAAGCACTATACCTCATAAGCAGCAACAGGTGCAGCTCATCGCCACCGGAGGATATGGCACGACAACAGAGGAAGAAACAAAATCAGGTGGCGGTGCCCCGTGAGGGAGGCTGCACCGGTGGCGTCTGCTATGTCATTGGGGACAACATGGTTGGGCAGTCTCACCATAGAGGGCACTAGAGGTGCCATCGCGGAAGGGCAACACGGATTAGCCAATGGCCGGGTCGCACTTGATCCAGAGGCCTCGCCCAGCTGTGCAGGCTCGCCATCGAGGGCAATGGCGGTGCCATCGTGGAAGGGCAGCTTGGATTAGTCGGCGGTCAGGTCGCACCTGATCTAGAGGCCATGCCTAGCTGGGCGAGCTCGCCATCGAGGGCGATGGCGGTGCCTAAGGTAGTCGAAGACGACGATAAGAGGGTCCTGCTGCTGCTTGCTAGACTACGGGAGGGGAAGGAGGAGGGGACCGGTGAGGATGGTGTCGCCATCGCCGTTGGGGGCCGAGGGGAGTGACCTGACAGATCTAGGGCTAGGAGTTTAGCGAGCTGCAGCTTTGAGGCGGAGCGAGAGGACATGTGCCCGATGCTACACATGCGGCAATGAAGGTGCGCGAGTGGGAGGATGTCGGGGGCGGGTGTGGGGCCATGAACACGGCGCACGGGGCGATGATGTAGGGGCGGTGATGGAGGGTTTCTTGGGATTGCGCGAGGAGGAGCACGGGTGCGGGGCAATGGATGATTCCTGGGATTCTGTGATTGCGCCGATGGAAGGTCGACGAAGGAAGGTGCGCGAGGGGCGATGATGGCGGGGCGGCTTGAGCACGTCGCACGGGGTGAGCGATGATTCGTGGGATTGCGTGAGGGAAGGATGTCGGGGCAGAACCATGGCGCACTTGTGGACGCCTACAATAGGGACTAGGAAGCGCCTAACCCCAAGAAATACAACAAGCCCAGCCCCAAGAAGTACGACGAGAGTCGGGAGAATGGCTGCCCTGAGTGTTACAAAAGCCCAATGACGATGACTGGACTGGGGCCCCAAGAGTGCTAGACTTTAGTGGGGGCAGCCACGTGACAAGGTAGAGGTTCCAAGTATGATGGCTGATCTTGGTGTTTTTTGCGTGCATGTGTACATTATAGGGAAACCTATAGCAACTGACACGAGCAGAGTTAGGGGGGGTTAAGTTTTAGGTCGTTTATTTAGGGTACATAGAAGCAAAAAGGAAAAGGAAGATGCCTTTTACTTCGATGTCATTAATTTGGAGCACTCCTTTTCTTGCTTTATCCCTGTCCTATTTGTAATTTCCATCGGGCTTTGGCAAAAAACTGACAAACGAGTTGTGCTCCAACTTCTAATCTATGTTTCAATGTGAAATGGAATTATTTCTTTTGCTTTGCTTGCATGGAGTTAGCAGCTTCTGATCATAGAAATTATCATTCCAAGTACTCAAATCACACCAACCATTCCATGTATTTGAAGGAAGGGGAGCTGGCTACCTCTGTAGAGAGACAAGAAGTAGGCGGTGGATTGCTGCTAGCAAGTTTTCTAATTTCATGATGTCAAAGTATATTCCTTAAAAAAGTGACTTATTCTGGCACACGTACCTTACTATATCTTTTAAGAAATGAAAACATCTACTTTTAATGATGCTAACAAAAGTATAGAATAATAATTAGTGTTTTTGCATATCAATGTATCTTATCATATTGATTCTGTAGCAACAGACGAATATATACCTATATCTTTTAAGGCATGTAAACATCTACTACTAACAAAATTATAGAATATAATTAGTTTTTTTGTATATCAATGTATGGCTAGGATCACAAATAAATTACGAAATCTTTTCCTACAACATTATAACACATATTTGTACATAAGTTATCGTGATATTTTATCTTCCCGTTGCAACGCACGGGCACTCACCTAGTCTCTCTATATCCTACTCGCGTACCACGTTAGTAACCTCTCCCCCTATATCTCTACCCTCTATAACGGTTCACTCTACATCAATTCTCTATACTTCACTCCAAATATAAAATATCATTTTCTATACATATTCATCATCTATTACTTTTACCCAACCAAAAAAACTGCTATGCACGAGATACGAGAACACAATATGGATCAAATATGGAGCGTAGAGTGAAGCGGTGGAGTGAAAGCGCTAGCACTATTTACTCTACAGATGGCATAAAGTGGCGGTAGCCTGAACCGTTGTTCACGGTCTTAGACACCGCAGTTGGTGCTTGCTAAAGCCCGCCCACTAAGCAACGTCCCTTGGCCCACGCGGGTAGCTTGGAGCACCGGGTGTATGTTTTTCTTTTTCTTTTGTTTTCCTCATTCTTATATTTTAAATTCTTTCTTATTTTTCTTCTCCTTCGCTGTCTCTGGAATGTTTTTTTACATTTTATCTTTTCTCTTTTCTTCTATCTATCTTCTATTCTATAAAGCACTAGTTTTTACAGTCCCAAGTTCCATCAGTGTCGTGTGTTGTTAAATAACATGTGTTGTTACCTCTCATATGGGGCGTGAGAAAATAACTAAACTCAACATGACACGAAGCCACATGCAGCACAACGCTCTCAGACAATATCACTTCGCTAGCTAAAGAAGGACGAACAGTCGAGCAATCTATAAAATGGACAAATCTTCTTTTGAACTCATTCCTTTCTCGATCTTTTAGTTAAGATAAAACTGTGGGTCAAGAAGGCGATCCAGGCACAGACAGTTCTCGGGACTAGGCCAGTATGAGCCTATTTTGAATCGTGCCGGACCGGGCCGTGACACAATTAAATGGATCGTGCCTGCAAGGCCGGGTCACGACACTAGTAAATGGTTTAGGCTACGGTTCTATCAAATCCTAGATGCATAGCGAGGTGCAACCGGATCTATGTGATTTGATCCTAGGAGTGTGAAGCCACACATTTAGATTTGTGTGACGTGCATCGTCGGATCCACTGCGCCTACAAGGATGACACCGCCACACGTCCAACTCAGTATTGGTTTGGCTCGATCCGAAGGCATGTCGACTACCGATGCGTATGTTAACCCTGTCCTAGTCTCGATTGTCTTTCTTTGTCGTGATTTGGAAACCTATGGGTTTACACCGTGTTTGAATAATTATCCCATTTAAATAAGGTCTACCTATATGATATATAGAAATTGTAGCCATGCATGGGGCACCTAACTAGTATATATATAACTTAATCAATTGCTAGTTGATTCTAAACTAATTTAACAAAAAATATAAATTATGCTCACAATTTCATAGTTCTACATTTATTGTGTTGTTATACTCTTACCATTGGCGGTCATCTATAGTGTAGACCCTTGTTCGGGATCTGTAACACCCCAAGTGTTACTCAGGATTCCTACTCAACATTCACACCCTTAACCTATCATCATATGTGGTTTAGTTTGAGAAAAGACACTAAACTTGAGAACCAAGGTTCTAAGTGAATGTTAATTATCTTAGAGTACTTACCTTAGCCATTTCATGCACACAAAAAGGGGAGAAGTGCTTAAACCCTAAGTCCACCCACTTTAAACAAATAGAGCACCAAAAGAGAATAAGTAAGAAGGCAACGTAAATGACATTATCAAGACTTGGGCTATTTATAAAAGTTGTAGCTCACCAAAATACCTACAAGAAATAGTAAGAAAGTTATGCCAAAAAAGGTTCTACAAATATCCCCAAAAGGTTATTCAAGTGGAGAGCTCAAAAGAAAAATCAGTTTTTCTCTAAGTTTATTTTTCAGCTCCTTGCAAAGATCAATAGTGTTTATCTAGTTCCAAAACACACGACTCAATGAACAAAGTGGCGCCAAAATACCCTAGCCACACCTTGGTAAAGTTCAAAATAAAACCAAAATCGTTTGACACAATTTGGCATGGGTTTTGTCTCGGGGGCGACACAGCTGATAGAGCCAACTTGACACCCCAAGATCTTTTGACCCTACCCATATCTATGCTTGGAACTTACACAGAAGAGATAGAGTTTGGCACAGTGAAGAGATCACACACAAGATCTTTACCAAGATATGCACACTAGGACTGCCAAACGAGTGTTTGAACACGGGCAGAAGCAAGCCACCACCGTGCTCGAGCTCGGCTGGCACTCGAGAACGTGCCCTGTCCGCGCCCGCGCACACCACGAGCGTCGGTCAGCACGACCGTGCACCCAACCTTGCACCCATGACCATGCCCGCACCTATAAGACAGCCCAACCCCTTAGCCTTGCTCTCCCACAAGCCTTTCACTCTCACCGAGCCCCCAACATCAGCGATCGCCTGAGAACCAAGCCTAGCGCCGCTCGCAAGACCACCCAAGCCTCGACCACCATGGTCCGACCACCCCAACCCATCTCCACTCAATCAAGCTTCACCATTGGCTTCCCTAGAGGTCAGTAAAGCTTCTCAAGCCCTCATACCAAACACTACCTCGCTGGAGAAGCCAGATCACCCTCGCCGAACTTCACCCGCTCGCCAGCGCACGTGGTCTAGGTAAACCAACGAGCCATTCTTCGATTCCTTTCACACACACCCTATCACCTAGTGAAGCTCCTTGTGCGGTTTGATTGACCTCTACCACCGTGGTTTGGCCGGAGCAGGCGCCGCCGGTGAGCACCGTCGCCTGAACTCGTGGCTAGGACACCTCCGATCACCTCGGACGCCGACCCGCACATCGACGAGACCGCCAGAGACTCCCCGACCTCACTCGACCCTTTGTCATAGCTCTACCGCCGCCGGTAAGCCGCTACGCCGTCTTTTTCACTATGGTTACTATTTAACCTAGACAAAGGACCGTGAATTAGATACCAGGAAAACCCAGGGGTTAAGTGTTAAGCCATAGACTCAGATGAATAGTGTACCAGGGACTGATCTGTAAGAGAAAAGTGAAGGAAAAGCCAGGGACTCGAGAGAAAGATGTTTTTCTTTTTCTTTTTAGAATATCTATTTCATTTATTCAACCACAAACTTTAAAAATGCATAACTTGAGTAAAATTTATCCAAATTTGGTCAAACCAATTTTGCTAGGCTCTAGACAAAGTAAACTTTAGAGCAAAAATAGGAAATCACCCTAGTTCAGTATTGTTTCTGGAAGTTTTTATTTTATTTAGATTATAAGATATAATATGGAAATAGAAGTAAAAATAGTAGAACTATTGTGCTATGTATAGAAAAATTTTAGCAGATGCCTAGTCAACAGTGAACCCATACAAAAATACTATACACCAGAGAGCACCTAAGGGGGTGAATAGGTGATCTTGATAAAAAAATAGCTCAACAAAACAAACTTGGTCTAAAATAACTTAGTGAAACCAAAAACCAAGTTTGAATGAAGAGTGAGAGAGGAGAGAACTTCTTCACTTGATTGCAATTACAAGATGAGTATTAAGCTTAGAGCAATATGAAAGTGAGGTGAAGTACTAGAAGAAATAGAATCACAATAAAGTAGAGAGACAAGTGACACGGTGATTTTTATCTCGTGGTTCGGTCAAGCGTAATATGCTTGCCTAATCCACGTTGTGGTGTCCCAATGGACGCGGGTTGCACTCAACCCCTCCCACGTGATCCTAAGATCAAACTTGAGTACCACAATTTTCTTCCTTATATCAAATCCCTGAAGTGAGGAATCTCCATAATTTGGAGTCTCTCACGCCTTACACAATTGATCTCGAATAAACACAAGAGTAAGGGGGAAGTCGTGACACACACAAGAGACAAACTTGCAGCAACACACGCACACAAGTCGAGAGAGAGGAGCACAAAACAACATAGCAGAATTACAACTAAAAAGAAGTGCTCAAATCTCTATCTAGCAAAGCAAAGGCGTGGATGCGATGTCTCAGTGTTGTAGAATGTTCAATGGGAGCTTGGTGTTGTGCTCCATGCATGCACCTAGGGGTCCCTTTTATAGCCCTAAAGGACCTAGGAGCCGTTGGAGCTCCATTTGGCAGGCACTGGCTGCCTTCTACCCACAGGTGCATCGGACTGTCTGGTGCACACTGGACAGTGAACAGTGCAACGGTAGAGAATCCCCTTTTGGCTACTTTCTGCTTCTGAGAGCCACTTGACCGTCCGGTGGGTGGCATCGGACCGTCTAGTGCACCACTTGACCGTTGGTCTGAGGCCGACGTGGCCACTAGCGCGAACGATCTAGTGAATTATAGCCGACGCAGGCTAAAATTCCTGAGAGCAGCCAGTACGATGGACCATGCACCGGACTGTTGTAACACCCTGAATTTGGGGGTATAAAATTTCTTTCTTATTATCATCCAAATTCAGGTGTTACTCTTCTCTCTCTCACTCTAGTTTCTATCTCTATCTAGTTTCTCTCTCTCTTTCTCTTTTGGTTAGGGTTAGCTTTGTTAGTAAGGGATTATTTACTTTATTTTGGCAAAACCATATGAGTCATGAAGTGTTGCATCATATTGAGCACAAATATTCTTTGAATTGTTGCACATGTTTGATTTAAACTGAATTTGAAAATTGATTTGAAAACCCTAGAGAAAATAAATAGAAAAGCAATTAGAAATTCCCTGGAAAATAGAAAACCCAATTCAGCCCAAGTCGGCCCATTAAGCCCAACCCCACGCACGCGCCCACACCCGTGCGCCCTTGGTGCCTGACAGGCGAGCCCCACCTGTTGGCGCCAACCAGCGTGCCCTCTCTCTCTCGCTGCCCCGTGGGCTAGGCTTGTCGACGCCGTCCTCTCGCATGCGCACCGCTCTCTCTCTGTCCCGCCGACCCCACCTGTCAGCTCGTCCCCAACCTCCCACCCACGATCCCCTGCCGTGGACGCGCCCACGACCACACGATCTCCGGCCACTTCCACACGCCCTCGCCCCTTTTGAGCCCCGCGCCCTGCTAGCCCACCTCCCCCCGCTCACTTGCGCCCCTAGTCGAACCCTCTCGCCCTCTCTCTCGCTCTACGCATGCGACCAGGGAGCCCCGCCACCGCCCACCGTCGACTGCCATCCGTTCTGCGACCGTCGTCGAGCCCGCGCCCCATCCGTTGCCTCGGTGTGTTCTGCCTCGCCGTCAGCTACTCGGGACACCCTCTGGTTTGCCCTTCCCCTCTCTGGTTTGCCTGGTCCGCGCTCACCGGAGCGTTTCTTGCGCAGCCGGAGTCCCGGCGCTGTCAACCCGAGGCTCCATCGCACCCCCGCCATTCTCCAAGCATCCCGAAGTTCGCACTCGAGGTGAGCACCCTTCCCATGCCTTTATTTCGCCAAGCATCGCCCTAGAGCCCGCGCAATTGCTCACCGGAGTTAGCTACGCTGCCGCGGGACCTTTTCCACCGTGGTCTGCATCCTCTAGCGCCCCTGTGCCGGTTCTACGCCCACGGTCGTGTCTGCCGTGTCACCCTGAACGTGCCTGACCTTTTCCCTAAGCCCCTAGAGCCCCACCATGGCTGCCCCCTCGTCTCCGGCGAGCCCTCGCCGCGGGAGCGAGCTGTGCCACCGCGCTCGCGTCCAGCCCCTGGCTGTTGGATCTCGGGCGTCCATCCGAGATCTAACGGTTTAGGTTTAATCCGAGCGGATCTAATCTCAGCCCTCCGATCTAGATCTAACCACTCTTCTCTCTCCCCCTCACCCGTGCCCCTGCCGCTGGGCCCGACTGGTCAGCCCGCCCTAGTTCGCGGACACCCCGTCCCCGCCTGTCAGTCACGTCTGCGCGCCGCGCCCGCGCTCGCGTCCGTAGGATCTAATCCTGTCCGTTGATCTCCGATTCGATGGTCGAAATCACCCCGTACCCTTCGCGTGTATGTTTTGCTTAAGAGACCCTCAGGTTTTAGGAAATTAACCCGCCGTCCTGAGTTTTAACACGTAGGCCCCTGGTTTGTTTTAAATAGCCCCCTGTGCTTTTATTTAATCATAAAATTAGGCCTAATTTCATATTTTAAACTTCAAAACTTGTTTATTTCATTTCTTTTTCATATGAACTCCAAATTTAGTGGTTCAAATTGCAAAATGTTCATGAAATTATTCTCTGCCCGAATAAATTATGTTCATCTATAGTCTGTACACTTTAATTTTACACCTAGAATATAGGATTAATGTATATGTTGATTTACTCATTTAATGAAATAGATAAAAGGGAAAGCCCTAGAAGTTAAAGTATATTTAATCTTGTGAGTTTAATAATGTGTAAGATAAGTATTAATCTCTGGTTTAACCTTTAGGTCTCAATAAAATGAATAGTATCATATTATGTAATCATGGACAACACTTAAAGAGTAATCAACTCCTAATTAAGATTAGTTCATTTTATAACTTGATCTCCTTCTCTTTAATTAATACTATACCTTTTGAGATGTGTTCCAATGTTTGTACATGTTTGATGTACTGTTCATTTGTACTTTCCAAATGTATTGAATGTATGATCGCTTTATTTAGACAACGAGCAGCCCGTGGTTCCTGAGTGTGTTGCTGAAGATCCCTCTAAGCAACAACCTGGTGAAGGCAAGTGTCCTCAGACCTATCATATCCTACTTTACTTTATAATTCATTGTCTCGCATTACATTATTGAAACTTAAGGATTGACTAGTCTGTATTTACCTTACCCTTGTTTACCTTTTTGGGTTAATCGTGGTTAGCTTATGCTATTGCTTTAACTTAATCAATGAACATGATGTGATTATTTATGATACGATGATGTTATCCCGATAAGGTTCTTGTGATTACTTTTAGGGGACTCATGCTGTTTCCTGAGTACCTCTCCGTAAGGACCTGTTTGGGGAGTGACAACCTAGGATAACAGTGCAACCATGAGGGTGGAATGGGACGCCCTTAGCTGATTAATTAGAGGAACCAGAGGAGTAGTTGGCTTCGCCGTAGGGCCATCAATGGGGTCCGGGCATAGTACTTGCTCTGCTGAGGCTGGTTGCAGAGGTTCTCGATTTTGTTTTTGTTAGTCACCCTTCCTTTGGGGAGATGTAGTGTGTTTATCAAACTGGAGAAACCTAATGGGCGACTATGACTTCTAGGAAATCTTTGTAAAGGCTACGTAGTGAGACCCTGCTGGGTCACCTTGGCAGTGATCAATGGGGAGGCTAGAACCCCAGGTAGAAAGGGAATCACGACTTGTGGGTAAAGTGTGCGACCTCTACAGAGTGTTAGAAACTAGTATATCAGCCGTGCTCACGGTTAAGAGCAGCCTTGGAACCCTCTTCGATTAGAAGAACTTTGGTTACTTTTATGATGATGATTAGCAATGATGGTTATACATTTGATCTCTGGTATTTCCTCTTGGAGGGAGTGCTTCTGGGTAATAACTGGGTTTATTACTAAAAATTGGCTCCATTTATAGTAATAAAACTTGACCAACTAAAAACAACTGCTTAACCTTAACTCCACATATAGCTAGTCCACCTTAGCCAAACGGAACATTTGCTGAGTACGTTGATGTGTACTCACCCTTGCTTTACAAACCACCCCACCCCAGGTTGTCCCCACTGTACTCAGTGCTCAGGAGGAGATGTTGGCAACATGGAGGACTTTGAGGAGTTCCAGGACTACGATGAGTTATAGTTTATTTTTAGTGGCAACCCCCAGTCAGCTGCCTGTGTTGGCTTATCTTCTACGTTTCGTTTCTCCACACTTTGATATTATGTTGAACACTATGGATATGTATTAGACTCTGTGGATGTCTCGGACATCTTGATGTAATTAAAGTACCTTTCCGCTATTTATTTTGAGCATTGTGTGATGATGTCCAATTATGTAAGCACTGTGTACGTGAGTTCTGATCCTGGCACGTACATGGTTCGCATTCGGTTTACCTTCCAAAACCGGGTGTGATAACTGTCCGGTGCAAATCAGTCCAGCCCACTTTCCCCTTTTTAGTCTTATTCTATTTTGCTCCTATTTGGCTTGACTTCATAAAGTCCTTAGCACTTAGACAAATATGATTAGTACCCAAAATAATTGACTAAGTGTCCAGAGCTTGCCCTTTTCACTTGGTCCCATATAGATTTGTATTTTGCCTTCTCCCAAGCTCAATTTGCTTTTAAGTACCTGTGCCTATCTCTCACATTAGATGGTTTTAGTCTAAACGAAATGTGTTGAGCATCTAATCACCAAAACAATATAGAAATGGCCCAAGGGCACATTTCCCTTTTAATCTCCCCCTTTTTGGTGATTCATGCCAACACATCAGAAGCAACTCAAAATGCACTAACATATCCAAATGCAAGCTAAAAAGTGCAAATTGATGTCAAACTTAAAACCAATTAAATTATCATAGGATTTAGCATATTTGGATCATTTTTGCCACACTTGGTTTGTTTTTAGAAAGCAACTTAATTTTCCTATTTCTATGTCAAAAACACTTTGTTTTGGCAAATCAATATATCTTTCAAGATTAGATTTGATAAAAACTCCCCCTTTTTCCATAATCAAAATTTCTCCCCACAAGAGAGTAGTTTCTGCAATAAGATGGTTTGATTAAAAACCAAGTATGCTAACACTTAGATTTTTGAAAAATTCCACAAGTGGTATTTGATCCAGTTGCTTTGGCCTTAGTTTCTCCCCCTGTGGCATTAAGCACCAAAACTGAAGAACTAGTGGCCTTTTACCAAAGATTGCAAAGTAAAACCAAAGGCAATGAGAAAACACCATAGTGGCATGGAACAAAGCATATTGATACCGGAATGCAGTGGAAGCCTTTTCTTTGTCCAAGTGCACCTTTTCCCTTTCAATCCATCTTTGAGACTATATCAACATCAAGCAAATTCATTAGTCTCAAAGGGTCAAGTTGTAGAATATCCTCCCCCTAAACATATGCAACATTTGCACAAGGACTTGTGAGGTCTGGGGATGACATTTTACAACTTGAACACCAAAGCAAGTAAAGAAAATAATGCTTAAAGAACATGATCAAAGGCATAAGGAGACATGTATGTTATGAATTAATCCAAGTTCCACGAATCTAAGACATTTAGTTCACTACGCAACTCGCAAAACCTTTTCTCATCTAAGGCTTGGTGAAGAAACCTGCTAGCTGGTTCTCGGTGCTAATATGGCAAACATCGATATCTCCCCTTCACTGGTGGTCTCTCAAAAAGTGATGCTGGATGTCTATGTGCTTAGTGCGGCTGTGTTCAACAAGATTATCCGCCAAGAGGATTGCACTCTCATTATCACATAGGAGTGGAACTTTGCTCAGATTGTAGCCAAAGTCCTGAAGGGTTTGCCTCATCCAAAGTAGTTGTGCACAACACTGACCTGCGGTAACATACTCGGCTTCGGCGGTGGATAGGGCAACAGACGTTTGTTTCTTAGAGCTCTGAGACACCAGGGACCTTCCTAGAAACTGACAAGTCCCCGATGTGCTCTTCTTATCAACCTTGCACCCGGCATAGTCTGAATTTGAATATTCAATTAAGTCAAAGGTAGACCCCTTCGGATACCAGATCTCGAAGCAAGGCGTATGAACTTAATATCGAAGAATTCGCTTCACAGCCACAAGGTGACACTCCTCGAGGCCGGATTGGAATCTAACACACATGCATACACTAAGCATTATATCTGGTCTACTAGCACAAAGATAAAGTAATGACCCTATCATAGACCGGTATGCCTTTTAATCAACAGACTTACCTCCCTTGCCGAGGTCCAAGTGTCCGTCAGTTCCCATTGGCGTCTTAGCGGGCTTTGTGTCCTTCATCCCAAACTTTTTGAGCAAGTCTTGAGTGTACTTCGTTTGAGAAATGAACATCCCTTCCTTGAGTTGTTTTACTTGAAATCCAAGGAAGTAGGTCAGCTCACCCATCATTGACATCTCAAATTTATGCATCATCACCCTGCTAAACTCCTCACAAGACTTTTGATTAGTAGAACCAAATATTATGTCATCGACATATATTTGGCATACAAACAAATCACCATTGTAGGTATTAGTGAAAAGAGTAGGATCAACTTTCCCGACCTTGAAAGCATTAGAAATAAGAAAACCTCTAAGGCATTCATACCATGCTCTTGGAGCTTGCTTAAGCCCAAAGAGCGCCTTAGAGAGCTTATAGACATGGTCAGACACCTATCATCCTCGAGGACAGGGGGTTGCTCCACATACACCTCCTCCTTGATTGGCCCGTTGAGGAAGGCACTCTTCACATCCATTTGAAACAACTTAAAGGAATGGTGAGTAGCATAGGCCAATAAAATATGAATCAACTCATGCCAAGCTACAGGAGCAAAAGTCTCCCTAAAATCCAAACCTACAACTTGGGCATACCCTTTTGCCACAAGTCGAGCCTTGTTTCTTATCACCATCCCGTATTCATCTTGCTTGTTGCGGAACACCCACTTGGTTCCCACAACATTTTGCTTCGGATGTGGCACCAGGCTCCACACTTCGTTTCTTTTGAAGTTGTTGAGCTCCTCCTGTATTGCCAACACCCAGTCCGGATCCTGCAAGGCTTCTTCTACCCTTAAAGGCTCAATAGAAGAAATAAAGGAGTAATGCTCACAAAAATTAGCCAATCTACAAGTAGTTACTCCCTTGCTGATGTCACCAAGGATTTGATCCACCGGATGATTCCTTTCAATGGTGGCCTAAACTTGAGTTGGAGGTGCCTGTGGTACTTCTTCGTCCTTGTCCTTTTCTTCCTGTGCTCCCCCTTGATCCAAGCCTTCATCTTGAGGTACCTGTTCCTCATCTTGAGTTGGGGATTGCACCATTGTTGAGGAAGAAGGTTGATCTTGTTCCTGTTGTTCCTAAGGTCGCACATCAACTATCGCCATAGTTCTTATTGCGGCCGTTGGAACTTCATCTTCATCTATATCGTCAAGATCAACTTGCTCTCTTTGAGAGCCATTAGTTTCATTAAATACAACTGAGTCATCTAGGCCCTTAGTGGTGTTTTGGTAATTAATGACAATTGGTTGTGGACTAATAATTCTAGGAGAAATAAGAATGTAGGATTGGACCACAAGAAATAGTAAAGTCTTTGAGACTCATAACCATTGATTGTGGATCAATTGAAGGCAAAGGTAAAATGTAGGTTTTGTTTTGCTGGTCATCAGAAGTTTTAGAGAAGAAATTGACTAGATTAATAGGCTAGACAGTCGTACTATTAAGAAGGGTCAATGAACTTGATTGGTGTAAAACTTAGTGCCTCGTAGAGCATAAAGTGTTACATATGCATGAGGGCTAACAACTTTTCGTTTTTCAAAATACAAAGTCTTTTGTAAAGATGCAAAATAAAATCTCTTAACTCTATGGTCGGTGGACTGTCTAGGCCAAGAGGCCGGACCGTCCGCGACTCTACCAGAGAAGTCTGTTGTCGCACTTGTCTCTATCTCCCTACGCGGACCATCCAGGTCAGGAGGCCGAACCATCTACATAAGCCAAATTTAGTTTGGGCAGGGACATTGTGTTTTTGAGTCTTTGCTCTACGGACTGTCCGAGATTTTAGCCGGACGGTAGGTGGTCCTAGTGCGGACCGTCGGGCCATGGTTGGCGGACAGCCCACTCGGGCTATTTTGATTGGCCAGTGCTCTAGTATTCCAAACTGATAGGTCCTAGACCATCCGGCCCAGGATGGTGGACCGTCCGGGCTTGACTTTTTCTTATAGCACTAACAGGTTTCAAACGGTCTTTATAGCCATTACTGGTACGGCGGGCCATCCGGCCATGGGGCGCGGACCATCCGTGTGTGTGCATAACTTGTGCTAGTTGCACATAACGGCTAGGTTTGAGTTGAGGGCTATAAATAGAAGTGGAGTCGTGTGTGAGGGCCCTCTTGGCCTCTCCTAGCATACATTGAGCTCATTTGTGATCCTCTAACTCAAACTCTCACACTCGTTGCTTGAGATTGCATTCTAGTGAGTGATTGAGAGGTTCTAGTGCATTTGCATCCTTTGTGATCTTTTGAGGCAATAGGTGGTACACTGGGCAAGCGTCATCGACTTGTTACTCTTGGAGGTTGCCACCTTCTAGATGGCTTGGGTGTTGTCTCCGTCGAGCTCTCTGTGAAGATTGTGGAGGAGCTGCGGTGTTGATTGAGGGGTTCGCGCCCACCTCGCCGGAGTGGCAAAGGCGACACTAGTGGAATCGAGGTATGGAGTGAGTTCTTGTCCACTTGGCTCAAAGATCAAGCCATGTCTTGATAGAGGAGCAAGTGAGAGCTTGAATTCCACCTCAACGTGGATTAGGGGTGATCAGCAAATCACCGATACCACGGGATAAATTTCGGTGCCATTCTCTCAGCTTTTACTCATTACTTGCAAGTAGTTAGTAATTTGTGTATTGTCTATCTTTTGTAGTGTTAGCATAAATTGCTCATCTTATTTTAATCAAAACCGTCTATTCACCCCCTCTAGCCGGTGTCCTAGATCCTACAAGTGGTATCAGAGTGTTGGACTCCATTGTTTGTGGATTTAATCATCCTGGAGTTGGACAAAATGGCTAGTGACAACAATGTGCACATGGGAAGCCATTCCATTTTGATGGGAACAATTATGACTATTTAAAAATAAGAATGTCAATGCATCTTAAAACTATGGGAGGAAAGATTTGGCCTATTGTTAGAGATGGGTTTGTTGTATTGAAGTAAGATGAACCATCACATATTGATAATGAAAATGTTCTAACCAATGATCAAGCCATGAATGTATTCTATGATGCTCTAGACAGAAATGAGTTCAACCGTATCAAAAATCTTACAACCGCTCATGAGATTTGGACAAAGCTAATGGAAATTCATGAAGGCACTACAATTATGAAGAGTGTAAAGTTGTATGTATGCAAAGGAAAGTTTGAGCAATTTCTCATGAAGGAGGATGAAAGTCTCTCCGACATGTTTAACCAGTTAAATGAGATAGTAAATGAGCTCAATGGCCTAGGTTTTAATGTTCCGGATGTGGATTTCACTCACAAGTTCCTTAGATCTCTCCCAGATAAATATGAAACTATTGTGACCATGTTAGTAAGGAGTGATTTGACCACTACCTCTCCAACCGAAGAATTGGGAGAAATTCTCACTCAAGACATATTCAAAAAGTCTCAAGTCAAAGCTATGAGTTTGGCTAAAAAGGTGAAAGGGGAATTAATAGCTCTCAAAGCTAAAGTTTCAAAGGCAATTGAAAAGGAAGAAAGTGAAGATGAAGTAAATGGAAGTGAAAGTGATGAGGAATTGGCTCTCTTTGTGAAGAAATTCAACAAATTCATGAGGAAGAAGAAGGGTCAACCTGGAAGGGGACAAACGTCAAGAAGAAATGCTTTCAATGATAGAAAATGTTTTTGAGTGTGGGGAACCCAGTCACATTGCCATGAATTGTCCAGGCAAGAAGAATAAGGGCAAGGATGGAGATGATAAAAAGAAGAAGTTCTATCACAAGAAGGATGGCAAAGCCTATCTAGTTCAATGGGATTCGGATGTAAGCTCAGATGATGATGATGATTCTTCATCCAAACTAAATGCCGGAATCGCTATCAAGGAGGCTCCAGCGCTTTTCTCATCTCATTGTCTCAAGGCAAAAGGTGATGCTAAGGTAAAAATTATAATTGATTTAAATGATATAGATGATGATGATGATGATATTGATGATCTTGATGATGATGGATATTCTTATGATGATCTTGTTAGAATGTTGGGTGAGGCCGATGACTACATGCACAAAGAAAAAGAAAAGTTAAGGACCTTGAAGGAATTATACAAAAACCTTCAAGTGTCTTTTGAGGAGCTCAAGACATCCCACGACAATCTAAAAGAAAGTTGTGAGAAGCTTGTGGAGGCTCAAAACTCATCTCTTGTGCATTAAGTTGTGGTGGTCAGCAAAGATGTTGGAATCACTTGTGACTTACTTGATAACTCTATAAGTGATAAACAACCTACTAGTTTCATTTGTGATAAATGTAAATTTTCTCTTGTGAATTATGATATTGGTTGTGATGAATCAAAAATCATTATTGAGAATGAAGCTTAGGTAGGGAGAGTAAATGCTCTAACTCATGACTTAGAGAAGGCATATGGCAGAAAGGCTAAACTAGATTTCATATTGGGAAGCCAACATTGCTCTCTTAATCGTGAGGGTCTTGTGCATTTTCCTAAGAAAGGAAAGAATTCTTTTGTGAAGCAAAAGACCATTTTGTGAAAGAATGTGACAAAGTATGTCACGAATGCCACAAGAATGGACATGTCAAGAAGAATTGTCCTAAATTCAAGAATGTATTCTTATCTTGTTTTGAGCATTGCTATGTTCTTTCACATAATGCAAAAGGTGTTCATGCTAAGTTTGTTGGCACTTCAATTGTTGGTACCAAAAAGACAACCATTTGGGTGCCAAAGACCTTGGTCACTAAAATCCAAGGACCCAAACAAATTTTGGTACCTAAAAGAGATTGATTTCCTTTTGTAGGTAAATTACAAGGCGGGAGGAAATCATTGGGTGTTGGTTAGTGGTTGTACACATATGACCGGGGATATGAGGATGGTCACCCAAATGAGTGAGGAAGGTTGCTCAACCTATGATAGTATCACTTTTGGAGATAACCGCAAAGGAAAGGTGAAAGGTTTGTGTAAAATTGCTATTTCAAATGATCATTCCATTTCAAATGTACTTTTAATTGAATCTCTAAACTTCAATTTGCTATCCATAGCTCAACTATGTGATTTGGGTTTTAGTTGCAATTTTACTGTTGATGATGTTCTCATCTCTAGTGTTGATGGTAGCAATCTAATATTTAAAGGTTTTAGACATGAAAATCTTTATCTTGTTGATTATTCATCTAATGAGGCAAAGCTTACAACTTGTCTATTCTCTAAGGCTTCACTAGGTTGGTTATGGCATAGAAGACTTGGTCATGTTGGTATGAGGCAATTAAGTCAATTATCCAAGCATGACTTAATTTGAGGTTTGAAGGATGTGAAATTTGAAAAGAACAAATTGTGTAGTTCATGTCAAGCCGGGAAGCAAGTGGCAAATACTCATCCTTACAAGAGTCAAATGTCTACTCATAGACCAATGGAATTACTTCACATGGATCTCTTTGGACCAACATCTTTTATGAGTATTGGTGGTAATTCCTATTGCCTTATAGTTGTGGTTGATTATTCTAGATTTACTTGGGTCTATTTTCTTTGTGATAAATCAAATGTGTTTGAAACATTTAAGTCATTTGCTGTATTGGTTCAAAATCAATTTGAATTTGACATCAAGAAAGTTAGAAGTGATAATGGGTCGGAATTGAAAAATGCTAGAATTGATGAATATTGTGATGACAAGGGTATAAAACTTGAATTTTCTTCCAAGTATACACCGGAACAAAATGGACTTGTTGAAAGAAAAAATAGGATTCTAATTGATATAGCTAGGTCTATGTTAGCTGAATATAATTTGTCAGATTCTTATTGGGTTGAAGCCATTAATACCTGTTGTCATGTATCGAATAGGTTATATTGTCACAAGCTCTTAAAAAAGACTCCCTATGAATTGCTTATTGGTAGAAAGCCAACCATTTCTTATTTTAGGGTGATCGGTTGCAAGTGCTATATTTTGAGGAAAGGTAGTCGACTCTCTAAATTTGAGAAGAAATGCGATGAAGGTTTTATCCTTGGATATTCATCAAATAGCAAGGCATATAGAGTTTTCAACAAAACTCATGGCATTATTGAAGAAGCATATGATGTAGAGTTTGATGAAACAAATGGATCTCAAGATGAAAATGAGAACCTTGATGACGTTGGTGGAGTTCAATTAAGAAACACTATGAAAACCATGGCTATTGGTGAAATAAAGCCAATGGAAGATGATGATGATAGTATTGTTGTCATTCCATCCTCTTCAACTCTAAATGAGGAAACCCACCAAAGCCAACTAAATGATGAATTTGAGGATGATCGTGTTTAAGATATCTCAAGTCATTCGATCCCTCCTCAAGCTTCAACTGGTGATTTTCAAATTACTTCAAGAATTCATCATTCAATTATAAAAGAACACCCAACAAATCAAATTGTGGGTGATATAAGTAAGGGTGTTCAAACTTGCTCTCGTATTGCTTCATTTTGTGAACATTTCTCTTTTGTATCTTGCATTGAACCTAACCTTGTAGATGAAGCTCTACTTGATGTTGATTGGGTAAATGCAATGCATGAGGAATTAAATAACTTTACCCGTAATAAAATTTGAGAGCTTGTTGAGAGACCAAAGAATCATAATGTTATTGGAACCAAATAGTTATTTCGAAACAAGCATAATGAAGATGGTTTGGTGGTAAGAAACAAGGCAAGACTAGTGGCACAAGGTTATACTCAAGTAGAAGGATTGGATTTTGGTGTGACATTTGCACCCTTAGCAAGATTGGAAGTCATTCGAATCCTTCTTGCCTATGCTTGTGCTCATAATATCAAGATCTACCAAATGGATGTAAAGAGTGCCTTCTTAAATGGTAAGATTAGTGAACTAGTGTATGTGGAAAAACCTCCCGGTTTTGAGGACCCCAAAAGACCTAACCATGTGTACAAGCTTTCTAAAGCTCTCTATGGGCTTAAGCAAGCTCCACGCGCTTGGTATGAAAGGCTTAGGGATTTCTTGCTTTCCAAAGACTTCAAAATTGGGAAAGTTGACACTACTCTATTCACTAAAAGAATTGGTAAAGATTTATTTATTTGTCAAATTTATGTTGATGATATTATTTTTGGATCAACAAATGTCATTTTGTGAGGAGTTTGGCAAAATGATGTCAAATGAATTTGAAATGTCTATGATTAGCGAATTGAGCTTCTTCCTCGGTCTTCAAATCAAACAATTGAAAGATGGAATTTTTGTAAGTCAATCTAAATATTTGAAGGACATGCTCAAAAAGTTTGGTTTAGAAAATGCAAAGTTAACCAAGACTCCTATGGCAACAAATGGTCATCTTGACTTAGATGAGGGAGGTACAATTGTTGATAAAAAACTTTTTCATTCATTAATTGATAGTTTGCTTTATATTACCGCATCTAGGCCCGATGTTATGTTTAGTGTTTGCATGAGTGCTCGATTTCAAGCATCACCTAGAGAGGTTCACTTGAAGGCCACCAAAAGAGTTCTAAGATATTTGAAGCATACCCCCAATATTGGTCTATGGTATCCCAAAGGTGCGCAATTTGAATTAATTGGTTATTCGGATTCAGACTATGCGGGTTGCAAGGTCGATAGAAAGAGAACCTCCGGATGTTGTCAATTTCTTAGAAGGTCTCTTGTTTCATGGTCTTTTAAGAAGCAAAACTCGGTCGCTCTCTCTACCGTCGAGGTGGAATATATATCAGCTGGTAATTGTTGTGCTCAATTATTATGAATGAAACAAACTCTATTGGATTATGGGATTTTATTCAAAAATATACCTCTTATGTGTGACAATGAGAGTGCCGTAAAATTAGCTACAAATCCCGTTCAACACTTAAGAACAAAGCACATTGATATTAGGCATCACTTCTTAAGAGATCACGTTGGAAAAGGAGATATCTCCATTTATTTTATTGACACGGATGATCAATTAGAAGATGTTGGGGCGAAGGCGAAGACGCTACCCTTCGCGCGAAGCCTTCGTCGCCTCGCTACACCAACGAAGGCGAGATGATCGGCGCGGTTGCCCTTTGTCCTCTCCATTGCAAGACAAAGGCCAGACTCCGATGAAGTCTAGCCGTCCTATGTGCTCATCTCGCCCGGAGGCCCACGTGGAATTCGGCCCACTGTAACGGCCCCGCGTGGGCAAGCATGTTACGGGCCTCATCTGTAATAGCTTTTCTATAATGATGGTCTGTAACCTCCCTTTATGGGAATATTCTGGGGATAGTCCGGGCACCCGAGGGCATAAACGTCCTTGCCTTGGGACGTTGGACACTCGGGTACCTATAAATACCCTCATACAGTGCCCTTGAGAGGCCAGATTAACAGAGCAATTGTCATCCCACGTTAAACTTTGCTTGCACTCTTTCCACTTCCCCGTTGGATCCACTTGCCCAGGAGAGCAAGTTCCAACATTTGGCACCCACCGTTCGTGCTACGAACAAACCACCTGCGATGGCCCCTAAGAGAGCTAGTTCGAAGGCAGCCCCATCCGTGGACGAAGCGGCGAAGGCGGCGCTCCTAGCTAAGAAAAAAGGCAAGGCCCTCGTAGACAACACCCGCCAAGAAGCCTCCGAAGACGAAGCTCTCAGCAAGGGACAACGCTAGGAACACCCCACTCCCGAAGGCACAGTACGCACCTGCAGCTCCGGAGGGCAACCACAAGCACCACCCCCAGGCTTCACTCCACCAGAGGGCGAAGACGCAGTAGAGGACGACGAAGTCATCGGCATCTCAGCCAAAGAACAGCTACAGCTACGGGCCCTGCGCATCAAGAACCGCAACCTACAAAAATAGAGAGATATCCTTGAGGCCAAGCGCCAATGTGTCACCGTGCAAGCCAAAGTGCGCCAGATGATATAGGACGAGGAACAAAGAGCCCAGGAGCTCGAGCAAGAGATCGCGCTCATGCAGAGCGAAGGCCAGCATGATCTGCAGCACGACCCGCCCCTCCAACAGCACGCGCCAGCCGGAGACTTATTCATACCTTAGCGTAGGCCCTTCGTCCTGCATGCCACAGCTTCCCAAGGTATCAATTACCTTGATGAGCGAAGCCCCCTGGCCCCACAACTCCAAGCATCACCGTGGCCCGCCAACTTCAGAGCAGGGACATACCCAAAGTACAACGACAACACCGACCCACCACAATACATTATGAGCTACCAAGTCGCCGTCGCATCGGTCGGAGGGGACGACACCACAATGGCCAAGTTGTTCATCATCGCCCTCGAGGGTCCGGCCTTGACCTGGTACACCAGGCTGCCACCGTTGTCCATCGACTCCTGGAAAGGACTCCGGGATAAGTTTCTGCTCAATTTCCAAGGGTGCCAACCCGATACCGACACCTTGGCCGAACTATCACTCTGCAAGCAGCAAGAGAAGGAAACCCTATGGGAATACTACCACAAGTTCCTGACTCTCAAGTCACAACTGCCTTCGGTCAACAACCACATCGCAATACATTATGCCATCAACGGCCTTCGGGCTGGCGTCCTATACAATTACTGCATCAGGGACCCACCCAAAAATCTCCAGGAGCTATATCAGCTATTTGAGAAGTACACCAGATCCGAAGAGCTACACCAGTGAAAGGTCGAGTCCTAGAGAAAACCCAAGGATCCTCCACAGTCCAGTCAAACCTAGACTAGGCCTTCACAGTCAGACTCTAGATGGGACAGCCGCAACCAGCAGCAGGTGCACAACATAGTCAACCAGCATCCGGCCGGTGAAGCCGTTCGCAGTCAGGAATATCCCCTAGGGCCGCGGTAATGGCACGCGATGCCGAGGCCGGGGACGGGCGCAACAATCGCGCAGATTTTATTGTTTGTTTCACGGCGAAGACTGCGCACACCCAACAAGGGATTGCCCAGAAACAAAAGCCACCAAGGACAGGATGTCTCGGGCACAACCAGCCGACAATCAAAGAGTTGTCGCACACACATATCACCACCAGCAACCATACAACAACGTCCATATCCAGCACCCACCCAACCACGCATATCAGCATCACCAGGAAGTACAAGTCCTTCCACCCCTGCCTCCGCCTCCGCATCACCCGAACCCACACCACCAAAATCACCCCCAGCACCAAAGCAGGAAGACTTCGCCGATCAGCCATATCGCGGAGTCATCCACATGATCACCCGAGGATCCAACATAGACTTCGAGACGAAGCGGCAAAAGAGGGATCACTACCGGAGTGTCAACCACGTCACCCTCACCGGCCCGGTGGTACAAACGAGGTGGTCACACATGCCACTAACCTTCGACGCCAGAGATGTTGATCTGCGCAGCACACCTCACGTCGACGCCATGGTAATCAATTGCAGCGTGGCTGGCTGGGACCTGCACAAAGTCCTAGTTGACAACAGCAGCCAGGCGGACATCATCTTCCTACACGCCTTCGACCGCATGGGTATCAGCCACAGCTTACTCAAGCCTTCGGACAACCCCCTATACGGTTTCGGCGGCAAGGGCACTTTCCCTGTGGGAAAGATTGAACTACCCCTGTCATTCGGTGTAGCACCCAATTGGCGGAGTGAGCAGGTTACCTTCGACATCGTCGACATGGTTTATCCCTACAATGCTATAATGGGCCAGGGCTCCATCAATAAATTTGAAGCAGCCATTCACGGACTGTACCTATGCATGAAAATTTCGGGTCCACAAGGGGTGATAACAGTTTATGGTAACCAACAGACTGCGCGCAACATTGAGAGAGACTTCGTTCCAGGCCAACGGAACGTACACTGCCTTATAAACTCCAAAGTGACCCACCCAGCCGCCGTCGAGAAAGTTAAGGCACAGCTACAGAGCAACGACAGAACAAAGACAGTTCCCCTCGATCCGGCGACGCCCAAGCAAACGGTCGTAATAAGCGAAGACCTGACTTCGCAAGACAAGGAGAAACTCGTCTCCTGTCTCTCTAGAAACAAGGACGTCTTCGCCTGGTCCGCCCTCGACCTGGTCGGAGTCAGCCACACCGTCATCGAGCACGGTCTGGGCATCGACCCTTCAGTGCGCCCAAGAAAGCAGCGGCTGCACAAAATGTCCGACGAGAAGACAGAAGCTGCCAAAGCCAAAGTGCACCGCTTGCTGGAGGCCAACTTCATCGAACCAATCACCTACCCTATGTGGCTTGCCAACATAGTCATTGTACAGAAGAAAAGCGGCAAGTGGCGCATGTGCATAGACTTCACCAGCCTCAACAAGGCCTACCCCAAGGACAATTTCTCGCTGCCATGGATAGACAAAATAGTCGATAGCGCAGCCAGTTGCGAAGTCATGTCCCTTCTCGACTGCTTCTCCGGCTACCATCAGATATACATGAAAGAGGAAGATAAGGCCAACACCAGCTTCATCACACCCTTCAGCACGTACTGCTTCATCAGGATGCCAAAGGGACTCAAGAACGCTGGGTCAACCTTCTCTCGCCTCACCAAGACGGTGCTCGAGAGCCAAATGGGCCGCAACATTTTCACGTACGTGGACGACATCGTCGTCGCAAGCAAAAATAAAGAAGATCACCTGGCTGACCTCGCAGAAACGTTCGCAAACATGCGTGACGCACGACTTCGTCTCAACCCCAAGAAGTGCGTCTTCGGAGTTCGCCAGGGGAAGATACTGGGCTACCTGGTGTCACACCGCGGGATCGAGGACAACCCGACCAAGATTCAAGCAATCATCAACATGACACCCCCGCAGTCAACCAGGGATGTTCAGCGTCTGATAGGCAGATTAGCCACCCTTAACAGATTCATTTCCCGGTCTGCAAAGCGGAGTCTACCCTTCCTCAAGACACTCCGTGGTGCGAAAGACTTCGTGTGGGGACCAGAATAGACAGCAGCCTTCGCATCACTCAAGCAACACCTGTCAGACTTAGCAATTCTCACCAGTCCCGACCCCTCGCTACCTCTGCTGCTCTACATTGCGGCCTCGCCATATGCAGTCAGCGCAGCGCTAGTCCAAGAGCAAGACAGAGAGGGCATGACCCGGCAGTGTCCAGTCTACTATGTCTCCAAAGTCCTAACGACCTCCAAGTGCAACATGACTGAACTGGAAAAAATCTCTTACGCAATCGTCATGGCATCGCGCAAGCTGCGCCACTACATCGAGGCGTTCAAGGTGCGGGTCACCTCGGATAGGGGACTGGGAGAACTGTTCAGAAACCCAAAGGCGTCCGTCCGAATCGCCAAATGGGCAGCCGAACTCTTCGGGTACCACATCACCTTCGAACCCAGGACAGCAATCAAGTCACAGGTCCTGGTAGACTTCATCGTCGACTGGACAGGGCCGACACGGCAGCAAGAAGAACCTCCAGAGAAGGTATGGACCATCCACTGCACGGCACATGGTGCCATGCGGGGGCAGGCGCAGCTGCAATTATCACGTCACCCACAGGCGTCAAGCACAGATACGTAGCATGCCTTAGCTTCGCTTTGGAGTCCAACAGATGCACCAACAACATAGCAGAATACGAAGCCGTCATCCTGGGCCTTCGCAAGCTGAGAGCGCTCGGTGTCACCACCTATATAGTCAAGACAGGTTCCAAAGTAGTTGCCGGCCAGGTCGAAAAAGAATACTCAGCAAAAGACCCCGCACTCATGCAGTATCTCACGGCTGTTCACAGTCTCGAGAGGCAGTTCAAGGGCTTCACCCTACAGCATGTGGACCGCGCCAGGAACGAAGAGGCCGATGCATTGGCTAAGGCAGCGGCTAGAGGCGAGACCTTGCCCTCCGACGTGTTCTACCACGTCATTGGCACACCAGCTGTCTGCAACCCAGAAGGCTTACAAGTAACCAACGACACCGAAGGCCATCGCATCGTCAACCTCTGAAGATTGGTGGCCCCAATAACCCTGTTTCTGCAAGGATATTACCACCCAAGGGACGTCAATGAGGCCAAACGCCTCAAGCATCGAAGCCGGGACTTCGTACTAGTCGGGGGCCAGCTATACAAAAAGGGGATCAGTCAGCCCATGCTAAAATGCGTGACTGAAACCGAAGGCATTCAAATCCTTCGCGAAGTCCACAACGGAACTTGCGGGTCCCACTCAGGGCCCAGGGCCCTCGCTGCTAAGGTAATCCATCAAGGATTTTACTGGCCCGCGATAATCTGTACCGCAAATCGAGTCACGAGGTCTTGCGAAGCATGCCAGAAGTTTTCTCCCTGCTCGAGCACCCCTTCACAGTTCACCAAGCTGATCGCCCACACATGGCCATTTCAACGCTGGGGGCTGGATATTGTCGATCCACTACCTACGGCTCAAGGGAACCTCAAATTCGCCTTCGTCGCTGTCGAGTACTTCACCAAGTGGATCGAGGCCAGGGCAGTATCTACAATAACGTCGAAGACCACCCAAAAGTTCTTCTGGCAAAACATTGTTTTCCGATTCGGAGTCCCGTCTGAGCTCACAGTCGACAACGACAAACAGTTCAACAACCAAGACTTCAGGGATTTCTGCCTCTCCATCGGCACCAAGCCCGCCTTCGCCTCGGTATACCACCCGCAATCCAACGACGTCGTCGAGCGCGCCAACGACAAGATTTTCACTGCCATCAAGAAAAGACTCCTTGACGATAAGAAGGGTAAATGGGCCGACCAACTACCTGAAGTGGTCTGGGCCCTAAACATGACCGAATGCTGGGCAACCGGATTTACACCTTTTCGTCTATTATATGGATCGGATGCCATGACGCCGCAAGAGATAAAGTATGGGTCACCCCGAACAAGCACATCAGTGGTTCCCGACGTCGACGAACCAACGTCTAAAGACCTCATCGATGGAAACCGCGTACTCGCCCTATAGGCCCTCAACAAATACCAAGCTCAAACCAAGGCCTAGCGTGACAACCCGGTCGCCCCAAGAGAGTTCAACAAAGGAGACCTCGTACTCGTCCGGACCACCCAGACAGAATCACGAGGCAAGCTGGAGCCAAAATGGGAGGGTCCATTCATCGTCAAGACGAAGGCATCCCCCAACGCGTACAGGCTAACAACGCCCTCCGACGAAGACTTAGGGCACTCCTGGAACATTGACAATCTCCGCAAATTTTTTGTCTAAACCTCAGGGCCCACGCGCCCTTGTAATCCACCAAACACTATTCCGGCCTGCACTCTTTTCCTCTCGGGGGTGAGGTTTTTAACGAGGCGGAGCCATGTAATATACCAGCAAAAGCCCCAGCAAAAACAAAAACTCAGACGCAACATGTCGAAAAAGACCGCATCGATGGTCTTCGGCATTCGACCACTCCGAAGTCACCGCGACAGGTAGCGTAGACTACCCTCACGTGCGACATTCTGCGCAAAAGTCGCCTAAGGGTGCAGCCGGAATAGCACAACAAGTGCGTCAATTGAAGTCTTTTATTAAAGACACTCCGTGCAAAAGTCGCCTAAGGGTGCAGCCGGAATAGCACAACAAGTGTGTTAATCGAAGTCTTTTATTAAAAAGACACTCCATGCAAAAATTGCCCAAGGGTGCAGCCAGAATAGCACAACAAGTGCGTTGATCGAAGTTTTTTTTATCAAAAAGACACTCCGTGCAAAAGTCGCCTAAGGGTGCAGCCGGAGCAGCACAACAAGTTCGTCAATCAAAGTCTTTTGTTAAAGACGCTCCAAGCAAAAGACGTCCAAGGGTGCAGCCGGACAGGCACAAAAAATACGCCATCAAAGTCTTTTTCCGAAAAAACACTACGTGCCAAAATCACCTAAGGGTGCCGACAGATAGGCGCAGCAAGTACGTCAATCCACACTCCACGCAAAAGTCACCTACGGGTGTAGCCAGATCGGCCCAGGCGTGCGAAAACGGCCAACAGGCCACATTACAATACAAGTTACAGTTACATACACACAGCGAGGGCACCATGTACTACATTGGCTCAACCTTCGGGATGATACACATCTCCCTATAATTGAACAACATCATCCTCAACTCCTCACCCTCAAAAAGATCTCGCAGATCCCCCTCATCTATGCTTGCCCCAATCGGCGAGGACAACAATTCTCGTTTACCAATCCGGTCTACTCGAAGATGGCCATGCTCCATCCCATACGACGGTGCCTACCACTTCGCGAAAACACACCCACACTGTGTTTCGACACCACCCTTCGCCGCCTATACTCAGTACTCGCACTAAGTAGATCAGTAGCCTCGCCAACCTCCACATGCGGCAAAGACTCCGCTGCGGCCACATCTAACGCAGCAAAATAATCCAAGACTTCATCCGAGGACTCCTCCGTCCAGGAAAACAAACTCCCAGACTCACCATCAGACTCAAAACACTCAGATCCAGAGCCAAATAAATTATCATCGGCAGGCACAACGGTTGAGGCCGCCACAAAATCAGTAGTGTCAGCAGCGGTTGCTTGCACAGGCCCAAACGTCGGAACCTGCGCAGCAACCGAGTTTCAGTATCACAAAAACAAAAGTTTACACCGAAAGCCCTAGCCCCTATTCCGCCACCTGCAAAGGCCCGGCCGACGCCTCTAGGTTTTTGGCAGCTAGTTCGCCCACCACCTTCGAAGTGTCCTCACCCGTCGGCGCCATGGCTGGCATGGGGTCTTCGCTAGCTCCAGTCGGCGCGGGGGTCGCCGAGGGGCCCTCGCCAGCATCGGTTGACGGCGCCAGCTCCACCCCCGATGCCTTGGGCAGCAAGCTGTCCAGTTCACCGAGGTCCTTGACCTCTTCATCATGCACCATCTACAGCAATAGCACATTTATTCAACAACCACACATACCCACACATATAAACACACACATGCACCTTTACCTGATCCATCGCCCGGTCGGACCTCTCCCGGACAATCTCTCTGCCGTATGGGCCCCACATCCTATCGAAAAGTGCCCCAACCGACCGCTTCAGCACCGGGTCCTCGACCTGGAAGATTTTGCGCTCGAAGCCGTCGTTCGACTGGTCAAAGACCTCTAAGTGCACACATCCCTCACGGGAGAAGGCATTCACGGCCCCCTCGCTGGTGACGAGGGAGGCAAAGGACATGAGGCCCGTCACAATTATCGGGAGCACCTCTAGCTCCTCCTGTAGCCACCCAAGGAAGCGGAGGCCCACCTCCTTACCGGGCGCTTCGAAGGGAGCGGTCCATGAACCCAGTTCCCGGTACGCGTCCACAAGCTGCGTATGCGTCCGCTCGACCTCCGCGCGCGTCGAGGCCTCCATTTTGTCCAGGCGGTCGTGTAGGCCGCTGAGCCTCGTCTCCATCTCCTCGGCGCGTTGGCGGGCGAGACTGGCCTCCGCCCGTGCAAGCTTGGCCTCTGCTTGTGCAGCTTGCGCCTCAGCACAGGCTCTGTTTGCGTCCCTCCTCTCCTCCGCCAACTGACGCCTGAGATCCTCCTTCTCGGCCTTAGCAGCCGCCAACCTCTCCGCCAGCCTGCGGCTCTTGTTCTCCATAGCTAACTTGTCCCGAACAGCATCCATATGCTGCGCTTGGAGGCGCTCGATCCTGCCCTCGAGTCGTTGCCTCTCGGCAGCGAACTCCGAAGTCAGGGCGCCCGACGCAACATGGTCGGCGAAGGCGGCCGCCTGCCACAAAAAATCCATCAGATTTGCAACCACATAAAAACAACAAACTAATGAAGTCCAAGACGACTTACATGCTTTAGCTGCTGTGATGCATGCCTCAGCTGCTGGGACACAGAGCTCGCCACGTCTTTAGCGGCGGCGGCCGACGAAATCTCACCGCTGGCGCAGAATCTGGACCATGGGTCCTGCGAAGTACCCTTCGCTCCAACCGCCACCGTAGGCAAAGTGGCCGCCACCGGAGCCGGGACAACAGCCAGCTGCCCCACATCCGACCCTGCACCATAACCTTGTTCAAGACACAGTCAAAAAAAAACTCTCACCAACGAGGTAATCCTCCACGCAGATGTCCGTGTCAAAGTCGGCACCACCCGCCGCCGCTTCGTCGATGCGCACGGGCGAAGGCGGCCTTCGCTCCTTCGTGGGCTCAGCCGAGGGCGGCTTGCCTGCACCAGAAGCGGTAGCCCTTAAACCCGCCGAAGACTTGCTGGGCCCGGGGACGGCCGATTTTGCTGTCGGCTATGGTTTGCCGCTGCCAGGGGCGGTGGACTTCACGCCTCCCCGCGCCCTCTTCACCTCGCGACTAGGGTCCCCAACCCTAGTGAACGCCCGATGCTTCCGTGCCGCATCTTGATGATCCTTGTCCATCACTGCCGACACAACAGCAACAATATTCCGTCCATAAGGGAAAATCTTCATCTCACGGGCCAAATGAGAAGTAAATATGTCCTCGCCGGTTGCCTGGGGAAGCAGAACGTTCCTTGGCCATGGACCCCCAGTAACCCTCAGCATTCGCGCCGAAGACTCCCGGAGCTCGGGCGAAGACATCCTTCCCCTGAGGGCCGCGCAAGTCCCCATCAACTCCACAGCAAAACGATCAGAGACCCCAACCCCCAACTGTAGTACCTAATTTTCTCTTCTTAGTGGCCGGGGCAGCCTCCCGCAAAGGGCCTTCCTCAGCCACGGCCACTGGGTTTTTCCCGCGGCGGTCAACAGCCGCAGCAGCGTCGTCTCTGTAGAACCCAAAATTTGTATCAAATAAAAACAAGGATATAAATAAAAAAATGTAGTTATAAGTTAATGTCTTGAGAAATTGTGGAACCTTGAGAGATTAATTGAATTTCCTCTATGTGTGCATATTCAATTAATGAGATGATATTGTTCAAATAACAAATAAATAATGAAATATGCATCTCATGCCGATAATTTTGTTGTGGTGCATTTTGTTTGAATAAAGGAATCAAGACTTAATTTGGCCTCAAATGATAAATGAGAATATATCAAAAAAAATGAATAAAAAGAAAGGAATTTTAATTAAGTCCATTACCCGAGCCATAATTGAATAATAGGAGGAAAGATAAATAATAAAAATGCAAATAGTGGGAGTAATATTCACATTAGGATGGTATTTAATAATTTGAGATCTAAAATATAAACCAGGAATTTAAAATTGGGTTTGAATCTTTAAATTTGGAATTTGAAAAGAAAATAACAAAAGAAAAGAATAAAGAAGCTTACTACCTCGGTTTGGGCCAAATTCCCCTCGGCCGGCCCACTTCCCCATCCTCCCCTGCGGCCCATTCACTGCGCCAACCCATTCTTGACCCGGCGCCGACGTACGGGTCCCTCCTGTCAGCCTTGATTCTTCCTCTGTCACGTGGACCCGGCCTGTCATCATCTCCTTCTCTCCGGCGTAACAAACAGCAAAACCAAACAGAAAATCGCGGGGCGCGCACCTGGGATCCCTGTTCCGCAGACACCTGCGTACTCGCTGACCCTGGGTGGTGGGGCTATCTCGTCGGATCCGTCACTTTGCTCGGACTCGGTTGCTCAACGATGCCAGCGCCATATCCGCGGGATTCGCGTCAACCAACGCCGCATCTGGGGCAGATCGAACGGAACCTCCATGCTAGCTTCTCGAGATCCTTGGCGCTTCTCTCTTCACCCTTTAGACTCGCTCCGGGGTATATAAATCGCCGTGGCCGGTAGCGGCGGACAGGGCGGTTCGAGGAAGCTCGCTCGCGACTAACATTCAACCATGGGCAAACAGCGTACTGGGGGGGGGGGGCTCGATCTGAACCAGGTCATCAGCAAGACCGTGGTGAAGCTCTAGGATATTCGCGGGTGATCTATGAAGTTTGACGTGGCCTCGCCGGGCACAATCGGGGACCTGTGTGATGGCAATTTCTCGCCGTCGGCTCGGGACCGCCGTGGGCCGCATCCTGCCGTGGGCGGGTGCCTTCGCGACCTACTACTCCGGTAAAATCCCACCCCTAGCTTTGCCACCCTCTGCTCCTCGCGATGCCCTAAACCGCATAAGAAATAGCTCTGGGGGACTTCGATTTGGGACTCGCCGGCATGAGCGCCGCCGTCACAAGCTTGTGCCCCGCCGTGCTCAGTTGTTGCCTCACGGTGGATGATGAAGCCCTCTGCACCGTCCATCCTGGGATAGACGGTCGAGATCACATCAGTATGCTGGTTTAGGATGATACAACCGTAGCCGTTGATTCCAGATCGGGCGTATGGGATTAGTTAATGGTCGCGTAAAACCTTAACCGTTGATCCATGTGCCAACGGTCTGGATCGGCTTCGTCACATGCCACTTCTCTGATCTAATCTGGGCCGCCAGATTTTGATCGGGTGGCTGACATGGGCCGATACCCCTTCGGCTTGCTGTCTTGCAAAAGAGCCCTCCTGGAATTTGAAAACCAACCCGCAATCCACGGTAGGGAAACTCTGAGTCTGCGCACTTTTTGTGTTAACACCCCTGTACTTTCCGATAATATTGCGCCAAGACCAAAGAACAATAAAAATCATAGAAAATGATTTGGAAAATGATTTTTAGTGTTAAAATAAATCCAGAAACTTATTTAATTCATAACTAATTCATTTTAGCTCCTTTTTGATCCATTCCAGTTGCAATAATTTTGTTTTAACATTATTTATCACCTAGTACCTTTGTTTAGCCATGAAACTTGAAGCAAAATTGTTCATTTGAATTAATCTGTTCTAGGTGCTTAATAACTTCAGAAATTCATAACTAAATAACTATAACTCCAAATTTAGTGGTTCTTGTTTCTACGATCTCGTTACGACGCGTAGATTATTATTATTCAGTTTGTACTTATGTTTGGTGTAATGTTAATTTTGCCTATACAATGTTTGTTTGTATTGCTACGACTAGCAGTGAGGTCACGAGTCACCTGAAGATCATCCTGGTACCTGGAATCTCAAGGCCCAGGCAAGTTGTGCCCTTGATCACTTCTTTTCACCTACTCATGTTCTAATTAATCATAATGATCTGCATAGGCTAATTTTGATGGGACCCAATAGGTTATCCTAGTTTGTCTATCTTTATACCTTGTTTACCACTGAACTTTCTGGGTAGTACTTGCTAGTGCTATATGTGGTTTTGGGCATAAAGATTACACTATTCATGATTATACTTTTGTTGTCAGTTGTTATTTATGGTTCATGTTAAGATCATTATGTTAATTGGAACATGGAGAACCACCCGGGAAAACAGTGCTACCACAAGGGTGGAATGGGACGCCCTTGGCTGATTAATTAGGAAAGCTAGTGGAAGACTACCTTACCCGAAAGGGGCAAGGGCAGTAGGGGAGAGGTCAGTGTAGGGAGGCCCTCGGGAGGATTTTGCTGCGATGGCGGTCCTGCAAGGGATTCCTGCACTGGATCTTCCTATAAACTGTAGTGGGTTTTCTGAAGCTAGTGGAACTTTGTAAAGGCCTCGTAGTGGTACCCTGCCTCGCTTCCTAGGTAGAGGTGTATGGAGTCTGATCAACTCCGTGGCAAATGGGTAACACGACTTGTGGGTAAAGATGCGCAACCTCTGCAGAGTGTAAAACTGGTATACTAGCCGTGCTCACGGTCATGAGCGGCTCGGACACTCACATGATTAAATTATGGAACTAAATTCAATTTGTCATATGCATTGCATCGCAGGTGATGTTGTTACTTTTGTTCTACTATTTAATTGGGTTGGTATTTACTTATACTTAGTAATTGCTAATAAAATTTTGACCAACTTTAAAAGCAATGCTCAGCTCTAACCATTTCCTTTGGTAAGCCTTACACTTCACGTGAGCTCCCACCTTTGGCGAGTTCATGCACATTATTCCCCACAACTTGTTGAGCGATGAACGTATGTGAGCTCACTCTTGCTGTCTCACACACACCACAGGTCGAGAACAGGTACCGCAGGATGGAGCACTTGGAGGATGCTGTGATGAGTTCGTGAGAGGTCTAGGTCGTCGTCTCCCAGTCAACTTTGGGTTGCTGGACCGTTGTCTCCTTATAATGTAATTATTTATTTTGTATAGAACTCCTGTTATATATAAAGATGTGACATTCGATCCTGTGCCACTATACATCATATGTGTGAGACTTGGTCCCAGCATACCTGGTGTTTATGTTAGCCCCGGGTTTTGGACCCCTAAAATCCGGGTGTTACAGAAGTGGTATCAGAGGAATGTTGACTGTAGGACGAAACCTAGATAGAACTGGACAACCAATACTTACTTACCTTTGCTACTCTGATTCTTTTCTAAACTTGTCTTAATCTTTTCTCATCTATTTCCGCTTTACTCTGATTATTCTTACCTTTTCTTTCTAAAGACAAATGTGGATTTCACACTTTGAAATCCTGTGCCTAAAGTGACCTTTAGGAATAGGAGACCTAATCTTAGGGACAAAAGCAAAACTATTTCTGTAGATATTGGTATGCTTGAGTGTTTGTTCTTATGATACTTGTCTGATTTGGATCTTTGATTGAGTGTGATGGGTTGTGGAGTAATGTCCACAATTGCATCTGCATATACACATAGGTATAAAAATATATTTATAAAATAACTAGACAGCCTAGATTATCCCCATTGGAACCTATCTAGCTTAAGAAATTTATCTTATCCTAAAAGATCTCATTCTAACCAATTCCTCTTATCTTAAAAAGGATTCTCCCTTATCTTAATAGATCCATCTCATCTTAAAAGATACTCATCTTATCTTGAAAAGATTTTATCTCATCCTAATAAATCTAACTGACCTCAAAAGATTTTATCTTATCTTAATGGATCCATCTTACCTTAAAAAGATTCTATCCTATCCTAACCACTCTACTTATCTCATCCTAAAGTAACAACCATGATCTAATTAATGAAATCTTATCAAGTCTATCTAGTCATAACAATCTAACCTAAACTAACCTAATCTAGATTTTATATAATCTGTTATGATATAACCTAGAGTAGGTTACTTGATGTTGGTACAAGGGATAAGGCCATACTCCTAATTCACTTAAGACTAAATTGGTGACTTAAATCAACTCGGCTATACCCAACAACTTGACCTACATAACAGATCTATCTTAACCTCTTGTCCCAAACCCAGATGGAGACACCAAAAAGCAAGAAGGAGAAGATCAACCTCGACATGGAAGAATAGGAGTCAAATCAGATCTCGAGATGATTCAAGATTTACCACCTTGGATGGAGTCTTCCCTTACCAAGTTCTTCTTACCATCAGCTAAACTCACTTTGACCATCTCTCTTCTTACCTAACTATGTGTCTAAACTAGAAGATACCCATGCATTTCTAAGTACTTGCTAAATTGTATTAAAAAAAAAAGAGAGACTCTTAATTTTTGAATCAATTAAAAACTACAACCTCAATTACAAACCAATCTTGGTATAATCCTTTTCCTTACAAATCTCGAGGACGAGATTATTTTTAAGGGGGGTAGGATTTGTAGAACCCAAAATTTGTATCAAATAAAAACAAGGATATAAATAAATAAATGTAGTTATAAGTTAATGTCTTGAGAAATTGTGGAACCTTGAGAGATTAATTGAATTTCCTCTATGTGTGCATATTCAATTAATGAGATGATATTGTTCAAATAACAAATAAATAATGAAATATGCATCTCATGCCGATAATTTTGTTGTGGTGCATTTTGTTTGAATAAAGGAATCAAGACTTAATTTGGCCTCAAATGATAAATGAGAATATATCAAAAAAAATGAATAAAAAGAAAGGAATTTTAATTAAGTCCATTACCCGAGCCATAATTGAATAATAGGAGGAAAGATAAATAATAAAAATGCAAATAGTGGGAGTAATATTCACATTAGGATGGTATTTAATAATTTGAGATCTAAAATATAAACCAGGAATTTAAAATTGGGTTTGAATCTTTAAATTTGGAATTTGAAAAGAAAATAACAAAAGAAAAGAATAAAGAAGCTTACTACCTCGGTTTGGGCCAAATTCCCCTCGGCCGGCCCACTTCCCCATCCTCCCCTGCGGCCCATTCACTGCGCCAACCCATTCTTGACCCGGCGCCGACGTACGGGTCCCTCCTGTCAGCCTTGATTCTTCCTCTGTCACGTGGACCCGACCTGTCATCATCTCCTTCTCTCCGGCGTAACAAACAGCAAAACCAAACAGAAAATCGCGGGGCGCGCACCTGGGATCCCTGTTCCGCAGACACCTGCGTACTCGCTGACCCTGGGTGGTGGGGCTATCTCGTCGGATCCGTCACTTTGCTCGGACTCGGTTGCTCAACGATGCCAGCGCCATATCCGCGGGATTCGCGTCAACCAACGCCGCATCTGGGGCAGATCGAACGGAACCTCCATGCTAGCTTCTCGAGATCCTTGGCGCTTCTCTCTTCACCCTTTAGACTCGCTCCGGGGTATATAAATCGCCGTGGCCGGTAGCGGCGGACAGGGCGGTTCGAGGAAGCTCGCTCGCGACTAACATTCAACCATGGGCAAACAGCGTACTGGGGGGGGGGGGGCTCGATCTGAACCAGGTCATCAGCAAGACCGTGGTGAAGCTCTAGGATATTCGCGGGTGATCTATGAAGTTTGACGTGGCCTCGCCGGGCACAATCGGGGACCTGTGTGATGGCAATTTCTCGCCGTCGGCTCGGGACCGCCGTGGGCCGCATCCTGCCGTGGGCGGGTGCCTTCGCGACCTACTACTCCGGTAAAATCCCACCCCTAGCTTTGCCACCCTCTGCTCCTCGCGATGCCCTAAACCGCATAAGAAATAGCTCTGGGGGACTTCGATTTGGGACTCGCCGGCATGAGCGCCGCCGTCACAAGCTTGTGCCCCGCCGTGCTCAGTTGTTGCCTCACGGTGGATGATGAAGCCCTCTGCACCGTCCATCCTGGGATAGACGGTCGAGATCACATCAGTATGCTGGTTTAGGATGATACAACCGTAGCCGTTGATTCCAGATCGGGCGTATGGGATTAGTTAATGGTCGCGTAAAACCTTAACCGTTGATCCATGTGCCAACGGTCTGGATCGGCTTCGTCACATGCCACTTCTCTGATCTAATCTGGGCCACCAGATTTTGATCGGGTGGCTGACATGGGCCGATACCCCTTCGGCTTGCTGTCTTGCAAAAGAGCCCTCCTAGAATTTGAAAACCAACCCGCAATCCACGGTAGGGAAACTCTGAGTCTGCGCACTTTTTGTGTTAACACCCCTGTACTTTCCGATAATATTGCGCCAAGACCAAAGAACAATAAAAATCATAGAAAATGATTTGGAAAATGATTTTTAGTGTTAAAATAAATCCAGAAACTTATTTAATTCATAACTAATTCATTTTAGCTCCTTTTTGATCCATTCCAGTTGCAATAATTTTGTTTTAACATTATTTATCACCTAGTACCTTTGTTTAGCCATGAAACTTGAAGCAAAATTGTTCATTTGAATTAATCTGTTCTAGGTGCTTAATAACTTCAGAAATTCATAACTAAATAACTATAACTCCAAATTTAGTGGTTCTTGTTTCTACGATCTCGTTACGACGCGTAGATTATTATTATTCAGTTTGTACTTATGTTTGGTGTAATGTTAATTTTGCCTATACAATGTTTGTTTGTATTGCTACGACTAGCAGTGAGGTCACGAGTCACCTGAAGATCATCCTGGTACCTGGAATCTCAAGGCCCAGGCAAGTTGTGCCCTTGATCACTTCTTTTCACCTACTCATGTTCTAATTAATCATAATGATCTGCATAGGCTAATTTTGATGGGACCCAATAGGTTATCCTAGTTTGTCTATCTTTATACCTTGTTTACCACTGAACTTTCTGGGTAGTACTTGCTAGTGCTATATGTGGTTTTGGGCATAAAGATTACACTATTCATGATTATACTTTTGTTGTCAGTTGTTATTTATGGTTCATGTTAAGATCATTATGTTAATTGGAACATGGAGAACCACCCGGGAAAACAGTGCTACCACAAGGGTGGAATGGGACGCCCTTGGCTGATTAATTAGGAAAGCTAGTGGAAGACTACCTTACCCGAAAGGGGCAAGGGCAGTAGGGGAGAGGTCAGTGTAGGGAGGCCCTCGGGAGGATTTTGCTGCGATGGCGGTCCTGCAAGGGATTCCTGCACTGGATCTTCCTATAAACTGTAGCGGGTTTTCTGAAGCTAGTGGAACTTTGTAAAGGCCTCGTAGTGGTACCCTGCCTCGCTTCCTAGGTAGAGGTGTATGGAGTCTGATCAACTCCGTGGCAAATGGGTAACACGACTTGTGGGTAAAGATGCGCAACCTCTGCAGAGTGTAAAACTGGTATACTAGCCGTGCTCACGGTCATGAGCGGCTCGGACACTCACATGATTAAATTATGGAACTAAATTCAATTTGTCATATGCATTGCATCGCAGGTGATGTTGTTACTTTTGTTCTACTATTTAATTGGGTTGGTATTTACTTATACTTAGTAATTGCTAATAAAATTTTGACCAACTTTAAAAGCAATGCTCAGCTCTAACCATTTCCTTTGGTAAGCCTTACACTTCACGTGAGCTCCCACCTTTGGCGAGTTCATGCACATTATTCCCCACAACTTGTTGAGCGATGAACGTATGTGAGCTCACTCTTGCTGTCTCACACACACCACAGGTCGAGAACAGGTACCGCAGGATGGAGCACTTGGAGGATGCTGTGATGAGTTCGTGAGAGGTCTAGGTCGTCGTCTCCCAGTCAACTTTGGGTTGCTGGACCGTTGTCTCCTTATAATGTAATTATTTATTTTGTATAGAACTCCTGTTATATATAAAGATGTGACATTCGATCCTGTGCCACTATACATCATATGTGTGAGACTTGGTCCCAGCATACCTGGTGTTTATGTTAGCCCCGGGTTTTGGACCCCTAAAATCCGGGTGTTACAGTCTCCAAGGTAACCACCGTATGGCAAACGGTTTAACTCAAAGACCTGATTCAAGCGAACATTGGATCCACGAATATCCCAACTCCGCAGACTCTCCGTCCTCGGCGCATACCGCCCTATAATCCTCAAAGCCCCATCCTCCACTTCACGAACGAACATGGCTGGGTCTCAGCCATGCAGATCCAAGGCGAAGGCCAGACTTCACACCAGCTGCTGGCCCAAACTAGGCATCTAGCGAGGGCATACTTCGCCAAGCGCTAGGGGCCACACTCCATAACCAATGAATTCCTCAACCAAATCACGCCCACTGCTCATGCGGGCAGCGCACCGCAGGGCCCCTTCGTCCTCATCATCCTCCGCCACCTCAAATGATGGGAATGCCACATAACAATGGGAGCACATCACGGCCGTGGGGAGCCCTGGGAGGTTTTCGACTTCGCTTCCCGAAACATAAAACCAATAATCCCACCAGTTGCCCCACTTGTTGCGAGCACAGGGAACTAATTCCACGACTTCCGCCGAAGTCTTCCTGGTCCTCGGCGTGAAGGTGCACGATCCAAACTGTGCAATCTTACTTCCAATCTTTCTCTTTTGCCAGTGTAGACAGTAATTCTTGGCGAAGACCTCTACGGAAGGTTGACCGCCGTACGAAGTCACCGCCCAGACATACTTTGCCAGGGCCACCACTGCGTTAGGTGTCAACTGGTGGACCTAGACCTCAAACCTCTGCAGGTCCTCTGCCACGAAATGATGCGCAGGGAGGCGAAGGCTAGCGATGAAGAATGCCTCAAACAAGACTAACTCACCCTCAGGCTTGGGAATCTCTTCCGCCCCCGGGACGCGCCCAACACCGTCCCCAAAATACCCCAACTGCTGCATATCCTACACGCGAACCGAGGAAATCCTCAAAACGCCGAACTCCACTGTGTGGCCCGACTGCAACTCCACCGCCACCAAATCGCTCAAGCTATCTTTAGACGACGAGTCGGCCGGTGGCGCATTTGCAGCAGATGAGGAAGAAGACAACATCGCTACGTATCGGCAGCGGTGGTGCGCGGTTTGCTTGACGCGGGCCAGACCTCCGATGCAGAGGAACAGGGAGAGCAGGTGAGCGGGCGAGTGGTTTCAAAAGCTTAGGGTTTTCTGGCGCACGCAAAGGTAACAGTCAGACCAAGCCACGCCGCCCTTTTTATACACACAGCACGACGCTTCGGGAAACCCACAGTCCAACAGTGCCACGTCCATCAAAGGTCACCTCAAAACCCCCTGCGGGACCACTTCGAGCGAGGGCAGTGTCTCCACCATCTAGCGACGTCTTCGGCACCAGATGACTCAGTCGAACTGGTCCCTTGGAGGGCAAATGTTGGGGCAAAGGCAAAGACGCTACCCTTCGCGCGAAGCCTTCGTCGCCTCGCTACACCAACAAAGGCGAGATGATCGGCGCAGTTGCCCTTTAAAGCGTCCCCAATCCTCTGGGACTCAAATGTGATACAATTACTAGTCCCAGGAGGCTAGTAAACACATTTATACATCAGATGATACCAAATCTGCTTAAACGAGACAAACCTACAAAGGTGGCGAACAACTTTAAGAGTTGGTCCACAACTCGGGACATATCATCAGAGTGGGGCTGAAGCAGCCCGATATACGCAGTGAAGCAAATCAGCGGTCCAACAGCCACAGGCAAGGTTGGGAACAGTCGCAACTCTTACCCGATCTCCTTTTTCTGAAAAACAACAAATAAGCAAGGGTGAGTACAAACGTACTCAGCAGCCCACCTTCACCCGTGGAATGGGGAAATCAGATATAATGCATGGAATATTTGGAGCTCATGATATTTTGCAGAAACAACAATATTTTATGCAGGGTTGTTTTGAAAAACATTTTGTATTTTTGCAAAGCGCATCCTCTCCCAAAAGGAGCAGGAAGTTTTTCAATATTAGAACAAAATCCCCTGGACTAAACCATCCAGGTATCTCAGCAGTTTCCCACTGGTTTTCATTTTCAAAAATAGCTACTGGACTTCCCGTCCACCATAGCTCATGGCTCAACCGCCGGACCTTTTAAAAACCACTTTTTCCCAAAAGCACCTCTTTTTTTGAAAACAAAACGCTAATTGCCATACCACACCAGACTCGTCCATTCCTGTGGACACAGACTATTCGAATAGGTTTTCAAACTCTGCGCAGTGGTGTACACTTTACCCACTAGTCCGGCTCTGCGATCTCATAGCTAGTGAGACCTAAATCCGAATCTCTTTCTTTCCTCGCACGTCCCAACCTTAACGGTTATACCGGAAGGAGTCAGGCCACCGCCATGCCCAAACCGGACAAAACATTCCCCCTCCTTATCCTCCCGGTGCTCCCCAGCCTTCATAACCCTGGGGTTTGAACCGTACGAGTTCAGATTGAGTGACTGCCCACACAGTCTCGAGTGGTTGTACTTATCATGAGTACAGGTAGTGAAGGATGACAAACTGGTCCTTATATGAGGGGACAATCCTTCTGCTCACGCCTAAACCAGCTGAGCCATCACCTTAGGCCCTCCCCTAAACCAGGGAGTCCCTGATCATCCCTACTCAAAGGTGATAAGGGTGAAAACCCTTCATCAAACACATTTTGAAAAGCATTTTCTTTTGGAAACTCACACCTTTCCTCAAAGCATTTGTAACAAATATATCAGGGATTGATTGCGGCAAGCGGCTGGGTGGCCATAATAACTTGTCTCAAAATCATATCATGCATAAAATAACAGGCTGAGGGTTGTGGTTGAAAAATCATAGGTAATTTATGCATCAAAGGGATCCAGTGAGCTTGCCGTGCTTATTCGGCGAAGGGGAAGGAGAGCTCGCAGAACTGGCTTCTGGCTCCACCGCCTAGCGTAGACTTGCGGATCTGGCCTCCACAAGACGGCACGAACGCTCCGATAACTATGCAACATGAACAAGCAAACATACAAACGAGCAAGTATACCAACAAATATTTAGTATAGTGGTCAGAATAGTGATACATGGATGGGTAGAGTCTTGAGTAGAATATGTGTCATGTGGTGTTGAGATACTACTAGTGGTGGAGCGGAGGTGCTTACCAGGAGGGTGGACTGGAGGCGAAGCGACACTATGCGTGTAGCCGGCAGAGCAGAGTAACTGAGTGGGTGGGGTGTTTGCCTTGGCTGAGGGTGTTGAGTGTGTGTGGAGAGGGAGAGGGTAGCTGGGTGTATTTATAGCTGGGTGTATGTGGTGTAGCACAGTGAAGTTCACTGTTGGTGAGAATAGTGACGAATGAATCGTCTGACTTAGTATGAACAGGAGAGTTATAGGCAGAATATGGGACAAGAGTATTTTGGGAGTTTTCTGGAATATGGACCATGCTTAAGGGATGACATGGTTGGGTAGGGAATAGTTTGATAAGAATTTAGAAACGAGAATTATTGGAATCTGAGTTTGGGAGCCTGGTTCGAAGGAATCTCAAAGTTAAGCGTGCTCAACTTGGAGAAACCTGGGATGGGTGACCAGATGGGAAGTTCCCTACTGGAAGGAAAATCACAGTCACCGGAGTTCGTATGACTGAAATATTGGTCTGGCTGGTCTTAGGTGGACTGGACAGCATGATGGATGAGTAGTTGAAATTTGGGATAACTAGATGACCGATGAATAGTAACGATGATTAGTAACGATGAATAGTGGCGACAGAAAAGTAATTATAGATATCATCGATGAATAGTAACGATGATGAATAGTAATGGTAAATAGTAACGATGATGAATAGTGTATGTGAATAGTAATGATGAATAGTAATGGTGAATAGTGATAGTGAATAGTTCGTATGAACGAACGATGAACGATGAATAGGAACTATGAACGAACGGACGAACGATCGAATGATCGGACGAACGAACGATCGGAATTTCGGCAGCATAACGGCAGGACAAAGATTATCTGGAAGAACGATGAATAGGGACTATGAACGAACGATGAACGATGAATAGGAACTATGAACGAACGATGAACGATCGAATGATCGAACGAACGAACGATCGGAATTTCGGCAGCATAACGGCAGGAAAAAGATTATTTGGATGAACGAACGGACGAACGATCGAATGATCGGACGAACGAACGATCGGAATTTCGGCAGCATAACGGCAGGACAAAGATTATCTGGAAGAACGATGAATAGGGACTATGAACGAACGATGAACGATGAATAGGAACTATGAACGAACGATGAACGATCGAATGATCGAATGAACGAACGATCGGAATTTCGACAGCATAACGGTAGGAAAAATATTATTTGGACGAACGGACAGACGAACGATCGGACGAACGGACGAACGAACCATGAACGATCGGACGAACGATCGAACGATCGGACGAACGAACGAACAAACTAAGAACAGGGGACGAACGATCGAAGAACGATCGAACGATCCTTGTGCTAGTGTGTGCTTGTGTGGAACATGGAGTGGGTGTGTGTGGGGGGGGGGGGAAAGAGAGTTGCCATGAAATGGCTTGGGGTGGGATGAGAGGAGGCCCTTGCCCCTCTATTTATAGCCATGGTGGGGGGATTAGGGGGAGGGATGAGAGGATTAGTGGGAGGATGAGAGGATTAGTGGGAGGTTAGCATGTATTTGTCTTGTATAAGTGAGATTAGCTTGTAGAGCTCACCGTATGACACTGGAGGCATACATATACGTATGAGCATGAAGAAAGTTATGAAGAAAATATTTATAGGGACTTGAAAAATGATTCTGAAGGTATTTCAAGAGGAAAATACTTGGAGATATATTGGTGGAATATCTGGGCAATATTTCTGGAAAGAACTTGAGGGGGATTACTAGGGAAATATCTGGGCAGTATTTCTGGAACGAATTTGAGGGGGGTCACTGAGGAAATATTTGAAGGATATTTTGAGGAGGATTTTGGAGAGAATATAGACCACTATAATTTATTTGCTGATATCAACTTGCAAACAAACATTTTGAAATGAAATTTGAAATTCATTTTGAATTTAGAGCGAGTTTGAGAAAATTTCAAGATTTGAATTTTTGGGATGCTACACCCTTTGTCCTCTCCATTGCAAGACGAAGGCCAAACTCCGATGAAGTCCGTCGTCCTGTGTCCTCATCTCGCCCGGAGGCCCACGTGGAATTCGACCCACTGTAACGGGCCCCGCGTGGACAAGCATGTTACAGGCCTCATCTGTAATAGCTTTTCTGTAATGACGGTATGTAACCTCCCTTTATGGGAATATTTTGGGGATAGTCCGGGCACCTGAGGGCATAAACATCCTTGCCTTGGGACGTTGGACACTCGGGTACCTATAAATACCCCCGTACAGTGCCCTTGAGAGGCCAGATTAACAGAGCAATTGTCATCCCACGTTAAACTTTACTTGCACTCTTTCCACTTCCCCGTTGGATCCACTTGCCTAGGAGAGAAAGTTCCAACAGCAGATATATTTACAATACCGTTGGATGAAACAAAGTTTTGCAAGTTGAGAAGTGAAATGAACGTAATAGATCTCTCAAATGTTGCTTGAAGTTGAGTACACATGTGTTCTTCTGAATTTGATCTCTAGAATGCGTTTTAAGATATTTATTTCCTATTTTTGATGATTTATTATCATTGCATAATCGAAATGATTTATATGCAAAATGTTAGTCACTCAAGTTTATTATATATATGCATATAATCTAATCCTTGTGTTGGGGGTCTTCCTCTTTCGAAGGTCCTAAAAAACGTGACTAATATCTTTTTCAGTGTAACATAGACTGCTACAGGAGGTTTTGGCTTTGGGATGAAGGTATGCGTGATATGGATATACAACCCGAAGGCAGGATGAACAAACGCTGGAGCTGCGACTGAAGGAGCTTCGACTTAGTATGATGACGAAGGTGGAAGGCATAACCGAATTAAAGGGGAAAAGGCCACTTAGTCCTTGATAGTTTGACTCTTGATTAAGAATAGTTGCCAGGGACACAAATGTAATTTTGTTTGGGCTGCGTCCTGTGCCTATAAATAGATGAACAGTAACACCGTATTGTTCACGCTGGATTGTAATCACCCTTGCGTCACTTTCGCATTTTCACCTTCTGGCAAGCCAAAGGTAACAATGTAATATAAATATTGTGAATAATTATCCATGCCTATAAAATGAGAATATAAATAATTTACTGATTTATCATCATTATTATTCTTATGTGTTTCATATACTTTCGTTTATATTTGTTCACTGAGATGATAAAGGTATATCCTTCATGACCTTCATCTGAAGATCATTATATCCCAAAGGAGATAATGCTTCGTAGGACGAAGGTCTCTAATCGTTAACAATTGTGTTGCTTTGTTCTTGATATATAACACTCGAGAATAAGGACCAACATTGGCGCCCACCGCCGATGAACTCATTCGACCACCTTATGCAAGCATCGACTTTCGCAATGCCGCCGAAGAAGACAACGGTGCCAGGGGCTACCCTGCAGCCACTGGACACTAATCAGGAGACGCTGCGAGAAGCTAGGAGCTAGAAGAGGAAGGCTACTAGTCCAACACCTCAGGAGGAGGAACCAGATCAAGAGGTCAGGGATTTGGAGGCTATCCATCAATAGGTGCAAAGGAAGAGGGAAAAGATGCTTCGGCTCGCTAACCTTTAGAAGAAGATCGACGAAGCTGCTGAAGAAATGCGTCACCTCACTTAGGATGACCAAGGCCCAAGGCCCCAACACAGGGAGCTTCGCCAAGAAAGCTTATTCAATGATGATGAATGGTACGATGACTTTCATCACGACAATTTTGGTTTTGATGATGCTTCTCCCTTGACAGCAGAATTACAGGCTACTCCATGGCCACCGTCATACAAGCCACCTCAACTCCCCATGTATGACAGGCACTCAGACACAAAGCAATTCCTGATGAGCTACGAAGCAACCATATCCTCATATGGGGGCAATACTGTAGGCATGGCAAAGTCCTTCGTCATGGCAGTCAAAAGCGTAGCTCAAACTTGGTACTCCTCTCTTTGGCTAGGGACAATTACGTCATGGTAGGAGCTAAAGGATATGTTAGTGACCAGCTTTTAGGGTTTTCAAATGAAACCGGTCACTGCCCAAGCTCTCTTTCAATGTACGCAGGACCAGGAGGAGTACATGCAGGCATATGTCCGAAGGTTCTTGAGGCTGAGAGCACAAGCACCTACAGTGCCCAATGAGATCATCATTGATGCCATGATCAAGGGGCTGTAGCCAGGACCTATGGCGCAATACTTCGCAAGGAAGCCACCGCAAACCATGGAAAAGCTTCTCCAGAAAATGGATGGTTACATCAGAGCCAACAATGATTTTCGGCAAAGAAGGGAAGAAGCCTACATATAATCTGAAATGGCCAGGGGCTTCGGAGGAAGATTCCACCTCAGGCATGTCAGGTCAATCCATAATGCTAGCTCAAGTGACGGCAGGGGCAACCAAACCCAAAGGCAGCAGCACAGCTCCCAATTATCAGGGGCACAACAAAATTCTTTCAAGCCACCATCTCCAAGAGGCAGAGGGGGCAGAAGCTTCAGAGGAAGATATGGAGATCAACCCAGGAAGCTGTTTTGTTTGTTCTGTGGTGAAGACAAAGGGCATACCACAAGAACATGCCAAGTTACGATTCAAAAACAGAAAGAAATTGCAGAAGCTAAAGCACGGCAGAACCAGCCGAAGCAGGTCCTGCATACCCCTTCGTGCTATTCTCCTTATGTCCCGGAAAATGTAGGCAATCAACAGCCTACGACCTCTGTTGCTTCGGCAAGCCATTCTCCAGTTTCCTAGGCCCAGTTGCCGCCACCACCACCACCGCTAGCACCTGCCATGCTTCACGACCAACAGCCAGAAGGGCATCACCACGCTCAGCAACAGCGCGACCTTTGGGAGGAGTCCAAAGCTCGCACAGTCAACAACACTGTGCCTGAGTCAAAGCACATTTATTAAAGGAATTGACAAAATATATATCCTACCCTGGTGTATCTTAGTTCTTTCCGCCATTCTATTTTCTTGTATGAAAAACAATTCACGAAGGATTCAATTCCAATTTGATGTAATAATAATGTGGTCACACCATCGAGTGTGGAGCGCATCCCCTTAACAAAAACTTCCGAAGTATCAAAGGTCATTGCTAAGGGAGCGCAAAGTAAGTTCCGAAGCTACAAAGTCATTCCTAAGGGAGCGCAGAGTAAGTTCCAAAGCTACAAAGTCGTTCCTAAGGGAGCGCAGAGTAAGTTCCGAAGCTCAAAAGTCATTCCTAAGGGAGCGCAGAGTATGTTCCGAAGCTCAAAAGTTGTTCCTAAGGGAATGCAGAGCTAAGATGCCACCAAAATAAAAGGTGAAGAAGCTCAAAAGTCGTCCCTAAGGGGATGTAGAGCTTAAATGCCACCGAAATAGAAGGTGAAGAAGCTCAAAAGTCGTTCCTGAGGGGATGCATAGCTTAAATGCCACCGAAATAGAAGGTGAAGAGACTCAAAAGTCGTTCCTAAGGGGATGTAGAGTCTGGGTGTGTTTTCGTGTGGGCGTGTGTCTTCGACATAAACATCATGCTGCATCATATCATCACATCATTTTGCATACCATTACATCATACATCATATCGCATCAGCAACAAAGCTGTGAAGGTGGAAGAAATGCTCTTACCAAAAATTTGTTAAATCATGGAACAATGTGCTCAACCACAAAGAATGCCTTTGGCGGATATAATTTTTCACATCAAGAAAATCTTCGTTGACAACAATATTATACATCTGTTGCATAGAAGGGGTGATTCTTTCTTTACGAAGCATGAAAAGAAGGGAAGGTGTTTTTTTTCGCCGAAGGCTCAAAAATGGTATGTTTGCAAATTTCATGCATCGCAAAGAAATATATTACATTAATATACACACAGATATTCAACGTTTAACTCACATACGAATATTACATTTCCCAAATACTAAATTTCTTAAGTACACAAAAATTCAGTCTTCTTTTAAAATCTTCTCGGCAGCATCATTCAATAGTTAGTTGACAGCTTCATCAACGGCTTCTTCGGCAATCCTTATTGTTTCTAATGCTGTTTTCATGGCTGGATCGGCCTTGGGGTCATACGACTCAGGTGGCGGTGAAAGTTCAGCTGTAGAAAAGAACTTGTTAATACGAAGCCGAAAATAAGCGCCGAAGCTAAAATTCAGTAATAGTACCTATACGTCTTGCACGCTTAGCAGCCTCTTTGACTCGCTTAGCTTCTTCTTAGGCGTCATGATATTATTTTCATTTTTCTTTATAACTTCGTTGGCTATCTCGCGACCGCCCTTCATCCAAACATCGGAATATAATTTTCCACATATCAAAGTAGCTTCAACCGAAGGCTCCTTAGCGTTGTCTATGGAGAAGACGGTTTCTGCCCGGGCCGCAGCTTTAACGTGTTCACAACCATTTTTCTCTAGAATCGCTGCAACCCCTCGAGCACCGGCGAAGGCGCAAAAATCCCCACGGTCGCTAAGTATTTCATCAAAAGCTTCAGCTTCTTCACCGATCCATTCAATGATTCCTTCGGGATCGCCACTAATAAATTTTTGCTCCAATGAGTATGCACCCACCTTTGCAAAACTATCTTTTAGTTTCTTAGCACAATCCAAGTATTTCTCATAGTATCTCTCCTTCGATTCACAAAGCTCATCCACATTCTTTTGCAACCTTGAACTAGTCCGTTCGCTTATTTCTTGTTTCACTTTCACCACTTCAAAATCCTCATTCTTTTCGGCAAGTTTTTTCTTTAGGTTTTCAACTTCGGCTTTATGAGCTTCGGATTGTGCATCAAGTCTTGCTTCGCTACTCTTCAGCCTATCCAATAAGGAAAATAGAATTTTATCTTTTTCAAGGGCTTCATTCCTCAGTCTGATGACCTCTAACCGAAGGTTCCCGAGGGCTATTTGGCAGCTTTCGTCTTCAACATTCTTTTGTGCCCTTAAAGCATTGCTCAAGATTAAGCCCTACAAAAAGGGGGGATCAGCACAATAATAAAAGATACAAAAAAAATCTATGTATAAGTCAAAACATCTTTACCTTTAGACTGTTATAAGCGAGGCTATCTGCAAGGTCATCCTTCGACATGGTAGATAGGCCAAGCTCAAGCTTCAGAAACCCTATGTTCCTTGCCATCTCCCGACAAACAGATATCTCCCTGTTGTCTAGAAGGCAGTATAGAAAGTCGTCTTCATCAGTGCCATTATAAACCAAGGATCCTTTTGGATACTTCAAATCCCTGGCATATTGCTTGGCTTCGGCAATCTGCTCTTCCGACAACTGTTTCCTCAAAGCATGTCGTATGATAAAATCTAGCTCTTCAACAGGCGCTTCGGGGTTAGGAGATTTAATCTTTTTGGTTGCGTTTCCTTTTTCCAAAATCAAAGTAGTTCCCGAAGGTTTTGCTTCAGTACAAGTTGGCGGTCCGGCTTCGGCAGTATCCGGTGATATCTTAGCTTCGTCAGATTTCTTTGGAATGTAGCCTTCTTTATCAAGCTTTGAAGCAGGAGTTTGTACCTTTGTCGATTCTATAACAGCATCTAACACGTTGTCCATTCTCCTCCTCTTAGGAGTTATTGCAGGAATTTTGGACACTTTTGGCAGCTCTGGCTCTGGTGGCGGGCTTAGGGTTTTTGGATGCCCTGCCGACTCTTTTAGTTCTGGTTCTTCGACTGTTTTTTCCTTAGCTTCGGCAGGACGATTTGGCACTTCGGTCGTCTCAGCTTTCTTCTGTCCCATTGCTTTTGGCACTAGAGCCAATTCTCCCTTGACACCAGCAGAAGTGGGGTATTCCGGATCTACAGCGGAAGAAGTCCCGTTGGCAAGCTTCGGCACCCTGGCTATTTCAATGTACCTAGGCCGGTGTGTCAAAACTTTAATCTTTTTACCCTTCGGTGTAGCATAGATGGCCGAAGCAGCAGCTTTTCTTTTCTTTCTCTGCTTTCGCGAGGGATAGCAATAGTCTGGGTATACGAAGCCAATTACATCAAAAACTCTATTTAATCTTCTCTTGCCTCGTCCTCCGAAGGCTAATGTCATGGCATCATCTTCGACTCTTGTGTAGGCCCCAAGCAATTCATCACTAGTTGCCTCAACAAAATCCAGCCAGTCATCATTCGGCTCATCAAATTGATCTCTATATCTGAAGGTGTATTTCAGATAAACCAAGCCGCCTTGACTAGACCTGGCAGCAACTTCCTTCGGCATATCTAGTCATTAACAAGAGGCCACACTCTATAAGCAATATGCTCTTGGACTAAGTCTCTCATGCCAATAAAAGTGCATATAGTGTTAAAAGCCTTCTGGCATGCTTCAATTTCATTTCCAAGAGCGGTGGCTGGCCTCCTTATGCCGAAGCGAGACCAGATAGGGCGTTGAATGATCCCCTTTATATCTTCTCTTTTGACTAAGTTATTTTTCACATAAAACCACTCTTGCATCCAGGCCTCTAGCCACCTCTTCCGAAATGTTGGGACCGGATAGCTCACATCAGAGCGGGGCACGAAGCTGTAACAACCAAAATTATTATGATATTGTTCTTTACCAGTAGCCTTCATCTCATAGGATAGCTCATGCATGTTACAGAAGCATTTTGCACTCGGCTCTAGTCCTTGGCTCCTTATGGCCCAAATAAAAATTCCCATTCTAATGATAGCTTCAGGGGTGATCTGATGAAGGTAAATCTCAAAAGTCTTCAGAACTTCAACTAAAAATTTACTCAAGGGGAACCAAAGCCCTGCCTTCATGAAGCTCCTGTAGACAACAACTTCGTCTACTTTGGGTGCAGGGGCAGTGCTATCTTCTCCAGCCCTCACAATAGAAATATCGCGAAAGTATCTTCCTTTCATAGCATCAATTTGACTCTGCTTGATAGTTGATTTTCCGAAGATGGTATGACTTGGCCGCTAGGGTCGATCTTCAGTATCTTCATTTCCACTTTTCAAGTCAAAACTTTCACTGTCACCGGAATCCTCAGATAACCCAGCCAACATTTCATTGGTGATTTTCTTTGTATTTGTCTTCTCCATAGCTTCATAAAACCTAGCCAGTGCAGGATCAATAATCTTCTTCCCTTCAGCCATTTAGTCAACGGTTGCACAAATGCCAAAGCTTACAATTTAATCAAAACGCGACAGAGAAAGAAAGTTCAGAATAATAATAATAATAGCGCAAGCAGCTGAAATGGCACAACAAATGCTATCAATGTGAGTCCCTATTTATATGCTCAGCGCCTCACAACTTGGTGGGCCCTACATGTCAGTGTCTTTCACTATTGTAGCGAAGGGAAGGTGTTTTTTCGGAACTTCGGCTAAAGGCCTTCGTTCACATCGCAGCCTGAATTTGTTACAAAGAAATAAATTAATACTGCGAGGGGCTACTGTTGGGGGCCTTCCTCTTCCGAAGGTCCTCAAAAACATGACTAATATGTTTTTCAGTGTAACATAGACTACTACAGGAGGTTTCGACTTTGGGATGAAGGTATGCGTGATATGGATATACAACCCGAAGGCAGGATGAACGGACGCTGAAGCTGCGACTGAAGGAGCTTCGCCTTAGTATGATGACGAAGGTGGAAGACATAACCGACTTAGGGCTTGTTCGGTTATTTCCAATCCATATGGATTGGAGGGGATTGTTACGGATTGGGAGGGATTTTGACTTACCAGGGATTGAAACCCCCTCAATCCCCCTCAATCCATATGTATTGGGATAGAACCGAACAAGCCCTTAAAGGGGAAAATGCCACTTAGTCCTTGATAGTTTGACTCTTGATTAAGAATAGTTGTCAGGGACACAAATGTAATTTTGTCCGATCTGCGTCCCGTGCCTATAAATAGATGAACAGTAACACCGTACTGTTCACGCTGGATTGTAATCACCCTTGCGTCACTTTCGCATTTTCACCTTCTGTCAAGCCGAAGGTAACAATATAATATAAATATTGTGAATAATTATCCATGTCTATAAAATGAGAATATAAATAATTTACTGATTTATCATCATTATTTATATTCTTATGTATTTCATATACTTTCGTTTATATTTGTTCACTGAGATGATGAAGGTATATCCTTCATGGCCTTCGTCTGAAGACCATTATATCCCAAAGGAGACAATGCTTCGTAGGACAAAGTCTCTAATCATTAACAATTGTGTTGCTTTGTTCTTGATGTATAGCACTCGAGAACAAGGACCAACAACTTGGATTGGTCAAATGTCTATGTTTGAGCAAACAACCCCATTTGAAATTGAAATTCAAAAACTAGATAGAGAATGGAAAACTGACTGTCAGGCCACGGACCGTCCACCCTCTGACCACGGACCGTCCGCCACATCAGGGTCTGGACAATCCGATGGGCAGAGCAGACCGTCTGCGCTCTACAGTGCGAGGACCGTCCGATCTTCCCACACGGACCGTCCACGCGTGACTTTTTAGTCAGCCGAGGCAGACAACACCCATCACTTTTTATCTTTCCCTCACCATCTCTCTCCACTCGTTTGAGAAAAAATTCGTCGTTTTGCGTGGTTGGAGATTTGGATTCGAGCGCAGACTGTCCGGAAGAGTTCTTGACGCTCATCAACAATGTCTTCTTCTCGATATTCAAATTCTCCAAGCAATTTGTTCAAATATTGTGAATTTTAGGTTTCTATAAATTGGTCTCTAATATGTTTTTGGACAGAGTATTCACCAAATTGTTTGGTGGAATTGGTTTTGGTCATCTTCATGAACTTAGTACAAAAATTTGGTTTTATTTCACTGGATATTTTATTCAAATATCATGATTGAATATTTGGGGCGATTAGGAGTTCGAAATTCACCCCTGGACAGTCGTGGACCGTCCGCTAGGGTTGCATGGACAGTCCGGCCATGGGCGCGCGGACCGTCCGACCCCCTAGCATTGACCGTCCGTGTAACACCCTGGTGTTAAGAGAACTAAAACTTTGACATGTCATCATATGCATCAGCATCATTTTGCTTGCTACACCTAGAATGCAGTTTAATAGGTCCAAAATTTCAATTGAAACCCTAAACTAGCCCAAAAAGTGGAAATCAAAATCTAGAGAGAAGTTGCCAAAAGTCCATATACCAAAGTGGTAGCTCTTGGAAACTTGAACAACTTCCTTGAGTGGAGATGTCCAAGTTTTATAGGAAAAATCGGAGTAAACTTCTGAAATTCAGTTTTGGTGCAATTTGGAATTTGCTGAAAATAATGTCAATTAGCTAACTTTGGGCTGTTATAACTATTGGATTCTAGACATTTTTGTGCTGGTCACTGTAGCAAAGTTGTGGGGCTACTTTAGGTGTACCAACTTGTTTAAGTTACTTAACCCTAACGTCATATGGAATTAGGAGTAAAACTGGTCAAAAGAGGGGCTGACAGGTTTGGATTTCAGACTTGGTGTAATTGCCCAAGTCTGAATTTTTGTGTGTCTGGCTCAACTTTGGAGCTTTGTGGTGCCTGATCCATGTGGTTTTGGACTAAGGTTGTTGTAGCAAGTTTGAAGGCCATATGTTGCTGTGCAAGTTTAGTTAAAGGTCATACCCCTAAAAGCTACTTGGAACTTGGAGAAAAGGTGGTTCAAAGTGGTGTTGGCTGAATTCTGAATTTTCAGATTTGGAATAGTGTATAAGTCTGAATTTCAGATATTGTGACTAACTTTGGAGCTCTCTACTGCTCTATCCATAGAGTTATACATTAGGGTTACTATGAAAAACCTGTAGCATGAACATAGGAGAACATATTGTATTAGGTGGGATGCCCCTAAAACCATATGCAACTTGGAGTAAAAGTGGCTCAAAGTAGTGCTGTTTGAATTCTGAGTTTTTAGATTTTGAATAATAGCCCAAGTCTGAAATCAGTATTTTAGTGCTTAGTTTGGAGCTCTGTTGTGATTAATCTATATGGTTTTGGACTAAAATTTCTGCAGCAAGCTTGAAGACCATATGTTAGAGAACAACTTTATTTAAGTGAGTGGGGTTTGATCCCACACAAAAAGGGGAGGAAAGGCTGCCCAAAAATTGAACTGTCAATAGATGTGTCTGAAATTTGTTCAGCCATCAAGTGTGGATTTCAGATTTATTGGCCCAACTTTGACGTCTTATAGAAATTGTTCTATGAGGTTCTAAGTCCTACCTTGTGTAGAAAAGTTTGAGAGCAAAGTAAGATGAACAAGTTTACTTAACAATGATTAGCTTGGTACCATGCAAAATAAGTAATACCCCTAAAGCTGCCTTGACAGTCTGAAATTCTGGGTTCAGTTTTCAGTAAACTGAAACTATGGACCTTGGGTGATATGACTCACTTTGGGGCTCTATAACTCGAAACCTGTGAGGTATTGACCTTGGAAGTTTACAACAAAGTGAAAGACTAATGTCCAGTAAACAGGTTTGATGTGGGAGGGTAGCCTTGTTTGTGTGGAGAAATTTGAGAAATAGAGGAATGGATTTGCTTCTGCAGTAAACTGAAGAAGTTCAGGGCAGTTAAGTGCAGAATGAAAACAGCAGAAATATTTTATCTTCACTAGTTTTTCTAGGAAGTTCTGGTGTGTATTATGCTAAAGAAGATCTGTGTTAAAGGGGGGTTCATTTGCCACAATCTCATGACACTCAAAATCAGTCCAAAAGGAAAAGGGGGCTGAACAGAGAAGGTTCAGTCAAGTAATGGAGTTCACGTTATTAGAAGAAAATATGCTGAAGACTTCTTGGTCACTGCCGTGTTTCACTTTTGTGTAAAGGAAGAGATAGGGATGAGATGAATTGCAGGGGCGGTTCAGACTTTAACCAGTACTGAAATATCCTAGGTGAACTGAAAGGCATTTATTCTGGCAACTGAATCTGTTGTGCTCGGTGGGAGGTAACAACAAAAAATCTACCCTATTCCTACCTTGCTATGTCCATGCGACCAGCGTGGATGCTTGGAATGGAGCCACATACTCGCGCCCATGCATCTGACAGCCTCACCCAGTTTAGCACCTCTATCCAATTTCTGAACTCAGCCACCATATGAAGCAGCGCTGTCCATATAAAAGGGTATCCGGGGGAAAATAAGAAGAGAGAAAAGGTAGAATCCTTACCCTTGTAGTAAGTCGTTGTGGGTGACTTCAATACCCTATTGCTGCCTTCATTTTTCCCCAAGCTATATCTTGAGAACACTCCAGTCTCTAGTCGTGTAGTTTCGTGTGTCTAGTGACCACGTCGTCTGAGTCTCAGCCTCGCGTGGCCAGGCATACACGGTACGGTTCTGCGCCCTGATTTAGCGTTCTATTGTTTACGCTTGTTGCTGAAGGTCATCGTGGTAGTCATTTAATCATTGCCGACCTAAATCTCTCGGAACGAGAGCTCGACGCCGCATATTAGCCCCATGAACTGCCCCTGTGTCAACTTATAAAAGTTTGGTTAGTCTGACGCTATCTAACGTCAGCATCATGCTTGACGTAACCTACTAGTGCTTTCCGTTGCCCTTGATTTGGATTCTTCCGTGCTAATCATTCATGGACAGGCGCCATGGACATGAAACCTCGCTATGGGGGGAAAGACGTCGTTGTAGGGTTCATAAGTAGAGTTCATGCCTGAGATAAATTATTTTAGAGTTTGGGTAGGTCCAGTAGATACTTGCGAATGTGCTTGAGCTCCCCCTCGTCGTTGTTGAGGCCCGATTCACATAGAGAACCAGAAACTAGATAATAGACATATTTAAAACCTTAACCTTTGATACTAATTTAGGGTTAAATCAAACTTGAGCCATACTTAATGTTAAACTATAAATTGGCCAACTAGAACTTGAAGAATTCTCTGATTTTTAGTAAGCTTATTAGGATCCCTTTAGATAGAGAATATACTACCCAGAGACATGAGTTTAAGTGTCATATTGTAACACCTCAAAATCTCATTTTGAGAAGTATGTAATTTTTTTTTTCAAAATCTTGAATTAGATTTTTTTTAGAATTCTCATAACCTTTGAAGTCACATCTCCTAAAATAAAAGTTTTATAATAAAGGTTCAATAAAAGATTCTTCTATAAATTATCTTTTGGCTGAAATTTATAAGTATTAATGTCAGAACATCTTTTAATAAGTAATCATACAATAGAAACTATTTGCCTAAAAATAATTATAAGTGTGCTACATATCCAATAATATTTACTTAAGTAGGATAATAAACAAATAAATAAATAAAATTATGGATTTTGCATTCATGCTAATCTCTTCTGTTTGTTCATTAAAATTTGAGTGCAAATTCAAAAAAAAAATCAAATTTGAATCCAATTTGAAATTTAGAAGTTAGAAAAGAAATAAGAAAATAGAAGAAAAGAAAAAAAAGAGAACCACTTATATTGGGCCACCAGACTGTTATTTGGCCCATCTGCTTCCACCGCGCGGCCCAGTAATTCCTCTCCCGCGCAGCCCGTCGTCCACCGCGAGCCTCTCATCCGCTGACACCATGGGCCCGCACTGCAGACCCCGCTCGGACTCTGGGCGCCGGCGCTATGTCACTGGGCCGTGGGGACACCCTGTCATCCCTGCCGCGACCACCTCCCGCAACAAACTCGCGCGCATGCTGCCGTCCGTGGATCTCGCCCCACCGTTCGCCATCCGAGTTTCGCGCACGACATTTGGTATATATGAGAACCCCGAGACCTCCCTGAAGCTCAACTCATCAAGCGCGACCGTCCCCATCGGGCAACCAGAGAGTAGGGGAAGAAAACGAGATGCCGAACGCGCCGTCGTCATCGATTCAAGCACCTATGGCCGTTCGGAGCGTAAAGATAGATCTATGGGCTTCGACAGGTGCTCTGGGACGTGCTCGATGCGGCGCTGGGAGCAAAGACCGGCTGGTTGTCAAGGAATTTCTCACCGTCGTTCGTGTGCCGCCATAGATCCGCCCCGAACCGTGGACGAGCTCGCTACTCCTTCAATCGCGGGTAAGAATCTCCCTTCCGTGCTCGCCATCACCCCGTCTAGGTTTAGCACCGGCTAATTTCAGGTTAGGGGCGTCCGGGCGTCGGATTGCGCGTCCGCCGGCGATGCTCCGCCGTGGGTGGGCGGCACTGCTGTCCAGACCGCCGTGGGGAAGAAGAACGCCGTGGTCCGTTGGATCCGGCGCTGGCGATCGAGATTAGAGGATAGGGTAACCTTTGCACAACTAAACCGTGTCCGTAGGATTCATGGCGGGCGGGTTAGATTAGATCGGGGTAGGATCGACCTTCGTCCGTTGATTCTGGATCGAACGATCGGGGCGGATTATCTGTTTTATAACGCGATAATCTAATCTTGCGCGTCGGTTTGTGATCGGACGGTCAGCGTCCGCCCGTACCCCTTCGGCTGGACTGTTTAGCTATTAGGCCCCTCTGTTCTATAGTAACCAACCCGCGGTCCGTAGAGTTGTTTCTGTGTCTCAGGAAAACTTACCCTGAAACCCCTGCGTTTTCCAGAAAATGGGGCCCAGTCCAGTGTCGGCTGTAAACTGAATAATAAATTAGAAATAGATTTTTAATATGAAAATAAACCCTAGAACTTGTATAATCCATAGAAAATTCATATGAAGTCCAAATTTGCCCATTCCAGTTCCTATAATTTTATAATATTATTGTTCATCAAATAGTGCCACTGTTTTGACATGAAAGCCACATTAAAATTGATATCCTAATTAATCTTGTACAAAGCACATAAAATCTTTAGAAATCCATAACTTAAAATCTATAACTCCAAAATTAATAATTTCTGTTCCTGTGATCTTATTTCAATATGTAGACTATTAATATGTATTTTGCATATATGTTTGGTGTAATGTTAATTTTGCCTATACCATGTATGTCTGTGTTGCTACGTTTAGCAGTGAGGACACGTGTCATCTGAAGATCATCCTGGTACCTGGAATCTCAAGTCCCAGGCAAGTTGTGCCCTTGATCACTTCTTTTTACCCACTCATGTTCTGATTAATCATAATGATCTGCATAGGTTAATTTTGATGGGACCCAATAGGATACCCCAGTTTGACTATCTTTATACCTTGTTCACCACTAAATCTTTGGGTAGTACCTGCTATTGCTTTATGTGGTTATGGGTATAGAGATACACTTTATTCATGATTATACTTTTATTATCAGTTGTTATTTACTGTTCATGATAAGATCATTATATTAATTGGAACATGGAGAACCACCCGGGAAAACAGTGCTACCACAAGGGTTTAATGGGACGCCCTTGGCTGATTAATTAGGAAAGCTAGTGGAAGACTACCTTACCCGAAAGGGGCAAGAGCAGTAGGGGAGTGGTCAGTGTAGGGAGGCCCTCGGGAGGATTTTGCTGCGATGGCAGTCCTGCAAGGGATTCCTGCTAGGGAGGCCCTCGGGAGGATTTTGCTGCGATGGCGGTCCTGCAAGGGATTCCTGCATTGGAACTTCCTATAAACTGTAGCGGGTTTTCTGAAGCTAGTGGAACTTTGTAAAGGCCTCGTAGTGTTACCTTGCCTCGCCTCCTCGGTAGAGGTGTATGGGATTGGCCGTCTCTTGGCAGATGGGTAACACGACTTGTGGGTAAAGATGCGCAACCTCTGCAGAGTGTAAAACTGGTATACTAGCCGTGCTCACGGTCATGAGCAGCTCGGACACTCACATGATTAATTTATGGAACTAAATTCAATTTGTCATATGCATTGCATCGCAGGTGGTGTTGTTACTTTTGTTCTATTACTTAATTGGGTTTGGTATTTACTTATACTTAGTAACTGCTAATAAAATTTTGACCAACTTTAAAAGCAATGCTCAGCTCTAACCATCCTCTTTGGTAAGCCTTACACTTCACTTGAGCTCCCGCCTTTGGCGAGTTCATGCACATTATTCCCCACAACTTGTTGAGCGATGAACGTATGTGAGCTCACTCTTGCTGTCTCACACCCCCCCACAGGTCAAGAACAGGTACCGCAGGATGAGGCGCATGGAGGATGCCGTGATGTGTTCGTGAGAGGTCTAGGCCGTCGTCTCCCATTCAACTTTGGGTTGCTGGACCGTTGTCTCCTTATAATGTAATTATTTATTTATTTTGTATAGAACTCCTGTTATATAGTAAAAATGTGACATTCGATCCTGTGCCATGATTCATCATATGTGTGAGACTTGGTCCCAGCACACCTGGTGATTATGTTCGCGCTCGGGTTTTGGACCCCTAAAACCTGGGTGTGACAGAAGTGGTATCAGAGGAATGTTGACTATAGGACGAAACCTAGATAGAACTGGACAACCATTATCTACTTACCTTTGCTACTCTGATTCTTTTCTAAACTTTTCTTAATCTCTTCTCATCCATTTCCGCTTTACTCTGATTATTCTTACCTTTTCTTTTCTAAAGACAAATGTGGATTTCACACTTTGAAATCTTGTGCCTAAAGTGACTTTTAGAAATAGGAGACCTACTCTTAGGAACAAAAACAAAACTATTTTTATAGGTATCTATACGCTTGAGTGTTTTTATGATACTTGTCCGATTTGGATCTTTGATTGAGTGTGATGGTTTGTGGAGTAATGTCTACCATTACATTTGCATATACATATATGCATAAATATAAATAAATAAAATTCATAAGATAACTAAATAGTCTAGATTATCCTTCATTAAAGATCTATCTAATCTCAATAGATCCATCTTATCTTAAAGGATACCCTCTTACCTTAATAAATTCATCTCATCTTGAAAAGATGTTATCTTATCCTAATAGATCTAACTGACCTCATATCTTAAACGATCTAATCTAGATCCCATCTAATCTAATATGATCCAATCTAAAGTGAGTTATCTAACACGTTAGTTAATCTTGGTGAAATAGAGTAGACTCTATTTCTATAATCATGTTCTAACCTAAAATTGGTGCCTTGTACTAACTTGGTCGTATACAACCAACCTGACCTACATGTTGGGTTGCATAACCTACCTAACCCGACCTAGAAGCAAAACAACAAGACAGATTCTGCTTAAACCTTTTTTTAACTCATAACCACCTACTAACCTATTTTTGTTTACCTACGAAACTGCCTTAACCACATATCCCTAATTCGGATAACAACTTCAAGAACGAAAACTGAAGAGGATCAATGTCATCAAGGAAGGATAAGCATCAACTCAAGTCTTCAAAGATCAAGTTGGATCTTCAAAGGAATCAAAATCCACACTCTTGGATGGAGTCTTTTCTTACCGTACTCTTTCTTACCCCGACCTATCCTCGCTTTAACCTAATTTCACCTTGCCTTGATATCGAAGATGCTTATATTTCCCTTGCTACTAAAAAAAGGAGCTTTTTGTATTTGGACCATTTAGAAACTAAAAGATAAACCACAAATCAACCTATCTAGATCCCTCTCCTATTAAAAACAACTAGAAGCTAAACTACAAACCAATCCTTCTATATCCCTCTTCTTACAAATCTCGAGGACGAGATTTCTGTTAAGGGGGGTAGGATTTGTAACACCTCAAAATCTCATTTTGAGAAGTATGTAATTTTTTTTTCAAAATCTTGAATTAGATTTTTTTTAGAATTCTCATAACCTTTGAAGTCACATCTCCTAAAATAAAAGTTTTATAATAAAGGTTCAATAAAAGATTCTTCTATAAATTATCTTTTGGCTGAAATTTATAAGTATTAATGTCAGAACATCTTTTAATAAGTAATCATACAATAGAAACTATTTGCCTAAAAATAATTATAAGTGTGCTACATATCCAATAATATTTACTTAAGTAGGATAATAAACAAATAAATAAATAAAATTATGGATTTTGCATTCATGCTAATCTCTTCTGTTTGTTCATTAAAATTTGAGTGCAAATTCAAAAAAAAAAATCAAATTTGAATCCAATTTGAAATTTAGAAGTTAGAAAAGAAATAAGAAAATAGAAGAAAAGAAAAAAAAAGAGAACCACTTATATTGGGCCACCAGACTGTTATTTGGCCCATCTGCTTCCACCGCGCGGCCCAGTAATTCCTCTCCCGCGCAGCCCGTCGTCCACCGCGAGCCTCTCATCCGCTGACACCGTGGGCCCGCACTGCAGACCCCGCTTGGACTCTGGGCGCCGGCGCTGTGTCACTGGGCCGTGGGGACACCCTGTCATCCCTGCCGCGACCACCTCCCGCAACAAACTCGCGCGCATGCTGCCGTCCGTGGATCTCGCCCCACCGTTCGCCATCCGAGTTTCGCGCACGACATTTGGTATATATGAGAACCCCGAGACCTCCCTGAAGCTCAATTCATCAAGCGCGACCGTCCCCATCGGGCAACCAGAGAGTAGGGGAAGAAAACGAGATGCCGAACGCGCCGTCGTCATCGATTCAAGCACCTATGGCCGTTCGGAGCGTAAAGATAGATCTATGGGCTTCGACAGGTGCTCTGGGACGTGCTCGATGCGGCGCTGGGAGCAAAGACCGGCTGGTTGTCAAGGAATTTCTCACCGTCGTTCGTGTGCCGCCATAGATCCGCCTCAAACCGTGGACGAGCTCGCTACTCCTTCAATCGCGGGTAAGAATCTCCCTTCCGTGCTCGCCATCACCCCGTCTAGGTTTAGCACCGGCTAATTTCAGGTTAGGGGCGTCCGGGCGTCGGATTGCGCGTCCGCCGGCGATGCTCCGCCGTGGGTGGGCGGCACTGCTGTCCAGACCGCCGTGGGGAAGAAGAACGCCGTGGTCCGTTGGATCCGGCGCTGGCGATCGAGATTAGAGGATAGGGTAACCTTTGCACAACTAAACTGTGTCCGTAGGATTCATGGCGGGCGGGTTAGATTAGATCGGGGTAGGATCGACCTTCGTCCGTTGATTCTGGATCGAACGATCGGGGCGGATTATCTGTTTTATAACGCGATAATCTAATCTTGCGCGTCGGTTTGTGATCGGACGGTCAGCGTCCGCCCGTACCCCTTCGGCTGGACTGTTTAGCTATTAGGCCCCTCTGTTCTATAGTAATCAACCCGCGGTCCGTAGAGTTGTTTCTGTGTCTCAGGAAAACTTACCCCGAAACCCCTGCGTTTTCCAGAAAATGGGGCCCAGTCCAGTGTCGGCTGTAAACTGAATAATAAATTAGAAATAGATTTTTAATATGAAAATAAACCCTAGAACTTGTATAATCCATAGAAAATTCATATGAAGTCCAAATTTGCCCATTCCAGTTCCTATAATTTTATAATATTATTGTTCATCAAATAGTGCCACTGTTTTGACATGAAAGCCACATTAAAATTGATATCCTAATTAATCTTGTACAAAGCACATAAAATCTTTAGAAATCCATAACTTAAAATCTATAACTCCAAAATTAATAATTTCTGTTCCTGTGATCTTATTTCAATATGTAGACTATTAATATGTATTTTGCATATATGTTTGGTGTAATGTTAATTTTGCCTATACCATGTATGTCTGTGTTGCTACGTTTAGCAGTGAGGACACGTGTCATCTGAAGATCATCCTGGTACCTGGAATCTCAAGTCCCAGGCAAGTTGTGCCCTTGATCACTTCTTTTTACCCACTCATGTTCTGATTAATCATAATGATCTGCATAGGTTAATTTTGATGGGACCCAATAGGATACCCCAGTTTGACTATCTTTATACCTTGTTCACCACTAAATCTTTGGGTAGTACCTGCTATTGCTTTATGTGGTTATGGGTATAGAGATACACTTTATTCATGATTATACTTTTATTATCAGTTGTTATTTACTGTTCATGATAAGATCATTATATTAATTGGAACATGGAGAACCACCCGGGAAAACAGTGCTACCACAAGGGTTTAATGGGACGCCCTTGGCTGATTAATTAGGAAAGTTAGTGGAAGACTACCTTACCCGAAAGGGGCAAGGGCAGTAGGGGAGTGGTCAGTGTAGGGAGGCCCTCGGGAGGATTTTGCTGCGATGGCAGTCCTGCAAGGGATTCCTGCTAGGGAGGCCCTCGGGAGGATTTTGCTGCGATGGCGGTCCTGCAAGGGATTCCTGCATTGGAACTTCCTATAAACTGTAGCGGGTTTTCTGAAGCTAGTGGAACTTTGTAAAGGCCTCGTAGTGTTACCTTGCCTCGCCTCCTCGGTAGAGGTGTATGGGATTGGCCGTCTCTTGGCAGATGGGTAACACGACTTGTGGGTAAAGATGCGCAACCTCTGCAGAGTGTAAAACTGGTATACTAGCCGTGCTCACGGTCATGAGCAGCTCGGACACTCACATGATTAATTTATGGAACTAAATTCAATTTGTCATATGCATTGCATCGCAGGTGGTGTTGTTACTTTTGTTCTATTACTTAATTGGGTTTGGTATTTACTTATACTTAGTAACTGCTAATAAAATTTTGACCAACTTTAAAAGCAATGCTCAGCTCTAACCATCCTCTTTGGTAAGCCTTACACTTCACTTGAGCTCCCGCCTTTGGCGAGTTCATGCACATTATTCCCCACAACTTGTTGAGCGATGAACGTATGTGAGCTCACTCTTGCTGTCTCACACCCCCCCACAGGTCAAGAACAGGTACCGCAGGATGAGGCGCATGGAGGATGCCGTGATGTGTTCGTGAGAGGTCTAGGCCGTCGTCTCCCAGTCAACTTTGGGTTGCTGGACCGTTGTCTCCTTATAATGTAATTATTTATTTATTTTGTATAGAACTCCTGTTATATAGTAAAAATGTGACATTCGATCCTGTGCCATGATTCATCATATGTGTGAGACTTGGTCCCAGCACACCTGGTGATTATGTTCGCGCTCGGGTTTTGGACCCCTAAAACCTGGGTGTGACACATATGCTTAACTCAGAGTATATAAGCTTTCCACCTCCCCGTAGGCGAGAATTTGCATAGCATAGCATACCATTACATGAACATTCATATACATCGAATTGACTTGTAGAGCACCTTGAAGAAGAACTTGGAATCGAAGTGGAGGGGGAGCCTATTCCTCCATCTGAACCTTCTCCAATTGAGGTTGTCACTGAAGGTCCTCCAGAAGGTGCCCCCTTTGGATTTGTTGCTAACTGCAATATCCTAGTAGAAGAGCCCGACTCTCCCCCTCACCAAGGCAAGTCCCGGTGCATTTGTCACTTCCCTTGTGTTTACAAAATTTTATCACTTATATGCTGCATTAAGTAATAGGAGTTGATTGATTAAACACTTGAGGAATTACCATCCTTGAAAGATTGATTACCATACCTTGTCACCTGTTTTATAAAACCTAGTGATGCTTAGTCATGCTGATAGATTAAGAAAAATGTTTTTGATCTGTGACTCATGTTTTTACAAAAGAAAATGAGTCTGGAATAATGAAGGCATCAAGACGTTGATGAGTTCATTATCCAGGCATGGCCCCTCTGTCAGGCGCCAAAGTTTTGAAATAGTTTAAAATGAGACCAGACGCTGAGCAGGAAAAGTCGCCTGTCTGTGTCGATTAAGGACCGTACCGATTGTTGGCCTGCTGGTCTAGGACCTTTTATCTAGCCACATACCTTGTCATGGGTAAGCCTGAACCCGGCTATTCTATACATGACAAGATAATCGCGCACTGGGAGTGGAGAGATGGCGAGAGTGGCACGTACCCTCCTGGCAAAGGACCGCCTAAAAGGGGTGGTGTGCTGTCGGGTGGCGCGGACCTGTTCATGTGATGGAGGATCCGTGGGAATGGTAGACATGTGCAAAAGAGTTAAGGGAAGCATATGTCGTGTGGTCCGAGATCCCCAGCTGGGTATTAATCGATTTGGATCGCCGAACTTCTCGGATATGAAGACTAGATCTTCGACCTTCAGCGTAGATAACAAGTGAAACTAAAGTTGATAAAAGGAAGCTTGTGTAGGTCAAGTGAATGATTTAGATTAGGCAAATGCTAGATTCAGGCTAGAAGATTCAGGTAATAACCTAACTTATGAAGTAAAACTTGGCTTAAGGATCCATTATTAATAAGCCTGCTTTTCTGCAAAAAGGAGTCATTGATAATTGATGAGATTTTCCTTGAGTCCCAAATCCAGCATACCCTTGAGAGTCTTTTCTTTAGTCAGGTAAGTCTTGTTGAGTAATTGCGTACTCAGGGTTTTATCCCTTGCTGTTTTTTAGGAGAAGTTTATTCCCATATCCTTTGGGTAGTTACTTCATGTGGAGGACTTGAAGCTTAGAATGTTTTTATGTATCTCTTATGGAAAGGCTTCACCCTTCCAATTATTGTAGTTAAGTTATGCACTTCGAGTACTATCAAGACTTGTAATAAATACATCTCATTCTACAATGTAAAACTTTAGTTCTGGAATGTAAAGTGTACTTTGTAAAAGTCTTCCACTCTATCTCCAATGTGTGTATCAAATGTGATTACTGTGATATACCTGTTATGTGGGAGATCCTTGGGATGATGAGTTCCAGTTGGCGAACTCGATAGCCTTGTTAAGTTACCCGGTACATGTGCACAGCTATCTGAGGCCAGTAAGGCAAGGATTGGTGCATGTGGGCCTGATAACTTGCGAGGGCTGTCACAGTCCGGCCCCCTAGCGCGGACCATCTGGCCCCTAGCGCAGACCATCCGCCCTCGGGCAGAGTTGTCTATTGATCTTCATCATACATTTCAGGTTATTATCTTATTATTATTGGGATTCTTCATATTCTATTTTAGTGGATTTGGTGGTCTGAAGAAGAAGCTAGCTGGACGTTTTTTGTCCAAACGTCGTCGTGCGGATGACTCTGATTATAACCCTGCCATAGATTCTGAGGCCCAATCATCAGCCGGGGGCAATGTCTCTTTGGATGCTGAAGATACACCACACTCGCATCTGGATTATCCTATTGACATCACAGGGTGGATGTATCAAGGCTGTAGTTCTCTATGGCTGAATATTCTTCCAAGAGGACTGTTGATCAATTTTCTCTTCCCAGTGACACCAACATTCAATATTTTCATACTCAACTGTAGTTCGATGTTTTCTGGGGAACTCTTATGGACACCAAATTCCATAAGCATCAGGTGATTGATTGGAACTATATGCTAAGTTTTAGGAATGTGGATTATATGAGTTTATGGGACAACAGACTGATTTCAATGAATCGACTGTCAAGCAGTTTCTTGCTATTGCTGAGATTAATATTGAAGATTAGTTGATTGTCTGGATGACTGGGTTCAAGCGCTATGTGGCTACCTTTGCTGAGTTTGCCACTGCCAATAGTCTGGATTATGCTATGATCTCTCATGGGGTAGATCTTTACACTGAGGATCAGTTTGAAGACTATGCTCAATATTATGAACCTGCCAGGCTGGGTATTCCTAGGTGTTTCTGTTGGGGGCCTTCCTCTTCCGAAGGTCCTAAAAACATGACTAACCTTTTGTTTCTAGTATATTATTAAATATTACGTGAGCTTCGTCATAGGAAAAGCTTCTTGATGGGTATCTTTTTCCCCGCCGAAGGTCCTCGAGACGAAGACATTGTCTGAAAACGATAACAACGAATGCCGAAGCTACAGCTGAAAGTCGACAACTTCGACTTAGCGTGGCAACGAAGGTCAAGCATAATGCCAAGCTAAAGAGAAAAAGACTAGTTAATCCCTGATGATTTATGTTACGATTATGTGTACATATTAAGGTCATAAATGTATTTTTACTCGGGCTACGTCCCGTGCCTATAAATAGGTGAACAGTACCCCCGTACTGTTCATGTTGGATTGTAATCGCTTTCACGTCAACACCTTCAAACAAGCCGAAGGTATCAATGTAATATAAATTCTACTGATATTCGTGTGTTTATCATGAAATAAATATATGAATCAATATGTAAATGAATAATATTTATGATTTCTATGAATGGTTATTCTTGCGAATCATGAAAGTGTGTCCTTCATGACCTTCGTCCGAAGATCGTTATATCTAAGAGGAGATGATGCTTCGAAGGACGAAGGTCCTTAATTTTTAACAATTGCGTTGCCTTGTTCTTGATTCACAGCACTTAAGAATAAGAGACCAACATTGGCGCCCACCTCTGGTGAACTCACTTCCACGACCATGGCAATGGCTTCCAAGGTGACCACGCTGTGACACTTTCGGCTACGAAGTTGGTGCTCCCAATCATAGGCGGCTCAAGTTCCAAACCAACCAATAAGAAGTAGAAGGAAACACAGAGAAGGGTTCAACATATCAGAATCCAAGGACCCTTCATCAAATCCAAATGGTCTCATGTACCAATCACATTTTCTCAGGAGGACCTTCAACTCAAGGATTACCCCCATAATGATGCCATGGTAATATCATGTGTTATCAAAGGATTTCTGGTTCATAATATCCTTGTAGACACAAGCAGTGCAGCAGATATCATCTTCGCAAAAGCCTTCAGGCATATGCAAGAGCAGGATGACAAAGTACATGATGCAACACACCCCTTGTGTGGCTTCGGAGGACGGCAGATAGTAGCACTTGGGAAGATAACAATGCCAATCACTTTTGGTTATGTTCACAACACAAGAACGGAACAAGTTTTATTTGACATTATTGACATGGACTATCCTTACAATGCAATCATTGGTCGAGGGACATTGAATGCCTTTGAAGCAGTACTTCATCTAGCATATCTATGCATGAAGATACCATTTGACCAAGGTCCTATTGCTGTGCATGAAAGTGAAGAGGCAGCTATAAGGGCCGAAGGGAACTGGAGCCGAAGCTCATCAGCAGCATAAGCATATAAGAGACAAAGCTGCTTCAGTGGATCAATCAAAGTCATTGCTTCTGTGCGAAGACATAGCTGAGCATAAGGTGTTGTTTTGGTCTCAGTTGTCTGATGAATAAGAGAAAACTCTCCTAAAATTTATGTTCAACAATAAGGATGTTTTTGCTTAATCAGCCAATGATCTGTGTGGTGTCAACAGAGATGTTATTGAACATTCACTCAATGTAGACACAACCATCAGACTAAGGAAGCATAAGCTTTGGAAGATGTCTGATGATAAAGTCGAAGGGGCAAAAACGAAGTTAAAAGCCTTCTTAGTGCTGGAGTAATCAGGGAAGTAACATACCCAAAATGGCTAGCCAACACTGTTATGGTAAAGAAGGCCAATAGAAAGTGTAGAATGTGTATTTGATTTTACAGATCTCAACAAGGCATGCCTGAAGGATGAGTTCCCTTTGCCAAGAATAGACTCCCTCATAGATGTAGTAGCCACTTCGGAGCTCATGAGTCTATTGGACTGCTACTCATGATATCATCAAATCTAGATGAAGAAGGAGGACGAGCCTAAAACAAGCTTCATAACCCCAAGTGGAACTTACTGCTACCTTCGGATGTCCGAGGGGCACAAGAATGCTGGAGGAAGCTTCAGCAGAATGACTTCCAAAGTCCTCAACTCTTAGATTGGCAGGAATGTTCTGACATATGTCGATGATATCATAGTAAAAAGCATGAAGCAAGAAAATCACATTGTCGACTTGCAAGAAACATTTGACAACTTCAAAAAGGCTGGCCTCAAGCTAAATCCAGAGAAATGTGTCTTCGGAGTGAAGAAGGGAAAATTCCTTGGGTGCCTAGTATCCACAAAAGGGATTGAAGCAAACCTAAGCAAAATAGAAGCTATACTTTGGATGGAGCCACCAAGGACAAGAAAAGGTGCCCAGAGACTAATAGGAAGGCTGGCATCTTTGAACAGATTCATCTCAAGATCAGCAGAAAGGAATTTGCCATTCTTTGAAGTGCTAAAATCAACCGAAGTCTTCCAATGAGGACCAGTTCAGCAAAAGGCCTTCTAAGACCTGAAGCAATATCTGATACATCTAACAACATTGACTCCACCTTCATCAGGAGCCCCGTTGCTACTATATGTTGCTGCTTCCCACGCTGCAGTTAGTGCAACACTGGTGCAGGAGAGACAAGATGATCAAGCAAAGAAGTAAGTCCCAGTATACTTTGTTTTCAAAGTACTAAGTCCATCAAAAAGGAATTACACAGAGCTAGAGATGGTACTATATGTTGTATTGAAGGCCCCCAGAAAGCTTCGACATTATTTCCAGTCATACCACATTATAGTGTACCTTCATCTCAGCCTCTCAAGGACATTATAAGAAATAGAGAAGCTACAGGAAGAGTTGGAAAATGGGCTGCAGAACTGAATGAATTCACTATTGATTTTTTCCATAGATCCTCGATCCAATCATAAGCGTTAGCAGACTTCATAGCTGATTAGACGACAGGGGCTCAGGAAGAAGGGAGCATAACAGACACCGAAGCTTGGACAATGTTCTATGATGGGTCACGGGGAACCTTTGGTGCAGGTGCAGCTGCTATTTTGATCTCACCATCTAAAAACAAAACTTGCTATGCAGCCAGATTGGAGTTCAACTGCACAAATAACATCACAGAGTACGGAGCTCTTCTCTTGGGGCTTTGAAAGCTTAAGGCAATGGGAATAAGAAGGGCAATCCTCAAATCTGATTCACATGTTATCATAGGGCATGTTGATAAAAGCAGCAAAGCAAGAGACCCGAAGCTTAAAAGAATCTTGATACAGTCCGAAGAATGGAAGCCTCCTTCAAAGGTTTTTCAGTAAAGAATATTCCAAGAGGAGAAAATGAGCAGGCAGATTTACTAGCTAAATCAGCGGCACAAGGGCTCCCACTCTCCTTAGAAGTGTTCTTCAAAACTCTCAAAGCACCTTCAGTCGAGCTCATGGAGCGAGCAGTGCTTACAATTTCACATGTGCACAGTGAGGACTGGAGAACTGAGATTGTATCTTTCCTCCCTAGCAATTATCCTTTGGATGACAAAGCTTACATAAAAATGATGCAAGCCAAGATAAGACCATATATGATCATAAAAGGGGAATTGTTCAAACAAGGAGTTTGTTCTCCACTGTGGAAATGTCTGTCTAGAGCCAAAGGTCAGGAGCTAATGAAAGAGATACTCGTAGGGATATGCAGAGCTCATATCGAATCCAAGCCCCTCCTTGGAAAGGTTATTAGACAAGGATTTTATTGGCCGAAGGCAGCTTTGGACGCAGCGGACCTAGTTCAAAAATGTGAAAACTGTCAGAAGTGCGCCAGAGATTAAAGGCAACCTTCGTCTCTTACTCAGCTAATTCAACCCACCTGGCCACTGCAATGGTGGGGCCTAGACTTACTAGGCCCACTTCCACTAGCGCAAGGGAACTTGAAATATGTTGTGGTAGCCGTGGAGTACTTTTCAAAGTGGATCGAAGCCAAACCCCTAGGTACGATCACTCAGGCCACAGTCTAGAAGTTCTTCTGGCAAAACATTGTTTGCTGGTTTGGTGTGCCGAAGGCTATCACGGTTGATAATGGAACTCAATTTGATGCTGAAACATTTAAAATTTTTTGTGACTAAATTGGTACAAAGATACTTTTCGCATCTATGAGGCATCCAGAATCTAATGGATTGGTAGAGTGGGCTAACGGAATCATCATAGGAATAATGAAGTCAATTTTCAATCTACCTAAAGGAAAGTGCCAGATGAATTGGTAAAAGTTGTATGGAATCATAATACTGTTGTCTAAAGATCAACAGGGTTTACCCCGTTCAAGCTTTTATTCGGGGATGAAGCAATAACACCGGAAGAAGCAAGAACATGATCAATAAGGACTCTAGCTTCGATAGAGGACGAAGATGCTTGCAAGATAACAAAAACACTATAGAAGGGGTCAGACTTCATGCTATAGACCACATCAATAAATATCAAGCCGAAACAATCAAGTGGCGGGACAGAAAAGTAAGATTAAAAACTATCAAGCCAAGACATTTGGTGCTTCAAAGAGTAGCCAACCCAGACATAGTTGGGAAGGTACAACTTAAGTGGGAAGGTCCCTTCTTGGTAGTGTCTTCGTGAAGACCCGGTTCATACAGGCTGAAGGACATGGATGGGAATGACGTTCTAAGATCTTGGAATGTAGATGAGCTTTGGAGATATTACGTATAAACTATGTAATTTTTTTTCTTTCCCCTATGGCACCCATTTCCTTTCAAGAGGGGAGAAAGGTTTTTAATGGGGCCATAGTTTGTAATTCTTCATTTTTTCTTGCGCAGCCTTGTGCAATACAAGGGCCAGCTTCCCCTACATGTAAAATGTAAAGATATGAGACTACACCATCGAGTGTAAAAAAGTATGAAGAAGCTCCAAAGACGTTCCTAAGGGGATGCTGAGCTAAAATACCACCTAAGTCAAAGGTGAAGAAGCTCCAAATTCGTTCCTAAGGGGATGCAAAGCTAAAATGCCACCTAAGTCAAAGGTGAAGAAGCTCCGAAGTCGTTCCTAAGGGGATGCAGAGCTAAAATACCACCTAAGTTAAAGGTGAAGAAGCTCCAAAGTCGTTCCTAAGGGGATACAGAGCTTAGCTCCAAAGTCGTTCCTAAGGGGATGCAGAGCTAAAATACCACCTAAGTAAAAGGTGAAGAGACTCCAAAGTCGTTCCTAAGGGGATGCAGAGTCTGGGTGTGTATTTGTGTGTGTTTTTCATCTTCGGCATACATTTGCATACTTCATCATATCATCTTCCGCATTCATACAAACATACATTAGACATATGTAGCTTCATTGCATCATGACATATTGCATAAGGCATTAACAGAAAAGAAGAGAATGTTTCTGTTTTCAACGTGAAAATGTTTCGTTGTAAACAAAGATGCTTCATTGTGAACGAAGGTGCTTCGTTATAAACGAAGATGTTTAACAGGAAAAGAAGGAAAATGCTTCGTTATGCATGAGGGGGCCATCTTTTGATTTTGGTCCAAAGGTGCTTCGATGTGAATGAAAAGAAGGGAAGGTGTTTTTCGCCTTCGGCTCAAAAAACTGGGAGCATCGGTTTCATCCACAGCAAAGCAAACAACAGTGGGATAAAAGGTAAAGCAACATTATGAGGTATTCATAGATATTTACAAAAAATTTTACATCCAATCACAACTTTTCGCTTAATACAACGTTATCCTTGTACAAAGAGGCCCTAAAAGTGTTTTTTCAGTCATCAGCGCAAGAAAGAAAAGCTTCCGAAGCTTTCTTCAGATCTTCAGAGTAAGCTTCGGCTCATCAGTCTTTGCCAACATCACCCTAAAAAACAACAAGGCAAAGGTATTGAGGAATGTAATAAGGAAAAAATCTAAAATAAAAACATGAAGGTAAAGAAAATTGCCATACTTTATCAAGTAAAGCTCGAGCTTCATCTCCAGCAATCTCTCGACCGCCCTTATCCTAGATTTGAGTAATGAATCTGTTACCTATGCTTTTGGCTTCGGCTGGAATATTAACTAGATCAGACGGTGAGAGGTTGAAGTTGGGCCTATTAACAGTTCTTATGTGATTGCACCCATCCTTGACAAAAGCAGCAACTGTGCCTCAAGAAGCCACTAGCACACGAAAATCACCATGGCCAGTTATAACTTCGTCAAGAACGTCAACTTCTTTCTCAATACATCCAAGAGCTCCGGGGATATCTTCAGCATAAAGATTGACTTCTTCAGACATGGCTCCAACAGAATTGAAGATAATCTTTAGCCAAGAAATGCATTGAGTAGCAAAGTTGAAGCATTTATTTTGAAGATCTTTAACTGTTTCACTCAGTTTAAGACTCTTTTCAGTTTCGACCTTGATTGTCGCATTTAAAGCTTCGAACTCACGGCTGAACCGAGTCGAGTTCTCTTCCAAAAGTGTTCGAGCTTCGTTTTGCTCTTTGCTTAATTGTTCATTCTGAGACTGAGCTTCGGCAAGAGAACCTTTGGCCAAATTGAGCAGGCTGTCCTTTTTCTTCAATGAATTTTCAAGTTCATCAATCCTTTTTTCCAAGCCTTGGATAACAAATTCATTCTTTCTGTCTTCGTCGTCCTACTGCATTTTTAGAGCCTGGCTCAGCAGTAGGCTCTGAAAGATGAATTAAATTAGATCTTCATTACTGAAATGCTTAAATCGGCATGACGAAAGACAAATAGTAGAAGAGTTCTACCTTAAAATTTGAGTAGAACCAGCTGCCAATAACGTGTTGTCTTCTGTAGCAGCTAATGTATTTGTCTAGCTTCGGGAATCTGATGCTCTTTAATAATGTGTTTACAATTTTAGCCCTAGCGTGATCGTGAATACATCCTAAAATCTCTTTGTCGACGTTATCAAAGAGCACGAATCCGGTCTGATAGCCGCCAGATATAGCAAATTCCTTTAGCTTTGATATATCCTCTTTGGGAAGCTGTTGGCCGCCCAGGTGCCGAAGATCTAAGTTTCTATCTTCCGAAGAGGCTTCCTCAGTTCTCTTTCCCTTCGACGTTGAAGTCTCTGCAGCAATTGCCCCCTCAGTATTTTTCCCAGGTGCAACGTTCGCAATAAGTCTATCGATTTCTGACATAGTTGTACCAAGGGGACCACCGCTGTCCTCAGCTTGTTGGGAACCTTCCTCAACCGCAGCAGGAGTAATTTCCTTTTGAATCGCTGGAGGAGGGGTGTCAAGGATGACCCTCACCACATTCATCATTCGACGCTTCTTCTGAGCGTTCCCTCCGCTCAGCACCGAAGGGTCTTTATTTGCCTCTGCTTAGACACTTCCCTCAATAATTTTCTTCTGTGGTTGTAATAAGCTTGTTAGATCAGACCCTAGAGGACTCAGCAGTGGGAAAGGTAAGGGTGCAGTCATTACGTCTAGAATTTCAGTCACCCCAATGGAAGTTGCTGAAGGGGTCTTCTCTAAATGCTTTAGCGGAGAAGGTCCCTCTTCTTATCCATGCTCGGAAGTCATAACCTTTCTTTTCTTTGGTACCGAAGGCCTTGCTGTCAGCTTCGACTTCTTTATTAACTTTTTCTCCTTGCCTGCTTCAACAAACCTCTGCGCTTGCCTTGTTAATACACTAACAACCCTTTTTCTCTTTAATCCCCTGGCTTCGTCGTCAAGCCTTTCATAATCAGGGTACTCGAAGCCTAGGCATCCATCACCCAATTTAGTCTTCGCTTCTCCCGTGTGCCAAAGGCGGCTGTCATTAATTGATCTTCCTTCTTTTTATAATTTCCAAGGATTTCATTGCACATCTTATCTATCAATTCCAACCATTCAGCACACAGCTTGCCAAAACTCTTTGGGAATTTGAAGCGGTAGGGGAGCCATACAAGTTCATATTTTCCCCTTGTTCCTTTTTCTTCGGCATCCCCCATCCACCACAAGTTTGGAAATGTCCTGTTTGCTAAGTATTCTTGCACTAAGTCCCTAGTACCGATATGCTCTGCCACAACTCTGAATTCCACATTGGCCAGCTGGCAGGGGGACCCGAGCTGCATGTTGCAGAAGGGCCATGTCATGCCGAAGCTTAGTTTTAAGGTACTCATTACCATGCTCATAAGCTTCTCCCTTTTCTTCTCGTCAGCTTTCACGTAAAACCATTCATTGGTCCTGCCAATCGGCCATTTAGTGAGATAACCAATCATAGGAGCTTTAGTATCTTTTTGGTATGCGAAGTTGTAGCATCCGAAGTTCTTGTGCAAACCATCAGCTCTAGCCTTCGTTTGATAATGGAGTTCGTGCACCCGGCAAAACCCTTCAGCATTCGCAGTCTTCCCTTGGCTTCGGAGAGCCCATATGTACACTCTAAGTCTAACAATGGCATTGGGGGGTGAGTTGATGAAGGTAAATCTCAAAATTCTTCAGAACCTCACCAATCATTTCGTATAGGGGGAACCGAAGTCCTGCCCTGAAGAAGCTTCTAAAGACTACAACTTCATCATCTTTTAGTTCTAGAATCACTTCTTCCCCAGCAAACCGAACTAGATTGTCATCATTCTCTCCAAAATATCCTATTTTTTCAATAAAACCAGATCTTCAGCCTTAACTGTGGATTTCCCAAATTCAATATGGCTGGGTTTGCTCGGACTTAAAATGCCATCATCATCCTCATCTTCACTGTTAGCTTCGGCAGTGGTTGGTTCAACTTCAGCATCAACAACATCTTCTGTTGGGACTATTTCTTTTTCTTCTTATATAATCAACCCAGAGTGCCACATCATTGCTGAGATGGGGGCTATCTCAGAAGTCCCAGCCTTTTCCTCTTCATGTGTTACCCTAGCAGTGGCCCGCACTCTAGCCATTATAGTTCTTGATAAACGAAGCTACATTAAATGAATGAACGCTTGTCCGAAGCTTATGCAACAAGCTCACAAATAGCAAGAAGCTTCAGCTTCAGTAGAAATTTTCAGCAGCGCAACGACATAGTAGCAATGAATGCTGTGGTAACTTCTCACCAGCCCATCAGTTTATATAGCCTCGCAGGTGAAGAAGGCAAACCGCCGAGATGCACGTACTGACTGATCGAGGGCCAGTAACCGCTGTAAGTTTTATATTCGTTTTTAATAACAAGCTTAGGGAAGGTGTTTTTCGAACCTTCGGCATCCAGAAGCCTTCGTATTTTTTGTGGATCGAGCTCGTTATGAAAAAACGATCTAGCACCACGAAGGGGCTACTATTGGGGTCTTCCTCTTTCGAAGGTCCTCAAAAACACTACTAACCTTTTGTTTCTAGTATATTGTTAAATATTATAGGAGCTTCATCATAGGAAAAGCTTCGTGATGTGTATCTTTTTCCCACCGAAGGTCCTCAAGACGAAGACATTGTCTGAAAACGATAACAACGAATGCCGAAGCTACAACTAAAAGTCGATAGCTTCGACTTAGGGTGGCAACGAAGGTCAAGCATAATGCCAAGCTAAAGAGGAAAGGACTAGTTAATCCTTGATGATTTATGTTACGATTATGTGTACATATTAAGGTCATAAATGTATTTATGTTCTTAGGGTGGCAACGAAGAGGAAGCTCACGTTTGGACTTTCGAACGTTTACATTGCATATCTATTCTGTCTATGTCTTATTATGTTTTATATTGCTAAGTTATTGAACTATGTTGTTTCGAACTATGTTTGAATTCTTAAGGTTCTATCTATTGAACTTATAATGGTTAATCGAAGTGTTATTTCTCTTCCTGCGTTTACTTTTCATATTATTATACGTATGTACCTCGATAACCATGATTATAGGAAGATCTCTGCCAAAACTCTGATATATTATGTGTGTGAATTTATCAACTGGATATTCTTCATGCACACATATAGGGGGAGCTTTTCCTATACTTTGAGTTTTCTGTGCTGACTTATCAACATTTCAGATGAACTTTAAAATCAAGATAAGTCACTCAAAACTCATCTCGAATGTTTCTTATAACCAGTATGTAAGGAAGGTTTGAAAAACAAAATATACTTTTCTATAAAATATGTAGTGCTGTCATCAATTACCAAAAAGGGGGATATTGTGAATCATCTAGGCCCCTTAGTGGTGTTTTGGTAATTAATGACAACTAATTGTGGACTAACAATTCTTGGAGAAATAAGAATCCAGGATTGGACCACAACAAACAGTAAAGTCTTTGAGACTCATAACCTGTTGGGACCATACTTCATCGCCGAAGGTCCTGCGGAAAGAAAACAGCTTCGGCTGAAGCTGCTTGAACGTAATGCCGAAGGAACCATTCATGAAGCTTCGGTATTACAGCATGTCCGAAGATGGGGGTCGAACCGACTTAAAGATAGAATGACCTTTTAGTCCTTAAGGGTCTGAGTCAATGTTGTAAACTCTTATGAGGGGGCATGATTGTAATTCTTCACAGGCTGTGTCCTGTGCCTATAAATAGTGAACAGTATTTCTTTACTGTTCACGCATTTTTGTAATTGCAAGTGCATCACTCGGGAATTATTACTTGTCAAGGCGAAGGTATACACGTACCTTAAACATTGTATTCAAACATCTTATATTCATATAATAAAATATGTGAATGGTGCCATTTATTTCTGACATATTTATCTTTGATGTTTTACATTTTACATTACTTTATATTATCTTTGTAAGTTTAGTTACGAAGGTGAAATCTTCGTAATATTATGTTCATGATCTTCGTCCGAAGTTCATAAAATCCTTGGGGAGATAATGCTTCAGCGGACGAAGAGCATTTGATATTTAACATTTTTTGTGTTGCCTTGTTCTTGATTCGAAGCATTTGAGAACAAGTCCCCAACATTGGCGCCCACCTCCAGTGAACTGACTTCCACTTTTTTGAGCTGATGGCTTCGTTCAACGATCAAGCTGGAGCTGCTTCGGCTCCGAAGCTGGTACTCCCCATAACAGGCGGTTCATGCTCAGAGCCAGCCAACAAGAAGCAGAAGGAGGCACAGAGAAGGGTACAGCATGTCGGGGTGCAAGGACCCTTCATCAAGTCAAGATGGTCTCACATTCCAATTACCTTCTCTCAAGAAGATCTTCAACTCAAGGATTACCCACACAACGATGCTATGGTTATCTCTTGTGTGATCAAAGGATTTCTGGTCCATAATGTTTTGGTTGATACAGGCAGTGCAGCAGATATCATATTTGCTAAGGCTTTCAGACAAATGCAAGAGCCCAAAGACAAGATCCATGATGCTACGCACCCTCTTTGTGGCTTCGGAGGGCGGCAGATTGTAGCACTTGGGAAGATTACCATGCCAGTAACCTTCGGATTTGTCAACAACACAAGGACTGAGCAAATTGTGTTTGACATTGTTGACATGGAGTATCCTTACAATGCTATCATTGGTCGCGGAACACTCAATGCTTTTGAAGCAATACTTCATCCAGCATATCTTTGCATGAAGATACCTTCGGATCAGGGACCTATTGCTATTTATGGGAGTCAGGAAGCCGCCAGAAAGGCCGAAGGGAATTGGACTGATTCAAAGGCAATCCATAACATAGATGAAGCCGAAGCTTGTGAGCAGTACAAGCATAGAAGGAAGAAGGTTGCTTCGACCAATCAGCCGAAACCCATGCTTTTATGCGAAGATATCGCAGAGCAGAAGGTGCTGCTAGGATCTCAATTGTCTGAGGAACAAGAGAAAACCTTGATAAGATTCTTGTTCAACAACAAAGATGTTTTTTCTTGGTCAGCTAATGATCTTTGCGGAGTTAACAGGGATGTTATTGAGCATTCGCTTAATGTTGATCCATCCTTCAGACCCAGAAAGCAGAGGCTTCGGAAGATGTCTGATGACAAGGCTGAAGGTGCTCGAAATGAAGTGAAAAGACTTCTCAGTGCTGGAGTTATCAGAGAGGTAAAATACCCAGAATGGCTGGCTAACACTGTCATGGTAAAAAAGGCCAATGGTAAATGGAGGATGTGTATCGATTTTACTGATCTCAACAAGGCCTGTCCGAAGGACGAGTTTCCATTGCCAAGGATAGATTCCTTAGTTGATACAGCAGCTTCATCAGAGCTTATGAGTCTGTTGGATTGTTATTCAGGCTATCATCTGTGGCGGAACCGCCCGAATTATTCCAGCTTAAGTGCCCAAGTCGCACCCTTAAGGGCAGCAACACACTTAAACAGGAATAACCCGTCAGTCCCTCGGATCTAGCCCGATAAAGCCACTTATCCAGGATCGAATACCACTAGCCCACTCGAAGGTGAGGCACAGAGAAATGCAATAAAACATAATACCACAAATTTAATAAGTATCATTAGTGATTACATTATCGGAGTTTCAGAAATAATAATCATAAATTTTAATGCAGCGGAAATAACTAACGGAGAAGAACCGAGCAACATGGCGAAGCCTGGCCACGCTACTCCTCCTGGTCCTCTCCTGCGGAAGCAGTAACCCACTCGACCATCTATCCCGGTGGCAGGGATGGAGGCCAAGTCACACCAGCAACAAATCATCCTAAGGAGTACCTGCAAAAATTGTGCCACAAGCAAGGCTGAGTATACTAATACTCAGCTAGACTTACCCGGTGTGAGGAGTCTATACTCCTCTACCTCTAGACATGCAGCTGTTTGGCTGTGGGGTTTGGTTGCCAAAAGCACTAGCTGAGTTTCTAAAATCAAGTTTTAGCTTTTCAAGTTTTAGTAGAATCCTTTAGACTAAATGTGTACCTAGCTAAGCATACATGGTATCAAACATTTTACCAATCAACATCTTTTGCCGGTCACCTCATTTCCACTTATTACTCAATGTAGCAGCATGGATCAAGCAGTCTCATTAGCTGCGAGAAGCAGACGATTCGAATCGAGTTTTTAAACCTTGCAAGGTAAACCTAAACACACGACATGCAGGGGCACTCCGTCCCCACACACATCAACCGTCCCCATCGATTCCCTGGCAACAGAAAGGGGCTCACCGCCTTGGCGTACAATGCCCCACTGACCCCGACTGGCCGTCGTGCAGTGACCGCACTTGTACCCACCATAACCGGAATGGGAGACTACGTCTCAGGTCGCGTGAGGAGGGCAATCTGCGGGCAGGTTCACTCAGGTACTAGGCTTACCGATTTACCATATTTCTCGGTATGTGTTTAGTACGTTCAAACGCTTGACTCACGGTACCACACCTTAATCCTTAATCAACCTTTAATCCCGTGAACAACCAATCCCCATGGATTGTTGCCCACAAACCACATCAATATGATGGGAAAGTGGATACAGCCAATTCCTGACCTCGCGCGAGTGCTAGAAAAATCACTCGACTTCTACCGAGATCCTAATTAATAAAGCAGCTACTCGACCTAGCATACTAGTATTCATCTCAATAGGATCCCTGAGATCATGCAACTAGGGTTTAAATCAACTCCTACACTTAAGTGCACAATACAAGCCTACAAACATTAAGTGTAGTAAAATATCATATAGAACAGGTTATGCATAAAACCGGGGCTTGCCTTTATTTTAACACTTAGATAGTGTTTGCTGGGGGAGGGAGGTGCTCGCTTGGCGAGCATCCACTGGTTATGTCCATTCCTCAGGTCGTCCACCAACGGCATCTTGTGGTTGGCACCACACCACTTGCACGATCGTCATCTCTCGGTCCTATATGAGATGCAATATGCATATGGATGAATATGATGAAAAATATCACAAGATATACAATACATGGTAATGAACTAAACACTAATTAGTAAGACACTGCAACTACTATACGCGAGCGCGAGCTGTTCGTACGTTATCGGCGTTCATTATTAACATCATTAACAAGACGATCATATTTTATTTATTTACGTAACACAAATACGATATCACAAGTACACGCATTTACCACGCTCACTTTAATTGCCCATTAGTTACCTAGCCTTATATTAGTTAAGTCTATAAGTTAGCGATGGTTTTTCCGTAGTTCTTCTATTTATCACACAAAAGCATCCAACACAAGTTTAACCGATGACAGGCCTCAACGGCTATGCAAATTCTATACCACAATCAACTTCAGCAAGAAACATACAAAACATGACACACGTGCAGTATTAAGCTTAGTCATGGCAAACCTACATTAATTTAGTGCTAACCAACCATTTTTAGCCAAAAGGGTGCACTAACACTAAATAAGCACAAGCAGAATTTTTGGACAGCAATACAGCAATCACTTGTTTTAATCACAACTCTTCAAATATTAATCCAAAAATAGCAAACTAAGATTTTCTGGAAAGCTTAAAAAGTTCTCTACAACTTTGGTATTGTCATTATAACATGATTCAGCACTTAGCAAGGTCAAAACGTGCTAATACACAGCGCTGTCCAGATTTGGACAGATTCAGGCTAGCAACTTCAAAAATTCACAACTGAAAATTCAGACATCCAAACAAAGTGATTCTAGACTTTCTGAAAAGCTAATTAAATGTTCTACAATTTGTTTATAAACATCACAGGGTGATTCAATATTTAACTAAGCGTAAATATCACTAAAAGACCTTGCTGTCCAGAACTGGACAGATTCAGTCTTCATAATTGTAACATTCATAACTTAAGCTTCAGACCACCAAAAATAGTGATCCAAGACTTTTTGGTAAGCTTAGCAAAAATACTACACAACTTTTATAATCACCAAGAATTGATTCTATGTCGAACTGAATCAAACAATTCAGTTTTCGAATTCTGTTCTGTCAGTGGACAGAACGCAGCAACCAAGTTGTAAAATTCATAACTCTTAAACCATCAGGCCTTTAGTTATGAAATTTTAACACAAGCAAGATAAGAAAGGCCTCTACAACTTTCTTATAATCGACAAGGACTGATTCTAACATTAACTTAAGCAAACAATGCAGCTTCTGAAATCTGTACAGAATTTGGACAGATTCAGTTACTGGATTTGAAAAATACATAATTCCTAAACTATCAGACCTGTGGCTGTCAAATTTTAACACAATTTAGATAATAAAGTTATCTACAACTTTCTTGTGGCCACTAATAACTTATTTCAACATTAACTTAAGCAACCATTTCAATTTCTGAAATCTGTTCAGAAATTCGACAGATTCAGGTGCTGGGCTTGCGAAAAACACAACTCCTAAACGATCAGGTTTATGGCTGTCAAATTTTTGTACAGGCAAGATAATCAGGTTATCTACAACTTTTCTATAGCACATATCCACAGAAAACACAATTTAGTTCATCAATCATACAGCACGACAAAAACAGCGCGTGCAGTCCAAAACAGCAGTCAACAAATTTCAGCTTCTATGTAATTCAAAAATTAGTCATGTTTTAGAGACTTAAATTATTCTAACACTTCACCCTTGATTAGAGTTAAATTAGTCAAATTGGGACCATCAAATTGATTCATAAATTTTATCCAAGTCATTTTGTGCGTTAGATTTACCATACTCAATTAACCACGCGTTCTCCACGAAAATCAACATCGAAGCGCTTTTCACCCAATAACTTGCATTTTAACTTAGACCTCCCATGAGCACTACTAAGCTTCATCCACGACCATAATCATATGCATTTAGAATACAACAAGCAATTCATCGTGATTACGCGCTTAACCCAGTCATCTAACAAGTCGGCTAACTAGAGCAACGGCATAGCCCACGATACATCCTACACGTCGGCTTGCCTCTTAATATCGTAATCCGAGACAACACATATATAACAAACACTTAACGAAATCGACTCCTATTTAACATGAGCTGGCTAATGACGTGACTATTTCCCAATTACCATCACACACCACCTTTCGCCATGTTTAGATGACCGGCACGACACAGCTATTGTGACACATCTCAAGTTTATTCAACCCATCAGTGGAGCACTAGCGCATTTCTGAAAATTTCCGAGACTACGACGACAAGGCATCGATCCGCCATACAACAAAAATCATGGCGAAGACGATAGGCACTATCAACTAAGCGTTTTTTTTTTAAAAATATTAGACTTACTTCTCTCTTTGCCACTACTCCACTCTTTAATCACATGACCATCATGTGCATCCTTTATGCGATTATATAATAGCGACCTAAGCGTCGTGTCACAATACATACATCTTTCCTCGTTGCGAGTATAACCATATCACGGCATATACCCGCACAAGAACCTCAACTTAACACAAGTGATACCGATGGAACTTTTACTAAACTCATCATGCGCATCACCCTGTCTCGCATACAACCATTATTATGGTGTGCACTCGAGACACTTTAAGCAATGTGGTGCGACCACTAATATAAATGCACTCCGACACTCATGTCTTAACGATACATCCTCCACGCAAACGAGCATTTTTTTTTACTACTCGTCACATCAACAATATAACTCCTCTATAGTCACGAATCCCATCACATTGCATAAAACAATTATACTTTTCACACAAACACATATTGATGCATTTCCCAAAACATAATCCGCATTTTGTAATTTAGTTTTTTGCATCAAACAACGCATCGCATATTTTCCTATCAAAATAAAAATACCCGAGTTCTTTTCTACTCATTTTCTTCTTCACACGCGTCCATTCATACAAATATATTTTCACACACATATAAACACGAGGCACATCATCAGCCGAATACGTAAATAAAATAAATCACGAATCATTCAAGGCGAACAACCTGGCCGACTCGTGTCGCATATGCATGCATGTTTTAGGCGTCTCGTTGGACACGGGGTGCGTGAGGCGTGACACTGAGAGGCTGTAATCATTAACACACATATTGTACTAATTTAGTCATCTTGCCGAACACCTGGAGTGTGGAATAATGAGAACAGCGAGGGCTCACCGAGGGTTTCGACGACGACGCGCAGGGGCTGCGTAGATCGACAGCGAGCGGCCCGACCTGGCGAGCGCGACGCAGCGGAGGGCGCCGCCGCTACTGCGCGAGGTCGACGGCTGCGGGGTCGACGACGTTGTGGACGGGGCTGCTGCTGCGGACCGGCACCGCTGCGCAGTTCGGGTCGATGCTGCCGCGGACAGGCACACAGGAGCACATGGGCAGAGGTCCGACCATGGCAGAGAGGGCTCAAGGAGGTGGAGCTGCAGGGGAAAAATAGTAGTGGAGCCGCTAAGGAAGGGGATGGCGCAGATACGAGGCCGAAGCGCCATGGGCTATGCTCCTGCTGGGACCCCAAGCTGCCGGCGGGAGGAAAAAAGAAAAAAAAAACGAGCAGAGAGCTGCACGGCTGGAAACTGGGGCGCCGTGGGAGTGAAGAAGCTGACCTACTCGCCTGCGGGGAGCGAGCGCCAGGGGAAGAAGGGTGTGCGCGTCCGGGTGCCTAGGGAGAAGATCCGACGCAGGTGCATCCATGGAGGTGGCTCTGTTTGGCCACCATGGGAGAGCGCAAGGAGGCCGAGCAGGGAGGAGCGGCTGGCTGGGTGTTTGTATGGGCGCGCGCCGAGGGAAGAGGACAGGGAGCTTGGAGCTGCTGCCTGGAAGGGTGGGCGGCCATGGGAGAGAAGAGCTCGAGCTCCATTCTTGCTGCCGTGGGGAGAGTAGAGAGGAGGACGGCGTGGGGGAAGAAGAAGGCTGCTGGTGGCGGCTAGGGGTGGGAATGAAAATTTTCAGAATGCAAGGGAGGGAAGCCCATATTTATAGAGGAGAAATTAGGGTAGGGTTTCTTATGGGCCAAATGGGCTGGACTGGATTTGGCCCAAAACACTAAATTGGGTCGCGCTAAATATTTTTCGGAATAAAAATGTTCCTGCGGAATTCGTCGCTACTGAGAAACAGATCGAAAAGAGTTCGAACGAACGGAAGGTTGCGCGATTAACTCGGCCGAGAGTCTGTTTTGAATTCGCTCGAAAATAATTCACTACGCATAATTCAAAAATAAATCACCTCGAAATATGACCGACTTTCGGATTGAAAGAGACAAATCGCGACATTTAAAATCATCGCCGATGCTGATTTTTAAAATCGGATTGGATACCGAGATATTAAGACGAATCGGATAAGAATTTATTAGAGGACGATATACTGAGTATTCCGTCTGAGAGTATGGAGTCGGATTAATTTTTGGACATAGATCGAACATCGAGAAATCGGACACAGCTCGACTAGCAGCTGTCGAGCGTTTGATTAAATGGGCTTTAGATGAGATTTATAAAGCGAGATCGACTATCGAGTTTGCATTAGTTCCGAGAATTAAAAGTTTTAACACGCTCCAAAAATGGGTTGTTTCTCGCGATCGATTAACTCTGAATCCGGTGAACTTCCGAGAGAAAGCCTGATAAACAGAGATAGGCACGATCGAGAAATAGAAATTTTTACTGAGCATTCGTGTTAGGGACAAATCTCCCGACATAACACGAAACTGACACCTGGGGTGTCACAGCCTTCCCCCCTTAAAAAGAATCTCGTCCCGAGATTCGGATGAGGATATTTAAGGGTGGAGAAGCATGTAACTCTCAGGCTAGAGATAGATGCAAATTCATGAGATGGGATCTGACCAGATAATGAAGATAGATTTGGATAGAATATCGCGGCATGCTGAGGCAAAATGCTGCGATCACTCTGAGAGAATGTTCACAAGATACAACACATCAGTATAGTCTCGTAATGGATCACGACTATTAACCGCGATACCAGCGCGTGCCGAGTAGCTCAACCATGTGTGCACCATAGTAGGCTCTCGGTTTCGTCACGGCACCACCGGTCGTTAGTCATAACACCATTACCAAACGCAACCAGCGACAAATCCACGTAGCAAAGATAGATGGAGCCCATGAGAGTATGGCTCAGAAAACGAGAATGTGACCAGAGTTGAAGCAGAGATTGTTGGCAAAAGAGCATCACATGAGAATTTATCTTCCACTCAGAGAACTATTTTATGATCAACATGGAGATTATCAGATCAGATATTAGCACGAGATTTGATATGAGGATGAACTGACCATGAGATCAAAATAGATTGTTGAGCTTTTAGAGACATGAGAGAACCAAGGACAACAGCGAAATTCATTAATCCACATGGATATGCCATTTAAAGATAAGGTTGGCAAAAACAACGTCACGATGCCTAGAGAAAGAGCATCGGAAAGACTAGAAATGAGAGATTAGATTGATCGACATTCGATACTTGAGAATGGGTTATAGCGGATAACCAGATAATAGGGCAGAATCATAGGGGATCCCGAGATTCGGATGATAAAGCCAACATGATTCACAAGAAAGAGGATTACCAGATCTAGGCAAAGGATAGGTAGGCAACAAGATCAGCTGGATGATCAACAAGAATGCTATGAAGTTTTAGGGGCAAGGATTTATGGAAAGAAACATGGCCTTGATAGGGTTTGCGCAACTAGACACCAACAATAATTTTTTTTTTGACACAAGAAGTGCACAAGGAAGTTTTAGTCGATTTAGGGGTCAAGCTATGGGGGTCTATAAGCTGTGCAGGTGTAACTTCAAGGATAAACACTCAAGGGCTAGGAAATGCCAACACAAGCATGAATTTTTTTTTTTTAAAAAAAAGGTTTCACTTGCTAAGCTCAAGGTTGTTTGGATGGGGGTCTTTTTATGAACAGAACAAGCAACAAAATGTTTTGCAAAAAGGGTTGAACAATTACAATGCTACCTAGATAGCAAGACAAGAGAAACATACAACACGACCTAACAAGACTTACCAATCTGACACGAGGCAAGGCATTTTTTTGCAGTCCATAGCAATACAACGCATTATTCATAACTTCTTATTATTGGAATAAAGACGAGAGAAGCATGTTGATGCACAAGAGACAATTATAATGCGACAATCATGATGCATGCTCATTCTAGTCGTCTTCTCAGACCTAACTAATTTTTCGGATGCTTGCTATAGCATCCTTACTAATAGTAGTAGTAGCCTTTATGGCCTAACTAACTAGCCACCTAGCTACCCATCTATTTCCTAAGGCTTCACGTCCTAGGTCTATCCTTATTGTCCTGATATCTATCCAACTTTGGTTTCTAAGCAAGTTTTACTTTAGAAAAAGTTGGTAATCATGACTTATTGACTTCTCTGTGATGGTATTCGCTCCGATACCAGCTGTGGCGGAACCGCCCGAATTATTCCAGCTTAAGTGCCCAAGTCGCACCCTTAAGGGCAGCAACACACTTAAACAGGAATAACCCGTCAGTCCCTCGGATCTAGCCCGATAAAGCCACTTATCCAGGATCGAATACCACTAGCCCACTCGAAGGTGAGGCACAGAGAAATGCAATAAAACATAATACCACAAATTTAATAAGTATCATTAGTGATTACATTATCGGAGTTTCAGAAATAATAATCATAAATTTTAATGCAGCGGAAATAACTAACGGAGAAGAACCGAGCAACATGGCGAAGCCTGGCCACGCTACTCCTCCTGGTCCTCTCCTGCGGAAGCAGTAACCCACTCGACCATCTATCCCGGTGGCAGGGATGGAGGCCAAGTCACACCAGCAACAAATCATCCTAAGGAGTACCTGCAAAAATTGTGCCACAAGCAAGGCTGAGTATACTAATACTCAGCTAGACTTACCCGGTGTGAGGAGTCTATACTCCTCTACCTCTAGACATGCAGCTGTTTGGCTGTGGGGTTTGGTTGCCAAAAGCACTAGCTGAGTTTCTAAAATCAAGTTTTAGCTTTTCAAGTTTTAGTAGAATCCTTTAGACTAAATGTGTACCTAGCTAAGCATACATGGTATCAAACATTTTACCAATCAACATCTTTTGCCGGTCACCTCATTTCCACTTATTACTCAATGTAGCAGCATGGATCAAGCAGTCTCATTAGCTGCGAGAAGCAGACGATTCGAATCGAGTTTTTAAACCTTGCAAGGTAAACCTAAACACACGACATGCAGGGGCACTCCGTCCCCACACACATCAACCGTCCCCATCGATTCCCTGGCAACAGAAAGGGGCTCACCGCCTTGGCGTACAATGCCCCACTGACCCCGACTGGCCGTCGTGCAGTGACCGCACTTGTACCCACCATAACCGGAATGGGAGACTACGTCTCAGGTCGCGTGAGGAGGGCAATATGCGGGCAGGTTCACTCAGGTACTAGGCTTACCGATTTACCATATTTCTCGGTATGTGTTTAGTACGTTCAAACGCTTGACTCACGGTACCACACCTTAATCCTTAATCAACCTTTAATCCCGTGAACAACCAATCCCCATGGATTGTTGCCCACAAACCACATCAATATGATGGGAAAGTGGATACAGCCAATTCCTGACCTCGCGCGAGTGCTAGAAAAATCACTCGACTTCTACCGAGATCCTAATTAATAAAGCAGCTACTCGACCTAGCATACTAGTATTCATCTCAATAGGATCCCTGAGATCATGCAACTAGGGTTTAAATCAACTCCTACACTTAAGTGCACAATACAAGCCTACAAACATTAAGTGTAGTAAAATATCATATAGAACAGGTTATGCATAAAACCGGGGCTTGCCTTTATTTTAACACTTAGATAGTGTTTGCTGGGGGAGGGAGGTGCTCGCTTGGCGAGCATCCACTGGTTATGTCCATTCCTCAGGTCGTCCACCAACGGCATCTTGTGGTTGGCACCACACCACTTGCACGATCGTCATCTCTCGGTCCTATATGAGATGCAATATGCATATGGATGAATATGATGAAAAATATCACAAGATATACAATACATGGTAATGAACTAAACACTAATTAGTAAGACACTGCAACTACTATACGCGAGCGCGAGCTGTTCGTACGTTATCGGCGTTCATTATTAACATCATTAACAAGACGATCATATTTTATTTATTTACGTAACACAAATACGATATCACAAGTACACGCATTTACCACGCTCACTTTAATTGCCCATTAGTTACCTAGCCTTATATTAGTTAAGTCTATAAGTTAGCGATGGTTTTTCCGTAGTTCTTCTATTTATCACACAAAAGCATCCAACACAAGTTTAACCGATGACAGGCCTCAACGGCTATGCAAATTCTATACCACAATCAACTTCAGCAAGAAACATACAAAACATGACACACGTGCAGTATTAAGCTTAGTCATGGCAAACCTACATTAATTTAGTGCTAACCAACCATTTTTAGCCAAAAGGGTGCACTAACACTAAATAAGCACAAGCAGAATTTTTGGACAGCAATACAGCAATCACTTGTTTTAATCACAACTCTTCAAATATTAATCCAAAAATAGCAAACTAAGATTTTCTGGAAAGCTTAAAAAGTTCTCTACAACTTTGGTATTGTCATTATAACATGATTCAGCACTTAGCAAGGTCAAAACGTGCTAATACACAGCGCTGTCCAGATTTGGACAGATTCAGGCTAGCAACTTCAAAAATTCACAACTGAAAATTCAGACATCCAAACAAAGTGATTCTAGACTTTCTGAAAAGCTAATTAAATGTTCTACAATTTGTTTATAAACATCACAGGGTGATTCAATATTTAACTAAGCGTAAATATCACTAAAAGACCTTGCTGTCCAGAACTGGACAGATTCAGTCTTCATAATTGTAACATTCATAACTTAAGCTTCAGACCACCAAAAATAGTGATCCAAGACTTTTTGGTAAGCTTAGCAAAAATACTACACAACTTTTATAATCACCAAGAATTGATTCTATGTCGAACTGAATCAAACAATTCAGTTTTCGAATTCTGTTCTGTCAGTGGACAGAACGCAGCAACCAAGTTGTAAAATTCATAACTCTTAAACCATCAGGCCTTTAGTTATGAAATTTTAACACAAGCAAGATAAGAAAGGCCTCTACAACTTTCTTATAATCGACAAGGACTGATTCTAACATTAACTTAAGCAAACAATGCAGCTTCTGAAATCTGTACAGAATTTGGACAGATTCAGTTACTGGATTTGAAAAATACATAATTCCTAAACTATCAGACCTGTGGCTGTCAAATTTTAACACAATTTAGATAATAAAGTTATCTACAACTTTCTTGTGGCCACTAATAACTTATTTCAACATTAACTTAAGCAACCATTTCAATTTCTGAAATCTGTTCAGAAATTCGACAGATTCAGGTGCTGGGCTTGCGAAAAACACAACTCCTAAACGATCAGGTTTATGGCTGTCAAATTTTTGTACAGGCAAGATAATCAGGTTATCTACAACTTTTCTATAGCACATATCCACAGAAAACACAATTTAGTTCATCAATCATACAGCACGACAAAAACAGCGCGTGCAGTCCAAAACAGCAGTCAACAAATTTCAGCTTCTATGTAATTCAAAAATTAGTCATGTTTTAGAGACTTAAATTATTCTAACACTTCACCCTTGATTAGAGTTAAATTAGTCAAATTGGGACCATCAAATTGATTCATAAATTTTATCCAAGTCATTTTGTGCGTTAGATTTACCATACTCAATTAACCACGCGTTCTCCACGAAAATCAACATCGAAGCGCTTTTCACCCAATAACTTGCATTTTAACTTAGACCTCCCATGAGCACTACTAAGCTTCATCCACGACCATAATCATATGCATTTAGAATACAACAAGCAATTCATCGTGATTACGCGCTTAACCCAGTCATCTAACAAGTCGGCTAACTAGAGCAACGGCATAGCCCACGATACATCCTACACGTCGGCTTGCCTCTTAATATCGTAATCCGAGACAACACATATATAACAAACACTTAACGAAATCGACTCCTATTTAACATGAGCTGGCTAATGACGTGACTATTTCCCAATTACCATCACACACCACCTTTCGCCATGTTTAGATGACCGGCACGACACAGCTATTGTGACACATCTCAAGTTTATTCAACCCATCAGTGGAGCACTAGCGCATTTCTGAAAATTTCCGAGACTACGACGACAAGGCATCGATCCGCCATACAACAAAAATCATGGCGAAGACGATAGGCACTATCAACTAAGCGTTTTTTTTTAAAAAATATTAGACTTACTTCTCTCTTTGCCACTACTCCACTCTTTAATCACATGACCATCATGTGCATCCTTTATGCGATTATATAATAGCGACCTAAGCGTCGTGTCACAATACATACATCTTTCCTCGTTGCGAGTATAACCATATCACGGCATATACCCGCACAAGAACCTCAACTTAACACAAGTGATACCGATGGAACTTTTACTAAACTCATCATGCGCATCACCCTGTCTCGCATACAACCATTATTATGGTGTGCACTCGAGACACTTTAAGCAATGTGGTGCGACCACTAATATAAATGCACTCCGACACTCATGTCTTAACGATACATCCTCCACGCAAACGAGCATTTTTTTTTACTACTCGTCACATCAACAATATAACTCCTCTATAGTCACGAATCCCATCACATTGCATAAAACAATTATACTTTTCACACAAACACATATTGATGCATTTCCCAAAACATAATCCGCATTTTGTAATTTAGTTTTTTGCATCAAACAACGCATCGCATATTTTCCTATCAAAATAAAAATACCCGAGTTCTTTTCTACTCATTTTCTTCTTCACACGCGTCCATTCATACAAATATATTTTCACACACATATAAACACGAGGCACATCATCAGCCGAATACGTAAATAAAATAAATCACGAATCATTCAAGGCGAACAACCTGACCGACTCGTGTCGCATATGCATGCATGTTTTAGGCGTCTCGTTGGACACGGGGTGCGTGAGGCGTGACACTGAGAGGCTGTAATCATTAACACACATATTGTACTAATTTAGTCATCTTGCCGAACACCTGGAGTGTGGAATAATGAGAACAGCGAGGGCTCACCGAGGGTTTCGACGACGACGCGCAGGGGCTGCGTAGATCGACAGCGAGCGGCCCGACCTGGCGAGCGCGACGCAGCGGAGGGCGCCGCCGCTACTGCGCGAGGTCGACGGCTGCGGGGTCGACGACGTTGTGGACGGGGCTGCTGCTGCGGACCGGCACCGCTGCGCAGTTCGGGTCGATGCTGCCGCGGACAGGCACACAGGAGCACATGGGCAGAGGTCCGACCATGGCAGAGAGGGCTCAAGGAGGTGGAGCTGCAGGGGAAAAATAGTAGTGGAGCCGCTAAGGAAGGGGATGGCGCAGATACGAGGCCGAAGCGCCATGGGCTATGCTCCTGCTGGGACCCCAAGCTGCCGGCGGGAGGAAAAAAGAAAAAAAACGAGCAGAGAGCTGCACGGCTGGAAACTGGGGCGCCGTGGGAGTGAAGAAGCTGACCTACTCGCATGCGGGGAGCGAGCGCCAGGGGAAGAAGGGTGTGCGCGTCCGGGTGCCTAGGGAGAAGATCCGACGCAGGTGCATCCATGGAGGTGGCTCTGTTCGGCCACCATGGGAGAGCGCAAGGAGGCCGAGCAGGGAGGAGCGGCTGGCTGGGTGTTTGTATGGGCGCGCGCCGAGGGAAGAGGACAGGGAGCTTGGAGCTGCTGCCTGGAAGGGTGGGCGGCCATGGGAGAGAAGAGCTCGAGCTCCATTCTTGCTGCCGTGGGGAGAGTAGAGAGGAGGACGGCGTGGGGGAAGAAGAAGGCTGCTGGTGGCGGCTAGGGGTGGGAATGAAAATTTTCAGAATGCAAGGGAGGGAAGCCCATATTTATAGAGGAGAAATTAGGGTAGGGTTTCTTATGGGCCAAATGGGCTGGACTGGATTTGGCCCAAAACACTAAATTGGGTCGCGCTAAATATTTTTCGGAATAAAAATGTTCCTGCGGAATTCGTCGCTACTGAGAAACAGATCGAAAAGAGTTCGAACGAACGGAAGGTTGCGCGATTAACTCGGCCGAGAGTCTGTTTTGAATTCGCTCGAAAATAATTCACTACGCATAATTCAAAAATAAATCACCTCGAAATATGACCGACTTTCGGATTGAAAGAGACAAATCGCGACATTTAAAATCATCGCCGATGCTGATTTTTAAAATCGGATTGGATACCGAGATATTAAGACGAATCGGATAAGAATTTATTAGAGGACGATATACTGAGTATTCCGTCTGAGAGTACGGAGTCGGATTAATTTTTGGACATAGATCGAACATCGAGAAATCGGACACAGCTCGACTAGCAGCTGTCGAGCGTTTGATTAAATGGGCTTTAGATGAGATTTATAAAGCGAGATCGACTATCGAGTTTGCATTAGTTCCGAGAATTAAAAGTTTTAACACGCTCCAAAAATGGGTTGTTTCTCGCGATCGATTAACTCTGAATCCGGTGAACTTCCGAGAGAAAGCCTGATAAACAGAGATAGGCACGATCGAGAAATAGAAATTTTTACTGAGCATTCGTGTTAGGGACAAATCTCCCGACATAACACGAAACTGACACCTGGGGTGTCACATCATCAAATCTGGATGAAGAAGGAGGATGAGCCGAAGACCAGCTTCATAACCCCTAGTGGAACATATTGTTACCTTCGGATGCCTGAAGGGCTTAAAAATGCTGGAGGAAGCTTCAGCAGAATGACAGCGAAGGTTCTCCATTCTCAGATAGGCAGGAATGTGCTAACTTATGTTGATTATATCATTGTGAAAAGCATGAAGCAAGATAATCACATTGCTGATCTGCAGGAGACCTTCGCTAATTTTAGACAGGCTGGTTTAAAGCTGAATCCAGAAAAATGTGTCTTTGGAGTGAAGAAGGGGAAATTTCTTGGTTGTCTAGTTTCAACAAAAGGAATTGAGGCTAATCCAAACAAAATCGAAGCTATCCTTCGAATGGAACCACCAAGTACAAAGAAGGGGGCTCAAAGATTGACAGAAAGACTGACATTTCTCAACAGATTCATATCTAGATCAGCAGAGAGAAATTTACCATTTTTCGAAGTGCTGAAGTCAGTCGAAGTTTTTCAATGGGGACCAGTCCAGCAGAAAGCCTTCGAAGAGCTGATGCAATATTTGATAGATCTAACAACACTAACTCCACCAACGCCAGGGGCTCCTTTGTTATTATATGTGGCAGCTTCGCACTCAGCGGTAAGTGCAGCACTTGTTCAGGAGAAGCTTGAAGGCCAAGTCAAAAAGCAGGCCCCAATATACTTTGTATCCGAAGTTCTTAGTTTATCAAAGAAAAATTATACAGAATTGGAGAAGGTACTGTATGCTGTTTTGATGGCCTCCAGGAAGCTTCGGCATTATTTTCAAGCTTATAATATAATTGTTCCTTCTTCACAACCGTTGAAGGATATTATGAGAAACCGAGAAGCTACTGGAAGGATTGGAAAATGGGCTGCAGAGCTCAATGAATTTTGTATTGATTATGTGCATAGATCTTTGATTCAGTCCCAAGCGTTGGCAGACTTCATTGCTGATTGGACGCCAGGGGCTCAGGAGGAAGAAACGAATAAAGATGCCGAAGCATGGACAGTGTTTTGCGATGGGTCTTGGGGAACCTTCGGAGCAGGAGCAGCTGCTGTGTTGGTTTCACCTTCCAAAGTTAAAACTTGTTATGCGGCAAGACTTGATTTCAGTTGCACAAACAATATTGCTGAGTACGAAGCTCTGCTCTTGGGTCTTCGGAAGTTAAAGACAATGGGAATCAGAAGGGCCATTCTTAAAACTGATTCCCAAGTTATTTCTGGTCATATTGACAAGAGCTATAAGGCAAGAGATCCGAAGCTTGAAAAATATTTAGATACAGTCCGAAGGATTGAGGCTTCCTTTGAAGGATTCTCTGTTAAAAACATTCCTCGTGGAGAAAATGAATATGCTGATCTATTAGCCAAGTCAGCAGCACAGGGGCTGCCTTTACCTTCGGAAGTATTTTTCGAAACAATAAAAGCACCTTCGGTCGAGCTTCTTGAAAGAGCGGTCCTCAACATATCCCCTGTCTATAGTGAAGATTGGAGAACTGAAATCATCTCTTTCCTTCAGGGTAATTTTCTTTCAGATGACGAAGCTTATAACAGGAGGATAGAAGCAAGAGCTCGACCATATGTCATAATAGAAGGGGAACTATATAAGCGTGGGGTCTGTTCCCCGTTGCTCAAGTGTTTATCCAGAACCGAAGGCATAGAATTGATGAAGGAAATACATGCAGGCTTGTGTGGATCTCACATTGGATCTAGGCCTTTGCTGGGAAAAGTCTTTCGCCAAGGATTTTATTGGCCAAAAGCAGCTTCGGATGCAGCGGAACTAGTCCAAAAGTGTGAAGGTTGTCAAAAATGTGCAAGAGATCAAAAACAACCTTTGTCTCTAACTCAGTTAATACAACCCACTTGGTCGTTACAAAGGTGGGGCCTTGATTTGTTAGGTCCGCTACCACCAGCACAAGGAAATTTAAGATATGTTGTAGTGGCAGTGGAATATTTTTCTAAGTGGATTGAGGCAAAGCCTTTAGCCACAATAACTTCGGTTACTGTCCAAAAGTTTTTCTGGCAAAACATTGTTTGTCGCTTCGGAGTGCCGAAGGCTATCACTGTGGACAATGGAACGTAGTTTGATTCTGAAGCTTTCAGAGAATTTTGTGATCAAATTGGCAGGAAGATCCATTTTGCATCAGTTCGACATCCGGAGTCAAATGGACTTGTCGAAAGAGCTAATGGGATCATAATGACAGGAATAATGAAGTCAATCTTCAATCAGCCTAGGGGAAAGTGGCCAGAAGAATTAATCAAAGTGGTGTGGATCCATAACACAACAGTGTCAAGATCAACAGGCTTCACACCATTCAAACTATTGTTTGGTGACGAAGCAATAACCCCGGAAGAAGCCAAAGCAGGATCAACAAGAACGATAGCTTCGGCAGAAGGTGAAGATGAAGCTGATCACTCTGGAAAAAGATGCTATAGAGGGGATCAGGCTTCAAGCTATGGAAAACATCAACAAATATCAAGCTGAAACAATAAAATGGCGTGACAGAAAGGTTAGGCTGAAGAACATTGAACCAGGACACTTGGTGCTTCGAAGAGTAGCCAACTCTGAGACAGTAGGCAAATTACAGCTGAAGTGGGAAGGACCTTTTTTGGTAGTATCTTCGTCAAGACCCGGTTCCTACAGATTGAAGGATATGGACGGCAACGACATTCCTAGGTCATGGAATGCGGATGAGCTTCGGCGATATTATGTTTAGCTTGATGTAATTTTTTCTATTCTTTTTTGTGGCACCCTTTTCCTTTCCAAAGGGGGAGAAAGATTTTTAATGGGGCCACAACATGTAATTTTCCTTATTTCAATTCTATAAGAGTGATATCCCCCAAAAATGTAAATGTAAATGCAAAGGAAAAAGAAAAGAAAACAGGGAGAAGCTCAAAAGTCGTTCCTAAGGGAATGCAGAGCTTACAGCGAAAAATAAACGCTGATTCCGCCGAAAGTAAAAGGCGAAGAAGCTCCTAAGGGAGGCTTACAGCGAAAAATAAACACTGATTCCGCTGAAAGTAAAAGGCGAAGAAGCTCCTAAGGGAGGCTTACAGCGAAAAGTCAACGCTGATACACCGAAAAGTAAACGGTGAAGCCGAAAAGTAAACGGCAAAAAGATTTGAATCATTCCCAAGGGGATGAAGGGCTATGATTATGGTGTTTGAATATGTGTTCCGCTATTCATTTGAACGATACATTACATCATGTCATTTGCATTCATAAACATTCATTTAGACATATAGAATCATCATCATACCACACAAAAAAGACAGATGCTTCGGCAATGAGGAAAAACTTCGTAGAAAGAGGAAGTTTTCATGCTTCGTTGTGTACGAAAAGAAGGGAAGGTGTTTTTCGCCTTCGGCTCAAAAGAGAAGTTTCGTCCACAGCAAAGCAGATTGTACACGGATAAAGGAGATAAGATATATTACAAGGTATGTACAAATTTACATAAGTTTTTTCATAACTATATTACAAAGATCTCTCTAGAATTTTTTGCAGGAAAGTTCATTATAGCAACTATTAAGCTTCAGGCCGTCATACTTCAGCTTCGTTATACTTCAGCTTCATCATCCTGCACATATTAAAGAGCAGAATAAGAAAGGCACAAATTTCAAGGAGAAGGTAAAAGTAACAAATATAAGTTCCTTACCGGCTTAAGGTGACTTCGATCTTCGTCACCAGCCATTTTTCGCCCGCCATTTACTCAAATCTGGGTCATAAATCTATTTCCGATGCTTCGGGCTAGGCTTGGGATATCAATCAAATCTGATGCTGATAAGCTGAAGTTTGGTCTATTTACAATTTTTCCATGCGTACAGCCAGCCTTCAGAAAAGCGGTAGCTGTACCTCGAGAAGCTACCAGGGCGCAGAAGTCAGCATGCCCAGCGATAACTTCATCAAGAGCGTCAACCTCGCCTTCAATATATTCCAACGTGCTGGGCAGGTTTTCAGCTGAAGGTGTAAATTTTTCAGAACTGGCTCCTATAGAGTGAAACACATCCTTCAGCCGCTGCACGCATCGGCTGCCGAAATTTAGGCATCTCTCTTCAAGTTCCTTCAATGATTTTTGCAAATTTGAATTTTTCTCGATCTCAGTCTTGAGACTTGTTTCAAGGTCCTTCTTTTCTTGCTCATATTTTTCCGACTGTTTGAGTAATTCATTCTTTAAACTGTCATTTTCGGCTTGGACCTCAGCCAAGGAGCCTTCCATAGATTGAATAACAAAGTCTTTCTTTTCTAAGGCACCTTCGTGTTCTTTAGCTATGATTTCAAGGTCTTGAATGGTGAAGTCTTTCTTCTTTAGAACAGCTTCGTAATTTTCAGCTTTTTCTTCTAAATCTTTGATGATAGCTTTGTTCTTCTCCTCTTCAAGATCTTGTTGCATTTTTAGCACTTTACTTAATAGTATACTCTGCCAAAGCAACCTTCGTCAGAAAACGACCTAAAATAATAATAACAATAAAATCGTAATAATATTTTTTACCTTAAAATTAGTATAAAGCAGGCTACTGGTGATATGGTGTCGCTGGTACCTGCAGAGGTCCGCCTCTATCTTCGGTAGGCCAACGCTTTTGGAGAAGGTTCTAACAATTTTGGCCTCAGTGCGATTCCGAAGGCATCTTAGCTTCCCTTCGTTGACCCCACCAAATAACATAGACCCTGGTTTATATCCACAGGATATGGCATATTTTTTCAGCTCTTCTTTTTCAGCACCTGTTAATTCTTGTCCAAGTTTTGAAAGTTAAAATTTCCTCCCTCCAAAATTTCTTCAACCTGCTCTTTTCCTTTTTCAGTAGCCGTGCTCACTACAGCCACAACAGCTTCTTCTTCAGCCATTTTCAGAAGTATATTGTCAATAACTTCAAGTGTGGTTTCCAGGTTTGAATCTTCGGTGGTCCCGGCTTCGGCGCCGGTAGCTTCGGCTCCGGTAGCTTCGGCTCCGGCGGTTGCAAATTCAGTGGTTTCGGCCGCGGTAACGGCGGCTGCGGCGGCTTCGACTTCGGCGGTCTCGGCAAAAACAATTTTTGACTCCATTGCCGGTGGCGGTGTCTGATGAATCACATCTGTTACTTGGATAATTCTTCGTTTTTCGGCTTACAGGGCTTTCTGCTACCGAAGCTTCTTTGTCCTTCTGAAAAAACTTCGTCAGTTGCGGCGCCAGCGGACTTAGCTTGACAGGCAAGGGTTCAGTCATTACCTTCAGGATCTCTTCTACTTCGGCAGCAGAAGGTGTCGTAGGAGTTTCCTCCTCTTGGACCATTGTTTTTGGTTCCGGAGATGCAGTTTTCCTTTTTCTTGAAGCAGCTACCTTCGGCTCAGGGCTCACCTTTTTAGAAATTTCCTTTTTCTTTTTGGCCAATCTGGTGCTTTCTTCGTCAAGGGCGCTGGCAATTCTTTTTCTCTTCGGGCCTCCGGCATCTCCGCCCAATTGCTCGTAATCAGGATAGTCAAAATTCAAGGCATCTAGCACCCGATTCAACCTTCGCTTCGGGCGACTACCGAAGGCTGCTGTCATCAACTGATCTTTCTTCTTAGAATAATTTCCAAGGATATCGTTGCACATAATATCGATTGTGTCTAACCATTCCTGGCAGGGTTCTTTAAAGTTTTTCTTAAACTTGTAGTAATAGGGTAATCGAACAAGTTCGCCCTTTTTCTTTTCCCCCTCCAGCTTTGGCATCTCCCAATCCCTCATTGTTGGGAACACTTTAAAAGCCAAAAATTCCTGCACCAAGTCCCTAGTGCCAATATGTTCTGAAATTATTCGAAATTCACCCAAAGCAATTTGGCTCGGGCTTCCACTTATCATGTTGCATCGGGGCCTCGTTTCTCCGAAGGTTAGCTCTAGTGGACTCTGGACCAATTTATCTTCATCTTTATCAACTTTAACATAAAACCACTCAGACTTCCATCCGGCTGGCCATTTGCTTCGGTAGCTTATCACTGGAAACTTCGAAGTTTTACGATAAGCAAAGTTGTAACATCCAAAATTTTCATGTAACCCATCTCCTCTAGCCTTAGTATGATAGTGTAGTTCATGGATTCGGCAGAAACCTTCGCCGAACGGTTCCACTCCCTAGCTACGAAGGGCCCAGATATAAACACTTAATCTAACAATAGCGTTAGGGGTCAGCTGATGAAGGTAAACCCCAAACTTCTTCAACACATCAGCAATCATCTCATTCAAAGGAAATCTTAATCCTGCTTTGAAGAAGCTTTTGAACACTACCACCTCATTCTTTTTCGGCTTCAGAGTAGTTTCCTCTCCGCCAAAATGAACCAGCTTCTTTTTTGCTTCGCTGAAGTAGCCCATCTTCACCATTTTTGGAAGATTAGCTTCAGAGATGGTGGACTTTCCAAAGTCCAAATGACTAGGTTTGCTTGGCATCCCGCAGTTGTACTCATCTTCGGAACCAACTTCTTCAACATCAGCTTGTGTTGCTTCGGCAGCAGGTGTGTCTTCTCCTGTAACTAGCCCGGAGCGCTTCATCGCTTCAGAAATCAGAACAGTTTCAGCAACTTCGGCTTCGTCTCCTTCGTGCTCAACTCTAGCAGTAGAACGCACTCTGGCCATTTGATTTTGAATTTCTTGAAAATTTCTTGGAAATTAATAACCTTTCTTCCGAAGCTCTTCTTCTGACGAAGCAGGCACCGAACTGGAGCTTCGTTTGAATGAGAAAGTCAAGCTTCGGCTATGGTTAAATTTTTGGCAGCAAAACAGTGCAATAGCAATGAATGCTGTGGTAACTTCACACCTACCTGTCTGTTTATATAGTGCTGCAGGTAAGAAGGTGAATCGTTAGGATTTTTACACCACGCAAACAGTTGCTCGCACCCGCTGCACGGTGGGCCGCAAAGATCAAAATAGTGAACCTACATGGTGGGACCACTACGCGCTCGAAAACTGTATCGTTTCTCGACAACGAGCTCAGGGAAGGTGTTTTTCGGACCTTCGGCTTCCTGAAGCCTAAGAGACTTTTTTCACGGATCAAGCTCGTTACGAAAAACGATCTAGCACCGCGAAGGGGCTACTGTTGGGACCATGCTTCATCGCCGAAGGTCCTGCGGAAAGAAAACAGCTTCGGCTGAAGCTGCTTGAACGTAATGCCGAAGGCACCATTCATGAAGCTTCGGTATTACAACATGTCCGAAGATGGGGGTCGAACCGACTTAAAGATAGAATGACCTTTTAGTCCTTAAGGGTCTGAGTCAATGTTGTAAACTCTTATGAGGGGGCATGATTGTAATTCTTCACAGGCTGTGTCCTGTGCCTATAAATAGTGAACAGTATTTCTTTACTGTTCACGCATTCTTGTAATTGCAAGTGCATCACTCGGGAATTATTACTTGTCAAGGTGAAGGTATACACGTACCTTAAACATTGTATTCAAACATCTTATATTCATATAATAAAATATGTGAATGGTGCCATTTATTTCTGACATATTTATCTTTGATGTTTTACATTTTACATTACTTTATATTATCTTTGTAAGTTTAGTTACGAAGGTGAAATCTTCGTAATATTATGTTCATGATCTTCGTCCGAAGTTCATTAAATCCTTGGGGAGATAATGCTTCAGCGGACGAAGAGCATTTGATATTTAACATTTTTTGTGTTGCCTTGTTGTTGGGGACTTGTTCTCAAATGCTAAGAGCTAAGAACAAGGCAACATAAAAAATGTTAAGTGTTAAAGTCCTTCGTCCTTCGGAGCATTATGTCCCTTCGGGAAATAATGAATTTCGGACGAAGGTCACAAGAGACATACGTTCGTAAACATAACAAGTAATGACGAAGGATTCATATAGAGCATGAAATTTAATATAAGCACCATCATAGAATCATTTCTATTTTATTAACATGGAAAAATAGAAATGATTTCAAATTACAAATGTACCTTCGGTCCTGAGAGAAGGTAAAAAGTACAAGCGTGACGCAAAAGCAAATGCCAAGTCAGCGTGAACAGTACGGGAGTACTGTTCATCTATTTATAGACGTGGGACACAGCCCACGTAAAATTACATTCATGTCCATTACATTTGTCAATGACTTATGAAAATCTGTCAAGGTCCACGTAGTCTTTTCATCTCTAAGTCGGTTCCCCCCTCTGCTATCGCGACGAAGCTTCCCTGCACACAGCTTCGGCTGTGCACCATCCTTCGTAGAGCTTGGTAATCAGCTCGTCCTTCGTCTGGTTCAGGCTTCGTCCTGACCGTGCTTCATGTTCATAATTCTGAGTCCGAAGATACCTGTTCACATAATCCACTTGGAAAACATTGTCAAATCATGTTTTTGAGGACCTTCGGAAGACGAAGGCCCCCAACAGTAGCCCCTCGCAATATTAATTTGTTAATAATAAATTCAGATTGCGATATGGACGAAGGCCTTGAGCCGAAGGTCCGAAAAAACACCTTCCCTTTGCTAGAATAGCAACATTCACTGACAAGTGGGGTCTTTCAATTTTCAACGCCCTGGGGGTATAAATAAGATCATACCGCAAACTTATTTGGTACGCACACTTGCCATCTGCTTCGGCCCACTAAATTTTTAGCTCTTGTGCACTAAGGTTTGCTGGTCTTTTTGATTTTGAAGCTTCGGCCTTAAAAACAGTTTTTTAGCGTTTCCGAAGATGTCTGAAAGTAAAAAGATCGCTGCCGAGACGAAGCTGAGCCTCGACGAAGAGAAGAACTTGGGGTTCCTTATAGCGATGGCGGAAACCAACACAGAGAAAATCACCAAGGAAATTCTTGAAGGTTTGTCCGAAGATACTGATGACAGCGACAGTTTTGATGTAGAAAGTGGTGGGGAAGAATCCGAAGATCGACCATGGCGACCAAGTCACACGGTTTTCGGGAAAACCACTATCAAGCAGAGTCATATTGATAATATGAGGGGGCGGTATTTTCGAGATATATCTATTGTGAGGGCTGACGCTGGAGAAAAGACTTCTCCCACCCCCGAAGAAGATGAAGTTGTAATCTTCCGAAGCTTTCTCAAGGCTGGGCTTTGATTCCCCCTGAGCAACTTTGTTGTTGAGGTACTGAAAACATTTCAAGTCTACCTTCATCAACTTACTCCCGAAGCTATCATAAGAATGGGGATTTTTGTCTGGGCTGCGAAAAGCCAAGGTTTAGAACCAAATGCTAAAAGCTTTTGCAACATTCATGAGTTGTTATATGAGACGAAGCCCTGGGGGAAAGAACAATATCACAACAATTTTGGGTGTTACAGCTTTGGTGCCCGCTCCGGGTCAAGCCGCCTTGTGCCAACTTTTCGGAAGAGGTGGCCCGGAGCCTGGATGACTGAATGGTTCTATGTAAAGAATGACTTAACAGCGCAGGAAAATGTCAAGAGTATCATTATGCGCCCCATCTGGCAACGCTTCGGACTTCGAAGGCCGAAGGTTGAAATGGATGAAGCGGCCGAGGAATGCCAAAGGGCCTTCGGCGTAATCTGCTCTTTCATTGGGACAAGGGACTTGGTCCAAGAGCATATTGCCTTCAGGGTGTGGCCACTTGCAGGAAAGTGGGAAATGCCGAAGGAGACCATCAAAGATTCCGACGAAGGCGGACTGGTCAGACTGAAATACACATTCAAATATGCAGATAAATTTGTTGAACCTGATGATGACTGGTTGAAAAGCATTGAAACATTAAGTGACGAACTGCTTGGGGCATATTCGAAGGCCGAAAATACTGCGTTATCAGCAGCCTTCGGAGGCCGAAAGAAGAAAAGGCTCAACCGGGTATTTGACGCAGTCGGGTTTGTCTACCCTGACTATCATTATCCGGTACTGGGTCGCAAAAGAAAAATTACTTCTCCTGCGACAGAAGCTACCACAAGTGCCACTAGTGAGCCAGCGCCGCAAAGGAAAAGGATGAAGGTGCTCACCCACCGAGCGCGCTTTATTGAGCCGGCCACAGTGCCAAAATTTACTGGTGAAGTCTCTTTGGCCTCTGAAGCTACAGAACCAGCTCCAGTGCCGAAGATAGAAGAGAAAACTGAAGCACCTTCAGCCGAAAAAGCAGAAAAACCGAAGATTGAAGAGCGAAAAATATCGGAAATCTTAAGTCCTTCAGCAACTGTTGAAACAACAAAAAATCAAAAGGGCCCGTCGATGACCCCGAGAAGAAAAAGAATGGTGAACGTGTTAGATGTTTTGGAGACAATTAAGTCTTCAAGCACAACTCCAAAAGGGACTATTGAAGTTGCTGAAGTGTCTACCGAAGCTGAAGTTGTTGAAGCTTCGAAGCAACAACCTGAAGCTGAAGCTGGGCCTTCAGAGCCCACCAAGGAACAATCTTTGGAGACCGAGAAAATATCAGAACCAGCTTTGGTTAAAGAAATTGACACTGCCGCCCCCGAAGCTCCTTCCAGCGCACGCGATTACATCGTGCGACATGCTTCGGGGAAGAAATTATCCGAAGAGGAAACTTACGAAGCTAACTACTATGCCAGAGAGCTAAAATATCCGAAGGGCGCAGTAGTGTTTAACGGGACTAATGAAGATGACTTCCTGTACTGCCTTCCTGATAATAAAGAACTAACTGTCTGCCGAGAGATGGCTAGAAGTATGGGATTCCCGAAGCTCGAAGCTGGATTATGCGCTATGACGAAGGAAGATCTCGCGGATAGTCTTGCATATAATAGCCTAAAGGTATGGGAATTAGTCGTTTGAAAAATTTTTACAATACGTAATTCATTCCTTTATTCTTATATGGATTCTTTTTTGTATAGGGTTTGATCCTGAGCAACGCACTAAGAGCACAAAAGAGTGCCGAAGATGAAAGCTATGAAATTGCGTTCAACAACCTTCGATCGGAAGTTATTAAACTGAGAAACGAAGCTCTAGAGAAGGATAAAATTCTGCTTACACTGGTAGATAAGGTAAAGAAGGACGAAGGTGCTTCAAAAACCCAGGCAGAAGCCCAAAAACGTGAAATTAAAGATCTTCAGAAACAGCTAGCTAGAGCTAAAGAGGAACGTGTGCTTGAGGAAACAAAACGAGAACTTAGTGATCATTTGGTCAATAATTTAGAGTTAAGTGTTAAAGAGCTTCGTGCATCTCAGAGGAAATGCTATGTTAAATCTGTAGAATGCGTCAAAAAGATAAAATCCAGCTTCGCCAGCGTTGGCGCCTTTTCTAGTGAAGAGAATTTTCCAAGAGGCAATCCCGAAGGTCCACTGGACTGGATCAGTCACGAAGCAGAAGTCTTCGAGGAAATCCTGAGCAGCCGCGGTGACATCTGCGCTTTTTCAGGCGCCAGAGGAATTGCTGCTGTTTTGGAGAAAAAAGGTTGTGACCATATAAAATCCTTAGCTCAGTCCGAAGCTGCCCTGTCCTCTGAAGACATCAAAGATCCCTCGACCGAAGCAAGCATGGTTGGCGGTAAATTCTTCACTGATATCTGGGACAATGGCGGCCGAGAAATGGCGCAAGAAATAATTCAAAGAAGTGAAAAAGGCATCCATGATGCTAGGAAAGTGGCAGAAGCTGCCGAAAGAAGTACAGAGCCCGAAAGGCAATTAGGTATTAATTAGTCGTTCTTATTGTGTTGTAATTTTTATTTCAAACTTTGTTCGCGATTTGTAATAGTAACGAAGAAATGTTCTCTTCCCTCAGAACCTGCTGGATCGACTGCCGACCCTCACACAAAAGGAGATGACGAGATTAAACGAATGGCCGAAGCTATCATGGATAAAGTTGTTGATCAACTTCTAAATGAGGCCGCCGAAGCAGTATTAAGAGAAGACTAAATGTTATTAGAAAAAACATTGGAAGTGTGATCTTTGTAATATTTTGTACATTTGAATGTAATATACAAGTCTCTTTTCATTATTCAATTCTTTACGATGCATGAAATTCTACATACATACCATTTTTGAGCCTTCGGCGAAAAAACACCTTCCCTTCTTTTCATGCTTCGTGAAGAAAACATTCTCCGTTAAAACTGTTCTGATAAATCACATCCATGCTTCGTGTAAACATTCTCCGAAGCTATACAATTTTGATATTACTCTGATGAAGCTCATCCATGCTTCGTAAAAACATTCTCCGAAGCTATTTTCCGAAGATTATCATTGTATTCCTTCGTGACTTTACACAATTTGCTCTTTCTCAAAGCATCCTTTCGAAGGTTGATACTGTGTCCCCTTCTTTTGCCATATGCAACATGATGTATGATGCTTATGCTATGCAAAATGATGTGATGATGTTATGTTATGCAAATGACATTTGTTCCGAAGATACACACAAAATATATTTGTAAGCTCTGCATTCCCTTAGGAACGTCTTTGGAGCTTCTTCGCCTTTTACTTAGACGGTATAAGCTCTGCATTCCCTTAGGAACGTCTTTGGAGCTTCTTCGCCTTTTACTTAGGCGGTATAAGCTCTGCATCCCCTTAGGGACGTCTTTGGAGCTTCTTCGCCTTTTACTTAGGCGGTATAAGCTCTGCATCCCCTTAGGGACGTCTTTGGAGCAAAAAACTTACACTGCGCTCCCTTTGGAACGGCTTTTTGTAACTTCGGCAACTTACTCTGCGTTCCTTAGAACGACTTTTTGTTGCTTCGAAGGATTTTTAATAATTCGAAGGTCCTCCTTGTTACCGCAAATTTTTAAGCTTCAGCAACTTAAGCCTGTGGAGAAGATAGGTTTTTCTCATAACCAACCACGAAATTATTATATGAAAACTGAAATGTTCTTTATTACACAAAAAATAGAACTTAAACGAAAAAGACTGCTATCAAAGTAGGATATATGTCAATAAATGTGCTTCGACTCTGGCACAGTACTATTGACTGTGCGAGCTTCAGATTGCTCTCTGAGATCCCTTTGGTGCGGAACATATTGGCTCCCTTCTGGCTGTTGGCCTTGTTGCAGCGGAGGTGGAGGCGGGGGCTGTTGCCATGAAGCTTGAGGTTGACTCGCCGAAGCTACGGAAACTGCAGGGTGGTTGCCCACATATTCCGGGATGTAAGGCTGATGGTACGAAGCAGTATGCATGACCTGCTTCGGCTGTCCCTGTTGCGCTGCAGCTTCTGCTAGCTCCTTTTGTTTCTGGATGGTGACATGGCACATCCTGGTGGTATGGCCCTTGTTCTCACCGCAGAATAAGCAAAATGTCCTCCTTGGTTGATCTCCAAATCTCCCGCCGAAGCCCCTGGCGCCTCTGCCTCTTGGAGCTGGTGGCCGAAAGAAAGTTTGCTGTTGCCCCGAAGCCTGTGAGGAGCACTACGGCCTGTTCTGCTGACTCCCCTTATCATCATTTTGAGTGTTGTGGATGGACCTAACATGCCTCGGATAGAATCTTCCCCCGAAGCCCCTGGTCATCTCAGAAAATCTGAAGGCCTCCTCCCTTCTTTGGCGAAAGTCATTATCAGCACGAATGTACTCGTCCATCTTTTGGAGCAGCTTCTCCAGAGTCTGAGGAGGCTTCCTAGCAAAGTATTGGGCTGCAGGTCCAGGACGAAGCCCCTTGATCATGGCTTCGATAACAATTTCATTGGGCACCGTTGGTGCCTGCGCCCTCAAACGCAAGAACCTTCTGACATACGCCTGAAGGTATTCTTCATGATCCTGAGTGCACTGGAACAAGGCTTGAGCAGTGACCGGCTTCGTCTGAAATCCTTGAAAGCTGGTTAACAACATATCCTTCAGCTTCTACCATGAGGTGATCGTTCCTGGTCGAAGGGAGGAATACCAGGTCTGAGCAACATTCCTGACGGCCATAACGAAAGACTTCGCCATGACTGCAGCATTGCCCCCATACGAAGACACTGTTGCTTTGTAGCTCATCAAGAACTGCTTCGGGTCTGAGTGGCCGTCGAACATGGGAAGCTGGGGTGGCTTATAGGATGGAGGCCAAGGTGTAGCCTGCAGCTCAGCGGACAAAGGAGAAGCATCATCGAAAACAAAATTTCCCTGATGGAAATTGTCATACCAGTCATCTTCGTTGACGAAGCCCTCCTGATGAAGGTCTTTCTGCTGAGGCCTTCTGTTTTGCTCATCGTGAGTAAGATGGCGAACTTCCTCAGAGGCTTCGTCTATCTGTCGTTGCAACTCAGCTAGCCGGGCCATCTTCTCCTTCTTCCTCTGCACCTGTTGATGTAGCATCTCCATATCCCTGATTTCTTGGTCTAGCTCTTCCTCCTGAAGCGTCGGGCTGACGGCCTTTCTCTTCTGGCTTCGGGCCTCCCGAAGAGAGACGGTCTCCTGGTTGTGGTCCAGCGGTTGCAGTGCTGCAGCCCCAGTCGCTGAAGCTTTCTTCGGCGCCATAGCGAAGGTCTATAGCTTCCGAAGGTGTTCAAAAAACTCGAAGTGGAAGTGAGTTCACCGGAGGTGGGCGCCAATGTTGGGGACTTGTTCTCAAATGCTAAGAGTTAAGAACAAGGCAACATAAAAAATGTTAAGTGTTAAAGTCCTTCGTCCTTCGGAGCATTATGTCCCTTCGGGAAATAATGAATTTCGGACGAAGGTCACAAGAGACATACCTTCGTAAACATAACAAGTAATGACGAAGGATTCATATAGAGCATGAAATTTAATATAAGCACCATCATAGAATCATTTCTATTTTATTAACATGGAAAAATAGAAATGATTTCAAATTACAAATGTACCTTCGGTCCTGAGAGAAGGTAAAAAGTACAAGCGTGACGCAAAAGCAAATGCCAAGTCAGCGTGAACAGTACGGGAGTACTGTTCATCTATTTATAGACGTGGGACACAGCCCACGTAAAATTACATTCATGTCCATTACATTTGTCAATGACTTATGAAAATCTGTCAAGGTCCACGTAGTCTTTTCATCTCTAAGTCGGTTCCCCCCTCTGCTATCGCGACGAAGCTTCCCTGCGCACAGCTTCGGCTGTGCACCATCCTTCGTAGAGCTTGGTAATCAGCTCGTCCTTCGTCTGGTTCAGGCTTCGTCCTGACCGTGCTTCATGTTCATAATTCTGAGTCCGAAGATACCTGTTCACATAATCCACTTGGAAAACATTGTCAAATCATGTTTTTGAGGACCTTCGGAAGACGAAGGCCCCCAACACTTGTTCTTGATTCGAAGCATTTGAGAACAAGTTGTAACACCCACTTTGTAATTGCTAGGAATAATGTCAATAGAGAAACATTTTCTCTTTATGTGAGTTTGATCTATATTCATCATCATATGAGAACACCATGTCCAAGAACAATTAATAAAAGACATGCTACCAAATTGTTGCATCATGCTGGACATTTTATTTTGTGTGCATTTTGTGACAAAAAAATATTAAAGACCAAAAAAGAGAGAATTTAAAACCTAAAAGGAATTCTTGAGATTAGAGAAGAGGAAGGAATATTATTCAATACAAATAAAGTTGTCATTAAAATCACTTCATCACAGTTGAGATGATCAAAATAAATAATTAACCAGTATATAAAGTGCCACAAAGTTTGAATTTAGATTGAAGTTTGAATTTGAAAAAGAAATGAAAAAGAAAAACAGAAAATAAAAAGAAAAAGTATACTTCACCTAACTGGGCCTGGCGCTCCATTCTGGCCCATTTTGGGTTTTCTTCACGCGAGCCCAACTGGGGAGGGTGGCGCCGACACCCTGGGTCCACCGGGAGGTCACCCACGCGCGTGTCTCTGCGGCTGGCTCGTGGGCCCCACTGGACAGCCCCTCTTTCCTCAGCTGCCGAACTCGACTCACTGGAAACCGGGCCCGCGCGTCAGCGTGTTCCTCCTCGTCGTCAACAGACTCCCGATCATGGCGGGCAGGCGGTCTTCGATCCCCTTTCTTCGGAGTTGCTCGCCACGTTCCTCAACCCCGATGGCCCTGTGAATAAAGGCTGGGCTTGCCCACCTCTTCCCCGTACTCCCACCACCGAAGCCACCACCGTGCGCCATCAATCAGAGTGAAGAAAGGTGCAGCCGCCGTGAGCAATCCCGGCAACGCCGTCGGTCCGGTCCTCGGTTGAGTGTCCGCGGGCTTCGTCTGGCCGGCTGGGTGGCATCCGTAGCAAGAACGCCCGGGATTCGTCGCGGGCCTCGCCGGAATTCCTCGCCGTGTCCGCTGCGCCGCCGTGAACCCGCGCCGCGTCGTGGCCGAGCTACCATCGTCGCCAATCCGAGGTAAAAAGCCCACGATCGATCTCGCCTTGACCTCTGGTACGCGTGGCACTGTTTAATTTTGGGCACGGGGTAGCGGTTGACCGGATCGTGCGCTCGCCGGTGGTGCCCCGCCGTGGATGGATTGGTGCGCCGCCGAGCTCCGGTCGGATTGGGGCGATGAACTCGCACCGTCGGATCATGGATGGACGAACCCGATTAGATTGGGGATACCCCTTCGCTCGATCGCATAGAGACCGTAGATGCGAGATCCAGCGGTGCAGGGTAGATCTGTGATTCATTAAACCCTGGCCGTTGATCGCCGATCGTGCGGCTCTAGGCGCGTACCGGTTCAGGGTGATAGGATTCTAATCTGGGCCGTCGGTTTAGATCTGACGGCTGATATCACGCGATACCCTTTCGCTCTAGCTTTTTGCTAAAGAGACCCTAGGCTTCTGAGAATTCAACCCGCCATCCATCGTGGCTGTTCACTGTGCCTTGAAAATTTTACCCAGAACCCCCTAGCTTTTCTGGAAAATGAGGCCCAGTCCAGAGATCATTTAAATTGAATAAATGAAATAGAAAATGGATTTTTAATAGGAAAATAATTGCTATAACTTTATAAATTCATAGAAAATTCATACTAACTCCAAATTCATCCATTCCAGTTGCTAAAATTTTGTAATTTTATTCTCTAGCTCTTAGTGTCTCTGTTTTGGCATAAAAACAGTAAGGAATTTATTTATCACTTAATCCTATTTAAAGCACATAAAACCTTTGAAAATGCATAACTTAAAATCTATAACTCAGAAAAATATGATTTCTGTTCCTAGGATTTTATTTTAATATGTAGAATATCTCTGTGCATTTTGTTTATATGTTTGGTGTAATGTTAATTTCTCTATATGCACTGTGCTTGTTTGTATTGTGGCGAGTAGAAGAGCCCGTTGCTGAGGATCCTGGTGAGCAGCAGGTTGAAGTAGCTGAGCAGGAGCTCATTGAAGGCAAGTTGTGCCCTTGACCACTTTTTACCCAATAATGTTCTTTAATATCACTTATCCATGCATAGGTTAATTTTGATGGGACCCAATAGGTCACCCTAGATTGTTTATCTCATTACCTTGTTTTCCCCTGAATCATTTGGGTAGTTTGCTATTGCTTTATATGGTTTTGGGATAATCATTTATTACCTCTATGTTCCAATTCTTGTTGTTATTATGTTTATGTTCATGATGTTATCATTAATGTTAATTGGAACATAGAGCTTAACTTGAGAACCACGTGCCACCACAAGGGTGGAATGGGACGCCCTTGGCTGACTAATTAGGAAAGCTAGTGGAAGACTACCTTACCCGAAAGGGGCAAGGGCAGTAGGGGAGAGGTCAGTGCGGGGAGGTCCCTGGTTGATTTTGCTGCGATGGCTATCAGCCAGGAACCCTTTACTGGATCTTCCCATAAACTGTAGCGGGTTTTCGGAAGCTAGTGGAACTTTGTAAAGGCCTCGTAGTGTTGCCCTGCCATGCTTCCTAGGTAGAGGTATATGGGATTCATGACCCCTTGGCAGATGGGTAACATGACTTGTGGGTAAAGGGTACAACCTCTGCAGAGTGTAAAACTGGTATACTAGCCGAGCTCGCGGTCATGAGCAGCTCAGGACTCTCTGATGTTTAATTTATGGAACTTAAATTTAATTTTGTCATTTGCATTGCATGGGTTTATTATTAATTTTGTTCTATTACTTTATTTATGGTTTGGTATTTACTTACACTTAGTAACTGCTAATAAAATTTTGACCAACTACTTAAAAGCAATGCTCAGCTTTAACCCCTGTCTTTGATTAAGCCTTACACATCACATGAACTCACACCTTTGTGAGTTTATGTCCACTGGTTCCCCACAACTTGTTGAGCTATGATCATGTGTGAGCTCACCCTTGCTGTCTCACACCCCCCCCCACAGGAGAAGATCAGGTGGTTCAGGAGGAGCTGCCTAACACTGAGGAGTTTGACTTGATCTAGGTGGCGTTTCCCAGTCGACATCTGCGCCGACGATCCTTAGTTTGTTTTATCTTTATTACTTTATTTTGTAATAAGTCTTCCGCTATGTAATAAATACTCTGATGTTAATGACATTTATCTCTATACACTCTGTTATTATATATGTTGTCTTCTGGGCGCATGTATGAGATGCACCCGGCTTTGTTCTTTAAAACCGGGTGTGACAGAAGTGGTATCAGAGGGAAATGTTGACTGTAGGACGAAACCTAGATAGAAATGGACAACCCTTACCTACTTATCTTATCCTGATTCATTCTACACTCACCTTACTCTGATTCTTTCTATACTTATCTTGATCCTGTCTCACCTTCTACTGTTCTACTCTGATCCTTCTTACCTTTGCTACTCTGAGACAAGATGGATTTCAAACCTTGGAATCCCTACCCCTATGACATTTTTAAGAGATAGGAAGCCTAAGACAAAATTAAAATTATTTTCTCTATTAAAAATATTGGTTGATTGTTCTGATGATCAATGCCTGATTTGCTTCTTTGATTGATTGGAATAGTATAGATGGACATCTTAGCATGTACCAACATAAGGTAATTAAATTAGCTATGGTAGGAAATATTAATCTGCTTAGCTAATAAATCCCCCAAAGTAACATGATTGTAATTACTGCCTTGACTACTGCTTTTCTTACCATATGTATCTAACTCAGATGGTCAATACCAGGCGGGGTGGTGGAATTGACTTGCCTCCTAACCAACACACTCGAAGACAACCTCAGCCACAACCTGCTGCGATGAATCCTCCCAATCCTCCACCAGGCGGAGTTGACCCACTGGTTGCTGCTCAGATGGCGGTGATGCAGCAGATGGCAGACACCATGGCTGATATGCGTGCCCAGATGCAACAAGAACGCCAGGAGATGCGTCAGGAAAGAGAGGATATACGACAGGAGTTGCGCCAGGAGCGAGACGAGATACGCCAGGAAAGGAGGGCGCAACAACAGCAGCTGCAACAGCAAATGCAACAACAACAGCAACAAGTACCACTGCCTCCACCTCCACCACCACCAGTTCCACCCCGAGACAAGCATAGGGAGTTCATGAGTCATAAGCCACCCACATTTGCAAGCTCACCAGATCCACTTGATGCAGATGATTGGCTGAAAGCAATTGAGAAGATGCTGAATATTGCACAATGCACGGACCGTGAGAAGGTTTTATATGCTTCGGGACGTCTGATTGGTCCTGCTGCTGACTGGTGGGATTCTTATACTGCTGCCCACGATGCTGCGGATGCTATTACTTGGGCAGAGTTCAGTACACAATTCAGGAACTATCATATTCCAGCTGGGATGATAAAGATCAAAAAGAAGGAATTTCTGTCGCTGAAGCAAGGAAGTATGTCAGTCAGCGAGTACCGCGACAGGTTTATTCAGTTATCCAGATATGCCCCCGAAGAAGTTGCTGAAGACGAGAGGAAGCAGGAGCATTTCATTGAAGGACTTAATGGACCACTGTAGTATGCTCTTGTGGCACACACATTTCCATCATTTCAGAGGCTGCTTGATAAGGCATTGGCTATTGAACACAAGCGTGTTCAACTGGGAGATTTGAAGAGAAAGGCCATATCTCAGGGACAAGGAAGCAGCAGTGTTCGTCCTCGCTACAGTTCACCCCAGAGTACACCGACTCGACCAGGAGGACCACGCCCAGTTCCGCAATCACCACTGAGGACTCCACCTCCTCGACAGGCTACCCCTACTGGCACACCGACGAAGTTTTCAGGACAGAGTCCGGGCACTCAATGTTACAAGTGTGGGAAGATTGGTCATTACGCAAATGTCTGCCCACAGAGGATTGCTACTACCCCTGTTCAGAATAGGCAGCAAACTCCAGGAACTGGCAAGGGATATTCTATTGCCAAGGTTAATCAAGTCAGCGTGGATGCTACTCCGGATGGAGGGGACCTCGTAATTGGTATGTTTTATGTTAATGCAATTCCTGCAACCATATTATTTGATTCTGGTGCTACACATTCATTCATGTCTGCTCGATATGCCAACACAAATGAAATACCACTGCTAAATATGAGAAAACCCCTGATAGTAATTACACCTAAAGGGCATGTTGAGGCAAATCAAATGACACGTAGATTGACATTAACTATTATGGGTAGAGAATTTGGAGCTACTGCTATAATATTGGAGTCAAGCAGTATAGATTTAATCCTTGGTATGTCATGGCTAAGAAAGGCAAAGGCCGTTATAGCATGTGGTAGAGGTACCGTAGAACTCACTACTACTAAAGGAGAAAGGTTTCAAGTTAACATTGCAGTAACCTCCTCATCTATGCGTGCAATGTTCTTCATGCCTGAGGAGTTTGTCGGTGACAATATTCGGGTGGTTAGAGATTTTCCGGATGTCTTTCCAGAGGAGTTACCAGGAATGCCACCTGAAAGAGAAGTTGAGTTTGTTATTGACCTCTTACCTGGAACCGCCCCTATTTCTAAACGGCCATATAGAATGTCCGTAGAGGAGTTGAAGGAACTTAAGAAGCAGTTAACTGAGTTACAAGAGGCTGGGTACATTCGTCCGAGTTCCTCACCTTGGGGAGCACCGGTTTTGTTTGTACAGAAGAAGGATGGATCGCAACGGATGTGTGTGGATTATAGATCTCTTAATGATGTTACAGTGAAGAACAAGTATCCGTTGCCCCGTATTGAAGATTTATTTGATCAGATGAGAGGTGCAAGAGTATTCTCGAAGATTGATCTCCGATCCGGTTACCATCAGATGAGGATTAGACCATCGGATATTCCCAAGACGGCGTTCTCGACTAGATATGGATTATATGAGTTCACAGTTATGTCGTTTGGATTGACTAATGCACCAGCTTATTTTATGAACTTAATGAACAAGGTGTTTATGGAGTATTTGGACAGATTCGTCGTGGTATTCATCGACGATATTCTTATTTATTCTCAGAGTGAAAGTGATCACGAGGAACATCTGAGGATGGTGCTACAGAAGCTACGAGATAATCAACTCTATGCTAAGTTCAGCAAGTGCGAGTTTTGGATTGGCGAAGTGCCATTTCTTGGTCATATTATTTCTAATGGAGGGATAGCAGTGGATCCTGCTAAAGTTAAGGAGATAATGGAGTGGAAAGTACCCACTACAGTTACTGAGATTCGTAGTTTCTTGGGATTAGCAGGCTACTATCGGAGGTTTATTGAAGGATTTTCTAAGATTGCTAAGCCGATGACTTCGCTTTTGGAGAAAGGAAAAGAATTTAAGTGGGACGAGAAGTGTCAAGACAGCTTTGATCTATTGAAGAAGAGGTTGATGTCGCCACCAGTATTGGTTATGCCGGACCTACAGAAGGGATTTGACATCTATTGCGATGCATGTGGCCAAGGCTTAGGATGTGTGCTCATGCAAGAAGGACATGTGATTGCTTATGCTTCTCGTCAGTTGCGGAGACATGAATTGAACTACCCTACTCATGACTTGGAATTGGCAGCCGTTGTGCATGCACTTAAGATTTGGAGACATTATGTCATGGGGACCAAGTGCCAAGTGTATACGGATCATAAGAGTTTGAAGTATATATTCACTCAGAAGGATCTCAATCTTAGGCAACGCCGTTGGTTGGAGCTTATTAAGGATTATGATTTGGAGATTCACTATCACCCGGGCAAGGCAAACTTGGTTGCAGATGCCTTGAGTCGAAAGGAGCATGTTCATTCAGCTATTGTTGCCCAGCTACCCGATGAGATTGTTGAGGATTTCAGGAGACTTAACCTGGGAATAGTTGCTCATACTGAAGGAGTTACAATTGATGTGGAACCTACTTTGGAGCAAGAGATCCGCAAGGGACAAATTGGTGATGATAAGATAAAAGAGATTAAGGATCTGATTACTGAAGGTCGAGTTCCGGAATTCACGGAAGATGAGCAGGGCACTGTATGGTTCAAGGACAGAATATGTGTTCCTGATATTAAAAGCCTTCGAGAGACTATTTTAAAGGAGGCCCATGATTCGGATTATTCTATCCATCCTGGTAGTACCAAGATGTATCAGGATTTGAAACGGAAATATTGGTGGTATGGATTGAAAAGAGATGTAGCTGCACATGTGGCTATGTGCGATGTATGTCAAAGAGTTAAGGCTGAACATCAGAGGCCAGCTGGACTACTGCATCCACTGAAGATACCCGAATGGAAATGGGAAGAGATTGGTATGGATTTCATTACTGGATTGCCTCGCACCCAGAAAGGATATGATGCTATATGGGTGATTGTGGATAGATTGACTAAAGTGGCTCACTTTATTCCTGTCAAGACTACTTATAAGGGTACTCAGCTAGCAGAGTTATATATGGCTCGGATTGTGTGTTTACATGGAGTACCAAAGAAGATCGTGTCTGATCGAGGTTCACAGTTTACCTCAAGATTTTGGAGAAGCTTTCATGAGAACATGAGCACGAAGTTGAATTTCAGTACGGCTTATCACCCTCAGACTGATGGACAGACTGAAAGGACTAATCAAGTATTGGAAGATATGTTGAGAGCATGTGCCCTTCAGCATGGAGGAAGTTGGGATAAGAGTTTACCTTATGCTGAGTTCTCGTATAATAATAGTTATCAGGCCAGTCTAAAGATGTCACCTTTTGAAGATTTATATGGGAGGAAGTGCAGGACTCCTCTATATTGGGATCAGACTGGAGAGAGACAGTTCTTTGGGCCTGAACTGATTCAAGAGGCAGAAGAACAAGTTCGTATAATACGAGAAAATTTGAGAGTGGCTCAAACCAGGCAAAAGAGTTATGCTGATAATAGAAGGAGGCCACTGGAATTCGAAGAAGGAGATTATGTGTATCTCAAGGTGTCACCACTTCGTGGAATGAGGAGATTTAAAGTCAAGGGCAAATTGTCCCCTCGCTACATTGGACCATTCTTGATCTTTAGAAGAGTTGGGGAGATGGCATACCAACTCGAGTTACCTGCTAGTCTATCAGATGTGCATAATGTGTTCCATGTATCTCAACTTAAGAAGTGTCTCCGTGTTCCCGAGGAACAGTTACCCATGGAAGAGCTTAGTGTTCAAGGTGATTTGACTTACACGGAGTACCCGATCAAGATTTTGGATACCTTGACTCGAGTTACAAGGAATAAGGTGATAAAGATGTGCAAAGTTCAATGGAGTCACCACAGTGAAGATGAAGCCACTTGGGAAAGAGAAGAAGAGCTTCGTATAGATTTTCCCCACCTTTTCTCTAGTTCTTCTTAAATCTCGAGGACGAGATTATTTTTAAGGGGGGTAGGATTTGTAACACCCACTTTGTAATTGCTAGGAATAATGTCAATAGAGAAACATTTTCTCTTTATGTGAGTTTGATCTATATTCATCATCATATGAGAACACCATGTCCAAGAACAATTAATAAAAGACATGCTACCAAATTGTTGCATCATGCTGGACATTTTATTTTGTGTGCATTTTGTGACAAAAAAATATTAAAGACCAAAAAAGAGAGAATTTAAAACCTAAAAGGAATTCTTGAGATTAGAGAAGAGGAAGGAATATTATTCAATACAAATAAAGTTGTCATTAAAATCACTTCATCACAGTTGAGATGATCAAAATAAATAATTAACCAGTATATAAAGTGCCACAAAGTTTGAATTTAGATTGAAGTTTGAATTTGAAAAAGAAATGAAAAAGAAAAACAGAAAATAAAAAGAAAAAGTATACTTCACCTAACTGGGCCTGGCGCTCCATTCTGGCCCATTTTGGGTTTTCTTCACGCGAGCCCAACTGGGGAGGGTGGCGCCGACACCCTGGGTCCACCGGGAGGTCACCCACGCGCGTGTCTCTGCGGCTGGCTCGTGGGCCCCACTGGACAGCCCCTCTTTCCTCAGCTGCCGAACTCGACTCACTAGAAACCGGGCCCGCGCGTCAGCGTGTTCCTCCTCGTCGTCAACAGACTCCCGATCATGGCGGGCAGGCGGTCTTCGATCCCCTTTCTTCGGAGTTGCTCGCCACGTTCCTCAACCCCGATGGCCCTGTGAATAAAGGCTGGGCTTGCCCACCTCTTCCCCGTACTCCCACCACCGAAGCCACCACCGTGCGCCATCAATCAGAGTGAAGAAAGGTGCGGCCGCCGTGAGCAATCCCGGCAACGCCGTCGGTCCGGTCCTCGGTTAAGTGTCCGCGGGCTTCGTCTGGCCGGCTGGGTGGCATCCGTAGCAAGAACGCCCGGGATTCGTCGCGGGCCTCGCCGGAATTCCTCGCCGTGTCCGCTGCGCCGCCGTGAACCCGCGCCGCGTCGTGGCCGAGCTACCATCGTCGCCAATCCGAGGTAAAAAGCCCACGATCGATCTCGCCTTGACCTCTGGTACGCGTGGCACTGTTTAATTTTGGGCACGAGGTAGCGGTTGACCGGATCGTGCGCTCGCCGGTGGTGCCCCGCCGTGGATGGATTGGTGCGCCGCCGAGCTCCGGTCGGATTGGGGCGATGAACTCGCACCGTCGGATCATGGATGGACGAACCCGATTAGATTGGGGATACCCCTTCGCTCGATCGCATAGAGACCGTAGATGCGAGATCCAGCGGTGCAGGGTAGATCTGTGATTCATTAAACCCTGGCCGTTGATCGCCGATCGTGCGGCTCTGGGCGCGTACCGATTCAGGGTGATAGGATTCTAATCTGGGCCGTCGGTTTAGATCTGACGGCTGATATCACGCGATACCCTTTCGCTCTAGCTTTTTGCTAAAGAGACCCTAGGCTTCTGAGAATTCAACCCGCCATCCATCGTGGCTGTTCACTGTGCCTTGAAAATTTTACCCAGAACCCCCTAGCTTTTCTGGAAAATGAGGCCCAGTCCAGAGATCATTTAAATTGAATAAATGAAATAGAAAATGGATTTTTAATAGGAAAATAATTGCTAGAACTTTATAAATTCATAGAAAATTCATACTAACTCCAAATTCATCCATTCCAGTTGCTAAAATTTTGTAATTTTATTCTCTAGCTCTTAGTGTCTCTGTTTTGGCATAAAAACAGTAAGGAATTTATTTATCACTTAATCCTATTTAAAGCACATAAAACCTTTGAAAATGCATAACTTAAAATCTATAACTCAGAAAAATATGATTTCTGTTCCTAGGATTTTATTTTAATATGTAGAATATCTCTGTGCATTTTGTTTATATGTTTGGTGTAATGTTAATTTCTCTATATGCACTGTGCTTGTTTGTATTGTGGCGAGTAGAAGAGCCCGTTGCTGAGGATCCTGGTGAGCAGCAGGTTGAAGTAGCTGAGCAGGAGCTCATTGAAGGCAAGTTGTGCCCTTGACCACTTTTTACCCAATAATGTTCTTTAATATCACTTATCCATGCATAGGTTAATTTTGATGGGACCCAATAGGTCACCCTAGATTGTTTATCTCATTACCTTGTTTTCCCCTGAATCATTTGGGTAGTTTGCTATTGCTTTATATGGTTTTGGGATAATCATTTATTACCTCTATGTTCCAATTCTTGTTGTTATTATGTTTATGTTCATGATGTTATCATTAATGTTAATTGGAACATAGAGCTTAACTTGAGAACCACGTGCCACCACAAGGGTGGAATGGGACGCCCTTGGCTGACTAATTAGGAAAGCTAGTGGAAGACTACCTTACCCGAAAGGGGCAAGGGCAGTAGGGGAGAGGTCAGTGCGGGGAGGTCCCTGGTTGATTTTGCTGCGATGGCTATCAGCCAGGAACCCTTTACTGGATCTTCCCATAAACTGTAGCGGGTTTTCGGAAGCTAGTGGAACTTTGTAAAGGCCTCGTAGTGTTGCCCTGCCATGCTTCCTAGGTAGAGGTATATGGGATTCATGACCCCTTGGCAGATGGGTAACATGACTTGTGGGTAAAGGGTACAACCTCTGCAGAGTGTAAAACTGGTATACTAGCCGAGCTCGCGGTCATGAGCAGCTCAGGACTCTCTGATGTTTAATTTATGGAACTTAAATTTAATTTTGTCATTTGCATTGCATGGGTTTATTATTAATTTTGTTCTATTACTTTATTTATGGTTTGGTATTTACTTACACTTAGTAACTGCTAATAAAATTTTGACCAACTACTTAAAAGCAATGCTCAGCTTTAACCCCTGTCTTTGATTAAGCCTTACACATCACATGAACTCACACCTTTGTGAGTTTATGTCCACTGGTTCCCCACAACTTGTTGAGCTATGATCATGTGTGAGCTCACCCTTGCTGTCTCACACCCCCCCCCACAGGAGAAGATCAGGTGGTTCAGGAGGAGCTGCCTAACACTGAGGAGTTTGACTTGATCTAGGTGGCGTTTCCCAGTCGACATCTGCGCCGACGATCCTTAGTTTGTTTTATCTTTATTACTTTATTTTGTAATAAGTCTTCCGCTATGTAATAAATACTCTGATGTTAATGACATTTATCTCTATACACTCTGTTATTATATATGTTGTCTTCTGGGCGCATGTATGAGATGCACCCGGCTTTGTTCTTTAAAACCGGGTGTGACACAAGTCCCCAACATAACCATTGATCGTGGATCAAGTGAAGGCAAAGGTAAAATGTAGGTTTTGTTTTGCCGGTCATTAGGAGTTTTAGAGAAGAAATTGACTAGATTAATAGGCTAGACAGTCGTACTATTAAGACGGGTTCATGAACTTGATCGGTGTAAAATTTAGTGCCTCGTAGAGCATTAACTGTTGCATTTGCATGAGGGCTAATAGTGCTTCATTTTCCAAAATACAAATAAAATCTCTTAACTCTGTGGTCGGCAGACCGTCCGAGCCAGGAGGCCGGACCGTCTGTGACTCTGCGAGAGAAGTCTGCTGGTGCACATGTCTCTGTCTCCCTTCGCAGACCGTCCGGGCTAGGAGACCGGACCATCCGCATAAGCCAAATTTAGTTTGGGCAGGGACAATGTGTTTTTGAGTCTTTGCACTACGGACTGTCCTCCGGGATTTTTAGCTGGACGATAGGTGGTCCTAGTGTGGACCGTCCAGCCATGGTTGGCGAACAGTCCGCTTGGGTTGTTTTAATTTGCTAGTGCTCTTGTATTCCAAATTGACAGGTCCCGAACTGTCCGGCCCAGGAGGGCGGACCATCCGGGCTTGACTTTTTTGACAGCACTGACCGGTTTTAAACGGTCTTTATAGCCGTTACTGGTGCGGCGAACCATCTAGCCATGGGGCGCGGACCGTCCGCGTGTGCGTAGAACTTGTGCTAGTTGCACATAACGGCTAGGTTTGAGTTGAGGGCTATAAATAGAAGTGGAGCTCGTGTGTGAGGGCCCTCTTGGGCTCTCCTAGCATACATTAAGCTCATTTGTGATCCTCTAACTCAAACTCTCACACTCGTTGCTTGAGATTGCATTCTAGTGAGTGATTGAGAGGTTCTAGTGCATTTGCATCCTTTGTGAATTTTTAGACAGTAGGTGGTACACCAGGCAAGCATCATCAACTTGTTACTCTTAGAGGTTGACGCCTTCTAGACGGCTCGGGTGTTGTCTTCGTCGAGCTCTCTGTGAAGATTGTGGAGGAGCCGCGGTGTTGATCGTGAGGGGTTCACGCCCACCTCGCCGGAGCGGCAAAGGCGACACTAGTTGAATCGAGGTATCGAGTGAGTTCTTGTCCACTTGTGTAACACCCTGAATTTGGGGGGTATAAAATTTCTTTTCTAATATCCACCAAATTTAGGTGTTACTCTCTCTTTTCCTTACTTGTCTTTTCTTTTTCCTAAATAGTGAAGGATTATTTTATTTTATATCGACTTGTGAGCCCAGTAAAGTAAAACCCCTAGGTGGTGCTTAATTGTCGCATCATGCGGGAGTGCATCTATTTTATGTTTAACGTATTGTATTGGTGTGTATCCGTTTAATTTGTAGCTCTTTCTTGTGTATAAATATGAACAGGAATAAAAGAAAATAATCAAAAGAAGAAAATAGAAAAGGGCCTTGCTTCCTCAAATCCCCTAGCCAGCCCACCTCTCACTTCCCCCCTCTGCGCGGCCCACCCTCACCCCGCGCCCTAGCGTGCACAGCGCGCAAGCCGCTCCCCCTGCACAGCCGCCACCACTACCCGCGGGGCCCGCGTGCCAGGCGGCGTCTTCCCCGCGCCCATGTCTTCCCCAACTGCCCTTGCCTAGCCCCTCTCTCTCTCTCTCCTTCTCCCACTCTCCTTTTTCTCTGGCCGCTTTTACATGCTCTCCCCTTGGCCGTCATGCCTTCTTCCCCCCGTTGTGCGTGGCGTCACGGCGGCTCATGGAGTGCAGCAGCCCCGGCGTGGGCGCATGGCCCCTCGGTGCGTCGGCACGGCCCCCGGCACGCAGCGCAGCCCCATGCGGCGCGGTGTCCCTCGGCCCCGGCGGCTCGGGCGCAACGGGCATGGCCCCCCGGCGGCAGGCAAGCTCGGCCCTCCGGCGGCGCGGCCCCGGCCAGGCGTGTGTGGGCGCGCAGGCCTGGCGCGGGTGCGCGGATGCGGCCCCACGCAGGGCGTGGCCCCGACGCACGTGGGCGTGGCCCCGACGCGCGTGGGCGTGGCGCGGGAAGCCCCGGCGCGCAGGTTCGCGGCCCCACGACAGGTCGGTATGCGTGACCAGCGCGCAGCCGACGCGGCTCGCGACCAGCCAGCGCGGCGGCCCGCTAGAGTGGTCTGCCTGCGTGGCGGCCTGGCACGCCCTCGCACGGCCCATCCGCGGCCTCCCCGGCCGGTTCTCCCCTGGTGTGCAGCGTGGCCGAGCTCCCCTCGTGCGCGACGCGACCTGTGTGCCCATGGCTCGCCCAGGAGCGGCCCCGACATGGCTCGCGGCGCCCTCGCGCGGCCAGCACGGCTGGTAGCGAATCGTGAATGAGTACGTATTCAATGTGTATGCATAGCAGATACATCTGATCCTATTTTAATTGTGATAACTTCGTAATCATGTCGAATGCATATTAATAATAGTATTTTGTCGCATCACAAGTTTTGGCTAACTAATGTATTGTTTGCTTGTCTATTGGTTAATAAAATGACATTCTAATTTAGGTGTAGCTTTAACTTTCCCTTTTATAAATACCCGTTAGATGTGATTATGTCCATGCAAATGTTGTAATTAACACTTTCTTAGTAGGAATGCGGTATCGATTAGCGATTCTAGCATATCGTCGCGTTGTTAGCGCGAGTCGCTATTCACGCACTAATAAAATCGTTTTGTCATCTCATTAATGTTAAATAAGTGATTTCCTATTTATTTGTCGGTCATTCAATTAACAACTCAATCGAATCAAATTTATCATGTTAATTATGCGTTTGTCACGCGCCTTTCGCGTGTGTCGCGCGTCTTGCCACTTGTTGCTCGCGCATGTCTCGCGTGTCGATCACGTGGGTCACGCGACGTCTGCTCGTGATGATAAATTGCTTCCGCTTATAATCACTTGTGTTAAATAACGTTAATTCGCCAGGTCATATATTTTAGATAATTAACTTAAGGTTCACTCGACTAATACTTATTAGATTAATATTCAATTAGATTAAATATATAGTGTTCAACTTGCTTTAATAATAAACATTAACATGACTAATATTAACTAAACTACTTTTTATTTATTTAATATTTGTTTAGTATAAACATGGCATCTATTTAGTTTTCCTTGTCTGTCATGCGTGTTGTTTCGCACGTGGTGGCGTGCTGATTTGCGCGTCGTTCGCGCTAGTCGCGCGCACTATTTCGTGCCTCGTTCGCGTGCTACGTCGCGCGTCGTTCGCACACTGTTGTGCTGTTTCGCGCGTCGTAAATTTGCCTCACTTAGAATCTCTCGTTTTAATTAAATTACTTAATTAAACTGACATTTATTAATGTAGCAGATTAATCGAACTAAAGGATGTGTAATACTTATATTTGATAATGTTGAACTAAAAGTTATAATTAATACTTGTTTAGTGTTAACACGCTAACCCCTCGATCGTAGTTTCGACTATCATGGTTCTTTTCCTCGCATGACCGTAGAAGCGCTCTCTATTTTATATTACTCACTTTTATAATATTTTATCTTGTATGGTGTAATGTTTTTATGCAAGTATATGTTTGCTTATGCCTGTTTGTATTCGTTGCGCGTTGTGAACGAACTGCGATCCATTTCCGAGCTTCGAGGAATCGACAGTCAAGCTTCAGCGACCAAGAGATCGAACTCTTCGAGTTCTACGAGGTTGAAGACCCTGAGCATCTGTTTGGTGAAGGCAAGTGTCCTCTGACCTATTATGTCCCATTTACTTTATAATTCATCAACCCGCATATCATAATCAACCTAAGGATTGACTAGCTTTGTATTTACCTTGTCCTTGATTACCTTTTGGGTTACTATGGTTAGCTTCATGCTATTGCTTTACTTTAATCAATGAACATGATGTGAACACTTATGATACGATGTTGTCATTATGATTATGATGTTGGACTAGTGATACTTTAGGGGGCCTCAAGCAGTTTCTCGAGCGCCTCGCCGTAAGGACCTATTCGTTGGATGACCGCCCGAGAAAACAGTGCAACCATAAGGGTGGTATGGGATGCCCTTAGCTAAATTATTAGAGGAACTGGGGTGTAGTTCGCTTCGCCATCATGCCGTCAATGAGGCTCGGTGTATGAGGCTCACTCTGCCGAGGGTGGATTGCCCCTTGGGGAGGAGTGCAGTACATTTAGGAAACCTAACGGGTGGCTACAGCCTTAGGGAAACTTTGTAAAGGCTTCGTAGTGAAACCCTGCCTATTCACCTTGGTAGTGTTTAAGGGTTTGATCGGTCCAAGGCAAGAGGGAATCACGGCTTGTGGGTAAAGTGTGCAACCTCTGCAGAGTGTTATGAAACTGATATATCAGTCGTGCTCGTGGTTATGAGCGGCCAAGGGAGCTCCATTGATTAGAGGCACATTGATCAGAGATGTTTGGTTTACATGTGATGATGAGGATAATGCTGGCTTTTGATTATGATAACAGTTTCTGGTATTCTTTCCGTTTGGAAAGGGTACTTTTGGGTTAACAACTTGGGTTAATGTTAAAACCTGGCTCTATACTAGTAATAATTACTGGACCAACTAAAAGCAATTGCTTGACCTTAACCCCACATAAAGCTAGTCCACTATAGTCAAACAGGACATTTGCTGAGTACGTTGATGTGTACTCACCCTTGCGTTCACAAAACACGAGGTTGCCTTTGGTGCAATCTATGCTCAGGTAAAGAAGAAGGTGTCGAGGCGTATCTCCAGGAGTTCCAGGACGTCGACGAGTTCGAGGATTAGGCCAGGGACCTCCCTCAGTCAGCTGCCTGTGGTGGGTTGTTTACGTTGGCTACGTTTCGATTCTATGTACTTTGATTTATATTATGTAAATGGCTCTAGTCTATAATATTATTACTTACTCTTTATTGTTATTCGAAGCATTGTGCTATGATGGGTCATTTATGTAATCGCTGTGTACGTGAATTTCTGATCCTGGCACGTACATGGTTCGCATTCGGTTTACCTTCAAAACCGGGTGTGACATAAGTGGTATCAAAGCCTTGTTGACTGTAGGACCGCTATCCTAGAGTAGCACTGGCCGTTTTAAGGACTTATTGACTATTACTTCACCTCATCCTTGATGCTGCTTCAAAATATTAGTCATATTGACTAATTCTATGTTGTGCTCCTATATGCCCCTTGCCAAAAGTATTTTATTCTAGTATGGTCTATACTTCTCTCAATCTATTAGATCTGACCTCACTCTTGTGCTTGCGACATCTTTGTAGGTGCCCCATGACCATAACTTTCTTGTCTTTCAGGATTCCTTTTCTATCGTTAAATTCCCAACCTTTGACAATATTTATTACATTGGTATTGACATGCTCATACCCCTAGATTCTTCAATACTCTTGTTTCAAATACTTACATCTGAATTTCTCCCGCCTACTTAAACACTCCAGTTTATATGTCCATGACCTTCTTTTCTTCTGAGATCCCTTCCTATTCCACTGTTAAGTCGTCATCCTTCGGCTTTTTCTATTCCCTTGTCTTGGTATGCCCATATCATTGGAATCTTGCATACCCCAAATGACTGTTCAAGACATTTCAGTTAACATGTCCTTGACCACCCTTGTTTCTTAATGATCCATGGGTGATCATTCTATTTCGCACATCGTTGGTGATCTCGTTGTTTCCTTATAACCTCCCTCGGTAATGAATTTTTTACCTTAACCATCCTATTGGAACCTTACCTATCTTACCCTTGATTGTTTTCTCCACTTCGTCACTTCACGAGTCTTGCCTTAACTCTATCATTTGTTAGGCTTTTCATTATTATCATCTTTACTTTCACTACTAAAAAATCACCCTAATGCCACGACAGATATTGCAACAACACTATTTTTGTTGCATTAGATGCTATTTATTGCCACGACCTTTAAAAGTGGTTGCAATATATGGACCGTTTTGCCACTTTTTTGTGCATTGTGATAACCATGACTTTCATTGCAAGAGAAAGGTGTTATTGCGACCACTAGAACAGTTGTTGCAAAATTACTCTAGTGTCACACCGGATATTGCAACAACAATAAAGTTGTAGCATTAGGTGTTAGTTATTGCCACAACCTTTAAAAATGGTTGCAATTTATGCACATTTTTTGCCACTTTACTTGTGCGTTGCAATAATCATGACTTTCGTAGCAAGAGAAAGATGTTATTTCTACCACTAGAATAGTTGTTGCAAAATGTCCCTAGTGGCTCACCAGATATTACAACATCAGTAAAATTGTAGCATTACGTGTTAGTTATTGCAACAACCTTTAAAAGTGGTTTCAATATATGCACCTTTTTGCCACTTTATTTGTGCGTTGCAATAATCATGATGTAACACCCCGGGATCCACAAACACCCCAGAATGCTACTAAACTACACATCTAACATTCATATATAAAATTTTGACAACATCTCCTTTGAAAATTGCATAAATGGGGGAAGCAACAAAGTATAAATAGATATCATGATAAGAAAACATATAAGACATTAATAATCTGCTAGCAATGGGAAGACAACCTTAACAACATGAACTGAATTAATCAGTGCGCACGATTAGTTAAAAAAACAAACATCCTTTGACAAGCAGTTTCTAATTAAATCATGGCTGTGTCTGGGCAGCATTATTATGAGAGTAAAGGTGGATGTGCTGCTACTTCCCACTCCCCTTGATGAGCAACAAGCACCTGCATTGAGTAATGCAAGAGTGAGATGAAACATCTCAGCAAGCTAATTGTTCTGACGAGATATTTAAACCACAAATTGAATTCATCAACATTTTAAAAGAGTCACAATTAAAAATCAGAAATACTTGTAGATATAGAACTCAGTAGTCCTACTATAACCAATACCATCTCATTTCCTCGAACAACCACAATAGGTTCTATAACACTTCCCTGCGTCAACAATACCTGCAAATATCACTTCAATGTATGCATAGGAATGCAATGTGCAGGTACTCTATCTTCATACCTCTGGGGGTATAAAACCACATCATCTTCAAATATCACTTCAATGAATGCATATGAATGCAATGCATATGTCCTCTGCCTTCATACCTCTAAGGGTATGAAGCCGCATCGTACCCCTCCTCGGGCAACGTACGATGCTAAGTTGTACCGGTACTATCGGACCATAGGTCACGACAAAACTTCATATGCAAATGAGTCATGCAATGTATATGGCATGCTACATTTATCAATAAACTTCACTTCCTTCAGATACAACACAAACCTCAAATAATACTTCATTTACCTTCAGATACAATACCAACCTCAAATAATACTTCATTTACCTTTAGTGGTGTGAATTAATCTCATGAGTCATACTCAAATCATAATCATCATCAATATATGATTGAGCATCAGTATAATGCAAGCAAGTAAAGCATCACCATAGAGTCCAATTATGAAAGAATCTGATACTTCTGAATATTAGAGTGTAGGCAATAGAAATAACAGGTCAGAACGGAAGCAACCACCGCTACATTCACTTGCCTTCATCGAAGAAGAAGAAATGTACTAGACATGATCTGGAGTGTAGCCACCTAGGGTTTCCCCAAGAAATCTTCAAGAAGAGATGGGGAAGAACATCTCCTTGATCCTCTCTTCCTCTTCAATTCAACGTGCCCCTCCTTTTCTCGATCCTTGCTGCGTAGGGGGAGATCTTGGGGGAGGAAGCAATGGAGGATGGCTGCCATAGGGGGAGGGGGCGTCCAGCCAAGGGGAAGAAAAGGGGGTGGCGGCCAAGAGGGGGGTGAAGGGAAAAAAAGGGGTGGCCACCTAGGGTTTTTGTGGGAGAAAGAAACGACGCCTCAGATGACTTCTATCTTTGCATCCAATGGCCCACAACCCTTTACCTCATCCACGCACCAGAGATTAACTTTTGGTCAACATTTTTTTGAGATATTACACTCTACCCCCCTTAAAAAAGAATTCGACCTCGAATTCGGCCACTCCAAGCAAAAGACCCAAGGTACCCCATATAGCACCACAGTTCAAAACATGGGTCCATTATTGGTCTTAATTAACACAAGAACTTCTACCTTGGACTAATTGTCTAAGGAAACTACATGACCTGACATCAAGCATGAAACAACATGTAATGAAGCTCAAAGCATGTCATAGTTGCAATCAACACTACAATTTCACACCATCAAATTTGGATGCAGCTATACATCAACATCAATGTCTTAAGACAACACTCTTTTATGAAGGGGTAATATGCACCAAGCACAACCCTTACCAACTTCAACCATTAATTTTAATTAAATGGTGAAACATCTACACCCGACGAATGTATAAGAAGATCAAACACCTCACCTTAAAGCACCATGAAACAAGTAGTTCTATTGGAACAAAACTCCTAATCTTCCTAAACCTTATTCTTGCCATCATGAAAAGATAATCATGTAATCTAACATTCCTTGCACCCCACCAAAAGGGAGAAAATCTATAGAACTAATGGAGCAATAAAGCCAAAAGAAGCCAATAACATCTTGTGCGGCATAGTTCATCGAAGAAATGCCAAAAACTCTACATAGAGCACTGATAGCCCAACAACAACACAATACTTGCTTAACCCATGTCACTATACTTCATTCAACATCTCAACTAAGAAAAATATCCAACTAGTAAGGATAACCTACACATAATATAAGTCTTCATCTACTGTAGTTCAGAAACTTACATTTCATTCTATCATACGATGCACTCAAAGTACCAGACATACAAAGTCAATAATAATAACCCCTAATCCTTCACACATTTGGCAAACATATTAAGCTGATGTAAACACCACATCATCTAGGAGTAGGTGACTAGCCACACCCAACCAACTCTAGGCTAGGCAAGGACTTCCTCCAAACCAATAGATAGGTGGTCTAAAAAAATGGCTCCACAAGCATGCATCGAAAAGGGAACCATCAGATCCTCAATGTATCAATACATAATCAATGGATCAAGAGAATCAAAGATTTATACTACAATTAGTATGACTAACAGGCAACCACTTTAAACCACATCTAGGCTTTGTGGCAACTAAAACACACAATATGAGAGAGACATGTAAGCCATTCTAGCTATGAAAAGACTTCCCCCAAAAATCCATATAAAGTACCAATATTCATTTCTTTCAAAATTGGTTTCTCAACATAAACAATCATTCTTTGCAATGATAGTTGGAGCTATCCACCAACCGCTCAACCCCTTAAATTCAAATTGATGATTACCTTGTACCCCAAAACACGCAATTCATACTCCTCTTAGAAACATCCACAATCAAGCATATATAACAATATTATTGTAATAAAACTCAACCATGAAAAACATGGTGAAAACAACATAGGCATACTTGTATATCACAAGCATAATAACAACTTCATTCTCACCAATGACCAGCGATATCTACCGCATTAATAAAACAATATCAAAATTTCAGAAATAAATTATATCAAGCATTAAGCCATAAACAACTTACCACATCACCGTAAAGGAATAGGGAGGGGTGAAACTATTGTCATCTGCACTCCAAAGACATTAATATATATCAAAGATATTTGAACCCATACCCTTCCTATAGGTGCAAGTGTGTCAAATTTATCTTCAAATTGCCAAGAATCTAAAGCCTATGCTTTGATACCAACTGTAACACCCCGGGATCCACAAACACCCCAGAATGCTACTAAACTACACATCTAACATTCATATATAAAATTTTGACAACATCTCCTTTGAAAATTGCATAAATGGGGGAAGCAACAAAGTATAAATAGATATCATGATAAGAAAACATATAAGACATTAATAATCTGCTAGCAATGGGAAGACAACCTTAACAACATGAACTGAATTAATCAGTGCGCACGATTAGTTAAAAAAACAAACATCCTTTGACAAGCAGTTTCTAATTAAATCATGGTTGTGTCTGGGCAGCATTATTATGAGAGTAAAGGTGGATGTGCTGCTACTTCCCACTCCCCTTGATGAGCAACAAGCACCTGCATTGAGTAATGCAAGAGTGAGATGAAACATCTCAGCAAGCTAATTGTTCTGACGAGATATTTAAACCACAAATTGAATTCATCAACATTTTAAAAGAGTCACAATTAAAAATCAGAAATACTTGTAGATATAGAACTCAGTAGTCCTACTATAACCAATACCATCTCATTTCCTCGAACAACCACAATAGGTTCTATAACACTTCCCTGCGTCAACAATACCTGCAAATATCACTTCAATGTATGCATAGGAATGCAATGTGCAGGTACTCTATCTTCATACCTCTGGGGGTATAAAACCACATCATCTTCAAATATCACTTCAATGAATGCATATGAATGCAATGCATATGTCCTCTGCCTTCATACCTCTAAGGGTATGAAGCCGCATCGTACCCCTCCTCGGGCAACGTACGATGCTAAGTTGTACCGGTACTATCGGACCATAGGTCACGACAAAACTTCATATGCAAATGAGTCATGCAATGTATATGGCATGCTACATTTATCAATAAACTTCACTTCCTTCAGATACAACACAAACCTCAAATAATACTTCATTTACCTTCAGATACAATACCAACCTCAAATAATACTTCATTTACCTTTAGTGGTGTGAATTAATCTCATGAGTCATACTCAAATCATAATCATCATCAATATATGATTGAGCATCAGTATAATGCAAGCAAGTAAAGCATCACCATAGAGTCCAATTATGAAAGAATCTGATACTTCTGAATATTAGAGTGTAGGCAATAGAAATAACAGGTCAGAACGGAAGCAACCACCGCTACATTCACTTGCCTTCATCGAAGAAGAAGAAATGTACTAGACATGATCTGGAGTGTAGCCACCTAGGGTTTCCCCAAGAAATCTTCAAGAAGAGATGGGGAAGAACATCTCCTTGATCCTCTCTTCCTCTTCAATTCAACGTGCCCCTCCTTTTCTCGATCCTTGCTGCGTAGGGGGAGATCTTGGGGGAGGAAGCAATGGAGGATGGCTGCCATAGGGGGAGGGGGCGTCCAGCCAAGGGGAAGAAAAGGGGGTGGCGGCCAAGAGGGGGGTGAAGGGAAAAAAAGGGGTGGCCACCTAGGGTTTTTGTGGGAGAAAGAAACGACGCCTCAGATGACTTCTATCTTTGCATCCAATGGCCCACAACCCTTTACCTCATCCACGCACCAGAGATTAACTTTTGGTCAACATTTTTTTGAGATATTACACATGACTTTCGTTGCAAGAGAAAGATGTTATTGTTATCACTAGAACAGTTGTTGCAAAATGTCCCTAGTGGCTCACTAGATATTACAACATCAGTAAAGTGGTAGCATTATGTGTTAGTTATTGCCACAACCTTTAAAGGTGGTTGCAGTATATGCACATTTTTTGTCACTTTTTTGTGTCTTGCGATAATCCTGACTTTCGTTGCAAAAGTTGCATTATGTATAGTTATTAGCTAAAGTTTAGATATAGCTTTAGATCCCTACTTGTTTGAAGACTTTAGATCTCAAATTTAGATGTTGAGGTATCATTTATCGACACTACTAGTAGTGTTTGTCAAATTTGCTTCATTTATAGGATGAGTACGGATATATAAACCTATACACATTTCTAATTATTTAGAAAATGGAGTAGTTTGATCTGACCTAGTCATCATCCGATACAAGAAAAAGGAACAATCTAGAAAAATACAAGAAAAATATGTTACAAGGAATATTCAATTTTTTCAATTTAGAAGTTACACACATATAATATATTGATACGTTACAAGAAAAATACAAGGAACAATCTAGAAGTTTCTGTCACATCAATAAAACAAGCAGGTGAATAAAATACAAGGAAAAGGATCACAAGAATCTTCTAAATTCTGGTATATAACCAACAATAGAAAAGAATACATGGAAAAGGATCACAATAATCTTCTAAAATCTGATATATATAACCAACATTAGAAAAGAATACAAGGAAAATGATCACAAGAATCATACATTCCAATTGTTGAATACAAGGAAAATGATCACAAGAATCATACAATTTCCAATTGTTGGTTGCATGCCTATACTAGTGCATATTACAGCCGACTCAAATTGCCGCCCGCCAGGGACACAACAGCCGGTACTCCACGCCTTCAGGTGATCCTTATTCAAGCACACCTTGCTGCCCGCCAGGACACTCAACAGCCAGCGGCCAGGGACTCCACGCCTTCAGGTGATCCTTATTCAAACACACTACAGTATAGAATACACAAAAGTATATAATATAGAAAAAATACTTGATGCGTACTAGCAGAGTTTGCATGGGCAGCGCATCAGCTAAGGAATCCGCCGGCCAGGGACTCCAGCGGCCGGCCAGTGCTGCTCCTTGATGCGTACAGAGTTTGCATGCCAAACAAGAGAAAAAAAAGAAAAATCAGCTAAACATATGAACTGAGTGTGTTTATTTAACAAGTCTAAAATATGAACTGACATATGCATGTGAGCATGCCTGATTTGCTTTAGAAAGAGAATTAGCTAAACATGCTTTTGCCTTTTTTATCAATATTGTTGCTACCGAGACATACCAAAATCATATTCATGGCCATTTTCCTTTCCCCTAAAATAGTTCAGCAAGAGTCTTAGATGTGACCCCCATCTTTTTTGTATTCTGAAAATCTATTCATGAAGTCTTCTATTAAGTATTCTGCAGTGTTATGTTAGCATTCGATAGTAATTTCTGCACTTCGATGTTTTGTTCAATGTTCTGGATAGGAATTCACAATACCACACATCAATGGTACATTGCACTCATGAATCGTGTACCTTGGTAAAGAAACATGCTCTCTTTGCAGTGTAGAACCTCTTTCTCCTTCTCACTATGATGCTCATCAAGATGTGCAAACTGCTTTTTGAAGTGATGAACTCCACTACACAAAGATATAGTATTAACTATCCTTTTAAAAAAATGGATGTGAAACTGTGATTCTGAAACTACGATGCAAAGGGAAAATTCTGAAATTGATATTAGCATCAGCACCAAAGTGATTTTAGGCATGTCGGCAGTCAGCACCAAAATGTTTTCAAGTGTGACTAACAACAAGAATCGTTGAGATGTGCACATTGCTTCAAACAATTGCCTATGCACAACACACTTAATTCTTCTCTCAATGCAATTCAACACATGTTACTTCAAACAAATGGCTATGCACATTCCAGTTTTATTAGTATGGCTAAGAAAGCCGCACAAAAGGGACAAGCATATTGCATGAATTAGTAACTTATCATTAAACTTTAAAGATCAATACTGATTATGACTGAAAATCTGTTTAACTTTGATTTGTTTTGTTACAGGGCTCGACTGGTGATTTGAAACTTTGATTAGAAAACCATGTCTCAGAATAATAGGAGTTGGATGCGCATGCACTTCACAACAAATGAGTGGCAAACAAATTTCAGAAAGTTCATACAAACTACATTTGGTGGCACTGCTAGAGGAGAAATTGCACCATGTCCATGTTCAAGATGTCGATGCATGTCCTACAGAACACAATCTCAGGTTCAGAGTCACTTGGTTATTAGAGGGTTTGATGAGAGCTTCATCAAAGATGGAAACCAAGAAAATGATTCAGATGAGGGCAATGTTGCAGCAGTTGTCAATGATGATCAAACAGGTGACAGTGGTTCTGTGGCCGAACTAGTTTCAACGCTAATCAGTGGTGCTATACATGAAGACATCATAGGAAATATTAATGAAGAGCCAAATGCAAAAACAAAGGCATTCTTTAACCTATTAACAGAGGCAAAGAAGGAATTGTATCCAGGTTGCAAGGAGGTCACTAAGGTATCTTTTATAGTAAGGCTCTTTTAGATTAAATGCATGTTTGGTCTTAGTAAATGTGCATTAGTGGCCATACTTCAGTTGTTCCGTCTTGTTCTCCCAGAAGGCCACTGTGTTCCGGACACATTGATAAAGTACAAAAGGTTATTCATGATCTTGGCCTTGACTACCAAAAGATACATGCATGTGTCAATGATTGTTTGTTGTTTCGGAAAGAATATGCAGCCATGGATACATGTCCAACATGTGGTGAGTCTAGATGGCAACCAACGATTTCTGGTCATCATGAGGAGGCAACCAACAAGCGTGCCCCGCGGAAAATCCTAAGATATTTCCCAGTTATTCCTCGATTGCAAAGGTTGTATATGTGTAACACCCCAGGTGTTCCTTAGGATTTTCACTAAAGACTACACAAGGAAAGCCCATCATCACATGTGACTTAATTTGAGTGAAGAACTTCAAACATGGAAATCAAGATCCTAAATAAGTGCAACCCATCTCAGATGTCATGCCTTGACTTATCATGCACATATAAGGGGGAGATTTGCCCAAACCCTAATTCAAACCCCCCTTTGGACAATTGGAGCCCAAGAAGTAAGTATGACCAAAGGGTTATGAAAACCACATGATCATGACTTGGGCCAATTATAAAAGTTGTAGTACACTTAATACCCTACAAATAATAGTAAGAAAGTAACCCCAAAAGATTTTAGAAAAAACCCCAAAAGGTTCACAAAAGGGATGAGCACAAAAGCAAAATCAGAATTTGTCTAAGTCCAAAATCAACCCTCTTGCAAAGATCAAACATGTTCACCTTGATCCCAAACTCAAAACCACTTGGCCCAATTGACAAAATGGCGCCAAAATACCTCTAGAATACCCTGGAAAAGTTTGAACCCAACCTTAAGCAATTTGACATGACTTGGCACAAGTTTGTCTCGATTTGGACAGCCCTAACATAACCAACTTCCCACCCCCATATCTCTCAAACCAGACCATATCTACCCTCGGTACTCACATGAACTAGATAGCTCTAGGTGCAGGGAAGAGATCTCTCACAGGTCCTAGGGCAAGATTCCTACGTTTTGGCCGCTCAGCAGAGGGAAGAACAAGGGCAGAAGCAAAGAGCCACGTGTTTGACGCGCTCTGAGCTTGCAAGAGCACGCCCAACGCGCGCCCCCGCGTGCCCCGCGTCGCGCCAAAGCCGAGCCGGCGCCGCTGCCCGTGCCCGCGCCTATAAAACCCCCAGGGACTTCGACCGTACTCCTCCACCCGCGCTCGACCTCACCGGAGCACCAGATCACCGGCATTGCCCCGCGCACGGCGTACCCGCAGCCACCCGATCCCCCGCCATCGTAGACCGGCCAGTAGAGCCTCTCCCGACCCCGTTCGACCCTCGTTATAAGCTGTGCGTGCCTTGGTGAAGCTCCCCGAGCAAGGAATCAGACTTTGCCCCGCCGGAGAAGCCAGTCCACGGTCGCCGGACTTCACCCGATCGCCGGTGAACGTAGACCAGGTAAGCCTCTGCACCATTTTCCGATTCCCTGCGCACATAGCCTCTACGTCATCCCGTGGAGCTCATCGTGCTGTTTAATTGAACTAGATCGCCGTGGTTAGACAGGAGCACTCGTCGCCGATGAGTTCACCCGCCTGCGCACGTGGTCCGAACGATTCCGGCCACCACCGCCGTCGAGCCGTACATCGCTGTGACCGCCAGAACCTCCCGGAGCCAACCCCGCCCCTCGCCGGACCTCTCTCGCCGCCGGTAAGCCGCGCCGTCCTTTTCCTTGCACGGTTACTGTTTACCTAGGGGGAGGGACCGCGGGGAAGAGGAAGAAAAGGGCAGGGGGTTTTGTGCACTGTCAGCGACTCAAGGGAATAGTGGCGCAGGGGTATAACTGAAAGAGTTAGTTTAGAAAGAACCCGAGGTCTTCGATGCAAAGTGGATTTTCAGGAAACCTTATTAATAATCTGATTTTTAATCCAAACAGAACTTGAAAAATTCATAACTTCTGTTTTGTTCACCCAAATCGAGTCAAACCAATTTTGTGAGACTCTAAATAATGTAAACCACTTAGGAAAAATATAAAACCCCTAAGTGTTACAGAAAACTTTAAAGTTTTGATTTAAATGATTAATTGATCAAAAGCTCAAAGAAATAAGGAAAAATAGCTACACTATTAGACTGTGACACCCCAGGTATCAGTTTCGTGTTATGTCAGGAGATTTATCCTAATCTCGGATGCTAAGTAAAAATTTTTAATTCTCGATCGTGTCTATCTCTGTTTATCCGGATTACTCATGGAAGTTCACCGAATTCAGAGTTATTCGGTCGCGTGAAACAGCCAATTTTGGAGCCTGTAAAAACTTTTATTCTCGGAACGAATGCAAACACAACAATCAGTCTCAAATTATAAATCTCATCTGAAGCTCATTAAATCAAACTCTCGACGGCTGTTATTTGATCTAAGCCCGAGTCCAATTTTATTCGGATCCGTACTCTCAAACGGAATACTCAGTATGTCGTCCTCAAATTAATTCTATCCGACTCGGCTTGATATCTCTGTGTCCATCTCAAATTCAAAAGAATCAACATCGGCGATGATTTTTAGACGTCGCAATTTATCTCTTTCAATCATAAATCCGAAAGCCGATCATATCTCAAGGCGATTTATTTTCGAGTCATGCATAGTGAATTATTTCTGAGCTAATTCAAATCAGACTCTCGACCGAGTTAATCGCTCACCCGTCCGTTCGTCCGAACTCTCGTTCACTCTGTTTTGCGTGCTGACGAAATCCGCGGGAGCATTTTTATTCCGAGAATAATTAGCGTTCCGATAATCCGTGTTTAATCAAAACGCCATAAAATAAAATGGAAATAAATTATCACGGCCCAGTTTAGTGTTTGGGCCAGCCCAACCCAGCCCAATAGGTCCACTAAGGAAACCCTAACCCTAGCACGTGTCTATAAATAGGAGCCCTCTCTCCTTGCACTTGGCTATTTTGCACTCCCACCCCTCAAAAATGTTTCAGCCGCCAGCAGCCTTTCTTCCTCCCACGCGCAGCAGCAGGCGCCCTTCTTCCTCCCTGGCTTCCCTTGCGCAGTGGCAGAGGCTTCCATGGACGTCACCCTCCCATGCTCCTGAGTGCGCAGGGCAGAGCAATCACAGTCTCCCTGGATCCATGGCGCTCAGCAGGAGCTTTTCCTCCATGGCCGCCAGCACCTCTCCATGGTGTCGTCCCCAACCTTCCAGCCGTGGTATAGGTCTCATCCTCGGCTCCCTCACCTTCCACATGCAGCAGCAGACCTCCTCCTTTGGCTCGTCCTCCCCCTGCTCCCCAACCAGCAAGAAGCCAGCGGCCTCCCCTTCCCTGCTCTTGCCATGGCTGAGCCCCCTCTGTTGCAGACCGAACTCCATCTCCGGCTAGCAGTCATGGCGCCCTGCACAGCGTTCCCTCGCCCCTGTTTTCCCCCTTGGTCACGCGCAGGAGCTCCTTGGGCCGACCTCAGCGAGGTCCATGTCCATGGCGACGCAGCAGCTCCTCCCCTCCCATGGCGCCCCTGCTTTTCCCTGTCCGGCCAGGAAAACGCCCTTCCCTGTTTTCCTCTTCCTAGCACGCCAAAGCACCCTGCTGTTCCCTGCGCCCTACTCTCCCATGGAAACCAGCAGGAGCTCCATTTCCTCCATGGTCGGCGCCCGGCGCAGTGCCTCTGCACGACTCCCCCTCCCCAAACAGCGAGCCCCCTTCCTCGCTGTTCTCCATGGTGCCTGTCGGCTGTTCATCAAAATGCGCAGCGAGCCACACGCTGCAGCAGCCCCGGATCCCCTCCGCACCGCGTGCTTCACCGGATCTGCGCAGCCCCAACATCGACGCCGTTCACCCTGGTGAGACGACGACGATCTTTGTTTGATTCCACATCGACATTGTTCTCCGGTGATTAATTGTGTATATGTGTTGTTTTGTTTTGTTTTGTTTTGTGGAGGAGAAGGCAAGCTGCTCAAAGCTCGTCGGATGTTCGGAGCGATGCACAAATCGGAATCACCGTCGTTCTTGCAAACACCGATTGGGTTTGTTTATGGTGAGCCGATGCATGTCTCTCTCGATCGACTCGATTAATAAATTGAATGGATCTGTGTAAAATGTTTTGGTTATACGCATTGGTAGGATCGCGTTTGCGATTGGAGAACAAGAGATTGTTTGATGTGGTGCATGTGTGTATGTGTGTAAAAAATGTGTATTGATATGGATTGAAGTTTTTGTGGTGAAAGAAAAATAAGTAGAAAAGAACTCGGATGTTTTTAAGTTTCGGTAAGAATGTATTTGATGGATGGTTTGCTGTGAGGATAAATTTTTAAAATGTGGATTATGTGTTGGGGAATGCATCGGTAGGTGTCTACGTGAAAAGTATATTGTTTTATGCATGTGATCGATGATTGGGATAGTAGAGGCGAATGAGGAGTATGATTATTCCTGTTAGAGTCACTATGTTGTTGATGCCTTGTGCATAACGTGGGGACACGTATGTGCGTGTATGCTGTGGTGTGTTATAAGTGGTGGTGGCGTAAGATATTGGATTGAGGTGTGTGGGTATATGCCGTAATATGGTTATACTCGCGACGAGAAAAGATGTATGTATTGTGTAGTGAGGCGTTTAGTTTGCTGTTGTATAATCGTGTGAAGGACGTGCTCGATGGTCATGTGACTAAAGAGGGATGTAGTGGCAAGCGAGAAGTAAGTTTAGTTTTTCGAATGGTTAGTGGATAGTGTCTATCGGTGTCGTCGTAATTTCTGTTGTACGGTGGATCGATGCTTTGCTTTGTCAATCATTGCATTCCATGCCTAATCGGATAAATAAATGTCGTATTGATCGATTAGAGGTCTTATATGAGCGTTATCGCAGCCCAATATTTATTGGAGGCGAGCAGCGTTCATAAGTCGGTCCTTGTTAAAATTGAAGAACAATCCGCTAACATATGCACATAAGTGCTTTAGGTCCTTCAGTCGTAAATGTAGTCTTATAGAGTTTTACGCCATGTGTAAATGCCTCTATGTTAGACCCCAACACTGTGCTATTTTAGGTGGCTGGTGTGTTAACTAATTTAAGTTAAGAAATGGTTAAAAAAAACTAATTAATCTGCTCCCACCCATGGTTTCGAGTTACAATGTCTAAAATGGTTTGCTAAGTGTTATACTGCGTTAGCCAACTCATGTAAGTAAGAGTTAGTTGTGTAAGTGATTGTTATATATATTGTCTCGAATTGAGATAATAACGGGTTAGCAGACTTGTTAGATGGTTTGGGTTAAGTCCGTAAACGCGGTGAATTGCTTGTTGTAGTCTAAATGCGTGTGGTTATGGTCGCAGATGAAAAGTATTAGTGCTCATGTGAAGTCTAAGTTAAAATGCAAATTATTGGGTCAAAAGCGCTTCGATATACATATATGCCGGATTTGATGATTGTGGTGAATGCGTTGATTAATTGTGTATGGTAGTTCTAGAGCGTGAAATAACTTGTATAAAAAAATTAGTAAGTATGGTTATTTTAACTCTAACAATTGTCAAAGTGTTAGAATAATTCAAGTCTCTAGAACGCGGCAATTCTTGAATTATATAGGAGCTGAAATTGATTAATTGCTGTTTTGGGCTGCACGCAGTGATTTCCCCGTACTGTATGTTTGATGAACTAAATTATGTTTTCTGTAGATATGTGCTATAGATAAGTGGTAGATAACTTTATTATCTTGCTGGTGTTAAAATTTGACAGCCATAGGTCTAACAGTTTAGGAGTTATGCTTTTTACAAATTCAGTAACTGAATCTGTCTAAATTCTGTACAGATTTCAGAGATTGAATTGTTTGATTAAGTTAATATTACAATCAGTTTATGGTCGTTATAAGAAAGTTGTAGATGCTTTTATTATCTTGCTTGTGTTAAAATTTCATAACCATAGGTCTGATAGTTTAAGTGTTATGAATTTTACAAACTGGTAGCTGTGTTCTGTCCACTGACAGAACAGATTTCGAAGACTGAAATGTTTCACTTAGTTAAATACGAAATCACTTCTTGGTGATTATAAAAATTGTGTAGTACTTTTGCTGAGATTTCCAAAAAGTCTTGGATCACTCATTTTGGTGATCTGAAGCTTGAGTTATGAGTGTTTACAGTCTAAAGACTGAATCTGTCCAATTCTGGACAGCAAAGCCTTCTAGTGTCTTTTATCCTTAGTTGCATATTGAATCACCTTGAGATGTTTATAAATGATATGTAGACAATTTCATTACCTTTCCAGAAAGTCTAGGATCAATTTGTTTGGATGTCTGAATCTTTAGTTGTGAATTTTTGAAGTTGCAAGTCTGAATCTGTCCAAATCTGGACAGAACTGTTGTGTTAGCACTGTTTGACCTTGCTAAGTGCTGAATCTTGTGGAGGTAAAAATACCAAAGTTGTAGTTCACTTTTTAAGCCTTCCAGAAAGTCCTAGTTTGCTATGTTTGGATTAATATTTGTAAAGTTATGATTAAAACGAGTTACTACTGTATTGCTGTCCTAAAATTCTGCAAGTGCTTAATTGATTGTTGAGTTGACCCTTTTGGCTAAAAATGCTTAGTTAGCACTTAACGGACATAAACTTGTAATGGCTAAGCTTGAGTTTACATGTATATCATGTTTTATATGTTCTTTCCCTAATTGATTGTGATATAGGAATTCCATAGACATTGATACATATGCCTCTGTTAAACTTGTGCTGGGATGCTTTTGTGTGATAAATAGATGAACTAATGTAAAGTCGTAGCAAATTAACTAAATGCTCGTACTTATGGGGTCGTATTTGTGTTACGTAAATATACAAAATGTTTGTCGTCTTTTAGTAGTGTTAATGTTGTGCGCTCAATGATATGTAGTAGCTAACGCTAGTGTGTGTGGTTGCTTATGATGTCTCGCTACTTAGTGTTTAATTCGCTAACATGTACTTAAAGTATCTTGTGCTATTTCATTATATTCATACATATGCACCTTGCATCTCATTTAGGACCGAGAGATGATGATCGTGCACGTGATGTGGTACCAGCCACAAGATGCAGTTGGTGGACGACCTGAAGAATGATGGACATAACCAGTAGATGCTCGCCAAGCGAGTACCTCCCCCAGCAAACACTATCTAAGTGTTAAATTAAAGGCAAGCCCCAGTTTATGTATAACCAGTTTTATATATGCTATTTTACTGCACTTAATGTTTGTAGGCTTGTACTGCGCACTTAAGTGTAGGAGTTGCCTGGAACCCTAGTTGCATGAACTCAGGATTCCCTTTGAGATGAATACTAGTATGCTAGGTCGAGTAGCTGCTTACTAGTTAGGGATCTCGGTAGAAGTCGAGTGATTTTTCAGCACTCGCGCGAGGTCAGGAATTGGTTGTATCCACGTTCATAACATAATGATGTTGGTCTGTGGACAACAATCCATGGGGATTGATTGTCTACGAGGTGGAAATTGGAATAAGGATTAAGGTGTGGTACCGTGAGTCAAGCGTTTGAACGTACTAAACATATGCCGAGAAATATGGTAAATCGGTAAGCCAAGTACCTGATTGAACCTGCCAGTAGACATATCCCCTCACGCAACCTGAGACGTGGTCTCCCATCCCAGTTATGGTGGGTACAAGTGCGGTCACTGCATGACGGCAGTCGGGGTGAGTGAGGCATTGTACGCCAAGGCGGTGAGCCCTGATCTGTTGTTAGGGAATCGATGGGGACGGTTGATGTGTGTGGAGACGAAGTGCCTCGCCACGTCGTGTGTTTAGGTTTACCTTGCAAGGTTTAAAAACTCGATTCGAATCGTCTGCTTCTCGTAGCTAATGAGACTGCTTGATCCATGCTGCTACATTGAGTAACAACTGGAAATGTGATGATTTGGCAAAAAAAGTTGATTGCTAAATTGCTTGATACCCTGAATGATTAGATAGTACACATTTAGTCTTAAGAGAGTCACACTAAAACTGGAGAAAGCTAAAACTTGATTTTTAGACTCAGCTAGTGCTTTTGGCAAACCAAACCCCTCAGCCAAACAACTGCATGTCTAGAGGTAGAGGAGTAGACTCCTCACACCGGGTAAGTCTAGCTGAGTATTAGTATACTCAGCCTTGCTTGTGGCATAATTTTTGCAGGTACTCCTTAGGATGATTGGTTGATGGTGTGACTTGGCCTTCATCCCTGCCACCGGGATAGATGGTCGAGTGGGTTATTGCTTCCGCAGGAGAGGACCAGGAGGAGTAGCGTGGCCAGGCTTCGCCATGTTACTCGGTTTTCTCCGTTAGTTATTTCCGCTGCATTAAAATTTATGTTTATTATTTTTTTGAAACTCCGATAATGTAATCACTAATGATACTCCTTAAATTTGTGGTATTATGCTTTATTGTATTTCACTGTGCCTCACCTTCGAGTGAGCTAGTGGTATTCGATCCTGGATAAGTGGCTTTATCGGACTAGATCCGAGGGACTGATGGTTTATTCCTATTTAAGTGCGGTCTAGCCTGTAAGGCGGGACATGGGCACTTAAGTTGGAATAATTCGGGTGGTTCCGCCACATAGACTGGGGTTAAGAAAATTTAGAGAGGTACTTAGTCACTTCCTAACCTGTTTAAAAATAATCAACCCCTCTATACACCAAGTTAAGGTAGAGTTTACCATTTAAATCATTTTTAGCCTAAAGTTAAAGAAAATATGAAAGGTAATTTAAAATAAGAACCAGGGAGTACCCACAATTTTGTTAGCTCCCCTAATCAGTGTAGTTCACAAGAAAAATTTATTACACCCTTGTTTAGTGCAAAAGAAAGGAGATACCTTTTAATTTAGAAAAACCAGGAAACCTTAGAAAAACCCTAGAAAAATAACCCTGAGGAGAAAACACCCCAACCCATGGGATAACTAATGTTTGGTTATTATGAACATAGGAAAAATATGGAATCTGTTGTTTGATATTTTTCAAATAACAAGTTAGTTATAAGCACCCTTTTAGCATAAAACTTTAGAAATTCACAACTAAATATCCAGTAGACCTTTTTCTGTGATTTTTAACACAGAGGCCTAATATCACTTATGTATCTGGACAAAAACAAAGTTTAGTACAGAAACCTCAATTAAATCCCAGCTATAGTGCAAATGCCCTTTTAAAACTTATCCTTGTTGATTTTGTACAAGTAGTGTCTGAATTAGTATCCACCTCAAATTTATAGGACAAACTATAGTGACAACTAGTAACCCACTGTAATTTTTGTAGGATTTTTGGAAAAAGTTAAATCACTGTTGTAGTTCAAACCCACACTAGAATTCACAAATAGAAAATGAAAAAGGGAAATTAATAGTGGAGATTAATGTTACCCAAACCCAGCCAGCAAAACCCCTTAAATGTCTACTAAAACATCTAAGGGAAATCCAAGTTTCAATCCACTATGCTTATCCCTAGGCCAAAATCCAAACCTAAAATGGTAAGCATAAACCACCAAGAGCCCCGTATAACCAGGAAACCCTAAGTTATTAACTAACTTAGTTTGTCTTCACTTAGCATAATGATTGCTAAATCCTGCATAATCATAGCATACATATCCTTATTCATTGTATTCGATAGATTGCAACCTCGCTGACGGAGAGTACGTCCTCGTGCCGGAGCAAGGAGTTGCTCAGGAGGTAGCCCCGGATCCAGCACCAGAGCCTGCCCCAGAGGATCTGCCTGCCCCAGCTTTGGAAGGCAAGCCCCGGTTTATGCATAACCAGTTCTATATATTATTTTACTGCACTTAATGATTGTAGGCTTGTATTGTGCACTTAATTGTAGGAGTTGTTTGAAACCCTAGTTGCATGATCTCAGGAATCCTTTTGTGATGGATACTAGTATGCTAGGTCGAGTAGCTGCTTTACTAATTAAGGATCTCAGTAGAAGTCGAGTGATTTTTCTAGCACTCGCGCTAGGTCAGGAATTGGTTGTACCCATTTTTGATATATCGTAATGATGATAGTCTGTGGACAATGGTCCATGGGGATGCGTTGTCTACAAGACGGAAATTGGAATAAGGATTAAGGTGTGGTACCGTGTGTCAAGCGTTTGAATGTACTAAGCACATGCCGAGAAATATGGTAAATCGGTAAGCCTAGTACCTGATTGAACCTGCCAGCGGACATATCCCCTCACGCAACCTGAGACGTGGTCTCCCATTCCGGTTATGGTGGGTACAAGTGCGGTCACTCCACGACGGCAGTCGGGGTCAGTGAGGCATTGTACGCCAAGGCGGTGAGCCCTGATCTGCTACCAGGGAATCGATGGGGACGGTTGATGTGTGTGGGGACGGAGTGCCTCGCCACGTCGTGTGTTTAGGTTTACCTTGCAAGGATAAAAACTCGGTTCGAATTGTCTGCTTCTCGCAGCTAATGAGACTGCTTGATCCATGTTGCTACATTGAGTAACAAGTGGAAATGGGTTGACTTGGCAAAAGTGGTTGATTGCTAAATGTTTGATACCATGTATGATTAGATAGGTATACATTTAGTCTTAAGAGAGTCACACTAAAACTTGACAAAGCTAAAACTTGATTTATAAACTCAGCTAGTGCTTTTGGCAACCAAACCCCTCAGCCAAAAAGTTGCATGTCTAGAGGTAGAGGAGTAGACTCCTCACACCGGGTAAGTCTAGCTGAGTATTAGTATACTCAGCCTTGCTTGTGGCACAATTTTACAGGTTCTCTGGAGGACATGGTTGCTGGAGTGACTTGGTCGTCCACCTTGCCACCGGGTTGGACAGTCGAGTGGGACCCTACCTCGGCAGAGGAGGAGCATGAGGAGTGATGGGACAGGCTTCCCCGTCTCTCTGTTCATTTATCGTTAGTTTTATTCCGCTGCATTCCAAACAATGATTACTACTTTTGCTAAGCTCTGATGATGATGTAATAAATTAAATACTCCTCAATGTATGATTTTATGCTTTATTGTATTTGCTCTGTGCCTCACCATCGAGTGAGTACGTGGTACTTGATCCTGTTAGTGGCCTCGTCGGACTAGATCCGAGGGACTGACGTGTTATTCCTATTTAAGTGTCGTCTAGCCTCTAAGGCGGGACCTAGGCACTTAAGTTGGAATAATTTAGGCGGTTCCGCCACAGCTGGTATCGGAGCTCGTACCACCACAGAGGAATCAGTAAACTATAAATACCACCCTTTTCAAAAGTAAAACTTGATAGAAACACATGTTGGATAGATCCTTAGGGAGATAAGGATAGACCTAGGACGCGAAGCCTTAGGATGATAGAAGGGTAGCTAGGTGGCTAATTGAGTAAGCCCTACCGACTACTATAAGGGATGGGAATTCCTTCCTATTCCCTCTAAGTTGATGTGAGGTCGATTAGGACAAGCATGCATGCATCCTTAATTAAACTATTTAATAAGTAGGTAAGAACCTTAATACATAGTAATAACAAATTAAGTACCCCAGTACCATGGTCGTAGTTTTAGAGAGGCTGAATCACGATCCCTTTTTATTTCATAATTCTTTTTCTTTTACTTACGCTTAACCGTGCATAGATGACTTCTCACGGATCCTCGGGCGAAGGGAATGCACAGTCCCACACGGACGGGCTTGCACGAGAGGGTTTTCCCCATATCTTGTGGGAGGTACTTCAGGGAGCTGGTTATGTGACACCTCCCCAGTATGCGGTGCGGCTGTTTGAGAAGCACCGAGTACCCCGCTGTAGGGTGAGGATGACCCTGGAGCCTCATCCCCTGCAGTCAGGCTGGCGTTCGCTGGACTCTGAGTCTTTTGGATACAGAGCTGAAGATACTATCGAGGCGATTGCTCTTCACGGACTGACCACCTTCTGCGGATTCCACCCCTTGGAGTTGTCCACTCACCCCATTGGTTTGTTCCCCGCGGAGAATGAGGACAACCCAATGTGGAAGGATCGAGTGGAGCATGCCAAGGATATTTGGGCTATCTACCCAGGCCAGACTGCTCACTTGACGGTGCGGTGCATGAATGCCCTGTATCGTCTGCAAGTGATGCGAGGAGAGGCTGTGCCTCATCTGATGGCACTATTGGAGGCTACCAAGATCACTTTGGATAACAGAGAGGAGCTTGTGGTTGACTTGTCCACTGAGATGGTGGAAAAAGATCTACAAGTGGAGCAGTTGTCAGATGAGATCCACGAGCTTGAGGAGCTAGTGGGAACCAGGGAGAACATCATTGAGGTTCTCGAGGATCAGCTTATCAACACTCAGCAGCAGCTTGCGGAGGCTAACCATCATCTGGATATGCACCACCAGGAGATCCAGGACATGGAGGCCAACGAGGATGTCGACATCGAGGGAGGAGAGGAGCCTGCCTCCAGCTTAGACACTGTTGGCTCGGGGAGACCACCTTCTCTCGAGTCGAGCGTTGCCTCGTTTGCTCACTAGGCCGCAGAAATAGAGTCAGAAGTCTGTGACGATAGACTCCTCGGGACTAGCTTAGCTTTTGCACCCTTAGGGTACTAGGCTAGATGGAGTTGAGTCTTTTGAGTTATTGATGTAATCATGACAAACTCTTTTGGAAGTAGGGATGATAAATGATGCCAGTTTTAATTTAAGAAGAAAAGTTTATGCCATGCGGAATCTATTATAATTATGCAAGAATATATTGATTTTACCCTTTTTGACTCTTACACCGCGATGTAACATTGAACCTCGGAAATATAATATTGAGAATATCCATGATTTTTCAGATGGCAGGGAGAGCGCGTCGTGGACAGAATGAGTGCATTCCTCCACCGCCTCCCACTCTGCAAGAGCTGATGGCTCAGTAGAATGAGATTCTGCGACAGTTGGCACAGCGTCAGCCGCCACCTACAACATTATGGTGGTGGTGATCATCAGCGTCACCCGGCGGTAGCCACTTATCAGGAGTTCCTCAGTACCCAGCCACCTTTGTTCACTAGGGCAGATGACCCACCTGATGCTGATGTATGGCTGAGGGTAGTGGAGTCCAAATTCCCACTACTCAATGGAGTTTGTTCAGAGGTGACTAAGGTCAGGTTCGCAACCCAGCAGCTTTGCGAACCCGCGCGGAAATGGTGGGACCACTACCTTGCTATGCAACCAGTTGACCATGAAGTGGATTGGAGAGAGTTCAAGGTAGCTTTCAGGGGACACCATATTCCAGCAGGCATTATGGACCGTAAGCTCAATGAGTTTCTGGCACTCACTCAGGGAAACCGGACAGTGTTACAGTATGCTTAGGCCTTCAATGACCTATGCCAGTATGCCGGATATCATGCAGACACTGATGAGAAGAAGAGGGACAGGTTCAGGAGGGGGCTCAGCACTAAGCTCTGCGACCGTCTCAACACGGTCAGGGCCAACAGCTACAATGAGTTAGTCAACATGGCCATTTCTCAGGAGGATTGTATCACAGCAAGGCAAGCAGAGAAGAAGAGGAAGACCCCTGTGGCAGGACCTTCAGCTCAGCCACAGCGCTTCAGGATTGTCTCTGACACTCAGAACAGGGGACCTCAGCAGCAGCAAGGACGTTGGGTGATCCGACCACAGCAGCAGCAGGCACCCAACCGCGCCCAGTTTCCAGTTCAGAGGAACAATCAGCCACAGCAGCAGTACCGCCAGACCAATGACAACAAGTGTTTCACTTGTGGTAACACCGGGCATTATGCCAAGAATTGCCCTAGAAACCAGCAGCGGCAGGGACAGAATGTCAACCAGAACCAAGGCAAGAGGCAGAAGGTGCAAGTAAGACAAGGCAAACTGAACTTCACCACCATGGCTGACATTCCAGAGGGAGCACCCGTCATGACTGGTATCTTTTCAGTTTTGAATTATCCTGCTATTATTCTTTTTGATTCTGGTGCATCACATAGTTCTATCAGTACCAAATTTAGTACCAAATGTCAGCTACCTTTCCATCACACCAATGGGGGTATTACAATTTCAACACCAGGAGGCAGGATTGCCACCAATCAAATCAACAAGAATGTGCCTATAAAGTTTGGTAGTTTGATAATTAAAACCAACCTTCTCATTTTGGGTTTGGATAGCGTGGATATCATATTGGGAGCTGACTGGTTAACCATACATCAGGCAGTACTTGACATTGCAGCAAGGGCCATTGAGATTCACTCCCCTACTTATGGCGAGACTGCTTTATACTTGCCTGATCAGGGATGTACCGGTTCTTGTGCATTCACCATGATGGAGTCACCGGTTGAAAGAATCCCAGTAGTCTGTGACTACCCCGATGTCTTTCCTGACGAATTGCCAGGAATGCCACCCGATAGAGACATAGAATTCGCAATTGAATTGCAACCTGGGACTGCTCCTATATCCAAGAGGCCTTATAGGATGCCTCCAGCGGAATTGGTAGAATTGAAAAAGCAACTTCAAGAGTTGTTGGACAAAGGGTTTATTCGCCCAAGTACTTCACCATGGGGATGCCCAGCCTTGTTTGTAAAGAAGAAGGATGAAAGTCTGAGAATGTGTGTCGATTACCGCCCTCTCAATGCAGTGACTATCAAGAACAAATACCCACTACCCCGCATTGATGTTTTGTTTGATCAATTGGTAGGAGCCAAAGTGTTCTCCAAGATAGACCTTCGCTCGGGTTACCATTAGATCAAGATCCGTGCCAGCGACATTCCCAAGACGGCTTTCTCTACTAGATATGGGCTCTATGAATTTTTGGTGATGTCTTTTGGGCTAACCAATGCCCCGGCTTATTTCATGTACTTGATGAACTCAGTGTTCATGCCAGAGCTAGATAAATTTGTGGTGGTTTTCATTGATGACATTCAAGTGTATTCCAAGAACGAAGCCGAGCACACTAAGCATTTGCATACTGTACTTCAGAGACTACGTGACCATCAGTTGTACGCTAAATTGTCCAAGTGTGAATTCTGGCTAAAGGAAATAAAATTTTTGGGTCACACAATTTCTCAGAATGGGATATCAGTTGATCCTGAGAAGGTACAAGAGGTAATTAATTGGAAGCCTCCTACTACAGTGCGGCAGATTCGGAGTTTTCTGGGATTGGCAGGGTATTATCGACGATTTATTCTGGATTTCTCCAGAATTGCCAAGCCAATGACTGAACTGTTAAAGAAGGGAGTCAAGTATGAATGGAGCCAGAAGTGTGAGGATGTCTTTCATACACTAAGGCAGCATTTGACAACAGCACCAGTGCTAGCCCAGCCGGACAACACCAAACCATTTGAGGTTTATTGCGATGCTTCCGGTACTGGATTGGGATGTGTCTTAATGCAAGACAACATAGTCATTGCTTATGCCTCCCGAGCACTCAGACCCCATGAGCAGAAGTACCCCACCCATGACCTGGAGTTAGCAGCTGTGGTTCATGCTCTCAAGATATGGAGACACTACTTGATGGGAGCTCACTATAACATTTACACTGATCATAAGAGTCTCAAATACATTTTCACTCAGGCTGATCTTAATATGAGGCAGAGAAGATGGTTAGAGCTGATCAAGGACTATGATTTGGAGGTGCATTACCATCCTGGCAAGGCCAATGTTGTGGCAGATGCCTTGAGCAGGAAGGCCCAGTGTAATTGTATGAACATGGATGCTAGAATTACCACCCTATGTGATGAGTTGTGCAAGTTGAAAATGGAAGTCATTTCTTCTAGTGCTTTGAGTTATATTTCAGTGGAACCCACCTTACAAGAGCAAATAGTCATGGCACAAATTGGTGACAAGGGTGTTCAAGTCATTAAGGAAATGATCAAATTAAAGGCAGAAAAATACAAATGCTTCCATCAGGACAGCAAGGGGATCCTATGGTTTGGAGACCGATTGGTTGTTCCCAAGAACCCTGAGCTCAGAAAGAAAATATTGGATGAAGCTCACCTTTCAAAATTCTCCATGCACCCCGGCAGTAACAAGATGTATCATGATCTCAGATCCTTATACTGGTGGACCAGAATGAAGAGGGAGATTGCTAAGTATATCTCTGAATGTGACACCTGCCAGAGAATCAAGGCCAGTCATTTGAAGGTAGCAGACCCTTTGCAACCCCTTCCCATACCATCTTGGAAATGGGAGGACATTTGCATGGATTTTATTGTAGGATTGCCCAGTACCTCCCGGCACCATGATTCCATTTGGGTCATTGTGGACAGATTGACCAAGACAGCTCATTTCTTGCCGGTACACACCACCCACAGGACGGAAAAGTATGCTGAAATTTACATTGACCAGATAGTTCGCTTGCATGGAATACCAAGGACTATAGTATCGGACAGAGGAGCACCATTCGTGGCACGATTTTGGGAGCAATTGCAGGAGTCACTTGGAACCCACGTAATAAGAAGCTCAGCATACCATCCCCAAACAGATGGTCAGACAGAAAGGGTGAATCAGATTTTGGAAGACATGTTGAGGGCATGTGTGCTACACTATGGAAAGGATTGGGACAAGTGTCTTTCATTGGCAGAGTTCTCTTACAATAATAGCTACCAGGCCAGTTTGAAGATGGCACCTTTTGAAGCCTTGTATGGGAGAAGGTGTAGGACCCCACTAAATTGGTCTCAAGCAGGAGAGAGGGAAATATTTGGACCAGACTTGGTACTTGAAGCAGAGGAAAAGGTCAAAGTTATAAAGAAGAACCTAGAAGCTGCTCAGGCCAGGCAAAGGAGCTATCATGACAAGAGAAGGAAACCTCTACAGTTTGAAGTGGGAGATCATGTTTACCTTAAGGTGTCACCCACCAAAGGTGTTCAGAGGTTTGGAATCAAGGGCAAGTTAGCTCCTCGCTACATTGGACCTTATGAGATCAAGGAAACTTGTGGACCCGTAGCATATCAGTTGAAGTTGCCACCCCACATGTCAGCAGTTCATGATGTGTTCCATGTATCCCAGCTGCGGAAATGTGTCCGCTTACCCACTAAAGTGCTACCTAAACCAGAAATTGAGATAGAACCAGACTTGTCTTATCAAGAGCACCCCGTCAGGGTATTGGACCAAAAGGAGAGATCAACGTGGGCAAGATCGATCAGAATGTATAAGGTTCAGTGGAGTCACCATTCAGTAGAAGAGGCTACATGGGAGACTGAGGATTTTCTACGCTCTCGCTTCCCCGACTTTCTACCCAAAAGAGTCGGTACGTAACCCAAAACCCCACCCCCACCTGCCCTTTGAATCTAAATATAAGAAAAACTTAGATGTTAAAAGTATAGTAAGCTTTAAAAATGACTCAAAAAAGGACTTCCTTCTGAAGTTGCAAAGAGGATGACATTCGAAGAGCAGTTAACTAGAGAAACTTGGATAAAGGAAGAAGCAACACACCAGCACACCTTCATGGCACCCCTCCAAGGGACTCTACCTAAATCTCGGGACGAGATTCCTTTAAGGGGGAGGGTTGTAACACCCCAGGTGTTCCTTAGGATTTTCACTAAAGACTACACAAGGAAAGCCCATCATCACATGTGACTTAATTTGAGTGAAGAACTTCAAACTTGGAAATCAAGATCCTAAATAAGTGCAACCCATCTTAGATGTCATGCCTTGACTTATCATGCACATATAAGGGGGAGATTTGCCCAAACCCTAATTCAAACCCCCCTTTGGACAATTGGAGCCCTATAAGTAAGTATGACCAAAGGGTTATGAAAACCACATGATCATGACTTGGGCCAATTATAAAAGTTGTAGTACACTTAATACCCTACAAATAATAGTAAGAAAGTAACCCCAAAAAGATTTCAAAAAAAATCCAAAAGGTTCACAAAAGGCATGAGCACAAAAGCAAAATCAGAATTTGTCTAAGTCCAAAATCAACCCTCTTGCAAAGATCAAACATGTTCACCTTGATCCCAAACTCAAAACCACTTGGCCCAATTGACAAAATGGCGCCAAAATACCTCTAGAATACCCTGGAAAAGTTTGAACCCAACCCTAAGCCATTTGACAGGACTTGGCACAAGTTTGTCTCAGTTTGGACAGCCCTGACATAGCCAACTTCCCACCCCCATATCTCTCAAACCAGACCATATCTACCCTCGGTACTCACATGACTAGATAGCTCTAGGTGCAGGGAAGAGATCTCTCACAGGTCCTAGGGCAAGATTCGTACGTTTTGGCCGCTCAGCAGAGGGAAGAACAAGGGCAGAAGCAAAGAGCCACGTGTTCGACGCGCTCTGAGCTCGCCAGAGCACGCCCGACGCGCGCCCCCGCGTCGCGCCAAAGCCAAGCCGGTGCCGCTGCCCGCGCCCGCGCCTATAAAACCCCCAGGGACTTCGACCGTACTCCTCCACCCGTGCTCGACCTCACCGGAGCACCAGATCACCGGCATTGCCCCGCGCACGGCGTACCCGCAGCCACCCGATCCCCCGCCACCGTAGACCGGCCAGTAGAGCCTCTCCCGACCCCGTCCGACCCTCGGAATAGGCTGTACGTGCCTTGGTGAAGCTCCCCGAGCAAGGAATCGGACTTTGCCTCGCCGGAGAAGCCAGTCCATGGTCGCCGGACTTCACCCGATCGCCGGTGAACGTAGACCGGGTAAGCCTCTGCACCATTTTCCGATTCCCTGTGCACATAGCCTCTACGTCATCCCGTGGAGCTCATTGTGCCGTTTAATTGAACTAGATCGTCGTGGTTAGGCCGGAGCACTCGCCGCCACGAGTTCACCCGCCTGCGCACGTGGTCCGGACGATTCCGGCCACCACCGTCGTCGAGCCGTACATCGCTGTGACCGCCAGAACCTCCCGGAGCCAACCCCGCCCCTCGCCGGACCTCTCTCGCCGCCGGTAAGCCGCGTCGTCCTTTTCCTTCCACGGTTACTGTTTACCTAGGGGGAGGGACCGCGGGGAAGAGGAAGAAAAGGGCAGGGGGTTTTGTGCACTGTCAGCGACTCAAGGGAATAGTGGCGCAGGGGTATAACTGAAAGAGTTAGTTTAGAAAGAACCCGAGGTCTTCGATGCAAAGTGGATTTTCAGGAAACCTTATTAATAATCTGATTTTTAATCCAAACAGAACTTGAAAAATTCATAACTTCTGTTTTGTTCACCCAAATCGAGTCAAACCAATTTTGCCAGACTCTAAATAATGTAAACCACTTAGGAAAAATATAAAACCTCTAAGTGTTACAGAAAACTTTAAAGTTTTGATTTAAATGATTAACTAATCAAAAGCTCAAAGAAATAAGGAAAAATAGCTACACTATTAGACTGGGGTTAAGAAAATTTAGAGAGGTACTTAATCACTTCCTAGTCTGTTTAAAAATAATCAACCCCTCTATACACCAAGTTAAGGTAGAGTTTACCATTTAAATCATTTTTAGCCTAAAGTTAAAGAAAATATGAAAGGTAATTTAAAATAAGAACCAGGGAGTACCCACATTTTTGTTAGCTCCCCTAATCAGTGTAGTTCACAAGAAAAATTTATTACACCCTTGTTTAGTGCAAAAGAAAGGAGATACCTTTTAATTTAGAAAAACCAGGAAACCTTAGAAAAACCCTAGAAAAATAACCCTGAGGAGAAAACACCCCAACCCTTGGGATAACTAATGTTTGGTTATTATGAACATAGGAAAAATATGGAATCTGTTGTTTGATATTTTTCAAATAACAAGTTAGTTATAAGCACCCTTTTAGCATAAAACTTTAGAAATTCACAACTAAATATCCAGTAGGCCTTTTTCTGTGATTTTTAACAGAGAGGCCTAATATCACTTATGTATCTGGACAAAAACAAAGTTTAGTACAGAAACCTCAATTAAATCCAAGCTATAGTGCAAATGCCCTTTTAAAACTTATCCTTGTTGATTTTGTACAAGTAGTGTCTGAATTAGTATCCACCTCAAATTTATATAACAAACTACAGTGACAACTAGTAACCCACTGTAATTTTTGCAGAATTTTTGGAAAAAGTTAAATCACTGTTGTAGTTCAAACCCACACTAGAATTCACAAATAGAAAATGAAAAAGGGAAATTAATAGTGGAGATTAATGTTACCCTAACCCAGCCAGCAAAACCCCTTAAATGCCTACTAAAACATCTAAGGGAAATCCAAGTTTCAATCCACTATGCTTATCCCTAGGCCAAAACCCAAACCTAAAATGGTAAGCATAAACCACCAAGAGCCCCATATAACCGGGAAACCCTAAGTTATTAACTAACTTAGTTTGTCTTCACTTAGCATAATGATTGCTAAATCCTGCATAATTATAGCATACATATCCTTGTTCATTGCATTCGATAGATTGCAACCTCGCTGACGGAGAGTACGTCCTCGTGCCGGAGCAAGGAGTTGCTCAGGAGGTAGCCCCGGATCCAGCACCAGAGCCTGCCCCAGAGGATCTGTCTGCCCCAGCTTTGGAAGGCAAGCCCCGGTTTATGCATAACCAGTTCTATATATTATTTTACTGCACTTAATGATTGTAGGCTTGTATTGTGCACTTAAGTGTAGGAGTTGTTTGAAACCCTAGTTGCATGATCTCAGGAATCCTTTTGTGATGGATACTAGTATGCTAGGTCGAGTAGCTGCTTTACTAATTAAGGATCTCGGTAGAAGTCGAGTGATTTTTCTAGCACTCGCGCGAGGTCAGGAATTGGTTGTACCCATTTTTGATATATCGTAATGATGATAGTCTGTGGACAACGGTCCATGGGGATGCGTTGTCTACAAGACAGAAATTGGAATAAGGATTAAGGTGTGGTACCGTGTGTCAAGCGTTTGAATGTACTAAGCACATGCCGAGAAATATGGTAAATCGGTAAGCCTAGTACCTGATTGAACCTGCCAGCGGACATATCCCCTCATGCGACCTGAGACGTGGTCTCCCATTCCGGTTATGGTGGGTACAAGTGCGGTCACTGCACGACGGCAGTCGGGGTCAGTGAGGCATTGTACGCCAAGGCGGTGAGCCCTGATCTGCTGCCAGGGAATCGATGGGGATGGTTGATGTGTGTGGGGACGGAGTGCCTCGCCACGTCGTGTGTTTAGGTTTACCTTGCAAGGATAAAAACTCGGTTCGAATCATCTGCTTCTCGCAGCTAATGAGACTGCTTGATCCATGCTGCTACATTGAGTAACAAGTGGAAATGGGTTGACTTGGCAAAAGTGGTTGATTGCTAAATGTTTGATACCATATATGATTAGATAGGTATACATTTAGTCTTAAGAGAGTCACACTAAAACTTGACAAAGCTAAAACTTGATTTATAAACTCAGCTAATGCTTTTGGCAACCAAACCCCTCAGCCAAAAAGCTGCATGTCTAGAGGTAGAGGAGTAGACTCCTCACACCGGGTAAGTCTAGCTGAGTATTAGTATACTCAGCCTTGCTTGTGGCACAATTTTACAGGTTCTCTGGAGGACATGGTTGCTGGAGTGACTTGGCCGTCCACCTTGCCACCGGGTTGGACAGTCGAGTGGGACCCTACCTCGGCAGAGGAGGAGCATGAGGAGTGATGGGACAGGCTTCCCCGTCTCTCTATTCATTTATCGTTAGTTTTATTCCGCTGCATTCCAAACAATGATTACTACTTTTGCTAAACTCCGATGATGATGTAATAAATTTAATACTCCTCAATGTATGGTTTTATGCTTTATTGTATTTGCTCTGTGCCTCACCATCGAGTGAGTACGTGGTACTTGATCTTGTTAGTGGCCTCGTCGGACTAGATCCGAGGGACTGACGTGTTATTCCTATTTAAGTGTGGTCTAGCCTCTAAGGCGGGACCTAGGCACTTAAGTTGGAATAATTCGGGCGGTTCCGCCACAATATGAATTCGACCACATCTGAATATATGCGTTGGCACAAGGAGGGCTTAGTCCAAGATAACAAAATGAGGCACCCTGCTGACTCTAAGGCATGGAAGCATGTAGATAACATATACAAAGATTTTGCTACTGATCCTCATAACATTCGGTTGGGTCTTGCATCTGATGGCTTCAATCCATTTGGGATGGTCAATGTTGCGTACACTATATGGCCTGTCATTTTAATCCCTTACAACTTGCCACCTTGGTTGTGTTTGAAACAACCTTTCTAGATGTTGTCAATGTTGATACCCAGTAAAAACTCTCCATGAAACAATATTGATGTATATTTGCAGCCTCTGATTGATGAGCTCAAAGACCTTTGGGGAAAAGGTATCGAGACATGGGATGCCAAGGAGAAGAAGAATTTTAATTTGAGAGCAATTCTTCTCTGGACAATTAATGACTTCCCAGCATATGGGATGTTATCTGGCTGGAGCACAAAAGGCAAGTTTGCATGTCCATACTGCCACAAGGATACCGACTTCTTATGGTTGAAATGTGGATCCAAGCATTGCTACATGGGACATCGTCGGTTTCTGCCTATGGATCATAGGTGGCGCAAGAACAAGGCCAGTTTCAACAGTACTGTGGAAACAAGGGAGCCTCCAATGTCATTGAGTGGTGAAGGGGTTCTGCAACAGTATGAAAGTTTTGAGCAAATCACTTTTGGGAAGTCTACAAGGAAAAGGAAGCAGCGTGAGGAAGAAACTAGATGGCACAATTGGAGGAAAAAGAATTTTTTTTGAACTACAATACTGGGAAAAATTGCTCGTAAGGCATAATTTGGATGTGATGCACATTGAGAAAAACATTTGTGACAACATATTGGGGACTTTGCTAGGTATGGAAGGGAAATCTAAGGATGGCGAGAAGGCTCGACTTGACATGGAGCATTTAGGCATCAGGAAGGATCAACACATTGTGCTCGGGAATGGAAAATACACCTTGCCATCAGCACTTTACACATTGGGTAAGGATAAGATGACATGGTTATGCCAATTCCTAGAAGGTGTGAAGATGCCTGATGGTTATGCCTCTAACATTAAGAGGAGTGTGGATGTGAACAATTGTAAGGTATCTGGTCTAAAAACTCATGACTGTCATGTTATTTTTCAAAAACTATTACCCATTGCAGTTCGCAATGTTTTGCTAGAAAATGTTGCTCTTCCATTGATTCAGCTTAGTAGGTACTTTAATGCAATATGTTCAAAGGAGCTGAGTGCTGAAGATTTAGAGCAGTTGAGCACCTCGATTCCTGAAACCCATTTAGAGCAGTTGCTCTTCCATTGGGTTAGCAGATGAGGAGGATGAAGAAGACAACACATACATTGATGATGGATATGTAGCACCTGTGGACTCATCACGAGACCAATGATGATGATTTTTTTGTTTAAAAGAAAAGTCACAAACTATTGGCACACACTGAATTGAGGCAAACACGTACAATCGTGTAACTATTATATATTTCATTTGTAATGATCTTACAATCACGTACCTCTTATTTTTATATTCTTAATAATGTATGCGCCAACTGACACACATACTTGGAAGTAATCTTTTTATTCTGCTAAGCATCCCAAATACACTAAGGATTTGAAAAATTGAGACAACTATGGTTTACCAGACTGATAGCAACATCACCATAGAGTTTAGTTACCTGAGGCCCACCATAGGCGCTTGGCTGCTTTGGGTTGTCCATGAGAAAATGGCACCACCAATTCTGAAGCTGAAAACCTCATTAAGAGGCAAATGGCTGAAAGCATTGGAAATGAAAGAGGAACAATTAGCTGCTAGAAAAAGAAATGGGAACAAGAAGCCTTACACATAGAAATTGGTACAATTATCTTCTCACACAAGAAATTGGTTAATGCCACTAACACTGTTCTACTTACAGAGTACAACACGAATTTTCCCTTTCCTTTTTTCAGAACTGTCATAATTACACCTTATGTACAAGTATTTTCAGAACTGAAACTAAAAAGGTAAAACCAAGCACAATTGTCACAATTCTTTTAGACATAAAAGCTATGGCACATAACCTATAAACTAATTATTCATGCACATACATAAATTAGGCTAGAAATGGGGAACAGTGTGACGGGCGGAGGGATAGTGTTCGGGGACTTGCCTAGACCCTGGACAGAGGAAGCTGTTGATGGGACGTCGAGCTCGACACGCGAGTTATGAAGCATCTGGTGGACCTGCTCGTCAAGGACGGCGGATGGATAGGGTTCGTGGACTGGCATTTTTCTTCGTCCACTATCTCAGCAAAACTATTAACTAAATTGAAGGTGCGTTCAAATCTCCAAAAAAAAGAAGAGTCAGATCAGCAGACTACATAAGTAACAAACCACATCTCGGCTATGGGGGACCAGCGATACTCACGCGTGCGGATCTGGCAGTAGAGCGAAGCATTCTTGTGCGCGACGACGAGTGGCGCCTCGGCCGTAGAGGCATTGGCGGTGAGGACGACGAGGGTGATACGTGCTTATTCAGCTCCTTCCCTTAGTCCAGATGTTGCGATTTTGGGATGGATACGCCACCTCCTCACTGGATCTTTGCCGGCAGTCTTCAAATCTGCCCTGAGTTTCCCACCAGGCAAGGAATTGCTACAGAAACGCATCTGTGGAATGTAGGAGTTAGTGGTCGTATGGGGATGGCATGAACCGGGAGACGGAGCGAGCAGATGAGGAGGGAATGGGGGCGGCTCCGTATCCCTAGTAGGGAATCTCTGGTAGATGCCCACAGACGTGTCGAACGGCTCGGAGATGACTCAGACAGACAGCCTCATACTCTCTCGTATACACATCAGTATTGTTGTACGTATACACATACTCTCTCATTCCCATCGTTTAATTTTTCTGAACAAATGCCATATAGTATTTGAACATGTACCATGAACAATTATTCACGTGAGGCTTCTAATTAAGGCTTCTAAGGCATGTACGTTATGGCAAACCTCCTTTTGTACTATGAACAATTATTCACAGTGGTGGATCCAGGATTGATCCAAGAGGGGCTACTAAGCTAAGGTTATAAATTTTTTTAAACCAAACAAAAAAATATAATTGATATTTAATATGACACAAGATATAATTTAAACATTAATCCAAAGATGCCTGCCAACAGAACAATTCAAAGTGGTGCACTATTCTGCTTCCAGGAAGGGGAAAAACATGTAAGAAAAAGAGGGCGTAAATGAATTTGGGTTTTCTAGCTGGAGCTTGGTTCCACTCCGTGAGGAATTTGGGTTTTCTGGGTGGAGCGCAGAGCAGCAGAAGCACAACGTGCTTGGTTCCGCTCCGCCTTGAGCAGCAGAAGCAGAAGCACAGCGCAGAGCAGAAGCAGCAGAAGCACATCAGGCTCAACTCATGGCTCGTGTGCCCACCGGAGACGGCGAGACGGCAACCGCCCACTGGAGACAGAGACAGCGAGACGGCGAGACGGTGACCACCCACTGGAGACGGAGACGCCCACAACTCATGAGTCCACGACCGTCGACTGGAGAGGGCGAGAGGAGGCGGAGACGGCCAGACGGCAAGACCCCGAGTTGGCGACTCGGCGAGCGGAGTGGGCGAGCGGTGGCTGGCGGCTAGAGGAGTGGAGGCGGAGATGCGACTGCTTGTACTGGGCCTATTCGCTCGCGGACCACGACCGGGGCTGCAACCCAGGCAGCCCCGGAAGTAGATCCGCCCCTGATTATTCACATTATGGCAAACATTCTTTTGTACTATGAACAATTATTCACGTGAGGCTTCTAAGGTTGTTCGCAACACGTACCCTCCACCTATACCCCATCATCGTTTGTTCTTCAAATGCTAAATTTAGTGTTGGAACTCGCTAACCCGCCGAGACGGAGGGAGCACCTAGGCCTTTGCCCGCTCTGTGCGCTCCCTCCATAGTGGAGCTCACTCTTCAGTATTCGCGCTCTTTAGTCTTCGCTTGAATCCCTTTCGACGTGTTCTGCTTTTTGTCGTGTAGTCGGTCGAGCGAGGGGGCATTGCACCTTCGCCCCAACATTTAGTTATTTGCTATCCATTCCATTTACTCTCAACATTCAGTATTCGCGCTCACTCTTCAGTATTCACGCTCTTTAGTCTTCGTGCTAACTCAATAGCAACTCCCTAAACACATTGTCGTCGATTCCTTTTTCGCACAAAGGTAGTCAGGGTCCACCGTCAGTCGACCACCGCTTACCCACGAGTTGCATCGCCGGACTGTCACTTCCTAACAGGTCGCATCGACCGATCTTAACCTCTGCCCTCGATGTTCACTACCCTTGACCCTATCGTCTAAATGAGGAACTCAAAATTAAACTATTGTCTAAATATGAGGAGTTATTGGAGACAAAACTATTTTTTACTTCCAATAGCTATTTAGCAACTTACCAAACAAAAGTTTAGATAGTTTTTTTCTAGAGATCTATTGAAGTTGCGTGTTCCCAGCTTTCAGCATAGCGGCATTCAATATTTCTTTTTCATATTTTTAAATTGATATCTTGCAATGAAGACCAAAATGTCTCTTTTTATCCTTTTAAATGTAAATACACTCAACATTTTGAATATATATAGTCGTACTCAATATATATCTCTAACTATTTGTCCTAATTTAAACAAATATTTATGTAATTAGCAATGGTAATAATGTGCTGAATTTGGGGAAAAAAGAGCCTATTATGGCACCTAATCCTACTCCTACCGAGGCCCACCTGCTACATGCCAGCCCAGCCCAGCCGTGATGAAGAGGCCATGCGACACCACTCCAACCAGCCGCCACCAGACGCGTCACTAATCCAGTATTCGACGACGGAGTAGCCTAGCCTTGCCCTAGCCGCCACCACTCTACCAGGTGCCCCTCGCATCCTCCATCCTCCATACTCTTCAGTGATCAAGATTGCATATTCTCCTTTTCCAAGTTTGTCAGCTTTAAGGAATAGCAGGCATTTGGCGTCTGCTTTGGCTGGACGGTGGCCTATAGGTACCTGTTCTCTTGTACTGCAACTCTTCAAGGTTGTGACTTTTCAGTTGAACTTGTTCAAAGATTAGACTTCTATCAAAAAATGCAAATCTACAATGGAATTTAGTGTAGAAACTCTGCAACCAACATACTGAATCTTATGGATCAGTAATGGTAATGCTAATGAACTTAGTACTGCAAAGTCAATTGATTTTCTGCAGCAGTCGCAGCGTACATAGATTCTCACCTTCCTCTCTTTTTAAATCCAACATGGTATATTCTCACCCTGAATATTTGCTTAGAAGTTGTTTTGATTATTTATCATGGGTTCTTTGATTGTTTATCGATTCTATTATTGTTTACTTATATTGCCATTAAATTATTAATGACGCTCATTTTTTTCTAGAATAGAAGTAACGCTCTCTTTTAGTGCAAAATAGCAGTGATGCTCATTTTCTTTAAATTTCATCCGAGGGTTAGCATGTAGTTAGCAATTAATCATCTTCTTTCAATTTCAATCAGTGATATAAGCATCTCGTTAAACTTTTTCCTAGAAGCATCTCGTTAACCTTTTTTTTGTGTAACCTGTGATATAAGCAGGGCATGTCCTCTTACATGATTTTTTCATTTCCTATCCTGTCAGCATCTATTTTCCTGACCTATGATGATGAATCAAGGAGGATTGCCACCGACAAACAATGAAGCTAATCTGTGCACCAATGACAATGGTAGCCAACTTGGTACTCGGATTGTGGACGAGATTATGGCTGGGAAGAACGTCTTCTTTGATCTTCCTGACAAGTAAAAATCTATCTACACATATTGTTTTCTACTGCTTTGTCCTTGGCGCAGATCATAATTAGTGTATATTGTTTTCATACCTCTTAATTTTTGTCAGCATCTATTTTAGTCATTGTTTGCTTAAAATATATTTGTGTGGCAGGTTGACTGGTGAGATATGGACCTTGAAATTCCATTGCATGGGAGCACAACCTGGAAAAGAGATTGTCACATTAAATATTGATAAAGCTTATGTTGTCTTTTACAACGTGGTGTACATAAAATCAAAACTTGGATATTCTGGGAGGGATTTCTTGTTTTACAAGAAACGATGTGGCATTGATCGATCCAGGCTAGTGGCACTTGATTACATCCACCAAGAAGAGGCCATGATATTTGATAATGTGGATGAGAGAAAAATAAATTTTGTGCTCACAAAAGATCCACCCAGTGATCTAGAGGTAAGCATAACTCCCATCAAGCGTCCAAGGCAGCGGACAAATGTTGATGAAGAAAATATAGAAGTGTTGATTGATGCATATAAGGAGTGGCTTGCAATACTACAACATGAAAATCCAGAAACGGGTAAGTTAAGATGTCAAACTCATTACATTAAATGCATGATATGTTATAGTTTCCACTGTTAAACTTACATATTGTTAAAGTGCAGATTTAATGGATGACTTTAGGGAGGATACGATCAAAACATATAAAGAATGGTTAAGGCATCAAGGCAATCTTCCAGATATCTGTAATTTCTTTTATTCACAGCGTACTGACATATAGTGTATATTTTCACAAATTGTTAGAGACATAACTGATGCCTATGCTATCCTTAGTATTGTATGAACGACGAAGCAATGATGACCAAAGATTAAAATATGAAGAAATTCATGGCAGCGGCAAACCTACAGCTGATTGGCCATCTCATGCTAGACGTCATAGGAAAAGAGATCCTGGTATATTTTACTAAGAGTGTTTTTTATTCAAATGTTGCAATCTTCTACTTTGGATATTTCTACCCATTCATATGTTATTGGTATATATGTAGATAACGATGGAGTCTTCAAAAAGGAGGGGTGTGGTACCCTTAAGGGTATAGCAGCAGCTACCAAGCGAATCAAGAACGGCGATCACAAACTTAAGATTGAATTTTCATCTAAGCTTGGAGGTCCCGTAGGACCAAACACTCGCACTTTTGTGGATGAAATCGTATTGTTTACAAAGAAAAAGGCACCACTCATTGGAGTGAAAAAGTGGAAAGATATAGAGCTCAATGGTAGATCTTCTATAGCATCTGACGTACGGGTATGTGCAATTTATTTAGTAACTATTAGTTGCCTAGCATGCTATGGCACTGCTACTTCACCCGAGATTAAGACATCTCAAATTTTGTTTGATATGATCTACTGAGATATGGTCAACTGTTCACAAATTACTAGACAATTAACCATCTCTTTGTATCAAAACTGAAACAGCGAAGGTGAGAGTTTCCAAGAAATGAGGACGCGCATGAAAAGATATGGTCTATTGCCAAGGAGAGGTACAAAGGATGGCAATCAGCATTAAGCTCAACATACAAGGCATACAACAATTATGCTAAAACGATGAAAAACAAGCCTGAAGATGTAGACATCGTCGAGTGGCACTACCTGATGATGTATTTTGGATCTGAGAAATTCCAGGTTCGATAGCATTTCCTTTACAATGATTGACACTTGCATAATATCGATGATTTAGCATTTTATTTATTAATTCATTTACAACTGTTATTATTTTGTAGAAAATAAGTAGTCGGAACTCAGAAAACCGTCAGAAATAAAGAACAAAGCATATAATGGGTTCTAGAACTTTTTCCCAAATAAGCTTTGACTAGGTAATGATATGACCACTACATTATTTTCCATGATTAATGACAAACTTGTATAATGCATTCTTCACATCATAGAGAGACCCAGAAACTGGTATAGAACCAACTGATCTAACCCTTTGGATGAGTACTCATTGTAAAAAATGGTGAATGGTCGGAAGAGGCTTCACGTGGTATTTATGTAAGTGAATCACAAAGTTTAGTACTTAAACATACTTCAAAATACTATGTAGAAATTATTATTTGAATTGAGTAAACTTGAACTACATTGTTCATTTCAGGAGAAGGCATCTGAGAAAATTGTTGAAAAAGTATATCAAGATGATGGATTTGATCTGACGAGAGAAGAGGAAAATGCAATTTTCCAAACATCATTCAAGGAAACAACAGGATGCAAGGCAAATAGGCTTCATGGTCATGGGTACCTATCAAGATATCCAACAAGAAGTCAAGTGTTGGATTCAAAATTCCTCGAACAAGCTCGTGCAATGGCTGCAACCAACCAAAAGAACATTGAACTCGAAACCCAGGTCCAACTATTAAATGAAAAACTTGCGAGTGAGGTTGCAGAACGGGAAAGAATAGTGCAAGAAAAAATGCAAGCACTGCAAGAAGAAGAAGAAAAAAAGGCAACTACTTAAAGAAGAAATGAGGAAGGAAATGGTTGCTGCCCTTACTGCAGCACAACAGGTATAAAATTTGATATTTGTATCTTTTACCACCATTGCTATTGGAAACATCTTCAACATAAATTGTTTGATCAATTGTTTAATGCAGGCCAACCGAGAAAGCATCACTCTAGTCGATCCTCCTTTAGTGATCCCAACTGAAACACTTGAAGTGAAAACAATGTTTGTACTCTAGCTGATCCTCTTGCACCAACACCAAGAAGTGAAAACAATGTTTGTACTCCAGACACAAACAACAGGAAAGACAATGTGCCAGCGAACTATATTAGCTCTTACGCTCTAAGGAATGCTGTGACAAGACGTGTGCAGGCAAGGGGCAACAAAAGAAGTGAATGTGTATGGAATGCAAATGTTCATGTATTTTGGTCATATATACTATAGTATGAAATTCTTTTGATAGTTTTGTTTTTTAATCTTGAATATGATTATAGGTACAATCTGTAAGTGCAAGCGAGAAACAAGGTAGATCATCCTAAGAAGTTCTATCAAAGCGTGTTTAAGGTATGTCCACAATCCAATGGAGCACTTCCTATTTTTATTTCTTTTGTAGTCATGCATGCAATGGATTTTAGTGTTGTTGTGCTGCTTGCTTCGTGCTGATGCTTGCTGATGCTTGCTAGGAGTTGTGCTATATAAAAGGTTTAGTTCTTGCATAGCATTTGGAATCTACTTAGAGAGCAACTACATGATTAACCAAGTTACTGTACCTGTAGCCACTGCAGTTGTAGTCTTCCACTTATGGTTAACCAAGTTATTGTAGCTTTACTAATTAATTGTTTTGAACACTTCCAACAGGTTTGTTGTCATCGCGATATCTTGTCATGATAACCATCACTTGCATCAATGGAGGAGATGGAGGGGTACACGGTGGACCAAAAAAGCTTCCACTCATTTGCTAGTGTTGAGTAGTTTATTACCTATGTTATCACAATCCAAGCTAGCATGAGGATGTTGTGATTGTGAGCTGTTTTGTCAAATTAATTTGTATTTGGTCACTGTTTATTTGGTGCAACCTATTTGTTACAAAATGGTTTGGATATAGTTAATATATGAGGCAAGAGACAAATATTATGGTTGTCAATTTTGGTTCTGACGTTACATATGCGAAATATAATTCTTTTGCGTAATATTTTATACCCAATAGAAATACAAAATGCATTGTCGTATAAATTATGGGTTGAATATATGTAATTGCAACAGTTTTATTCATTGTTGTATGGTTCAGTTGCATTATCTTTATAGTTGCGACATCATCAATTGCAATGATTTTTTGTTGCAATAAGATGTAATTACAATGGATCTATTTCGTTGGGACTTCAGTTGTCGCAACATTTTCTCCTTGTTGCAACATCATTAGTTACAACGATTTTTTGTTGCCATAAAGACTCGTACCATGGATTAATTTTTATAGTAAAAAGGTCATATAACCACGAGACACATTATGTTGCAAAATGATCAAATGCAACAAAATTATTTGCATGGTAATACATCTTGTTGCCACGAGTCACTTGTGTGGCACTAGTGTTTTGTTGCCATGAAGCATCTTGTGGTAACAAAGCCATTTGCAACATATTCAAATGTGGCATTAACATTTATTACCATGAAATATGTTGTGGAAATATAGTTTTTGGCAACTATTATAAATGTTGCAATATAACTTATTTGCAACATATTAGTCCATTGTAACAACAAACAGTTACAACACTTGAACACGTTGCAAAGGATGTAGTAATTGCAACAGAACGTAAAAATGTTGCTATAACCTATTGCCACTCTATTTTTTGCAACAGCAGGCAACGACAGTTGTTCTATCGCAATCGGTGCCTATTGCAACGATTTATAGCCTATCGCAACGATTTTTGCCCATTGCAAGAAGGTGATTTTTTAGTAGTGATGACTGGTCTTTCTTTTCCAACCTTGTGGCAGGGGCTGGAAAATATTCGCCCCCACGTGTCTGGGACATTATATTATGGTGTTGGGGCGCTGTAGGATGTGACGGGTGGTTTAGCTAGGACGAATGTGTATTCAGATCATAATCATCATCATTGGGTTCTTTGTATGCTGCGTCGGACCATCCGGTGAGATACGGAGACCGTCCGACTGCATGCGTGGACTATCCGACCTCATGGCCAGACCGTTCGGTAATGCATTCGGACTGTCCGGCAGTATGCGCGGACGGTCTGAATTGTTTATTTAGGGTTTGTGCAGAATGTGGTGGCTCGGGCACGGGTCTCGGTAATTTAGTTCTAAAAACAGGATCGACCGTCGTTGGCCCGGACGTTTCGCGATCACGCGCGAACGGTCTGGCCGTGCGCAGATCGGTGTGTTTACCTCCGATTTGGGTAGGAGGATCTGGTTGTCTGGGGTATGTGTCTATTGGCATCTCGTAAAGGGGTTGCGATTGGTCATGCCAATCTATAGCCGATGAATCACGTGTGTTTTCCTCAGATCAACCTCATACGAGGGAAAATTTGCGATAGTAGATTTGTCAAATGAGCGCACTTGCCTCTTTTGCATACACCCTATGATTTGTTGCATTTGGTCTCACTACTCATCTATGTAAGCTCTAAGAGATTGAATTTCGTTTGTCTCGCTTACCTTGGGGGTAGCCGTAGCAGGTCGGACTGAAGCAAGATCAGTCGCTCGCTACCTTACGACCTTGTGATTCCTGTCCACTTTGAAGATAGCTAGGAATTTTGTCTGTGCTTCCTTGATCAGCTGCTCCTTGTGCTCCTCAAACTACTGATGATATTCAACCGACAGAGTTTCCCAGGTCAGCTCAATGATGTTGTTGGGAGAGACGTCAGAACTATCTTTTGAACTGGCCATTGAGAGCCGATTTGATAGATCTTTATGCGAGTTCCTCAGCGGAGTCGCCAAAAAGTGTGTTGGCGTCGATCTGGGTGCCAATTACTGCGATGAGTACCGGCGGCGGTGCTCTCTATGGAAGCGCGAATGATCCGCGGCCGAGGGTCAGACGATCCGTGACCTGGCGCAGAGGCTAGTGTTTTTGCCTGACGAGTCAAACGGTCTGTGCCTAGTCGCCGGACGATCCGCGCGTGCGCAGTTCGCCAACAGATCCTAGGGTTTGTCTTGGGTCGGCAGGCCACCCAAGGCGCCTCTAAACGACATAGAGTCGATGATAGGTGAAGATTAGAGAGAGGAAACTATGTTATTGTCTACTCCTAGTGCAAAATGTAGAGAACAAAAAATAATTTGATTGATTGTTGGTTGTTCAATCGGCCATACTCCTTCAACTATATAAGGGGGAGTCTAGACTTATTCCTAGACGTCCTTCAACAACTCTCGCGGGATTAGAGAGATATACACACGAGGAGATAGATGTTTAACCACATGATTTAATCTATTCGCGGACCGTCCGCGCCTATGGGTGAACCGTCTATGCCTATAGGCGGACCGTCAGCGGGCCGGACCATCTTGCCGTGCCCAGTGCCACAAATTGTGCTAAATAGTTCAGAACCTAGATTCCTTCCACGCTCTATTATAAAGAAAATTACTCGACCATCGTCAGAAGCAAATAAAGCAAGTGCCACTCTAAGGCAGCAGCTTATAAAATGTTTAAATTGTCGAACTGATCCGATGAAAGAATAGCCATTTTTATTTTATTTGAGTCTAATTGAATTAACTAAAGAGCAACTTCGACGAGTTGTTTGTTCTTGTCATCATTTCATGACGACGGACGAGACTCGAGAGGCGCCGGAGCCGACGGCGCGCTGTCGCACACCTCCAGTATATATGCAGCCACGCAGGCAGTCAGGCACAACCAAGCATGCAGAATGCCGGCGGCACTAAGCGAGTCCAGCGATGGTTAGGCTGCCACCGGCGGTGGCGCGCTTGACGAAGCGGCCCTTCATCCGTGGCCGCTTCTCGGCGTTGAGCTTGCGCACCTCGTACCGGATCTTCTTGGAGAAGAGCCGCGTCCTCCGCTTCTCCCGGTACCGCGACACTCGGGCCTCCCGGCCGACGTCGTCCATGCCCTGCCCCAGCCTCGGCGTGCCCAGCAAGTCCTCACCGCCGTGGCCGACCATTCCTCGTCCCACAACCCACATGTTCTGTATTCAGAACCAGAATTGAATTCGGCGTTAACACAATCACTCCGATCGAGCGAAGCCGTGCATGCACTCGAAGTCACGGATCTCGAGGATGTGCAGTGTGTGATGTGGCGAGGCGCGGGAATTGAACGTACCCTGCAGTCGTGGGGCCAGCTGTCGTCGAGCTTGACATGTGGTCGTTCGCCGCCGCCGGTCCACGGCGAGCTCCCCCAGCTCTGGATGATGGCCTCGTAGTTGAGGGTGAGCGAGAGGCTCGTCTGCAAGAACTGGCCGTCGGCTCCCGTGTGGCTACTCGCAGCATTCTCGGTCGTCGTCGTGTCCTGAGGCGAGCCGTAGTTGAAGTCGATGTCCAGCATCTCGTCAGATGCATCTGGGTCCAGCAGCTCGAGGGCGCACGCCAGCGTGCCACTGGCTTCGCAGGCACTGCCGGCGTCGGTCTCCACCTTGACTCGCGAGGCGTCTTCACCCACTTCCATCGGTTCCAGGAGGCCCAGCGTCTCCATGCAGAACGACGAGCCCTCCTCGTTGCCGTCGTCCAGGCCGTACCCGAGCAAGGCCTCCATGTCGGCGGCGAACTCCCTGAGCTCGGCGTCGGTCGGCCCGAAGTTGGCATGACCTCCGTCGGGGAAAAACTGCACCAGCGGCGCCGCTGCAGGTGTCTCTCGATTATCTGTCTTCGCCGGGTCCTCGACGGCGCCGTCTTCGTTGCAGGACGACGGGAGAGCGGCCGCGTCCTCAAGGGGCGGGGGCGAGCAGAACTCTGCCAGGGCAGGGTCAAAGACAGGCACGCGGTAAAGCACCTCCTCCTCCTCCTCGGCCTCGAACTCCCCCTCGTCGTTCCGCCCATCTGGCGAGTCCCCGCCCGCCGCATGGGGCACAACGAGGCGCCGCGACAACGCCCGCACATCGCTTTTGGCGCGCCCGCCGCGCGGGGTGCGCGCCTTGCGCTTGAACCACGCCGGCACCACCTCGTCGTGGCTCTCGCGCTTCGCTGACGCCGGCGTGGGAGGCGGCGGCGTCTGCAGCGGAGACGTGGGGCGCAGACGCAGCCTCTCGTGCCGCCGCGCGAGCGAGTTCGCGGAGTGCACCGACGTGTCGCAGGCTTGGCACAGGAACGCGTCGTCCGCTGCGCAGTACCACCTGGCCCGCCGGCGCAGGCACGCGTCACAGGCGCGCGCCTCCTTGCCACCCACCGCCGCCGCCTTCGCCGAGCTGCCGGTCGTGGTCGTGGCAATCATTTCCCTTCAAAGCGGTGTGCCGGCGTGCTACTCAGTGATGGCTTCTTCTACGCTGAATGTAGTAGGATGGGACCTATAGTATCCACATGCGCCGACGTACACTCTTGAGTTTTTGTATGTACTGTAGATGTTAGAAAAAAAATGTGCTGAAAATATCGCGGTGCTCGGTTTTATAGAACCTAAGGAGAAGATGGGCCCTTCTTGCGCGCTTTCTGGGTCCCGCCGGCTGCACTTTGCTTGCACTTTTGGTGTCGCGCGGTACCACTACCACCTGCAGGTCTTATCTGCGACGTGATTGGTCCAAGGGTAGCGCAGGATGCGGGGCAGGCGCTTGTGATTGGCTCCGACGGGATTTCCAGTGGGGCCACCACCTTCAGCTACGCAAGGCCTACAGGCTAGAGCCCTTTCCACATCGCTCTCACGGTTGCTGGCAGGGGGACCGCTAGGGCAAGGCGAGAAAAGTCTTTCTTGGTCTTCGTAGCTCAAGTTATCACTACGTTATTACTATATGCTAGCTCTTGCTAAGGCAGTAAGGCTACCATGCATTATGCAGAAGGGAGGTGTCGACGGTAACCGTGACAACGTGAAAGAAAACGTTGACGGTGGATAAGAAATAGGATGATGCACTGTTAGAATCTCACTCTTTGTAGAGTGCTTAGAGTTTTACCGAGTGTTTTCTATCGGACACTCGGCAAAAAAGTCTTTACGGTCTTTGCCGAGTGCCGCACTCGATAAAGTTCCACTCTCGGTAATGACTGCGTTTACCGGGAGCAGGACTCTCGACACAGGAAGACACTCGGTAAAGACAACTTTGCCGAGGGCCAAACACTCGACGAAAGTCGACACTCAATAAAGAGACATTAGCAACCGTCTATAGCTGATGATTGTTACCTTTGCCGAGCGTCGGGCTTTGACACTTAGCAAAGAAACTACTTTGCCGAGTGTCCCGCGCCTCACACTCGGCAAAGAATGCTGCCGAGTGCTATTATTGGACACTCGGCAAAGTATATTTTTATTTTTTTTTATTTTCCCAACCAAACTTTTTGTGGTATATCCTACACTATGTAGACCTATATGTTTCATTTTTGCACAATTATAAAAGTGTATGCTATAGATATTAGATTTAGTTCGTGTAATTGAATTTGTCGGAGAAGAAATCTCCCCGGCCAGGTGGCGGATTGCACCCGCCCTAAATCCTAAAAAGAGGAGGGGCCTAAGCGTTTTGCTTGTTACGAGAGTGGTGGATCAACACACGGGAGCACGCAAGGTATGGTTTGCCGAGGTCTCCTGGCCCGACACTCGGCAATTTTTTTTAAAAAATATTAAAATAATCTGTGTCGAGTGCTTGTCAGTGGGCACTCAACACAACGCTCTTTGCCGAGTGCCCGCGATCTGCCACTCGGCAAAGTATTTTTTAATATTAAAAAAATCTTTGCCAAGTGCACAATCGCAGACACTCGGCAAAGACCATTTTAATAGCTGTTATGAGGCTCTCACTCACTATCTCTCTCACTCTCACTCACTCTCGCTCGTCGTCACGCCGCCGCGCCTCGCTACCGTCGTCGCGCCGCCGTCTGCACCCACCGCCACCGCGCCGCCGCCATCGCCGGCCCATCACCGTCCCATCTTCTACCCTGGTCCCTCTTCGGCGAATTTAGTGAGTATAATAAGTGTAATTAGTTTAGTATGTGTTTATTGAGTTTATAGTATATGTGTTTAGTGATTTAGTGACTTTAGTGAGTTTAATTAGGTTAGTATATGTGTTTAGTGAGTTTATACTATATGTTTTTAGTGACTTTAGTGAGTTTAATTAGTTTAGTATGTGTGTCTTCCACAGGATTTTTTATATGGGATTCCTCAATTTGTTCTACTGGAATAAAATGATCATGGGTATCGTCAGTTCATTATTAGAAGCATCATATGTAATTTACATAGGAAATTCGTCCTAAAAATGTAGCATCTCTAGACTCCATAATTGTACCAACCAACATGTTCAGTACTCCAGAGTTTATAATTAAAAACCTATATCCAATGCTGTGAAAAGCATACCCAAGGAAAACACAATCAATAGTTTTCGGTCCTAATTTGCGCTTCTTGTTAATTGGCACATTCATTTTAGCCAAACAACCCTAGATGCGCAAATAGAAGATATTTAATTTCTTCTTTTCACATTCCTAGAATGGTGTGATTTTTGTTCTTGTGGGAACTATATTTAGGACATGACACGCAGTCAAGATTGCCTCACCCACTACTACAGTAAACCTCTATACATGTGGTCCAGTTAGCCTCTACACAGGCGGTTCCATGAACCGCTTGTGCTGCACCGCCTGTGATGTAAAACAACATCACAGGCGGTCAATCTAAAACTGCTTGTGATATACACAGATCACATGTGGTTCTATATAAAGGAACCGCCTGCGATAGGCACTCATCATAAGCGGTTTCTAGTCCTAGCCGCTTGTGTTAGACACATACCACAGACGGTTTTAAATATAGGTCCGACTGTATTTCAATATACAGATACCAGATTTATATGCAGATTCTAGATTCATATACAGAATTAATATACAAATGATATTCATAACAAATCAATATACATAATCCAGATTCATACATTAGATTCATACACATCACAAATCACATTCACAGAACGATAACAATACTAGTATTAGCACCAAACCACAATGATACACATCTCAAGTTCCATATACAACTCAACAACTCAACATCTCAAGTTCCATATACAACCGAACATCTCAAGTTCCATATACAACTGAACATCTCAAGTTCCAAACTAAAGATCTAAACACTATGTGCTATCGTGTACAAACTAAAGATCTCAAGTTCCAGATTTATTGATGCTTTTGACCTACAGGGACAGAAGACCACATATTTTGGATTCATAGAGGAAATATGGGAACTTGATTATGGCCCAAGCATGAAAATATCCTTATTTAAGTGTCAATGGGTACAACATATCGTGGGGGTGATAGTGGATAACTACGGACTCACACTGGTAGACTTAAAGAAAGCAGGATATAAAGATGACCCGTGGGTTCTCGCCGAATGTGTTGCACAAGTATTCTATGTACTCGATCGAGCAGATGAGAAGATGCATGTAGTTATTTCTAGAAAGCAAAAAATTGTTGGAGTTGAGAATGTGGGAGACGGAGATGAGGAATACAATAAGTATGAAGAGATGTTCGTCTTTAACGGTCCAGAGAGAATCAAGCGTGTGGAAAAGAAAATTGATAAGAACTTAAAGCCATACATGCGGAAAAATGGTAGTTCATGAAAAATTGTATGAATCAAATTGTATTTATTAGCATGTATGATCGACTATGCATTGCGGTTGCCAATTAATTTAAAATCTCTCTAGTTATCTATGTGTGCTATTAAAATTCATTTAAATTGTATTTGCATATTTTTGTTAAAAATTAAAATATTAATATATGGTAATCAAATCACAATCGGGTCTAATTGAGAACCGCCTGTGATATGAATCGAGCATCACAGGCGGTTTTTCTATTACGGACCGTTTGTGAAACGAATCGAGCACCACAAGCGGTTGTTATTTCGGACCGCTTGTGATACTGAAAGTTGCCTAGAGGGGGGTGAATAGGCAAGTTAAAACTTTTTCAACAAAAACTAGAAGCAAACTGGGTAAAACTGAATTGATCTCGAAATTCACCCAGTTAACTTTGGAAATGAGATGTTCTAAATGATCCACAGGGTTCAAAGTAGTAGATCTGAGAAGGGCACTTCTCAAAATCCACACACCAAAAAGATATAAACAATTCTTTCGCGGGATGGTGAGAGAACAAAGAACACAAGTAAGCACAATAAACAAGAACACAAGAGACACAAGATTTATCCCGAGGTTCGGTCACACCACCAAGGTGCCCTACTTCCTCGTTGAGGCGCCCACAAAGAGCCGGGTCTCTTTCAACCCTAATCCTCCCTTTGCCGACCACAAAGGTCAAGCCCACACAATAATCTTTGCTCAAACGAGCGGGTAATACAAACTTTCTTGTGGTCTTCCACAAGATTTGGAGACTCACAAGAGACACCTAGTCGTCTAGGAGCTAGAAGCTCCAAGAGTAATGAATCCACAAAGAACTCGATGTAGTACCAAAGCTCGAATCAAGAAGAAGAGCAAGAGAGATTTAGAGATGAAGCACAAAAACCGCAGCTCTCAAGCTCACTCAAAGATTTCTCTCCAAAGATTTGAAATGGGAGAGGCAAGAGATGTGAGAGAGAGAGAGAGGGAGGTGTTTCTTGGGTTAGAAATGGAGTTCAAATCGTGCTCACTGCTGTGGGGTGAGAGGTAGGAGTGAGTATATATAGGTGGAGCTCAAAACTAGCCGTTTGGGCAGATTTTTCTGCCTGAGACCGGTTGAACCGCCCCCTAGGGCGGTTGAACCGCCCCTGGCAGGCCTGGCAGCCTGTCTGCCAGTCTGACTGGCAGACTGACGCGCAGACTGGTCAAAGTTGACCAAGACCGGTTGAACCGCCCCTAAGACCGGTTCAACCGCCTGGGGCAGGCTGACAGACAGTCTGCCAGTCAGACTGGCAGACTGCAAGTCAGACTGCAAAAACAGGTCCTGACACCGGTTGAACCGCCCCTAGGGCCGGTTCAACCGGTATTGACCAGTGAGGTCCGGGAAAAAAACCCCGGCTGAACTTTTCTTGGACCCCGGTTGAACCTCTCTGGACCCCGGTTGAACTTGCCCTGGACCCCGGTTGAACCTGCCTGGACCCCAGTTGAAGTTGAAGTTCAGCTGGAGTTGAGAAAGTTCAACTCAGCTGAAGTTCAGCTCAGCTGCAGCTGAAGAAGCTCAACTCAACTGAAGTTCAGCTCAGCTAAAAAGCTCAGCTGCAGCTGAAGAAGCTCAACTCAGCTGAAGTTCAGCTCAGCTGCAGCTGAAGAAGCTCAACTCAGCTGAAGTTCAGCTCAGCTGAAAAGCTCAGCTGCAGTTGAAGAAGTTCAGCTGCTTTTCAACAAGAACACTCTAGGTTTCTCAAACCTAACCATGGTCAACCATAGAATTTTAAAGAGATTTTTGGTTTTCAAAAAATAGCTTTTGAATATAGAGGCTTGAGCTTTGGCAAAACACCAACCTTCTTTTTGGATCCCTCTTTATAGTACGACGATTCCTATACTCAAGTTAAATAAAATATAATTAAGTAAACTCCTTGAGTCATTGGTGTCTCATGTGTGATTTCTCCATGGCGTTGCTTCATAAGGATCACAAACATCTTTGTCTCACCTTTTGAAGCAAACATAAATCAAACCCTGTGACTTGTACCATATCACCATATGTGAGTTCAAATCATGGCTTCAAGTCACTGTACTGATGCATCAACATGTTATAACTCTTCATAGCTGATTAGTTCATCGACTTAGTGCAAGTACTCTCTTCTTCACCTTAGCCATGGTACCTCGGTCCACAAGCCGTCGCTTGGCCTTCACCTTCGCTTAGTTCCTCGAAGCCCTTTCCTTGCTATCTTCACCCTATCAAGCCATTCTTGAGTCACATCATATTGAGCATCCATTGAGAGAATCATTTCTTCAATATTGTGAACCTTGCTTGAATGTCTTTTAGATATAATTGTTAAAACCAATCAAGCTCTAGTTTGATTCTCATAGAAGCATATATGGACTGGTAGTAATATGGTCAAGCCAATTCACGATTCCTCATATCTTATCCACTTTGGCTTAACCAGTCCTCTTAATCACTTTATCCTCTATTCTGATCATATTTATGCATAGTGATTTCTCAGGACATGTCCATATATTCAAACCAATATAGAGACCATATTATATCCATTTGCATTGTGTCACTGGTTATTTGACCTTGTGTTGAACCTTGTTCACTGATCATTATTCACTATGTCAAGTATGTTCATCATACTGAATTTCCTGTTCAACACTTAGCAAACTTGTTAGACCTTTAAATGTGTTGTTATCCAAATCACCAAAACTCACAAAAGGGATGAATGCACTTTCAATCTCCCCCTTTTTGGTGATTGATGACAACACATTTAAAGCTTACATAAGATTTGATAAATAAGATTTTGAATCCTATGATATAATTTCTCCCCCTAAATATGTGCATTTCAGAAAATACCAATTTTGTACTTCAAATGCCAAAAGCACATATTTGGGTCAAAGAGTGAAGACAACTTATATCATACTATTCATGGGGTGCAGTGTGTCATAAAATAAATGTGATGCTCATGACATAGTATGCACTCATCAATTTTCTACATCTTATGTTTTTCTTATGATTCCCCCTTTTGTTAATTATTTCTCCCCTTTTTCAAAAGTCTTTTTACACTTAGTTACATAAGACTAAAGGTAAGACTAAAGGTAAGCTTTAATGCACAATTTCTCCCCCTTTGTCATAAATCTCCAAAAAGGATACAAAGAATATAAATGGTAGAAATTATGATTTGAGCAAGATGTTAACACACTATCATGAAGAGGGTCCTTAGATGGAACAAAGGTAATGGGTAAGTGTCATAAGTGATGTACCTTTGCCTTTTACCTTTTCAAGGGGTTTCCAGACTTGTGTTGGATTTAGAATTCATTTGCAAGCTCTTGTTGGCATAATTGTGACATAGGTCCAAGATATCAAATGAAGATTGTCATACTAACTGAAAGATAAATCTTGATACCTGGAGTCTAGATGTCACCTAGCATTTTCTTATCACAACAAGAGGCAACATGAAAATTGCACAAGTATGAATTATACAACTAGTGATCATGTACGAAAATATCAATTGAAAACCACCAATTGATACAATTTGATAGATAATCAGATCACTAATTGCATATTACACTAAGTTCTCCTCAAGTTTTAGTGCACACATATATATGAATTCAATTGATACCTGTTGAGAGTACTTATTTGCAACTTAATGTACCATTGGCATAAAAGGAGTATCAATTGAACATAATCATGCAACATAAGAAACATGTGCACTATTTAATCAATTAAGTTCTAGACAGGAGAATTTATAAGCTATGCTACTTCAGATATTTGTAATCCAAAAAGATGTGATACATATTTACCAATTTTAGATGACGTTGGAGTAGCATATACAAGAGAAACTCATTCTCTTATGAAATGTATAGAAGATACATTTATTGGAGCAAAGAATCTTTGATACCCATCAAAATTTGCAGTGGAAGCGATTGTCTTTGCTTGAAGATTCCTTTCTAATTTGAGACTACACACATAATAGACTTGAAAATGAAGTTAGTCTCAAAGATTCAAATTATAGACTATTCTCCCCCTAAATGTGTGCATACAAGTGATGAATACTTGTTTAGCTTATGTACTTGGACTTGTGAGGCTAGGGGATTAAGTCCTACAATTTGAACCTTGGTACAAATAAAGTATGAAAATGTGAAATTGTACCAATTTAAGGAATTACTCATAATCAAAAGGTATACTAATAGACATGATATGCAATATTTTAAGCCAAGATTCAAGTGCAACCTTATGATGTGACTTAAGATATTGCATATACATGCATACACTAACTTGTAAGAGCCTAGATACACAAATGTAATACAATAGTTCATGGAGTGACACACCTTTGTTCCATGCCATATGGTCTTCATTATAATCATGAATTTCTATCTTAGCTTTTGATAGGCTTGACATTTCAAAGAGAAACTTATCCTCTTTAAACGATCAAGAGAAACTCATTCTGTTCAAAGAACTACACAAATTCACTAAAAGAAAATGTTAGTCTTTAAGGACACAAGATATAGAATGAGCTCCCCCTAAATGTGTGCATCAAGTACTCGAATTACTTGTAACATGCACTTGATTCAATTAAGATTCTTAGAGGGGTTCATCATATATCTTGGCCAGGGCATAATAAATTTGCAACAATTGAAATCATGCTAGAGAATACATATCGTTTCCCAAAAGAACTAATCCATGGGGTGACATGTGGTAATTATTTGATCATTTCCTTGGAACCACTCATCCTCATTTGATGTTCTTCTTTCACCAAGGTGTGAGACTACACAACATGAACTTGAAAAAAATCATTAGTCTCACAAGATATAGGCTAAACTCTCCCTCAATTTGTGCATGCAAGAGTACACAAAGTACACTTATGCCCATTAACAATGTGAGGTTAAAGGAGATGTTTGCACTATATCTTGGTTGAACATAACATGCTTTACATAGATAATGAAAATTAAACCAATTGAAAGTTTAAGAATTGAAAGTATATCAATTGAAATCTTGAAGGGTAAAGCATGCTAATATGAACCTCAAACCTCATAATGAAGTATATTATATGATTATGTCACTACTTCTTCATTATTTGGTTTTCATGATAGTTCAACTTCCTTCTTGATTCACTGTGTTTTCTTTTCTCTTTATGATTTCATCCAACCAAGCGATCTTGAACTTCATTGATCTTGGCTTGGTTCAATCATACTTGATATGAGACCTATTGAAACTCAATGATTGAAATAACCAAGACTCATATCCGTGGATTTTGAATCCATCTTGAAAGCACTTGGAAGGACCTTATTTAAACACTTAGAAAAGAGAGCATTAGAAACACAAGAGAGGGTTTCACAAATGATGATCCTTATATGTGGATGGAGAATGAATCATCATTCTTGAAACCCAAAAGGATAGATTAAATTCCTTTAAATTAGTGCACACATATAGTTGATCTCAAAGTTATATGCACTATTGAACATTTTATATTGCAAGGAAATTAACCTATACTATGGTACATCCCACTAAGGATAGAATACTAAAACAACTGAAGGAGAGGAAGTTTTCATACCTTGGCCTCTGATCAACTTCTTCTTACTTTAGTTGAATAGTATCCTTTAAGCTTGTTATTTATCCAATTTAAAACAAGCACCATCTCTTAACATAGATTTTCTATGGATAAACTTAACACAAGAGATGGCATTAGTAGCACAAGCACTAGTTTCTTATTTAGCAACCCTTTATATGTGGAAGGCAAGCGAGTTGCAAAAAAAGAGAAACCTCATAATATGGATTAAATTTCCTTGAACCCTCATGCACAATATATTTTGAATGACATGGATAATATGCATGGTTGTTCAATGAAGTCTAAAGGACTGACTTAATCCATATTATGGTGAGTGTCTAATATAGAAGAATCAAATCCAAATTAACTAGATAGAGAATATATCACATAATTTTGGATTGTTCACCATATGATAATATTCATTCATCTTCCAATTAGACCTTTATTTCATAATCAACAACTGATGTATATCCTCAAGTGCTTCTTTTTTTTCTTAGTGGCTACACAAGTCACAAAAGAGATAAGATTTGAAAATAATATGCACTTGAGATTCAGTTGTTACCACCCTTGCTACTATCTCCAAATATGATTTATACATTCAATATCGAGCACCCAACTTAATCCATTGAAGGTGTGATCCTGCAAAACAAATTTAAGCTTCATATCTTGGTACCCAATTTGAATTGGGTCCTTTGAGATTAGTAGTAAGAGCCTTGAGTACCCACACAATCCTTATTGTGGCCTTTCTCTTTGTGTAGGCACCCACATATACTTGACAACCATTTTACATGGTTTCAAGTCAATATTTAATCACACAGATAAAAGCTAGAGTTAAGAATAAGAGCCTTTTCTCCTTTTCTTGATACATCGTTGTGTTGCCTTCTTGATGATGAACCTAGCTTGACCTTGGGTGCACCTAGCTTATCAAGGTTAGTCACACAAGCATTCATATCATGTAGACAAGTTATGCATGGAATTTACAACTTAGTGATCCAATTCAATGTGAAGCATATGGATACCGATTGAAGTAGATTTCTAAGATATCAAAATATGGGTTTCCAAAATTTAGAGAGTATGGATCACTAATTGTACATTTTACAGTTTAGAAATCATATCCATGTTAGTGCATATGTATGAGATGAATATCAACAAAAAAAAAATTCTTATGCACTTTTAGATTTAACGATAAGGAAATTTTAAGATGCATCAAGAGTAGCTATTTAGAAAACAAAGATTACAATCCATATGAATGAAATACAAATTTACCATTTTAGATTGAGTTAGTATAGCTTACTCAAGGGAAACTTATTCTCTACGACATAAGATATATAATGTTCTCCCACTTGATATGTGCATCAAGTATTTGAATGACTTGCTACATGCACTTTCAATTCAGTTAAGAGTCTCATGGGGAGTACATTACATATCATGGTCAAGGCATGACAAATTTGCAATGAATTAACTTATGCCTAAGAATACTTACCACCATATAGAACGTACCATTTGTTATACCAATTTGAAAGATCTTACTATCTGTGGTGGTGTCATCGTAGTATTCTTCTTTTCATCATTTGTGGAGACTTCCTTCTTTAGCTTGTTATCTCTTTTCCTTTTAATACTAGTTGAAAAAGAACTTTGAAAAGAGATATTAGTAGTACAAGGAAGTATTTAATGAATATTGATCTTTAGATATGAATTGCAAACAAATCATCATTTATGAGGCATAAAGGCATAAACTAAATTCCTTTTAAGTTAATGCACATGGAGGAGTGAATTAACAATATGCACCAATTTACAAATTTAAGCCAAAGGAATTTAACCTTCATATTGACATTTCTTTCCATAAAATAGATTATTACCAATTGAAAGAATGCCACTTAAAAGGAACTATTATTGGTCACATACCAAATGAAACAATTAGTTCCATACCTTTGCCTTGAGCATTCCTAATCTTTCTTTTAGGTGAAGATTAACCTTTAAAGCTTGTGATTTTACCAATTGAAAGAGCACAATCTCTACTTATGAATTTCCATGAAATGGCTTAAAAGAGATTGCATTAGAAACACAAACAATAGTTTCCTATTTAGAAACCTCTAGTATATGAATGACAAGAAGGTTACTAAAATAATGAAACCTCATGATATGAACTAAATTGCCCTTTCAAGCATCATGCATAACCCCAAAATTAAACAAGGTGAAAAAAGCATGATTATTTAATTAAGTTTACATGGCAAGTTTAATTCATAGCATGGTGAGTGATTAATGTAGAAGACTCAAAACCAATTTAAACAAGAATGAATACATCACATAGTATTGGTTCGATCTTCTTTGAATGTTGAATGGCACACTCCATTTGGGAAACACATTCTCATGTTGTGAAACTATATAAATCACTCAGATAAAAACATTAGTCTCACAACTCTAGTCATATAGAGAATTCCCCTTTTGATAAGTGCTTTAAGAATTTGAATTTCTTACTTAGCACTCTATTCATTTAAGAACATGGGATAATACTCTTTATGTCTAGGTCATGGCAATAATATGATGATTAACTTGAAATATGCCACAAGATACATACAACCAATCTAAAGCATGTAGATTGTCATAATATAAAAATATGAACTTGCAATCTACCATATAATTATATCTTTTCCAAGGCAAGGTAAAATCTTTTAAGTTCATTCTCAAGTGCTTCATTTTTCCTATGTGGCTACAAAAGACACAAAGGAATATACCAATTAAAAGCAATGTGCACTTAAGAATTAATTGTTACCATCCTTTGGATATCACTTGGTTGTAGGCCTTTTGCTTGATTCCCACAAAGGTTAATCCTTATTCCCTACAACACAAATTCTTGCTAGAGATGAATATGAAGTTAGTGATATAACAACTCAATTCATCTTTGGGCCAATCTTAAAAGAATAGTCAATGTAAGATTGATAGCTTGAGATAAGGATTGAGTTAAACTGCTCAAGCACCCCAAAGCTTCATATCATCTCTAGGTACCTGCAAAACTTATTAAGTACATTTTGGTACCCATCTTTGGATGGGTCCGCCAAGGTTAGCTAACAAGTACTTAGGCACCCAAATGGCCTTTGTGCTAGTTTTAGGTGAACTAATTACCTTTCTAGCACAAATGTCATTTTTGGGTCTCCTAAGCGAATATGAATGAATTGACATGGTAGGCTTAGGATACTTACTCATGGGACAATCCTTGCATAGGTGTCCCTTTCTTCGGCAAGTGTAGCAAATCTGATTTTTAATTTTGCAAGACTCCTTCTTGCCTTGCTTCTTGTTTGCTACATGGTTAGTGAGCCTCTTTCTTTCCAAAGATAAACCACTATCTTTTATGTAAGGACATGACTTAATCTCATGTCCCTTCTCATGACATTGATAACACTTTCTAGTGCATCTTCTCTTATTTGGAAGAGTGGCTTGTTTGTTACCTTGTGTGGAGCATGTGGAGGCATGGTTGAGGCACTTGTCATGAGCTTTGGCTTTCTTCTCTTGATGTTTGCTCATGTCCTTCTTAGGGAACTTAACATTATTTTGAAGCGGGTTTGTGCATGCTACGGTTGTCCCCTTCTCAAGCTTCTTCACCATGTTATCACGGTTATCATAAGAAGGTTGAGCATGACACTTTCCCTTCAAAAGAGTTAAGCTCCTTCTTAGCCTTCCAACTTCTTCCTTGAGCACTTTATTTTCTTGTGTGATAGAAATATCACTAATTCCTGAAATTTCTAGCTCAATGGAAGATTGGCTTTCTTGAGAGCAACATTTGTTAGCACATGATAATATAGTTTCTACTTGAGTACATGTGCATGTGTGAGGTTGGTATGATTTCAAATTAGTTAACACAACCTCATGAGCCATTTCTAACATGATATGTGAATCCATCAATTTATTATGAGAGCACACAAGCATATCATGTTTTTCTTGCATAGCTAGATTTTCAATATTTAGCTTTTCTATTGTGTTCTTGAGCATAGCATTTTTACTTTCTAATTGAGCAATATATGATGAATGATTAACAACTTTAATTTGCTCAATTGAAATGTCTTCATACCTTTGGACCAAATCATCATGAGAGCACTTTAGCTTCTCATGCTCTTTGGTCAACTTCTCCAAGTCTTCGATTTTTCTGATGAGGAAGTCTTCTTGCTTATGAAGCATTTCTTTTTGTTCTTCTGCTCTTTTCATGAGTTTGAGCAAGCTCATCCGATGTTTCTTGCTTAGCTGAGCGAAGAATTGTTGAAGATCATCCTCATCTTCACTATCACTTTCTTGCTCCTCCTCATCCTCACTTTCGCTTTCACTGTCACTCCCATTAGCAATAAAGCACATATGAGAAGTGGATTTGAAAGACGAACCTTGTGAAGAGGTGGATTCGTCGTTTGGTCTCCATCGATCATTTTCTTCTTCAATTTTGTTTTTCGCCTCATCTTCCTTCATTTTGAGGAACATCCTTTCGGCGATTCTCATGGCAAGATCTATTGCCCTAGGATCAACATCTGCACCAAAAGATAAAGTCGAGGCAACCTCAACTTTTTCAAGCTTAGAACCACTTTCGTTTCTTAGTCCCCCCGACATGATCTTTTCCTCACGCGGTTAAGCGTTAGAACGAGGATTAGGCTCTGATACCAATTGAAAGTTGCCTAGAGGGGGGGTGAATAGGCAAGTTAAAACTTTTTCAACAAAAACTAGAAGCAAACTGGGTAAAACTGAATTGATCTCGAAATTCACCCAGTTAACTTTGGAAATGAGATGTTCTAAATGATCCACAGGGTTCAAAGTAGTAGATCTGAGAAGGGCACTTCTCAAAATCCACACACCAAAAAGATATAAACAATTCTTTCGCGGGATGGTGAGAGAACAAAGAACACAAGTAAGCACAATAAACAAGAACACAAGAGACACAAGATTTATCCCGAGGTTCGGTCACACCACCAAGGTGCCCTACTTCCTCGTTGAGGCGCCCACAAAGAGCCGGGTCTCTTTCAACCCTAATCCTCCCTTTGCCGACCACAAAGGTCAAGCCCACACAATAATCTTTGCTCAAACGAGCGGGTAATACAAACTTTCTTGTGGTCTTCCACAAGATTTGGAGACTCACAAGAGACACCTAGTCGTCTAGGAGCTAGAAGCTCCAAGAGTAATGAATCCACAAAGAACTCGATGTAGTACCAAAGCTCGAATCAAGAAGAAGAGCAAGAGAGATTTAGAGATGAAGCACAAAAACCGCAGCTCTCAAGCTCACTCAAAGATTTCTCTCCAAAGATTTGAAATGGGAGAGGCAAGAGATGTGTGAGAGAGAGAGAGGGAGGTGTTTCTTGGGTTAGAAATGGAGTTCAAATCGTGCTCACTGCTGTGGGGTGAGAGGTAGGAGTGAGTATATATAGGTGGAGCTCAAAACTAGCCGTTTGGGCAGATTTTTCTGCCTGAGACCGGTTGAACCGCCCCCTAGGGCGGTTGAACCGCCCCTGGCAGGCCTGGCAGCCTGTCTGCCAGTCTGACTGGCAGACTGACGCGCAGACTGGTCAAAGTTGACCAAGACCGGTTGAACCGCCCCTAAGACCGGTTCAACCGCCTGGGGCAGGCTGACAGACAGTCTGCCAGTCAGACTGGCAGACTGCAAGTCAGACTGCAAAAACAGGTCCTGACACCGGTTGAACCGCCCCTAGGGCCGGTTCAACCGGTATTGACCAGTGAGGTCCGGGAAAAAAAACCCCGGCTGAACTTTTCTTGGACCCCGGTTGAACCTCTCTGGACCCCGGTTGAACTTGCCCTGGACCCCGGTTGAACCTGCCTGGACCCCAGTTGAAGTTGAAGTTCAGCTGGAGTTGAGAAAGTTCAACTCAGCTGAAGTTCAGCTCAGCTGCAGCTGAAGAAGCTCAACTCAGCTGAAGTTCAGCTCAGCTAAAAAGCTCAGCTGCAGCTGAAGAAGCTCAACTCAGCTGAAGTTCAGCTCAGCTGCAGCTGAAGAAGCTCAACTCAGCTGAAGTTCAGCTCAGCTGAAAAGCTCAGCTGCAGTTGAAGAAGTTCAGCTGCTTTTCAACAAGAACACTCTAGGTTTCTCAAACCTAACCATGGTCAACCATAGAATTTTAAAGAGATTTTTGGTTTTCAAAAAATAGCTTTTGAATATAGAGGCTTGAGCTTTGGCAAAACACCAACCTTCTTTTTGGATCCCTCTTTATAGTACGACGATTCCTATACTCAAGTTAAATAAAATATAATTAAGTAAACTCCTTGAGTCATTGGTGTCTCATGTGTGATTTCTCCATGGCGTTGCTTCATAAGGATCACAAACATCTTTGTCTCACCTTTTGAAGCAAACATAAATCAAACCCTGTGACTTGTACCATATCACCATATGTGAGTTCAAATCATGGCTTCAAGTCACTGTACTGATGCATCAACATGTTATAACTCTTCATAGCTGATTAGTTCATCGACTTAGTGCAAGTACTCTCTTCTTCACCTTAGCCATGGTACCTCGGTCCACAAGCCGTCGCTTGGCCTTCACCTTCGCTTAGTTCCTCGAAGCCCTTTCCTTGCTATCTTCACCCTATCAAGCCATTCTTGAGTCACATCATATTGAGCATCCATTGAGAGAATCATTTCTTCAATATTGTGAACCTTGCTTGAATGTCTTTTAGATATAATTGTTAAAACCAATCAAGCTCTAGTTTGATTCTCATAGAAGCATATATGGACTGGTAGTAATATGGTCAAGCCAATTCACGATTCCTCATATCTTATCCACTTTGGCTTAACCAGTCCTCTTAATCACTTTATCCTCTATTCTGATCATATTTATGCATAGTGATTTCTCAGGACATGTCCATATATTCAAACCAATATAGAGACCATATTATATCCATTTGCATTGTGTCACTGGTTATTTGACCTTGTGTTGAACCTTGTTCACTGATCATTATTCACTATGTCAAGTATGTTCATCATACTGAATTTCCTGTTCAACACTTAGCAAACTTGTTAGACCTTTAAATGTGTTGTTATCCAAATCACCAAAACTCACAAAAGGGATGAATGCACTTTCAGATACGAATACATCACAGGTGGTCCGAATAGCCTGGGACATCCCAGGCGGTTTTCTATCCGAACCGCCTGGGATGTAAAAAGCCTACCGCTTGTATAGAGCCAAATTGTAGTAGTGACTCCACCGTTCTTTAGATAGTACTGAAATCTCTAACATGGAGTTAACCAAATCAGTTAGAGTAGTAGGGTTCCTTCTTTCAGCAACCCCATTGAATTGTCGTGAGTATGGCAGTGTCCTCTCATGAATAATACCATGTTCCACACAAAAATCAGAAAAATCACCCAAAAAATATTCTCTACCACGATCAGACCTTAATCGTTTAATTTTCCTGTCGAGTTGATTTTCAGCTTCAGCTTTATAGGTCTTAAAATAATGCAAAGCTTCATATTTTAATTTTAAAAGATACACATAACAAAATCTAGTAGAATCATCGATAAATGTAATAAAATATTGCTCGCCTCCTTTAGACAATATTTCGTTCATCTCACATAAATTAGAATGTATTAAGTCTAGTGGTGCCAAATTCCTCGCCTCCGTAGCCTTATGAGACTTGTGAGATTGCTTAGATTGCACGCACACTTAACACTTAGAACCTTTGACTAAATCAAATTTTTGGATTAAATTTAAATTTGCTAACCGCGAGACACAACCAAAATAGATATGACAAAGTCGTGAATGCCAAATTTTCGACTCAATCGAAACAATATTGTTCACAGACTTATTACATGTATCATGCAAATATAAGCGGAACAAGCTTCCACTGTCATAGTCTTTTTCAATAAATGTTCCATACTTAGACAGTATACATTTATTAGACTCAAAAACAAGTTTGTAGCCATCTCGACATAATTGAGAGCTACTAACTAGATTCTTTTTGATGGATGGCACATGTTGCACGTTCTTCAAGAGCACCGTCTTTTCCAAAGTAAACTTCAGAATGACTGTACCAACACTAAGAATACACGCATGTGATCCGTTCCCCATCAGCAAGGCTCCAGTACCTTTGGACTGATAAGAAGAAAACAAAGAAATATCAGCACACACATGAATATTAGCACCAGTATCATCCCACCACTAAAGTGAATGACACACTGAAATAACAATAGGTAAAAGATTGACATACCCCGATGTTCCTTCTCTAGTCTCGCTAATAACCATGTTTACTGTTTTCTTCTCTTGAACTGGTTTTTTCTCTTGCTTAAATTTGCGGTCTGGACAAGCGCTTGCCCAATGATCAGTACTCCCGCAAACAAAGCAACCAGCTCCTTTGTTCTTCTTTTTGAATGTGGTTGTCTGCTTGGGCTTCGTGGCATTCTGTTGCTTGTTTTCTTTTTATTATTATTATGTGTTGCATTGGAATTATTCTTTTGTACCATATTGGCACTAGAAGTCTCAATTCCTTTCCCACGAGTGTCTTTTGCTATCGCACTCTCCTCAACGTCAAGAGTACCAATAAGCTCATCCACGCTAAACTCTTGTCTCTTGTGTTTTAGAGTGGTAGCAAAGTCCGTCCAAGAAGGCGACAACTTAGGGATAATACCGATAGCCATGAACTTGTTAGGCAAGACACATGAGAATTATTCGAGTTCCTTGGCCAATGCCTGTATTTCATGAGCTTGTTCAACTACAGAATGATTTTCCACCATCTTATAGTCAAACAATTGCTCCATGATGTACAGCTCGCTACCGGCATCAGAAACACCGAATTTCTCATCTAATAAATCCCATAATTCTTTTGTAGATGTGCACGTAAGATAAGAATCTACATACTTGTTGGCAAGAGCGTCAATCACGACGCCTCAAAATAGGTTATCGACAATATTGAACATTCTCTCCTCTTCAGGAGTGAACTGTTCGGGTTTTCCCTGTGCGACGTGATAGCAATTCATTGCTGTCAACCACAGTATCATCTAACTACGCCATCTCTTATAAAATGTCACATCAAATGGTTCACTTGGTTTTAACGCAGCAACAAAATCACTAACAGAAAAATGCCTAATATCAAAATTTTGGATTGTTAGAAATTTAGGCATTTTCAGTTTTAATTTAATCTAGAAAAACAGTGTGATATCTGTGATGATATGTATGTGCATATGTATATAACTATTCGTATAAGCAGTAAAAGGCAATGAAACATGGACAAATACGAAGAACAAATTGCACCCTGTGTAGGGACCGATGCTTAAGGCATCAGTAGCTCCAATCACACGAGACATCTCGTGTGTTTGTTCGATATAATTGTACAAAGTCGATGCAGGAAGATGTACATTGTGCAGTTACTCAAACGGTCACCGAAAGAAGAACAACACACGTCGTTTGGGGAAGACGACGAAGAACAAGATGTAGACAAAGCAGCGTGATGACCAGCAGCGCCGGGTCGAACTAATCACGCGAGCAGTCACGAATATGCTCCCCAAAAATCTGATTGCCCGCACACCCATGCAAGTGTATCTGTGAACGACGATTTCGGAGGGTTGCTCTCCCATTCTCTCTGTGCTTGTAGAAGATAGGACGGGGATGTGTTGTTTGCAATTCGCGTGAGAGATTTCGTGTAACTGGAACGGCGATTTCGGAGGGTTGCTCTCCCATTCTCTCTCATTTTTATAGGTAGTCAGAAGGAGGGTAGAATACAACGAGCAGAAACGGTCCCGCATTAATTAAAACTGAAAACCGACGACCCGACACTCCACACAAAATACGCAAATGATTGAAATACCAAAAGACTCACTTGCACGAGGGACGTCACCTAGCTAGAATGCATAACGTCTTCCTCACACGATGTCAAGTGGGGGGAAAAGTTGATTTATGAAATTTGTCTATTTTATGTGGCAGATTCTTCGCTGATGGCGCGGCCGGTAAACTTTAGAGGTGCAGGAAAGACCAGCAGAGTCCTTTTAGCAACACAGCCAAGAGGAGTCTCTCCATCAGAACAAAAACATATTCTTTGCAAAAAATATTCCATGAGTTGTTCGCTTCGTATTAAAATCAGTTGTTTAAACTATTGTTGCTGCAATATATAGAGACAAAATACTATAAAATCAGTAGAATCTGGTATACAGGTTGGCAGACACTCCTCCCAAATAGGACAGCACAGTAAGATTTGGAGGCGAGTGAGGACACTAAAAAGATGTTTGGTTTATATAGACTAATTTTTCGTTCTTTTATTTTATTTTATTTTATTTTAGTCTTTAAATTTTTAAATACAAAAACTAAAACTATATTTTAGTTTTCGTATCTAGCAATTTAGAAACTACAATAAAATAAAATAGGGAGACTAAAAATTAGTCTATAAAAAAACCAAGCAGCCCATAAGCCGGGACATCAGTGTCGTGCCCATCCCTGCGGTCCAATGGGGGAAGATGGCTGTTCGCTGGGATCTTGGTTTGGTCCTACGTGACTAATGTCCAAAGCATGCCAATTGCAAATTGCAAGGCCAGGGTCTTGGTCCTACGTGACTGATGTCCATATCACGGACGTGGACACGCTTCTTTCCAAGATTTGGTAGCTGAACTGCAGTAAAAAAAATAGCAAACTAAAATATGAGTTGCAGACTTCCCATTGATTTGCAATATGTCGAACAATATTCCTTAATTATTATCTCGTGAATGTCGACGTGAGGTCGATCAGATAATTTTAAATTTTAATTATTTCTGGGCAAAAGAGAATGCTACAATCATGTAAGATATTACAAAAATGCACGAATACAACGGCTGAGGAAAAAGGAAAGGAGGAAAAAGCCAAATCTCTACATGTCGGCTGGTGGGGCTAGCGTTAATATCCACTTGATCCATTATCTGTCCTTGGCATGTACCGTCTTTGTCTTCGCATGTACCACTATATATTCCACTGTGGACACGAATATATATATGTCTCGGAGAATTTCGAGCAACCTACGTACTCTATTTTGTGGAGATTTAGCTTGCAGGACACGTGTCGATGTGTGAGAGCTGTAACCAAACAGTGAAGGATAGCATTGCGCCGCTGCCGTTCCTCAAAGAACACATCAAGGAGAGGAATAGCCGAACAGGGAAGGCCTAGATGCGCTTGACACGGACCTTCTCTTCGCCGGCGTGGGCGCGTGGCCGCTGCTGCGTGCGGCCTAGATCCCAGATATTGTTAGTGTAAGCACATGCAAGGGGTTCAGACTTCAGACGCAGGCCGGTCCTGACATTTCGGAGGCCCCAAGCGAAAATTTACATAGAAGCCCTATACAAAAGTTTAAGTTCGCTATTTTTTAACTTTTAAATAATATCTGAAAAATAAAAGAAGTTGATGATTTACACAATTTTATTCAAAATGACATGACTGGAGAGACTGTTACATTATTTATGAGTCATAAAATTATACAAATTATGTAATATAACTCTGCATTTGTTTTGACTTTTGAGAGAGTATTTTTACTTTTAATTTGTCAAACTAGCATAAACCTTAAAATGCACAGTAAACCAAATCTAAATACATTAGAGCAAATTTTCTGAAAATAAAGTTCAGTAAACTAAACTTTGATTAAGCAATGTAGGTTATTAGGGTCGGCCCTCCGGTAGGTTAGAATTAAGCAACGCGGCAGGTATAGGTGTACAACACCTTCCGTCCTTTCCACGTCAATTTTAGTATTTGTCATCAAGCAGACTGTTGCGCGACCTCGAAGAGATGATTGCCAGAAAATCAAAGAGACACAACAAAAGAATGAGAATAGATATTTATCTGTAACGTATATGTATTTTGATAAAAGATGGATAAACGGAGACCCTATGAACCTTGGGGCCCTAAGCAATCGCATACCCTGTGCACACCCTCAGAACCGGCCTGTTCAGACGTTATGGGTCTGCGTCCTAAACTTGCTTCTTCGGCCTGCAGGGCTGTGGTCTGCTTGCCGGGGTCGCAAATATTTTTTTTACTGGGGCCTTGACCGGTAGAAAAATACTGGGTATAGGCACTGTCATGAAGTCGTCGCCTCGTCGGGTCGGCTGACCCCGGCACGGCAACGTGGCTTCGCCACTGATCAAACGATGGTTTGATGCAAGTGCTGCTGCATGCATCCGTTATTTTACACCCCACATCAACCCGCACAGAACTGTAAGTTAAACAATTACGGTCAGCCAAAGAACCTACGAAAAATACTCGTTGCTCAAAAAAAATTAGCTATTTTCGTCGCTTTTAGCTCTCGCAGATTGTCTTACTGAATGAGAGCCAATCAAATTTTGCTGTCGAACACTGAACATGAGCACTACACTTCAATTGAAATGAAGTAAGTACTCAAACTAAAATCATATCACCAAACTAGTGATCTCATGGTTTTAAAATATTTCTAATACCCACATGAGACCAGCAAAAAAAACGGATCGCAAGTCGGACACCGAAAAGTTCGAATCGGTCCAAAAGCGTGTCGCGAACAAGTGTTGATTTCAGCAGCACGGAATTCTGTTCTCGTATGCGAAACTAAATAAACAAACTCCGATTGAGATAAAGTTTTACACACACCTGGACAAATATGTTTCCAAGGTCTCCACAAATTTTGAGCTCAATCCGACTTGTGAATCAACCGTAGATCTGAAAATACTAACATAATTGGAGTTTTGTTGGAGTTTTCTAAAATGAACTCAAAACAAGATTAGCTAAGATCACAACCACAAACTGCACCAACAGGGTGTAAGTAGTGATCCTAAGAGTATATCTCACCCACAAACAAATTCCAACAGCACCCGGAACACAAGAACTCGATGGTTCTTCACAAGATCACAAAGAGAAGAGAAGGAAGAACTCAAGAACAAAAAAACTCCAAAAATTCAGCAAGGGCACAAACTGAAAACGAAGCGAACCAAAAGTTGTGGCCCGATCTACCGACCCTTCCTCAAATGAAACAACACAACTCGCGGGCACAGTCGACAGATAAAATCGTTACAGATCTCCTGGTACAACCTAGAGAGGAAAACTAGAAGTTCTAAACAAGATAGACTAAATAAATGACAGTTAAGAGGTGCTGAACTAATAAGCCATCCTCTCTATTTATAGAGTGTTATTTCTATTTCCTAAGCTACCTCTACTTACATAGATTCTATCCACTCCGCTAAGGGCAAAATAGGCCAACTCTTAGGTTTTCGATTCGACGGCCACGTGCTAGACATGAAGTTGCTTCGTCTTGACGCACCCTTCACTGTGACGCCACATGCCACCACCGGTTCCCTCCAAAACTTCTGTCGCCGAGTTTTGAGGCCCAAACTCCGCAAAACCCCTATCCGTAGCGCAGGGTGGTTTTTAGGCTCAACCACCAAATCGATGTAAGAAATGTACCGCACGCGCGTCCCCCACGTCCTAGACACATGTCCCGCTAGTCCACGACCATGCCGGCAACACGGCTCGCTGTGCCACGTTCTCGCGTGAGTGTGTCCCAGGTGTCAGTCACCCCGGTGACTCTAGTCCCTCAGTCAAGTCCCAACACTCGTCCTTCACCGCTTCTGGTCCATCGGCACAAACCCGCATGACTTTCACCTTCGTCATCGACCACCATCCCTATGCTCCACACCTGTACACCACAAAGCCGACCAGCACGATTGCACATACATAATCTCATACTCTGGTGTCCACTGACTACCCCAGAGTGCTACCCGTTGATAATCACTCATTATCAACCTGAACCACAAGGGACAAGTCAACCTTATTTTCGCACTTACTGTGTTCACAAAATTAGTAAATCAATATTTAAATATTTTAGGTTTATTAATATTTATATTACTAACAAAACTATTATGTCTAAATGTTTTAATATAGGATACTTATACTAATTACTACTAAAATATTTGATGTAATTAACCTAAAGATTTAAGCATCAACATTTCATATTAATTAGGTTTATCAAGCCAATATAAAAAAGTACATACTAATAACAAAATTAATCATATCATAATTAATATTTACTGGCTTGATAATTATATGGATGATCGATGAAAATTACTCACTTTGAATCGTATAGCCGGGCTATCGGGGACGATCAGGGCAGAGGTGGCCAGAGAGACATGCCAAGCGGTCGTGTGACGGAACCTCCCAAGTCATTAGACCCACCTACAGTTGTCCTTGTCCAACGGACCTCAGACAACCCTGTAGGTGCACCTGATCACTTGACAAGTTCGGTATATGTATTCTTTACCTTTGCCCAAGAGCGTTTCACCCGTCACACAGATATTACAACACATCGGAGGAACGAATATGCGGAAGCAGTTACAATAACTTTATTTTATTTTAAAGTAGAGAAAGAGTAGTATTATTATAGACCAGAGCAAATATAAGAGTGCTGGAGTATTATTACACACATGGGAGGCAAAAACCCCTCCCGAGTAACATTAAACAAAAGTTTTTAATGGAGGACACCTCCTCCCGCAGCTTCAGTCTTGATTTTCTTCTTTAGGCACCACCTTGGAATAAAAGCAACAAAAATTTGCTGCTTCCTCACCTAAAACAACATGAGACACAGCCCTGAGTATGAAGTATACTTTCGCAAGTCTTACCCATCAAAATAAAAGACTCCCAAGGATATGCTGGCTTTTGAGAATCAAGGTGTGGCTTATCAAGAATCAATGACTCTGTTTGCAGAAATGCTTACTAATAGTGTATCCTTAAAAATCCAGATTTACTTGTCAGGTTAAGAAAAGTTACCTGTATCTAAAGTTCTTTCTACTCTAGTTCAATCACTTGACCTATACTAGCCAATTTCTTATCAACCCTTCATATTCACTGGAATGCTACGTGTAAGTCAGTGACCAAGTCTTCATGTTTGAGAAGTAACGGCGATCCGAATCGATTAATACTCAGCTGAGGATCTCCAATCACACAACATATGTAGCACTTAACCCTTGCATATGTCAACTCGCCACCGGGGTTCTTAAGACCAGATCAGGTTCACGCCAACCGAGAGCACAGATACACCACCGTCCAGCCTCTTGCCACGGAGGGTACACGCTAACCTCGCCATCTCTCCACTCCCATTGTTTGTTATTGTCGGGGACCATAATTAGGGGTACCCTCAAGACGCCTAATTCTCAGCTGGTAACCCCCATCAGCATAAAGCTGCAGAGGCCTGATGGGTTTGATTAAGTCAGGGATCAGTCCGTACGAGCGACTTGATCGCGCCTCGCCCGAGCCTAGCCTCGGGCAAGGGCAGCCGACCCTGAGATGATTCCGTCTCGCCCGAGGCCTCCTCTTTCACGGCAGACGCATCTCCGGCTCGCCCGAGGCAATGCCTTCGATAAGAAGTAACCCTGACTAAATCACCGCGCCGACCGACCAAACCACTGGGGCCTTTAACGCAAAAGGTAAGACTGACGGGTAGCCAGGCTTGGCCAAAAGCGCCAGAAGAAGCTCCGCCCGACCCAGGGCTCGGACTCGGGCTAAGGCCCCGGAAGACGGCGAACTCCGCTCCGCCCGACCCAGGGCTCGGACTCGGGCTAAGGCCCCGGAAGACGGCGAACTCCGCTCCGCCCGACCCAGGGCTCGGACTCGGGCTAAGGCCCCGGAAGACGGCGAACTCCGCTCCTCCCGACCCAGGGCTCGGACTCGGGCTAAGGCCCCGGAAGACGGCGAACCCCGCTCCGCCCGACCCAGGGCTCGGACTCGGGCTAAGGCCCCAGAAGACGACGAACTCCACTTCGCCCGACCCAGGGCTCGGACTCCGCCCTGGCCTCTGCCGAGCGACCTCCGCCTCGCCCGACCCGGGAGCTCAGGTTCGGCCTCGGCCATGCAGGACAGACTCGACCTCGGCTTCGGAGGAGCCTCCACGACGCCCGACCTAGGGCACGAGTCCGCCACGTCAACAGGAAGCGCCATCATCACCCTACCCCGAGCCGACTCAGGTCGCAGAGGACAAGACCGGCGTCCCATCTGGCTAGCTCCGCCAGATAGGCAATGATGGCACCCCACTGGACTCATGACGACGGCAGCTCCCAGCTCTCTTACGAAAGCAGGAGGACGTCAGCAAGGGCACAGCTGTTCCAACAGCTGTCCCTCCGCCAAGCTCCACTGCTTCTCCGACAGCCACGACGCCACACTAACAGGATGCCAAGATCTCTCCGGCTGCCACCTTGGCATGTACTTAGGGCACTAGCTCTCCCCCGCTAGACACGTAGCACCTTGCTACACCCCCATTTGTACACCTGGGTCCTCTCCTTACGCCTATAAAAGGAAGGACCAGGGCCTTCTTAGAGAAGGTTGGCCTCGCGGGAACGAGGGGCAGGGGCAGGCGCTCTCTTGGGGCCGCTCGCTCCCCTCACCCGCGCGGACGCTTGTAACCCCCTACTGCAAGCGCACCCGACCTGGGCGCGGGGCGAACACGAAAGGCCGCGGGAATCTCCGTCTCCCTCGTCACGACCCGGCTCCGGCCACCGACCTCTCGCTCTCTTTCCCCCCTTCGCGCTCGCCCACGCGCTCGACCCATCTGGGCTGGGGCACGCGGCACTCTCACTCGTCGGCTCGGGGACCCCCCGGTCTCGAAACGCCGACAGTTGGCGCGCCAGGTAGGGGCCCGCTGCGTGTTGACGAGCAGTTTCCCGTCAAGCTCCAGATGGGCAGTCTCCAACGACCTCTCCAACCCGGAACGGTGCTCCGTTTCGGGAGCCTCAAGTTCATGTCTCTCGACAGCGGCTACGACATGGTACTCCTTCCACCGCCGTGCGGCAGCGACAATGGCGGTCGACAGCCCGCCCGCCGGCGGCGGAACCGACGACGTCTTTCCCGCGTGGGGGAAGGACAACTTTCGAGCTCGCCCCATCCTCTCCCTCGCCATCGCAGGAGGAGGAGGCGGGGCAACCAGGGCCGAGCGGGAGGCAGCACCCCGACAGCTGTCGAGCAAATCGACATCCCCAGTGCCCCAACGGGGGACACGCTAGGCGTCACCCTCGCGTTCGAGGCAAAGGCGAGCGCCATCCCCCCGCAGCACGTCGACTCCGAGCAGGTGGACGACGCCAACACGCTCACGAAGGGCCTGCAGGATGTCGCCCTCGTACCCAAGACGACGGCGCGAGCAGCCCCCGACGTGACTTCATCGCTACTCGTCGACAAAAAGGTACCGACTGCTTCCCATCTTTAGTCATTTCGACTCGACCTCAACCCGCCTGGCGACCTCGCTTTGGCGGACACTCACGTTGAGGCGAGTGCAACCCCTCTGGGGTTTCGTGTGCGGTCGCCCTGGGACCGATTGACGGGCGTCTCAACCTATGGACCCTCTGGGTCCGAGGAAGACGACGACCCCAGCATCTGCTGGGATTTCTCCGGATCTGGCAACCCCAGTGCCATGCGGGACTTCATGACCGCATGCGACTACTGCCTTTCCGATTGTTCCAACGGCAGCCGCAGCCTTGACGACAAGGACTGCGGCCCGAGCCGCGAATGTTTCCACGTCGAGCTAGGGGATCCCTCCGGAGGCAGCCGTCTCGGCATGCCGAAGGATGGCGATCTCCCTAGGCCAGCGCCTCGCGCCGACATCCCGCGGGAGCTAGCTGTGGTCCCCGTTCCGGCGGGGGGTCACGACCCACAGCTCGAGCAAGTCCGCGGGGCGCAGGCCGGGCTCGATGAGGAAGCAGGAGCGCTCGAGGCAATCCGCCGGGACGTCGGGCAGGTATGGGCAAGCCAGCCCCCGGCCGGAGAAATACGTCACCTGCCCCAGGGTCTCCAGCACCGCATCGCCCACGAGGCCAGGGACAGGCCGCCACCCGCATCCGGCGGGACTGGTCAGGACCTGGCAGCCGCGGCGATGCTCCTCCGCGTGATGCCGGAGTCATCAACCACCGAGGGTCGGCGAATCCAGGGAGAGCTCAAGCATCTCCTGGAGGGCGCTGCGGCCCGGCGGGCCGAGAGCTCTGCCTCCCGAAGGCAGGGGTACCCCTCGGAACCTCGTGCCGCGACTTCCCGACTCATGCGGGAAGCCTCGGTCTACACCGGGCGCACGAGCAACACCGCGCCTGCGGCCCCGGGCCACCTCGGCGACGAGCACCCTCATCGCGACCGTCGGGCACGCCTCGACGAAAGGGTGCGCCGAGGCTATCACCCCAGGCGTGGGGGACGCTACGACAGTGGGGAGGATCGGAGTCCCTCGCCCGAACCACCCGGTCCGTAGGTCTTTAGCCGAGCCATTCGGCGGGCGCCGTTTCCGCCCCGATTCCGACCCCCGACCACTATCACAAAGTACTCGGGGGAAACGAGGCCGGAATTGTGGCTCGCGGACTACCGCCTGGCCTGTCAACTAGGAGGAACGGACGACGATAACCTCATCATCCGCAACCTCCCCCTGTTCCTCTCCGACACTGCTCGCGCTTGGTTGGAGCACCTGCCTCCCGGGCAGATTTCCAACTGGGAGGATTTGGTCCAAGCTTTCGCCGGCAACTTCCAGGGCACGTACGTGCGCCCCGGGAATTCCTGGGACCTCCGAAGCTGTCGGCAACTACCGGGAGAATCTCTTCGGGACTACATCCGGCGATTCTCGAAGCAGCGCACCGAGCTGCCCAACATCACCGACTCCGATGTCATCGGCGCGTTCCTTGCCGGCACCACCTGCCGTGACCTGGTGAGCAAGTTGGGTCGCAAGACCCCCACCAGGGCGAGCGAGCTGATGGACATCGCCACCAAGTTCGCCTCCGGCCAGGAGGCGGTCGAGGCCATCTTCCGAAAAGACAAGCAGCCCCAGGGCCGCCCGTCGGAAGATGCTCCCGAGGCGTCTGCTCCGCGCGGCGCCAAGAGGAAAGGCAGGAGGAAGTCGCAAGCGAAACGCGACGCTCCCAACGCAGACCTTGTCGCCGCCACCGAGCATAAGAACCCTCGGAAGCCCCCCGGAGGTGCTAACCTCTTCGACAAGGCACTCAAGGAGACGTGCCCCTACCATCAGGGGCCCGCCAAGCACACCCTCGAAGAGTGCGTCATGCTTCGGCGCCACTTCCACCGGGCCGGGCCACCCGCGGAGGGTGGCAGGGCCCGCGACGACGACAAAAGGGAAGATCGCCAAGCGGGAGAGTTCCCCGAGGTCCGCGACTGCTTCATGATCTACGGAGGGCATGCGGCGAACGCCTCGGCTCGGCATCGTAAGCAAGAGCGTCGGGAGGTCTGCTCGGTGAAGGTGGCGGCACCAGTCTACCTAGACTGGTCCGACAAGCCCATCACCTTCGACCGGGACGACCACCCCGACCACGTGCCGAGCCCGGGGAAGTACCCGCTCGTCGTCGACCCCGTCATCGGCGACGTCAGGCTCACCAAGGTCCTGATGGATGGGGGCAGCTGCCTCAATATCATCTACGCCGAGACCCTCAGGCTCCTGCGCGTCGACCTGTCGTCCGTCCGAGCAGGCGCTGCGCCCTTCCACGGGATCGTTCCCGGGAAGCGCGTCCAGCCCCTCGGACAGATCGACCTCCCTGTCTGCTTCGGAACACCCTCCAACTTCCGAAGGGAGACTTTGACGTTCGAGGTGGTCGAGTTCCGAGGAACCTACCACGCAGTGCTGGGAAGACCATGCTACGCGAAGTTCATGGCCATCCCCAACTACACCTACCTGAAGCTCAAGATGCCGGGCCCCAACGGGGTCATCACCGTCGGCCCCACGTACAAACACGCGTTCGAATGCGATGTGGAGTGCGTGGAGTACGCCGAGGCCCTCGCCGAGTCCGAGGCTCTCATCGCCGACCTGGAAAGCCTCACCCGAGAGGTGCCAGACGTGAAGCGACACGCCGGCAACTTCGAGCCAGCGAAGACGGTCAAGGCCGTCCCTCTCGACCCCAGTGGTGACACCTCCAAGCAGATCCGGATCGGTTCCGGGCTCGACCCCAAATAGGAAGCAGTGCTCGTCGACTTTCTCCGCGCAAACGCCGACGTCTTTGCGTGGAGTCCCTCGGACATGCCCGGCATACCGAGGGATGTCGCCGAGCACTCGCTGGATATTCGGGCCGGGGCCCGGCCGGTCAGACAGCCTCTGCGCCGATTCGACGAGGAAAGGCGCAGGGTGATAGGTGAGGAGATCCACAAGCTGATGGCAGCAGGGTTCATCAAAGAGGTATTCCATCCCGAATGGCTTGCCAACCCTGTACTTGTGAGGAAGAAAGGGGGGAAATGGCGGATGTGTGTAGACTACACTGGTCTCAACAAAGCATGTCCGAAGGTCCACTACCCTCTACCTTGCATCGATCAGATCGTGGACTCCACTGCAGGGTGCGAAACCTTGTCTTCCCTCGATGCCTACTCAGGGTATCATCAGATCAAGATGAAAGAGTCCGACCAGCTCGCGACTTCTTTCATCACGCCCTTCGGCATGTACTGTTATGTCACCATGCCGTTCGGTTTGAGGAACGCGGGTGCAACGTACCAGCGGTGCATGAACCATGTGTTCGGCGAACACATCGGTCGCACGGTCGAGGCCTACATCGATGACATCGTAGTCAAGACGAGGAAAGCCTCCGACCTTCTCTCCGACCTCGAACTAACATTCCGGTGTCTCAAGGCGAAGGGCGTCAAGCTCAATCCCGAGAAGTGCGTCTTCGGGGTGCCCCGAGGCATGCTCTTGGGATTCATCGTCTCCGAGCGGGGCATCGAAGCCAACCCGGAGAAGATCGCAGCCATCACAAGCATGGGGCCCATCAAGGACTTAAAAGGCGTACAGAGGGTCCTGGGATGTCTCGCGGCCTTGAGCCGTTTCATCTCGCGCCTCGGCGAAAGAGGCCTGCCCCTGTACCGTCTCTTAAGGAAAGCCGAGTGCTTCACTTGGACTCCCGAGGCCGAGGAAGCTCTCGGGAACCTGAAGGCGCTCCTCACCCAGGCGCCCATCTTGGTACCCCCAGCTGATGGAGAAGCCCTCCTAGTCTACGTTGCCGCTACCACTCAGGTGGTCAGCGCCGCGATCGTGGTCGAAAGGTAGGAAGAGGGGCATGCTTTGCCAATTCAGAGGCCAGTTTACTTCGTCAGCGAGGTACTGTCCGAGACCAAGATCCGCTACCCACAAGTCCAGAAGCTGCTGTATGCAGTGATCCTGACGAGGCGAAAGCTGCGACATTACTTCGAGTCTCATCCGGTGACTGTGGTGTCATCCTTCCCCCTGGGGGAGATCATCCAGTGCCGAGAAGCCTCGGGACGGATCGCAAAGTGGGCGGTGGAAATCATGGGCGAGGCAATCTCGTTCGCCCCTCGGAAGGCCATCAAGTCCCAGGTACTGGCGGATTTCGTAGCCGAATGGGTCGATACCCAGTTGCCAACGGCTCCGATCCAACCAGAGCTCTGGACCATGTTTTTCGACGGGTCGCTGATGAAGACGGGAGCCTGTGGGGGATAGATATCCCCCGGGTCCACTAAAAGAGTAAAGGACCTCACGAAAGGCCCAAGGGCCCAATAAATCGTAAGGTTATTCTTTCGTGGGCCTGGGGAAAAAACAATCAGCAATGCAGGACGACATGAGGCCGGATTGGTGCAAACCAGGATGGCCCATAGCGTCGAGCGAGTGGCTATAACAGAGATCCGACTTTCCCGCGTCGGGGCCTCCATGCAACGAAGCCACGTGAAGATAAGTCGGCGAGAGTTACGTAAAGGATAATCTCGAGAGGTTCACCATCTTTTAGCCACTTGTTGTTATCTTATCCATGTGTACTGCCCCACGGTCGAGTATATAAGGCCTAGGGGGCACCCCTTCAGAACGATCGACCCATTACTTAGCCACCCACCTCAACTCTCTGTATTCTTAATCCAGAGAGCTCTCCTGTAATCATTTCCACCAAGCATACTCATCAGGACGTAGGGTGTTACGCATCACTAAGCGGCCCGAACCTGTAAACCTTGGTCTACCGTCTCTCGTGCGATTAGCACGAACCATTTTGCTACAGTTGTCGACACCTTCCTACTCCTAAAACACCTCGAGGGGCAACCCCAGGTGTGCGGTCGGACCCTAAACACCGACAGCTGGCGCGCCAGGTAGGGGGTGTGTCGACAATCTAAGCTAGCTCAATGGCCATCTCTTTCTACAGCAAGATCGCCCTACGCCCCGGATCTAGGTTCTGCTTCGGAACAATCTCATTCATAGCGGACGAAGAAGGAATTCTGCACCGTATCGCGGATCCGCCGGAAAAGGAATCTTCCTCAACAAACTCCGAAAATACCGGAGAGGTGCAACCTCCGGCTTCCCGAAAGAAGATCACTGCGACGGCAGCACCGTTCTACCCCGACGTCCTCTTCGTCGGAAGGGCGGAATCGCCCGCCATCTCCGACGACGAGCCGACTGTACCCGGGGAGGAACCACCTCAGCGAGAATCCCGTCGACGGAGGAACCGGCGCAGGAACGTTCGACGACATCACGCAGCCGGAGAGCGGAATCCGGAACAACCTGTCTCGCGAGACGAGGTCTCGGAGGTAGGAGAAACCCCGGAAGAACGCGTCTTCAGAGAACGAAGGAACTCCCGACGACGTGATCGCCGACGAGCTCAGGAACAGGCTGAGCAGGATGCAAGGCAACGTCGAGAGAATCCACTCTTCGGGCGCAATCTGAACCCCGATTTCGCCCGAGCCATGAACACGCCGAGCGAAGTCGGAGGGGTGCTAGCTCGGATAGCGGAAGGACTTCCTCGAACTCCTGACGCCGACGGCTACCGACGACTGTTCACCCAGGCGGCCAACCATCTTCTACCGCTAGCTCACCCGCCAAACGATCTTCGACACGCCATCAACAGTCGCCGAGACGCGCGGAGCTCCATCAATGCTTCGCGGGAACGGCGGCATGAGAACGAAATTCGTCGTCGAGAGGAGTACGACAGGGATCATGGCGCCCCGACTCAGAGCCAAGCTACCAGGACTGAGTCGGCAACGGCTTCAACTGGCGGAACCTCCCGGGGACGGTCGAGGAATCACAACCACAACTCCCCTCCCCGGGACAGACATCGACCCCGACGACAGGAGGACACGTGCGGAGTGTCCGCCCTTACTCCACGCCTTAGGGCCATCCAATGGCCTCCCAACTTCAAGGTATCCAATGTTGACAAATATGAACCTAAGCAGGATCCATGGGGTTGGCTAGCCGTCTACACCACCGCTGCTCGAGCTGCCGGGGCATCCGAAGACGTGATGACCGCGTACTTGCCCATTGTCCTTGGGCAAGACGCGCTGCAATGGCTACGACATCTACCCCGACACTGCATCGACGTCTGGGGAGACTTCAGCCGACGCTTCACCGCCAACTTCCAGTCCCTCTCCGACAAGCCGGCGCAGCCGTGGGACCTTAAATCTATCAAGCGCCGGGGGGACGAAACTCTCCGGTCGTACCTCAAGAGGTTTCAAACCATGAGGAATCGTATCCCCGATGTCACGGAGGCGGCCGTGATCGAGGACTTCTACCGAGGATCTAATGATTCGGTTTTTGTCCGAGCCATACTACAAAAGGCGCCGACCACCTCGGAGGAGCTGTTCCGGGAAGCCGACCTCTACATCACCGCCGACGAGCGAGCCCAGGACCTCATCGGAGGAGCGAAGCCCGCACCGGCTGTACCACGACGCGACACGAACCAGCAACCTGACAAGCGGTGGGAGAAGAGGCCACGCGAAGAAGTGCACGCTGCCGGACCACCTGCCTCTCGCGCTCGAGGAGGACCTCGTGGAGGCGAACGCACGCTGGACGACATCCTCGATGCCCAGTGCCCGTACCACAAGGACATGCGCCACACTCTTCGAAACTGCCGAGACTTCAAACACTCCGTCGGACACGGCCGACCCTTCCAACCTCTGCCTCCTCCTCCGCCGAGGGGAGAACCAGATGAACCACGACAACCCCATCGGCAGGAGGAGGGAGGAGGAGGAGGAGCTTTTCCACGCGTTGACAGGGAGGTCAACGTCATCTTCGGCGGACACGGATCGCAGGAGAGCAGAAGACAGCAAAAGCTCAATGATCGCCAGATAATGGTGGCGACCATCGGCCCTCCCGCTCCATACCGGTGGTCGGAGCACCCGATCACCTTCACTCGGGCGGATCAATGGCTCAACTTCGACCACCCGGGCAAGTACCCGCTTCTCGTCGATCCGGTGATCCGAGAGAGCCGGGTGAAAAAGGTGTTAGTGGACGGGGGGAGCAGCATCAACATCACCTTCCCCCGGACACTCCAAAGCTTGGGAGTTCATCTCAAAGAGCTCCACGAGTCGGACACTCCTTTCTTCGGCATCGTGCCGACGGAAGGGGAATACCCGCTGGGCCACATCTACATGCCGGTCACCTTTGGAACTCCGGAGAACTACAGAACCGAGTTCCTAAGGTTTGAAGTGGCAAACTTCGACTGCGGGTACAATGCCATCATCGGGAGGCCTGGATTGGCCAAGTTCATGGCCATTCCACATTACACCTACATGATACTGAAGATGCCAGGACCGCAAGGGATCATAACTGTGCGCGCCGACTTCCAAGGCGCCGCAGAATGTTTCCGAGTGGCTATTCAAGCAGCCCTCACCGCCAAGCCATCAACAGCTCCCTCCGCAATGGCGAACTCTAAGCCTGAGGAGAACCTCGCAATACCGACGAATGAAGCTCAGACCGCGACCTCTATGCGGCCGACTGAAGAAACCAAGAGAATCAACCTGGGGTTCGCTGATGAGCGCAAGACGGCCATCATCAGCTCCAGTCTGGATGACAAATAGGAAAGCGCGCTCGTCCGGTTTCTGCAAGATAACCGAGATGTATTCGCATGGCAACCTGCGGATATGCCGGGAGTCCCGAGAGAACTGGCCGAGCACAAACTGAAGGTTTTTCCCCAGGCGAGGCCGATTCGACAGAAATTACGTCGTTTCACGCCTGATAAGAGGGAAGCCATTCGCGCCGAGTTAGCTCGCTTGGTCGCGGCTGGATTCATTAGAGAAGTATTACATCCCGAGTGGTTAGCCAATCCTGTTCTTGTACTCAAAAAGAATAAAGTGGACTGGCACATGTGTGTTGATTATACCGATCTCAACAAACACTGTCCGAAGGATCCCTTCGGGCTCCCGAGGATAGATCAGGTGGTGGACTCCACCGCTGGATGTTCCATGTTGTCTTTCCTGGATTGTTATTCTGGATATCATCAGATTAGTCTGGCAAAGGAAGACGAAGAAAAGACGGCATTCATTACCCCATTTGGTGCTTTCTGTTATACCTCCATGCCGTTTGGCCTCAAAAACGCTGGAGCGACTTACCAGAGAGCTATTCAAACATGCTTAGCCGATCACTGGGGCAAGCGTGTGGAGGCTTATGTGGATGACGTGGTGATCAAAACACAGGACTCAAAAGACTTCATCGAAGATTTGCAACTGGTTTTCAACAGCCTGAGGCGGTATAGATGGAAGCTTAATCCCGAGAAATGTGTTTTTGGGGTACCAGCCGGAAAGTTGCTCGGATTTATTGTCAGCCACCGAGGAATTGAGGCTAATCCGGATAAGATTGAAGCTATCATGAAGATGGAAGCACCTCGATCGCAGAAGAAGGTTCAACGACTTACTGGATGCATGGCAGCTTTAAGCAGATTTATATCCAGGCTGGGGGAAAAAGGTTTGCCGTTTTACAAGTTACTCAAGAAGGTGGATAAATTTCAGTGGACTTCAGAAGCACAAGAAGCTCTAGATGCTCTGAAAAAATTCTTGACAACACCGCCAGTACTGAAACCACCTCGGCGAGCTACATCAACTCAACCAGCCGAAGATTTGCTATTGTACATCTCTTGCACGACTCACGTGGTGAGCACCGCGTTGGTAGTCGAGCGAGTAGAAGAAGGGCATGCCTATCCAATACAACACCCTGTCTACTTCATTAGTGAAGTCCTCGGCCCCTCAAAGAAAAAGTATCCTCAAGTTCAGAAACTATTGTATGCAGTACTTCTAACTGCCCGCAAGCTGCGTCACTACTTTGACGACCACAAAGTCATAGTAGTCACAAGTTTTCCAATAGGGGATATTCTTCACAACAAGGAAGCCATCGGTCGAATAGCCAAGTGGGCTTGTGAGCTGGGATCTCATGACATCGAGTTTCGGCCTCGCACTGCCATCAAAACCCAAGCACTAGTTGATTTCGTATCAGAGTGGACTGAACAACAAGTACCAGACAACCCGGAGACTGCAGAAGTATGGCGAATGTATTTTGACGGCTCACTCAAGCTGCAGGGAGCAGGAGCGGGGATTCTTTTCACTGCACCTGGAGGCGAACACCTCAAGTACGCCCTCCAGCTGCTATTCCCGGCCTCCAACAATGCAGCCGAGTATGAAGCTTTGATCCATGGATTGAACATTGCCATATCATTGGGCGTCAAAAGATTAATGGTATATGGGGATTCTCTGGTAGTCATCAGCCAGATAAATAAGGAGTGGGATTGCTCAAACGATTCGATGGGAAGATACTGCACTGCCGTCCGAAAACTGGAGGATAAATTCGAGGGTCTAGAATTTCATCATGTGGAAAGAGATCGGAACACGGCAGCCGATGTACTGTCCAAGCTAGGGTCTAGTCGAGCTCAGGTCCCACCCGGGGTTTTTGTGCAAGAAATTCTGCAGCCAAGTATCTCATTGGATCAAATGGAAGAGTGCAACATCATAGATCAACCCGAGTCAGATCCCGATGACTGGAGAAAGCCAATCATTAAGTACATAAGGAATGAAGAAGAACCAGACGATAAGAACTCGGCAGAGCGCATTGCAAGACAGTCAGCTCACTATACACTTATTGGGGAGACATTATACAGAAGGGGAGCATCAGGCATCTTCATGAAGTGCATTCTCCCATCCACTGGAAAGCAACTCTTAGAAGAGGTCCACGCTGGACAATGTGGGATACATGCAGCCTCCAGAACACTAGTTGGGAAGGTCTTCAGGTCAGGATTCTATTGGCCAACAGCAAAGAATGATGCAGCCGAGTTAGTTCAGAGGTGCGAAGCCTGCCAATACTTGTCAAAGCAACAACACCTGCCAGCACAGCAGCTGCAGACCATACCAGTAACTTGGCCTTTTGCATGCTGGGGGCTGGATATGATTGGACCTTTCAAGAAAGCTCAAGGGGGATATACTCATGTGTTGGTAGCGATTGACAAGTTCACTAAATGGATAGAATTCAAGCCCATTGCCTCCTTAACTTCTGCTAAGGCCGTGGAATTCATACAAGACATAATATTCAGATTCGGGATACCCAACAGCATCATAACTGATTTAGGATCCAATTTCACGAGTTCAGAATTCTTTGACTTCTGCGAGCAAAAGAGCATTCAGATCAAGTATGCATCTGTGGTCCATCCAAGAGCCAACGGGCAGGTTGAACGAGCTAATGGGATGATTTTGGATGCACTTAGGAAAAAGATTTTCGATAAGAACGAAAAATTCGCAGGAAAGTGGATAAGGGAATTACCTTATGTTGTTTGGAGCCTAAGAACCCAACCTAGCCGAGCTTTGCATGGAAACACTCCTTTCTTCATGGTCTATGGGTCGGAGGCAGTGCTGCCTGCTGATCTCAAGTTTGGGGCGCCAAGGCTGATCTTTGAAAGTTTAGCAGAAGCTGAGACCACCAGGCTGGAGGACATAGACGTACTCGAGGAAGAACGGCTAAGCGCAGTAATCCAATCAGCAAGATACCAGCAGACTCTAAGGCGCTATCACGACAAGGCTGTGCGGCAACGATTCTTTTCAGTAGGGGAGCTCGTCCTTCGCCGAATTCTAACGGGAGAAGGACGACACAAGTTATCACCCTTATGGGAAGGACCCTTCATAGTAGCAGAAGTCACTCGGCCCGGATCATATCGCCTCACTCAGATGGATGGCACGGAAGTTGGGAACTCCTGGAACATAGAGCACCTGAGAAAGTTTTATCCTTAGCCGTACCTCAAAACCGCTGGGATAACGATGATGTACTCTGTAAAGTGGAAATATGTCATCAATAAAGAAAAGGTTTCAAGGATACTCAATTTATTTACGATTGACTTGCGTTCTTACTTAACTCGGGGTGACCACTATGCCCTGCTAACGGAGCAATCGACTTAAGTCGGCAATGACTTAAGGCGGTGCGACATGCTCACGTTTACTCAACTCGGGGTGACCACTATGCCCTGCTAACGGAGCAATCGACTTAAGTCGGCAACGACTTAAGGCGGTGCGACATGCTCACGCTTACTTAACTCGGGGTGACCACTATGCCCTGCTAACGGAGCAATCGACTTAAGTCGGCGACGACTTAAGGCGGTGCGACATGCTCACGCTTACTTAACTCGGGGTGACCACTATGCCCTGCTAACGGAGCAATCGACTTAAGTCGGCAACGACTTAAGGCGGTGCGACATGCTCACGCTTACTTAACTCGGGGTGACCACTATGCCCTGCTAACGGAGCAATCGACTTAAGTCGGCAACGACTTAAGGCGGTGCGACATGCTCACGCTTACTTAACTCGGGGTGACCACTATGCCCTGCTAACGGAGCAATCGACTTAAGTCGGCAACGACTTAAGGCGGTGCGACATGCTCACGCTTACTTAACTCGGGGTGACCACTGTGCCCTACTAACGGAGCAATCGATTTAAGTTGGTGGCTACTTAAGACCAATGCAACATGCTCTCGCCTATATAATTCAGGGGATGATTTCCATATCCCACAGACAAAATTCATAGTCATCATGCGTCATAACTACCAAACTCATTAACTAAAAAATTCTGATACAATGAGAGAGTAACTATGTTATTCAAATAAACCGGTGTCCCCAAACAAATGTTCAATCATGCAAGCTGCGCGCTTGGAGCACGCGAAATGTTTTCTCTATTTTGCAATGTCTTTTCCAGGAGCAATTGACGAAGAAGGACGACTCGAGGAATCAGGGGCAGCGTTCACGTCAGCCCTTATATCTTCAGGAACGACTACGCCAGGTCTCCTCATCAGGATTCGTCCCGCCCGAATGGCCTTATCCATGGCCCTATCGCGCTGGGCTCTCAGAGTACTGGAAGTCTCTTCAGCAACCTTGACAGCCAACTGGGCAGCCTCTAGCTCCTGGGTAACAGATTTCTTGGAAGCACGCAGGTTCTTGATGACAACGTCTTTAGCCGATATCAACTCCCGAAGGCGAATCACATCATCCAAGGACTCCTGCAGCTTATAGCGAAGATTATTTAACTCTTCCATGGAAAAGCGATGACTCCTCTCCAGAATAGTCAACGAGTTGCTAGAATCTCGATACAACCTATCAAGATTGTCACGAGAAGCCGCAAGGATACGTTTTTCTTCCTGCAAGCTCAAATCAGTTCCTTCAGAAAACCAGGCAAATAATAGGAGTATAGCAAGGCAAAAGCACAGTTTCGTATATCACCTTTTCAGAGTCGTGCTGAGCATGCAGGGAAGAACTCAACGCATTGGCATCATCTAAGGCGGCAGAGACTTGACTCAGCTCAATCTGACCTTGAGAGTACTTTTCCTCAAGATCAGTGCATCGCTGAGACAGTTTAGCCCGATCTTGAGAATGTTTCTCCTCAAGAAGTGTAATCTGTCGAGTCATTCCTAGCAAAAGGTAACCAAACAAAACGAGGTCAGAAGGTAAAACAGTCCACAACAAGCGCGGAGAAAAGAAAAAAGGGCACTAACCAGCGTTAGTCGCCTCCAACTCGGATACACGGCGATGAAGCGACACCGGATTCCAACACGAAAAGGATGAAGCCACTTTTGGGATAGGAGCACCATGCAATTTCAGCTGGCTGGTCATCCCATCCACCAAAACCTGATGAGAAGAACAGATGAGCTTAATGGCAAAAGTTCATGTAAAAGTCAAGCTAAGAAACAGCACAGTACCTGGAGGTTGGAGAAGAACGAAGGGATCCCCAAATCAGGAGAAATCAGATGATAACCAGGCGCAAGGTCATCACCCGAAGCAGCTTGCAATGAAACAGTGGGAATCAGTTCATCTCTTTCAACAGAGCCGGATACCCGATCAGTGGGGACGCTGCTCTCCAAAGCGATGCCCCGGTCCAAAGTTTGGGCCACCACCATGCAGCCAGAGTGTGGAGGTGACCCTGCGTGAACGTCCATGGAAGTGCCGGAGGGAGACCCTGTTTGGGCACCCTCAGGGATTAGGCCATAGTTGGCACTGCCCACTTGAGCTGGATTATCCCCGGCAGCACCCTCGGGGGCTGGGCAGTAGCTCGCACTCTTCGCCCGAGCTAAGTCATCCCCGACGACACCCTCGGGGGCTGGACATGTGTCAACACTATTCTTGAGGTCCAAACTTTCAGCAGTAACCACCTCTAAGGTTGATGGGCCCTCGGCTACTTCCATGAAATCAGGACAATCCAAGTTAGCATCCCGACCCTCGAGATCGCGCTCTAAGGTTGATGAGGCACGGGATGACCTCAACCCAGCGTCCAGCATGGCACCACAAGCTTCAGTTACATCATCATCCACTGGCCCTGATAACAAGTCCTCTGGAACCATATCCTCAAGAGTTTGATCAAAGTCAGCCAGGGATATGTTTTGCAGACCAACAAGGGCAGATAAAGCAGGAGAAGGAACTCCACTACTTTCCCCACTGGCGAGGAATTGCCGACTGTTCTTCCGAGTCAGAGGGACTTCATTTTCTTCCTCTCTGTCATCTTCATCAGCAACACAGCCAACACCCCCATTGGGATCAACCACAGATGGACCACACCCATTGGGATCAGCATTGATAAATTCAGGCGCAGGAACCTCCTCAGCAGCAGGAACCGAGGGACCAGCATCCTGGTCCAAGCTAGATACTCGCCGAAGACGTCTCCTTTTCTTTTTCTGCTCGTCAGCAGGGAGATCAGCTTGATTAACTCGGCAAGGACGCCTCGAGCGAACACGGACAGGTCTCTGAACATTCAAGGTTATACCAACCTCAGGGAGAGGCGCCAGTGCCAATGTCTCAGCAGGAGTAGCGTCAGAAGAATCCTCAGCCAACATATCAAGCATGGCATTCATTTCAGCATCAGTAGGATCCAAAGGCACCTCGAAATGGATTTGTCGTTCATCATCAGGAATTTTCCCAAGTGAGGCAACCAAAGCACTAACCTCCTCATCAGAGGGCCGCGTTCTAAGGCCCAAATTGCCATCAGCCGCAGGTGGGTTTGACACGAAACGAGTGAAGGCTTTGGCAGGAGGCAGATTCCAGGCCGAGTACGCCACTGGAGCACCAACATTGGATACTTTGCCTCTGAGAATCATCTCCAGTCGGCTCACCAAATCTGCAGAAGGAATTCTCTTGTTGATAACTCGGGTTGGGTCGGCTAGTCCTCGATAAAGATAAGCCGGGTAGACCCTATCTTTCAGTGGCTGAATGTTTTTGAAAACGAAGTCAGCAACTATAGCTTCAGCAGTTAAACCCCTCTCTTTCAATAGCCCAACTTCAGCTAGCAGCACACTGGCCTCAGCCACCTCCTCGTCTGTAGGAGACTCGGTCCAGCTCGGGGTGCGAACATCTGGCTGTCTTCCTGACCGGGGGGGGAGAGAATTTCCATAGTTATCAACTATAAACCACTCCAGGCGCCATCCCTTAATGCTGTCTTTAAGGGGAATCTCAAGATATTCAGTTTTCCGTCCCTGGCGCATCTCCAAGCTGGCACCTCCAACCAACTGATGTTGTCCCCCGGCCATCCCAGGGCGACAATGATACAGGTGTTTCCACAAGCCAAAATGCGGCAGCACGCCAAGAAAGGCCTCACATAAGTGGACGAAGATAGAAATTTGCAGAATTGAATTAGGGTTCAGATGGGTTAGGTTGATGTGGTAGAAATCAAGAAGACCACGGAAAAAGGGAGAAATAGGAAGACCAAGGCCGCGGAGAAGAAACGGAGCGTAAACCACGGACTCGTGGGTATCCTCCGTCGGGACCGTAGTCCCATGGCAAATCCGCCAAGAACAGAGTTCTCGTGGAGGAAGAACCCCGATGGACACGAGGTGGAGGAGTTCGGCTTCAGAGATGATGGACATGTGGTTACCTGCGAAAGGCAACTGGCTGTTGGGATCAATTGGAGGAATCACCACAGCGGAAGAGCTCACGATTTTTCTCTTGGGAGCCATCTCGATTTCACCAGTGAGCAGATTGGAGGCGAGCGCAGAGAGAATTTGGAAGCAGGAATGCAAGAACTAGGGCGCGGAAAGCAAAGGCGGCTAAAAGTGCAGCTCTTATGGGATATTCTCGGACCAGATACCGTTTTAAAAAGTGCCTAGTCATCACCCGGCAGTTATTCCCGAAATCCCAGCGTGCCACCTGGTCATTCGGCAGTTATTTCCAAAAACTGGTGGGCCATCCCTTCACTCGGGTGTTAATCCTCAAAATAACTCGGCGTTGCCTCTAAAATGCCGACGTCACTATTCAGTCACTCGGCGTGCCTCTAAAACGCTGATCTTGAGTTCAATAACTCGGCGTTGCCTCTAAAACGCTGACCTTGAGTTCAAAAACTCGGCGTTGCCTCTAAAATGCCGGCGTCACTACTCAGTCACTCGGCATTGCCCCTAAAACGCTGATTTCGAGTTCAATCGTTCGGCATTACTTCTAAAATGCCAACGTTGACCTTCAATCACTCGGCATTACTTCTAAAATGCTGACAACGACGTTTAATCACTCGGCGTGCCTCTAAAACGCTGATCTTGAGTTCAATAACTCGGCGTTGCCTCTAAAACGCTGACCTTGAGTTCAAACACTCGGCATTACTTCTAAAATGCTGACAACGACATTTAATCACTCGGCGTGCCTCTAAAACGCTGATCTTGAGTTCAATAACTCGGCGTTGCCTCTAAAACGCTGACCTTGAGTTCAAAAACTCGGCGTTGCCTCTAAAATGCCGGCGTCGCTACTCAGTCACTCGGCGTTGCCTCTAAAACGTTGATCTCGAGTTCAATCGTTCGGCATTACTTCTAAAATGCCAACGTTGACCTTCAATCACTCGGCATTACTTCTAAAAACATTGATACAGGCTGCAATATTGCTCGGAGGCGTCAGTATAATGATCAAGCTGTTCGTCTATGGTCTCAAAAGAATCAGATTTATAGTCAAACAAAGCGAGTCATCAAGAGGGAACCAAATTCATTCTTCATTTAAGGGAAGTGGCAATACTTACAAATCAACTCATTATGAGTTGATACTCCCCTACTGCTACTACTACTACTACGCTACACTATACTACTCTACATTACTAATACTACTACATTATTTAACTATACTATTTCTAATCTATACTAATATCTAAAAAGACCAGTGGCATCTAGCCACTGGCCCTGCCCCTGCCGCTGCCGCCGCCCCTGCTGCCGCCGCCCCTGGTGCTGCCCCTGCTGTCGCCGCTCTTGGTGCTGCCCCTGCTGCTGCCGTTGCCGCCACCCCCGCCACTGCCGTCGTCGTCGTCGTCGTCGTCGTCGTCGTCGTCGTCGTCGTCCTCGCCCTCGCCGCCGCCGTCCGAGTCCTCCTCATCCGAGGAGTACTCGGACTCATCCGAGCCTTCGAGCCCGGAGCGCTCGACGGCCCGGATGTATGACCAGACCTCCGCGGCTATCCCCTGGGAGTCGTCCGAGTCATCGGACGACGCCGGGGGAGAGACGGGGGCCGGAGACCTCTCGGACTCGGAGGAGAACTCCTCCTCCGAGTACTCCGAGTCGCCGAAGTCCTCCGATGGAGGAGTCGGCTCGCGCTTGCGCTTGTTGTTTTTTCCCATGGTGGAAGCAAGCGGGAAAGAAGAGAAGGAAGCAGTAAGGAATAGCGAAGAGATGTGAAGAAACCAGAGGGACAACAACGTTATTTATAGAAGAGAAAAACAACCGCTCACCTCCAACCGCGGCCACTGAACAGTCGCAAAGCATTCATTATGCACTTCCACCCGTCCAAAGACACGTCAGGCGGCTGACGCCGTTTCATGCAGCACTACACCCATTGGGACTCCAGTCAACAGTGCAAAGGATATGATTACACTCGCCGTCCCATCACATTACAACTCAGAAGCAGCCGGTTAAAACACTCAGCGTACCAAGCCGTCCCTTGCCCACACCCATTGGGGGGGACGCCCAGGAATTGTCAGTATATTTTTAAAATTGGTCACATCTGTGCAGAGCATGCAGTGAATGCCTCAAGACAAAAATGAGATATCAACAAGGGTTAGAGAGAAGCCAAGTATAGCCAGCAGAGTGCAAAATATGGTCGACAGACATGACTTGAAGACTAGACAGAGAACGTCCATCGAATGTCCAATCAGTTGCAGAGCAAATAAACTACGCTACCTAGCAGGATATGGAAGGATTGCAAATTCGGCTGCAAAAGACAAAACACATGCTGACCTCTGAAGCATAATGTTGATGACATAGCACGGATGACATCATGCCAACCTTTTTATGAGCAGAAAGAGTAATCTTCAGCAAAAGGACACAAAAAGAAGACCTTCAAGCGAATTATCCTCAAAAAATCCACTTGAAGATCGGGGGCTACACCCATTGGGTGCACCTTCGGTGCACCCCATGGATTGTCATTCTAAGCCAAGATAGCACCAATTTCTAAGGGCATGGGACAAGATTAAAAAGTCGATCCTCAACTGAAATGAAGGAACACAAATGGAAATAATCTCTGCTGAAGACCTTCGAGTAGATTATTTTCTAAAATCTACTCGAAGCTCGGGGGCTACACCCATTGGGTGCACCTCCGGTGCACCCAATGAAGTTCAGAATCCTACAAACAGGAATGCCGATCTCTAAGGCACAGGCACGAAGCTAGGTTTTGGTCAACAAGTGATCGAAGCAGGAGAGAACAGCAGGAAGCCATCTTTCCTCAAATCACCTACAAGCTGGACCTGAGATCTTCGGGTTGATTACCTCTAAATTAACCCAAAGATCGGGGGCTTGTGGGGGATAGATATCCCCCGGGTCCACTAAAAGAGTAAAGGACCTCACGAAAGGCCCAAGGGCCCAATAAATCGTAAGGTTATTCTTTCGTGGGCCTGGGGAAAAAACAATCAGCAACGCAGGACGACATGAGGCCGGATTGGTGCAAACCAGGATGGCCCATAGCGTCGAGCGAGTGGCTATAACAGAGATCCGACTTTCCCGCGTCGGGGCCTCCATGCAACGAAGCCACGTGAAGATAAGTCGGCGAGAGTTACGTAAAGGATAATCTCGAGAGGTTCACCATCTTTTAGCCACTTGTTGTTATCTTATCCATGTGTACTGCCCCACGGTCGAGTATATAAGGCCTAGGGGGCACCCCTTCAGAACGATCGACCCATTACTTAGCCACCCACCTCAACTCTCTGTATTCTTAATCCAGAGAGCTCTCCTGTAATCATTTCCACCAAGCATACTCATCAGGACATAGGGTGTTACGCATCACTAAGCGGCCCGAACCTGTAAACCTTGGTCTACCGTCTCTCGTGCGATTAGCACGAACCATTTTGCTACAGTTGTCGACACCTTCCTACTCCTAAAACACCTCGAGGGGCAACCCCAGGTGTGCGGTCGGACCCTAAACACCGACAGAGCCGGCGCGGGCCTCCTCTTCGTCTCGCCCCTCGAGAAGCACCTGCGCTACGTGCTCCGCCTCCATTTCCCGGCGTCCAACAATGTGGCTGAGTACGAGGCTCTGGTCAACGGATTGCAAATCGCCATCGAGCTAGGGGTCCGACGCCTCGATGCACGCGGCGACTCGCAGCTCGTCATCGACCAAGTCATGAAGAACTCCCACTGTCGCGACCCGAAGATGGAGGCCTACTGTGAGGAGGTTCGACGCCTGGAAGACAAGTTCTACGGGCTCGAGCTTAACCACATCGCCCGGCGCTACAACGAGACTGCGGACGAGCTGGCGAAGATAGCCTCGGGGCGAACGACGGTTCCCCCGGACGTCTTCTCCCGGGATCTGCACCAACCCTCCGTCAAGATAGGCGACGCGCCCGAGCCTGAGGCGCCCTCGGTCCCGTCCGAGGTGACCTCGGCCCAGCCCGAGCCATCCTCGGCTCAACCCGAGGAACCCTTGGCCCCCGAGGGCGAAGCACTGCGCATCGAGGAGGAGCAGAGCGGGGTCATGCCAGATCAAGATTGGCAAACCCCGTACCTGCAATATCTCCGCCACGGAGAACTGCCCCTCGACCGAGCCGAGGCTCGGCGGGTAGCGCGACGCGCCAAGTCGTTCGTCTTGCTGGGCGATGAGAAGGAGCTCTACCACTGAAGCCCCTCGGGCATCCTCCAGCGATGCATCTCCATCGCCGAAGGTCAGGAACTCCTGCGGGAAATACACTCGGGGGCTTGCGGCCATCATGCAGCACCTCGAACCCTCGTCGGGAACGCTTTCCGCCAAGGCTTCTATTGGCCGACGGCGGTGGCTGACGCCACTAGAATTGTCCGCGCCTGCGAAGGGTGCCAATTCTATGCGAAGCAGACCCACCTGCCCGCTCAGGCTCTGCAAACGATACCCATCACCTGGCCCTTCGCTGTGTGGGGTCTGGACCTCGTCGGCCCTCTGCAGAAGGCGCCCGGGGGCTACATGCACCTGCTGGTCGCTGTCGACAAATTCTCCAAGTGGATCGAGGTCCGACCCCTGAACAGCATCAGATCCGAGCAGGCGGTGGCGTTCTTCACCAACATCATCCACCGCTTCGGGGTCCCGAACTCCATCATCACCGACAATGGCACCCAGTTCACCGGCAAAAAATTCTTGGATTTTTGCGACGATCACAACATCCGGGTGGACTGGGCCGCCGTAGCTCATCCCATGTCGAATGGGCAAGTGGAACGTGCCAACGGCATGATCCTACAAGGGCTCAAGCCTCGGATTTACAACGACCTCAACAAGTTCGGCAAGCGGTGGATGAAGGAACTCCCCTCGGTGGTCTGGAGCCTGAGGACGACGCCAAGCTGAGCCACAGGTTTCACGCCGTTCTTCCTGGTCTACGGGGCCGAGGCCGTCCTGCCCACTGACCTGGAATACGGATCCCCGAGGACGAGGGCCTACAACGAAGAAAGCAACCAAGCTAACCGAGAAGACTCGCTGGACCAGCTGGACGAGGCTCGGGACAGGGCCTTACTACACTCGGCGCGGTACCAGCAGTCCCTGCGACGCTACCACGCCCGAGGGGTCCGACCCCGAGATCTCCAGGTGGGCGACCTGGTGCTTCGGCTGCGGCAGGACGCTCGAGGGAGGCACAAGCTCACGCCCCCCTGGGAGGGGCCGTTCATCATCGCCAAAGTTCTGAAGCCCGGAACGTACAAGCTGGCCACCAGTCAAGGCGAGATCTACGGCAACGCTTGGAACATCCAACAGCTACGTCGCTTCTACCCTTAAGATGTTTCCAAGTTGTTCATATACCTCACACCCACGCAAAGTTTAGTCAACAAGGAAGGGTCGGCCTCGCCTCGGCAAAGCCCGACCCTCCCTCGGGGGCTAAAAGGGGGGAAACCCCCTCTGCGTCAAAATTTTCCTCGAACAGAAAATCTCTTTTACCAGAATATCTTCCGTGCTTTTTGACTACTTCGAAAAGTGGGTCCTGGAAACGACGGGGTACACGTAAGCAGTCAAGGCTGACCGAGCCGAGGGACTCCTACGCCTCCGGGATACGGATACCTCACTCATCACCTTCTGCGATAAGTAACTCGCGTTCGGATAAGGTGACTCTGCGGATCGAATAAGTCTCTACGCTCGAAAGCCTTTCTGTCGAAGCGATTCTTCGAGCCTTCTCGACCGAGTCGGTGACAGGGCCTCATGGACGGGTGAAAGTACGCGTAAGCGGCGAGGCCGACCGAGCCGAGGGACTCCCACGCCTCCAGGATACGGATACCTCACTCATCACCTTCCGCGAGAAGCAACTCTCGCTCGCACTAACATCCCTGCTACCGACAAGAAGTCCAGATACTCGAAACAAGAGGAAAAGAGACGCAGCTTTATAACGCAGCAAGGGTGTATGTTCTGGCCTCGACGGCCGCACAAGGCCCACGCTACAAGACGATTTGACCCTGCAGGCTCGGGTCTTGACGCTGGAAGGGGGCGGCGACGCCCTCGGCATCGACGGCATCTTTGGCGAGGCCTGACCTAGCCTCGGACGGCGACGCGGTCCGAAGGCCCCCGCTCCGAAGGACGACGTCATCACCACGCCCGAGCGATCACCGTCAGGGACTTCTCCGGATCCGGCCCGAGCGGGCGGCTCGGCCGGCCACCTCCGAGGCCTCGGCCGACCACCTTCCGAGGGCGCCAGCCCGGTCCGAAGCCTCGGCTGATCAACTCCGACGTCGATCCTGCCAACGGACAACCCGGCTAGGCCCCGGTCAACCAGGTTTCATTTCCGAGCCAACTCTGCCTCTGCTCATGCTGATATCGCTACCCCTGGCCTCGGCTCGTCGAAGAGCGGCCGAGGGGTCTCTTTAACTAAGCTAGAGGAGCCTCGTACAACAGGTCCGACCGAGCCAAGGGTCTCCTACGCCTCCGGGATACGGATACCTCACTCGTCACCTTGACACGGGGCGACTCATGCTTGGTGAAGCGGTTCAGACAATCAGCAGACGAGTCTTAGTGCTCGGAAATGAGGAAAAAAAAGCACGGCTCTGTGCCGGAGTTACAAACATGTTCAGGCCCCGAAAGCCGAAATGAACAAAAAACCCGGCACTCGAAGTGCCATTACAAACGGAACTCCGGTTCCGTCTCCGCGGGTATGGACGACCTCCCCGCCCGGGAAGCCCGTGAAGCGACAAGCTCTGGGCGAATCACCAGCAAACGCGGGACGCCCTCAAGCACCACGGCAGATCCTCGCAGCCGTCCTCGCCGCGAATGCGAGGAGGAAGACGGAATGTTGCATTCTAGCTGGGAAGCAACAGTTCGCCTTCCCCGGCATGGCTGGAGGATGTCTCCGCCGTGGGGCTGAAGGGCGATTGCCACCACCAGAAGCTGGAGGATGAGGTGGTCCGCCAACCCGTGCAGAAGGTGGAGCCCCGGCTCGCCTCGTTCCCCGCCCCGGCGAGGGTGACGAACACCCTCAACACTGAGGGCGAGGCCGGGACCACAACCCGGTTTGCCTTTCCCCCTCCGGGAGCTGGAGGTCACCATCTTGGGTGATCACCAGCGGAGGGGAGCAACCGGGCTGTGTGATGAAAATCCTTGAAGCTGAACGGTGGCCGAAAGGTACCCGCTCCCACGGAGTGGTGTCCCCCGACGATGAGGCACGGAGACGGCGGTTTCCCCCATCCGGGGGCTTGAAAGGTGGAAAGACACAATGCATAAGGGAGGAAGGAGACATGGTCGCCCTACGAAAGGGGTCGCCCTCCTTTTAAAGGCGACTCTCCGTGCTTGCGCCCCCAACCGTCACGGGCCGTGTCTTCTCCAACACGCCTCCAAAGTCCTCCCCTGCGGCGCGGGGGCTGGGGCCCACCTGTCATGCAGACCGGCTCCAAGCAGAAGAAACCGAACCGCCGCGCGCGACGCGCACAACCGCCCAGCGGTTACAAGTGACCCTCCACCTTTGCCCAGACCAACGGGCGAAGGGGGGTGGGCAGCCGTGCGGGCGGCATGCAACCGCGCCAGGTGGACGCGCCTCTCCGACTCCTGACAGGCCAGCGTGGAGGCCCAGGCCCACGCGTCGCGCAACCGGCGCGCCGGATGCTGCATGCAAGCCGCTGTACCGCTTGCGCCACCACCGCACCTCCTCGATTGCGGAACCGATACCGCGATTCGAGGCGACCCAGCGCGCGACCCAGCAGCGCCAGCCCGACGCAGCGGTCAAAACACGGTCAAAAGTGGGCCGGCAGTAATGACGGTGGCAGGCGCGCGAGAACAGCGGTCACGCCATCGGCCAAGCTCATGTCCCATCCGGAGGCAGCGAGAGAACCCCCTCTCACAGTGTGAAGACGACGCGCCCGTGACCCGTACCTCGAACGGCTCGCGCACGCGCAACGGCAGCCTCGCCAACTACTCACCCCGGCGCATTAACTCCGCGGCTCGACGGACAGCGCTACGGGCGGGAGCAGCTGGCGACGTTTCGCCTTCGCCAAAACGGCCACACCGAAAAAGGTACGCCACGTCGTTCAAATTTCGTATCCCTTTTTCCTTTCCCCTTTCTCTATCTCTTGCAACAGGGACCGGGAAAGGGGATACCCCCAAATGGATCCTTCCCCGTGAAGGAACTAGGCTCCGAGCCTCCTTACTGATCAGGGGTTCGAAGGCTGGCCCCCCGAAGGGTTCAACGGCCGCCTCAGATCGCGTGGGCCCGACACCCACTACTGGTCAGGGGTTCGAAGGTCGGCCCCCCGAAAGGTTCCACGACCGCCTCAGGCTACTCGGGCTCCGCGCCCATTACTGATCAGGGGTTCGAAGGCTGGCCCTCCGAAGGGTTCACAGTCGCCTCAGACACCGAGCGAGGGATGACCAGGGGTACGTTCGATACATAACCAAGGCTCGGGCTACGCTCCCGAGGTACCCTAGGACGTTTCCGAGACCAGCGGGAACGACTCTGTAACGGAATCCCATCGGAGGGAGGCAACGAGCCCTCGGACCCCGTCGCCAGGGGACCGGGTCCGGCAGATCACCCGCAGGTACTTTTGGGCGTGCCTCCGGGCCCCTAGCCGACCCCCAACGAACGGGGCACGGACGTCCACTCGGATTACCCGATTGCAGCTCACCGGAGACACCATGTTCGGTGCCCATCGAGGGTAACATGGCGCTCTCCCCCCCTCCTCCTTGCGGAAAGGCGATGTAGGGGCGTATGTAAAAAAGCCGAGTCTGTCCCTCATCGTCCTCTCGCTCCGTGCGGAGGCTCGGGGGCTGCTCTCGCAAACCCGGCTCCGGCCGAACCGTTGACAGCGTCAACATACCAGCCCGAGAACTTGGGCCCCGACAGAGCACCTGGGCTACGGCCTGTTCGCATGAGGGAACCGCCAGACCAGCCGAAGCATTACGCAAGGCATTAAGACCTCGAAGGAGTGAAACCACTCCTCCGAGGCCTCGGGGGCTACACCCGGCGGGTGCGCTCGCGCGCACCCACCGGAACAAAGTACAACCGAGAAAGGCTGGTCCCCTTGCAAAAAAGTGCGACGGAAAGCCTCCAAGCGAGTGTTAACACTCCCTTCGAGGCTCGGGGGCTACTGTCGGGGACCATAATTAGGGGTACCCTCAAGACGCCTAATTCTCAGCTGGTAACCCCCATCAGCATAAAGCTGCAGAGGCCTGATGGGTTTGATTAAGTCAGGGATCAGTCCGTACGAGCGACTTGATCGCGCCTCGCCCGAGCCTAGCCTCGGGCAAGGGCAGCCGACCCTAAGATGATTCCGTCTCGCCCGAGGCCTCCTCTTTCACGGCAGACGCATCTCCGGCTCGCCCGAGGCAATGCCTTCGATAAGAAGTAACCCTGACTAAATCACCGCGCCGACCGACCAAACCACTGGGGCCTTTAACGCAAAAGGTAAGACTGACGGGTAGCCAGGCTTGGCCAAAAGCGCCAGAAGAAGCTCCGCCCGACCCAGGGCTCGGACTCGGGCTAAGGCCCCGGAAGACGGCGAACTCCGCTCCGCCCGACCCAGGGCTCGGACTCGGGCTAAGGCCCCGGAAGACGGCGAACTCCGCTCCGCCCGACCCAGGGCTCGGACTCGGGCTAAGGCCCCGGAAGACGGCGAACTCCGCTCCTCCCGACCCAGGGCTCGGACTCGGGCTAAGGCCCCGGAAGACGGCGAACCCCGCTCCGCCCGACCCAGGGCTCGGACTCGGGCTAAGGCCCCAGAAGACGACGAACTCCACTTCGCCCGACCCAGGGCTCGGACTCCGCCCTGGCCTCTGCCGAGCGACCTCCGCCTCGCCCGACCCGGGAGCTCAGGTTCGGCCTCGGCCATGCAGGACAGACTCGACCTCGGCTTCGGAGGAGCCTCCATGACGCCCGACCTAGGGCACGAGTCCGCCACGTGAACAGGAAGCGCCATCATCACCCTACCCCGAGCCGACTCAGGTCGCAGAGGACAAGACCGGCGTCCCATCTGGCTAGCTCCGCCAGATAGGCAATGATGGCACCCCACTGGACTCATGACGACGGCAGCTCCCAGCTCTCTTACGAAAGCAGGAGGACGTCAGCAAGGGCACAGCTGTTCCAACAGCTGTCCCTCCGCCAAGCTCCACTGCTTCTCCGACAGCCACGACGCCACACTAACAGGATGCCAAGATCTCTCCGGCTGCCACCTTGGCATGTACTTAGGGCACTAGCTCTCCCCCGCTAGACACGTAGCACCTTGCTACACCCCCATTTGTACACCTGGGTCCTCTCCTTACACCTATAAAAGGAAGGACCAGGGCCTTCTTAGAGAAGGTTGGCCTCGCGGGAACGAGGGGCAGGGGCAGGCGCTCTCTTGGGGCCGCTCGCTCCCCTCACCCGCGCGGACGCTTGTAACCCCCTACTGCAAGCGCACCCGACCTGGGCGCGGGGCGAACACGAAAGGCCGCGGGAATCTCCGTCTCCCTCGTCACGACCCGGCTCCGGCCACCGACCTCTCGCTCTCTTTCCCCCCTTCGCGCTTGCCCACGCACTCGACCCATCTGGGCTGGGGCACGCGGCACTCTCACTCGTCGGCTCGGGGACCCCCCGGTCTCGAAACGCCGACAGTTATCTTATTCTGGTATTAGTTTGCCCGAGGCAAAGCTTACCCATGATGAAGCATGTGACCAGTTAAAGGGTCCTCGGTCAGCAGGCCTACATCGAGAAGGTCCTTAATCGACTCATACGGAGACACTACATCGAGACTCTCTTCTCATGCAAGTCACCCGCTCGGTCTCAGCTTTATCATTTCAAACCTAAAGTTTGGTACCTGGCAGAGGTACATCTTTTCTGATGTTGAACCCATCATGGCCATGATGGATCCATCATCAAGTTTTTCTTTTTGAAAACACCCCACCCACTTGAAGCATCATCTTTAGTCAAAACAAAACATTTTGTTTTTCTAGAGCAAAGCTAAGCATAAGAAAAACTTTTTTGTAAAACAGGGGATTAAAGTAATTAAATCCTCAAGAAAGGGAATGCAGCAACTGGTTTAGCACACCACTCCTATTACCTAATGCATCAAGCAAGTGAGAAAGATTTTAAAATAACAAGGAGGTGGCAAATGCAGTTCCCGGCCTGGGGTTCTTCAGGTGGTAGTGGTGGTGTAGTCCTTGCTTCTTCAACTTCTATTTCTTCTTCGTTTTCTATATATAGCCATATATAATCATGAATGCTCATGTAATGCTTATGAAAATGCAAAGATAATAAAAGTATATTATCTTATGTCTTGAATATAACTTTCCTTCACGGATCTCCGGGAAACTAAGGTTTTTGGAGTCTATAATGAAGTTCATAGGGCAGGGGATTAGGGTTTTGGGTTCTAGGTACCAACATGGTCCAAATCATACTAAACTTCACCCAAGGCTTCTAAATAACATTAAAATCTTATCTAAAAAGTTTGATGAATTTTGGGATTATTAATTACTCTCTAAAATTCTAGAAGTATGGGTTTTGGCTATTTTAAATATCCCATAATTCCCTATTGGAACTAAAAATTATGAAACTATTTTTATTAAATACTTAAGAAAATTAGGAGCCTAGCAAAATTGGTCTGGTATTTTTAGCATTTTTCTATAATTTTCTAGGAATTCTCTAAGTCCAGAAGAAAAATAAAAAGAGAAAGGTGCTACAGTTCTGGGCTGAATCAGGCCCAATACAGCCCAGCCTAGGCGGAATACGCCCGCGCGCGCGCCCGCGTGCTGACTTTTCAAAGAAGACCCTTATCTTTTAAATAATCCGAAAGGGTTTGAGGCACTATTTGTTTCAGTCACTGATGTTTGCAAAAAGACCCTTGCGCTTTTATCTCTTCACAACCCGAGGTCCTCGACCGTGGGCAGCGGAGCAGCGACTCCGACGAGCCTATACCGGCCGGAAAACACAACGGCTAGACTTCTCCTTTGCTTGTCACTTTATTCAACCCTCCCCAACACTAATCCCTCAGCTAATTTCACTGATCCGGACTGGAGCACGTCTGCTCACGATGACGGCGGAAACCGAGGATAACCTAAGGTGTTCTAGGCAATTTAAAGCGGTCTAGTTCAATCGGATGGGTCGTTGAGCTTCAGGGGACATGAGAAAAGCTAGAACACCAACTAAGAAAGCATGAACTGACCTATAGAAGGGTGGCCACGGCGAGGTGTTGACGCGGCAGTATTTTGGCTGATTTGGGGGAAATCTAAAATTGGCGAGCTCTGGTGAGCAATTGGAGGCATGGCTTGGTGGCTTGGTGCTTGACTACTTTACGGACCCGAAGGCACGCTCAATTTATAGGCTCTAGGGGCGGTGGCACGTGAATTTGGGTTGGCGCGGTGGCGGTCGGAGAAGAAAGAGGTCACTGGCGCAAATGATTCGTGGAGGATACCGTGGCGGGCTCACCGGCGATGGACGGGCTTGTAATACCGATTCACAGCGACGTGTTAACCCTCCAAGACACATGGTCTGGCTAGATAATGGTGAACTTCGGTGATGCCAGCACGATCGACCGTGGTGGGACACGATGGCCGGAGTGAACAGGAGCTCAAGTTCATCCATACGACGATATTTACCACCCTTAGCCACATTCGGTACATTGCTGAGCCCGAATCGCAACGGCGACGAGGATCCCGGCGCGAGATCACCGGCGGTGGGATTGAGCTGAATCGATCTGATCCGAATACTGTACTATTGAATAGCTGGTTCAGAGTGCCTGACAGACAGATTTGTGGTGCCTAAATCTTGAATTTTCGCGTAAGGACTTGCTAATCCGTTTGTAGCAAACCTGTAGCCCTATGATCCAGCTACAAATCGACTGTGGTAACCATGCTCAAACATCCACGGGATCATCTTTGAAATGGCTCCCAAAGTTCATCCTATGCCACTGAATATCATAATTCAGGTTTTAGGCAGACTGACATCCCAACTTTGGGCTTGTTTTCTCCAATTTTTATACAACATCAGTGCTTAGTCACTTAATCAAATTTGTTCTCCTAGGATAACTCTATAAGTTTGATGCGTTGACCCTAGGCAAATTCCTCATAATTTGAAAGATACAGGGTTCTAAAGTTGGTCCAAATGCACTGATTTTCAGACTTAGCAATATGATCACAAGAGTGGCCATTTTGCATTTAGGCCCAAATCTCATGGTTTCTTTTGCAAACCTTCAAACATGTGATCCATAAGACTTAAGGTACTCTAATTCTATGGTTTTTGCACTTAGGTCCAAAGTGTGCACATTTTTACAGATAACCCCCTAGGGTTTCAGTCCAGGGCTTTCCAGGGGTCTATTTAGGGTTTCTGACACTTCTAGGGTTTGAATGCCACTTAAGTCCATTAATGGTGACATTTTATGATTATTACTACTAGGTTTTGAAGTTTTCTCTTATTCAAGCTTTGTTTACTCTTTTAAGCCTAGTTTAGGGTTAAGTACCCTATTCTAGGGTTTTACCCATGACCAGTCACATCAATACAACTTGTTTGAATTTTTTTTGCCTAGTGAATGCATTCTAAGTGTAACAATCATATGATATGCTGATGCTCATGATGTTATGCTCAAGTTTTAGTGACAGTAACACTAGGGGTGTTACATCCTTCCCCCCATAAAAGAATCTCGTCCTGAGATTAAAAGTCCTAGGGCAAGTAATGGAAAAGAAATGCTTCACATTTTTATTACCTCATTTCTTGTACAAGGTAGGGGGTGGTATGGGGTTCATTCCTCTATTACATCAAGTGTAGATAGCTTATAATTTACATGAAGCCAGAAAGCCTGGGAAATTCTTTTCTAAAAAGTCTTGAGTTTCCCAAGTAGCTTCATCCTCCGTGTGTTGGTTCCATTGTATCTTGTAAAACTTGAGAGTTCTCCTTCGGGTAATCCTATCCTTTTGATCCAAGACTCGAATAGGATGTTCTGCATATGCCAAGTCTGGTTTTAAGGCAACATCTATCACTTCAATAGTTCGATCTGGAAACCAAAGACACTTCTTCAATTGAGATACGTGGAACACATTGTGCACAACAGACAATGTTTCGGGTAACTGGAGTCGGTATGCCACTGGTCCATATCTTTCAAGGATAGGAAAAGGACCAATATATCGTGGTGCAAGCTTCCCTTTTACACCGAAACGTGATACACCCTTCATTGGCGAGACTTTCAGGTAGACATAATCTTCAACTTGAAAATACAAGGGCTTACGTTGTTTGTCTACGTAACTCTTTTGTCGAGCTTGGGCTTCTTTCAAATTATGTATTATTCATCGAAATTTCTCTTTGGTTTCCTTTACCATATCAGGCCTAAAGAAACATCTTTCACCTGGTTTAGACTAGTTTAACGGAGTACGGCATCCCCGTCCATACAAAGCTTCAAAGGGTGCCATTTTGATGCTTTCTTGATAGCTGTTATTGTATGAAAACTCCGCTAAGGGTAAACAGTCATCCCATTTCTGTGGGAATTCCAGAACACACACTCGTAACATGTCCTCAAGTATTTGATTTACCCTCTCTGTTTGCCCACTGGTTGGGGATGGTAGGCTGAACTGTGAAGCAACTTGGTACCCAGGGATTTATGCAGTGCTTCCCAAAACTTGGCTACAAATTGCGGCCCATGATCCGACACTATGGTCTTTGGAACCCCATGCAGACTAAGAATACGAGCAATATACAATTGGGCATAGACAACAATTGGGTGATCTGTCTTAACTGGCGGAAAATGGGCTATCTTGGTAAGTCGATCAACTATAACCCAAATAGAATCATATCCTTTTGCTGTCCTGGGCAATCCCACAATAAAGTCCATGCTTATATCCTCCCATTTCCAAGTTGGGATAGGTAACGATTGCAATGGACCAGCAGTTTTCATATGTATGGCCTTGACACATCGGCAAGTGTCGCATCTTGCCACATAACGTGCAATTTCAATCTTCATCTTCGTCCACCAATAATGCTGCTTTAGATCATGATACATCTTAGTGCTTCCGGGATGAATAGAATAGCGAATAAGATGTGCTTCATCTAAAATTTGCTGGCGGATTTCATCATTCTTGGGCACAACTATGCGGTTGTTAAACCATACAATACCTTGATCATCTTTTCTGAAGCAGTTGACTTTACCGGCCTCCATTTTCTCGTGCATATGTTTCATACCCTCATCATTTCTTTGGGCATCAATTATTCTTTGCAGAAGAACCGACCCTAGCTCCAAGTGATTTGAAGTTCCATGTTGAATCATTCCCAGGTTCAACTTCTCCATTTCTTGGCATAACGTAATGTCAGAAGTCTTCATTGTAAGACAATGGCAAGAAGCCTTGCGACTTAGTGCATCTGCCACTACATTGGCCTTGCCTGGGTGATAGTGAATTTCCAATTCATAATCCTTAATCAGCTCGAGCCATCTCCTCTGCCTCATATTCAGCTCTGACTGGATAAAGATGTACTTCAAGCTTTTATGATCGGTATAAATATGACAGATATTCCCTAGTAGATAATGACACCATATTTTCAGGGCACGAACCACAACAGCTAATTCTAGGTCATGAGTTGGATAATGTTCCTCATGCCGGTGCAACTGTCTTGAGGCGTATGCTATAACTTGGCCTTCTTGCATCAAGACACAACCTAAGTCACTGCCTGATGCGTCACAATACACATCAAATGGCTTTTCAATGTCCGGTTGAGCTAATACCGGAGCAGTGGTCAATAGCACCTTTAGCTGCTCGAAGGCTTCATTGCATCTTGAAGACCAATTAAATTTAGTGTCGTTCTTCAATAAACTTGTGATCGGCTTCACAATCTTGGAAAAATCTAGAATAAATCGGCGATAATAACCAGCCAGTCCAAGGAAACTTCGGACTTAATGTACCGTGGTTGGTGGTTTCGATTCCAAAATATCCTTGACTTTGCTGAGATCAACCGCAATCCCCTTGGCAGACAGTACATGTCCCATAAATTGGATCTCCTCTAGCCAAAATGCACATTTACAAAATTTATCATATAATTAATGCTCCATTAAGCGCATTAATACGATCCGCAAATGCCGAGCATGCTCCTCTTCATTCTTGGAATATATCAAAATATCATCAATGAACACCACCACGAATTTATCCAACTCGGGCATGAATACCGAGTTCATAAGATATGTGAAGTGGGCAGGAGCATTTGTTAATCCGAAAGACATAACCAGATATTCAAATAATCCATACCGTGTAGTGAATGCGGTCTTGGGTATATCTTCGGGTCGGATACGGATTTGATGGTAACCCGACCTGAGGTCAATCTTGGAAAATACCCGAGCTCCAGTAAGCTGATCAAATAAGATATCAATCTGGGGAAGAGGGTACTTATTCTTGATTGTGACCTCATTAAGGGGTCTGTAATCCACGCACATACGAAGTGTTTGATCCTTCTTCTTGACAAAGATGGCTAGACAACCCCATGGCGACGAGCTTGGTTGGATGAATCCCTTTTCTAGCAGATCTTGTAATTGTGTCTTGAGCTCTGCCAATTCATTCGGAGGCATTCGGTACGACCGTCTAGAAATAGGAGCCGTACCGGGCTTCAATTCAATCACAAATTCCACGTCTCTCTATGGAGGTAATCCAGGTAGATCTTCCAGAAAGACGTCCGAGAACTCACATACTACTGGAATATCTTGGATCTCCGGTATGATGGCTTCATAAACTCTGCCAGATGGTTTAGCCGGAATATCTACAGGGATGGACAAAAGAACTTCTTCGTGGCCATAGCTCAACCTGATGGTTCTCAGATCAGTGTTGAGGATAGCTTTACGTTGGGCTAACCAATTCATGCCCAAAATTACATCTATATCTTGGCCTTTTAGAACAATCATGTTTGTGGGAAAGTCCCGTTCAGCTAATGTTACGGGCACATGGAAAGCCACTTCTTTAGTGAATATTTGTCCCCCAGGCGAATGAATTATAAACCCTTCCCTTGATTCAATGTATGGAATGCAATATTTTTCCACAAACTTCTTGCTTATGAATGTATGTGAAGCACCAGAATCAAAGAGAATAACTGCAGGGTGATTGGCCATGAGAAACATACCCATCATGACCGGTTCTCCCTCCAACGTAGTGGCCACTTGTGTATAATAGATTCGCCCAATTTTCTTCATATTCTTGCTCACTGTATTATTTGCCCGATTTCCCTTGCCTTGATTTGAGCCCCCGGAGCTCTGCTGATTATTGGATCTGTTTTGCTTTGGATATGGGCAGTCCTTGATAAAATGTCCGAACTTCCCACAATTAAAGCAGCCTGTTGAGGAGCTTGGGAGTGCGGGGAAACGAGCACCAGGGGCACTCGGCTGAGTTGTTGAGGTGGGGGTAGTGGCGGGGCGAATGAAAACAGGTTGTTTAAAGGGGTAGGAGGGTGGACGTGGTGAAGAGCGGTTCGGATTAAAAGGTCGGATCACCAACCTTTGTCGCTTTTCAGGCCCTTGGTTGGGCCTGTCACCTCCATAGCCCTTTGACTTCCCTAGGCCTGCATACTTGGCTTCAACTGCCAGCGCCGTGCTGATAGCCCTGCTATAAGAGAGGTCGAGGCAGGTGGCCATCTTCCATTGTAGCCGGTCATTAAGGCCCCTCATAAAACAGTTTCTCTTTTTCAGGTCAGTATTGACCTAGTTAATGGCATACTGGGACAAATGATTGAATTTATTGAGATACTGCATAATCGTATCTCCTCCTTGCTTGAGCTTCATAAATTCTTCTTGCTTCATATGGAGCACTCCTTCTGGAATATAGTGCTCCCGAAATGCCAATTTAAATTCGTCGCAGGGGACTTGATGGCCAGCCGGCTGAACGACCACATAATTTCCCCACCAGGTGCTGGCAGGGCCTCTTAACTGTTGTGCCGCATACAAGGGCTTCTGAGTCTCCGTGCATCGGAGGAGCCCAAACTTCTGTTCAATAACCCGAATCCATTCGTCTGCTTCGAGGGGATCTTTGGCCTTGACGAATAGTGGGGGACGTGTTTCTGAGAAATCCAAATATGAAGTTTCGCGGGGTCCTTGCGGATAAGCTCGCCCGCCTTGCTGCTGATATTGTTGTCCCGCCATTTCATGAAGGAAGCGGGTGTTGTCTGCTGTTGCATTGACTAAGGCAGCGATAGCCTCAGCCAAGGTTGGGGGTACTGGTGGCGGGTTAGGAGTAGTCTCCCTTCCACGGGAGGTTCCCGCACCATCCTGTCCATGAGTCCTGGACGACATCTGAGGCAAGGAACATTTGGAAAATATAACATGCCAAAGCACACCATCATTTTACATTACTTAAAAGGTAATGATACAGACTCGAATTTACAACAGGACCACATTACCTATTATACATTATTACCATATCTAAACTATACTATTCTAGTTTCTTATCACTTTTGGTGGCTTCACTATCGGGTGTAGGGTACCATGCATCATCCAGATTCATTGAAGTAGGGGGCCTGAAAAGGTCCAACTCCCCACCAAGTGCTTCTCCCGCTGCTCCAGAAAGTCCGGCTCCCATTTCGATAGGGTCGGTAGGTACGTCAGGGTGCAGTCATGAATACAATTCATGAACTTCCTCATGTAGTGTATTATAGTACATCTGCAAGTTGTCCATGGCTGTGCTAAGCTCCTCCACACGGGCTCGAGCTTTGGCCTCCTTGGCCCAAGCAAGTGAACTTGAGTTAACAGCCCAATCGAGTGCTAGATCTCGTTTAGCAAGTTGGTCTTGCAGATGTCGGATGTCAGTTCTCAACTCATTTATTCGTTGACCATCCTCGACCCACACATTGTTTCTGTGACATAATTCTGATCGAAGCCGCTCTACCTGAGCTTCTAGATCACCAATGGGATCATTGCTGCCGCTGCTGCTATCTTCATGTCTCGGAGCCAGTTGGTGCCGAGGCACACCAATCGGTCCAGTGGACTTGCACGTAGTTTTCCTTGTGCGCGGCGACATGTCTCCATAAGGGGGAAAATCTTATTAATATAGTTGGTAACATGATGCATGCATAATTACATAATCAACCTTAGTTGATTCACAACCTTCTATACATCGCACTCTACTATCTGGTCTTTAAAATAAGTACTTCAGAAGGTAGTTAGATAAGAAGGAAAGAAATTTTCTTAGATAAGTCTTTGAAAATTCTTTTTGAAAATGCCTCATAACATCTGCAGAGATGGGCTTCGCTCCGATACCAGCTGTGACGGAACCTCCCAAGTCATTAGGCCCACCTACAGTTGTCCTTGTCCAACAGACCTGAGACAACCCTGCAGGTGCACCTGATCACTTGACAAGTTTGGTATTTGTATTCTTTACCTTTGCCCAAGAGCATTTCACCCTTCACGCAGATATTACAACACATCGGAGGAACGAATATGTGGAAGCAGTTACAATAACTTTATTTTATTTTAAAGTAAAGAAAGAGTAGTATTATTACATACCAGAGCAAATATAAGAGTGCTGGAGTATTATTACACATATGGGAGGCAAAAACTGTGGCGGAACTGCCCGAATTATTCCAACTTAAGTGCCTAAGTCCCGCCTTAGAGGCTAGACCACACTTAGATGGGAATAACCCGTCAATCCCTTGGATCTAGTCCGACAAGGCCACTGACATGATCAAGTACCACAATCTCACTCGATGGTAAGTCACAGAGCAAATACAATAAAGCATAAAACCATGCATGTGAGAGTATTAAATTATTACATCACCATCGGAGTTTTGCAAAAGTAGTCATTATTGTTCGAAGTGCAGCGGAATGAAACTAACGATAAATAAATAGAGAGATGGAAAAGCCTGTCCCATCACTCCTCATGCTCCTCCTCAGTCGAGGTAGGATCCCACTCGACAGTCCAACCCGGTGGCAAGATGGACGACCAAGTCACTCCAGCAACCATGTCATCCAGAGAACCTGTAAAAATTATGCCACAAGCAAGGCTGAGTATACTAATACTCAGCTAGACTTACCCGGTGTGAGGAGTCTACTCCTCTACCTCTAGACATGCAGCTGTTTGGCTGTGGGGTTTGGTTGCCAAAAGCACTAGCTGAGTTTCTAAGTCAAGTTTTAACTTTGTCAAATTTAAGTGTGACTCTCTTAAGGCTAAAAGTGTACTGTCTACTCATACATGGTATCAACCATTTTTTAGCAATCAACCTCTTTTGTCAACTCATCACATTTCCACTTGTTACTCAATGTAGCAGCATGGATCAAGCAGTCTCATTAGCTGCGAGAAGCAGACGATTCGAATCGAGTTTTTATCCTTGCAAGGTAAACCTAAACACACGACGTGGCGAGGCACTCCGTCCCCACACACATCAACCGTCCCCATCGATTCCCCGTCAGCAGATCAGGGCTCACCGCCTTGGCGTACAATGCCTCAATAACCCTGACTGCCGTCGTGCAGTGACCGCACTTGTACCCACCATAACCGGAATGGGAGACCACGTCTCAGGTCGCGTGAGGGGTAAAGTCTACTGCCAGGTTCAATCAGGTACTAGGCTTACCGATTTACCATATTTCTCGGCATGTGCTTAGTACGTTCAAACGCTCGATGCACGGTATCACACCTTAATCCTTATTCCAATTTTTCTCCTGTAGACAACCAATCCCCATGGATTGTTGCCCACAAACCAACATCAATATGATAAGAAAGTGGATACAGCCAATTCCTGACCTCGCGCGAGTGCTAGAAAAATCACTCGACTTCTATCGAGATCCTAATTAATAAAGCAGCTACTCGACTTAGCATACTAGTATTCATCTCAATGGGGTTCCTGAGATCATGCAACTAGGGTTTCAAACAACTCCTACACTTAAGTGCACAATCAATCCTACAATCATTAAGTATAGTAAAATAGCATAAGTAACAGGTTATGCATAAAACCGGGGCTTGCCTTCCAAGGCTGTGGCAGGCAGATCCTCTGGTGCAGGCTCGGGTGCTGGATCCGGGGCTACCTCCTGAGCAGCTCCTTGCTCCGGCACGAGGACGTACTCTCCGTCAGCGAGGTTACAGTCTATCAAAATGCAATGAATATGTATGTCATGATTCTGCAGGATTTAATAACATTATGCTAAGGGAAGAAAAACTAAGTTAGTTGGCAACTTAGGGTTCATTGGTCATATGTGGCTTTTAGTGGTTTATGTTTATCACTCTAGGTTTAGGTTTTGTTAAGGATAAGCATAGTGGGTTGGTATTTCCTTTATACATTTTAGTGGACAAATCACCAAGGGTTTTAGGATGACACTAATTTCCATTATTCATTTTCCCTTTCTTTATTTTCTATTTATGAATTCTAGTGTAGGTTTGAACTACAACAATGAGTTAACTTTTTCCAAAAATTCTGTAAAAATTACAGTGGGCTGCTATGGGTCACTATAGCCTATCCTAGGAATTTGGGGTTTAAAATAAAAAGGCTATGCTTTAGACAAAAATGACAAAAGTTGTGTAAAATGGGCCACTTTGCACTACATCTCTTAATTGGGGTTGGGTTATGCCCTAAGGGTTATTTTTTGTTGGCATCTAACAGTAATAATAGGCTTCTGTGCCAAAAACCATAGAAAGCTAAGGGATGGTTATTTAGTTAGGATTTTCTAAAGTTTAATGCCCAAAAGGCACTTTCTACTACATTGTTATTTGAAAAATGTCAAACAACAGATTTCATATTTTTCCTAAGTTCTTAATAACAAAATATCAGTTATTCCAAGGGTTGGGGTGTTTTCACCTTGGGGTTATTTTTGTAGGGTTTTTCTAAATTTTCCTTGTTTTCTAAAAATAAAAGGGATCCTATTTATTTCATACTAAACTTGGGTATCATAGATTTTTCTAGTGAACTACACTAAATAAGTACCCTAACAAAAATAGGAGTACCCCTTGGTTCATTATTTAAATCACCTTTTTCTATTTTTCTTAACCTTCAGCACATTGTAAATTAAATGGCAAAAACTAACTTAATGGGATGGACAGAGAGGTTTAGCATTTTTAAACAGGTCAGTAGGTGGACATAAGCTTCTCCAAATTTTTCTAACCCTAGTCAAATAGTGCAACTATTTTTATCCCTATTATTTAGCTTTTGGTCAAGACAATAATTAAATCCGAACCCTAAAGTTTTCTGTAGTAGAGAGGGGTTTTATATTTTTCCTAAGTAGTTTACATTATTTAGAGTCTGACAAAATTGGTTTGACCAAATTTGGATGAACTAAATAGAAGTTATGAATTATTAAAGTTTCTGTTCAAATTTAAAATCAGATTTAATAAAGGTTTTCTGGAAAAGCAGTTTACACCGAGGACCCTGGGGTATTTCCAAACTAACTCTCTTAGTTATACCCCTACGCTACTATTCATTTGAGTCACTGACATTTCACAAAACCCCCCAGACTTCTTTCCTTCTCCCCCGCGGTCCTTCCCTAGGTTTAAACAGTGCCCGCAAGAAAGAAAAGGGTGGCGCGGCTTACCGGCGGCGAGATAGGTCCGACGAGGGGCGGGGTTGGCTCGGGGAGGCTCTGGTGGTCACAGCGATGTACGGCTCGACGGTGGGGATGGCCGGAATCGCTCGGTCCACGTGCGCAGGCGGGTGTCCTCGCCGGCGGCGGGTGTGCCGGCCAAATCACGACGATCTGGTTCAATCCAATGGCACGGTGAGCTCCACGGGGTGACGTAGAGACTGTGTGCACAAGGAATCGGAAAATGGTTCAGTGGATTACCCGGTCCACGCACTCTGGCGGGGTTGTGAACTCCGGCGACCGTGGGCTGGCCTCTCCGGCGAAGCAGGCTTCGATTCCTCGCTCGGGGAGCTTCACCGAGGTGTGCTCACTCGTCTCCGAGGGTTGGACAGGGTTGGGAAAGGCTGGGCTGGCCGGTCTACGGCGGCAGGGGCTCGGGTGGCCGCGGACACGCCGTGCACGGGCAAACGACGGTGAGTTGAGCTCCGAGGAGGTTTGAGCGTGCGCGGGAGGGTATGGACGACGCCTGAGTGGGTTTTATAGGCGTGGCGCACACAGGGGACACGGGCGCGGCTCGGCGCGGGGTCGAGCGCGGGCGTGCTCTGGCGTGCGCAGAGCGCGTCGAACACGTGTAAGTTTTCTTCTGCCCGTGTTCCATAGCTCACCCAAGTCGCAAACGTGCGAATCTTGGCAAAAATCCGGCGCGAGTCTTTTCCTGGCACCTAGGGCTGTCTCTCATCCGTGAGTTGCCATGGCAGATATGGCCTAGGTAGGGAGATCTTCGGTCGCCAAATCAGGTATGCCACTCTGCCCACCTCGCGACAAAAACCATGCCAAGGCATGTCAAACGTCAAGGTCTCGGGCTCAGCTTTTTCTAGTGGGTGCCCTAGGTGGTATGCCACATTTTTGGTATAGAACATAGGTGGTTTTGGTGCCATCTTCAAGGTGAACACGATTGATCTTTAGTGTAGGTGTAGTTTTTGACTTAGAGGGAATTTGAGAGCTCTAGCTTTCTCTCCACTTAAGGAATGGAATTGGGGTTTCTCCAGGGGTATTTTTGCAACATTTTTTCCCATAATTGCTAGTTATAAAGTTACTTAACGTTTGGTTAAAGATTAACTCATGGTTTGCACAATTGCTTATTCTCTCCCCCTTTCAACCATGGCTTTGGAAGATAGGGTTCAAGAGGGGTCTAGGGTTTACTCCCCCCTTGTCCAAAGTGGTAGTTGCACACAACTAGGGTAATGTTTTTGGTCATTCACATCTCTTGGTTAAAACCTAGCCTCCAAGGCTCTTACACTTTGCTCCTTAAGTTTTCTCCCACATGTGATCATAGTCCTTAGTGCCAAGGTGTGCTCTAGCCATGGTAACACCTGAGGTGTTACAGCCCTCCCCCCTTAAAGGAATCTCGTCCCGAGATTTTAGGCAGAGTCCTCTAGAGGGGTGCTACGAAAGCGTGTTGGTGTGATGTTCCTTCTTTCGTTCAAGTTTCTCTAGTTAACTGCTCTTCGAATGTCATTCTCTTTGCAACTTCAGAAGGAAGCCCTTTTTAAGTTAATTCCACCACTTAGACTATCCTTGCTATCTAAGTTTTTCTTATAATTTTATTCAAAGGGCAGGTGGGGGGTGGGGTTTTGGATTACATACCGACTCCTTTGGGCAGAAAGTCGGGGAAGCGAGAGCGTAGAAAATCCTCATTCTCCCATGTAGCCTCTTCTGCTGAATGGTGACTCCACTGAACCTTATACATTCTGATTAATCTTGCCCGTGTTGATCTCTCCTTCTGATCCAATACCTCGACGGGGTACTCTTGATAGGACAGGTCAGGCTCTATCTCAATGTCCGGTTCCGGTAGCACTTCAGTGGGTAGGCGTACACATTTCCGCAGCTGAGATACATGGAACACATTATGAACAACTAACATGCTGGGTGGCAACTTCAATTGATATGCTACAGGTCCACAAGTCTCCTTGATCTCGTAGGGTCCAATGTAACGAGGAGCTAACTTGCCCTTGATCCCGGATCTCTGGACACCCTTGGTGGGTGACACCTTAAGATAAACATGGTCTCCCACTGCAAACTGTAGAGGCTTCCGCCTCTTGTCATGGTAGCTCTTTTGCCTGGCCTGAGCAGCTTCTAAGTTCCTTGTAATAACTCTGACCTTCTTTTCCGCCTCAAGTACCAAATCTGGCCCAAATATTTCTCTTTCTCCCGCTTGAGACCAATTTAGCGGGGTCCTACACCTTCTCCCATATAAGGCTTCAAAAGGTGCCATCTTTAGACTGGACTGATAGCTGTTATTATAAGAAAACTCTGCCAAAGAAAGACACTTGTCCCAGTCCTTTCCGTAGTGTAGTGCACATGCCCGCAACATGTCTTCCAAAATCTGGTTTACCCTTTCTGTCTGGCCATCGGTTTGGGGATGGTATGCTGAGCTTCGTATTACCTGGGTCCCAAGTGATTCTTGCAGCTGCTCCCAAAAGCGTGCCACAAACAGTGCTCCTCTGTCAGATACAATGGTCTTTGGAATACCATGCAACCACACTATTTGATCAACATAAATTTCTGCATACTTCTCTGTCTTGTAGGTGGTATGCACTGGTAAGAAATGAGCAGTCTTGGTCAATCTGTCCACAATAACCCAAATGGAATCATGGTGCCTGGAAGTATTGGGCAATCCCACGATAAAGTCCATGCAAATGTCCTCCCATTTCCACGATGGTATGGGAAGGGGTTGCAAAGGACCTGCTGCCTTCAAATGACTAGCTTTGATCCTCTGGTAGGTGTCACACTCGGATATGTACTTGGCAATCTCCCTTTTCATTCTGGTCCACCAATATAAAGATCTGAGATCATGATACATTTTGTTGCTACCAGGGTGCATGGAGAATTTTGAAAGGTGAGCTTCATCCAGTATCTTCTTTCTGAGCACAGGGTCCTTGGGAACAACCAATCGATCTCCAAACCATAAAATTCCCTTACCGTCTTGACGGAAGCACTTGTATTTCTCTGCCTTCTGCTTGATCATGTCTTTGATAACCTGAACACCCTTATCCCCAATCTGTGCCTGGACTATTTGCTCTTGCAATGTGGGCTCCACCGAGATATAACTTAATTCACCGGAAGGAACAACTTCCAGGTTTAGCTTACACAACTCATCACACAGGGTGGTAACTCTTGCATCCATGCTCATACAATTGCACTGGGCCTTTCTGCTCAAGGCATCTGCTACAACATTGGCTTTGCCAGGATGGTAATGCACCTCCAAATCGTAGTCCTTGATCAATTCTAACCATCTCCTCTGTCTCATGTTCAGATCTGCCTGAGTGAAGATGTATTTGAGACTCTTGTGATCCGTGTAGATGTTACAGTGAGCTCCCATCAAGTAGTGTCTCCATATCTTAAGAGCATGAACCACAGCTGCCAACTCCAGATCATGTGTTGGGTAGTTCTGCTCATGGGGTCTGAGTGCTCGGGAAGCATAAGCAATTACTCTGTTATCTTGCATCAAGACACATCCCAATCCCGTACCAGAAGCATCACAATAGACTTCGAAGGGCTTGGTGTTATCAGGTTGAGCCAGCACTGGGGCTGTTGTCAAATGCTGCCTCAGCGTATGAAAAGCATCTTCGCACTTTTGGCTCCAATTGTACTTGACTCCCTTCTTTAATAGTTCAGTCATTGGTTTGGTGATCCTGGAAAAATTCGGAATAAATCGTCGATAATACCCTGCCAATCCCAGAAAACTCCGAATCTGCCTCACTGTAGTCGGGGGCTTCCAATCCATCACCTCTTGTACCTTCTCAGGATCAATAGATATCCCATCCCGAGAAATTGTGTGACCTAAGAATTTAATTTCCTTCAGCCAAAACTCACATTTAGACAACTTGGCATACAACTGATGGTCACGCAGCCTCTGAAGTACAGTATGCAAATGTTTAGTGTTCTCGGCTTCATTCTTGGAATACACCAAAATATCGTCAATGAAAACGACCATGAATTTGTCCAACTCTGGCATGAATACTGAGTTCATCAGGTACATAAAATAAGCTGGGGCATTGGTCAGCCCAAAAGACATCACTAAAAACTCATAAAGCCCATATCTGGTTGAGAAGGCCGTCTTGGGAATATCACTGGCACGGATCTTGATCTGATGGTAACCCGAGCGAAGGTCTATCTTGGAGAATACCTTGGCTCCCACCAACTGATCAAACAGAACATCGATGTGGGGTAGCGGGTATTTGTTTTTGATGGTCACCGCATTGAGAGGGCGGTAGTCAACACACATTCTCAAACTCTCATCCTTCTTCTTCACAAATAAAGCAGGACATCCCCAAGGTGAAGTGCTTGGGCGAATGAACCCCTTGTCCAACAACTCCTGCAGTTGCTTCTTCAGTTCTACCAGTTCCATGGGAGGCATCCTATAAGGTCTCTTGGAGATAGGAGCAGTCCCGGGTTGCAATTCAATTGCAAACTCAATGTCTCTGTGAGGTGGCATTCCTGTCAATTCATCCGGAAAAACATCTGGGTAGTCACAGACCACTGGGATCTTTTCCACTGGGGATTCTATCATAACAAAGGCACAAGAACGGTTACAACCCTGGTCGGGCAAATATAGTGTGGTTTCACCACAAGTTGGTGAGTGCACTTCAATGGCCCTAGCTGCAATATCAATAACTGCTTGGTGCCTGGTTAACCAGTCAGTTCCCAATATAATATCCATGCTATCCAAACCCAAAATGAGGAGGGTGGTTTTAATTACAAGACTACCAAATTTAATGGGCACATGCCTGCTGATTTGATTGGTGGCAACCCTGCCCCTGGTGTTGAAATTGTGATACCCCCATTGGTGTGGTGAAAAGGCAACTGGCACTTGGCACTAAATTTGGCACTGATAAAACTATGCGATGCACCAGAATCAAAAAGAATAATAGCAGGATAATTCAAAACTGTAAAGATACCAGTCATGACGGGTGCTCCCTCTGGAATATCAGCCATGGTGGTAAAGTTCAGCTTGCCCTGCCTCACTTGCACCTTCTGTCTCTTGCCTTGATTCTGATTAACATTCTGCCCCTGCTGGTTTCTGGGGCAATTCTTGGCATAATGCCTGGGGTTGCCGCATGTGAAACACCTGTTGTCATTTGCCTGGCGATACTGCTGCTGCTGATTGTTCCTCTGAGCTGGAAACTGGGTACGGTTGGGTGCCTGCTGCTGCTGCTGTGGTCGGATCACCCAACGCCCTTGCTGCTGCTGAGGTCCCCTGTTCTGAGTGTCAGACACAATCCTGAAACGCTGTGGCTGAGCTGAAGGTCCTGCCACAGGGGTCTTCCTCTTCTTCTCTGCCTGACGAGCTGTGATACAGTCCTCCTGGGAGATGGCCATGTTGACCAACTCATTGTAGCTGTTGGCCCTGACGCTGTTGAGACGGTCACGGAGCTTAGTGCTGAGCCCCCTTCTGAACCTGTCTCTCTTCTTCTCGTCCGTATCTGCATGATACCCGGCATACTGGCACAGATCATTAAAAGCCTGAGCATACTGCAACACTGTCCTGTTGCCCTGAGTAAGTGCCAGAAACTCGTTGAGCTTACGATCCATAATGCCAGCTGGGATATGGTGTCCCCTGAAAGCTGCCTTGAACTCTCTCCAATCCACTTCATGGTCAGCTGGTTGCATAGCAAGGTAGTGGTCCCACCACGTCCGAGCGGGTTCGCGAAGCTGCTGGGTGGCGAACCTGACCTTAGTCACCTCGGAACAAACTCCATTGAGTAGTGGGAATTTAGATTCCACTACCCTCAGCCATACATCAGCATCAAGTGGGTCCTCTGCCCTGGTGAACAAGGGCGGCTGAGTACTGAGGAACTCCTGGTAAGTGGCTACTACGGGGTGACGCTGATGATCTCCACCACCATAGTGCTGAGGTGGTGGCTGACACTGAGCTAGCTGCCTCAAGATCTCATTCTGCTGAGCCATTAGCTCCTGCAGGGTGGGAGGCGGTGGCGGCGGTGGAGGAATGCGCTCATTTTGGCCACGACGCGCTCTCCCGGCCATCTGAAAAACCACATATATCCTCAATAACACATCTTCAAATTTAAGGTTTAATCGTGGTGAAAGAGCCAAAGGCGAATTGATAGATCCCAACATAAACATAAAGGGTTTCAAAAGGCATAAACCTTCCTTTCCAAATTTAAAACTAAAAGCATCCATCAACCATGCTCCCAAAAGAGTTTATCACGATTACATTAATGGCCCCAAAAGACTCAACTCTATCTAGCCTAGTACCCAAGGGGCGCAAAAGCTAGGCTAGCTTCGAGGAGTTCTACCATTACAGACTTCTAATTCTACCCCTGCGACCTAGTGAGCGAACGAGGCAACACTCGACTCAGGGGAAGGTGGTCTCCCTGAGCCAGCAGTGTCCACGCTGGAGGCAGGCTCCTCCCCTCCCTCAATGTCGACGTCCTCGTTAGCCTCCACATCCTGGATCTCCTGGTGATGCATATCCAGGTGCTCATTAGCCTCGGCAAGCTGCTGCTGGGTGTTGATGAGCTGATCCTCGAGAACCTCGATGGTGTTCTCCCTGGTCCCCACTAATTCCTCCAACTCTTGGATCTCATCTGACAAATGCTCCACTGGCATGTCTTTTTCCACCATCTCAGTGGATAAGTCAACCACCAGCTCTTCTCGGTTATCCAGGGTGATATTTGTTGCCTCCAATAATGCCATCAGATGGGACATTGCCTCACCACGCATCACTTGCAGACGATACATGGCATTCATGCATCGTACCGCCAAGTGAGCAGTCTGGCCTGGGTAGAGAGCCCAGATGTCCTTGGTATGCTCCACCCGATCCTTCCACATTGGGTCGTCCTCCTTCTCAGCGGGGAACAAGCCAATGGGGTGGGTGGACAGCTCCAAGGGATGGAATCCGTAGAAAGTGGTCAACCCGTGCAGAGCAATCGCCTCAATCGTGTCCTCAGCCCGGTATCCAAAGGACTCAGAGTCCAGTGAACGCCAGCCTGGCTGCAGGGGATGAGGCTCCAAGGTCATCCTCACCCTACAGCGGGGCACCCGATGCTTCTCGAACTGCTGCACCGCGTACTGAGGGGGTGTCATGTACCCGGCCTCCTGAAGTACCTCCCACAAAATGCGAGGAAAGCCCTCTCGTGCAAGCCCGTCAATGTGGGACAGTGCATTCCCGTTGTCTGAGGATCCGTGGGAAGCCATCTGTGGACGGTTAAGCGTAACTAAAGGAAAAGAATTATAAAAGAACAAGGAAAAAAATAAGACTCAGCTCCTCTCTAATTAAGACAGAATAGTACTGGGAAACTTAGTTGGTCATAATTTTAAGTCCTTACTAAATTTTTCCATTTGTTTAATTTAAGAATGCATGCATGCTCGTCCTGAACGACCTCACAGCAATGAGAAGGGATTAGGGAAGAACTCCCATCCCCTAAAGTGGCCTGTGGGGCCTAATTACTTAGCCACCTAGCTACCCTTCTATCATCCTAAGGCTTCACGTCCTAGATCTATCCTGCTCGTCCTACGATCTATCCAACATTGTTTCTATCAAGTTTTATTTCGGAAAGGGATGGTATTTATATTTTATTGATTCCTCTGTGGTGGTACAAGCTCCGATACCAGCTGTGGCGGAACTGCCTGAATTATTCCAACTTAAGTGCCTAAGTCCCGCCTTAGAGGCTAGACCACACTTAGATGGGAATAACCCATCAATCCCTCGGATCTAGTCCAACAAGGCCAATGACAGGATCAAGTACCACAATCTCACTCGATGGTGAGTCACAGAGCAAATACAATAAAGCATAAAACCATGCATGTGAGAGTATTAAATTATTACATCACCATCAGAGTTTTGCAAAAGTAGTCATCATTGTTCGAAGTGCAGTGGAATGAAACTAACGATAAATAAATAGAGAGATGGGGAAGCCTGTCCCATCACTCCTCATGCTCCTCCTCAGCCGAGGTAGGATCCCACTCAACAGTCTAACCCGGTGCCAAGATGGACGGCCAAGTCACTCCAGCAACCATGTCCTCCAGAGAACCTGTAAAAATTATGCCACAAGCAAGGCTGAGTATACTAATACTCAGCTAGACTTCCCTGTGTGAGGAGTCTACTCCTCTACCTCTAGACATGCAGCTGTTTGGCTGTGGGGTTTGGTTGCCAAAAGCACTAGCTGAGTTTCTAAGTCAAGTTTTAACTTTGTCAAATTTAAGTGTGACTCTCTTAAGGCTAAAAGTGTACTGTCTACTCATACATGGTATCAACCATTTTTAGCAATCAACCTCTTTTGTCAACTCATCACATTTCCACTTGTTACTCAATGTAGCAGCATGGATCAAGCAGTCTCATTAGCTGTGAGAAGCAGACGATTCAAATCGAGTTTTTATACTTGCAAGGTAAACCTAAACACATGACGTGGCGAGGCACTCCGTCCCCACACACATCAACCGTCCCCATCGATTCCCCGTCAGCAGATCAGGGCTCACCGCCTTGGCGTACAATGCCTCACTGACCCCGACTGCCGTCGTGCAGTGACCGCACTTGTACCCACCATAACCGGAATGGGAGACCACGTCTCAGGTCGCGTGAGGGGTAAAGTCCACTGCCAGGTTCAATTAGGTACTAGGCTTACCGATTTACCATATTTCTCGGCATGTGCTTAGTACGTTCAAACGCTCGACGCACGGTATCACACCTTAATCCTTATTCCAATTTTTCTCCTGTAGACAACCAATCCCCATGGATTGTTGCCCACAAACCAACATCAATATGATAAGAAAGTGGATACAGCCAATTCCTGACCTCGCGCGAGTGCTAGAAAAATCACTCGACTTCTACCGAGATCCTAATTAATAAAGCAGCTACTCGACTTAGCATACTAGTATTCATCTCAATGGGGTTCCTGAGATCATGCAACTAGGGTTTCAAACAACTCCTACACTTAAGTGCACAATCAATCCTACAATCATTAAGTATAGTAAAATAGCATAAGTAACAGGTTATGCATAAAACCGGGGCTTGCCTTCCAAGGCTGTGGCAGGCAGATCCTCTGGTGCAGGCTCGGGTGCTGGATTCGGGGCTACCTCCTGAGCAGCTCCTTGCTCCGGCACGAGGACGTACTCTCCGTCAGCGAGGTTACAGTCTATCGAAATGCAATGAATATGTATGTCATGATTCTGCAGGATTTAATAACATTATGCTAAGGGAAGAAAAACTAAGTTAGTTGGCAACTTAGGGTTCATTGGTCATATGTGGCTTTTAGTGGTTTATGTTTATCACTCTAGGTTTAGGTTTTGTTAAGGATAAGCATAGTGGGTTGGTATTTCCTTTATACATTTTAGTGGACAAATCACCAAGGGTTTTAGGATGACACTAATTTCCATTATTCATTTTCCCTTTCTTTATTTTCTATTTATGAATTCTAGTGTAGGTTTGAACTACAACAATGAGTTAACTTTTTCCAAAAATTCTGTAAAAATTACAGTGGGCTGCTATGGGTCACTATAGCCTATCCTAGGAATTTGGGGTTTAAAATAAAAAGGCTATGCTTTAGACAAAAATGACAAAAGTTGTGTAAAATGGGCCACTTTGCACTACATCTCTTAACTGGGGTTGGGTTATGCCCTAAGGGTTATTTTTTGTTGGCATCTAACAGTAATAATAGGCTTCTGTGCCAAAAACCATAGAAAGCTAAGGGATGGTTATTTAGTTAGGATTTTCTAAAGTTTAATGCCCAAAAGGCACTTTCTACTACATTGTTATTTGAAAAATGTCAAACAACAGATTTCATATTTTTTCTAAGTTCTTAATAACAAAATATCAGTTATTCCAAGGGTTGGGGTGTTTTCACCTTGGGGTTATTTTTGTAGGGTTTTTCTAAGTTTTCCTTGTTTTCTAAAAATAAAAGGGATCCTATTTATTTCATACTAAACTTGGGTATCATAGATTTTTCTAGTGAACTAAATAAGTACCCTAACAAAAATAGGAGTACCCCTTGGTTCATTATTTAAATCACCTTTTCTATTTTGCTTAACCTTCAGCACATTGTAAATTAAATGGCAAAAACTAACTTAATGGGATGGACAAAGAGGTTTAGCATTTTTAAACAGGTCAGTAGGTGGACATAAGCTTCTCCAAATTTTTCTAACCCTAGTCAAATAGTGCAACTATTTTTATCCCTATTATTTAGCTTTTGGTCAAAACAATAATTAAATCCGAACCCTAAAGTTTTCTGTAGTAGAGAGGGGTTTTATATTTTTCCTAAGTAGTTTACATTATTTAGAGTCTGACAAAATTGGTTTGACCAAATTTGGATGAACTAAATAGAAGTTATGAATTATTAAAGTTTCTGTTCAAATTTAAAATCAGATTTAATAAAGGTTTTCTGGAAAAGCAGTTTACACCGAGGACCCTGGGGTATTTCCAAACTAACTCTCTTAGTTATACCCCCTCGCTACTATTCATTTGAGTCACTGACATTTCACAAAACCCCCCAGACTTCTTTCCTTCTCCCCCGCGGTCCTTCCCTACGTTTAAACAGTGTCCGCAAGAAAGAAAAGGGTGGCGCGGCTTACCGGCGGCGAGATAGGTCCGGCGAGGGGCGGGGTTGGCTCGGGGAGGCTCTGGTGGTCACAGCGATGTACGGCTCGACAGCGGGGATGGCCGGAATCGCTCGGTCCACGTGTGCAGGCGGGTGTCCTCGCCGGCGGCGGGTGTGCCGGCCAAATCACGGCGATCTGGTTCAATCCAATGGCACGGTGAGCTCCACGGGGTGATGTAGAGACTGTGTGCACAAGGAATCGGAAAATGGTTCAGTGGATTACCCGGTCCATGCACTCCGGCGGGGTTGTGAAAGGGAAATGTGCCCTTGGGCCATTTCTAAGTATTTTGGTGATTGAGTGCCAACACAAGTGCTTAAATGTGAATTTATGTCCATGGATGAACAAAGTGCAAATCATGAAGTAAAGGTATGTTTCTAAGCCTTAGTACATTGGTTTTGTGTACTAATATACTTGTCTAAGTGTTAGAAACAGAAAGAAGAAGAAAAGAAGAAAGGTGCAAAAGACTTGGCTGTGTACAGCCAAGACTCAGCTCGGTCTGGCACACCGGACTGTCCGGTGGTGCACCGGACAGTGTCCGGTGCGCCAGGCTGACTCGGCGTGAAGAGGCCGCTCTCGGGAATTCGCCGACGACGTACGGCTAAAATTCACCGGACTGTCCGGTGTGCACCGGACTGTCCGGTGAGCCAACGGTCGGCCGGGCCAACGGTCGGCCGCGCAATCTGCGCGGGACACGTGGCCGAGCCAACGGCTAGAAGACGGCACCGGACTGTCCGATGTGCACCGGACATGTCCGGTGCGCCAACGGCTCTCAGGCTACCAACGGTCGGCTTCGCTATTTAAGGAAGGAAATCGGGCACCGGACAGTGTCCGGTGTGCACCGGACTGTCCGGTGCCCCCGACAACAGAAGGCAAGATTGGCCTTCCAGATTTGCTCTCAACGGCTCCTAGCTGCCTTGGGGCTATAAAAGGGACCCCTAGGTGCATGAAGGAGTACACCAAGCAACCTTAGAGCATTCTTGATCATCCACACTCAGTCTTTGCGCATTCGTTTGTCATTCTCAGTGATTCGAGCTCCGTTCTAGTGAGAACTTTGAGATAGTCTTTTGAGCTCGATTCTTGGCCGTGTGTGTGCACATTTTGCTGTGGATTTGTGTGTGTTGCTTTCATCCCTTACTCCGTATTTCTTGTAAATCTCAAGTGTAAGGGCGAGAGGCTCCAAGTTGTGGAGATTCCTCGCAAACGGGATATTGAAAGGCAAAGCAAAACACCGTGGTATTCAAGTTGGTCTTTGGACCTCTTGAGAGGGGTTGATTGCAACCCTCGTCCGTTGGGACGCCACAACATGGAGTAGGCAAGCGTTGGTCTTGGCCGAACCACGGGATAAACCACTGTGTCATCTCTGTGTTTGATCTCTTGTGGTATTGTGTTTTGTTGAGACTCCTCTCTAGCCACTTGGTGATTATTGTACTAACACTTAACAAGTTTTTGTGGCTTAAGTTTTAAAGTTTCACAGGATCACCTATTCACCCCCCCTCTAGGTGCTCTCAATTGGTATCGGAGCCGTTCTCTTCACAAAGGGACTAATCGCCCGAAGAGATGGATCCTAAGGGGAAGGGTATCGTGATCAACGACAAAGAGAAGGAATCCTTCATCAACGAGCCGAAGGACGACAAGCCTACCGACTCCGGCTCGGGTCATAGACGAAAGGAAGGGAAGAAGAAGAAGACAAGGCGCATCAAGGAGATCGTCTACTACGACGACAACGATGAATCTACTTCTTCCCAAAAGGACGATGACCACAACGACTACGAGAGAAGGAAACCGGTTAATTCGAACTTTTCTTTTGACTACTCTCGTATTCCGCAAAGTTCAAATTCACATTTGCTCTCCATTCCACTCGGCAAGCCCCCACACTTTGATGGAGAGGACTACGGATTTTGGAGCCACAAAATGCGTAGTCACCTATTCTCTCTCCATCCTAGTATATGGGAGATTGTAGAGAGTGGAATGCACTTTGATAGTTCGGATAGTCCCATGTTCATTAATGAACAAATTCATAAGAATGCACAAGCTACTACTGTTCTTCTAGCTTCCTTGTGCAGGGATGAATACCATAAAGTGAGCGGCTTGGATAACGCCAAGCAGATCTGGGACACCCTCAAGATTTCTCATGAGGGGAACGACGTCACCTTGCTCACCAAGATGGAGTTGGTGGAGGGCGAGCTTGGACGGTTCGCGATGATAAGGGGCGAGGAGCCGACACAAACATACAACCGGCTCAAGACCCTTATCAACAAGATAAGGAGCTACGGAAGCTCGCGATGGACGGACCACGACGTCGTCCGACTGATGCTAAGGTCCTTTACCGTTCTTGATCCTCATTTGGTGAATAATATTCGTGAAAATCCCAGGTACACCAAAATGTCGCCCGAGGAAGTCCTAGGAAAATTCGTCAGCGGGCGAATGATGATCAAGGAGGCAAGGTACGTGGACGACGCCTTGAATGGACCGATCAACGAGCCGCAACCTCTTGCTCTCAAAGCAACAAGAAGCAAGGAGGCGCTACCTAGCAAGGTGGCACAAATTGAGGCGGCCGGACTTAATGATGAAGAGATGGCCCTCATCATCAAAAGATTCAAGACGACGCTTAAGGGTCACAAGGGACAGCCAAGCAAGACCAAAGCCAAGGGGAAGCTCTCATGCTTCAAATGCGGTAAGCTTGGTCATTTTATTGCTAACTGTCCCGACAATGATAGTGAACAGGACCAAGGGAACAAGAGGGAGAAGAAGAAGGCAAAGGGCGAGGCACATCTTGGCAAGGAGTGGGATTCAGATTGCTCCTCCTCCGACTCCGACAATGAGGGACTCGCCGCCACCGCCTTCAACAAGTCATCTCTCTTCCCAAACGAGCGTCACACTTGCCTCATGGCAAGAGAGAAGAAAGTAAGCACTCATGATACTAGTACTTATGCTTCTTCAAGTGAGGATGAGTCTAGTGATGATGATGAGATAGATTACTCATGCTTATTCAAGGGATTAGATAGATCTAAAATTGATAAGATTAATGAGTTGATTGATGCTTTGAATGACAAAAATAGATTACTAGAAAAACAAGAGGATCTTTTATATGAGGAGCATGATAAATTTGTTAGTGCACAAAAAACTCTTGCTCTTGAAATTAAAAGGAATGAAATGCTCTCTAGTGAACTATCTTCTTGTCATGAAACCATTGCTACCTTAAGAAGTGTTAATAATGATTTAAGTGCTAAACTAGAAGTAGCTAGTAAATCTAATTCCTGTGTAGAAATTGTTGATACTTGTATGAGGTGTAAAGATTTAGATGTTGATGCCTGTAGTGAACACCTAGTTTCAATTTCCAAACTAAATGATGAATTGGCTAGTCTTAATGCCCAACTTAAGACTAGCAAAAGTGAATTTGATAAGTTAAAATTTGCAAGGGATGCCTACACAATTGGAAGACATCCCTCAATTAAGGATGGGCTTGGCTTCAAGAGGGAAGCCAAGAACTTAACAAGCCATAAGGCTCCCATCTTCGTCAAGGAGAAAGGGAAGGCCCCTATGGCTAGTAGTGCTAAAAAGAACCATGCCTTCTTGTACCATGATAGGAGACAAACTAGAAATGCTTATAGGAGTTATAATGCTTATGATGATTTTGACTCTCATGCCATGTTTGCTTCTAGTTCTTCCTATATGCATGGTAGAAATATGTCTAGGAGAAATGATATTCATCATGTGCCTAGAAAGAATATTATTCATGCTCCTAGGAAAGTAGTGAATGAACCTTCTACAATTTATTGTGCTTTAAATGCTTCCTTTGCTATTTGTAGAAAGGATAGGAAAATAGTTGCTAGGAAATTAGGGGCAAAATGCAAGGGAGACAAAACTTGCATTTGGGTCCCTAAGGATATTTGCACTAACCTTGTAGGACCCAACATGAGTTGGGTACCTAAGACCCAAGCCTAATTTTGCCTTGCAGGTTTATGCATCCGGGGGTTCAAGCTGGATCATCGACAGTGGATGCACAAACCATATGACGGGGGAGAAGAAGATGTTCACCTCCTACGTCAAAAACAAAGATTCCCAAGATTCAATAATATTCGGCGATGGGAATCAAGGCAAGGTAAAAGGGTTAGGTAAAATTGCAATCTCAAATGAGCACTCTATATCTAATGTGTTTTTAGTAGAGTCTCTTGGATATAATTTACTATCTGTTAGTCAATTATGCAATATGGGATATAACTGCTTATTTACAAATGTAGATGTGCCTGTCTTTAGAAGATGTGATGGTTCACTAGCTTTTAAGGGTGTACTAGACGGCAAACTTTACTTAGTTGATTTTGCAAAAGAAGAGGCCGGCCTAGATGCATGCTTAATGGCTAAGACTTGCATGGGCTGGTTGTGGCATCGCCGCTTAGCACATGTGGGGATGAAGAACCTCCACAAGCTTCTAAAGGGAGAACACGTGATAGGTCTAACCAATGTTCATTTCGAAAAAGATAGACCTTGTGCAGCTTGTCAAGCAGGTAAACAAGTGGGAGGAGCACATCACAGCAAGAATGTGATGACCACGTCAAGACCTTTGGAGCTGCTGCATATGGACCTCTTCGGACCCGTCGCCTATCTGAGCATAGGAGGAAGTAAGTATGGTCTAGTTATCGTCGATGACTTTTCCCGCTTCACTTGGGTGTTCTTTTTGCAGGATAAGTCTGAAACCCAAGGGACCCTCAAGCGCTTCCTAAGGAGAGCCCAAAATGAGTTTGAGCTCAAGGTGAAGAAGATAAGGAGCGACAACGGGTCCGAATTCAAGAACCTTCAAGTGGAGGAATTTCTTGAGGAGGAGGGGATCAAGCACGAGTTCTCCACTCCCTACACACCTCAGCAAAATGGTGTGGTAGAGAGGAAGAACATGACGCTCATAGATATGGCGAGGACTATGCTTGGAGAATTCAAGACCCCCGAGTGCTTTTGGTTGGAAGCCGTGAACACGGCTTGCCACGCCATCAACAGGGTCTACCTTCACCGCCTCCTCAAGAAGACGTCGTATGAGCTACTAACCGGTAACAAACCCAATGTATCTTACTTTCGTGTATTTGGGAGCAGGTGCTACATTCTAGTGAAGAAGGGTAGAAATTCTAAATTTGCTCCCAAAGCTGTAGAAGGGTTTTTATTAGGTTATGATTCAAATACAAAGGCGTATAGGGTCTTCAACAAATCATCGGGTTTGGTTGAAGTCTCTAGCGACGTTGTATTTGATGAGACTAATGGCTCTCCAAGAGAGCAAGTTGTTGATTGTGATGATGTAGATGAAGAAGATGTTCCGACGGCCGCTATACGAACCATGGCGATTGGAGAAGTGCGGCCACAGGAACAAGATGAACGAGATCAACCTTCTTCCTCAACAACGGTGCATCCCCCAACTCAAGATGATGAACAGGTTTATCAAAAGGAGGCGTGTGATCAAGGGGGAGCACAAGATGATCACGTAATGGAGGAAGAAGCGCAACCGGCACCTCCAACCCAAGTTCGAGCGGTGATTCAAAGGGATCATCCCGTCGACCAAATTTTGGGTGACATTAGCAAGGGAGTAACTACTCGATCTCGATTAGTTAATTTTTGTGAGCATTACTCCTTTTTCTCTTCTATTGAGCCTTTCAGGGTAGAGGAGGCCTTGCTAGATCCGGATTGGGTATTGGCCATGCAGGAGGAACTCAACAACTTCAAGCGCAATGAAGTTTGGACACTGGTGCCTCGTCCCAAGCAAAATGTTGTGGGAACCAAGTGGGTGTTCCGCAACAAACAGGACGAGCACGGGGTGGTGACGAGGAACAAGGCTTGACTTGTGGCAAAAGGTTATGCCCAAGTCGCAGGTTTGGACTTTGAGGAGACGTTTGCTCCTGTGGCTAGGCTAGAATCAATTCGTATCTTGCTAGCATATGCCGCTCACCATTCTTTCAGGTTGTACCAAATGGATGTGAAGAGCGCTTTCCTCAACGGGCAGCCGGGAGGAGGTGTACGTGGAGCAACCCCCTGGCTTTGAGGATGAACGGTACCCCGACCACGTGTGTAAGCTCTCTAAGGCGCTCTATGGACTTAAGCAAGCCCCAAGAGCATGGTATGAATGCCTTAGAGACTTTTTAATTGCTAATGCTTTCAAGGTTGGGAAAGCCGATCCAACTCTTTTTACTAAGACTTGCGATGGTGATCTTTTTGTATGCCAAATTTATGTCGATGACATAATATTTGGTTCTACTAATCAAAAGTCTTGTGAAGAGTTTAGCAGGGTGATGACGCAGAAATTCGAGATGTCGATGATGGGCGAGTTGAACTACTTCCTTGGGTTCCAAGTGAAGCAACTCAAGGATGGCACTTTCATCTCCCAAACGAAGTACACACAAGATTTGCTAAAGAGGTTTGGGATGAAGGATGCCAAGCCCGCAAAGACGCCGATGGGAACCGACGGACACACCGACCTCAACAAAGGAGGTAAGTCCGTTGATCAAAAAGCATACCGGTCCATGATAGGTTCTTTGCTTTATTTATGTGCTAGTAGACCGGATATTATGCTTAGCGTATGCATGTGTGCTAGATTTCAATCTGATCCGAAGGAGTGTCACTTAGTGGCTGTGAAGCGAATTCTTTGATATTTAGTCGCTACGCCTTGCTTCGGGATCTGGTATCCAAAGGGGTCTAACTTTGACTTGATTGGGTACTCAGATTCCGACTATGCTGGATGTAAGGTCGATAGGAAGAGTACATCAGGGACGTGCTAATTCTTAGGAAGGTCCCTGGTGTCATGGAACTCTAAGAAACAAACCTCCGTTGCCCTATCCACCGCTGAGGCTGAGTATGTTGCAGCAGGACAGTGTTGCGCGCAACTACTTTGGATGAGGCAAACCCTCAGGGACTTTGGCTACAATCTGAGCAAAGTCCCACTCCTATGTGATAATGAGAGTGCTATCCGAATAGCGGAAAATCCTGTTGAGCACAGCCGCACAAAGCACATTGACATCCGGCATCACTTTTTGAGAGACCACCAGCAAAAGGGAGATATCGAAGTGTTTCATGTTAGCACCGAGAACCAGCTAGCCGATATCTTTACCAAGCCTCTAGATGAGAAGACCTTTTGCAGGCTGCGTAGTGAGCTCAATATCTTAGATTCGCGGAACTTGGATTAAAATGTAGCATACATGTGTTTATGCCTTTGATCATGTTCATTCTGCATTTTGTTGCTTATTGTGGTGCTCAAGTTGTACAAACACTCCCTGGACCTCACAAGTCCTGTTTGCTAGTGATGCACATATTTAGGGGGAGTTGTGCTACAACTTGACCTTTTGAGACTAACCATATACTTGAGTTTGGTTGTTTTAGTCTCCAAGGAGAATTGAAAGGGAAAAGGTGGACTTGGACCATGCAAGACTTCCACTGCACTCCGATGAAAAGAGTAACTTTTCCAAGTTCATCTTTAGACTCTCACTGCCTGTGTGTTCTCTTTTGAAGATTTTGGTGAGGCAATGGGGTTACAGGGCCAAGATTGATCCCGTTTTGGTGCTTGATGCCAAAGGGGGAGAAAATAAAGGCCAAAGCGATAAATGGATCAGCTACCACTTGAGGGATTTTGAAAATAGTAGAATAGAGCTTTTGGTTTGTCAAAACTCTTTTGTTGTCTCTCTTGTCGAAAGTTGGCTTCTTGTGGGGAGAAGTATTGATTATGGAAAAAAAGGGGGAGTTTTTGAAATCTTAAGTCAATTTCTCTTAGAATGCCTCTCTGTATGTCTTAACATGTGTGTTTGACTTAGAGATAGAAATTTGAGTTTGATTTGCAAAAACAAACCAAGTGGTGGCATAGAGTGATCCATATATGTCAAAATTGAATCAAAACAATTTTGAGTTTTATTTGAAGTGAGTTTGCACTTGTTCTAGTTGCTTTATGTTGTGTTGGCATAAATCACCAAAAAGGGGGAGATTGAAAGGGAAATGTGGCCTTGGGCCATTTCTAAGTATTTTGGTGATTGAGTGCCAACACAAGTGCTTAAATGTGAATTTATGTCCATGGATGAACAAAGTGCAAATCATGAAGTAAAGGTATGTTTCTAAGCCTTAGTACATTGGTTTTGTGTACTAATATACTTGTCTAAGTGTTAGAAACAGAAAGAAGAAGAAAAGAAGAAAGGTGCAAAAGACTTGGCTGTGTACAGCCAAGACTCAGCTCGGTCTGGCACACCGGACTGTCCGGTGGTGCACCGGACAGTGTCCGGTGCGCCAGGCTGACTCGGCGTGAAGAGGCCGCTCTCGGGAATTCGCCGACGACGTACGGCTAAAATTCACCGGACTGTCCGGTGTGCACCGGACTGTCCGGTGAGCCAACGGTCGGTCGGGCCAACGGTCGGCCGCGCAATCTGCGCGGGACACGTGGCCGAGCCAACGGCTAGAAGACGGCACCGGACTGTCCGGTGTGCACCGGACATGTCCGGTGCGCCAACGGCTCTCAGGCTACCAACGGTCGGCTTCGCTATTTAAGGAAGGAAATCGGGCACCGGACAGTGTCCGGTGTGCACCGAACTGTCCGGTGCCCCCGACGACAGAAGGCAAGATTGGCCTTCCAGATTTGCTCTCAACGGCTCCTAGCTGCCTTGGGGCTATAAAAGGGACCCCTAGGTGCATGAAGGAGTACACCAAGCAACCTTAGAGCATTCTTGATCATCCACACTCAGTCTTTGCGCATTCGTTTGTCATTCTCAGTGATTCGAGCTCCGTTCTAGTGAGAACTTTGAGATAGTCTTTTGAGCTCGATTCTTGGCCGTGTGTGTGCGCATTTTGCTGTGGATTTGTGTGTGTTGCTTTCATCCCTTACTCCGTATTTCTTGTAAATCTCAAGTGTAAGGGCGAGAGGCTCCAAGTTGTGGAGATTCCTTGCAAACGGGATATTGAAAGGCAAAGCAAAACACCGTGGTATTCAAGTTGGTCTTTGGACCGCTTGAGAGGGGTTGATTGCAACCCTCGTCCGTTGGGACGCCACAACGTGGAGTAGGCAAGCGTTGGTCTTGGCCGAACCACGGGATAAACCACTGTGTCATCTCTGTGTTTGATCTCTTGTGGTATTGTGTTTTGTTGAGACTCCTCTCTAGCCACTTGGTGATTATTGTACTAACACTTAACAAGTTTTTGTGGCTTAAGTTTTAAAGTTTCACAGGATCACCTATTCACCCCCCCCCTCTAGGTGCTCTCAGGTTGTGAACTCCGGCGACCGTGGACTGGCCTCTCCGGTGAAGCAGGCTTCGATTCCTCGCTCGGGGAGCTTCACCGAGGTGTGCTCACTCGTCTCCGAGGGTTGGACAGGGTTGGGAAAGGCTGGGCTGGCCGGTCTACGACAGCAGGGGCTCAGGTGGTCGCGGACACGCCGTGCACGGGCAAACGACGGTGAGTTGAGCTCCGGGGAGGTTTGAGCGTGCGCAGGAGGGTATGGACGACGCCTGAGTGGGCTTTATAGGCGTGGCGCACACAGGGGACACGGGCATGGCTCGGCGTGGCACGGGGTCGGGCGCGGGCGTGCTCTGGCGTGCGCAGAGCGCGTCGAACACGTGTAAGTTTTCTTCTGCCCATGTTCCACAGCTCACCCAAGTCGCAAACGTGCGAATCTTGGCAAAAATCCGGCGCGAGCCTTTTCCTGGCACCTAGGGCTGTCTCTCATCCATGAGTTGCCATGGCAGATATGGCCTAGGTAGGGAGATCTTCGGTCGCCAAATCAGGTATGCCACTCTGCCCACCTCGCGACAAAAACCATGCCAAGGCATGTCAAACGTCAAGGTCTCGGGCTCAGCTTTTTCCAGTGGGTGCCCTAGGTGGTATGCCACATTTTTGGTATAGAACATAGGTGGTTTTGGTGCCATCTTCAAGGTGAACACGGTTGATCTTTAGTGTAGGTGTAGTTTTTGACTTAGAGGGAATTTGAGAGCTCTAGCTTTCTCTCCACTTAAGGAATGGAATTGGGGTTTCTCCAGGGGTCTTTTTGCAACATTTCCTTCCCATAATTGCTGGTTATAAAGTTACTTAAAGTTTGGTTAAAGATTAACTCATGGTTTGCACAATTGCTTATTCTCTCCCCCTTTCAACCATGGCTTTGGAAGATAGGGTTCAAGAGGGGTCTAGGGTTTACTCCCCCCTTGTCCAAAGATGTAGTTGCACACAACTAGGGTAATGTTTTTGGTCATTCACATCTCTTTGTTAAAACCTAGCCTCCAAGGCTCTTACACTTTGCTCCTTAAGTTTTCTCCCACATGTGATCACAGTCCTTAGTGCCAAGGTGTGCTCTAGCCATGGTAACACCTGAGGTGTTACAAAAACCCCTCCCGAGTAACATTAAACAAAAGTTTTAACGGAGGACACCTCCTCCCGCAGCTTCAGTCTTGATTTTCTTCTTTTGGCACCACCTTGGAACAAAAGCAACAAAAATTTGCTGCTTCCTCACCTAAAACAACATCGGACACAGCCCTGAGTACGAAGTGTACTTTCGCAAGTCTTACCCGTCAAAATAAAAGACTCTCAAGGATATGCTGGCTTTTGGGGATCAAGGTGAGGCTTATCAAGAATCAAAGACTCTGTTTGCAGAAATTCTTACTAATAGTGTATCCTTAAAAATCCAGTTTTACTTGTCAGGTTAAGAAAAGTTACCTGTATCTAAAGTTCTTTCTACCCTAGTTCAATCACTTGACCTATACTAGCCAATTTCTTATCAACCCTTCATATTCATTGGAATGCTACGTGTAAGTCAGTGACTAAGTGTAACACCCCGTCCAATTCCTAGACCGGCGGTACTTACTCCTGGCAGCTCTCTATGATTATATATTGTCCCCATAGACCAACACGAGTCTTTTGTGCGCACTTTGTCCTCACTCATGCGCACCCGAGAAAACTTCCCGGTCGGTCACCCATCCCAAATTGCTCCAAGCCAAGCACGCTTAACTTGGAGGTTCTTTCGAGATAGGCTTCCAAAAAAGAAGATGCACCTTGTTGGTATGATTACACTATTAATTCTATTAAGCCTTGGGCCAGGACATCCCATCCCAGAGGCCAGGATATCACAATCCACCCCCCTTGGAAGATCGACGTCCTCGTCGGTCAACCCCAATCCAGGAACATCCCCTCTTAGCCACGTCTGTGTGTCTAGTGTCGTCATATGCCATGCCATGTGACCACTCTGGGACCACATGTGCCATGCGCCATATACCCGAACCCCCTAGCCCACACACACCCGTGAAACCTTGAGGGTCGGCTCTGATACCACTTGTAACACCTCGTCCAATCCCTGGACCGGCGGTACTTACTCCTAGCAGCTCTTTAAGATCATATATTGTCCCCACATACCAACACGAGTCTTTTGTGCGCACTTTGTCCTCACTCATGCGCACCCGAGAAAACTTCCCGGTCGGTCACCCATCCCAAATTGCTCCAAGCCAAGCACGCTTAACTTGGAGGTTCTTTCAAGATAGGCTTCAAAAAAAGAAGATGCACCTTGTTGGTATGATTACACAATTAATTCTATTAAGCCTTGGGCCAGGACATCCCATCCCAAGGGCCAGGATATCACACCAAATCTTCATGTCCGAGAAGTAACGGCGATCCGAGTCGATTAATACTCAGCTGAGGATCTCCAATCACACGACATATGTAGCACTTAACCCTTGTATATGTCAACTTGCCACTGGGGTTCTTAAGACCAGATCAGGTTCACGCCAACCGAGAGCACAGATACACCACCGTCCAGCCTCTTGCCACGGAGGGTACACGCTACTCTCGCCATCTCTCCACTCCCATTGCGTGTTATCTTATTCTGGTATTAGCCTGCCCAAGGCAAAGCTTACCCATGATGAGGCATATGACCAGTTAAAGGGTCCTCAGTCAGCAGGCCTACATCGAGAAGGTCCTTAATCGACTCAAACGGAGACACTACACTGAGACTCTCTTCTCGTGCAAGTCACCCGCCTGGTCTCAGCTTTATCATTTCAAACCCAAAGTTTGGTACTTGGCAGAGGTACATCATTTCTGATGTTGAACCCATCATGGCCATGATGGATCCATCATCAAGTTTTTCTTTTTGAAAACACCCCACCCACTTGAAGCATCATCTTTAGTCAAAACAAAACATTTTGTTTTTCTAGAGCAAAGCTAAGCATAAGAAAAACCTTTTTGTAAAACAGGGGATTAAAGTAATTAAATCCTCAAGGAAGGGAATGCAGCAACTGGTTTAGCACACAACTCCTATTACCTAATGCATCAAGCAAGTGAGAAAGATTTTAAAATAACAAGGAGGTGGCAAATGCACCGGGTCTTGCCTTGTGTTATTGGTGAGTCAGGTTCTACTCCACAAATGTCAAAATAAAAGCAGTTCCCGGCCTGAGGTTCTTCAGGTGGTAGTGGTCGTGTAGTCCTTGCTTCTTCAACTTCTATTTCTTCTTCGTTTTCTATATATAGCCATATATAATCATGAATGCTCATGTAATGCTTATGAAAATTCAAAGATAATAAAAGTATATTATCTTATGTCTGGAATATAACTTTCCTTCACGGATCTCCGGGAAACTAAGGTTTTTGGAGTCTATAGTGAAGTTCATAGGGTAGGGGATTAGGGTTTTGGGTTCTAGGTACCAACATGGTCCAAATCATACTAAACTTCACCCAAGGCTTCTAAATAACATTAAAAGCTTATCTAAAAAGTTTGGTGAATTTTGGTATTATTAATTACTGTCTAAAATTCCAGAAGTATGGGTTTTGGCTATTTTAAATATCCCATAATTCCCTATTGGAATTAAAAATTATGAAACTATTTTTATTAAATACTAAAGAAAATTAGGAGCCTAGAAAAATTGGTCTGGTATTTTTCGCATTTTTCTATAATTTTCTAGGAATTCTCTAAGTCTAGAAGAAAAAGAAAAAGAGAAAGGTGCTACAGTTCTGGGCTGAATCTAGCCTAATACAGCCCAGCCTAGGCAGAATACGCCCCCGCGCGTGCCCGCGTGCTGACTTTTCAAAGAAGACCCTAATCTTTTAAATAATCCGAAAGGGTCTGAGGCACTATTTGTTTCAGTCACCGACGTTTGCAAAAAGACCCTTGCGCTTTTATCTCTTCACAACCCGAGGTCCCCGACCGTGGGCGGCGGAGCAGCGACTCCGGCGAGTCTATACCGACCGGAAAACGCAACGGCTAGACTTCTCCTTTGCTTGTCACTTAATTCAACCCTCCCCAACACTAATCCCTCAGCTAATTTCACTGATTCGGACCGGAGCACGTCTGCTCACGACGACGGCGGAAACCAAGGATAATCCAAGGTGTTCTAAGCAATTTAAGGCGGTCTAGTTCAATCGGATGGGTCGGTGAGCTTCAGGGGACATGAGAAAAGCTAGAACACCAACTAAGAAAGCATGAACTGACCAGCAGAAGGGTGGCCACGGTGAGGTGTTCACGCGCCGGTATTTTGGCTAATTTGGGGGAAATCGAAAATTGGCGAGGTCTGGTGAGCAATTGGAGGCATGGCTTGGTGGCTTGGTGCTTGACTACCTTACGGACCCGAAGGCACGCTCAATTTATAGGCTCTGGGGGCGGTGGCGTGTGAATTTGGGTTGGCGCGGTGGTGGTCGGAGAAGAAAGAGGTCACAGGCGCAAATGATTCGTGGAGGATACCATGGCGGGCTCATCGGCGATGGACGAGCTTGTAATACCGATTCACAGCGACATGTTAACCCTCCAAGATGCATGGTCTGGCCGGATAATGGTGAACTCTGGTGATGCCAGCACGATCGACTGTGGTGGGACATGATGGCCGGAGTGAATAGGAGCTCAAGTTCATCCATACGACGATATTTACCACCTTGAGCCACATTCGGTACATTGCTGAGCCCGAATCGCAACGTCGACGAGGAACCCGACACAAGATCACCAGCGATGGGATTAAGCTAAATCGATCTGATCCGAATACTGTACTATTGAATAGCTGGTTCAGAGCACCTGATAGACAGATTTGTGGTGCCTAAATCTTGAATTTTCGCGTAAGGACTTGCTAATCCGTTTGTAGCAAACTTGTAGCCCTATGATCCAGCTACAAATCGACTGTGGTAACCATGCTCAAACATCCACGAGATCATCTTCAAAATGGCTCCCATAGTTCATCCTATGCCACTGAATATCATAATTCAGGTTTTAGGCAGACTGACAGCCCAACTTTGGGCTTGTTTTTCTCCAATTTTTATACAGCATCAGTGCTTAGTCACGTAATCAAATTTGTTCTCCTAGGATAAATCTATAAGTTTGATGTGTTGACCCTAGGCAAATTCCACATAATTTGAAAGATATAGGGTTCTAAAGTATGTCCAAGTGCACTGATTTTCAGACTTAGCAATATGATCACAAGAGTGGCCATTTTGCATTTAGGCCCAAATCTCATGGTTTCTTTTGCAAATCTTCAAACATGTGATCCATAAGACTTAAGGTACCCTAATTCTATGGTTTTTGCACTTAGGTACAAAGTGTGCACATTTTTACAGATAACCCCCTAGGGTTTCAGTCCAGGGCTTTTTAGGGGTCTATTTAGGGTTTCTGGCACTTCAAGGGTTTGAATGCCACTTAAGTCCATTAATGGTGACATTTTATAATCATTACTACTAGGTTTTGAAGTTTTCTCTTATTCAGGCTTTGTTTACTCTTTTAAGCCCAGTTTAGGGTTAAGTACCCAATTCTAGGGTTTTACCCATGACCAGTCACATCAATACAACTTGTTTGAATTTTTTTGCCTAGTGAATGCATTCTAAGTGTAAAAATCATATGATATGCTGATGCTGATGATGTTATGCTCAAGTTTTAGTGATAGTAACACCAAGGGTGTTACAGGTCGCATACATGACCAGCGGGGATAGTAGTTCGTGCGGGCGGATGGTGCTGCTAGATAGTAAGGCCCCGTCTGTTTCGTTGGAATTGAATTCCATTTTAATACTTATAATTTATACAAAACTAATTAAGTTCATATATTTATATATGTAATATATTTGTATATTATCCTAAATCATATGAGAGAGATTGTTATATAATATATTTATGTTATAGCGAAGCAAGTAGAAAAGTGTGCTATAAGTTGTGCATCGAAAAAATAGCATGTAAATCTATAGAATCAATTTTTATCTCTCACTCTATAAATTTGAGATAGGCTTATATGATAACTTTGGAAAGTGGTGGAATGTTACATTCTAAAAAATAACCTATTACATTAGTAAGATTCCAATTCCTCAAAATGAAATGAAACAAACGGGACCTAATAGGAATCAGACTACGACGCGCATACATGACAAGCAGGGATAGTAGTTCGTGCGGACGGATGGTGCTGCCAGACAGTAATAGGAATCAGACTAGGGCGCAGGGCCGGTCCTGATGTTTCATGAACCCAGGGCGAAACAAAAAAATTAGAGCCTTTAAGACTATATATACTCAGAGGTAGATCTCTGTTATGGGACGTTGGGGCCATGGCCCTACTCGTGAGGAAAAATATATTAGTACCCTCCTTAATTATTTTGGCCCATTATTCTACCGCGTCGTTTGCCCTGCCCCTACCTGCTGATCGCGATTAGTTGCCGTCTGCCGACGACGCCGCCGTAAAGCAAACGACGAAGTAATGCCAGACTGCTACCTGCCCATCGGCCAGTGCCCAGTGACCAGCCCACCACCTGCTGCACTGCACGCGCAGCACGCCCTTCAGGTCGACCAGCCCGCCACGGCGCCACCTGCTGCTGCACTGCATGCGCAGCACACCCTTCATGTCACGATCAACCGATCAAGCAAAGCCGGTTTATTTTATTGTCTCTCAATTCTACACTTATTTTATTTATTTGTTGTAGTTGTAGAAAATGAAGAGAAGTAGAACAATAGCATCATATTTTACTCAACCGATCACTCCTATAATACAATCCAGTCAACCTCCTCATGGAATAAATTTGGAACCGGTAGTAGACGGTAGAAACTGAAGCTCAACCTAGTAATGTGCAGCAAACTATTCCTGGTGTTGTACCTAATCAGAATGGAGTTATAGCTGATCTTAGCCTTCGAGTTCCAATTGAGGATTTGGATCCAAATATTAGGGATGCTTTAAAAAGAGAGTATATTTTGATGGGTCCATGTCAACCAAAAGGTCATAGTTATCCACAAAGAATAATATGTGGGCGCAATCGGCAATTTCAGGAAGATTGGTATAATAATCATGCATGGTTGGAGTACAGTATTGCCAAGGATGCAGCCTTTTGTTTTTATTGCTACTCTTTAAGCAACCAAGAGGTAAAAATTATGGTGTTGATTCCTTCACAAATGTTGGGTTCCATGGATGGAAGGATGGTCGCAAATTAATTGAGCGACATGATAAAGGTGTTGCTCATAATAATCTTAGAAGGCATTATGAAGATTACAAAAATCAGAGGCAAAGTGTGCCATATGCTATGACATCTAGTGCCAATAAGGTGGTCAATGAATATAAAAGTCGTACGATTGTTATACTTGAAGTTATCAGATTTATTTTGCTTCAGGCTCTTGCATTTCGCGGACATGATGAGTCCTCTTCCTCGAGCAACAAGGGAAATTTTTTAGAGATGATAGAATGGTATAAGAGCAAGGATAAAAATGTTGCACATGTGCTCCGTACTAATGATTTGTCACAGTGTTTGCAAAGGAAGGATCAAAATATTGTTCGTGCTATAGGGTTGATTGGGACAACACTGCAGAAAATGAATGACATACGGGAGAATGGTTGGGACGAGTTATTTGCAGAGGTAGAAAACTTTTGTCTTCTACATCACATCATTGTGCCAAAGATGGATGATACATTAACTGTTTGAGGTCGCTCAAGAGGTCGTGGTGGACAGTTGGTAACATATTTTCATCACTTCAAAAATGAAATCTTTAATGTTGTCCATGACCAAATAATTGTGGAATTAAATAATCGTTTTGCTGAAAGGTCCACTCAACTATTGAGATGCATTGCTTGTTTAGACCCACGGAATTCTTTTGCAAACTTTGATGAAGATAAATTAATAGAACTTGCTCAAATTTATGTTGTTGACTTCACCCAATATGATTGCATTGTCCTTCGCAACCAACTTGAGATGTTTGTTAATGATGCAAGGGCGGATGCAAGTTTTACATGTTGCAATGACCTTAGAGATCTTGCTATAAAGATGGTGCAGACTGATAGACATACAACATTTCCTTTGGTCTATCGTCTTGTTGAGTTGGCTTTGATTTTACTGGTTGCTACTGCCATAGTTGAAAGAGCTTTCTCAGCGATGAAAATTTTAAAGACTGATTTGAGGAATAAGATGGGGAGTGACTGGCTCAATCATAGGATGGTATGCTATGAACAAGACATTTTTTCAAGTATTCCAAATGATCAGATTTTATACCAGTTTCAAGAAATGAAGTCTCGCATGAAAATGTTGCCTAAACAACATCAGGCTACTAGTGTTAATGGTATGTTTAGTTTATTAAATGATTGAAGTTTGACACGGTCTTAAAATTGTTATATATATAACTTGTGTTCATTTTTATGTAGGTCTACGGTCTGATGCGATTGTTGATGCAGAAACAAGAAGCTAAGTGGAACAAATACAATAATTCTTCATCGATTAGGTACTTATTCTTGTCTGTCAATTAGTTTGTGCTAATTTTTTTTCGAATGGCCCTAGTCCTGTCGTGAGCAAAGTTCTGCCACTGTATATACTCTATTTTTTAAGTACATAACAAAATTTTGAATGATAAAAGTCTCTAATATATCAAAACAACTTCAAACTTTGTAATATTACCTCAAAAAATTTCTTCAACATTTCTTGATGTGAATTCATTGATAATAGTATTGCTATCAACCTCATTTAATATTTTTTTCTCAATACATAAAGTAGCCAATCCGTTGAGTCGATCTTGAGACATCGTTGACCTTAAATAGTTCTTCGACAATTTTAACTTTGAAAAGCTTCTCACAGCCGATGCCACAGTCATAGGCACAGTAAATAATATCCGATAAGCGATTGAAATATTTGGATACGAATCCATTTGCCGAACATACTCAAAAATCTCCATAGAAGATATTGGTCTTTTAGACAAACTTAACTTCATAACCTTCAACTCAGAAGTAGATCATTTACCTCAACGTCAGATTGTCCTGCGAAGATAATGTTTTTGCGAATTCACTTCAACATGCTTCTAGTTCAGTATCATTTAACGTCTTCAATGTCGTCGACCTCAGCGGCCAGCAGCTAGGGTAGTAGGGCACGTGGCCGGCGGCTAGCAGTAGGCAGGCCAGCCAACAGCCAGGGCACGCGGCCTGCGGCTGGTAGCAGGCAGACCGTGAGGACTTAGGCCGATCTGCCGATATCGATCGCTAATTCGCCGGCCAACCAAACGCATGGATGAAACCAACGCGGCAGCACTAGGATTAAAATTACCGATGCAGTTTTGATTAGTTAAATAATTAAAAAACAGACCTATTGTAACTTTAACAGGCCGAACCCAACACATAAGACTATATATACATGTAAACTACTTGGGGGCCCTTCTAAAATCGGAGGCCTGGTGCGGCCGCTCCACTTGCCCCCCTCCAGGACCGGTCCTGCTAGGACGTGCAACATGACCTTGTTCGATTATTTCTATACTTTATAGGTTACTAGGTGGGTGCCCGTGCGTTGCGACGGAACCATATAATAACTTATGTACATATAGGTGAGTGTCCATGCGTTGCAACGACAATATATAATATCACGGTAACTTATGTATTATATGTCTCCGTTGTAACGCACGGGCACTCATCTAGTTCGGCTGTGTGATGTTTGTGTACCTGCGCTGCACTTGCAAGAGTAGTGGGGAGGGATGATGGGTGTGGTGACCAATCAAACCAGAGATGCTCCAGCTCAGAAGCTGCTGCTGCTATTAATCAAGCAGGATGGCCACCGGCGACTGAGAACTCCATGTCCGTCGTGAGCCCCGTGAGGCAGCAGGTGGCGGGCTGAGCCTATTCGGCTAGGGCGGCGGAACTTGGCCCAACCAAACCGAGACGAGACGGCACGCGACACAAGGGCATCCACCGCCCACCGCCACGCGGCTGCCGGGTTGGTGGCGGGCGGCCGGCAGTCGGAGAAGACGACAGAATCCCGTCACAGAGCTCGGCGGCCGGACAGGCAAGACAGACAGGCAGATATGGCTGGCACATGCACACGCGACATGAAACAAAACCGTTTTGGAACCGAGCAGTCCAACTTCTGCCTCCATGGCACATGTACACGTCTCAAGCCCGCCTCGGGCCGTCTCTACAGGAACTGCACTCACCCAGTTCGAAACTCCGTTCGTCATCTACAGGCAGGCAGGCAGCCAGCCAGCCAGCCGTTCAGGGTCAGGCCATCCTGAGTGCCTCCCTGAACCCGATGCTGAAGCTGTTCTGCAGGCCGGTCTTCTTGTTGGGCAGACCCGCCGGCGGCTTCTGCATCATCGCGACGAACTCGTTGTAGTCTATGCGGCCGTCCTGCAACCACCACCACCACAACGACAACGACAACAAAAGAAAGAAAGAAAGAATGTTCAGAATAACTCAGCTGCAGAAAGGCTACGCGTCACCCAGACAGAGTTGTGAGTCAGAGAGAAGAGAACGAACGTTGTCCTGGTCGACCTCCCCGATCACGTCCTCCAGCTGGACGTCGCCCAGGCCGAACTCCTCGCACGCCACCTGCAGCTCGTCGGCGGTGATGTATCCGCTGCCGTCCTTGTCGAAGTACAGGAACGCCACGAACAGGTGGTCCTCCCGCTCCACCTTGTTCAGGTGCAGCGTGGCCGCGATGAACTCGCCGTAGTCGATCGTGCCGTTGTTGTCCACGTCCGCCTGCGCGTCGCTCTTTCAGCGGGGAGTTCTGTGGCTTCTCAAAAAAACACACACAAACACATGCGCACGGAGGTGGATCGATCGTCTCTTACAGCTTGCATCAGCGCGTAGATCTTGGATTCCTGGAGGTTGGCGCCCACCTTCTTCAGCCCCACCTTGAGCTCATCGAACGTGATCTACCCGCTGTTGTCCGCGTCGATCATCTTGAACATCTCCTTCAGCCCCGCGATCTCGTCCTCGGACAGGTTCTCGGCGATCACCTGCAATGCAAACAAGCACCAGGCAATCAGGACAGAGCGGCCGGTTTTGAGCGGCTGGATTCTCCTGCAGGAACAACGTTCAGTTCATCCTTTCTTTTTCATTTTTGCATGAATCTATAACGCATCCTCGCTGCATCAGCCAAATGGCGGCCATCCAGCAGCTATTCACTGGGCGCATGGTGGTGAGTACAAACGCACAAGACGACTTACCCTGAGAGCCATATTTTTCAGCTTGTTCATGGCCGAGAACTGCTTCATGCGAGAAAGAACAGCCGAGTCCAGCGGCTTGTCAGGAGCCAAACCACCAACCTGGACCCAAGGATGCCCTAGAAGAGGATAACAAACAACAGCTTCAGGGGAAAAAACACAGGTAGAAATTGGGAAGCAATGTGACTGATGGTAATTAAGTTAGGAAACTCACGTAGAACTTCATGAGCGGTCAGTCTCTTCCTCGGGTCCCTGATGAGCATTCTCCTCACAAGATCCTTGGCGCCTTCGGAGACGCTGGGCCATGGCTCCGCGTCGAAGTCGAGCCTCCCGTGCAAAACCTCTTCGAATATGCCCTGCTCGTTCTCTGCTCCACGAACAAGTGAAGAAGTGCGTGCATGGTCAGTACAAGAGATCGGCCATGGAATTTTACATGATAATGCCGTATCAGTCTCGTCGATCAATGCACTGCTGAAAGGTGTGCCACACTTCACCTGCCCAGAATGGCGGCACTCCGCATAGCAGGATGTAGATGATCACACCGGCGCTCCAGACGTCTGCCTCTGGACTGTACTTCTTCTTCAGCACCTCTGTTGTGTATTCAGTAGCACCAAATATGAATGCTAAGGTTGAAAATGAAACTCAACCAAACTACTGACCTGATCTATCAAGTTATTAATACTAAGGTTCAAAATGAAACCCAAACAAACTACTGAGCTAGTCTATCAAGTTACGTATATATATTTTGTTTCCATGTACAGATACAAATATGGTCCCATGTAAATGCACTGTAAGATTAGGCATAAAATTTAACAGATGAACTCGGAGTGAGTAAATAACAGTACCAACTTGCACATCAGAAGCCCCGCGAGCACAGAAGTGTATAGAACATATGAATCTGCTAGCAAGTATTCCTTAAAAAGTATTTCTGCTTTATACTTATAGGCCTTAGCTGCCATGATTGGGTCAACAGGAAAATCCATAATCTGATCCATCAAGTCAACAGTCAGATTGTTGAACAGAGTGGTTCCATTCCCCACAATCCATAAGCAATGCCTACAACAAATTGTTAAAAATTAAATAGTTTTATTATCATGCACCAGATAAAAGATTATGAAGTAATTGAAGTGAAATTTAAATGCTCGGCGCAGAACTTACTTGGCCCTTGTTAACAATATATAGTATAGATATGTGCCCGTGCGTTGCGATGGAAGTAAAAGATTTGTATAAAACATTGATACAGAACGACAAAAATCACTATAATATGCAAAATATGCGTGGAAAACATTATCAATATCACACAAATTAATTCTAAAAAGTTAATTTAGAATTTTTAATTACAGACAAATATGTCGACAACTAATCAGCTAATCCTTTTTAGCGATATCGATGAGTCTCTGTTGTATGTTTGCAGGGATGGCATATCGGCACGAATTGTCCTCATAACTTAACAGATCAATCATAAAGTTCCTTCGAAGAGTCTTTGCATCCTACAGACAAAGACATAAGAGAACAAAACATATTATCTTGTAGAACGAGTTAGCTAGAATGTAAGTTTTGAACATAAAACGAACGTGCTACACTCACCCCAACAAATTTCAGTCGTCTGTCATTCCCCCACATGGCCATAGCTTGTAGAACGAGGTAGCTGGTATTAAACCTATAGAATAATATTTGGGCAACTATGTTTTACACAATGAATATCATAGAAAAAATTTAAACTGCTGAGAAGGTGGTGCGAAGAAAATACCCTCTTAAGTCAATTGGAACACCAGTCTGAATTGTATGTTCCCACTTAAAGATATCCTCCGCCCATGCAGAACGTTTCTTGCTGTAAGCAATCTTATATTTTTTTGAGGCCATGATAATCGCTTCCGCGAACCTCTTGTATGGCATGTGTTTACACCAATCTTGAGTCGGTGTAAAATCGATAAAAGTCACATGCTTTTTAACATGATCTATTACGAAAAGGGCATAACATCCATTGAATTTGCATGGCATGAGAACCTGCAAAATATCAGTCATTAGGATCCTACAACAGAAGTGTCCTTTATAAATACATTCGAAATGAACACATACATACATATCTACAACCCGTGATATAATAATTCATTGATGGCCAACAATCGAGTGTTTTGGCTAACTCTTCTGTTGTAGGATCCTGATGGTACTTTGGAAGTTTACCAAAACCAACCATTCTCTGGACAGTATATATACATGTACACATGATGATTAGATGTAGATACTATATATTAATACATTAATGATTGGAAACAAACTTACCCAAAAACGCATGTCCATATAATGCTTTCTATTATTTATGATTTCTTCTTTCGGTCTACGTGACTCTTTATTGGCAAGCAGCCGAACAGCCATATCAAAACATCTTAGAATCATATCTTGAGTTGTCGTTAATATGTTTTGCAGATCTTTGACAGATATTTCTATCTTAAAAGGATTGAAACTTCGCACCCATGTTCTCCTGTAATGTAGCATGACGAAAGTCTATATCAAGAATCTAAGTAGTCGATATACATAAAATAAATAAATCAATCAGCACTTACTCTAGTGTCGTATCGTCTTCTATTGCCATGATATAATCACATAAAACATCTATTGAATCGGCTTTGGTCACTGGCATGTCCTTTGTGGAAAGACCAACCATTAAAAAGTCATTGGTGCAACCATCGGTAGAGACTTTTACAGGAGCTCTTTTATCCCAATCATCAACAAACCACCTTTGCAAGTCTGCTTGAGTAATAGGGCCTTCCTCATCTTCATACACTACTTCGCTATCATCAAGCACGTGGAGTAGTTTCCTCTTATTAGAATCTGTTAGGTTTTCTAATATCTCAACATCAGATGGGCTTCCAGAGTCAACTTCTTTTTCATTTTTGTATAACAGACACCCCCTTCTCTTATTCAGGTCTGAAGATAGTAATATAGCAGCCATTTTTTCCTAAAGTGTGACATGTCATCCTACAAATAAGAAACAATTATTTAGCATTATATATATAACACTGACTGTAGATGTCCATATATGTCATAGTAGTAATAATATACCTAGGTAAAAGTGTCAGACAGTTCATCCCCTGTCCAGTATTCGATATAGTTCAAAAGAAAGAGGCCACATGAAGAGCTACAATATACATTAATACCAACATAAAGATTAGTATGAATGAAGAAATTGGTAAAGAAGATCTTAGGACGTACCTATCTGTCTGCTTTGCATATCCCATGTCTATTTCTCTGAGCGGCCAAGAAGCAACTTGGAGGTCTGGCCACCTGTGGTCTTTTAACTCCTTACGTTGAGATATCATATCTATTTGTCTTTGTAGTCCTTTAATCTTTATATATGGTAAAATAAAATTAGAGATTGGGATAAGTTAATATTGAATTCATAATTGTTTAGTTTGTGCATACTCACAGAGTCAGTGAGGTCTTTGCGGTCTTCTGAAGTACCAAGTGAATCAAGCACTTGTATCTCCATATTTCTTGCATGGATCACAACAAGATACCAATGCGTCTCTCGGATGTTTATCGGAATAAACACATACAAAACAATTATAAATACTTGCATAAGAATAAAATACATATAAACACTAACTGTTCAGATTGCAAACTCATATGTACCATGTCATGGTCTAGGTAAAGTAACACCCTTCGTTCAGCGCTACATATGTGTGCCATGTCTTTAATTGGATATAGCTCCTCTGTTTTAATTTCAAGATCACCATCTCGCTTTAGGAAATTGAACTGGAAAGCATTTTCTATGTGAACGCGACCTCCAGATCGGCACTTTAGATGCTTTTGAGCTTTTATCAAATTTATGTAACAGTCTATAACCTGCAAGTGTGTGAGTTGTGGTTAAAAATACCAGGATGAGTAAAAAAAACTTATACATAACAACGTCGCCAAATATAAAAACTAAGCATGGATTACCTCGTCACCTAAATACGCGCTCGGCTGAAATAAACACTCCATCCACTTCCTTTCAACAAAGGCATCATCAATAAGAACGACTTCTACCCTTGGTTCATAAGGGATTTCCTTGATAAAATCGATGAGAGCAAGATCACCTTGCGTGCAAATATAGTCTAGGAGCAACCAATCATGAGATAAAACTAAAATTAGTTATTACAAAAAATACAAATTGATCCATACAGAACTATGAAAATTTTAATACCTTCTCGAACTATTGCGGTTGCCACCGATGTTTTTGGCTTGTTATGAGACAAGCCTACAAATAGAGATTCCATTCTCGCGGGACAAAAACCTACATTCATAACAAATTGTTAGATGCATAAAAATTATTATTGCTAATTTCACAAATGATCCAAAACTCAACAATACTTTAAGATAGTATGCATGCTCTAATAATACACAAACATGTGCGGCTCTAATAAAAACAATTGTAGCATGCAAACATGACTTGATAATACACCAGACCAATCAAACATAAGACAAACATCATCCTATTAGTTTGTTAGCTGAACATGCAACTCTTACCATGGGTCTAATTTGTTAGGACCTCTTTGTAGACGATGTTCTTGGTATATGTCCCACAATCTACGGTGGGGGTTTTCTTTACACCCTTCCTTGACTTTTTCCTCCCATCGACAGCTGGGATGACAAGAATATTTATGTTCGATCGGGTCGTCGCTCTAGATAGAGCAACATATAGTTGGCCATGAGAGAACACTGGTTCAGGCAAGTATACACCAACATTGGGAATAGTCTGACCCTGTGCTTTGTTAACCGTCATTGCAAAGCTAAGCCGTACAGGAAACTGCTTTCTTTTGAACTGGAAAGAGAACATCTCTTCATCGGAGGGACACAACGGTATACGCGGTAGGAAAATCCATTTTCCAACGTGTTGACCCAGTACAATCTCTGCGTCAATGCTATTTCTTTGGAAGCCACGAACGACCAGCCTGGTGCCATTGCAAAGTCCATTTGCAGGGTCTATATTCCGGAGCAATATAACAGGACATCCAATCTTGAGCTTCAAAACATGAGGTGGTAGCCCATTAGGCGTCAATGTGTTTAGGAACTCGGGTGGGTAGTAGTTGTGGGGATCATCCATGGCGCTATCGAAACTATGATACACCATATGCTCCCCTTGAAAACGATCAATCATCTTAACATTTATCATATCAACCCAGTCGTTCCGTGTTGACAGTATCGCCCTTGAAGTGATGTAGGTGGAATCAAACATATTTTCATTGAGATTTGGGAAAGCAAAGTCTATTAGGTTGTCAAGATCGTTGTCACTCCCACTGTAAGGCACACACACATTATCAGGAAGACGAATGTCGCCGTCACTATTTGTTTCCTCAGTTCCACCGCCTACGCGCAGCAAAAACTCTGCAAACCAAGGGTCGTTTTTTGCTCTCATGTTGCTAACAAGCTTTAAGTGGGACATTGACTCCCATAGGTAAGACATCGTAGCGAAGACGCGACCACTTGAGCCCTTGACCCTTTACGAACAACAGGCAAGACCTGTCTGAAATCTCCACCGAAGACAATGGTTTTACCACCAAATGGCAGTGCGGGGCGACCCATTATATCGCGCATGCTATTGTCCAGTGCCTCCACGGCTTGTCTCTTAGTCATAGAAGCCTCGTCCCAGATAATGAGAGATGCTTTCTGTAGCAACTCTGCTGTTCCACTCTGCTTCGTGAAGCTACATACAGCGCCATCGTCAATAGTGAGTGGTATCTTGAAGCGTGAATGGGCGGTTCTTCCTCCAGGCATTATGGAAGCCGCAACGCCAGATGTAGTTGTTGCCACTGCAATCTTGCCCTGGTTGCGTAGCGTCGCGAGCAGCACTCTGTATAGATAAGTCTTCTCGGTGCCACCAGGTCCATCCACAAAGAATAATCCGCCCTGATCGGTGTCAACGGCAGACATAATCTTATCATAGGCGGCCCTCTGTTCCTCGTTAAGAGAGTCTTTAAGAGCCACATCTTCCACTGTCGGTTGGATACTTTCCTCCTCGTAAACCTCCCGAGCAGTACCAATAGCGTCGTCATATGTGTCGATCATAGGAGGTAGAGGGAATGTCTTTATGTCCTTTCCCATTGACTGCAGCATGTTCCTAATGTCAATCAATACCATCTGCTCAACATGAGTTTTGTTGTGACTCTTGTGTTGATAGTCCTCGGACATAGAATCTTTGTGTTTCTGCCAGAGTACAGCCACATCGCTTGGCTCACAGTACACCAGTATTGTGGCAAAAAGCCGTCGCAGCGACAATGGCATCTGGAAAAAAGCACGTTCAGTGAGACACTCATCCAGTGTGTTGTCCGACTCAAGTAGTCCTCTTCTCTCTGCTGCCTCACGAAAAGTCGGTAGGGTAACACCATCAACTGTCCTTAGATCCACATAGGAGGCGGCGCCAGTCACGTGGTTTAGGAGAACACGAAGATAGTAGCGCTCCCCCTCGGCCGGATGAGCAGAGACTATTCTACCGACTTGTCCACCTGTATCTCGTTTCCTCCATTGCCATACTTTTCCCTTACCACTCTGCCAAGTGTACCACTCAGGGAAATCACGATATAGGATGCAACGAGCCTCATTGTGTAGCCTATTCGCCTCAAAATATGCTGTGAGCATCGACCTATCAACACCTGGACGGTTGACGACTCGCTCGACCATTTGCCTCTCGTGAAACGCCACCATGTGCATGTTTGGAAGATGGAGTTGCAGCTGCATCATAGGTGGAGATATCTGACTAAGCTCAAAGCCGTATATCCTCCACAAGGCTTCCGGAGGAGTCACCCACCTTGCATCTCTATACTGCTTGATCTCATCAACATCATCATCTGCCTTGCTCGCATCTCTCATAACAACAGACGCACGATCATGGCCTTTGTATATGTATTTGAACAGGTATTTAACAGCCTTGATGCTCCCACATGCCTCGACATTGATGTGGCAGTTGAAGAGACGAAGGAGGTATGGGTTATAAGGGACAACCCATCTATTGTCCAGTTCGCACCCTCGGACCTTTTCTTTACGGTCATCGTCACGACGTCTATAAATAGGGTACGAATCCTTCCCTTGCAAGGTTGTGTCACTGAAAGGCCAAGGGTAATGATTCTTGCACGATTTACGACCCTTAGTGCATGGGCAGTTAGGGTTTAGCGACCCACACGGGCCATGCATCTTATGCTTGATAACCATCTTTCGTAGTTCAGGGTACTTGTTGCTTGGGATCTCGGCTGAGATCAAAAGGTCGTACTGCTCAGGACATGTGAGCTTGTAATTTCTCTGCATTATGAGTAGAAAATGGGCATGCAGCAAACCCCGCTTCTGAAACTCCACGACATAGACGTAGGCTCGGACCTTACCAAGAATATCCTGTTTAGTCAGCCGATGCTTTAACTCTTGTAGCTTGGCATGAAAGACACGCTATACAAGATCCAGACGATCTTGCGGTGTCTGCCCAGGGAGAAGCTCTCTCCTTATCTCATCCCAATTAGGGTTACATGTCATGGTAAGAAATATGTCTGGTTTACCAAACTTCCGCACCAGAGCCATAGCATCCATATATCGACGTCTCATGTCACGAGGACCGCCAATAAACGACGTCGACAGCACAGTTCGCTTGCCAACCTTCTCTCCTCTAATATCTCCATCTAGCATGCTATCCACCAAGCCCTGGTACATGTCTGCCCTTAACCGATCCTGATTCTTGCGTATGTAATCTAAACGAGAGTTCTCAATCTTTATGTACGTGTCGACCGCGAACTGCTGAAAAAGCCGCTTTCCATGAAGTATAGGATTGAATACCCCGGGGCGAATCTGGAATTTGTAGCAGTAGTAGTCATGTACAGACACACATAAATGGCTAGGAGATTCTGCATACGCAAGGATTATAAAGTGAGTGATGATGAAAAGATAGTTAATAATGCGCAAATATTTCAAAATATAAACAAACAACTAACCTGCATCTTCATCATTTGCATTACTTGCCCTATGTGTCGCACGGTATGCATCCACTTCGTCCATGGATACTCCAACCTTTGGGATATTTGCGTGCCAACCAAGTTCGCCTCTAGGGAAGAACAATGGATATGATAGTGCATCGTAGCATCCATGGTATGAGCGGATGCAGTGGCTTGAACTGTCCTTCCCATGGAGCATAACACTCTTGCTGAACTGGCCTCGCCCTTCGCTCCCTTCGATCCAGACAGCGGCCACCTCCGAAGTGAGAGGTGTGTTATATGTCTTCTGGTTCAACGTCTGGTCTAGGTTCAACGTGATACGATAGTCATCAAGGTTCTCAACGTGGCCCATGGTCCTAAGGTGCCCGGAGTACGGGTTTCCACGTAGTATGTCGACTATCTGTCGAATAACCTCTTTGTCTTTCTGTTGATGCTCTTCGCGACACTTATGGTACCGATGCTCGAGAGTGGGATCATCATCATAAAAGTAAAGCTCAAGGTGTTTATGCTCTGCCCCACCATCCCTACCAAATGACTTGATATTGTGGTACATCATGCCCTGTGCTCGGAACGTGTATATACCAGAATCCCTTACATTAGTTGTCATACTATCGAGGCAACAATATAGGGAAGTGAAAGAGAAATGGCCATTAAAAAACCTAATGTTATCACGAAAGTGCCTAGCATCAGAGTCTGCACTATCCCACAACCTCTTGAGTTGCGGAGGGGTCTCCAGTGGGGCTAGCTCAACCTTCCCACCACGACAACAAAAACCAGGTGTCTCATACTCAAACTTCTTCGCGGTGCAATAACCGCAATTGGGAACAGTCTTGAGCATATGTGTTTCTTCAGGAATGTTGTTGTACATAACATCGACCTCTATATCCTCATCGGTATCCTCATCTGATATTTTTTGGAAACAATGAGTAAGACATATGTATTTATATTAGCATTAGTATCATAAAAAGATTGAAATTAGTACATTGCCCAGCGAATAGGTATCCCTCATTCTCATCAGCATCGTCTTCAAATACGACACCGTCATCGTCATCAACTGGAACGTGAAAATACAAGCCACATAAAATACAAGGGCATTCAGGATAACAGGGTGGAGAATATATGTAACCTGAATAAAGATTCTTAACAATTACCATTGGAAATGACCCTTGGCTTCGACTGGGTATGATCCACCCCACTTCCTTGTTCGGTCATACTTGCACTCTCATTTGTTGCCACGATAGCATCATGGCATTGATTCCTACATTGTAATGATGGAAACACACGTTTAGTCGGACTACACGCCAACAAGGGTCATGCTGCATCCATTTAAGATAGGATAGTAATCATTGTTTTCAAGTCATCCGATCAATCGATAGTGGTCACGATTAATCGTCCAAGTCGATCAGCCAAAATGACCGACAACTCGTCCGACTTGAAAACAATGATAGTAATTACCATTGTTGTTGATCTTTGCAGTCATATGGGGTTGTGTCCGATCATCCCCTTCCCCAGCGTCACCCATAGTATCCTCAGTCGCAGTAGCCTTGTTCCTTGAAATGGATGCTTCAAATTGCCGGTTTCGACGGGCTAAGATAGCTTGCCTTTCACCACGTGGCACATGTTGTTTATGTCTTAGTGGTCTAGTAGACATATGAAGTGAATCGATATCCTCAGTATGTGTTGAAGCTGGTAGGAACGGGTTACTGGCGATTTCAGGGATAACCCAGTCGCAGGGGGTAACTGTGGATCCATCAGGTTTAATTGCATTTGTTGCAGGGTGTACAACCTCAGGGGTATATGTTGGGGACTCCATGGCGATGGACTCCTGACTCAATGTGTCAGCCAACAATGCTCTACGTTTTCTTATGTACTCTATCTTTGACCCTTTCCGCTTTGGTGTATTATTATACAACCTAACGCGTTCACGCCTAAACTCCCTCTCAGTGGGAGTTAAGTTTTTGTACCGCTCTCTAAAGTAGGCGGCCCTTTCCAAATTATGGTTAGGCATGTTACCAACAGTTTCTTGCACACCACCTAGAATAAGGCATGTATATGTTAAACCGCCTGAAATCAGCTATTTTGCAAAATTAGTTGAGTGAACAGTCATGTACCTGGTGTCAGTAGGTCTCTAGTTGTGAAAACATCGTCTGCCTTGAATGTCTCGTTCCTATGCAACCAATCGCTATCATCATCTTGATTCGCATTTACATTTTCGTTTCCATCTAAAAAACAATGCACACATTACTTTCTAAGTCTAGGTTTATGCACAGAAACGTTAATTTAAATTTGACTTGTTTCATCACCTCCTAACACAGTGGACATCATATGTTGTCCCTTGTTTTGTTGTCGCGCATCACGACGCTTCTTATTCAACTCGTTCCTTTGGTCTACTGACATTTTTGCACGTCTTTCTCTATGCCTTTGCCTTTCTCGTTCGTTAAAATTATCGGTCGGTGAAGTGTTATTATTTGGAACTGCCAAATCAACAGTGGAAAAATGATTTTCATGGCTACAAATCTCCCTAGCAGAAAACGATGGGTGAAAAAAATTATGATTGGTATACCCGCAATACCTTGTGTTGCGAAGTTTGTGAAATCAATTGTGCTACATCCATCTGAAAGACTAACTATGAAACACAATGAAAACCAAAAATAAGATTAATAGATATTCACTAATCCACAAGAGGATCTATTAAAATAATTGTTACAATGATCATATACCTGAACCAAGATGATCATATAGCTCTGGCTGTATAGGAGGTCCTTTATTTCGTTGGCTTACTTCACGACGCTTTCTACTTTTCTCGTTTTTTTGTTCAACGGTCATCGCGGCATATCTTTCCCTTTCCCTTTGCCTCTTACGTTCCTTAGCATCGACAATTGGACCAAGCGATTTTGATCCATTTTCATCAGCTACAATATAACCTTGTGTATTAGTGTTCCCCTACATACTACGTTTCAAACGTTAATCGACACGCGTGTAATAACCTTTACCTATAGTAATGGTGTTTGAGATGTTTGTCAATGGTGTGCGACCATCATTATGTTCCATCTGGTCTGTTTCTATTGGTTCTCCGTTCTCCATAAAGAAACCCTATTATGGACAGTGGAACGTTTCTTCTAGTTCAAACTATCCTAAGTTTGATTAATATCTGTATCACATGAGAGAGATAAATTATGAAACTACATTTGATAATGTTATTTACTCAAGCACAGGGCAATCAAAAATTGTGATTCAACAATGTCCAAATATCCAACATGTGCAAAACATACTAAACATACGGTTCAACAAACACATGATAATATTAGAAAAGGATGCAGTTGGAGCTAGTATACCCGCTAATGAAGAAGCAAATTCCACAAAAGAGACAGTCGATGAGCAACTCATGAATTCACTCATACCCTCAAGAGACAGTCGATGAGCAACTCGAGTAGATCCTCCTTGAAAGAAAATGCAAATGCCTTTGATGAACAAAATCATCATGAAGGGAAAACATACAGTAGAAGAAGGTTCAGTGGAAAGAACCATGTAGAATATGACAAAGACGGCTACCCTGCAGATTGGACTCAACGAAGACACGGAGAAGGAACTGCCGTGCTGATCGGAAGGTGCACTCAGAGATAAAGTTTGATGATTCTGAGGGACTGTGTTCAGATTCCGAAGTTGAAAATGATGTGGAAATTCAGTCTGTGGAAAGGCCATTGCCTCCTAAGAGTGAGCTGTTTTCAGGAAACCGTCACTTTGAAGACGAAGAGCCTGATCAAGATTTCCCTGAATTGCCGAAGACAAACCTTCATTCTCGTGTTCATCCAAATATGCCTCTTGACTATGAAACTCTCACTGGACGCTAGGCTCTCAAATGATTATTTGAACTGTTCGCGTATATAAAGGTTGGTTGAAATGATAATTTGAACTGTTTCTACGATCTGCTCAAGTCTAGCAGTCTTGTTGCGTATGAAGCAACACCTCACGCTAGACATTTTTGTTACTTTAGATCTACGCTTTATAGAGCTTTAACTTGAACACTTCTCGTCCGATTTGAAGCTCGTGATGCTCCCAAGGGGTGTTATGAATTGGATCCAGGCTCAACTCCACAGGAGCTTCTTCATGTAGTTTCACCATCTGGCGATGCTAAGTAAGTTTGCACTAATTTTTACGGGAATTCAATTTTTCGCACAAAATATTTATTAATCATGGGAACAAAAAAATCCACAAAATATCTCTTATTAAACCCATGTCATAGGTATTACAAACAAAATTCATAGACATACAAGTTTGCCTCATGTTGCTTTTGGTTGATCAATAACAGTACGACACGTATTCTATCATTATAGAATCACAGGAGGCCTAAACATAGACCCAATTATTGCTCTTTGTGAATTTGTAGAATCTATCTACGCCTTTGTTCTTCAAGAAATGTAACAGCAAACTGACGGTTGTTCAGCGCCACCAAAGCTTGTTGAATTGCTGCAATGAATGCCACAATTAATCACATCTACACGTAGTTCATGATATAATGAGAACAATCACTATTTAAATGTAACTAATTTTTTAGAATATACTTACGTCCAAAATGATGGGTGTTGTGATGGAACGGATTGAAGTGTATTGCGGTATGATCCGAAGACTCGAGGCAATCTAGAATTACACATTTAAATCTCCGTTACGAATCATTATAAAGCAAAACTTAGTGACAAAAGTTTTTGAAAGGCGTAAGATATGTTGTACCTTTTCTTCTGAACCGTCTAAACATAGTCCCAATTATTATGCCATAATCCTCCTTAGCCAACGCCCAGCGGAGTGCATTTTTGTTTAGTAGGTCACCCCAAATCTTAATGATATGTAAATACCCTCTACGACATTGATTTTGGTAAGAATAGGTTAGTAATATTTAGAATTGAATATATATACTGTGCCAGGAATATACCCTCTACGGAATATACCTAGCATCCATTATAACAATCTTTCTGAAAGGGCCCCACATTGTGCGATGAATTGTATCCAAGTGGACTACAATAGCCATAATGTCTACAAAAATAACAATTTATAAATAGATTAATACTGAAGGTTGTGTAAACGATATTTTAATAATATTAAGAGATCGATATATTCTTACCGACTAAAGTCCTGTTTGGCAACTCGGTAATATCAGCAAGGTTCAAGAATATTTGTTTTGGGAATGGCGCCATTTGAATTGGAACAGTGTATGGCTCCACAATAGTTTGTTGGTCAAGACACAATTCCATGGGACCATTTAGATGACGAAAATTAAATTCACCCGGATGAAGACTGAACTTTACATTATGCATCTCGTAAACATGCTTTTCATAGAGCAAATTGTCGAAATGTTTGACTGTCTCATACATATATGTTATGGCCTCGATCTTGGCTCCCTAATAGTATTTCAGTAGGAGAAGAGGCGATGGTATGAAGATCGTGTAACTTTGAAAATGAAACTTAAAGAATTGTTGGCTTACATTGATGTCAGAAAAAATGAAATGTTGTCTGTCACGGAAACGTGGTTCCTTCGGGAATTTAACTTCTACCCGAGCGACAATACTGTATTTCCGCGGTAGCCCATAAAAATCTTCTTCACGGTAGTCGTCGAACAACCTGAAGTTATATTAAACATACGACTAAATAACGGTCATAACTTTGATAGACAAATTTTGTGTAAGTATATTTATATATAATAACTTACATAGGCATTCGTTTTAGGCGGTCCATTGTGGCTCTATCGCGGCTCAATACGACCGGTTCCATCAAAACCTTGTTGCATTAAAATTTAAAAATTTAAATAGAACACATGTCATACTTTCGCGGTTCAATATTCCTGGGTGCTGGAGAACAGCATGTGCAGTAAAATGAATGACATGTTTAGTTTCCAGGTTACCTTAATTAAAGAAGAAATGATGTATTCATAGACTTCCTTTTAAGGAACGTTGCATCTTTCTAGGTTCATGGAACAATTCATGCATTTTATTGTCTCAGTGAAGCATTTTTTTCTGGACCTATGCTGTAGTTAGCAGAACATGTGAGCTCCCGTTTTCTTCAGTTCTGTGTTTGTTCTGACTAACGATTTGTATTCAATGTTTTTTCTGTCTTTCCTAAAGCACAAGTCGCCGATCTGAAAGGCCTCACAGCCAATCTAATTCTTATGCAGCTAAAGTCACCGAACTGGATAAAGGAAAAAAATGACCTGCACAATCCTCCAAGTCCAATCTGCCTAATATTAAAAGATCTAAGAAAGAAGGGTCCCAAGTTCCTTCTAGGAAAAAGGATACTGGTGGTAGGATGGCAAAGAAAAATCGTCCGTGGCAAGATAAGAGCATTTGTACTGGCCACAACAATTTTCTATGCAAAGACAATAGGGAGAAGCACAGTCATGCTACATTTCAGAAAATATTATAAGGCTGAACCTATTAACAACGGTCAATTAATATTACAGTAAGACTTTCTTATGCAATTGGTCACTGAATCTGTGATGTTCCTTAACAGTGAATGCCCGCAAGAAGCCTTGGAAGCTGTGTCTACTCGAATATTTGCTGCAGCTATATTTCCTGATTTGCCTGAACTGTGTGACCTCAGACATTTATTCACAGAGAGATATGGGAGTTCTGTCGAGCCTTTTGTTAATTCTGAGGTGCTGAAATGCTTTTTCTTTTCTTAATTCTGAATCTCCAGAATAAATCATTTACTGATGAAGAGAAGTTGCGAGTAATGAAACGTGTTGCTGAAGAATTCTCAGTTCCATTTGATAGCAGGGCACTACAATGGAAGATAACTTGTGGCTCTCAAAATAAACATGTAAGGTTTATTTCCTTCTGTAATTGACAAGGAGGATGCAAGCAGATCATTTGCTAGAGTTAAACTCCACCAGCAGTCAACTAAGAGAAGTCAATGTTGTGAGGAGGAGCAGGTACGGAAGGAAGGACGTAGGCTTCATTACTTATGTTTTGTTCACTGCTACACATTTTCATGTAATTTTAAATAACAAAAAAACATTGTAATGCAAGCAGATCATTTTTATGTTTTTGTTGAGCAAGCCAAAGTAATTGCCTGCCCGTGCATCAGAGAAATTCTTGGTAGGTGCGATGAAGAAGGCCATGCCGTCAGCACTCAAGTCTGGGTATGTGATGAAGATGCTGAAAACAACATTGCCATCAGCACTCAACTTTACCATCAGGTGATTTGCGGAAGTGCAAAGGGCTGGGGTAGAATGCGTGACCGTTGGTAATTGCAGTGCTATTGGTCATAGGATACAATGCATGACCGTTAAGAAATAGGATACAGTAAGGCACATCTTGAACAAGAAAATGAGGATTTGCGTTCAAGTCTCAAGGAAATAGGATACAGTAAGGGACATCTTGAATAAGAAATTGAGTTGTGTCAATGATAAGTTTACTAATTAAGTTCCGAGCCCTGGAGCAGACACCTAGAAGTTGCACTAAGAAGCTAAGAGATAAGGAAGAAGAATGAAACATTATAAGAACACGTACACGCGCTTAAGTCTAGAACAACTACAAGAGAGGAAACAGTTGGTCAATGAACATGAAGAGTAGCAGATGACAAAGAGAATTATGAACGGATGCAAGTGCATCGAACTCAAAGCATACTACCAGCTAAGCCTCCCCATGCACAATTTTAACTAAAAATTAGCATCAACCGATATATACTGGAAGAATGCATATATAAACTTTATACCCCAATAAAAAACCCCAATACACACAAGATCAACATTGTATTACTTAACGGAAGCATTGAAATTCACTAACATATCGCAGACTACTAAAGAACAGTTGCAGAGACAAATTCACTTAAAACTTACCTTGGCCTGAGAAGTCGCGGAAGCTGTCGCTGAGTTGCAGCGAACCCTCGGTGGTGTCCTGCCGTCCGTTCCGGGTCAACCAAGCGCCTCTCCCTTCCTTCTTCCGCAAAACCTCGCTAGCCCAAACAACAGGCTACTAAAGAACGGACTGAAAAAAGTCATAAAATCTACCACATCAGGTGTGCAAACAGTGGATATTGTAAAGAAGTCAGTTCCTTTTAATTTAAAATGTGCTAGCTAGCGAACAAGACAATGATACTAAAATAAATGATGCTCAAATAAATACAAGGGGCAACTGTATAATTTAAAATGTGGTCGTAGCAGTACCACATAAAAGTTGCCATAAAATCCCAATCAGTCAGCAGAAGCCGGAACGGCTTGCGATTTGAAATGGAGAGAGTAACGTATAAATCCATAAAGCAATCAGCTTTATAGCCACCTAAACTCAGCAAACATAAACCCTGTTCAGGAGACCTCCAGCTCCACCTATTTCATGGCAACTTTTATGTCCTATTTTATTAGGAGATCTGACTATATTCAAAGTTATTACAAGCTTTCATATGTTTTAGATAAAAAAGCAAGCAAGAAACTGATGCATACACATTTAAAAGAAACTTTTCGTCACTGAACAGGATTTTATGGTTAGTGGAAATTTCCTAGATAAATTTCCACTAACCATAAAAGAAACTTTTCGTCGCTTCATCTATTGTTATAGATTCTCCCTCTTGAATTTATCCTTGTGTAACCACAAAAAACAAATCCTCCTAATTTGTTGTCTAAGCTAGATGCAAAGTTGGATCAATACTATGGCTAACCAGAAGCTAAATGATTTAGGATGATTTTGATTTCATGATGGCTAACCAGGTTTAACATTTGGTAATACCTAGCTAGTAACAACATACTTATTGAGCACTACACTGATAACAGCAAAAACTTGTCTAGATATTGAGAAGCCCTAAACAGAGCTCATCTTTTTAATCAATTTCTTGAGACTGGAAACAAAAGCTTAAAACTTCATTTTTGTAACCTACGACTCTCTACAATGTTTAGTTGCAGATCTGAGTATACCAATAATTTAAAAAAATTAGGAATATAGAATCCAGGTAGTGTTACATTAGTGTTACATGATTTTGCAATTTTCCCATCATACCCACATGCCAGAAGGTAAATGCCAAGAGAAAACTAATTGCTCATTGCCTATGTCAGTGACAACACCAGCATCTACTTTATCCTATGTCAGTGACAAATTGCTCATTGCCTAAACCACTAATATGATCCCAAATCGATGAAAATCTCCCCTGCACAAACAGCTAGCAAAGCCTTAGAGCTTTTTGGGCGTAACAAGTGTTGGGCGTAACAAGTGTTGCCCGCAAAAAACCTTTGTAAAGCAGACCATTTCCTTAACGAACCATAACCATTGTAAAGTTTAATCGTGAGGAATAACAAGTGTTGGGCGTACCTGGCAGAGCGCCGAGAATGATTGGCAGAGCGCAGGTAGATTATGGGAGAGCGACGGGGAAAGATATTTTGGTTGTTGTGGCGTGCCTGCTTGTTATATGAAAGCTTGAGAGAAAAACGCAATCAGAGAGCGCGGAGCAGGGAATCAGTCAAACCTGGAGGCTGCAATTCCGTGCGCAATCAGAAAAAAACGCCGCTGTCACCTCCTTCCATGTAGAGCGCGAGCGCGGATCGAGGCCGCCGTCCGCGAGCAGTGATTCCGTCGATTTGGGGATCGAGCGGCTTTCATGGAGAGATGGGGATGCACGGGGTCAGCTTCCATGTAGGCGCCAGCGGCTCACCTTCCATAGAGCGCGAGAGATGGGGATGCACGGTATCACCTTCCATGTAGGCGCCGGTGGCTCACCTTCCATAGAGCGCGAGCGCGGACCGAGGCCGCCGTCCGCGAGCAGGAACGAGCGTGAGAGATTTGGGGATCGAGCGGCTTTCATGGAGAGATGGGGATGCACGGGGTCAGCTTCCATGTAGGCGCCGGCGGCTCACCTTCCATAGAGCGCGAGAGATGGGGATGCACGGTCTCACCTTCCATGTAGGCGCCGGCGGCTCACCTTCTGTAAGGAAAATGGACCCCGGGCCATTTGGCTAATTGAGTTTTGGTGTTTGATGAACAACACAATCAGTGAACTAATAAGTTTTCTAGTGTTTGTGTTTATAGTTCACAGGATGCGAAGAGAATTGGACCAAGGCAATGAGGATGCAACACCTCAAAAGAAGACATAAAAAGATGCATAGGAGTCCAATACTCAAGAACAAAGAAGCCTGAAGAAATCAGCGAAGAAACCCAAGAAAAGGGCTGTCAGCCAGCGCCTGGTGGCGCACTGGACATTGGTGTCCGGTGTGCACCGGACTGTCCGGTGAGGTACCGGACAGTCTGCGCAGAGAGGCCGCAGACAGGCACTCTCTGGCTGTAGCACCGGACTGTCCGGTGTGCACCGGACTGTCCGGTGTGCCAACGGGCAGACGGCAACGGTCGAATCCAACGGTCGGATCCAACGGTCGACTGCTACAGGCGCCAACGGTCGGCTGACGTGGCGGCACCGGACATGCTACAGTGCAGTGTCCGGTGTGCACCGGACTGTCCGGTGCACACGACGACAGAAAGCTGCTGCTTTCTGTCCAACGGCTAGTTGGGGGTGTGGAGGCTATAAATACCACCCCAACCGGCCATTCTCAAGTGTGAGAGCCCAAGCAACATAGCAATACACATAGTGCATATTTCCAAGAGCTCAAACACCCAAGTGCTTAATAGAATCACCCGGTGATTAGCGTAGGTGCTTTGCGAAGTGCTTAGGTTAGTTAGACCGCTTTAGCGCTTGCTCTAGGTGAATCCTAGTTAGTTGAGTGAGTTTTGTAAAACCACACAACCCCTCGGCTCTTGCGCGAGCCGTTGTAATTGTACCGAGTGGGGCGAGAGTCTTGCGAGACCGTGACAACCGCGTTTGTGTCACGGCCGCCACCGTGTACCGGAGGGAACGAGGCCCGCGGCGTTTCGGCCGGAAGCTCGATAGTGGAGACGGCGGGGAGCGTCCGAGAGGAGCCGGAAGCGGAGCACCACTTGCGCGTGGAGAAGGCCCGCGGCTCTCTACGGAGTTACTCGACCGTGGTGCTTGGCCCTCGCGTGGGCTTCCCTTTGCGTAGGGGCACCAACGAGGATTAGTCGGGACCTTGCGCGGTTCTGGATACCTCGGTAAAAATACCGGCGTCATCCACGAGAGTTTGCTTCTCTACTTAGCTCTTTACATTCCGCATTTATATTAAGCATTTAAGTTTCAATCTTGTAGTCATACTTATTTAGTATAGATTGAAACTTAGCCTTTTGCGGTAGAGATAGCAACACTTAGACAAAACCTAGTTTGCACATTCTAGTTTTGATTATTTGCATAGGTTTTGCTCTAGGGATTTAATTGTGGCCTAGTTTAGTAAAAGTTTTAGAAGTCCTAATTCACCCCCCCCCCCTCTTAGGCGTCACCCGTTTCCTACAAGTGGTATCAGAGCCCGGTTTGGCTCATTTGAAACGCTTTAGCTTCACCGCTAAAAGAGCCGACGCTTTTTAGAGGAAGGGATGGATACCCATAGGCCACCACACTTTGACGGCACTAACTTCCCATATTACAGTGCTAGAATGGCTTGTTACCTAGAGGCCGTTGATCTAGGTGTTTGGAGAGTCACTCGTGACGGGATGAAACCCCTCAAGAATCCCGAGAAACCCACCACGAGTGAGGAAAAAGAAATTCATTTAAATGCTAGAGCCAAAAATTGCTTGTATGAATCTCTTAGCATGGATATTTTTAATCAAGTATTTACCTTGAAAACTGCTAATGAGATTTGGCTAAAATTGCATGAGCTCCATGACGGCACATCCAATGTCCGTGAGCAAAAACATTGCCTAGTCTTAAATGAGTATAACTCTTTTGCCATGAAAGATGATGAGCTTGTTAAAGACATGTATTCTCGTTTGAATCTAATTATCAATGAGCTCAATTCTATTGGCATTAATAAGCTAGGTGATGCGGACATTGTGAGGAAGATTATCTCCCTGCTACCACAACAAAGATATGGGAGCATCATCACCATCCTTCACAACATGGAGGACTTGAGCAACATGACCCCGACCATTGTGATTGGGAAAATCGCGGCCTTTGAGATGTCGCGAAAAATGAGTCGGGGAGAGGAGCCAACTTCCTCAAGACCATATGCTTTTGCATGTGATGAAAGGAAGGGCAAAAAGAAGGCTCCCACTCCAAGTTCCTCAAGTGAAGAAGAGGAAGAAGAAGGAAGTGATGATGATGAAGATAATCAACCATGCACATCATCCTCCGAGGACGAAGAAACAATCCGACGCGTCGGAAAGGTAATGAGGATGATCCGCAAGATTAATCTAATGGGTGTGCCCCTGCAGGTCGAGGATCTTCTCTTTAACATTGACAGGAAAAAGCAAAGGAAGAGAGGATGCTTCGCATGTGGGGAGAAGGGCCACTTCAGGGACAACTGTCCAAATATGGCCAAACCCAAAAAGGAGAGGAGCAAAGGCAAGGCGCTCACAAGTGTTAGAACTTGGGATGATTCTTCAAGTGAAGATGAACCTCCAAGGACGCGCAGCCACCGATCCTCGTCTCGATCATCACGGTCATCACACAAATGCCTTATGGCAAGAGGTAACAACAGCATTCCTTCCTCTAGTGATGAAAGTAGTAGTGATGATGAAGGTGAGGGAAAGGCCTCTCTAGAAGAGCTTGCGGAAGCCGTAAACTTTTTTCAGGATGTTTGCACTAAGCAAAAAGCTCAACTTAAAACTTTGAAAAATAAGTTGGTTAGCTCTCAAAATGATTACAAAGGTTTGCTAGAAAAATTTGAAACTTTTGCAAACTTAAATAGTGAGCTATCAACTAAAATTGAGCTATTAGAATCTAGTGCTCCATCCACTGCTACCGATGATAGCCTTATTAAAAAGAATGAAAAACTTAAGGCTAAGTTAGCTAGCTCCCAAGAAGCTATTGAAAATTTGCTAGAGAAAATGGAAATTCTTAGCATTCACAATAATGAGCTAACTACTAAGCTAGAAAACATCGGTAGCACCCCAGCAGCATCTTTAGTTGAAATACCTGAAATAATTAAGAAAGATGCTTCTACTTCCTGCTTTGATTTAATTGATGATTCTAACCCCTGCAACCAAGTCGTTGTTAAGAATATTGTTGTAGAGACATGTACGGATGAGGTTGCAAAGGAAAATGAACAATTAAAGCAAGAAGTGGCTCGCCTTGGCAAGGCTTTGTATGACAAGAAAGGCAAAGCCAAACAAGTCCGACCTCCACAGGATAACACCACTGCGGGAGTGAACAAGCCTGTAGAGGGAGAAACTGTGATTTGTAGGCTATGCCACAAGGAAGGCCACAAGTCTTTCCAATGCAAGGCAATGACCGGGGATAAACAAAGACAAAAGCTCAAGCAAAAGCCATCAAGCAAAATCTCCAACACCTACATCAAAAAGGTGAACAAAAAGGATGCTACACCATACTTGATCAAGAAGAAAAAGAATGGAAAGGTGACAGCAATCAAGGCCAACAAGCAAGCCAACAAAGGAAAGGGGGCCAAACGCATTTGGGTGCCGAAGGAAATAATTTCAACCATGAAAAGCACCAAAAAGGTTTGGATCCCGAAAGGGAAGTGAGTGGACCGAAGGTCATCGGGAAATTTGGAGACTTGGCTAAATTGGGATGTATATCATGGGATACATCATATTGGATCAAGTTTATTGCCAAGTGGGTTAGTGAAAATTTTGGACCCAAATTTCCCACCCATGACTAAGGTAACTAGTTTTAAATGTATTCTTCATTTTTAGATATGCGTATCTATTTACCTTCTATCTAGTTTACCTTTCTTGCCTAGTATTACAATTGTTATGTACTTTTGTTTAAAATCATGCATACTAGGTAAATCACATGGTAGGATTGCTTGCTTTTAATTCATATACTTAAGCAAACCTACATGGTTTAAAATGTTTATTTAAGCACGGCACATAGCTTCTATATCACTCCATAGTAAATGATACATAAAATGAAAATTTTGATTTCTACAAAGTGTATCATTTAACTTATATGTGCCAAAGTTTGAATTATGGATAATTTGCCCCTCTTGATATCAAATCAAAGTGCATGTCTCCTACAAGTATTCAAAACTTGTATGCACACCTTTAGGGGGAGGTTACTCTATAATCTAATACTTTGAGACTAACACCTTTTCAAGTCTATTTCTTGTGATAGTCTCATTGTAAGGAAAATAAAGTCCCCGGAGAAAAACAACAATCTTCCACTGCAAAATCTCCAAGAACTCTTATGTCTCTCAAGCTCACCATTGACTTTCAATTGGTATCTTCTGAGACTACATTCAGTATCATTTACATGTCTTCTCCAATATTTGATTAGACTATATTTCATATCATATGCTTCCATGTTGCAAAAATGCATAAGTAGTTAACTCATATTCTGTTACCTATGCATAAGGGAAGCTAGTCTTTTCAAATCATGTCTTGCACCTCTAATTTTCACATGCTTTTTCCTAAGTAGAGGATCTCTGTCAGGGGGAGTTTTTCTTCATCTCTAAAAAAGGGGGAGAAACTTCTTTCTAAAGAGAACACTCATTTAGGGGGAGTAATCTTTTGAAGACTCCTTCAAGTGGTATCATTCACATAATTTAATTTAATATCCTTCTAGTGATATCATTTGATACAATTCTTGATGAGGGCAAGCTTCTATTTACTTCCTACATGCTTTTAATGTCTTCCTTTTCGGTGGTTGATGCCAAAGGGGGAGAAGTTTAGGGACCAAAGCAATGAAAACTATATCAAACACCAAACACCACAAATTTAAAATTTCATTTCCTCAAATAAGTTCTACAAGTGGTTTTGGTTATTTGGTCCAAAAATAGGAAGTAAGTGAATTATGGAGTTAGGGGGAGGCTTAAGTCCATAATATCACATTGTGGGGACAATCATGCATCTTAGCAAGTAGATTGCATATTTTCACTCAAATACTTGTATTATTTGCTTGCTTTGGTTGTGTTGTCATCAATCACCAAAAAGGGGGAGATTGTAAGGAAAATGGACCCCGGGCCATTTGGCTAATTGAGTTTTGGTGTTTGATGAACAACACAATCAGTGAACTAATAAGTTTTCTAGTGTTTGTGTTTATAGTTCACAGGATGCGAAGAGAATTGGACCAAGGCAATGAGGATGCAACACCTCAAAAGAAGACATAAAAAGATGCATAGGAGTCCAATACTCAAGAACAAAGAAGCCTGAAGAAATCAGCGAAGAAACCCAAGAAAAGGGCTGTCAGCCAGCGCCTGGTGGCGCACCGGACATTGGTGTCCGGTGTGCACCGGACTGTCCGGTGAGGTACCGGACAGTCTGCGCAGAGAGGCCGCAGACAGGCACTCTCTGGCTGTAGCACCGGACTATCCGGTGTGCACCGGACTGTCCGGTGTGCCAACGGGCAGACGGCAACGGTCGAATCCAGCGGTCGGATCCAACGGTCGACTGCTACAGGCGCCAACGGTCGGCTGACGTGGTGGCACCGGACATGCTACAGTGCAGTGTCCGGTGTGCACCGGACTGTCCGGTGCACCCGACGACAGAAAGCTGCTGCTTTCTGTCCAACGGCTAGTTGGGGGTGTGGAGGCTATAAATACCACCCCAACCGGCCATTCTCAAGTGTGAGAGCCCAAGCAACATACCAATACACATAGTGCATATTTCCAAGAGCTCAAACACCCAAGTGCTTAATAGAATCACCCGGTGATTAGCGTAGGTGCTTTGCGAAGTGCTTAGGTTAGTTAGACCGCTTTAGCGCTTGCTCTAGGTGAATCCTAGTTAGTTGAGTGAGTTTTGTAAAACCACACAACCCCTCGGCTCTTGCGCGAGCCGTTGTAATTGTACCGAGTGGGGCGAGAGTCTTGCGAGACCGTGACAACCGCGTTTGTGTCACGGCCGCCACCGTGTACCGGAGGGAACGAGGCCCGCGGCGTTTCGGCCGGAAGCTCGATAGTGGAGACGGCGGGGAGCGTCCGAGAGGAGCCGGAAGCGGAGCACCACTTGCGCGTGGAGAAGGCCCGCGGCTCTCTACGGAGTTACTCGACCGTGGTGCTTGGCCCTCGCGTGGGCTTCCCTTTGCGTAGGGGCACCAACGAGGATTAGTCGGGACCTTGCGCGGTTCCGGATACCTCGGTAAAAATACCGGCGTCATCCACGAGAGTTTGCTTCTCTACTTAGCTCTTTACATTCCGCATTTATATTAAGCATTTAAGTTTCAATCTTGTAGTCATACTTATTTAGTATAGATTGAAACTTAGCCTTTTGCGGTAGAGATAGCAACACTTAGACAAAACCTAGTTTGCACATTCTAGTTTTGATTATTTGCATAGGTTTTGCTCTAGGGATTTAATTGTGGCCTAGTTTAGTAAAAGTTTTAGAAGTCCTAATTCACCCCCCCCTCTTAGGCGTCACCCGTTTCCTACACCTTCCATAGAGCGCGAGCGCGGATCGAGGCCGCCGTCCGCGAGCAGGAACGAGCGCGAGAGATTTGGGGATGCAATGTCTCACCTTCCATAGAGCGCGAGAGATTTGGGGATCGAGCGGCTTTCATGGAGAGATGGGGATGCACGGGCTCACCTTCCATGTAAGCGCCGGCGGGGTAAACGGCCGCGGGGCTGCGGGGCTGCGGGGGCAACGGCCGCGGCGAGAGATGGGGCGAGAGAGACGACGGGGTAAACGGCCGCGGGGCTGCGGGGGCAACGGCCGCGGCGACGCCATGCTTGGCAGGCGGGATCGCGGGGCTACGGCAGGACCGCTGGAACGCTGGGACGAGCGCGGCAGGGGCGTTGGATGCGGGTTGGACGCTCTAGATGCGGCAGAACCGTGCACCACGGTTGACTGTGAACGCCTACATTAGGTGCTTAATTAGTAGTAGAGATATGGTATTGAAAAAATTATGAAGAATTTTGATTTGATATGGATTTATATTTATTTAATCTCTTTCAATCTATATGAATTGGGAGGAACCGCCTTAGTTGGTGGCAGGGGTTAGGTGGTGCCGTGGTGGCAGCATGGTGTGGTCGGGATGTGGCTAGGGCGCTAGGCGGTGGTGGCTGGATGCAGGCATGCAGCCAAGAGTGGTGGCCACGTCGTAGGTGGGAGCGAGGAGATTATATGACCGACGAAAATTAGTAATATCAGTTGGCTAACAGCATGCGGCCAACGAAAATTGATTTGTTTGTGTTGGCTACGTCGTTATCGATAAATTCCTGTCGACTTTTCTAAAAGTTCACAGAAATTATTTTGGTCCACGCAATTGTCTTATATTCTACTGTTGTGCTATCCAAACTCTTCTAATAAAGGAAAAACACGATCTGGCCTTTTGCACTTTGCAGGAAGAAAAAGTAACGATGCAGGTGGGTGGTAAAAGAGGGTCAACCAGTTTCTAACCCACACGACCCATATGAAATTTTTGGGTTACCGACCGCTTGACCTACAAAACCCGGTGGGTTACCGGTACACCAAAGCTGAGTGTGTTGCAGCTATTCAAACGCACAGGCTCAACCCTAAGCACCCGAACTTAGGGGATGTTTATTTCTAGTAACTAATGTTTTTAGTCTTTCAATTTTATTTCATTTTAATTTTCTAAATTAATAAATACGTTTCTATATTTAATAATTTAGGGATTAAACTGAAATATAATGGAGGGACTAAAAAATAGTCTCTAGAAACCAAACACACTTAGTTAAACATTGATATTTTCATTGGAATATCCATTCAAGAGTAAGCACAAACTGTAGATGTTAGATGAACCGTGTGAGCAATTAGCAAAAGTGTATTAAAAAGCACTTCTGTCCACATTTCAGTGCAACAGATAGTCTGTTGCAGCTCTCATTATGACAGGAGCAAAACAAACAAGGAAACACTTGAGCTACATATACCAAAATAGACAAGACATAAGTGTTGAGTTAGGAGTTATTTGTTTGGGATTATAATCTACCCAGATTATAAAATCTAATAAATTTTGAACTAGTTAGGAACTGAGGCAGACTCGTACCCCACACGAACTAGCTATTCATTATACATGAGTATGTTAAGGAATGGAAAATTCGATACATACCGAAAGCAATTGTGGTGGGTTATGGCACATGCAAAGTTGAAATTCATTTTAACGGTTGTGCCTTTTTGGGAAAAAATTGTTTTCAACTTGGTGACAAACGGATCCATCCATCGGCCTCATCTTCATCCATATGGATCCCCGGTCGAGATCACTCTTGCCCATGACGGTGGACCCACACTCACTTGGTGACCAAGGTCCCGCGTAGTAGCTAGGGCCATCACCATGCTCGAGGGGATGGCGTCACCTCGAAGAGGCCAGAGAAGACGGGGTCATTTGAGCCAAGCACAGGAAGGAGATAAAAACACAACCACTTGCTAGAGATGTCGCACAAGAAGAGAAAGAGGCCACAGTCTCACAGATAGTAAGATGATGAAGATAGGAAAGAAGAACAAACGAATTGATATCTTCATAACTAGTGGTAGGTAGGTAACTTTTTAAAAGTTTTCTACTTTCAAATATATGATAAGTTGCTTTCAATTTTGTACTAGAGAAAAAAGGTGTTGGTTCAAAGCAGTTGTGACTTTTTTATCCTTTGATTGACTTTTAATTTTTACAGAAACAAGTTTAAAAGCCAAACCAAATCTACCCTTAGTATTCAACTCCAACGTTTGATTTACAACTCAACCTAAATGCAATGTAACGTATGGTGCAGTTACAACTCGGTTGTCCGATATAAAAATTCCGATTCTTATTATAAAATTATAGAGCTAGTTGCGACCCTAACAATTGCAACTAAGTTTTTATTTTGTTGCAACTAAACCATTGTACCTATTATAATTGTATCAAATTAGGTACACCAAATATTCTATCGCAACTTTAGTATCCAACTGCAACTAAGACTTTGTTGCAATTATAGTTACAACAACTAGCAACAACCTAGAGGATTAGTAAACGGTAGGAAGTTAGCTGGCTAACGGCGTCGCCCATAGGGACGATGTGAATCCATTAACTTTCGAGAGGTAACATTGGTTCTAGAAAGTTAGCTAACTTCCGAGAGGGCTATAGGAAGTTAAGCTAACTTCCAACTGTTTCTTTCTGAGAGCATAACTTCTAACGGGATGACTTAACTTCTAACAGGTTTTCTAACTTCCAAGAGTATAGGTTTAACTTCCTATGGTTTAAGCTCTAGGAAGTTAAGTATTTTCTTGTTGTGACCTTTCACCATTGTGTGAATGGAACTGGCAACATTTTGAGATGTTACTAAGATCTTTTGGAACTAGAGTTGGAGCTTCATCTTCTTCTGGTAAAAAAATCTGTAGAAGGATTCCTTTGACACTGGAATTGATTTGACTCCCTTTTTTGACATTTGATCTATCCTAACATATTATTTGTCAGTGCTTGTTCCTATGGTCTTTGGTTGAATAACAACAACTTCAAGGCACACAAACCTTCCCTTAGAATCAGTATCTATAAATTGAAGTTATTATATATGTGCATCTATATTCACAAAACTATTGAGTTTACTAAGGGCCCTAAGAAATAGCCATTTTACCGATAGGAAGCTATGTAGGAAACTTATCTGCATTAGACTTTAACATAAAAAATGTATAGAAAACAGAATAACTAACATTATAATTAGAATTGTAGATAAACATTCTAAACAACTTCTTGATAAGTTCAATGATTTATCAGGTACAACTGGGAAGGACAATAGGACATCACATTTTATTGGTAGTGGTAGATTTGAATAAAAAAGATGAAAATCAGAAATTAATACACATGATTCATTCAAAAATACAATTGAAATATGCTAGAATGCAGAACTCTATAGAAATATGGTATCTGAGAGCACTGATGTGACAGAAAAATAATGGTATTGGAGCAAGTGTGCATAGAGGTAACAAAAAATTGAAGGCAAACACTAGAGAAGTGGTAGAATAAAATAAGGCATCCAATGTAAGCTCAAAAGCAAAATAAGAAATGTTTATTTCCATGGTAAGGATAATCCATCAAACATACACAATAGGACACATGGCATGTAAAATAATATACGTAAATGACTCGAGCAATTATATAGACCCAGTTGATTTTACACTATTTGGAGCAAGGGAGGCCATTAGGTATTCTTACCATCACATTGTCTTTCAGTTCCCTGGTTATCAATAAAAATGTAGGAGTGTGGAAGATTTTTGTTTCTGACACTCTAATGGTTGGTCTTGTGTCACACCCGGATTTTAGGATAAATCCATATACATCTCAAATATGTGTTACGATCAAGTCTCACACATATGATAACTCAGTGTACAGAAAACAATGTCACATCTTTATTACTTAATATAATTTATGTACAAAATAACTAAATAAATATAGATAATATGGTGACGATGATGCTCCGCAACCATAGTTGACTGGGAGATGACGGCCTAGACCTCTCCTAACTCATCTTTATCATTCTTCTCTGGTGGTACCTGTTCTTGACCTGGTGTGATTATAGCAAGGGTGAGCTCCATACAATCATCACTCAGCAAGTGTGGGAAAAAGTGTAGTGTAAGGCTTACCAAAGATAATGGTCATGGATGAGCATTTCTTTTAACATTGTTGGTCAAAATTTTATTAACAATTACTAAGTATAAGTAAATACTATCCCATGGGTCCTTATAAGCACAAAAATGTTCCATGGGCTTTCTGATGGGGCCCCGACGGTTCGCCTAGCGAGATATACTATTGGATCGCGTCTAGACTGAGCGAGTTTGACCAAGAAGGGTGACGGCCAAAACAACCGAGTTATACGTGGCTGACGCAGAAGGATCGCTGATGCCTCGCGCACATAATTTACGTGTACCTAAAGAGCTAGATACTCGGTAGATAAATTGGAGGAAAGTCTACCGAACTCCGGATGAGCAGGAGCACCTGCCATGTCAAAGATAGACTTAGATAGGATTAGATAGACTTCACGACATGTAATGGGATATCCCTCCAGTCCCCTATATAAGGCCGACGAGGTACCCCTACAAAACTATCTCGTCTCATCCCATATCTCGTCATCCCACTCATAGCAACCACACTGTTATTAGATTGACAGTAGAATTCATCCATTACCGTCCACAACTCATCTGCCACCTATGCACACCAAAAATACTCAATACTCAGCACCAACAGGACATAGGCTATTATGCATTACAGCGGCTCGAACCTGTATAAACTCTCTTGTGTTTCGATGTGCATCCGCACGTACCATCGAGTCGCGATCAACAACATCGTCCTGCCCAAAAGCATATGTGGGATACCTCGTGGTGTGCAGTCGGGTCATAAACACCGACAGCTAGCACGCCAGGTAGGGGCTATGACGTTGACTCACGACGACTCCACGGCCATTGTCTTCAACACCCCGATCATCTTCAACGATGGGGAGGTTTTCCCCTTTGAATCCCTCTCCTGCATCGTAGACCGGAAAGGCATCCTACACCTCATCGTGGACCCATTTGAGAAGTGATCTTCTCTGATGGCACCGATCGTGGTTACAGGCTCACCACACCTGACCTCAGCAAGGACTATTCCGACGAACTCCAAAGTACAAAGACCTCAACTAACCTCTGCCCCACGCAGGATTACGCCTGTGTCAGGCAGGCCTAGGTCCATGGTGGCACCTATGGCTCAGCTGACTGAGGCAGCACCCTTGACACGGTGGAAATCTTTGTCCACATCACCCACCCGGGTGTGGACCCAAGTCACTCGATTAAAAAGAGCGAAAAGCCCCTGCATTGGCGTAGCCGTGGGAGCAAGACCAAAGATTATCCTGGTCGCCGTGCCCACATGGGAGATGGCTAGAACAGGGGAGGCAGCTTTGAGCTCTTTCTTCTTGAATGTCGTCTTTATTCAAGGAAGAATAGAAGATAGTCCCATCTCTGATGATGAGCACACCGTATTGGGGGAGGAGCCCCCACAGCGTGAGGCGCGCCAACATCGAAACAAGCCACGTAACATTCGGTGTCATCATGAGGCCGAAGAATGGGACCCTACTCAGCCAGTATCCTAGGAAGAGGCATCTGAAGTAGGAGAAACTCCTGACGACAGGGCGTTTCTCGAGCACCGCAATTCCTGACGCCGTAATCGTCGCCATGACCAAGAGCGCGAGCGGGAAAGAGAAGAACATGATGCCAGACACCGGTGTGACAACCCACTCCTTCCCTAGAACCTGCTACCTGACTTTGCTCGAGTCGTGCACACGCCAAGTGAAGTCGGCAGAGTTCTAGCTCAAATCGCCAATAGCCTGCCCCATACCGCGGATGCAGAAGGCTACTGAAACATCCTTACCTAGGCGGCAAACCATCTTCTTCCCCTCGCTCATTTGGGTCCGAACATGCTCCATGCCATCAACAGTCAGCGATACATGTGAAGCAACATCAACGCTTCACGCAATCGTCGACATGAGAGTTAGGTAAGGCAGTAGGAAGAATATGATCGGGATCACGACACATCAGCATGCAGTTACGTGACAAGGATGGAGCCAGCGATAGCCTCTACAAATAGCTTAGTACTAGGCCGATTGGCTCGAGGAGGATGCGCTACCCTCGACGTAAGTCGCCTCCCAGGGACCGCCATCGCGACCACATTCAGGAAGATAGCCGGGAGGCCCAAGGGACATGCGGAGTTTCAGCCCTTTCACCCGGCTTCGGGCGATTCAATGACTGCCTAATTCAAGGTCACAAACTTCGATAAGTTCGAGACCAAGCAAGACTCGGGCGGCTGGTTAGCCGTCTATACGACCGCCGCCTAGACCACCGAGGCAACGGAGGATGTCATGACAGTGTACCTGCCCATCGTTCTTGGGTAGGACTCATTGTAGTGGCTCTGACACCTTCCCTGCCATTGCATCGAAGACTAGGCCGATTTTTGCCACCGGTTTGTCATGAATTTCAAATCCCTTTCTGACAAGCCGACGCAACCATAGGGCCTCAAATCCATCAAGCACCAAAGTGACGAGTCCCTCCGCTCGTTCCTAAAGCATTTCCAAACTATGATGAATCGTATCCCTGATGTCACTTAGGTCGTCTTGATCGAGGACTTCAATTGTTGATCTAATGACTCAGCTTTCGTCCGAGCCATCCTCCAGAAAGCTCTAACCACCTCGAAATAGCTTTTTCAAGAAGCAGACATCTATATCACCTGTTGGTCACTTGTTCTCGAATGCTGTGAATCAAGAACAAGGCAGCACAATTGTTAAGTATTAGAGACCTTTGTCTTCCGAAGCATTATCTCCTTGTGGACATAATGATCATCAGACGAAGGTCATAAAGGACATGCCTTCATCAACTTATAGTTAAACAAGAATGTGAAGAGACAAAAATAGCAAGTGTATCCCTTTGATTCATTCATATTTGTATTTCACAGAACATGTATGAATGTTAACAAGTTTTGTATTACAATGATACCTTCGGCTTGCTCGAAGGTGTTGATGCGAGAGTGATTACAAATCCACGTGAATAGTACGGTGCTACTGTTCATCTATTTATAGGCACGGGACGCAACCCGGGTAAAAGTACATTTATGTCCCTGACATTTACTTATGATCGTAATATAAGTCATTAAGGACTAAGTAGTCTTTTTTCCCTTTGGTCAGCATCATCATCATACTTCATCTATATTACAAGCCAAAGCTGTCAATCTGGCGATAGCTTTGGTGTTTATTCTTATCATCCTTAGATCATATCTTCATCTTGCATGCCTTCATCATGAGGAAAGACTTATGCTGAAAGCAAATGGTTAATTATGTTTTTGAGGACCTTCGGAAGAGGAAGGCCCCCAACAGTAGCCCCTTGCAGTATTAGTTTGTTTCTATGTAACAAATTCAGACTGCGATGTGAACGAAGGCCTTTAGCCGAATGTCCGAAAAAACACCTTCCCTTCGCTAGAATAGAGAATCATTCTGAACCGTGGGACCCACCTAGCTGTGGAGCTCTAAGTATATAAATAGAAGGCTGTGTCGTGAATATTTTTCGTGCCATCTAGCTTTCGTGCTGCAGTTGTCGTTTTAGTCTTCCTGTTCTATGAGTGCAATTGTTTGTGAGCTTCGGCTTTCTGCCGTGACCATCACTGAAATGGCTGAGGATAAGAAAAGAACTGATCCCACACTCGCTGGTTTCTACGAAGCCATGGAAAGGACCAACGTAGAGAAGATCACCAATGAAATGTTAGCTGGACTATCTAGTGATTCAAGCGACAGTGAAAGCTTTGATGTTGAGAGTGAGAATGAAAATACCAAAGATTGGCCGTGGAGACCAAGCCACGTTGTTTTTGGAAAATCCACAATTAGACAAGGCCAAATTGAAGCGATGAAAGGCAAATACTTTCATGATGTGTCTATAGTGAGGGCTAGAGGAGAAGACACCATTCCCCTGCCAGAAGGTGACGAAGTTGTAGTCTTCAGGAGCTTCATGAAAGCTGGGCTTCGCTTCCCACTCCACAAGATGCTGGTCAAAGTTTTGAAGAAGTTTGAGATATACCTTCATCAGATTACCCCAAAGCTCTTATTAGAGTGGGAGTTTTTATCTGGGCCATGAGGAGCCAAGGACTAGAGCCGGATGCGAGATGCTTCTGCAATATTCATGAGCTGTCTTATCAGGCGAAGGCAACCGGAAAGGAACAATATCATAACAATTTTGGTTGTTACAGCTTCGTGCCTTGGTCTGACGCGAATTACCTTGTGCCCATGTTTCGGAAGAAGTGGCCTGGTTCTTTGATGAAGGAATGGTTTTACGTGAAGAATGACATGAATCAGAGGGAAGATGTGAAAGGCGTTATCCAACGTCCTACATGGTCATGCTTCGGCATTAGAAGACTGTCTACTGCACTTGGAAACAAAGTGCAAGCGTGCCAAGTTGCTTTCAACACCGTATGCACCTATATTGGCACAAGAGACTTAGTTCAAGAGCATATTGCTTATAAAGTATGGCCTCTTGCAAGCGAATGGGAAATGCCGAAGGAAGCCACCGCTGGCTCCAGCCAGGGCGACTTGGTTTATCTTAAGTACACTTTTTGGTTCAGAAACTAATTTGATGAGCCAAATGATGATTGGCTGGACGCTATAGAGGCAACAAGTGATGAACTACTTGGAGCATACTCGAGGTCAGAAGACGAAGCTATGACGGTTGCCTTCGGTGCTCACGGCAAAGGGAGGTTGAATAGAGTTTTTGATGTTATTGAGTTCGTTTACCTAGACTACTGCTATCCCTGCAAAAGCAAGGGAGAAAAAGGAAGTCGCTGCTTCGACATCTATTAGTGCGCCAAAAACAAAGAAAATCAAGGTTTTGACACGTAGATCGAGGCGCATCGAGACGGTCGATGTGTCGAACCTAATTGTAAGGGCGTAAACTACCCCTGGTCACAAAGACTGCTCCTGCTATGCCTGCTGAAGCCATTGTTGTCCTAGCCAGAGAGCCGGAATCAGAAAAGGTAGCAGAAAAGGTACTAGAATAGCCTAAGATGATGGCGACAGTGCTGCCGAAGCTGTCAGCTACTACAGGAACTCCGAAGAAGAGGCGCATGGCTAATATTTTGGAAGCTGTTTTAGAATCTATGAAAACGCTGACTCCTTTCGCCGAAGCTTCTGGTGGCAAAACTGAAGATGCCACAGAAATGATCACTGCCAGTACTTCTGCTCATGCTGAGGCGGGACCTTCGGAAACTGCACCAGAAAATCTTATGGAAGAGAGCCTTCTAGAGAAACCTTCGGCACCTGCTCCCGAAGCACCTTCCAAGAGTGATTTGAATTTTATTGTGCAACATGCTTCAGGAAAACAACTATCAGCAGAGCAAATTGCCGAAACCGGACATTATGCTTAGGAGCTGAAGTACCCCCAGGGATCCTTGGTATATGGAGGAGATAATGATGATGATTTCCTCTACTGTCTACCTAGCGGTAAGGAGATCAATGTTTGCCGTGAAATGATGGATAACATGGGGTATCCAAAGCTTGAACTTAGCTTGTCTACAATGACCAAGGATCAGCTTGCAGATAGCCTTGCCTACAACAGCCTAAAGCTGTGTATACTTTGATTTGTTATGTTGCAATTTGTGTTACGATAAACTATTTTTGTAGTATTTCTTATCGTCGTTACATGTTCATTCTTCATTTTCTAGGGCTTGATTCTAAGCAAGGCTCTAAAAGGCCAGAAAGATGCAGAGGATCAGAGCTGCCGAATAGCCCTTGGAAACCTTCGCTTGAAGGTTATTACATTAAGAAACGAAGCTCTTGAGAAGGATAAAATCCTACACTCTTTAGTGGAAAGATTAAAATCTAGCGAACCTAGGCTTTCCGCTCAAGCTGAAGCTCATGAAGCCGAGGTACAAGAGCTGAATAAGCTGTCGAGTGGGCTAGACTTATAGGTATGCACTTTTAACTCATTTTCATAAGTTTTTCAGCTTCGACACTGACAAATATTTGTGTCTCAATGCAGCTGAGCTTTCTCCACCTCTCGAACCATATAATCCTGAAGCTGACCCATCCATCAAAGAGGCGCTTGATATAATTAAAATTGCTAATGACGCTATTGACGAAGCTATCGATAGGCTTTTGAACGAAGCTGCCGACAAAGTCCTTAGGGAAGACTAAAACTTTGTATTTTTGCTAGTTTAATGTCCTTGAACATGATTCCTGGTTTTGTAAGAGACACTTGTAAACAATCTGTATGTATGTTGATGTAATATATTTCTTTATGAAGCGTGGAACCTTCATACATACCATCTTTGAGCTGGCGCCGAAAAAACACCTTCCTTTCTTTTCACGCTTCAGAAAGAAATCTCCCTTCTTCGCTGAAGCTACTGTATGATGTTTGATTCTTGTTGTAGGCATTGTGTAGGAATAGTATTGTCGGAAGCACGACCGTACATCTTTAATACTCTTTCATGAGTCTTTGCCGAAGTTAAAGGAGGAATCGTCGTTTTTTCACTGCTTTTGTTGATGTAAAATGATGTATGATGCGATGTCATGATGCAATATGATGTGACGGCGTAATTGAAAGGGAAATGTGCCCTTGGGCAATTTCTATAAGTATTTTGGTGATTAGATGACCAACACATCTTAATTGAATCCTTATGTGCTAAATGTGTGAAAAGTGAAAATCAAGGTACAAGGTATGTTTCTAGACTTAGTACATTGTTTTTGAATACTAACATGGTTATCTAAGTGCTAGAAACAGTGCTGAGAAGAAACAAATTGGAAAAGAGTTGAGCTCGGCCTGGCACACCGGACTGTCCGGTGGTTCACCGGACAATGTCCGGTGGTGCAGCGGACAGTGTCTGGTGCCCCAGGCTGGTCGACGGTGAACCGACTGCTCTCGGGAAACGGCGGAGTTGTACGACTATAATTCACCGGACTATCTGGTGGTGCACCGGACTGTCCGGTGAGTCATCCGGGACGAACTCCTCGCTCTCGAGAAAAGGAAAAGGCAACGTGGCTATAATTCACCGGACTGTCCGGTGGTGCACCGGACTGTCCGGTGAGCCAACGACGTCAGCGGCAACGGTTGTCCGCGCGATCAACGCGTGACACGTGGCCCGCTCTAACGGTCGGCTGGGTGCACCGGACAGTGTCTGGTGCGCCATCTGGCCCCGAGGAGCAACGGTCGGCTGTGCCCATTATGGAAGGAGATCGCGCACTGGACATGAACAGTGGCTGTCCGGTGGTGCACCGGACTGTCCGGTGCACCACACGACAGAAGGCAAGGATGGCCTTCCAAATTGATCTCCAACGGCTCCTAGCTGCCTTGGGGCTATAAAAGGGACCCCTAGGCACATGGAGGAGAACACCAAGCTTACAAGAAACATTCTAAGACTTCTAGACTCTGCCTCCACGCATTTGATTCGCTGTGTTAGTGATTTGAGGTCCATTTGAGTTGCGGACTCCGTGTGTTGTGTTTCGAGCTCAAGTCTTGACTTGTGTGCGTGGTTGTGCTGTGGATTTGAGTCTTGCGTGTGTTGCTCTCCCATCCTTACTCTTGTGCTTTCTTTGTGATCATAACTTTGTAAGGGCGAGAGGCTCCAAATTGTGGAGATTCCTCGCAAACGGGAAAACACTCTAAAAGAAAAGACCGTGGTATTCAAGTTGATCATCGGATCACTTGAAAGGGGTTGAGTGCAACCCTCGTCCATTGAGACGCCACAACATGAAAGTAGGCAAGTGTTACTTGGCCGAACCACGGGATAAAAATCGTGTGTCTCTTGTGTTGCTTTCTCTGTGATTGTTGTGTTCACAAGAACTCGCTTCAAAGCTAGTTAGTCGCACTAACACTTTAATAACCAAGTTTGTGGCTATTTAGTGTTTGATTTTACAGGATCACCTATTCACCCCCCCTCTAGGTACTCTCAATTGGTATCAGAGCCATACTCTTCATCTATGGGACTAACCGCCCGAAGAGATGGATCCTAAGGGAAAGGGGATGGTGATCAATGACAAGGAGAAGGAATCCCTCTTCAACGAGCCAAGAGACGACACGCCCACTGACTCAGGCTCGAGTCACAAGAAGAGGGACAAGAAGAAGAAGAGATGCATCAAGAAGATTATCTACTACGACAGCGATGCATCTTCTTCTTCACCAAGGGATGACGACGACGACTCCTCATCAAAGAAAAAGATGGTTAATCAAAATTATTCTTTTGATTATTCTCGCATTCCCTATAATTCAAATGTGCATTTACTATCAATTCCCCTTAGAAAACCTCCACACTTTGATGGAGAGGACTATTCATTTTGGAGTCATAAAATGCGTAGTCATTTATTCTCTCTCCATCCTAGTATATGGGAAATTATAGAAAATGGGATGCATTTTGATAGTACCGATAATCCTGTTATTATTAATGAGCAAATCCATAAAAATGCCCAAGCTACTACTGTTTTGTTAGCATCTCTTTGCAGGGACGAATATAATAAAGTCAGTGGCTTGGACAATGCCAAACAAATCTAGGATACCCTCAAGATATCACATGAGGGAAATGATGCCACCATGATCACCAAGATGGAACTGGTGGAAGGCGAGCTGGGGAGGTTCGCGATGATCAGGGTAGAGGAGCCAACACAAACCTACAACAGGCTCAAGACCCTGGTCAACAAGATCCGAAGCTACGGAAGCACAAGATGGACAGATCATGATGTCGTCCGACTCATGCTAAGGTCATTTACTGTAATTGACCCCCATCTTGTCAACCTTATTCATGAAAATCCTAGGTACACCAAGATGACGCCCGAGGAGATACTCGGAAAATTCGTAAGTGGGCGCATGATGGTGAAAGAGGCGCGATACGTGGATGATGCGCTAAATGGTCCACCGCCCATCTATGAGCCGTAGCCCGTTGCTCTCAAAGCAACAAGCAGCAAGGAGGTGCTACCAAGCAAGGTAGCACAAGTGGAGGCTGCCGGGCTCAATGAGGAAGAAATGGCGCTTATTATCAAGCGTTTCAAGACCGCACTCAAAGGACGCAAAGAATACCCCCAACAAGAATAAAACAAGGGGAAAGCGCTCCTGTTTCAAATGCGGTAAGACTGGTCATTTTATTGCTCAATGCCCCGATAATGATAATGACCAGGGACAAGAAAAGCACGGGAAGAGGGAAAAGAAGAAGAACTACAGGAAGGCGAAGGGCGAGGCGCACCTTGGAAAGGAATGGGACTCTTACCACTCTTCATCTGACTCCGACGATGAAGGTTTGGCTGCCTCGGCCTTCGACAAGTCTTCACTCTTCCCCAACGAACGCCATACATGTCTTATGGCCAAGGAAAAGAAGGTACATATTCGAGATACCCCCAAGTACACTTCTTCTAGCGATGAGGAATCTTCTGATGATGAGGTAGATTACTCGGATTTATTTAAGGGGTTAGATCGAGCTAAAGTACAGAAAATTAATGAATTAATTGATGCTCTCAATGAAAAAGATAGACAACTAGAAAAGCAAGAGGATATTTTATATGAGGAACATGACAAATTTGTTAGTGTGCAAAAATCTCTTGCTATAGAAATTAAGAGAAATGAAATGCTATCTTCTGAGTTATCTGCTTGCCATGAATCTGTCTCTAGTTTAAAGAATTTAAATGATGAATTAAAAGCTAAGCTAGAGGAAGTTAATAAAACTAGTTCGTGTGTAGAGCATGTTATTATTTGTAATAGATGTAAGGATTTTGATGTTGATGCTTGTGATGAACATCTTGCTTCTATTACTAAATTGAACAATGAGGTGTCAAGTCTTAATGCTCAACTTAAGACTTGCAAAATTGAATTTGATAAATTAAAATTTGCTAGGGATGCCTACACTATAGGTAGACACCCCTCGATTAAGGATGGACTTGATTTTCGAAAGGGAACCAAGAACTTAACAAGCCAAAGGGCTCCCGTTCTCAATAAGGAGAAAGGGAAGGCCCCTATGACTAGTAGTTCCTAAAAGAATCATGCCTATATTTATGATAGGAAATATTCTAGGAATGCTTATAATGATAGATGTTATGGTCATGCTTTTAATGATTCACATGCTATGTTTGCATCTAGTTCCACTTTTGTTCATGGTAGACGTAGGCCTAGGAGAAATCATGTTGTGCATCATGCGCCTAGGAAAATGTGCAATGGACCTTCTATCATTTACCATGCTTGCAATACTTCATTTGTACTTTCACGTAAGAACACAAAAGTAGTTGCTAGGAAGTTGGGATCCAAATGCAAGGGAGACAATGTGACACCCCAGTGTCACCTAGGGTTTCTCTCAAGTGCTAACCCAAGAACCCTCATCTTATGTAAACCAAAATGGAGCATGAACATCAAATTGACTTAAGAATAAAGGACCCACTAAGCTTATACTTAAAAGTATCATGTTCAAAACAAATGGGTTTTTCAAAAAGGCAAAATGTGCAACCCCAATAAAAACCCTAATTGAGCCCTATAAACAAAATTCAAGAGAAAGGGCAAAAGAGTATGAAGAATATAGAATCATGGCTTGGGCCAATTATAAACATTAAAGTATATTAAATAAGCAACAACAAAGATTATGGAAGCTTGGCCAAAACAATTTAAATAAAACCCTAAACAAGCCTCTCAAGTGGGAGTTCATTAGGGAATTCTGAAATTCAGAATTCTGAATTTAAGACCTTGAGCCAAAGATCAAGCGTGTTCACCTTGATCCCTAACTCAAATCCTAATGGCCCCATTAACAAAAACGTGCATAACTAACCTCTCTGTCTTGTGCCAGAAGATGGCATTGGGACGCATGCCTCGGACACGTCAAACCAGAGATCTTCTCCCTGTGTGCGGTAGTGAGACAAACCAGATTTCTTCCCTCTCTATCTCTTAATCCAGTCAACCAAACCTGCTAGCCTCCACACACAAACGACAAAGGAACCTGAGAGGAAGAGATCTGTCAACGGGATCATGGCCAAAATCTCAAAGATTTGGGGTCAATCCGTGCTTGAACTCGACCTCTCTCTGCGCTGCCTCGTGTTCGACGCTGTGCCAGACGCCAGAGCGCGCACTGGCGTTCGCCGCGCACGCCCCGAGCGCTTGTCAGAGCCCCGCCCTCGGCCGTGCTCACCCGCGCCTATAAAGCCTCCCCGGGCGCGCCTCACTTCACCCCGTGCTCGCCATCGCCGGCCAGACGCCCCTCCTTAGCTCCGGCGAGCTCTTTTCTGCCCGCCACTGCCACTAGAGCTTCGGCCACCGTGGCCAGCCCACTCCAGTCACCCCCAAGTCGCGCCAGCGCTTCGGTTAGCTCCGCCATTGGTCTGTGAAGCTTTCCAAGCCCTCGGACTTGGCAGAACTTCACTGGAAGGGGAAGATCGACCTCACCGCACTTCGGCCGCCCGCCTGCACGCGTAGACTGGGCACTCCGGTGAGCCATTCTTCAGTTCCTCGCGCACACACCTTCCTTGATCCCTGGTGAAGCTCTCTGACCCGTTGGATTGGTCAATTGTGCCCTGGATAGGCCGGACTCCTCGCCGCCGACGAGCTCCCCTGCCTGCGCACGCGGACCGACCAACTCCGACCATCCCCGACGGCGACCTGCACATCGCCGTGACCCTCAGGACCTCCCCTACACCCTCGACCACCTCACCGGAGCAATCTCGCCGCCGGTAAGCCCCTCCGCCCTTTCTTCCGCCGCGGGTACTGTTTAATTTGGGGGAAGGACCTCGGGTTAGGATTAGAAGAATCCAGGGGGTTTTCTGAGATGCCAGTGACTCAATTGAATAGTAGCCCAGGGACTAGTCTGTAAGGAAAACTTAAAACACCCGCCAGGGAAACCCGTTGCAAAGTAGTTTTCCCTTTAATCATTTCTGTTTAATCTTTTTAATAAACAGAGAACTTAGAAAATTCATAACTTGATGAATACTTAACCAAAAGTTATCAAACCAATTTTGCTAAATTCTAAATATTATGAACTATCAATTAAAAATACTGAACCCTATGCTTTCTGTTCTAATTTTTAGAGTTAAAAATTAAAAAGAAACTGACCAAACCTTGTTTAATTAAGGAAAATTAGTTATATTCCTGTGCTGAAGCTAAGAAAATTTGTAGATGTTCAAACCCCATTTAGACACTGTTTAAAAATAGTGAGAACCCCAGTATTGAAAAATTTAGTGTAGATATCCATTAAAATCCATTTCTGCCCAAACCTTAGGAAAATCAGAAAGGGCTTAGAAATTAATGACAAGTGAATGAAATTATTTTTCCTAGTTTGCTTAAGTAACAAAAAACCTAGGAAAAATAAAGGAACCTCTAGTCCAGATCAGATTCAAAGTGAAATGTTTTATTTAGCATAATTTCAACTAGAAATCAATTATTAAAATTACAAAACCAGACCCAAAATTGATAATAAAAATCCAGTGGACTTGTAACCACCAATACCCCACTGCAAAAATAATAAACACCCCAGCCCATCATTTTAAGTAGGGTAAATAAATAGAACATGATAATGAGCCATAGTTCAATTAAATTATGAGTAACCCACAATAATGCAATAATGGGTAAATAAAATTTTGCTAGGCCAATAATGAGATAGGCCACCAGATAAAAATACAAACCCATTGGAAAGATGCAAAATAATACCAATTGCCAATATTTTGTAAGAAAGGCCATTTAATCCAATTAATGCACACCACCCCTTCCCTTAAGAAAAAAGATGCCAAACTTCAGAATGATTGCTCTTGCGCAAAGAAGAAGCTAGGAAAAATCAGAAATCTGTTGTTTGATATTTTTCAAATATAGTGGTAGTAGAAAGCACCCCTTTGGCTAGAAACTTTAGAAAATCCTAGTAAAATAACTAATAAGTATTAATGGCTAGAAATTTGTACCAAGTCATGTTATAGCATCTAAATGCCAGTAAAAATAAGTCTTGAAGAATTACCTACTATTAAATGATAGTTGTAGTTCAAATCACCCCTTCTGCCCTAAAATTTGGTAATTTTGTCCAGAGAAAAATATTCACTTTTGAACCCCAAATTTTGAGACAGAGAATTATACACCAGTAACAAGCCACTGTAATTTTTGCAGAATTTTTTTGGAAATTTATTAAGGTGACTTGTAGTTCAAACCCACTCCAAGAACTTAAAGAGAATAAAGAAAAAGAAAGGAGAAATAAACCTCACTCCAATAAGTCCAACTTGAGTTCTTGACAATTCTCACTAAAGACCTTAAAAAGAATTAAGTGGAACCCCAAGAATAAACCTACCACTTAACTTTGGTGAGTTTGATCCAATTTACCAAGTATACCACCAAAAATCTCGTATAAGCAAAACTTAGCTCTATCTAGCCCAAATAGATCATACACCATCAAAAGTTTAAATTACTAATGCACATATCATATCATGCATATATCTTACGCACTGCATTCATTAGATTGTAATCTCGCCGACAAAGAGTACGTGCTCATCCCCGAGCAAGGGACTGTCCAAGAAGAAGACTAGGAGCAAGCTCCCGAGGCTGCTATCGAGGATCTCCCCGCAGCCCCAGCTATTGAAGGCAAGCCCCAGTTTATATGCATAACCGTTTATATATGCTATTTTACTACACTTAATGCTTGTAGGATTGTAATGTGCACTTAAGTGTAGGAGTTGCTTGAAACCTCTAGTTGCATGAACTCAGGATTCCTTTTGAGATGAATACTATTATGCTAGGTCGAGTAGCTGCTTGCTAATCATGATCTCGGTAGAAGTCGAGTGATTTTTCTAGCACTCGCGCGAGGTCAGGAATTGAGTGTATTCATCTTGATAACGGGATCTATGATAGTCTATGGACTTGGAACCAGGGAGGATGCCTTGTCCATGAGACGGGAAAAAGGAATTAAGGATTAATGTGTGGATACCTGAGTCAAGCTTTTGAATGTACTAAGCACATGTCGGGAAATATGGTAACCGATAAACCTAGTACCTGAGTGAAGCCGGGCGCGGACTTTATCCCTCATGCGACCTGAGACTGGGTCTCCCATGCTAGCTATGGTGGGTACAAGTGCGGTCACTGCACGGCGGTAGCCGACGTCAGTGGAGCATTGTATGCCAAGGCGGTGAGGTCTGGACGCGAACGGGGAATCGATGGGGACGGTTGACATGTGTGGGGACGGAGTGCCCTGACATGTCATGTGTTTAGGTTTACCTTGCAAGGATAAAAACTCGATTCGAATCGTCTTCTTCTCACAGCTAATGAGACTGCTTGACCCCTTGTACTACATCGAGTAAGAAGTGAAATGAGGTTACATGAGACAATTTGTTGATTGAACTAAATGCTTGTCACCATGGATGCTTAGAAGGAGCAAACCTAGCTAAGATAATGATGCTAGAATTTGAAAAGTTAAAAATGGACTTTAGAAACAGCTAGTGCTTTTGGCTAACCAAACCCCTCAGCCAAACAGCTGCATAGTCTAGAGGTAGAGGAGTAGATTCCTCACACCGGGTAAGTATAGCTGAGTATTAGTATACTCAGCCTTGCTTGTGGCATAATTTTTGCAGGTACGATTCAAGAGATGGTTGATGGTGTGACTTGGCCTACCACCCTGCCACCGGGTTGGACGGTCGAGTGGGATGTTGCTCCGGCAGGAGAGGATCACGAGGAGTAGTGGGCTAGGCCTTGCCCATTTCCTCGATACCGACGACATCGATTATCCGCTGCATTTTATTTCGTGAACTCTTATTTGCTACTCGAAAAACTCCGATCTATGTAATAATTCAGTACTTAATTTGAGGTTTCCTGTTTTATTGTATTTCTTCTGTGACTCACCTTCGAGTGAGATTGTGGAATTTGATCCTGGTTATGTGGCTCTATCAGACTAGATCTGAGCGACTGATGGGTTATTCCGATTTAAGTGTGTTGCGGCCCCTGAGGCATGACTTAGGCACTTAAGCTGGAATAATTCGGGTGGTTCCGCCACAGCTGGTATCGGAGCAAATTTCACCATAGAGAAGGACAATAAACCATGAATCCCATTTTCAAAATTTAAAACTTGCCTAGAAACTGCTACGGATCGTCAGGACTAGACCGCTAGACCTAGGACAAAAGGCCTTAGGCATAGGGGGAGAAATAGGTGGCTAATTAAGTAGGCCCCGTGGGCCAGTACTTAGATTTTTAAGGATGCCCTAAGAGCACCCTATTATCTGGAGAGGAGACGTTATTTCCAGCATGCATGCATTATGAACACAAAACGGAATTAAAACTTGAGCTAACCCACTTCCTTTTAAACCCATCCAGGCTCTTTTATTTTATTCCTTCCACCATAATCTTTACCTTTGATACCCTTCCACAGATGAATTCACCCACCCCCGCCAGTGGAGGAGACACCCGTTTCAGTTCTGACTTCCTTTCTCGCGATGGCTTCCCTTCCATCTTGTGGGAAGTGCTCAACTCCGCCGGTTACCCTACGCCCCCTTTGTACACGGTGCAGTTGTATGAGGAGCATCGGGTACCTCGTTGTCGGGTCTGGCTGACTTTGGAGGCTCATCCCCTTCAGCCGGGTTGGCGTTCTCTTGATTCCGAGACAGTTGGATTCAGGACGGACGACACCACTGAAGTGGTAGCCATGAAGACTCTGACGACTTTCTGTGGCTACCATCCCCTGGAGATGGTGATGCACCCCTTGGGACTCTTCCCTGCTGAGAAGAAGGATGACCCCATGTGGTGTAACCGCGTGAGCCATGTGAAGGATGTGTGGGGAATGTATCCTGACTTGGTTGGGAGGGTCACCGTTCAGTGCATGAGTGTGCTGTACCGCCTTCAGGCCCTTCAGAGCGACGCTATGGCACACCTTGCTAACATCGCTCAAACCACCAAGCTCACTCTCAATAGCCGAGAAGATTTTGTGGTCGATTTATCTTTCGAGTTGGTGGAGAAGGATCTGCAGGTGGAAAGGCTGAGCCAGCGCATTACCACCTTGGAGCAGCAAGTGGAGATCCGAGACAACACTATTGATATCTTGGAGAACCAGCTCCACGATGTGCAGAGGGAACTCGAAGAAGCGAATGACCACCTGGACATGCACCACTTGGAGATGGAGGCCAATGAAGCCGAAAGCGAGGGAGAAGAGGCTCCCGAGGAGCTAGGACCAGCCCCTGGTGCCAATAGGACTACCTCCGCGATGCCTCCTTCACCCGTATCCAGTGTCACTTCCACCGCTCAGGGTTGATTAGTCACTTCTACGCTTTTAGGCGGATAGAAACCTATTCGAGCTTAGTTAATGTCAGATTTTGGACTAGGCTTACGGGTACCTTCCCCTGGTTGATGTAACCCTGTGAACTTTCGAAATCTGTGGGATGTTTGTAACCATGTTATCTTCATTTCGAACCTAATATTATGATTATGGCATTTTTCCTTCCATATGAGATGATATCTTGTCGTTCGAAATGGTGAATTGGGATAACAATGGCGATAATCTCTGTTCTCAGATGGCAGCTAGGTAGCGTCGCGGGCATAATGAGCAGGTTCCCCCGTCACCTCCTCCAGCTCCCAAAGTGCAGGAGCTGATGGCCCAACAGAATGAGATTCTATGACAGCTCTTGCAGCGCCAGCCCCACCCTCAGCAGCATGGTGGAGGCCAGCATCAGCGACCTCCGGCAGCGGCAACCTACCAGGAGTTCCTGAGTACGCAGCCACCCTTGTTCACCAAGGCAGAGGATCCATTGGACGCCGACGTGTGGCTCCACGTCGTTGAGTGCAAGTTTCCCCTCCTCACGGGAGACTGCCCTAATGCAGCCAAGGCTCGCTTCGCCGCGCAGCAGCTTCGCAGATCTGCTCGAACTTGGTGGGACCACTTCCGTGCTATGCTCCCCGCTGATCGTGAAGTGTCTTGGGAGGAATTCAAGACTGCTTTCAGAGGGCACCACATCCCAGCTGGCATTCTTGATCGCAAGCTGAATGAGTTTCTGGCACTTAATCAAGGAACCCGCACGGTACTGCAGTATGCGCAGTCCTTCAACGACCTATGCCAGTATGCAGGTTACCATGTTGATTCTGATGAGAAGAAGAGAGACTGCTTCCGCAGGGGTCTTAGCACCAAGCTGCGGGAACGACTCAACACTGTCCGGGCTGACAGCTTCAATGAGTTGGTCAACCTGGCCATCTCCCAGGAGGATTGCATTGTAGCTCACCGGGCAGAGAAGAAGAGAAAGGCACCAATGGCAGCACCATCTGCCCAGGCCTAGAGGTTCAGGATTATTTCTCACAATCAGAGCAGGGGATTTCAGCAGTAGGCAGGCAGATGGGTGATTAAGCCACCTCAGCAGCAGCAGCCCGCACCCAACCGCTTTCTAGCTCCCGCTCCAAGGAACAATCAACCTCCGCAGCAGCAGCAGTTCCGCCAGGGCAATGGGAACAAATGTTTCACTTGTGGCAATGTGGGCCACTATGCCAAGAATTGTCCCAGGAACCAGCAAAGGCAGGTGCCAGCACCAAATCAAGACAAGGGAAGAAAGCAGAAGGTACAAGTCAAGCAAGGGAAGCTCAACTTCACTACTCTGGAGGAAGTACCTGAGGGAGCTCCTATCATGACTGGTATCTTTTCAGTTTATAATCAACCTACTTTAATTCTGTTTGATTCTGGTGCATCTCATAGTTTCATTAGCCAAAAGTTCAGTGCTAAATGTGAGCTGCCATTCTCTCATTCAAAAGGGTCATTTATGATAGTCACACCTCGGGGTAAAATTTCAACTAATCAATTAAACCAAAGTGTGCCTATTCACCTGGGAAGCCACATTGTCAAAACCACCCTTCTTGTTTTGGGGTTGGAAAATGTGGACATTATTCTGGGAGCTAATTGGATGACCCTGCACCAAGTTGTGCTTGATGTAGCCAGCCGTACCATGGAAATCAATTCTCCATTCTGTGGGAACTTCACCTTAATTCTGCCCAGTCAGGGTTCTACACAGTCATGTGCGTTCTCTATGACTGAGTTACCTCTGAAGAAGATCCTAGTGGTCTGTGAGTATGTAGATGTCTTTCCTGATGAATTGCCAGGAATGCCACCCGACCGGGATATTGAATTTGCCATCGAGTTGCAACCGGGAACGACACCAATTCCCAAGAGGCCCTATCGAATGCTACCCGCTGAATTGGCAGAATTGAAGAAGCAATTGCAGGAGTTGCTGGATAAGGGATTTATTCGCCCAAGTACTTCGCCTTGGGGATGTCCAGCACTGTTTGTGAAGAAGAAAGATGAAAGCTTGAGGCTATGTATAGATTACCGCCCTCTTAATGCGGTAACTATCAAGAACAAGTATCCTTTGCCTCGTATTGATGTTCTTTTTGACCATTTGGTCAGGGCCAAGGTGTTTTCCAAAATAGACCTTCGCTCCGGCTACCATCAGATCAAGATACGAGCAAGCGATATTCCGAAGACGGCATTCTCAACCAGATATGGGTTATATGAATTCTTGGTGATGTCTTTCGGGCTAACTAATGCACCAGCATATTTCATGTATCTGATGAATTCTGTTTTCATGCCTGAATTGGACAAATTCGTAGTGGTGTTCATCGATGATATCTTGGTGTACTCTAAGAACGAAGAAGAACATGCCGGGCATTTGCATGTAGTACTTCAACATCTACGAGAGCACCACCTTTATGCCAAGTTGTCAAAGTGAGATTTTTGGCTAAAGGAAATCAAATTCTTGGGTCACACTATCTCTCAAGCAGGAATAGCTATTGATCCTGATAAGGTGCAAGAGGTGATGAACTGGAAGCCACCAACGACTGTCCGTCAGATTCAGAGTTTTCTGGGATTAGCTGGTTATTACCGAAGATTTATTCCGGATTTCTCTCGAATTGTGAAGCCTATAACTGAGCTGCTGAAGAAAGAAGCCAAGTTTGTTTGGAGTCAGAAGTGCGAAGATGCCTTCCATGCATTAAGGTAGCATCTGACCACAGCACCAGTGTTGGCGCAACCCGACAATAGCAAGCCTTTTGATGTGTATTGTGATGCCTCTGGCACTGGACTAGGTTGTGTCTTAATGCAAGACAACCGAGTCAGTGCTTACGCCTCAAGAGCACTCAGGCCTCATGAGCAAAATTATCCCACTCATGACCTCGAGTTGGCAGCAGTGGTTCATGCATTAAAAATGTGGAGGCACTATTTAATGGGAACCCACTGCAACATCTTCACTGATCATAAGAGCCTTAAGTACATCTTTACTCAGGCCGATCTCAACATGAGGCAGAGAAGATGGCTGGAGCTGATCAAGGATTATGACCTGGAGGTACATTATCACCCAGGGAAAGCTAATGTGGTAGCAGATGCCTTGAGTTGGATGTTGCAGTGCAATTGTATTCTGATGGATTCTCGCATTAACACCTTGTGTGATGAGTTGAGCAATATGCAAATTGAAGTGATTCCTTCTGGTGCTCTGTCTCACATTTCTGTCAAGCCAGCTTTGCAAGACCAGATCATCATGGCCCAGCTCAGTGACAAGGGAGTGCAGATTATCAAGGAGAATCTCCATCAAAAGGTTGAAAAGTATAAATGTTTCCGCCAAGATGAAAAGGGTGTATTATGGTTCAAAAGCAGATTGGTGATTCCTAAAAACAAGGACCTCAAGAAGAAAATCTTGGACGAGGCTCATCTCTCCAAATTCTCTATGCATCCGGGAAGCACCAAAATGTACCATGATCTGAAGCCTTTGTATTGGTGGACCAGAATGAAGAGGGAGATAGCCCAGTATGTATCGGAATGTGACACCTGTCAGAGAATAAAGGCAAGCCACTTGAAATCAGCTGGAGTTTTGCAACCCCTATCCATACCTTCGTGGAAATGGGACGACATCAGCATGGATTTCATTGTGGGTCTACCCAACACCTCTCGTCATCATGATTCGATTTGGGTTATTGTGGACCAACTGACGAAAGTGGCACATTTTCTCCCTGTGCACACCATTGATAAGGCTCGAAAGTATGCAGAGCTGTACATTGACCGGATCGTGTGTTTGCACGAATTACCTCGGACCATTGTTTCTGACCGAGGAGCCTAATTTGTTGCTAGATTTTAGGAACAGTTGCAGGAGTCCTTGGGAACCAAGCTAATCAGAAGTTCAGCTTACCACCCACAGACTGATGGTCAGACGGAAAGGGTAAACCAAATTCTGGAGGATATGCTGAGAGCTTGTGCAATCGATTGTGGCAAGAACTGGGATAAGCACCTCTCCTTGGCAGAGTTTGCTTATAACAACAGTTATCAATCCAGCCTAAGGATGGCACCCTTCGAAGCTCTCTATGGAAGAAGGTGCAGGACACCACTCAATTGGTCTCAGCCTGGAGAAAGAGAAGTTTTCGGACCTGACTTAGTGACTGAAGCCGAAAAGAAGGTCAAACTAATCAGGAAAAATCTAGAAGCTGCTCAGGCCAGGCAGAAGAGCTACCATGATAAAAGAAGGAAACCTCTCCAGTTCAAGGTGGGAGATTTCGTGTATCTCAAGGTATCACCCACCAAGGTAGTGCAGAGGTTTGGAATCAAAGGCAATCTAGCCCCTCGTTACATTGGACCTTATGAGACCATAGAAGCTTGTGGACCCGTGGCATATAAGCTGAAGTTACCTTCAAAAACGTCTGCCATTCACAGTGTGTTCCATGTATCTCAGCTAAAGAAGTGTGTTCGATTGCTGACCGAGATCATAGCAGAGCCAGAATTGGAGATAGAACCAGATCTATCGTACCAAGAGTACCCTTCCAAGATTCTGGATTGCAAAGAAAGATCAACTCAGGCTAAATCGATCAAAATGTACAAGGTCCAGTGGAGTAATCACTCAGAGGAAGAAGCTACTTGGGAGACTGAGGAATTCTTGAGATCCAACTTCCTCGATTGCCTACCTAAGGAAACTGGTATGTAATCACACCCAACCCCTCCTCCTGCCCTTCGAATCTAAATTTCAGAAATATAATCTTGAATCGGAATGAAGTAACCATGGAACAAAATTTTAAAAGGACTTCCTTATGAAGTTGCAAAGAGAATGGCATTCAAAGAGCAGTTTGCCCTAATAATAACAATAAGCACTCACTTCCTATAAGTCTCACCCTTCGCTTCACCCCGGGAGGACTCTACCCGAATCTCAGGACGAGATTCCTTTAAGGGGGGAAGGCTGTGACACCCCAGTGTCACCTAGGGTTTCTCTCAAGTGCTAACCCAAGAACCCTCATCTTATGTGAACCAAAATGGAGCATGGACATCAAATTGACTTAAGAATAAAGGACCCACTAAGCTTATACTTAAAAGAATCATGTTCAAAACAAATGGGTTTTTCAAAAAGGCAAAATGTGCAACCCCAATAAAAACCCTAATTGAGCCCTATAAACAAAATTCAAGAGAAAGGGCAAAAGAGTATGAAGAATATAGAATCATGGCTTGGGCCAATTATAAACATTAAAGTATACTAAATAAGCAACAACAAAGATTATGGAAGCTTGGCCAAAACAATTTAAATAAAACCCTAAACAAGCCTCTCAAGTGGGAGTTCATTAGGGAATTCTGAAATTCAGAATTCTGAATTTAAGACCTTGAGCCAAAGATCAAGCGTGTTCACCTTGATCCCTAACTCAAATCCTAATGGCCCCATTAACAAAAACGTGCATAACTAACCTCTCTGTCTTGTGCCAGAAGATGGCATTGGGACGTGTGCCTCGGACACGTCAAACCAGAGATCTTCTCCCTGTGTGCGGCAGTGAGACAAACTAGATTTCTTCCTTCTCTATCTCTTAATCCAGTCAACCAAACCTTCTAGCCTCCACGCACAAACGACAAAGGAACCTGAGAGGAAGAGATCTGTCAACGGGATCATGGCCAAAATCTCAAAGATTTGGGGCCAATTCGTGCTTGAACTCGACTTCTCTCTGCGCTGCCTCGTGCTCGACGCTGTGCCAGACGCCAGAGCCCGCACTGGCGTTCGCCGTGCACACCCCAAGCGCTTGTCAGAGCCTCGCCCTCGGCCGTGCTCGCCCGCGCCTATAAAGCCTCCCCGGGCGCGCCTCACTTCACCCCATGCTCGCCATCGCCCGCCAGACGCCCCTCCTTAGCTCTGGTGAGCTCCTTTCCGCCCGCCATTGCCGCTAGAGCTTCAGCCACCATGGCCAGCCCACTCCAGTCACCTCCAAGTCGCGCCAGCGCTTCGGTTAGCTCCACCATTGGCCCGTGAAGCTTTCCAAGCCCTCGGACCTGGCAGAACTTCACCGGAAGGCGAAGATCGAACTCACCGGACTTCGGCCGCCCGCCTGCAAGCATAGACTGGGCACTCCGGTGAGCCATTCTTCAATTCCTCGCGCACACACCTTCCTTGATCCCTGGTGAAGCTCTCTGACCCGTTGGATTGGTCAATTGTGCCCTGGATAGGCCGGATTCCTCGCCGCCGATGAGCTCCCCCGCCTGCGCACGCGGACCAACCAACTCCGACCATCCCCGACAGCGACCCACACATCGCCGTGACCCTCAGGACCTCCCCTACACCCTCGGCCACCTCACCGGAGCAATCTCGCCGCCGGTAAGCCCCTCCGCCCTTTCTTCCGCCGCGGGTACTGTTTAATTTGGGGGAAGGACCTCGGGTTAGGATTAGAAGAATCCAGGGGGTTTTCTGAGATGTCAGTGACTCAATTGAATAGTAGCCCAGGGACTAGTCTGTAAGGAAAACATAAAACACCCGCCAGGGACCCCATTGCAAAGTAGTTTTCCCTTTAATCATTTTTGTTTAATCTTTTTAATAAACAGAGAACTTAAAAAATTCATAACTTGATGAATACTTAACCAAAAGCTATCAAACCAATTTTGCTAAATTCTAAATATTATGAACTATCAATTAAAAATACTGAACCCTATGCTTTCTGTTCTAATTTTTAGAGTTAAAAATTAAAAACAGAAACTGACCAAACCTTGTTTAATTAAGGAAAATTAGTTATATTTTTGTGCTGAATCTAAGAAAATTTGTAGATGTTCAAACCCCATTTAGACACTGTTTAAAAATAGTGAGAACCCAGTATTGAAAAATTTAGTGTAGATATCCATTAAAAGCCATTTCTGCCCAAACCTTAGGAAAATCAGAAAGGGCTTAGAAATTAATGACCAGTGAATGAAATTATTTTTCCTAGTTTCCTTAAGTAACAAAGAACCTAGGAAAAATAAAGGAACCTCTAGTCCAGATCAGATTCAAAGTGAAATGTTTTATTTAGCATTATTCCAACTAAAAATCAATTATTAAAATTACAAAACCAGACCCAAAATTGATAATAAAAATCCAGTGGACTTGTAACCACCAAAACCCCACTGCAAAAATAATAAACACCCAAGACCATCATTTTAAGTAGGGTAAATAAATAGAACATGATAATGAGCCATAGTTCAATTAAATTATGAGTAACCCACAATAATGCAATAATGGGTAAATAAAATTTTGCTAGGCCAATAATGAGATAGGCCATCAGAGAAAAATACAAACCCATTGGAAAGATGCAAAATAATACCTATTGCCAATATTTTGTAAGAAAGGCCATTTAATCCCATTAATGCACACCACCCCTTTCCTTAAGCAAAAAGATGACAAACTTCAAAATGATTGCTCTTGCGCAAAGAAGAAGCTAGGAAAAATCAGAAATCTGTTGTTTGATATTTTTCAAATATAGTGGTAGTAGAAAGCACCCCTTTGGCTAGAAACTTTAGAAAATCCTAGTAAAATAACTAATAAGTATTAATGGCTAGAAATTTGTACCAAGTCATGTTATAGCATCTAAATGCCAGCAAAAAAAAGTTTTGGAGAATTACCTACTATTAAATGATAGTTGTAGTTCAAATCACCCCTTCTGCCCTAAATTTTGGTAATTTTGTCCAGAGAAAAATATTCACTTCTTGAACCCCAAATTTTGAGACAGAGAATTATACACCAGTAACAAGCCACTGTAATTTTTGCAGAATTTTTTGGAAATTTATTAAGGTGACTTGTAGTTCAAACCCACTCCAAGAACTTAAAGAGAATAAAGAAAAAGAAAGGAGAAATAAACCTCACTCCAATAAGTCCAACTTGAGTTCTTGACAATTCTCACTAAAGACCTTAAAAAGAATTCAGTGGAACCCCAAGAATAAACCTACCACTTAACTTAGCTGAGTTTGATCCAATTTACCAAGTATACCACCAAAAATCTCGTATAAGCAAAACTTAGCTCTATCTAGCCCAAATAGATCATACACCATCAAAAGTTTAAATTACTAATGCACATATCATATCATGCATATATCTTACACACTGCATTCATTAGATTGTAATCTCGCCGACAAAGAGTACGTGCTCATCCCCGAGCAAGGGTCTGTCCAAGAAGAAGACCAGGAGCAAGCTCCCGAGGCTGCTATCGAGGATCTCCCCGCAGCCCCAGCTATTGAAGGCAAGCCCCGGTTTATATGCATAACCGTTTATATATGCTATTTTACTACACTTAATGCTTGTAGGATTGTAATGTGCACTTAAGTGTAGGAGTTGCTTGAAACCTCTAGTTGCATGAACTCAGGATTCCTTTTGAGATGAATACTAGTATGCTAGGTCGAGTAGATGCTTGCTAATCAGGATCTCAGTAGAAGTCGAGTGATTTTTCTAGCACTCGCGCGAGGTCAGGAATTGAGTGTATTCATCTTGACAACGGGATCTATGATAGTCTATGGACTTGGAACCAGGGAGGATGCCTTGTCCATGAGACGGGAAAAAGGAATTAAGGATTAATGTGTGGATACCTGAGTCAAGCTTTTGAACGTACTAAGCACATGTCAGGGAAATATGGTAACTGATAAACCTAGTACCTGAGTGAAGCCGGACACGGACTTTATCCCTCATGCGACCTGAGACTGGGTCTCCCATGCTAGCTATGGTGGGTACAAGTGCGGTCACTGCACGGCGGCAGCCGGGGTCAGTGGAGCATTGTATGCCAAGGCGGTGAGGCCTGGACGCGAACGGGGAATTGATGGGGACGGTTGATATGTGTGGGGATGGAGTGCCCTGACATGTCGTGTGTTTAGGTTTACCTTGCAAGGATAAAAACTCGATTCGAATCGTCTGCTTCTCGCAGCTAATGAGACTACTTGACCCCTTGTACTACATCGAGTAAGAAGTGAAATGAGGTTACATGAGACAATTTGTTGATTGAACTAAATGATTGTCACCTTGGATGCTTAGAAGGAGCAAACCTAGCTAAGATAATGATGCTAGAATTTGAAAAGTTAAAAATGGACTTTAGAAACAGCTAGTGCTTTTGGCAAATCAAAGCCCTCAGCCAAACAGCTGCATAGTCTAGAGGTAGAGGAGTAGATTCCTCACACCGGGTAAGTCTAGCTGAGTATTAGTATACTCAGCCTTGCTTGTGGCATAATTTTTGCAGGTACGATTCAAGAGATGGTTGGATGGTGTGACTTGGCCTACCACCTTGTCCACCGGGTTGGACGGTCGAGTGGGATGTTGCTCCGGCAGGAGAGGAGCACGAGGAGTAGTGGGCTAGGCCTTGCCCATTTCCTCGATACCGACGACATCGATTATCCGCTGCATTTTATTTCGTGAACTCTTATTTGCTACTCGAAAAACTCCAATCTATGTAATAATTCAGTACTTAATTTGAGGTTTCCTGTTTTATTGTATTTCTTCTGTGACTCACCTTCGAGTGAGATTGTGGAATTTGATCCTGGTTAAGTGGCTCTATCAGACTAGATCTGAGGGACTGACTGGGTTATTCCGATTTAAGTGTGTTGCGGCCCCTGAGGCGTGACTTAGGCACTTAAGCTGGAATAATTCGGGTGGTTCCGCCATAGACAAGACTTGTATTTGGGTTCCAAAAGTTATTGTGACTAACCTTGTAGGACCCAACAAGAGTTGGGTACCTAAAACCCAAGCTTAAAGTACCTTGCAGGTTTATGCATCCGAGGGCTCAAGCTGGATTATCGACAGCGGATGCACAAACCATATGACGGGGGAGAAGAAGATGTTCACCTCCTACGTCAAGAACAAGGATTCCTAGGATACAATCATATTTGGAGATGGGAATCAAGGCAAGGTCAAAGGTTTGGGAAAGATAGCGATCACAAGCGAGCACTCTATATCAAATGTATTTTTAGTAGAGTCGCTCAGGTACAACCTTCTGTCTGTAAGTCAATTGTGCAACATGGGTTACAATTGTCTATTTACAAATGTTGATGTATCTGTCTTTAGAAGGAGTGATGGTTCATTAGCGTTTAAGGGTGTATTAGACGGCAAGCTCTATTTAGTTGACTTTTCGAAAGAGAATGCCAGTCTAGATGCATGCTTAATCGCTAAGACTAATATGGGCTGGCTGTGGCATCGCCAGTCTAGCACATGTTGGGATGAAGAACCTTCATAAGCTTCTAAAGGAGATCATGTGTTAGGACTAAACAATGTCTGTTTTGAAAAAGACAGACCTTGTGCAGCATGTCAGGCAGGAAAGCAGGTGGGAAGCACTCATCACAGCAAGAACGTAATGACAACATCAAGACCACTAGGAGCTACTTCACATGGATCTCTTCGGACCTATTGCCTACCTTAGCATCGGGGGAAGTAAGTATGGTCTTGTAATTGTTGATGATTTTTTGCGCTTCACTTTGGTGTTCTTTTTGTAGGACAAATTAGAAACCCAAGGGACCCTAAAGCGCTTTCTAAGGAGGACTCAAAATGAATTTGAGCTAAAGGTGAAAAGGATAAGAAGTGACAATGGGTCCGAATTCAAGAACCTACAAGTTGAAGAGTATCTTGAGGAGGAAGGCATCAAGCACGAGTTCTCCGCTCCCTATACACCACAGCAAAATGGTGTAGTAGAGAGGTAGAACAGGACTGCTAATCGACATGGCGAGAACGATGCTTGGAGAGTTCAATACGCCTGAGCGGTTTTGGTCGGAAGCTGTGAACACAGGCTGCCATGCCATAAACCGGCTCTATCTGCATCGCCTCCTCAAGAAGACCTCCTATGAACTCCTTACCGGTAACAAACCCAATGTCTCTTACTTTCGTGCATTTGGGAGCAAATGCTACATTTTGGTGAAGAAAGGTAGACATTCTAAATTTGCTCCGAAGGCAGTAGAAGGGTTTTTACTAGGGTATGACTCAAATACAAAGGCGTATAGGGTCTTCAATAAATCATCAGGATTAGTTGAAGTCTCTAGCGACGTTGTATTTGATGAGACTAATGGCTCTCCAAGAGAGCAAGTTGATCTTGATGACCTAGATGAAGAAGAGGTTCCGACGGCCGCAATGCGCACGATGGCGATAGGGGATGTGCGACCACAGGAACTACAGGAGCAAGATCAACCCTCTTCCTCGACAATGGTACATCCCCCAACTCAAGACGGTAAACAAGTACCTCAAGAAGAGGGGCAGGATCAAGGGGGAGCACATGAAGAACAAGTAATGGAGGAAGAAGCACCATGGATCCCTCCAACTCAAGTTCGAGCAACAATCCAAAGACATCACCCCGTAGATCAGATTCTGGGTGACATCAGCAAGGGAGTAACTACTCGCTCACGATTCGCTAACTTTTGTGAGCATTACTCGTTTGTCTCTTCTATTGAGCCTTTCAGGGTAGAAGAGGCCTTGCAGGATTCGGACTAGGGTGTTGGCCATGCAGGAAGAGCTCAACAACTTCAAGAGAAATGAAGTCTAGAGCCTGGTGCCACGTCCAAAGCAAAACGTTGTGGGAACCAAGTGGGTGTTCCGCAACAAGCAAGATGAGCATGGAGTGGTGACAAGAAACAAGGCTCGACTTGTGGCAAAAGGTTATGCCGAAAGTCGCAGGTTTGGATTTCAAGGAGACTTTTGCTCCTGTGGCTAGGCTAGAGTCAATTCGGATACTATTAGCCTATGATGCTCACCATTCCTTCAGGTTATTCCAAATGGACGTGAAGAGCGCTTCCCTCAAAAGGCCAATCAAGGAGGAGGTATACATGGAACAACCCCCTAGCTTTGAGGATGACAGGTATCCCGACCATGTGTATAAGCTCTCTAAGGCGCTCTATGGACCTAAGCAAGCCACAAGAGCATGGTATGAATGCCTTAGAGATTTCTTAATTGCTAATGCCTTTAAGGTTGGTAAAGCTGATCCCACTCTTTTTACCAAGACTTGTGATGGTGATCTCTTTGTGTGCCAAATTTATGTCGATGACATAATATTTGGTTCTACTAATCAAAATCTTGTGAGGAGTTTAGCAGGGTGATGATGCAAAAGTTTGAGATGTCGATGATGGGCGAGTTGACCTACTTGCTTGGATTCCATGTGAAGCAACTCAAGGACGGCACTTTCATCTCCCAAACAAAGTATACTCAGGATCTTCTCAAGAGGTTTGGGATGAAGGACGCCAAGCCCGCGAAGACACCTATGGGAACTGACGGACACATTGACCTCAACAAAGGAGGTAAGTCCGTTGATCAAAAGGCATACCGGTCAATGATAGGTTCATTACTTTACCTTTGTGCTAGTAGACCGGACATTATGCTTAGTGTATGCATGTGTGCTAGATTTCAATCCGACCCCAAGGAATGTCACCTTGTGGCCATTAAGCGAATTCTTAGGTATTTAGTTTCTACGCCTTGCTTCGGGATCTGGTATCCAAAGGTGTCTACCTTTGACTTGATTGGATATTCAGACTCTGATTATGCCGGGTGCAACGGTTGATAGGAAGAGTACATCAGGGACGTGCCAATTTCTAGGAAGGTCCCTGGTGTCCTGGAGTTCCAAGAAACAAACATCTATTTCCCTATCCACCGCTGAGGCCGAGTACGTTGCCGCAGGACAGTGTTGCGCGCAACTACTTTAGATGAGGCAAACCCTTCGGGACTTCGGCTACAATCTGAGAAAAGTCCCACTCCTATGTGACAATGAGAGTGCAATCCGCTTGGCGGATAATCCTGTTGAACACAGTCACACTAAGCACATAGACATCCAGCATCACTTCCTGAGAGACTACCAGCAAAAGGGAGATATCGATGTGTACCACATTAGCACCGAGAACCAGCTAGCCGATATCTTCACTAAGCCTTTAGATGAGAAAAGGTTTTGCAGGTTGCGTAGTGAGCTAAATGTCCTAGATTCGCGTAACTTGGATTGATCTAGAGCATACATGTGTTTCATGCCTTTGATCATATTACTTTGCGCATTTACATTATTTGTTGTCTATTTATGGTGCTCAAGTTGTACAAGTTATCCTCGGACCTCACAAGTCCATATGCAAATGATGCACATGTTAAGGGGGAGATAAACTACAACTTGGCCTCTCGCGACTAACTTGTTTGTTTGAGTATACTCGATGTAGTCGCGAAGGTACATTGAAAGGGAAAATGAACTTGGATGACACAAAGACTTCCACTGCACTCTGGTATTCGTGTATTTAATTCCAAGTTCATATTTGTGCTCTCATTACCTTTTTGCGCTTAATTGTCATTTTTTGGTGAGGCAATGGGGTTACAGGGCCAAAAATGATCCCGTTTTGGTGCTTAATGCCAAAGGGGAGAAATTAAGGCCAAAGCAAATGGATCAGCCAACCACTTGTGAATTTTGAAAACAATAGAGTTAGAATTTGTGTTTTGTCCAAAATACTCTTATTGCAAAATTTGGTCTCTTAAGGGAGAGAATATTGATTATGGGAAAAGGGGGAGTTTTTGGCACTTGATCAATTTTACTATTGGAATATCTCTCTATTTGGCCAAACAAGTGTGTTTGACTTAGAGATAGGAAAAAGAATTTGATTTGCAAAAACAAGCCAAGTGGTGGCAAAGAGTGATCCAAATATGCCAAATCATAAGCAAAAACAATTTGGTCTTCATTTGGATTGATGTTGCACTTCCTTTTGTTGCTTTTTGATGTGTTGGCATAAATCACCAAAAAGGGGGAGATTGAAAGGGAAGTGTGCCCTTGGGCAATTTCTATAAGTATTTTGGTGATTAGATGACCAACACATCTTAATTGAATCCTTATGTGCTAAATGTGTGAAAAGTGAAAATCAAGGTACAAGGTATGTTTCTAGACTTAGTACATTGTTTTTGAATACTAACATGGTTATCTAAATGCTAGAAACAGTGCTGAGATGAGAAGAAACGAATTGGAAAAGAGTTGGTTGTGTACAGCCAACTCCAGCTCAGCCTGGCACACCAGACTGTCCGGTGGTGCACCGGATAGTGTTCGGTGGTACACCGGATAGTGTCTGGTGCCCTAGGCTGGTCGACGGTGAACCGATTGCTCTTAGGAAACGACGGAGTTGTACTGGCTATAATTCACTGGACTATCCGGTGGTGCACCAGACTGTCCGGTGAGTCATCCGGGACAGGACTCCTCGCTCTCGGGAAAAGGAAAAGGTGACGTGGCTATAATTCACCGGACTGTCCGGTGGTGCACCGGACTGTCCGGTGAGCCAACGGCGCCAGCGGCAACGGTCGTCCGCTCGATCAACGCGCGACACGTGGCCCGCTCCAACGGTCGGCTGGGTGCACCGGACTAGTCCGGTGTCCTGCTCCAACGTTCGGCTGGCCCGCTCCAACGGTCCATCTGGCCCCGAGGAAGCAACGGTCGACTATGCCCGTTATGGAAGGAGATCGCGCACCGGACATGAACAGTGGCTGTCCGGTGGTGCACCAGACTGTCCGGTGCACCACATGACAGAAGGCAAGGATGGCCTTCCAAATTGATCTCCAACGGCTCCTAGCTGCCTTGGGGCTATAAAAGGGACCCCTAGGCACATAGAGGAGAACACCAAGCTTAAAAGAAACATCCTAAGACTTCTAGACTCCGCCTCCATGCATTTGATTCGCTGTGTTAGTGATTTGAGCTCCATTTGAGTTGCGGACTTCCGTGTGTTGTGTTTCGAGCTCAAGTCTTGACTTGTGTGCGTGGTTGTGCTATAGGGTTTGAGTCTTGCGTGTGTTGCTCTCCCATCCTTACTCTTGTGCTTTCTTTGTGATCATAACTTTGTAAGGGCGAGAGGCTCCAAATTATGGAGATTCCTCGCAAATGGGAAAACACTCTAAAACAATAGACCGTGGTATTCAAGTTGATCATCGGATGACTTGAAAGGGGTTGAGTGCAACCCTCATCCATTGGGACGCCACAATGTGGAAGTAGGCAAGTGTTACTTGGCCGAACCATGGGATAAAAATCGCATGTCTCTTGTGTTGCTTTCTCTGTGATTGTTGTGTTCACAAGAACTCACTTCAAAGCTACTTAGTCGCACTAACACTGTAATAACCAAGTTTGTGGCTATTTAGTGTTTGATTTTACAGGATCACCTATTCACCCCCCTCTAGGTACTCTCAGTGATGCAAATGATGTTGGCGTACGAGACATAAAAGATAAGACTCTGCATTCCCTTAGGAACGATTTTGGAGTCTCTTCACCTTTTTCTTAGGTGGTATTTCAGCTCTGCATTCCCTTAGGAATGACTTTAGAGCTAAGCTCTGCATCCCCTTAGGAATGACTTTGGAGCTTCTTAACCTTCGACTTAGGTGGGATTTAAGCTCTGCATCCCCTTAGGAACGACTTTAGAGCTTCTTCACATTTGACTTAGGTGGCATTTAAGCTCTGCATCCCCTTAGGAACGACTTTGGAGCTTCTTGATCCTTCTTTGTTACACTCGATGGTGTAACCACAGACTTATTACGTCAAGCTGAAGGTTAAACCTCCTTGTATTGTCTTTTGAGGAGAAAGTATAAATGCAGAAAGGTAAGAATACATTGGATTAGGACACTCTCTAGTCGGAGCGCTATGCTACTTTCAGTAGATGTGCCTTGACTCGGGGCACAAGTGTTGTTGACTGTGCGAGCTTTGGACTCCTCCCTAGTATCGCGCTGTTGCTATGCCTGATGATGCCCTTCTGGCTGTTGATTATAGACTAAGGTAGGCACCAGTGGTGGTGGTGGCGGCAACTGAGCCCAAGAATCTTGGGAATGACTCGACAAAGCAACGGACGTCGTAGGTTGCTGATTGCCCACATACTCAGGGATATATGGGGAATAGCATGAAGCATTATGCAAGACCTGCTTCGGCTGGTTCTGTCGTGCTTTGGCTTCAGCGATTTCTTTCTGCTTTTGGATCGTGACTTGGCACGTCCTTGTCGTGTGTCCTTTATCCTCCCCATAGAATAAGCAGAACAATCTCTTGGGTTGAGTACCAAACCTTCCATCGAAGTTGCTTCCCCCTCTGCCTCTCAGGGCTAGTGGCCTATAGGAAGTTTGCTGCATTCCCGAAAATTGTGAGCCTTGCTTGCTGCTCTAAATATGATTGGCCCTGTCATCATTTGTGTTGGGATTGTGGATCGTTCTAACCTGCATGGGGTGGAGTCTTCCTCCGAAGCCCCTAGTCATCTCATAATACCTGTAGGCTTCCTCCCTTCTCTAGCGGAAATCATTGTCAACTCGGATGTATTCATCCATCTTGTGGAGAAGCTTCTCCAAGGTTGGTGGTGGCTTCCTTGCAAAATATTATGCTGTCAATCCTGGTCGGAGCCCCTTGATCATGGCTTCGATGAAGATTTCATTAGGCACCATTGGCGCATGGGCTCTTAGTCGCAAGACCTTCGGACGTATGCCTACAAGTACTCCTAAGGGTTGATTTGGTGACAAGGGGATCACGAGGGGATTGGAGGGGATTGAGGGGGAAATGAACTAATTTCCCCCTCAATCTCCTCCAATCCTCCCGTGACCCTGGGTCACCAAATCAGCCCTCATAGTGTTGCGTGCACTGCAATAGAGCTTGAGCTGTCACTGGCTTCATTTGGAAGCCTTGGAAGCTTATGACTAGCATATCCTTTAGCTTCTACCATGATATAATTGTTCTCGGCCGAATAGAAGAATACCAAGTCTGAGCCACACTCCTGACTACCATGATGAAGGACTTTGCCATGATAGTAGTGTTGCCACCATATGATGATATGGTTGCTTCATAGCTCATGAGGAATTGCTTCGAGTCGGAGTGCCCAACATACATGGGGAGCTATGGCGGCTTGTATGAAGGCGGCCATGGGGTAGCCTGCAACTTTGCTTCCAGGGGAGAAGCATCATCAAAAGCAAAATTACTGTGGTACAGATCATCATACCATCCATCATTGTTGATTGGAGTTTCTTGATGAAGCTCTCTATGCTGAGGCCCTTGTCCTTGATCGTCCTACGCGATGTGGCGCATTTCTTCCACTGCTTCGTCGATCTTCCTTTGAAGTTCGGCTAGCTGAAGCATCTTTTTCCTTTTCCTCTGTTCCTGATGATGTATAGATTCTAAGTCTTTGATTTCCTGGTCCAACTCCTCCTCCTGAGGTGTTGGGCTGGTAGCCTTTCTCTTCTAGCTCCTAGCCTCTCTCAGTGAGAGTGTCTCCTGATTGGTGTCCAGTGGCTGCAAAGCAGCCCTTGGCGCTGTTGCCTTCTTCGGTGGCATGACAAAGTCGAATGTTTGCCAAAGGTTGTGGAAGTGAGTTCACCGGAGGTGGGCGCTAATGTTGATCACTTGTTCTCAAATGCTGTGAATCAAGAACAAGGCAACACAATTGTTACGTATTAGAGACCTTCGTCTTTCGAAGCATTATCTCCTCGTGGACATAATGATCATCAGACGAAGGTCATAAAGGACATGCCTTCATCAACTTATAGTTAAACAAGAATGCGAAGAGACAAAAACAGCAAGTGTATCCCTTTGATTCATTCGTATTTGTATTTCACAGAACATGTATGAATGTTAACAAGATTTGTATTACAATGATACCTTCGGCCTGCTCGAAGGTGTTGATGCGAGAGCGATTACAAATCCGCATGAACAGACGGTGCTACTGTTCATCTATTTATAGGCACGGGACGCAGCCCGGGTAAAAGTACATTTATGTCCCTGACATTCACTTATGATCGTAATATAAGTCATTAAGGACTAAGTAGTCTTTTTCCCCTTCGGTCAGCATCATCATCATACCTCATCTCCACTACCAGCCGAAGTTGTCAATCTAGCGATAGCTTCAGCACTTATTCTTATCATCCTTAGATCATACCTTCATCTCGCATGCCTTCAACATGAGGAAAAGACTTGCTCCCTATAACAGCTTATGCTAAAAGCAAATGGTTAATTATGTTTTTGAGGGCCTTTGGAAGAGGAAGGCCCCCAACATCAGCAATGACAAGCAGGTCTAGTACCTCATCGATCACACAAAGCTTGCATCCCAGGCGCCGAAGAAGGAAGGGAACCAACAACTGGACAAGCGCTGGGACAAGAGACCGAGAGATGAAGTGCATGTTGCAGGGCCCCCGGTGACCCAGCCCCGCGGCATGCCACGAGGCAACACCCAGACACTAGATGAGATCCTCGACGCCCAGTGCCCATACCACAAGGAGATGCCCCACACCCTGCGTAATTGCAGTGACTTCAAAAACTCAGTTGGCAACGGCCGGCCATTCCAACATCTTTCGCCACCTCTGTCATGAAGGGAGCAAGCCAAATAAAAACAACTGCCACAATAGGAAGGAGGTGGTGGCAATGCCTTCCCACGCATTGACATGGAGGTCAATATCATCTTCAGGGACCATGGGTCCTAGGAGAACAAGAGGTAGCAGAAGCTAATCAATCCACAGGTCCTAGTGGCAACCCACAGTATTCCAACACCATATCGGTGGTCAGAGCACTCCATTACGTTCAGTCAAGCCGATCAATGGCTTAACTTTGATAACCTCGGCCAGTACCCTTTGCTTGTTGATCCCGCGATCCAAGAAAGTCGGGTCAAGAAAGCTCTAGTGGATGGGGGCAGCAACATCAATGTCACCTTTCCCAGAACACTCTAGGCCCTTAGGATCCCGATACTGACCTCATTAAGTCGAATACCCCTTTCTTTGGCATCGAACTGACTGGAGAGTACGTGCTGGGACACCTCTACATGCCAGTGATCTTCGGCGCTCCAGACAAATACTGAACCGAGTTCCTGTGTTTCGAGTTAGCTCGGTTGGAGTGTGGATATAACACCATCATTGGCAGACTAGGACTGGCCAAGTTCATGGCCATCCCACACTACCCTTACATGATACTCAAGATGCCCGGACCTCAAGGCATCATCCCAGCTCGTGCTAACTTCCAAGGAGTGGCAGAATGCTATCGGGGGCCATACAGATGACCCTCACCGCCAGACCCTTAGTAGCACCATGGCAACCAACGACGAATGCCGACACGTCACCAAGGGATGACCTCACAATCCCAATGAAAGAAGCATCCTCTACCACCACCATGCGGCCAGTCAAATAAACCAAGAAAGCCAACATCGACTTCTCAGATGAACACAAGACGGTGATCATCAACTCCAGCCTTGTCGCCAAATAGGAAGACACGCTCATCCATTTTCTGCTGGACAACCGGGATGTATTCGCGTGGCAACCCACGGACATGCAGGGCATCCTTGGAGAGCTGGTCGAGCACATACTAAAGATGTATCCTCAAGCATAGCCGATCTGGTAGAAGTTGTGCCTCTTTGCGCGTGACAAAAGAGAGGCCATAAGGGATGTGTTAGCTCACCTAGTAGCAACACGTTTCATTAGGGAAGTAACGCATCTAGAGTGGCTTGCGAACCCTGCTCTTATACACAAAAAGAATAAAGTTGATTGAAGCATGTGCATCAACTATACCGATCTCAGGAAGCACTACCCTCAGGATCCCTTTAGGCTCCCTAGAATAGATCAAGAGGTCGACCGATGGCTGCTCCATGCTCTCCTTTCTGGACTGTTACTCGAGATATCACCAGATCAGTCTGGTGGAGGAGGACAAAGAAAAAACGGCGTTCATTACGCCTTTTTGGGGCCTTCTGTGATACCTCCATGCCATTTGGTCTTAAAATGCTGGAGTGACCTACCAATGGGCCATCCAAACACGCTTATCCAACCACTACGCTTACGTGGTAATCAAGACAACAGACCTAGAAAACTTCATCGACGACATTCAGTAGGTCTTCAATAGCCTGAGACGCTACCGTTGGAAACTTAACTCGGACAAATGCATGTTTGCGGTACCAGCCGAGAAGCTGCTTAGTTTCATCATCAGCCACCAGGGGATTGAGGCCAACCTAGTGAAAATCGAAGCCATCCTAAGTATGGAGCCGCCACGATCGCAAAAGGAGGTCTAGAGCTTACTGGTTGCATGGCAACACTAAGTCGCTTCATTTCGTTTCTCGGCGAGAGAGGCATGCCATTTTACAAAAGGCTCAAGAAGGTGGATAGATTCTAGTGAATCCACAAAGCTCATGAAGCATTTGAAGCACTCAAGAAATTCTTGACCACTCGACCGGTCCTCAAACCACCTAACTAGGCCACCACCGACCGACCAGCCGAAGATCTGTTGTAGTACATTTCATGCACGACTCACATGGTAAGCACCGCGTTAGTAGTTGAGTGGGTAGAAGAAGGGCATGCACATTTAGTTTAGCACCCCATGTACTTCATCAGCTAAGTCCTCCAGCCCTACAAGATCAGATACCCTCAAGTCCAAAAACTACTATACACAATACTCGCCGCGCAAAAGCTGTGCTGCTACTTTGATGACCACAAAGTCGTAGCGGTTACACGCTTCCACATAGGAGACATACTCCGCAACAGAGAAGCAGTGGGAAGAACAGCCAAGTGGGCATGCGAACTCGGAGCTCATGACATAGAACTCCGACCCTGCACGACGATCAAGACCCAAACTCTAGTAGATTTCATATCTGAGTAGACCGAGCAGAAGATCCCCAAAAATCTCGAGTAAATGGAAGTGTGGAAAATGTACTTTGATGGGTCATTAAGATTATAGGGAGCAGGGACAGGCATCCTCTTCGTCGCCCCGAATGGAGATTAACTCAAATATGCACTACAACTCCTATTTTCTGCCTTCAACAACGCTGTGAAATATGAAGCCCTGATACATGGGCTTAACATTTCTATGTCATTCAAAATCAAAAGGTTGATGGTATACGGGGACTCATTGGTAGTGATCAGCCAAGTGAATAAAGTTGGGACTGCTCCACAAAATCCATGAGCAATTAGTGCGTTGCAGTCACAAAAATTGAGGATAAATTCGAGGGACTGGAGTTCCACCATATAGAGAGAGATTGCAACATGCCAGTAGATGCATTATCCAAGCTAGGGTCAAGCCGGGCGTAGGCCCCACCAGGTGTCTTCATCCAAGAAGTATAGCAACCTAGTGAAGCCTGTCAGTTCTTGGCCAAACAACAACATTTACCAGCACAACACCTACAGACTATTCCAGTCACTTGGGTGTTCGCATGCTGGGGGCTAGATATGATTGGGCCATTCAAGAAAGATCGAGGAGGATATACACATGTGTTGGTGGCTATTGACAAGTTTACAAAATTGATAGAGTATAAACCAATAGCCACTTTGACCTCACCAAGGTGGTAGAATTCATCTAGAAGATAATCTATAGGTTTGGAATACCAAACAACATCATCACTGACCTAGGTTCAAACTTCACGAGTGCTAAATTCTTAAAATTTTGCGAACAAAAGTGCATCCAGCTCAAGTACACTTTGGTAGCGCACCCCAGGGCTAATGGACAGGTAGACCGAGCAAACAGGATGATACTAGAAGTACTCAAAAAGAAGGTTTTTTTTACAAAAACGAGAAGCTTGCAGGGACATGGATCAGGGAATTACCCTACATAGTCTGGAGCCTATGAACTCAACCCAGCTGAGCTTTGCAGGGAAATACCCCTTTCTTCATGGTATATGGTTCAGAGGCAGTATTACCAGCAGACCTTGCTTTCAGGACACCAAGGCTAACCTCTAAAACATCACAGAAGTAGAAGCAGAAGCAACCTAGCTCGAGGAAATCAACATACTGGAAGAAGAATGGCTAAACATCGTTATACAGTCAGCCAAATACCAGTAGACTCTGAGTCGCTACCACGACAAGGAGATACGTCCTCGAGCATTTGTAGTAGGAGATCTGGTGCTCCGCCACATACAATCGAGGGAAGGACGCCACAAGCTATCACTACCTTGGGAAGGACCCTTCATAGTCGTGGAAGTAACCGAGTTATGCTCATACCAGCTAACTCAGATGGATGGTACTCCAATTGGGAACTCTTGGAACATTGAGCACCTCAGAAAGTTTTAGCTTAGCAGCACCATAAACTCTAGATGGTAGGCTGTCTCTTGTAATTCTATGACCTCATTTCAATAAAGTTCTACTTTCTTCCTTACCTCCCTTTATACAATTGTACTTTTGTATACTACAAACGGAGCAATTGACTTAAGTCAAGAATCGACTTAAGTTGGTGTTACATGCTCACGCATACAACCAAAGGGTGCACACCATACCCTATTTACAGAGCAATCGACTTAAGTCGAGAATCGACTTAAGTCGGTGTTACATGTTCACACATACAAATAAAGGGTGCACAACATACCTTATTAATGGAGCAATCAATTTAATTCGGTTGACTTAAGTCAGTGTTACATGCTCACACATACAAATAAAGGGTGCACGCCATACCCTACTAACGGAGCAATTGGCTTAAGTTAGGAAGCGACTTAAGTCGGTGCCACATGCTCATGCATATAGATAAAAGGGTGCACAATAAACCCCATCAAGAAAAGCAACCAATCTAAAACTCGGGAATTAACTTGAGTTGATATAACACGCTCTCACAAAAAAGGCAGGGATGCCCACTAAGTCCTGCCCACGCAACTCATCTCGACGCACAATTCAAAAAAGGGGAAATCTACCTCAAAGCTTAGATATAAACTAATTATTAATACATTCACAAAGGGGAGGAGCAAATCCCACACAAGCAACAATTGTTCTACTTCCCAAGTTCACAATGCATCATGCACTCAGGTAGAAGCACCTCTGAGAGTTGAATTAACTTTGGGCCGGCTGTGTCACGGAACCTCCCAAGGTATTAGGCCCACCTATAGATGTTCTGGTCCTAAGGACCTCGTACAATCATGTAGATGCGCATAATCACTCGACAAGTTCGGTCCTCTGTATCATCATCTTACCGCCCAAGAGCGCTTCACCCATCACGCAGGCATTACACACATCATTGGAGGAAAGAATAAGCGAAAGCGGATTACAATGACTTAATTTACATTCATAGAAAAATATAGAAAGAGTATTATTACAACACCAGGTGTTATGAGTGCATAACTTATTATTACAAGACAGGGAGGTAAAACATCCTCCCGCAGAAAAGCTTAGTGTTTTAAGCTAGGAGGTGACACATCCTCCCCAAACAGTTTACTAATTAGCCTCCTCCTTTGGCACCACCTTCAAGCAGAAACAACAAAACTCCGCTATTTCATCACCTACAACATGGGTTCGAAAACCCTAAGTACTGAGTGTACTTTTGCAAGTCTTACCCAACAAAGGAAAAGACTCTCAAGGATATGCTGGCTTGTGGGATTCAAGGTAAAGCTGATCAAGCATCAAAGACTCTGTTTGCAGAAAAGCTTACTAACAGTGGATCCTTAAAAATCTAGTTTTATTATCAGGTTAAGTCATTACTTGTATCTAGAGTTCTTTCTATCCTAGTTCAGGCACTTGGCCTATACTAGCCGCCTTTTTGTCAACCCTTCAGTTTACTGGATTGCTACGTGTAAGTCAGTGACCAAGTCTTCATTTCCGAGAAGTAACATTGATCTGAATCGATTAATACTCAGCTGAGGATCTCCAACCACATAACATATGTAGCACTTAACCCTTGCATATGTCAACTCGCCACCTGGTTTCTCAAGTCCAGAATGGGTTCACGCCAACCGAGAGCACAGATACACCACCGTCCAGCCTCTTGCCACGGAGGGTACACGCTACTCTTGCCATCTCTCCACTCCCATTGCGTGGTGGTCTTTCTGTATTGGTCCAACCGAGGCAAAGCTTACCCATGACGAGGTATGTGGCCAGTTAAAGGGTCCTCGGTCAGCAGGCCCACATTGACATGGTCCTCAATTGACTCAAACGGAGACACTACACCGAGGCTCCTTTCTCGTGCAAGTCAACTGCCCAGTCTCGTCTTTATCATTTACAACCCAAAGTTTGGTATCTGTCAGAGGTACATCTTTTCCGATGTTGAACCCATCACGACCATGATGGATTCACCATCAAGTCTTTTCTTTGAAAACTTCCCATCCCATATGAAGCATCATCTTTGTTTAAAACAAAACATTTTGTTTTCTAAGGCAAAACTAAGCATCAGAAAACTTTTAAGTAAAACGGGTATCAAGGAATGGTAAACAGTTCCAAGGAAGAAAATACAGCAATTGTTTAGCACCTAGTTCCTATCACCTAATGCATCATTTCAAGTGATAAAGAGTTTAAAACAACAAGGAAAGGGGTAAATGCACTGGGGCTTGCCTTGTGTTGTAGGAGGCTCAGAGTCTGTCAAAGTAGAAGTTGTTCTCGACAGGTGGAATTTTAGCTTGTGGGGCAACTTCTTTCTTCGACTACCACTTCTTCTTCGTTTTCTATATATAATAATACACATACATGAATGCCCTTGTGATGCTATGAATATGCAGTTATAAGAGAAACACACTAAGTTGTATCTTGAATACAACTTTCCTTCACGGTGCCTATATGAATTAGGCACTTATATCCTAGGAGGCTAGTATCTTGGGTTTCCTAGGTTAGTATTCTATTAGAATTAGGCACTTATATCCTAGGAGGCTAGTATCTTGGGTTTGAAACCAAACAATGTTCAAAGCATGCCAAACTTTTCCCAAGGGCTTTAATCATCAAACTAAGCTTACCTAAAATGTTTTATTATTTTTTGAGTGTTGGGGACTTGTTCTCAAACGCTAAGAGTTAAGAACAAGGCAACATAAAAGTGTTAAATGTTAAAGTCCTTCGTCCTTCGAAGCATTATCTCCCTTCGGATATAATGAATTCCGGACGAAGGTCATGAAGGACAAACTCTCATGAGCACAATAAATGATGAAGAAGGATTCATACACAAGATATAAAAAAATAATATAAACACTTTAAATGTTATTATCAACTTATTTTTATTTGCGTTACTATATTCACAATGACAAATTATAAATGTACCTTCGGCTCGAAGGAAAGCAGGGGTACAAGCGTGACGTGAGAATAAATGCCAAGTCAGCGTGAACAGTACGGGAGTACTGTTCATCTATTTACAGGCAAGGGACGCAGCCCATGTAAAATTACATTCATGCCCTTTATATTTGCTAATAACTCTATAGTAATTCTTCGAGGTCTAATTTACATTTTCATCTTTAAGTCGGTTCCCCTTTTCTACTGTCATGCCGAAGCTTTCCTGTGCACAGCTTCGTGATCACCTTGTCCTTCGTCATAATCACCTTTCGTCTCGCTCAGGCTTCGTCCTGACCATGCTCTGTATGCTCATGATCCGAATCCGAAGATACCTGTTCACATATTTCACTTGGAAAACATTGTCAAATCATGTTTTTGAGGACCTTCGGAAGCCGAAGGCCCCCAACAGTAGCCCCTCGCAATATTAATTTGCTAGAATAATAAATTCAGATTGCGATATAGATGAAGGCCTTAAGCCGAAGGTCCGAAAAAACACCTTCCCTTTGCTAGAATAGCAATAGTCAATGACAAGTGGGGCCCTGCCACTTGCAACGTACTGGGCGTATAAATAAGAACGCACCGCGAGCACATTTAACACGCTTTCTTGCCATCGGCTCCTGCCTTCCTAATTTTTAGCTCTTTGCACACCAACGCTTGCTTGGTTTTTTTACATTTTTAAGCTTCGTCTTTGAGAGCACTTTCCTAGCATTTTCGAAGATGTCTGAAGACAAGAAAGCTGTCGCTGAGTCGAAGCTAAGCCTTTCCGAAGAGATGAATCTCGGCCTCCTTGAATCAATAGCAAAGACAAATACAGAGAAGATTACTAGGGAGATTTTAGAGGGTTTGTCTGAAGACACTGGTGACAGTGACAGCTATGATGTGGAAAGTGGCAGTGAAGATTCCGATGATCGACCTTGGCGACCAACCATGCAGTTTTTGGAAAATCAAGCATTAAACAAAGCCATCTTGTCAATATGAGGGGTAGATATTTTTGGGATTTATCTATTGTAAGGGCTGACGAAGGAGAGAAAACTTGTTCGACTCCGAGGAAAATGAAGTCGTGATATTCCGAAGCTTCTTTAAGGCTGGACTTCGGTTTCCTTTGAGCAGTTTCATGGTAGAAGTTTTGAAGATATTTGAAATCTATCTCCATCAAATTACTCCCGAAGCAATCATAAGGATGGGAATCTTCGTATGGGCCGTGAAGAGCCAAGGTTTGGAACCAAATGCAAAAAGTTTCTACAGTATGCATGAGTTATTGTATGAGACGAAACCATGGGGTAAGGAGCAATATCACAACAATTTTGGCTGTTATAGCTTCGGTGCCCGCTCTGGGTCAAGCTGTCCCGTGCTAACTTTTCAGAGAAGATGGCCTGGGGACTGGATGAAGGAATGGTTCTATGTGAAGAATGACTTGAAAACGCGAGAAGATATTAAAGATATCATTATGCGCCCTATCTGGCAGCGCTTCGGCCTTCGGAAACCGAAGGTGGAAACTGACGAAGCAGCCGAAGAATGCTGGAGAGCCTTCGGAGTAGTTTGCTCTTTCATCGGGACAAGGGATTTGATCCAAGAACACATTGCCTTCAGAGTATGGCCACTTGCAGAAAAGTGGGAAATACCAAAGGAAACCGTCAGCGAACCTAACGAAGGTGGACTAGTTAGGTTAAAATTCACCTTCAAATATGGAGATAAGTTCGTCGAGCCAGATGACGACTGGCTGAAAAGTATTGAGGCCGTAAGCGATGAGCTGCTTGGGCCATACTCGAAGGCAGAAGATACTGCACTATCCGCAGCCTTCGGAGGCCGGAAGAAGAAAAGGCTCAACCGAGTATTTGATGCCATTGGGTTCGTGTATCCTAACTACCATTACCCAACACGGGGTCAAAAAAGGAAGGATACGACGTCTGCGAAGGAAGCTGCCTCAGCCGCTCTTAGTGAGCCAGCGCTGAAGAGGAAAAAGATAAAGGTTCTTACGCACCGTCCACGCTATATTGAACCGGCCACAGTGCCCGAGTTTGTCGGTGAATCCTCTTCGGCCCCTGAAGCCAAGGAGCCGACTCCCCTGAAGAATATTGAAGAGCCGGTCACAATGCCGGAGATAAAGAAAATAGAAGAACCGAAGGCTAAAGAAACAAGGACATCTGAAATTTTAAGTCCTTCAGCAAAAGTTGAAGTACCAAAAAGCCAAAAGGGTCCAGCATTGACCCCCAAAAGAAAAAGGATGGTTAATGTACTAGATGTATTGGAGACAATAAAGTCTTCAAGCACTACTCCGAAGAAAATTGCCGAAACTACCGAAGTGCAAATCGAAGCCTTTGGTGCCGAAGCTTCAAAGTACCAAGCTGAGACTGAAGCTGGGCCTTCAGAGCCCGCCAAGGTAAAATCCTTGGAAACAAAAGAAACAGAAACAACAGAACAAACTTTTGTTGAAGAAACTGGCACTGCCGCCCCCGAAGCCTTTTTCGAAGCTTTCGATTATATTTTACGACATGCTTCAGGGAAGGAGTTGACTGAAAAAGAAAAGCAGGAGGCTCAGTTCTATGCCCAAAGACTGAAATATCCCAAGGGGGCGCTGATATTCAACGACAGCGGAGAAGAAGACTTCTTGTATTGTCTCCCTGACAGCAAGGAGATTTCAGTCTGTCGGGAGATGAGCAAAAGCTTCGGATTCCCAACACTAGAAGACGAGCTCTCAGTGTTGTCAAAGAACGAGCTGGCTGACAGCTTAGCCTACAATAGTTTAAAGGTGAAAAAATGAGATCTTTGTATTATTTCTTGAAACCAAAATTTTTCATTTGCTTAAACTTATTAACACACATTTTTTTCCTAGGGACTTATACTTAGCAATGCCCTCAGGGCACAAAAAGATGTCAAAGACAAAGGGTGTACCATAGCCTTGAGCAACCTTCGTTCTGAAGTAATTGAACTAAGGAACGAAGGTCTTGAAAAAGATAAAATATTACACTCGTTATTGAATAAAATAAAAGAAGACGAAGCTGCTTTGAAAGCTCAAGCTGAAGCTCAGAAGCGCGAAATTGAAGATCTTCGGAAACAACTAGTCAGAGCTAAAGAAGAGTGCACACTTGAAGAAACAAAATGAGAAATTAGTGAACAATGGGCCAATCATTTAGAAAAAAACGTTGAAGAGCTTCGTGCATCCAAGAAAAAGTGTTATGAAAAATCTATAGAATGTGTTAAGAAAATAAGAACCAGCTTCGCCAGCGTCGGCGCATTCTCAAGTGAGGAGAACTTCATAAGGGGTGACCCCGAAGGCCCAATTGGATGGATCAGCCACGAAGCTGAAGCTTTTGAAGAAGTTTTGAATAGCATTGGAGACATATGTGCCTTTTCGGGTGCCAGGGGGATTGCCACTATTTTGGAGAGGAAAGGCTGTGACCATGTGAAGTTTTTGGCACAATCCGAAGCCGCCTTGTCTTCTGAAGATATAAAAGACCCCTCGGCCGAAGCGAGCCTGATCGGTGGAAATTTTTTTACCGACATCTGGGACAATGGTGGCCGGGAGATGGCCCAAGAAATTATACGAAAGAGCGAGAAAGGTATTCATGACGCTAGAAAAGTAGCAGAGACCGCTGAGAAAAGTGCGGATGTCGAAGTGCAAATAAGTATTGACTAGCAGTTTTTGGCTCTGTTGTAATTTTTTGATTTCGAACTTGTTTATGCTTTGTAACACAGCCGCACTTTCTCGCCGCTCAGAGCCTGCCAAGCCATCGGCGGACCCCCACGTGAAGGGGGACGACGAAATTAGAAAATGGCTGAAGCTATCATGGATAAAGTTGTTGATCAACTACTGAACGAAGCTGCAGAAGTAGTTCTAAGGGAAGACTAGATGTTATTGTAAAAACATTTGGAATGTAATATTTATTGAACATGTGTAATATTTTGTAACTTTGAATGTAATATATAAGCTATTTATGGTTCAATTCTTTACGATGCATGAAACTTTACATACATACCGTTTTTTGAGCCTTCAGCGAAAAAAAAACACCTTCCCTTCTTTTCATGCTTCGTAAATAATATCCGTACTTTCATAAAAACATCCAATCTTCGTAAAATCAATAACCAATAGATCTTTTCATTTCAGAGTTTGACGAAGGTATGCTTCTTCAATATTTACTTTTTTGTGCCTTGGCACTGTTTTTTCGAAACAATCTCCAAATATCAACATTGATCCCCTTCTTGCGTCATTGATGCAATATGATGTATGATGTTATGCTATGCAAATGATGTGATGATGTGATGTTATGCAAAATGATATTTGCCGAAGATCGACGTTTATTTTTCACTCTAAGCCTCCCTTAGGAGCTTCTTCGCCTTTTACTTCAGCGGAATCAGCGTTTATTTTTCGCTGTAAGCCTCCCTTAGGGGCTTCTTCGCCTTTTACTTTCAGCGGTATCAGCGTTTATTTTTCGCTATAAGCCTCCCTTAGGAGCTTCTTCGCCTTTTACTTTCAGCGGTATCAGCGTTTATTTTTCGCTGTAAGCCTCCCTTAGGAGCTTCTTCGCCTTTTACTTTCAGCGGTATCAGCGTTTATTTTTCGCTGTAGGCTCTGCATTCCCTTCGGAACGACTTTTGAGTAGAAAACTTATGCTGCGCTCCCTTAGGAACGACTTTTTGTTATTTCGGAAATTCTCCTTGTAACCATAAATTCTTATGCTTCGGCAACTCCGCTATTCTGTGAACAAGGTATATTTTTACTGTGGCGAAAACGAAACTATTACAAGAGATTAAAAAATGACAAAAACACTTAGGCTTTCAATAATTGTTCCTTATTAAAAAGAAAATGATACTGAATGTAAAAACTGCTGCCGAGGTAGGATATTTGTTAGTAAATATGCTTCGATTCTGGCACAGTACTATTAACTGTGTGAGCTTCGGACTCTTCTCTGAAGTCCCGTTGGAGGTGGGTATGCTGACTCCCTTCTGGCTGCTGGCCTCGTTGCATTGGTGGTGGAGGAGGAGGCTGTTGCCAGGATGCTTGAGGTTGGCTTGCCGAAGCGACAGAAGCTGCAGGGTGGTTACCTACATACTCTGGAATGTTAGGCAAATGGTACGAAGCAGTGTGCATAACTTGCTTCGGCTGGCTCTATTGGGCTGCAGCTTCTGCTATCTCCTTTTGTTTCTGGATGGTAACATGGCACATCCTGGTGGTATGGCCCTTGTCCTCACCGCAGAATAGGCAATAAATCTTCCTGGGCTGATCCCCAAATCTCCCTCCAAAGCCCCTGGCACCTCTGCCCCTTGGAGCTGGGGGCTGAGGATAGCTCTGTTGCTGCCCCGAAGCCTGGGAGGAATATTGCGGCCTCTGCTGCTGGCTTCCCCTGTCATCATTCTGAGTGGAATGAATCGATCTGACATGTCTGGGATGAATTCTCCCTCCGAAGCCCCTGGCTATTTCAGAGAACCTGTAAGCTTCCTCCCTTCTCTGTCGAAAATCATTATCAGCGCGGATGTATTCATCCATCTTCTGAAGCACTTTCTCCAGAGTCTGAGGGGGCTTTCTGCCATGATGTGATTGTTCCTGGCCGAAGGGAGGAGTACTAGGTTTGTGCAACATTCTTGACAGCCATGACGAAAGACTTCGCCATGACTGCAGTATTGCCACCATAGGAAGATATTGTTGCTTCGTAGCTCATCAGAAACTGCTTCGAATCTGAGTGGCCATCGTACATGGGGAGTTGAGGTGGCTTGTAGGACGGAGGCCAAGGTGTAGCCTGCAGTTCTGCTGACAGAGGAGAAGCATCATCAAAAGCAAAATTTCCATGATGGAAATTCTCATACCAGTCATCTTCATTGAAGAAGCCCTCTTGATGAAGCTCTTTGTGCTGAGGCCTTCGGTTCTGCTCATCTAGAGTAAGATGGCGAACTTCTTCAGAGGCTTCGTCTATCTGCCTTTGCAGATCAGCCAGCCTAGCCATCTTTTCCTTCTTCCTTTGCACCTGCTGATGTAGCATCTCCATATTTCTGATTTCTTGGTCCAAGTCGTCCTCCTGAGGCATTGGACTGATGGCCTTCCTCTTCTGGCTTCGGGCCTCCCGAAGAGAGAGGGTCTCCTGGTTGGAGTCTAGCGGCTGCAGAGCGGCAGCCCCTGTTGCTGAAGCTTTCTTTGGCGGCATGACGAAGGTCTATGCTTGCCGAAGGTGTTCGAAACTCAAAAAGTGGAAGTGAGTTCACCGGAGGTGGGCGCCAATGTTGGGGACTTGTTCTCAAACGCTAAGAGTTAAGAACAAGGCAACATAAAAGTGTTAAATGTTAAAGTCCTTCGTCCTTCGAAGCATTATCTCCCTTCGGATATAATGAATTCCGGACGAAGGTCATGAAGGACAAACTCTCATGAGCACAATAAATGATGAAGAAGGATTCATACACAAGATATAAAAAAATAATATAAACACTTTAAATGTTATTATCAACTTATTTTTATTTGCATTACTGTATTCACAATGACAGATTATAAATGTACCTTCGGCTCGAAGGAAAGCAGGGGTACAAGCGTGACGTGAGAGTAAATGCCAAGTCAGCGTGAACAGTACGGGAGTACTGTTCATCTATTTATAGGCAAGGGACGCAGCCCATGTAAAATTACATTTATGCCCTTTATATTTGCTAATAACTCTATAGTAATTCTTCGAGGTCTAATTTGCCTTTTCATCTTTAAGTCGGTTCCCCTTTTCTACTGTCATGCCGAAGCTTTCCTGTGCACAACTTCGTGATCACCTTGTCCTTCATCATAATCACCTTTCGTCTCGCTCAGGCTTCGTCCTGACCATGCTCTGTATGCTCATGATCCGAATCCGAAGATACCTGTTCACATATTTCACTTGGAAAACATTGTCAAATCATGTTTTTGAGGACCTTCGGAAGCCGAAGGCCCCCAACATTGAGCTACTAATTTAATTCTAAAATTCTAAAAGGCTAGGTTTAGGCATCTTTAAATACTAAACAATTCCATGCTTGAACTAAAAATCTTGAAACTATTTTTATTGAATACTAGATTAATTTAGGAGTCTAGTAAAATTGGTCCCATGAATTCATTATTTTTCTAGAATTTCCTATAAATTTGCAAGCCTAGCAGAAAAAAGAAAAAGGAAAAGAATGAATAATGCTGGGTTGAATCTAGCCCAAGCTGGCCCATCAACAGGGGAAACCCGCGCCCGCGCGCGCCTGCGCTGGTGGTTTTGCGTAGAGACCCCTGGCGATTTGAAAAACCCGTAAAGAAGCCGCGACACTATTCATGTGTCTCTCTGACATTCGCGCAAAACCCCTCACACTTCTTTCTCTTCACAACTCCAACTCCCCGACAGTGAACGGCGGCGTGCGTGCTCCGGCGAGCTTGCACCGGCCGGAATACACAACAACCAGTGTCCTAACTCGGTCTACACCTAGTTCCACCCCTGGCGATCCTAATTTATCCCTCAATTGCACGAGTCCGGCCCAGAGTTCTCCTGCCCATGACGACGACGAGACTCGAGGGAAAACCAAGGTGTTCCTAATGACTAGGCGTGGTATAGTTTAATTGGCGGGGTCGACGAGTATCATAAGCATGCTAGAGTGCTGAAACACGAACTAGAAGGGCGAGAACGAACCTGTAGACGGTGGACCACAACTAGGTGACTCCCGGTGGTGCGGAGAGTGGATTTGGGGGAAAATGAAATTAGGGCGCTACAGTGGACGATCGGAGACGAGGGCTAGTGCTCTGGCTTCGTAACAACCTAGCGGAGGTAATGGTGCACTCAATTTATAGCATCCGAGAGCGGTGGCTCCAAATTTTGAAGGGGAAAGCTGGCGGCCGGAGGGAGGGGTGAGTCACCGGTGCGAGCTACCGTGGCGTTCACTAGGGCAATGTTACAGGCGATGGACATGCTCACTATGGCGGTTTACTGCGACGTGGTAAGGCTTCGAAGCACGTGGCATTCGGGCGACAAGCGGCAAACTCCGGCGAGCTCACCTGGACCGGCCGCAGGGCAAGTGGGTACGGCGGCCAGCTCATGGCCTCATCCGCGGGAAAGATCTTTTCACCGGCGACCATTATCCGCACGCCAGAGCACATGAATCGCAGCACCAGCGAGGATCACGGCGTGGGATCACCATCGGTGAGATACACTGAACCTGGCGATCTGATTCAGTCACTGTACCATCGCGCTATTCATCAGCTATTCTGACAGAGCGATTTGTAATGCTTTGTTCTTCAATTTTTGTGTGGCAACTCCCTAATCCATCTTTAACAAAGTTAATCTCCTATAATCCAGTTTGAATTTTGTTATAGCAACCAGAATAAAATACTCACCGGATCCTACTCGAAATTGCTCCCAACTTTAAGTCCATTTTGTTTAGAGTCAGGGGTGACTGACAGCCCGACTTTAAGTCCATTTTTCTCCAATTTTTGTACAGCACCAATGCTTGGTCACTTAATCAAACTTGTACCCCTAACATAGCTCTATAAGTTTAATGTATTGACCTAGGGCAAAATCCTCATGAATTAAGAAATACAAGGCTCCAAAGTCAGCTTAATCTCACTGAAATTTCAGAGTTTAACACATGGGTGTTCTTGGGACTTTTGCAATTAAGTCCAAATTGCTCCACACTACTTGAAAATTCTCGAATGTAAAAGTTGCTTGGTTTTTGATGTTCTACCACTTTTATATATACACTTTGGTCCAAAAGTGTATAGAATTTGAAACCACCCCCTAGGGTACAATTAGGGTTTTCTAGGGTTCCTTTTAGGGTTTTGAGCACTCTAGGGTCTTTGTGCCACTCAAATCCATCAAACTTGATCTCTTATGAATATTTCCAATGACTTTTGAGGTATTACTCATTTTGGCTTCCCATTACTCACATGCCCTAATCCCAGGGTTAAGTACCCTACCCTAGGGTTAAGAATGCTTCAAGACATTACATCACATTTGTTTTGAAGTTTTACCCTACTAGATGCATTCTAGGTGTAACAAACAAAATGAAATGTCAATGCATATGATGCCATGCTCAAGTTTTAGTGCCAATAACACTAGGGGTGTTACACACTGGAAGTAGGAGCCGTAGCCGCAGTTCTCAAGATAGCTTGAACATCTGTAACAATGTCATCAAGGACCACAATAGCTGGTTTCTTCATTAGAAGACGACCTACACAGACCGCCTTATCCATTGCTTTATCATACCCAGCCTTCAAAACTTCACAGTCACCCTCTAAGACCTTAATGTTCTGTTTAGCAGTATCCAGCTCCTGGGACAAAAACTTCTTCGAAGCATAGAGGTCTTTGATGGTAGAATCCTTGGAGGACAACGAACTGCTAAGTGATGATACTTTATCATGGGAATCGTTCATCTCATTTCTCTTATGCTCTAGCTCCTCCATGGTAAACTGTTGACTTTTCTACAGAGTGGTAAGGGAGTTGGAGGCATCCTTGTACAACTTTTCCAAACTATTTCGAGAAGAGAATAGCACCCGATTTTCATCCTTTAGCCTCTGGATCTCCTCCTGTGGATGGGAGAATTCTTGATAATAGGTTGACAGCATGGAATAAGCAACTTGAAGCTCTCGACAAGTTACCTCGTGATTTTTCTTTTGTATGTCTAATTTCGATTGCAGAGAGGAGTTCATAGTGTGGGCGCCATCAAGGAATCCAGTAACTTGGTTAAGCCTGCCTGGCTTCGAGCGCACCTCTCCCCGACATCAGAGCACCGCCAAGTCATAGTTGAGGAAGCAACACACAATTATCAAGAATATGAATGAGCAAGAGAAGAATTAACAAGGGAGGATAAAAATGACTTGCCACCATTAGCTGCATTCAGGTCATCAATTTGCTTCTGAAGAGCAGCAGAATCCCACTGCGATAAACAAGATATCTGTTTGGGCACCTGAGCCGCATGTGCTTTCAGCTGGATGGCTACCTGATTCAAAATGCCCTTGAAAGAAAAAAAATCAAAAGATAAAGCACCCATTGAAAAATATAAAGGAATGCAAACCCTATAGCAACTACCTGCAAATTTGCCAGAAACACTGGAAGAGCCAAAGCCGATGTAGCCAAGACATCCCCATAAGCAGCAATGTTCGCATAAGCCAAAAGGGAAGCAGGGACAAGCGCCAAAGGCTCCAATTCCCCTAGACGAAGTGAGACATCCATTGGGATCCTGACATCGGCCGAAGCTGTTGCAACATCTTTAGGAATCTGACCCGGGGTAGCCTTTTCAACCAAGGGGGATGGCAAAGCTTTGCCAGCGCTAGAACTACTGACCTTCAAAGTGGTTGGGCCGTCTGGATCAGATCCAATGTTCATAATAGAACTCGTTGCCATAGCATCATCAATCTGAGGCATTGGTGACCCAACCTGAACTTCCATTAAAGTGGTAGAAGAAGAGCCAACCGCAACACCTTCGGGGACTGGATCACCCTCGGGGGCTAGGGCACCCTACAGGGTCAGAACTAGATTGGTGGTATGGCTAGCTAATGCAAGAACTCTCTGAGGAACTAACAGGCTTACTTCTGGCCCAGCCAACAAACTAGTAGGGGATACCTCATCTGAGCGAATTATGTCAACAATAGCATTTATCTCAGGCAATTCGCGCAACAACACTTCTGGATTGGCCTCCTCAAGAATACCATCTACAACTAACATGGACAAACCTTGTGATAGAGGACAAGGCCCGATCTTCTGTGAGGTACGATAACTTGATTGGTGGAGATCTCGACGTTGATGATCCAAGGCTCCGAGCGAACGAATCCTCGCAATCACTACATCACGGTTCCATTGGTTATCACCCGTTACACATGAGTGACCTCGCCATGAAGGCTTATCCCTACAAGTGCAATCAAGAACACAAGCAAGAACAGGTAGAACGCAACCAAAACTATGTTGGTTTCGAGTTGGGGTCTCACAAACCGATGAACGACGAACTGTTCAATGACAGATATGATCTAAGCAAAATCCAAACCCTAATGTCGTGGCGGTTGCTGTTAAAATAGAGGTTAGGGGCATGCACAACCACTGGAGGTACCCTTAATGGGCTCCAATACGATACACGGCCCAATGGCCCAACAGACAGTGTTGCAGCACCAAAACATAATCTGAACACTGACTTGTTTCGACGATTCTCGTTGACTACGGACGAATTTTAAGGTGGTTCTAGTTGGGTTGGAAAGCTTATCTCCATAGATTTGCATCCATATAAAGCCCAACCTAATCAGAGTTTGGATGTATCCTGGGCATCCATTTTAGTGCAGACTGGTCCTAAACTCCGAGGTGGAGACGAAGTTAAGTTAGACTTGGCTTTCTCTTGTTGTGAACGTCTTAGCTTCTCCTCATTGATATGTTGGCCTTTCTCAAGTTTTAGTTGGTCCTCTTCAAGGTTCCTAATCATCAAAATATCCATGCCACCAAGCGTAAGCTCTAAAATATAATAGACTAGGTTAGAACGAATCTGGAGATTTAGTTGTCATGCACGTTCCCATGTTGTCGATCCATGCATTGTTTGTATGGGAGTGATGTCCTCATCATCCTCCCCCACTTGAATTGGATTCGTCCTCGACTCAGGTAGTGGCCGAGCAACTCTTGGATGTACAAGGCCTTTAGGCCAAGAAACAAGTGTCGCTCTCAAAGGCTTTAGTCAATGTGCACATCATCTCCTTCAATTCCAAATAGGAGACACACTCACCATTAGTAGTCCTAGGGCCCTTATCCTTATTTATTTGGGTCTTTGGTCCTGTCATTTTTAGTACAAAACAGAGACAAACAACAAATAAACATTGTGAACCCTACAACTACTCTCACAGTGGTGGTGGAACAAAAGTTATGAAAGTGTCTTACCCCTCTCTTACAAGTTTCTTACCAGCACTGCAAGTGGCAAACGGTGCCCGGTGTGACTAGCCAAAGAGCGTGGGTGTGATTGCAAAGGAGTACCTATTCTGCTCGAGAGAAAGGTGGAGCTTTGGGAATGCTCACTAAATATATATTTGTGGCACACAAGTCATTAATGGATAGCAATGCCGAATAAGTATTTCAAGTACTCGTCCTAGTTGCTGGCCTAGAGAATGTATTAGAACAGTTGGAAGAAGACACAAATGATGTAACAAGGATCTAGGTACAACAAGGAAACAAGATGGAAATACGATGAATCATAGAGGTGCATAGATCAATGGTGTTCTTGCTTATCTGCACACTTTTTTTTCTCTTTTTTCTGATTTTTCTTTTTTTCTTTGTTTTGTGCAGCTTTTTTAATGCACTTACCTTTTATATTCTATTATTTCACAAAAGTGCCGCAAAAATAAGATACAACTCAAGAGCATCAAAAAAATTCTCACCTGTTTGTTAAAAATTTTTTGCTCTAACTTCAACAGACTGTTTAACAAATATAGCGACCTCAAACGTCAAAACTCACAACACGAAAGTTGTAGATCTCGTTATTCTCTTTCTTTTTGATATATGGATCGCCTATTTTGTTTAAGGGAAATGGGAGATAATGAACCCGAAAACATACTGGTCCAAAATTTAAGGATCTAAAACAGATTTACTTCCAAAGCAAATAACGCTTTGATAATTACGTTTTCTGGAAAACTCGTAAATACAAAAGTTGTAGATAGTTGTCTTAGATTTTTAGAAAGTACAAGAACATAAAATTCTGAGTTAGTATGAGAGATTTATGCTCAAAATATCAAACTAGAAAGAAATTAATCTGATAAGGACATGATGATGAGATAAAATAGAATCGGTTAGGATCGGTTTTGTAGATGCGATCTATTTTGGAGATTGATTTTGTAGGATGAAAGCAGATGGAGAGGATCAAACTGAACCAAAACAAATGTAAACCAGCAACAAGACCTTGACTTAGGACACAAACTCAATACGACGGAATCTAAAACCAAATTGTGCAAAGGCTTAGGCGAAGGTTGTAGGTTAACAGAGTTTGTAGATCAACACTGATATTTTTTGGCTTTTTTGTGGGTTATGGGACAAACAAAACGAATCAAAAGGTAGGATTATACCTCATAGAAAACTTGAATCTTGATACCACTTGATAGAGGACGAGGCCTGATCTTACATGAGGTACAATAACTTAATTGGGTGGAGATCTCGACGTTGATGATCCAAGGCTCCAAGCGAAGGGATCCTTGCAATCATACACCATGGCTCCATTGGTTATCACCCGTTACACACGAGTGATCTCGCCACGAAGTCTTATCCCTGCAAGTGCAATCAAGAACACAAGCAAGAATAGGTAGAACGCAACCAAAACTATGTTGATTACGTGTTGGGGTCTCACAAACCGATGAACGGTGAACTGTTCAATGACAAATATGATCTAAGCAAAACCCAAACCCTAATATGGTGGTGGCTGCAGTTAAAATAGACGTTAAGGGTGTGCACAACCTCTGGAGGTACCCCTAATGGGCTCCAACATGATACACGGTCCAATAGCCAAACAGACAGTGTCACAGCACCAAAACATAATCTGAACACTGATTTGTTTTGACGATTTCTGTTGACTCCGGAAGAATTTTAAGTTGGTTCTAGTTGGGTTGGATAGATTATCTCCTTAGCTTTCCATCCATATAAAGCCCAACCTAATCGGAGTTCGGATGCATCCTGAGCGTCTATTTTAGTGCAGATTGGTCCTGAACTCCGAGGTGGAATCGAAGTTGAGTTGGACTTGGCATTCTCTTATTGTGAACGTATTAGCTTCTCCTCCTTGATATCTTGGCCTTTGTCAAGTCCTTGTTAGTCCTCTCCAAGGTTCCTAATCCTCAAAACATCTATGGTATCAAGTGTAAGCTCTAAAACATAATAGACTATGTTAGAACAAACCTGGAGATTTAGCTGTCATGCACGTGCTCGTGTTGTTGATCCATGCATTGTTTGCATGGGAGTGATGTCCTCATCACCTTGGATATCCATCATTCTTACTAGGGTGGAAAGACATGAAGCATCACTTTGAGCCTTAGAACACCGCTCCGAAGCACCAATGGGAGCACCTCCTCCTCATCTTCCCCCGTTTCCGGCACAACATACCTAGCCGTCTTCACCACATCTCCACCTTCCACATCATTGCCGGCATCTAGCTCAGCTTGGGCAGACACTGGCTTCATAACCGACGAACACCGAAGCTTCCTTTTCTTCTTAACATCTAGAACATCAGCTAGGGCATCTGAGTGACTGAGGCATTTGCGCCATGGACTCGCAAGGTTATCTACCCTCTTCCCGCTAGTACTCGACTGCTTGGGGCTCCACACCTTGACTTAAGTCGCGATGACTTAGAGGACTCCCCAGCCAACATGCCAAGAACACCTTCAATCTCAGAGTCACTGATAGGTTGTTGTATCAAGTTATGGGTCTATTTATCCTCTTCTAAGCAAAACCCAAACCCTAATATGGCGGTGGCTGCTGTTAAAATAGACGATAGGGGTGTGCACAACCTCTGGAGGTACCCCTAATGGGCTCCAACATGATACACGGTCCAACGGCCAAACAGACAGTGTTGCAGCACCAAAACATAGTCTAAACACTGATTTGTCTCGACGGTTCCGATTGACTCAAGAAGAATTTTTAGATGGTTCTAGTTGGGTTGGAAAGATTATCTCCTTAGCTTTCCGTCCATATAAAGCCCAACCTAATCGGAGTTCGGATGCATCCTAAGCGTCTATTTTAGTGTAGATTGGTCCTGAACTCCGAGGTGGAGACAAAGTTGAGTTAGACATGGCTTTCTCTTGTTGTGAACGTATTAGCTTCTCCTCCTTGATGTCTTGGCCTTTGTCAAGTCCTTGTTAGTCCTCTCCAAGGTTCCTAATCATCAAAACATCTATGGCATCAAGTGTAAGCTCTAAAACATAATAGACTAGGTTAGAACGAAGCTAGAGATTTAGCTGTCGTGCATGTGCTCGTGTTGTCGATCCATGCATTGTTTGCATGGGTGTGATGTCCTCATCACCTTGGACATCCATCATTCTTACTAGGGCGGAAAGACATGAAGCATCACTTTGAGCCTTAGAACACCGCTCGCAAAGCACCAATGGGAGCACCTCCTCCTCCTCATATTCCCCCGTTTCCTGCACAACATACCTAGCCGTCTTCACCACGCCTCCACCTTCCACATCATCAGCAAACCAGCATCCACCACATCATTGCCAGTGTCTAGCTCAGCTTGGGCAGACACTGGCTGCATATCCGACGAACATTGAAGCTTCCTTCTCTTCTTAACCTCTAGAACATCAGCCGGGGCATTCGACTGTCCGGGTCGTTTGCGCCGCAGACTCGCAAGGTTATCTACCCTCTTCCCGCTAGTATCGACTGCTTGGAGGCTCCACACCCCGACTTAAGTCGCGATGACTCAGAGGACTCCCCAACCAACATGCCAAGAACACCTTCAATCTCAGAGTCACCGATAGGCTGTTGTATCAAGATATGGGTCTGTTTATCCTCCTATAAGCAAAACCCAAACCCTAATAGGGAGGTGGCTGCTATTAAAATAGACGTTAGGGGTGTGCACAACCTCTGGAGGTACCCCCTAATGGGATCCAACATGATACACGGTCCATCGGCCAAATAGATAGTGTTGCAGCACCAAAACATGATCTGAACACTGATTTGTTTCGACGATTCCTGTTGACTCAGGAAGAATTTTAAGATGGTTCTAGTTGGGTTGGAAAAATTATATCCTTTGATTTCCATCCATATAAAGCCCAACATAATCGGAGTTCGGATGCATCCTGAGCGTCTGTTTTAGTGCAGATTGGTCCTGAACTCCGAGGTGGAGACGAAGTTGAGTTGGACTTGGCTTTCTCTTGTTGTGAACGTATTAGCTTCTCCTCCTTGATATCTTGGCCTTTGTCAAGTCCTTGTTAGTCCTCTCCAAGGTTCCTAATCATCAAAACATCAATGGCATCAAGTGTAAGCTCTAAAACATAATAGACTAGGTTAGAATGAAGCTGGAGATTTAGCTATCGTGCACGTGCTCGTGTTGTCGATCCATTCATTGTTTGTATGGGAGTGATGTCCTCGTCACCTTGGATATCCATCATTCTTACTAGGTCAGAAAGACATGAAGCATCACTTTGAGCCATAGAACACCGCTCGTGAAGCACCAATGGGAGCACCTCCTCCTCCTCCTCATCTTCCTCCGTTTCCTACACAACGTACCTAGCCGTCTTCACCACGCCTCCACCTTCCACACCATCAGCAAACCAGCATCCACCACATCATTGCCGGTGTCTAGCTCAGCTTGGGCAGACACTGGCTGCTTATCCGACGAACACCGAAGCTTCCTTTTCTTCTTAACCTCTAGAACATCAGCCAGGGCATCCGACTGACCCGGCCGTTTGCACCACGGACTCGCAAGTTTATCTACCCTCTTCCCGCTAGTACTGACTGCTCGGGGGCTCCACACCCCAACTTAAGTAGCGATGACTCAGAGGACTCCCCAGCCAACATGCCAAGAACACCTTCAATCTTAGAGTCACCAATAGGTTGTTGTATCAAGATATGGGTTTGTTTTTCCTCCTCAGGCATATCCTGGTGCATACCAACTATGGCTTCTATCTCATCTGAAGAAAGCCACAGTCTATGGCCAAAACTGCTACCCTCTTCACAGATGGGGGGATTGCACATAAACTCAGTAAAGGAACTCTGCAACAAAGAAGCAACATGATCAGCATGAAGCAAACAATAACCCGGCAAGTGTCAAACGAGAAATCAAGTGATTAGAACCTACAAATGGAGGAAGGTTCCAGGAAGAATAAGATCGAGGACCATCGGCATTTACAATGGCACCCCTCAGCATATTCTTGACTCGGCTCAAGACGTCTTCCTTTGAAATTCGCTTGTTTGACACTCGGGAAGGATCTCTGTCCCCGATATATACATACGCGGGGTGAACTCTGTCTTTTAGAGGCTGAATGTTCTTCAACACAAAGTCGATCACCACGACTTTAGCAATCAGACCTCCTCTTTTCTAGCATGCAATCTCAGCCAACTGAACCCTCGCCTCAGCAACTTCAGAGTCGGTTGGGACCTCAATCCAACTGGGAACACACACATTTGGCATGAGCAAGGAATTGTTGTGATTCTCCATAGTGAACCACTCAAAGCGCAATGCTTTGATGCTATCCTTCAAAGGGATATCTAGGTATTCAAACTTCCTACCCTGACGAAGTTCAAGGCTAGCCCCACCAACTACTTGATGTTGTCCACCGGCCATCCTCGGCTTGCAATGGTAGAGATACTTCCACAGTTGTAACACCTCAAAAATCTCATTTTGATAATTATGAAAAAAATTCCAAAGATCTTGAAGTAGAATTTTTTTTCCATAACTTTTTAAGTCACATCTCCTAAAATAAAAGTTTTAATAATAAAGATTCAATAAAAAGATTTTTCTATAAATTATCCTTTGATGAAGTTATAAGTACTAATGTCACAACATCTTTTAATAAGTAATCATACAATAGAAACTATTTGTCTTAAAATAATTATATGTGTGCTACATATAAAAAAGGCATTTGCCTTTGTAGGATAATAAATAAATGAATAAATAAAATTATATATTGCATTTCATGCTGGGTCTTTTTTAACTGGGCATTTTGAATTTAAATTCTAAATCCAAATTGGAATTTAAATCTGAATTAGAAAATAGAAAGCTGAAAAGAAAAAAAGAAAAAAAATAAAAAAACCAACTGTTACCTGGGCCGACTTCCCCAAACCCAGCCAATGGATCACACCTGAGTCGGCCCACTTACCCTTTGCTCCACACGCGCGACCTAGAAATCAGGAGCGCAGACATGCGGGCCTATCCTGTCAGTCCCACAACCGCAGCCGCTTCTGGCGTTTGGGCACTGACAATGTGATCCCATGCTCCAGTCGCAGTCACCCGCGCCAACCCATATGCTTACTCCCTCTGTCACATGGGCCCGGGCGGACAACCACTTGATTGGATTTCCTCTGCCACTGACATGTGGGCCTGGGTTGCCAGCTTCGTCTCCTCTCCCTGAACGGAATCTGTGCATTCCACCGCTACTTCAAATCGTCGCGAGCTCGACCTCCGTCAACCTTGTTTCACTCGACAGTTAATCTCTTCCTTCACCCTTCCGTCTTGCTTACGTGTGGGCCGCTCAATAGTGGAGTCTGCTCAACATTGGAGTCATCTTCATAGAGCTCCGCATCGGTCGGAGCTCAACTAACCCCGCGCATTCCGACGCTGCTTCTCCGGGGCCATTGGCCCTTTTTTGTTGCTCGGACTCTTGCGTACGAGCTATAAAGCACGTGTGCGCCGCCTTCCGAGGACTCGTGCGCATGGCGCCAATGCCGTTGGGCAAGGACAACCACAATCCATAGTAAGGAATTTAAGAGAGGAGGGCCGCCGTGGGCAAAATCCATGGTGGATGCCGTTCGGGGTCGAGAATTGGGCCGAGTAGCTTTGCAGTGTTGTAAGGATGATGTGCTCCTCCTCACCCTTCACCGTGGCCGGGCCGCTCAGACTTCGACGCCGGTAAGTGTATGGTTCTATAGAGTTTGCCTTGGTCTCCTCAATTCGTAGCATCAACAGGATGGGAGTTCCTAGGTCAGTGTGTGGAAGGGACCGTCGGCCGACCATGGTGCCACCGCATTGGGTGGGCACCGCCACTTCGCTGGCCGCAGTAGGAAGAGGACCGTCTGGCCATTGATCGCGAGACAAACGACTGCGATCAGTTGCGCCTAATACCGGTTGGTTGGGGGTAGTGGAACCCGTCCGATCATGATTGAAGGGTTGTGGTTAGGCATCGTGGCAATTGTTCTGGGCGTTTAGATGGAAATCCTACGGCTATGCTCGCATACCATTCCATAACATCGTAGTATCTGATCGGTGCCGTTAACCTTGGATCATGCGGCTGTAGGGACATACTGGTTCATGTTTGTATCTATTCTAATCTCGATCGTCCGGTGAAGATCCAGCAGCCTTGACTTGCCCATACCCCTTCGGTCATGCCAACATGCAAAAGAGACCCCAGAGAAAGACATAATAAACCCGCAGTCCACGACCACTTTGTACTGAGTCTAGTAAACATTGTGCTGAGGCCCCTGTATTTTACAGAATTGTTGCCCAGTCTAGAGAATTAGAAAATCCAGTAAAAGTAATTAGAAAATGATTTTTAATGTGAAAATAAATGCTAGAATTTGTTTAATTCATATAAAATTCATATGAAGTCCAACTTAATCCATTCTAGTTTCTATAATTTTGTAATATTATTGTTTATCACCTAGTGTCTCTGTATTGAAATGAAAACCATATTAAAATGTATCTCTTAATCAATCTTGTATCAAATACATAAAACCTTCAGAAAATCATAACTCCTTCGTTTTAATTCTGAATTGACTCATTCTAGTTGCGTTAGTTTCGTATAAGTATTTACTATGCAGTAACAACATTAATTATACCATATTGCATAATTTTATAGTTAGATATGTATTTATCCTATGTCTATTAACTCTTCTAAATCAAGATTAACCTGACCATAATTATAATGTGGTTAAAACATGATCTCTAGTTAAGTTATAATTAAGATTAAAGTTGAATTAATTAATCATAGAATATTCTCTCAGATGGTGTATATTAATCAATTCATAATATAGTTTAATCACATAGATCTTCCATAAATCACAACTCCTTAACCGTCACTCCGATTTTAGTGATTCTCGTTCCCACGATCTCGTAGCAACGTGTAGATTATTATTATGCAATTTATTCTTATGTTTGGTGTGATGTTAATTGTGTCTATACCATGTCTGTTTGCATTGCTACGACTAGTAGTGAGGTCACGAGAACCTGAAGATTACCCTGGTACCTGGAATCTCAAGTACCAGGTAAGTTGTGCCCTTGATCAAATTTATTACCTAATAATGTTCTTTATTATCACCATTCAATGCATAGGTTTAATTTTGATGGGACCCAATAGGTCACCCTAGTCTGTTTATCCTGTTTACCTTGTTTACCCTTGAATCATTTGGGTAGTTTTTATGCTATTGCTTTATATGGTTTTGGGTTAATATTTCATTATATCCATGTTCCAATTATTTTGTTATTTTATTTATGTTCATGTCAAGATCATTATCGTTAATTGGAACATGGAGCTTAACTTGAGAAACACGTGGCACCACAAGGGTGGAATGGGATGCCCTTGGCTGACTAATTAGGAAATTTAGTGGAAGACTACCTTACCCGAAAGGGGCAAGGGCAGTAGGGGAGTTGCATGTAGGAAGGTTCTCGGGTTCATTTTGCTGCGATGGCGTTTAGACGAGGGATTCTTGCAAGTGCTCTTCCCATAAACTATAGTGGGTTTTCAGAAGCTAGTGGAACTTTGTAAAGGCCTCTTAGTGAATCCCTAGCCATTCACCTCAGTAGTGTCTAAGGGTCTAGCCAACCCTAGCAACATGGGATACACGACTTGTGGGTACAGGGTACAACCTCTGCAGAGTGTAAAACTGGTATACTAGCCAAGCTCACGGTCAAGAGCAGCTCAGGACTCTTGCATGATTAAATTATGGAACTAAATTCCAATTGTCATTTGCATTGCATGGGATTTATTATTAATTTTGTTCTATTATTATTATGGTTTGGTATTTACTTATATTTGGTAACTGCTAATAAAATTTGACCAACTTATTAAAAGCAATGCTCAGCTTTAACCCCTTTTATTGATCAGCCTTACACATCACATGAACTCCAATCTTTGGTAAGTTCATGCACATTATTCCTCACAACTTGTTGAGCGATGAACATATGTGAGCTCACCCTTGATGTCTCACACCCCCATAGGTCAAGGATAGGTACCACAGGATGAGGCACATGGAGGATGCTGCGATGTGTTCGTGAGAGGTCTAGGTCATCGTCTCCAAGTCAACTTCGGGTTGCTAGATCCTTGTCTTTGTTCGATGTAATTATTTATTTATTTTGTACAGAACTCCTATTATATAGTGAAGTTGTAACATTCATTTCTATACCATGATTCATCATATGTGTAAGACTTGGTCCTAGCACACCTAGTGATTATGTTCGCACCTGGGCCCCTAAAACTCGGGTGTGACAGAAGTGGTATCAGAGGAATGTTGACTGTAGGATGAAACCTAGATAGAACTGGACAACCGTTGTCTACTTACCTTTGCTACTCTGATTCTTTTCTAAACTTATCTTAATCTTTTCTCATCTATTTCCGCTTGCTCTGATTATTCTTACCTTTTTCCTTCTAAAGACAAATGTGGATTTCACACTTTGAAATCATGTGCCTAAAGTGACCTTTAGGAATACGAGACCTACTCTTAGGAACAAAAACAAAACTATTTTTATATGTATCTATACGCTTGAGTGTTTGTTCTTATGATACTTGTCTGATTTGGATCTTTGATTGAGTGTGATGGATTGTGGGGTAATGTTCACAATTACATCTACATGTACGTATAGGCATCAATATAAATAAATAAAATTAATGAGATAACCAAACAACTTAGATTATCCTCCATTAAAGTGTATCTATTTTATCTAGATCCCTCTTATCTTAAAGGACTCTCTCTTATCTTAATAGATCCATCTTATCTTAAAAGATACTCTCTTACCCTAATGGATTCATCTCATCTCGAAAAGATTTTCATCTTATACGAATAGATCTAACTAATCTCAAAAGATTCTATCTTATTCTTATAAATTCATCTTGTCCTAGTATGTATACTTATCCCAACCACTTTGCTTATCTCATCATGGGATAACAACCATGATCTAATTGTAACACCCCTGGTGTTACTGCCACTAAAATTTGAACATAACATCATAAGCATTGGCATATCATGTGTTTGTTACACCTAGAGTGCATTCACTAGGCAAAAATTTTCAAACAAGTTGTATTGATGTGGTATTTCATGAGTGAAACCCTAGAGTAGAGTACTTAACCCTAGGGGGCTAAGTGCAAAACTAGTGCACTTTTGGACTAAAGTGTAAAAATCAAGGCATTAGGGTACCCTAAGTCGTATGGTTCACATATTTAAGGATTTCCAAGTCAAAAGATGTGAATTGGACTTATTTGCAAAAAGTACCACTCAAACTCTATTGAGTTAAGTCTGAATTTCAGTGAATTGGCTCAACTTGGAAGCCCTATATCTACTAAATTATGAAGATTTTGCCCTAGGTCAACACATCAAGTTTGTAGAGCTATAGAAGGAGAATAACTTCGCTATAGGGATTAGGCCTTGGTGCCATGAAATGTTTTGAGATAATTAAGCCCAAAGATGGACTGTCAGACTGCTTTGGGTCTGAAAGCAGACTAATAGTGAGATTTGGCAATCTTTGGACTAGAATTTGAGCATGATCTAGTAAGAATTTGGGAGTGATTGCTATAGCAAGATTAAAGCTGGATAATAGAGCAACAACTTTGTTAAAGATAGATTAGCAAGTTATCACAGGAAAAATTGAGATCTGATGATCACCACTATGGTACAGTGACTGAACAAGATCACAAGTTCAGCCCCCTCGCCACCGGTGACCTTTGTGCCATGATTTGCGCCGTCGCCGCGATTCGTGTTCGCTGGTGAGGGGATAATCATGATGGAGAAAAGATCTTGGCGTCTGGATCAACTTGGGATCGGTCACGGCTAAGCTCGCCATACCACTTGCTCATGGATCGATCGGTATAGACCTCACCGATGTTGACCGCTTTCTGCCGTGCGCCACGTGCTCAAGCGTTGTACCACGTCGCTGTGAATCGCGTCTCGCATGCCCGGTGACCGCCGGAGAGCCGCCACGGTGAAAGCCACCAAGCTCGTGCACCAGTGACCCCTTTTCATCTCCAATTGCCACCACGCCAACCCAAATTCATGCATCGCCGCCCCCAGAGTCTATATATTGAGCCCACCATCGGGTTCGTAAGGTAGTCAAGTACCCAAGACACCAAGCCGTGCCACCAATTACTCATCAGAGCTCGCCAATTCCGGATTTCCCCCAAACTTGCTTTCCGCCACCGTGCCTTGAGCCCTCACCATGGTCAGCGACTCCCAGGTCTGTTCATGCTTCCTGCCCTCTTGTCTTAGCATCCTTGGGTTCCCCTGATGCTCCTCGACCAACCCGATTGAGTTATGCTGCCTTAGATCACCGGGAAAGCAGTAGAATGTCCGTTGGTCACACGGTCGCCATGGACAGAGCGAGTTAGGGGTCCGATAGTGAAATTAGTTGAGGGAAAATACTTGTTAGGGTTTGAATTTGGTGTCAGCCGAAGTAGAGCACCGGTCATCGAGTGATTCGGCCTGTATGCGCTCGCCGGAGCTCAGTTCCCTGCCGTTCGCCATCGTGGGCTGCAAGTTGCGAAGAGATAGAAGTGTAAGGGCCTTTTCGCGAATGTCAGTGACCCAGTTAAACAGTGCGTAGGATTCTTCCTTAGATATTCAAACCTCTGAGGGCTTCGGTGTAAAACCGCCCCGCGGGCGCGGGCGCGCGGGGATTCTCCCCTATTGTGGGTCGGTTGGGTTGAATTCAGCCCAACACTATTTATCACTTTTCCTTTTCTTTTTCTGTTAAGGTTTAGAAATTTCTAGAAAATTGTAGAAAAAATGCTAAAAATACCAGATCAATTTTGCTAGACTTCTAATTTCCTATAGTATTTAATAAAAATAGTTTCATGATTTTTAGGCCCAATAGGGAATTTTGGGACATTTAAAATAGCCAAAATCCATACTTCTGGAATTTTTGGGAATAATTTATAATTCCAAAATTCGTCAAACTTTTTAAGTAAACTTTAAATAATATTTAGAAGCCTTGGGTAAAGTTTGGTATGATTTGGACCAAGTTTGGTACTTAGAACCCAAAACCCTAGCCCCCCTGCCCTATGAACTTCACTATAGACTCCGAAAACCCTAGTTTCTTGGAGATCCGTGAAGGAAAGTTGTATTCAAGGTATTAGATAATAAACTTTTATTATCTTTGCATCTTCATGAGCATTACATGAGCATTCATTATTATATATGGCTATGTTTAGAAAACAAGGAGGAAAGTAGAAGTTGAAGAAGCAAGGACTACACTACCACCACCTAAAGAACTTCAGGTAGGAAATTGCTTTTATTTTGATATCTGTGGAGCAGAACCTGACTCACCAGTAACACAAGGCAAGCCCCAGTGCATTTGCCCCCTCCTTGTTATTTTGAAATCTTTCTCACCTACTTGATGCATTAGGTGATAGGAGTTATGTGCTAAACCAATTGCTGCATTTCCTTCCTTGGAATCAATTACCTTAATCCCCTGTTTTACAAAAAGGTTTTTCTTATGCTTAGCTTTGCTCTAGAAAAACAAAATGTTTTGTTTTAACAAAAGATGATGCTTCAAAGTGGGTGGGATGTTTTCAAAAATAAAACTTGATGGTGGTTCCATCATGGCCATGATGGGTTCAGCATCGGAAAAGATGTACCTCTGCCAGGTACCAAGCTTTGGGTTTGAAATGATAAAGCTGAGACCAGGCGAGTGACTTGCACGAGAAGAGAGTCTCGGTGTAGTGTCTCCATCTGAGTCGTTAAGGACCTTCTCGATGTAGGCTTGATGATCGAGGACCCTTTAACTGGTCACATGCCTCGTCATGGGTAAGCTTTGCCACGGGCAGACTAATACCAGAATAAGATAACACGCAATGGGAGTGGAGAGATGGCGAGAGTAGCGTGTACCCTCCGTGGCAAGAGGCTGGACGGTGGTGTATCTATACTCTCGGTTGGCATGAACCTGATCTGGTCTTAAGAACCCCGGTGGCGAGTTGACATATGTAAGGATTAAGTGCTACATATGTCATGTGATTGGAGATCCTCAACTGAGTATAATCGATTCGGATCGTCGTAACTTCACGGACATGAAGACTTGGTCACTGACCTACACGTAGCATTCCAGTGAATAAGAAGGGTTGTTAAGAAATTGACTAGTATAGGTCAAGTGATTGAACTAGGGTAGAAAGAACTCTAGAGGCAGGTAACTTTACTTAACCTGACAAGTAAAACTGGACTTTTAAGGATCCACTATTAGTAAGCATTTCTGCAAACAGAGTCTTTGATTATTGATGAGCCTTACTTTGACTCCCTTAAAGCCAGCATATCCTTGAGAGTCTTTTATTTTGACGGGTAAGACTTGCGAAAGTACACTTCGTACTCAGGGCTTTGTCCCATGTTGTTTTAGGTGAGGAAGCGGCAAACTTTTGCTGCTTTTGTTCAAAGGTGGTGCCTAAAGAGGAAAACCAAGACTGAAGCTTCGGGAGGAAGGGTCCTCCATTAAAAACTTTTGTTTAATGTTTATCGGGAGGGGTTTTTGCCTCCCAGTGATGTAATAATAATACTTCAGCACTCCTATATTTTAACTCTGGTCTGTAATAATATTACTCTTTCCTATTTTAAATAAAGTAAGTTACTGTAACTGCTTCCGCCTTTTCGTACCTTCAATGTATTGTAATGTCTGCGTGATGGGTGAAACGCTCTTGGGAAAGATAAAGAATGCAGATACCGAATTTGTCAAGTGATTTAGGGGCACCTGCAGGGTTGTCTAAGGTCTGTTGGACAAGGACAACTGTAGGTGGGCCTAATGACTTGGGAGGTTCTGTCACACTAATCCCAATTAATTGGATCTTATCTAGACTATACCAGTCATATCAATATATTCTAGATCTTATCTAGATTAATCTGGTCATACCTAGACCCCATTCAACCTAATCTGATCCAAAATTAATTAGGTCTTATTTAGTCAAATCTAGTTATATCCAATCTAACCTAGACCTACCTAATCTGATATGATCTAATCTAAAGGAAGTTACTTAAATAAGTTATTTCATACTAGTAACATAGATTAGACCATATTCTTATAAATGGGGTTTAAACCTAAACGGGTGTCTTAGACCAACTCGTCTGTGAAACCACGACCTCGCCTATGTTATAGGTTGCCCAACCCATTTATCTTACAAGCAAAGTAAAACTCTGTTCAATCTACCTACCCCATGTACCCGCAATTGTTATCCCAACTCTGATAATGGCATCTAACACCACAACCGATGATCTCTAAATTAGACCCAAGAAAAAGGTTAACCTCGACAATTAAAGATATGAGTAGAAATAGATCTTCAGATGAATCAAGATCCACCACCGGAAGAAAAGTCTCCCTTACCTAGCTTTCTTCTGCCCCCAATCTTCTCTACACTCACCTACTAGCTAAAACCTGATGTACTCTTGTTTTCTATGCCACACCTGCTAATGGCATGAAAATTTTAGGTGTATAAAAAAATACTAATTGGAAGTTCCACTTTAAAAAATATATATACTAGAATTTCATAAAGATAAAGTCAGCTTGATATGTTTAACTAAATGATATTTATAAATAGGATCATCACTACCGGACATAGCTCCTTTGCCGAGTGCCCTAGGTACTCGGCAAAACCTAGAAAACACTCGGCAAACACTTTGCCGAGTGTAACACTTGGCAAAGAACGCTCGGCGAACTGTACATCGGCAACGGCCTCTTTGCCGAGTACTTTTTGTTGGGCACTCGGCAAAGACTTTGCCGAGTGCCAATTGGTACTCGGCAAAGAAAAGTCCCCGTCACGGCGCCAAGTGACGGTGACGGATCCTTTGCCGAGTGTCTTCTTTGGCACTCGGCAAAGAGGCCAATTTTGCCGAGTGCCTGCTATCATGGCGCTCGGCAAAGATGGCTCCAGTGGGCCCCATCGCCAGTCCCTGTGCCGAGAGCTCTCGTAGGCACTCGGCAAAGGAGGCTTCTTTGCCGAGTGTCTAGTGGACGGGCTCTCGGCAAAGAGTCCTCCAGTGGGCCCCTTTGCCAGTCCCTTTGCCGAGTGTGCTGGGCGGCACTCGGCAAAGGTAGCTTCTTTGCCGAGTGCCTTGACCACAGCACTCGGCAAAGAAGGGTTTACCGGTTCCCAGGTGTCCTTCTTTGCCGAGTGCCATGGTCATAGCACCCGGCAAAGATACCCTTTGCTGAGTGTTACACTCGGCAAAGTGACCAGGAAGTCCCTTTTTTATTTGTTTTTGCTGTTCCATCCAAACAAACAAAAGATATATATCATTCACATCACATTATATATCATTCGCATCACAGAATCAACACATTTATCATCAATACCATATATATCACAAATATCACCACATAAATCAGGTTTCACAGCACATAAGTCTCACTAAGTATCTCACAAGACCAAGTATAACTAACATCACCAACTTTCACAAATATAAGTCTGGATCATCACAAAACAGGTCATCAACAAGGTGGGCGGCTGGACTGGTTCGGTGAAGGGCTGGTCGAAGCGTGAGGGTTGTTCGACGCCGCCGATTGACCCTGCACAGAGAAGAGATTGCATGTGTGAGAACATATGAATATATATCATGTAGTACTAAAATTTTGATACTCACAGGAGTAGTGAACTCAGCAGGGTCAGCTGCAGGGAACAACAGAGGTGGTGGAGCATGACCTTGTGCGACGCCAAGGCTCTGCATGTACGCGAACATCTCCGCCATCCTCTTCTCCAGCTCCTCACGTTGCCTCCTCTCATCATCTAGTTGAGTCTGTATTATTTTGCCCTAATGTTACGATAATGCAAAGAGAAGATATATAATAATCAATGAACGATGAATAGATAAGGAATAACCTGGAGTTGCTGGATACGATGCTGTGAGCTGTCCTGCCGAGGTCGTATGGCTGGGCTCGCGCTCGTGCTCCTTGCTCGCACCTGAGATAGAGTGGGAGTGGAGGACGAGTCGATTGCCCCATCGGCAATCCAGTAGTGCCCATGCCTCTTGCCTCCTCCGACCCTCATGAGGACATCTCCATCGATGTCCTCGATCGTCGGATCGTAATCTGGCCCATGGACCTCCTTGGCCATGGCGGTGTACTCACTAAGGTGGCTGTGGACGGTGGGGTTGGTGTACGCCTCGGGCCCATCATCCGGGTTGTAGATGACGTCGGACGTCGCCTTCCCCTTGTGGGCCATAGCATATGCCGAGAAGATGGAGCAAGGCTGGCCACCATGTGACGCCGACTGCGAGAAAACCAACGAGATGGTTAGAAATCATGTCTAATCGAAAGTTATATACCTAAATAAAAAAGAGCGCGTACCCATGCTTCCGTGTATTTGCTGAGGCTGCAGCTGCCTTGATGGTGGGAGGGACCTTGCATCATCAAACGCCGTTCCCGGCTAGCGTTGTGTGCCTCGTCCCACTCAGCCGAGCACCACCTCTGCACCATCTGCTCCCTGCACTCAGGATGCGCGACGCACCAATAAGGAATCATCTAAAAAAATACAAGTACACGGCATATCAGAAGATAAAATTAAGCATATTTAGTACCAATAATAAAGTTTTGTATTTACCTGCAAGTACTGGTCCGGAGTCAACGACATGGTTCGGGCGTCCTTCTTGCTCACCTTCTCCCCAAGGACGGAGCCGTGGTAAGTGACGATGGCCTGGATGCGCGCCTCGTAGTGCATGTCCACGACGAGCTTCTTACAGCTCGTGGTAGCCACCACATCCGCCTTGGCCTCATCTCCAGCCTCGCATCTGAAGAAATCCTACATACAAAGATGATGTATCCATACATTATTTCAAGAATATGCAACAAATGCGACTTATTAAACAATATAGTGCGAGGAAGACTTACCCACAGCACTTGCTTCACTCGCTCCGCCTTGTTGTTGAATTCTCTGCCGTCCCGATCTACTGCATCGGGGGCGACGGTGTAGTGGTCGAAGGTGTAGGCTGGGCCCGTCACTCCGGCGTACTCGACAAGTCCAGGGAAGTGTTCCTTGCATAGAAGACCGAGGATGCCATTCGGGAGGCGGCCGTGACCCCCCGCACTCTCCAAAACCATCCAAGACATGTCCAAGTGATTAAGATAAAGTATTAGTTTCTATTATTAATTTGAACATATAATATGAAAAAGCAGCAACAACATCTAAAGTTACCGACCTCTCCCCATCGGGTCGTATCAGCGGACGTCTGTCACGAAGTATGGGTCGCTGAGGGAGACTCGCGGGACCTCGCAGGTAGATGCTCCTCGAACCTGAGGAGCCAGAACCTGAGACATCCTGCTGAGCGGCGTCGTCGTCATCGTCCTGCTGCGCCGCATCGTCGTCGTCCTGCTGCGCCGCATCAACAGCGGCTTGCTGCTCCACCTGCTGCTGTACGGCGTCATCCTGCTGCGCCTCCTCCTCCGTCCTACGGGTGCTCCTCCTCCCCCTCCCCCTCCCCCTCCTCGTCCTCGTCCCACCGCCCACCATCTTTGTCCAACTACCTGCAATTAAGAGTAAGCATTTAAGCACAGATAAAAAAACATGTATTTAGAAACATATGCAAAATAAATGAAATATAGCATTACATCGATTAAAAATAATCTTCATATGTGTCCGGGTTAGCCGGATCATAAGTGTCATCATCACTATCAACCATTTCATAGTCAACACCATCTGAAGACGCAAGTTTGTCATTGGCATTGCCTTCAAGCATTTCTAAGTCATTCTCAGTTTGCACCTCATCATCCTCCTCATCAACAACCATTTCAATATCTACTTCCATTCCTATCGCTTCAGTTAAGTCTATCTCAAATCGCCCTTCTAGCCCATCTTCTTAGAAGAACTCTCCGTCATATATGTCTGGGTCTAAGTTATATTCTTCATCGTTTGGAACAGGTAATTTACCGTGCAGTGACACCTTATACACAACATCCCAACCCTTAAGATGTTGTTTCGTTTGGCACACATATGGAAGATAATACACTTGTGTGGCCTGTTGGGCCACAATATAGACATCGTCTCCTGGTAAGGTGGAATCCTGTCGAATTTCGACTAGCCCAAGATTAGAATGTGTCCGTCTCGTAACTTCAGGGTCAAACCAATGACATTTGAATATCACTGGAGTAAGAGGTTTGGAACCATGAAAATTGAGTTCATATATTTCTTCAATTCTTCCATAATACTCGACCTCGTCAAGACCGGGCGTAAAGACTCCAGAACACGTGGTTTTTCGATTGGGCCGACTTTGGTCGTAGCTTGTTGTGTGAAAATGGTATCCATTGACGTCATACCCAGAAAATTTCCTGACCCTATAGGCAAAGCCATTGGCTACTTGTCTCAACTCGGCACTCATAGACGACTCTCTTTGGACCTGCAAGTTCAAACACGCTAGTTTGTTATATTATTCGCACGTAAGAGCAACTGCAAATGACAAACTAAGCACGTACCTTACGTTTAAACTAGGAAATGAAATCGAGCAATCCATTTCCCGCACCCTTTCTAAGAAGGGTATCATATTTCTGTGGAGTTGGGTCCCTTGATCGACGCCAGAATTCATGAAGAAATTGCTCCATGTATGGCGTCACCTCTTCAAGGTTGGTCAATACATATAGCATGATATGGCGCCACTCTTCATGTCTCAGGGTCTTGGTGGTCGAACCACTCGCGCTTCCGAGTTGCCCTCGAAAAATGCTGAGGTTCGATTCATTGCCGCCATCATTGTAACGAGAGGGTGGATTATGCACGCTCGGCAGTTTGTCACCATAGTAAGTTGTTGTGAAGTTTGATACCTCCTCCAGTATGTATGCCTCTGCAATGGAAGCCTCGATTTTGCAATTATTTCTACATTTCTTTCGGATAGTCTTTAGACATCTCTCGATTGGATAGCACCAACATCCCTGCACGGGCTCCCCATTCGTGCTTCATACGGGAGATGAAGAATCAAATGCTGCATCGGATTGAAGAAGCCGGGTGGAAAGATCTTCTCCAACTTACACAGTAACATGGGTGCCATCCTTTCCAAGTCTGCAATCACGGTTCGAGCTAACTCTTTTGCACAAAGCTGGCGGAAGAAATAGCTCAACTCTGCAAGCGCTAGCCAGACATGCTCAGGGACATAGCCTCGAACCATCGCCGGAAGAATTCGTTCAATCCATATGTGGAAGTCATGACTCTTCATCCCTAAGACTCGCAGAGTAGATAAGTTCACCCCCCTACTAAGGTTAGCTGCATACCCATTAGGGAACATTAACATCTTGATCCACTGTAGTACTTCCTTCCTCTGGGCCCTGCTCAGGACGAAATCGGCCTTAGGCCTTCTCCATGTCTTTCCACCACTAGGTGGCTTCATCTCTTGGTTTGGTCTATCACATAACTCTACCAGATCCACTCTTGCCTTTACGTTATCCTTTGACTTATCAGGAATCTCCATAATTGTTGCCCAAAGTGCCTCGGCGACATTCATTTCAGTGTGCATCACGTCAATGTTGTGTGAAAGGAGCAGGTCATCATAATAGGGGAGTCGAGTGAAGCCCGACTTATGTGTCCACATATGTTGCTCACCATATCCCACAAAACCACCTTCTGGGTTGGCCACGAGACCATCTATCTGTTGGCGAACTTTGGCACCAGTCATCATTGTAGGTGGGCGGTCTGTCACCACGGCACCTTTCGTAAAGTTCTTGATGTCTAGTCGGAATGCATGGTCAGGAGGGAGAAATTGTCGATGTTTATCGAATGACGAATATTTGCCACCCTTCTTCAACCAAATGAACCTAAGAGCTTCCTTGCAAACTGGGCATGGGAACTTACCGTGAACACACCAGGCGCAAAATAGCCCATACGCTGGAAAGTCATGCATGGAGTACTGGTACCAAACATGCATTACGAAGTTTGTCTTTGTAGCTCGGTCATACGTCCATACCCCTTCCTCCCAAGCACGGACCAATTCATCAATCAAAGGCTCCATGTACACCACCATTTTATTCCCCGGGTGTCCAGGAATTATCAACGACATGAATATGTTCTGTCTTTGAAAGCATACGTCGGGGGGAGATTGATGGGGATAACGAACATAGGCCAACATGTGTATGGGGCAGCGGTCATTCCATAGGGATTGAACCCATCTGTGGCCAGCGCAACACGAACATTACAAGCCTCTTCGGCTTTCTCATGGTGAATGGCATCAAAGTGGGTCCATGCTTCACCATCGGATGCGTGAACCATCTTGTCAGGATTGTATCGTTTGCCTTTTTTGTGCCATGTCATCTGTTTCGCGGATTCCTCTATCATGTATCGACGCTGGATCCTCGGTATGAATGGAAGGTGGCGTAGGATTGTCACGGGGATGTCGAGCTGCCTCTTCTGTCCATCACTAGAGTCTACCTCCATGAACCTAGACGATTTACACTTCGGACAGTACTTTGCCTCAGTGTGTTCTTTCCTAAATAGGACGCAGCCCTTCAGACAAGCATGTATCTGCTCATATGTCATCTTGAGTGCACGAAGGAGTTTCGGTGCCTCGTACATGCTCTTTGGCAGAACGTGATCCTCCGAAAGCAGGCTGCCAATAACTGTCAACAAACCATCGAAGGCGTCTCGACTCATGCTGTACTGCGACTTGAACGCCATTATACGCCCAATGGCATCCAGTTGATAAACCTTTGTCTTGCCGTGAAGGGGTTTCTGTGCCGCGTCAAATATGTCGTAGAATGCCTTTGCGGTCGCCTCTGGCTCGTCCTCCATACGTCCTTCGGCGAACTGTGCCTCGTGATAGTCGTTCAACATGTCCGCTACCCCGGCATCAGCATCGTAATCCTCGACGTGTTGTCTCACCACCTGCTCTCTCGTGCGATGCGCTTCACCATGGAAGATCCACCGAGTATAGTCCGGCATAAATCCATTCTTCCAAATATGTTCTACCATGGCCTTCTTTGTTTTCCTTTTCCTATTGGCACATTTGCTGCATGGACAAGGGACTAGACTAGCTCCTTTAGCAGCTTCGCCAAATGCCCGTTCCATGAAAGCATCGGTCTTCCTAATCCATTCAGGGGTGACATCATTACGTCCTACGCGACCCATGTACATCCACTCACGGTACTCCATCCTTTAACATATATAACCGAGTATAGTTTAATATAGACATGTAATGCATGTACACTACGTTCCTACCTTCTAATAGGTCAGGATAGGTCCTAATCCCACCCGCGGTTGCGTAGATGGAGTTAGTTTCCATGCTCTACTCCGATCCGAGATAGAATTTCGGCAGCACCTCCCCGCTGTTCTCCGGATACACGTCCTGGCAGGGAGAGTGTACTGTCCGGAGAACAACAGGGAGGTGACGCCGAAACTCTGTCTCAGACCGGAGTAGAGCATAGAAACTAACACCATCTACGCAACCGCGGGCTGTCCAAAAAACGTGGACAATTCGAAACAGATTCATTTGTTGATATGCGAAGATCTGCATATCTACACCGTATCTCTTTCAAACGGGAGACGACTAACTGGGTTATGTGATCTACGACCATGATGCGGAAATTGAGGTTATACCTAGGGTGACGGTGGAGTCAGGCTAGCGGGGCTGTGGCGGGTTGGTGCAGTGGCGACGCGACACGGTGCAGGCAGACCCGCAATGGCTAGGAAGACCTCTGCAAAAAAATAAACAAGCCTGTCAATAAAAAATTTCGGCAGCACCTCCCCTGCACGGGGAGGTTTCCAAAACCTGCAAATAAAACTGACAACACAATGGCTGACATCCACACATATATCAACGGCACGATGGCCGACAATCACATTTAATCGACATCCATATCCACCATCACATTATATAGAAACTATTTTACTATCGCCACACAATCACATCTAATCGTCATACAACTAAAACTAGGACCCCTGACCCGGGCTTCCCGCGGGTCGTAGCACATGACACACCACCGAGTTCATGAAAACAAATCTTAGATAATTAAGTATAGATGTTGACAGGTTGTGCTTACTTCAATATCCGTTCCAAGTTCATGAAAACAAATCTTAGATAATTAAGTATAATTATTTAATGGCATGGTTAAATTTTAAAAACATTCATAAAAACAGATAATTTACATCTACATTTCACAAACACAACATATAAGTCCCCAAGAAAAGTAACCTTCCCAAGATTTTACCACAGACTACACAAATTTGCTATAACGATGCTAAAACTTGGATTGTTACAGCTCTTACCAGAGGACGGCAGGCGCCGCCGGAGGAGCGGACAGCGGCGCGTGGGCGGGCGGACGGCGCGGCGCGGACGGCGGCGCGTGGGCGGGCGGACGACGCGGCGCGTGGGCGGGCGGACGGCGCTCGGGCAAGGACGGCGGCGCGTGGGCGGACCGTGGCGCGTGGGCGCGTGGGCGGACGATGTGAATGTGAAAGTGAAAGGTGAAGGAAGGAGAAGAAGAGGCTAACGGTCTGTATAATTAACGTCTTTGCCGAGTGCCCGCGATCTGGCACTCGGCAAAGATTTTTTAAAATTAACAAATATACTTTGCCGAGTGCCTTTGATCTAGCACTCGACAAAGGCTTCTTTGTCATGTGCCTGTCTGGTGGCACTCGGCAAAGACTAGACTTAGGGTTTTTAAAAAACCTTTGCCGAGTGTCGCACGGCAGGCACTCGGCAAAGCATTCTTTGCCGAGTGTCCAAGCTTGGACACTCGGCAAAATATATTTTTATTTTTTTATTTTGTTTACCAAACTTTTTGTGGTATGTTCCTACACTATATAGACCTACATGTACCATTTCGGGACAATTATAACTGTGTTTTCAATAGCTAGTAGATTTAGTTCGTTTATTTGAATTTTTTTTGAAAAATTTAGATTTGAACTGTAGGTCACTCGAAACATAGAAAACTATGCATGCAAAAATGATATTCATGTTACTTAGCATAAGTTACGACCGATTTTAGGAGCGGATCAGAAACTTCGAGCAACATGCTCACTAAACATGGCCGTGAACTTGCCATCCACATGTTTAAAAATTGTATAAAACACAAACAAAGTCAGAAAATCATAAAACTTGTCCACGTGTCATGATATCATATGTACAGGCTGTGATAAAAAATTTAGAATGTTTGGAGAAAGTTGTGAGACACTATGTGTAGAAACCTAAGAGAACTACACATGAAATCATAGAGTTCCAATGTGGATCTCTTAGGTTTGTACACATAGCGCGTCATAGTTTTCTCGAAATTTTTTCAATTTTTTATCACAGCCTATACATATGATATCATGACACGTGGACAAGTTTCATGATTTTCTGACTTTGTTTGTGTTTTATACAATTTTTAAACATGTGGATGGCAAGTTCACGGCCATGTTTAGTGAGCATGTTGCTCGAAGTTTCCGGTCCGCTCCTGGAATCGGTCGTAACTTATGCTAAGTAACATGAATATCATTTTTGCATGCACGGTTTTCCAAGTTTCGAGTGACCTGCAGTTCAAATCTGAATTTTCCGAAGAAATTCAAATAAACGAACTAAATCTACTAACGATTGAAAACTCTGTTATAATTGTCCACAAATGATACATATAGGTCTACATAGTGTAGGAACATACCACAAAAAGTTTGGGAGACAAAATAAAAAAAAAATAAAAATATACTTTGCCGAGTGTCTAGAGAAGACACTCGGCAAAGCGTCCTTTGCCGAGTGCCCAATATTTGGCACTCGGCAAAGAAGACTCTTTGCCGAGTGCCAAACCTCGGCTCTCGGCAAAGACAGACGGCCGTCAGCTTTAGGACGACCGCTGACGGCCCTTTGTCGAGCGCCACCTTTGTCGAGTGTTTCACACTCGGCAAACGTGTCTTTGCCGAGTGTGGTCCTGTGCCGAGTGTCCAGCACTCGGTAAAGAGGCTCGTTGCCGAGAGCCTAACTTTGCCGAGTGCCCGACAAAAGGCACTCGGCAAAGAGGCCGACACTCGGCAAAGCCTTGGATTCCAGTAGTGCATATAATCTAATGTGATCTAATCTAATGTGATGTATTTAAACAGATTAGTGATACTAGTAGAAGAGATTGAACCCTACTAGCCAGGTGTTAACCTTACTTAGCACATTAGACCAACTCAACCATGAGCAGAAGATCTAACTCAACCAGTAGAGTTATGATGAATTACCTAATTTATCCATCCCCACCTAACATCAAACAAGTTTTTGACCAATATCATGTAGTCTAGCTCATCCATAACTATCCTAACCATATTCCCCCAACTCTGATGATATAAACTAACATCGAATCAATGAGACCAAGATCAGAGAAGAAAAAGATCAACATCGACAAGGAAGGATATAATAGTCAAAGCGAATTTCGAGATGAATCAAGATTTAAACATATTGGATAAATTCTTTTCCTTGCCATAATCTTTCTTACCTCAACCTGTTCAGCTTATATCCTACCTAATAAGTAGCTGGATACTTATGCTCTCCTAATTAACCACTATTGATTATAAAAAAAATGAGACTCTGGATTTTTGAACCAATTATAGACTAAAAGCCGAATTACAAACCAATCCTTCTCTATCCCTATAAATCTCGAGGACGACATTTCTGTTAAGGCGGGTAGGATTTGTAACACCTCAAAAATCCCATTTTGATAATTATGAAAAAATTTCAAAGATCTTGAAGTAAATTTTTTTCCATAACTTTTGAAGTCACATCTCCTAAAATAAAAGTTTTAATAATAAAGATTCAATAAAAAGATTCTTCTATAAATTATCCTTTGATGAAGTTTATAAGTACTAATGGCAAAACACCTTTTAATAAGTAATCATACAATAGAAACTATTTGTCTTAAAATAATTATATGTGTGCTACATATAAAAAAGGCATTTGCCTATGTAGGATAATAAATAAATCAATAAATAAAATTATATATTGCATTTCAGGCTGGGTCTTATTTAACTGGGCATTTTGAATTTAAATTCAAAATCCAAATTGGAATTTAAATCTGAATTAGAAAATAGAAAGCTGAAAAGAAAAAAAAGAAAAAAAACAACTGTTACTTGGGCCGACTTCCCCAAACCCAGCCAATGGATCACACCTGAGTCGGCCCACTTACCCTTTGCTCCACGCGCGCGGACTAGAAATCAGGAGTGCCGACATGCGGGCCTATCCTGTCAGTCCCACAACCGCACCCGCTTCTGGCGTTCGGGCACTGACAATGTGACCCCACGCTCCAGTCGCAGTCACCCGCGCCAACCCATATGCTTACTCCCTCTGTCACATGGGCCCGGGCGAACAACCGCTTGATTCGATTTCCTCTGCCACTGACATGTGGGCTCGGGTTGCCATCTTCGTCTCCTCTCCCTGAACGGAATCCACGCATTCCGCTGCTGCTTCAAATCGTCGCGTGCTCAACCTCCGTCAACCCCGCGGTCTGTTTCACTCAGCAGTTAATCTCTTCCTTTGCCCTTCTGTCTCGCTTATGTGTGGGCCGCTCAACAGTAGAGTCATCTTCACGGAGCTCCGCACCGGTCGGAGCTCAACTAACCCCGCGCATTCCGGCGCTGCTTCTCCGGGGCCGTTGGTCCTTTTTCGTTGCTCGGACTCCTGCGTACGGGCTATAAAGCGTGTGCGCGCGCCACCTTCCGAGGACTCGTGCTCATGGCGCCAATGCCGTGGGGCAAGGACAACCACAATCCGTAGTGAGGAATTTGAGAGAGGAGGGCCACTGTGGGCAAAATCCATGGTGGATGTCGTTCGGGGTCGGGAATTGGGCCAAGTAGCTTCGCAGTGTCGTAAGGATAATGTGATCCTCCTCACCCGATGGAATCGGATGCTTGGGTGGGCTAATTTCTCGCCGTCGTTGAGATTCCGGCGTGAAGGACCCTTCACCTTGGCCGGGCCGCTCGGACTTCGATGCTGGTAAGTGTATGGTTCTATAGAGTTCTCCTTGGTCTCCTCAATTCGTAGCATCAACGAGATGGGAGTTCCTAGGTCAGTGTGGGGAAGGGACCATCGGCCGGCCATGGCGCCACCGCATTGGGTGGCCACCGCCACTTCACTGGCCGGAGTAGCAAGTGGACCGTGTGGCCGTTGATCGTGAGACAAACAACTGCGATCAGTTGCGCCTGATACTGGTTGGTCGGGGTAGTGGAACCCGTCCGATCGTGATCGAAGGGTTGTGGTTAGGCATCGCGGCAATTGTTCTGGGCGTTTAGATGGAAATCCTACGGCTACGCTCGCATACCATTCCATAACATCGTAGTATCTGATCGGTGTCGTTAATCTTGGATCGTGTGGTTGTAGGGAGATACTGGTTCACGTTTGTATCTGTTCTAATCTCGATCGTCCGTTGAAGATCCAACGGCCCTGACTTGCCCATACCCCTTCAGCCGTGCCAACTTGCAAAAAGACCCCGGAGAAAGAACTAATAAACCCACAGTCCACGACCACAGTGTACTGAGTCTAGTAAACATTGCGCTGAGGCCTCTGTATTTTACAGAATTTGTTGCCCAGTCCAGAGAATTAGAAAATCCAGTAAAATTAATCAGAAAATGGTTTTTAATGTGAAAATAAATGCTAAAATTTGTTTAATTCATATAAAATTCATGTGAAGTCCAAATTAATCCATTCCAGTTTCTATAATTTTGTAATATTATTGTTTATCATCTGGTGTCTCTATTTTGACATGAAAACCATATTAAAATGTATCTCTTAATCAATCTTGTATCAAATACATAAAACCTTCTAGAAAAAATAACTCCTTCATTTTAATTCCGAATTGACTCATTCCAGTTGCGTTAGTTTCGTATAAGTATTTACTATGTAGTAACAACAATAATTATACCATATTGCATAATTTTATAGTTAGATATATATTTATCCTATGTCTACTAGATTAGCTCTTCTAAATCAAGATTAACCTGACCATAATTATAATGTGGTTAAACATGATCTCTAGTTAAGTTATAATTAAGATTAAAGTTGAATTAATTAATCATAGAATATTCTCTCATATGGTGTATATTAATCAATTCATAATATAGTTTAATCACATAGATGTTCCATAAATCACAACTCCTTAACCGTCACTCCGATTTTAGTGATTCTCGATCCCACGATCTCGTAGCAACGCGTAGATTATTATTACATAATTTATTCTTATGTTTGGTGTGATGTTAATTGTGTCTATATCATGTCTGTTTGTATTGCTACGACTAGTAGTGAGGTCACGAGAACCTGAAGATTACCCTAGTACCTGGAATCTCAAGTCCAGGCAAGTTGTGCTGTTGATCACATTTATTACCCAATAATGTTCTTTATTATCACCATTCAATGCATAGGTTTAATTTTGATGGGACCCAATAGGTCACCCTAGTCTGTTTATCCTATTTACCTTGTTGACCCCTGAATCATTTGGGTAGTTATGCTATTGCTTTATATGGTTTTGGGTTAATATTTCATTATGTCCATGTTCTAATTGTTTTGTTATTTTATTTATGTTCATGTCAAGATCATTATCTTTAATTGGAACATGGAGCTTAACTTGAGAAACACGTGCCACCACAAGGGTGGAATGAGACGCCCTTGGTTGACTAATTAGAAAAGCTAGTGGAAGACTACCTTACCCAAAAGGGGCAAGGGCAGTAGGGGAGTTGCATGCAGGGAGGTTCTCGGGTTGATTTTGCTGCGATGGTGGTCAGACGAGGGATTCTTGCAAGTGCTCTTCCCATAAACTGTAGCGGGTTTTCGGAAGCTAGTGAAACTTTGTAAAGGCCTCGTAGTGGATCCCTAGCCATTCACCTCGGTAGTGTCTAAGGGTCTAGCTGACCCTAGCGACATGGGATACATGACTTGTGGGTACAGGGAAAAACCTCTGTAGAGTGTAAAACTGGTATACTAGCCGAGCTCACGGTCAAGAGCAGCTCAGGACTCTCGCATGATTAAATTATGAAACTAAATTCAAATTGTCATTTGCATTGCATGGGATTTACTATTAATTTTGTTCTATTATTATTATGATTTGGTATTTACTTACATTTATTAACTGCTAATAAAATTTGACCAAGTTATTAAAAGCAATGCTCAGCTTTATCCCCTTTTGTTGATCACCCTTACACATCACATGAACTCCCATCTTTGGTGAGTTCATGCACATTATTCCTCACAACTTGTTGAGCGATGAACATATGTGAGCTCACCATTGCTGTCTCACACCCCCCCACAGGTCAAGGATAGGTACCACAGGATGAGGCGCATGGAGGATGCTGCGATGTGTTCGTGAGAGGTCTAGGTCGTCGTCTCCCAGTCAACTTTGGGTTGCTGGATCCTTGTCTCCGTTCGATGTAATTATTTATTTATTTTATACAGAACTCCTATTATATAGTAAAGTTGTAACATTCATTTCTGTACCATGATTCATCATATGTGTGAGACTTGGTCCCAGCACACCTGGTGATAATGTTCGCGCCCGGGCCCCTAAACCCCGGGTGTGACAACAGTCCAAAGTGTGGGCTAATCCCAAGATAGGCTTCATAGAGATGCACGAAGATGGCAGTTTGAAGAACAGAATTAGGGTCCAAGTGAGTCAGATTGAAGGAGTAGAAATCAAGGAGGCCACAAAAAATGGGGGAGATGGGCAGACCCAGGCCCCGAATCAAGAAAGGGATGAAACCACGAACTCATGGGTATCCTCCATGGGCACGATAATCCCTTGCTAAATGTGCCAAAAACTCATCTCCTTTGAATGAAGAACACCAATCTGGACTAGGTGAAGCAAATCGGATTCAGAAACAACGGAAGCATAGTTACCACAGAAGGGGAGTTGGTTGTTGGGATCGTTTGGGGGGATGATGGTCGTCGTGCCCCCTGCTTCTTCTTCTTGGGCACCATGAGACCTTCCATAAGTGCGTAATCGAGTGTGGAGTCGCCGAGGCATTAGAATTTCAAAGGGGAGAGTTGCGGTGAAAGAATAGTGTTAGGGTTTTTTTGCTAGAAGCCATTAGACAACAGGTGTGTATATACGTGTATACTCCAGATCTACCACAAGCACCAACACGAGGGAAACCGTTTTTAGATCTAGTGGAAGAAACTCTAAATCGGGCGAGTTAAGTCAGATGAGTTAAGCCAGATGAATTAAGTCAGACAAAAAACACGCTTCTACGCAGGATTAGTCAGGGGAGATCAGTCGGGACACAAGAAATTGAACAGAACAAGGAACTCAAAACTAGCAATCAAACTTCAAATGCAGGATGAGATCAAAAGAAACTCGGTACTCAAGGTAGATAAGGCCAGCAAACTTTATTCATATAAGGATAAGTACCATTACAGAAGAAGAGACAGTTCATTATGAACTGACCCTTGCAAAAGACCCCTACCACTACCATCACCACCATCACCACCACCACCACCACTACTACTACACCTACCCACTATTACTACACTATACTAATATCTAAGCCGGTGCCACCTTGCCGTCGCCACCCTTGCTGCCGATAATCGTTGTCGTCACCATGGCTACCGCTGCTGCTTTTGTTGCCACCGCCACCACCCTTGCCACCATCGCCTTTGCCACCACCGTCACCACCACCATCGCTGTCGCTGCCCTCATGGCCATCCTCCCTATCGTCATCCTCCTCCTCCTTGGAGCTCTTCTCGGAGCCAGCCATCCTCTAAGTCATCAGAGCCCTCCAGATCAGACCATTTTGGATGTAGGCCCTCTCGGTAGAAGAGAGCCCCATGGAGTCCTCCGAGTCCTCAAATGAGGGCAACTGAGGAGTTGGCGATGGAGACTCCTCGCCCTCGAGGGAAAGTTGTTCTCTGAGAACTCAGAGTCTCCAAAGTCCTTCGACGAAGAAGTCGGAGGATGCTTCCACTTGCTATCCTTGCTGCTCTTACTACGCTTGCCTTTGCTGCTCTTGCCTCCTGCCATTGGAGTTTTCAGAGTGGAAGAAGGGCCAGTAAGAAAGAAGTCTAAAGACGAGTGCAAAAGACCGTCACATATGGTTGGCCTATTTAAAGAAGCTAGGGGGTGCCCCTTTGGCTCCCATCCGTACAACAAAAAATCGCAAGCCTTCAAGAGCCATGTATATTTCCAAGAAATTGCATGCCCCTGCCACCCCGTGGCATAACACGGCACTGGAGAGAAGTAAACCAACCGCTCAGGCGCATTATTATGCCTTGTCACTCCAGGTTACAATTTTGAGGACAAGACAGTGTACACACCCATTGGGCGCACCCATTGGGTGCATAGATCGGATTCTGAAAAATCTGATTCGTCAAATATCCACAAATCCTACAAAATGACAAACTCAAAATCGATCAAACAAGAGTCAATCGGACCTCTACCGATTGAGTTTAGTCGGCTGCTTTAGCAAACCCTGACTGAGTGCACCCCGGCTAGACTTCAGTCGGCCAGGTTTTGGTCAAGCGAATCACATTCAAGATGGCAAATTAAAACCCTTCAAAAGCAATATCATGATGACATTTGATTCGATTTATACTCAAATCAGCTCAAAGCTCAGAAGCTACACCCATTGGGTGCACCTTAGTTGCACCCAATGGATCCAAATGCGGAACAAAGTTGCACTCAAAAGCAAAGAATAGTCAAATAGCATGATCCCTTCTTGGTGTCTCGAGACAATTATCCTCAAAAATTGGCTTGAGCCTCAGGGGCTTGTGGGAGATAGATATCCCATGGGTCCTTATATGCACGGAGATGTTCCATGGGTTGTTTGATTGGCCCCCGAAGGTTCGTCTAGCAAGACATACCGTTGGGCCGTGTCTAGACTGAGCGAGTTTGACCAAGAAGGGCGATGACCGAAACAACCATGTTATATGTGGCTGACGTAGAAGGAGCGCTGATGCCTCATGCACACAGTTCACGTGTACCTGAAGAGCTAGATACTTGGAGGAAAGGCTGTCGAACTCCAGATTAGCAGGAGCACCTGCCACATCAAGGATAGACTTAGATAGGATCAGATAGACTCCATGACTTGTAGATGGATATCCCTCCAGTCCCTAATATAAGGTCAAGAGGTACCCCTACAAAACTATCTCATCCCATCCCATATCTCGTCATCCCACTCATAACAACCATGTCTTCATTAGATTGATAGGAGAATTCATCCATCACTGCCCACAACTCATCTGTCACCTATGCACACCAACAATACTCAATACTCAGCACCAACAAGACGTTGGATATTATGCATTTCGGCGGCTCGAACCTATATAAACTCTCTTGTGTTCTGACATGCATCCACACGTACCATCAAGTCACGATTAACGACACCATCCTGCCCAAAAGCATCATGTGGGATACCCCATGGTGTGCAGTTGGGTCATAAACGCCAACAAATACCATCCTAATTAAGTACTAGATCAATATCGAAATATCCCACAACGCGAATGCAAATGCATGACAGGTTAAATTTAATTCCATAACTCACTCATGTGAGAGTCCTGAGCCGCTCATGATCATGAGCACGACTGATATACCAGTTTTACACTCTGTAGAGGTTGCACATCTTTACCCACAAGACGTGTTTCCCTTTTGAGCCCGGGTTAGCTAGACCCTTAGACACTATCAAGGTTAATGGCTAGGGATGCACTGCAAGGCCTTTAAAAAGTTTCACTAGCTTGTGAAAACCCGCAATGGTTTCAGGAAGAAGGGAGCACATGCCTTTTTCCATGGTCTGCAACCCCATCACAGTAATTACAACCAGCACTATGCTCTGTAGCGATGCACTCCCCGCTTGCCCCTTTCAGGTAAGGTAATCTCTCGCTAGCTTTCCTAATTAATTGGCCAAGGGCATCCCATACCACCCTTGTGGTAGCACTGTTGTCTCAAGTTAGCGCTCCATTTCCAATTAACAAAATGATCTTATCATGAACGATAAATAATTCATTGACAATAAAACATGATCATAATTCTGATATAATATTAATCCCAAAACAAGGTAGAGCAATAGCAATACTACCCAATAATTCATTAGTATGCAAGTTGTAGGGTAAACAAGACTAGGTAACCTATTAGCAGCATTATCCTAAACAGTTTTATATGGTCGTTTAAATGGATCTATACTATAAATGGAGGAACACCATGTAGTTTAGGGCCTATGTGATCCTCTAAATGGTTGACCTATTTAAACAGTCAGTCCTCGGTCTAAACGGTCAAAACGGCCTAAACAGAACGAGTTTTATACAGGTTTAAACATTGTTTAGCCTATTTATTGGGTTGTTTTCTTGATAGGGCCAAAATGTGGCAGGCTCAGCTGCATTGGCTTATTACTGTTAGGGTTCTCTCACCTTCTCTACTCGAGCTTGCCTTCTTTCCTTTGGTTTTTGATAGTTTCTATACATGAATATGTCTTTTTCTAGCATGTTTTAGTTGTTGTTCTATAATTAGCTAAACTAGGGGGTGAGTTTAGTTGTCTTGAATTGGTCATTTCGGTTATATGGATATGTAATATGTTATGTCAGTGTTGTTATCCGTTTATCACAATTTTGTATCGCTAAACCAAATATATTTGTGGATTTACTCATTTACTCTTAGTGAAATTTATACACTACATACTAACCATTAACCATTCTTTTGAGGCACATGATTTAGATGTTGTTGGGGGCCTACTATGTCGAAGGTCCTCATATAACCTCCACTTCGGTGTAAACAAGTGTGTTTCAGGAACACTACTGTTGGTGAACGAAGCTAGCATGCGAACGAAGTGCTATCAAGAAAAGCCGAAGTAGCATATAGAGAAGATTTGTCCGGTACAAGAAGGCGGCGAAGGTGTAGAACAAAGCTGACAGCCTCGGCATAAAGAAACCTTTGAGCGCAAAGTAACGAAGGAGAAGAAGTCTAAGACTTGTGCAGCAAGAACGAAAGAGAAAGGACTGCAATGCCCTCGCTCTATTTGTAAATCATGTGTGTAAACTTTCCGGGCATGCTTGTAATTTCATACGAAGTTGTACCTCTCCCCTATAAATAGGTGAACAGTGCCCTGCATAAATTCACCTTTTGAGGGCCATAACTTTGTTTTGCTTAGCCTTCGAAGAACCTTCGTGCCACCTTCCGTTAAGGAGCCGAAGGTATATTTGTAAACTTATCTGATATGAATGAAGATGGAATGAAAATGTCAAGGCATACGAGATGATTTTTTACATTCAATCACATGTTGTCGTTTCATTTCACATTGTTTCATTCATCTCCTTTATAAAAGACCTTCATCCTTAGTGATAACACTTTATAGAAGTGTTAAAACAAGGACGAAGGCTCACATATTTAACTTGTGTTATCTTGATTTTTGATGCCTTTAGGTGATTGAAATCAAGTATTCAACATTGGCGCCCACCTCTAGTGATTCTACGACCACAATAACAACAACAACCCAAATCACGATGAAGAGCATGGCAAGCCATCAAGCTTCACCGTCGTCCCTAAAGAAGCTTGTGCTCCCCATCACTGTGGGCTCGAGCTTCGAACCCAACAACAAGAAACAAAAGAAAGAGGCCCAAAGAAGGGTGCAACATGTAGGCATCCAAGGACAGTACATTAAGTCCAAGTGGTCTCATATCCCTATTACCTTTTCTCAAGATGATCTTCGCCTCAAGGATTACCCACATAAAGATGCTATGGTTATCTCTTGTATCATCAAAGGCTTCATAGTACACAATATTCTAGTCGACATAGGTAGTGCAACATATATCATATTTGATAAGGCTTTCAAGCAAATGCAAGAGCCCAAAGATAAGATTCAAGAATCGGCTGTTCCCCTCTGTGGCTTTGATGGACAGCAAGTAATGGCATTAGGGAAGCTGGCTATGCCCATCACCTTTGGTTATGTTAACAACAAAGGACAGAAGAAGTCATGTTTGAGATTGTTGATATGGAGTTCCATACAACGCCATCATCAAAATAGGAACTCTCCACATATTTGAAGCAATTCTGCATTCAGCTTACCTCTGCATGAAGATACCAAGCAACCAAGGGGTCATATCAGTCTATGGTAGCCAAGAAGAAGAAAGAAGGGCAAAAGGGACCCTGCAAGAACCAAAGATCGTCTACAACATAGACGAAGCTAAAATGCAAGTTCAGGGATCTGAGAAGCCAGTGAAAGAAAAAAGCATCTTTGACGGATTAGCCGAAGCTAGTACTCCTCTTTGATGATGTTACAGAGTAGAGGGTCTTCTTTGACAATCAGCTAACCTTAGAGCAAGAATCTAATCTCCGAAGGTTTTTGTTTCATAATAAAGATGTCTTTGTGAAAGTTGCCTAGAGGGGGGTGAATAGGCGAAACCTGAATTTTATAAACTTAAGCACACACTACAAGCGGGGGTTAGCGTTAGAATTAAAGTCAAGTATGGGAGAGAGGGGAAGAACAAATCAAATGGAAATCAAGCGAATAAGCATGGTGATTTCTTTTATCGAGGTTCGGTTCTAAAGAACCTAGTCCTCGTTGAGGTGGTCACAAAGACCGGATCTCTTTCAACCCTTTCCTTCTCTCAAACGGTCACTTAGATTGAGTGAGCTTTCTCTTTAATCAAATGGGTCACTTAGACACCGCAAGGAGCACCACACACTTAGGTGTCTCTTGCTTTGATTACAAGTCACTTGGGAACAAGAATGAGGAAGGAAGAAAACGATCCAAGCAACAAGAGCTCAAATGAATACGAACACACACTCTCTCAAGTCACTAGGTGGTTGGAATTTATTTGGGACTTGGAGAGGCTTTGATCTTTTGAATTGTGTCTAGGAGTGAATGCACTAGCTCTTGTATTGAATGAGAACTTCAAAAAACTTGGATACTTGGAGTTGTGGTGGATGGGGGTATTTATAGCCCTCAACCACCAAAGAAGCCGTTGGGGAGGCTGCTGTCGATGGGCGCACCGGACAGTCTGATGCGCCATCGGACAGGTCTTGTTCACTTTCCGGTGAGCCGCCACGTCACCCAACCGTTAGGGTTTGGAGCCGAGTCGACCATTGGGGCTTTGTCCTCTTGCGGCACCGGACAGTCCGGTGCCCCTCTGACTTTCTGCTCTAACTTCTATCGTGCACTGTTCACGCACTGTAGCACTTTGCAGAGTCGACCATTGCGCAAGTTAGCTGTTGCTCCACTGGCACATAGTCAGGTGAATTATAGCGGATCGCAGCTCAGTTTTCCCGAGAGTGGCTGCTACGGATTTGTACGGGCATGGTGCACTGGACACAGTCCGGTGCGCCAGACCACAGCACACTTAGATCTTTGCTCTGGCTCAATTCAGTCCCTAACTTGAATCTTCTATTTGTTTGTGTTGAACCTTATGCACCTGTAATACATAAGTTCTAGAGCAAACTAGTTAGTTCATATGTTTGTGTTGGACATTCAACCACCAAAATTAATTGTAGGAAAAGGATAACCCTATTTCCCTTTCAATCTCCCCCTTTTTGGTGATTGATGCCAACACAAACCAAAGCAAATATATAAAGTGCAGAAATGAACTAGTTTGCATAAGGTAAGTGCATAGGTTCCTTGGAATTAAACCAATTGATAATCATATTAGATATGAATGGATTGCTTTCTTTTATTTGACATTTTGGACCACTTTTAAACCACATGTTTTGTTTTTGCAAATCTTTTTCAAAGTCTTTTCAAAATTCTTTTGCGAGTAGTCAAAGGTATATGAATAAGATTGCAAGAAGCAATTTCAAGATTTGAAATTTCTCCCCCTATTTCAAATGCTTTTCCTTTGACTAAACAAAACTCCCCCTCAATGAAATTCTCCCCATAGCTTTCAAGAGAGTTTTGAAGTAGATTGCCAATTCTGAAAATTCATACCAATTTGAAAATATCTTGAAAACTAATTGAAAAACAAACTTTTGTGAATACCAATTAAATCTTTCATTTCAAAAATTTTTGAAATGGTGGTGGTGCGGTTTTTTTGCTTTGGGCTTAATATTTCTCCCCCTTTGGCATTAATCGCCAAAAACGGAGAACTTTGGAGCCCTTTTGCATTTCCTCCCCCTTTGGGGCCTAACATTACCTCCGAAATCTAAAATAAATGTGAGTAAGGATCATACCATTGAGAGTTTGCGGAATACCGGCAAAGGGTAGATAATATCGTTAGAGTTGAGTGAAAGCATTGTCTTTACCGAATTACCCCATTTCCCTTTCAATCTACGACTTAGTATAGAAATACACTTGAAAACACATTAGTCGTAGTTTTGGCACAAGAAGAATAAGAAATATGCAATTGTACCAAATGAAAGAGATATGATCAAAGGTATATAAATGAGCTATGTGTGCAATGTTTTAATTAAAATTGCGAGAATCAAGAATATTTAGCTCATTCCTAAGTTTGCTAAAGGTTTTCTCATCTAGTGGCTTGGTAAAGATATCGGCTAATTGGTTTTGGATATTAACATAAGCAATTTTGATATCTCCCTTTTGCTGGTGATCCCTCAGAAACTGATACCGAATGTCTATGTGTTTAGTGCGGCTGTGTTCAACGGGATTATCCGCCATGCGGATTGCACTCTCATTATCACATAGGAGAGGAACTTTGCTCAATTTGTAGCCATAGTCCCTGAGGGTTTGCCTCATCCAAAGTAATTGTACACAACAATGGCCTATGGCAATGTACTCGGCATCGGCGGTGGAAAGAGCTACGGAGTTTTGTTTCTTTGAAGCCTAAGACACCAGGGATCTCCCCAGAAACTGACAAGTCCCTGATGTGCTCTTCCTATCAATTTTGCACCCTGCCTAATCGGCATCGGAATATCCTATTAAATCAAAAGTGGATCCCCTGGGATACCAAAGCCCAAACTTAGGAGTGTAGACTAAGTATCTCATGATTCTCTTTACGGTCCTAAGGTGAACTTCCTTAGGATCGGCCTAAAATCTTGCACACATGCATACAGAAAGCATAATATCCGGTCGAGATGCACATAAATAGAGTACAAATCCTATCATCGACCAGTATACCTTTTGATCTACGGATTTACCTCCCGTGTCGAGGTCGAGATGCCCATTGGTTCCCATGGGTGTCTTGATGGGTTTGCCATCCTTCATTCCAAACTTCTTAAGAATGTCTTGAATGTACTTGGTTTGGCTGGTGAAGGTGCCATCCTGGAGTTGCTTGATTTGAAATCCTAAGAAATATCTCAACTCCCCCATCATCGACATCTCGAATTTCTGTACCATGATCCTACTAAACTCTTCACAAGTAGACTTGTTAGTAGACCCAAATATGATATCATCAACATAAATTTGGCATATGAACAAGTCTTTTCAACAGTTTTAGTAAAGAGTGTAGGATTGGCTTTACCGACTTTGAAGCCATTAGTGATAAGAAAATCTTGCAGGCATTCATACCATGCTCTTGGGGCTTGCTTGAGCCCATAAAGCGCCTTTGAGAGTTTATAAACATGGTTAGGGTACTCACTATCTTCAAAGTCGGGAGGTTGCTCAACATAGACTTCTTCCTTGATTGGTCCATTGAGGAAGGCGCTTTTCACGTCCATTTGATAAAGCTTAAAGCCATGGTAAGTAGCATAGGTAAGTAATATGCGAATTGACTCAAGCCTAGCTACGGGTGCATAATTTTCATCGAAATCCAAACCTTCGACTTGTGAATATCCTTTGGCTACAAGTCGAGATTTGTTTCTTATCACCACACCATGCTCATCTTGCTTGTTGCGGAATACCCATTTGGTACCTACAACATTTTGATTAGGACATGGAACCAAATGCCATACCTCATTCCTCGTGAAGTTGTTGAGCCCCTCTTACATTGCCACCACCGAATCCGAATCTCTTAATGCATCCTCTATCCTGTAAGGCTCAATAGAGGAAACAAAGGAGTAGTGTTCACAAAAATGTGCAATTCGAGATCTAGTTATTACCCCCTTATGGATGTCACCAAGGATGGAGTTGATGGGATGATCTCGTTGAGTTGCTTGGTGGACTCTTAGGTGTGGCGGTCTTTGACCATGAACTTCTTGATCATTTTCCTTGTCTTCATTATCTTCATCTCCCCCTTGATCATTGACCTCTTCTTGAGGTGGCTTATCCTCTTAATCTTCTTCTTCATCATTTTGAGCCTAATCCTCATCTTGGGTTGGTGGAGATGCTTGGTTGGAAGATGATGGTTGATCTTGTGCTTGTGGAGGCTCTTCGGATTCCTTAGGACACACATCCCCAATGGACATGTTCCTTAGCGCGACGCACGGAGCCTCTTCATCATCTAGCTCATCAAGATCAACTTACTCCACTTGGGAGCCATTAGTCTCATCAAACACAATGTCACAAGAAACTTCAACTAGTCCAGTGGACTTGTTAAAACTCTATATGCCCTTGTGTTTGAGTCATAACCAAGTAAAAAGCCATCTACAGCTTTAGGAGCAAATTTAGATTTTCTACCTCTTTTAATAAGAATAAAGCATTTGCTCCCAAAGACTCTAAAATATGAAACATTGGGCTTTTTACCAGTGAGGAGTTCGTATGATGTCTTCTTGAGGATTCGGTGAAAGTAGAGCCAATTGATGGAGTAGCAAGCAGTGTTGATTGCTTCCGCCTAAAACCGGTCTGGTGTCTTGTATTCATCAAGCATGGTCCTTGCTATGTCCAGTAGAGTTCTATTCTTCCTCTCTACTACACCGTTTTGTTGAGGTGTGTAGGGAGAAGAGAACTCATGCTTGATGCCCTCATCCTCAAGAAATCCTTCAATTTGAGAATTCTTGAACTCCGTTCCATTATCGCTTCTTATCTTTTTTATTCTCAATCCGAACTCATTTTGAGCCCGTCTCAAGAATCCTTTTAAGGTCTCTTGGGTTTGAGATTTTTCCTGCAAAAAGAATACCCAAGTGAAGCGAGAATAATCATCCACAATTACTAGACAGTACTTACTTCCGCCGATGCTTATGTAAGAGATTGGGCCGAATAGATCCATGTGGAGTAACTCAAGTGGCCTATTCGTTGTATGATGTTCTTGTGTGGATGATGGGAGCCAACTTGCTTCCCTGCTTGGCATGCACTACAAATCCTGTCTTTCTCAAAATGAACATTTGTTAGTCCTAAAATGCTCTCCCTTTAGAAGTTTGTGAAGATTTTTCATTCCAACATGGGCAAGTCGGCGATGCCAGAGCTAGCCCATATTAGTAATAGCAATTAAGCAAATGTCAAGTTCAGCTTTGTTATCATTAAAATCAACTAAATATAGCTGACCCTCTAACACTCCCTTAAATGCTATTGAATCATCACTTCTTCTAAAGACAGTAACACCTACATCTATAAATAGACAGTTGTAGCCCATTTTGCATAATTGAGAAACTGAAAGCAAGTTGTAATCTAAAGAATCTACAAGAAAAACATTAGGAATAGAATGGTCAGGGGATATAGCAATTTTACCAAAGCCTTTGACCAAACCTTGATTTCCATCCCCGAATGTGATGGCTCATTGGGGATCTTCATTTTTCTCGTAGGAGGAGAACATTCTTTTCTCCCCTGTCATGTGGTTTGTGCATCCGCTATCGATTATCCAACTTGAACCACCGGATGCATAAACCTGCAAAACAATTTAGGCCTTGTTCTTAGGTACCCAAACAGTCTTGGGTCCTTTTACGTTAGAAACAAGCACCTTGGGTACCCAAACACAAATCTTTGGACTCTTGTGTTTGCCCCCAACATATTTGGCAACTATTTTGCCTGATTTGTTAGTAAGCACATAGGATGCATCAAAAGTCTTAAATGAAATGTTATGTTCATTTGATGCAGTAGGAATTTTCTTTCTAGGCATTTTAACATGTATGGTATGCCTAGAGCTAGATGCCTCATTCTTATACATAAAAGCATGGTGAGAAACACAATGAGATTTTCTAGCATGAATTTTCCTAATTTTGTGCTCAGGAAATTAGCAGGATATAAAATATAGCCTTCATTATCCTGAACCATGGGAGCCTTGCCCTTAACAAAATTAGACAATCTTTTAGGGGCATTAAGCTTGACATTGCTTCCCTGTTGGAAACCAATGCCATCCTTGATGCCAGGGCGTCTCCCATTATAGAGCATGCTTCTAGCAAATTTGAACTTTTCATTTTCAATTTCATGCTCATTAATTTTAGCAGTTAATTGAGCTATATGATCATTTTGTTGTTTAATTAGAGCAAGGTGATCATTAATAGCTTCAACATTAATATCTCTACATCTAGTGCAAATGGAAACATGATCAACAGTAGATGTAGAAGGTTTGCAAACATTTAATTCTTCTATCTTAGCATGTAATATGGCATTCTCATTTCTAAGACAGGAAATAGAATCATTGCAAACATTCAACTTTTAAATCTCAGAAATTAAGCTAGCATTTTTAGTTTTAAGACTAGAGATTGAGTCTTGGCAAACATTTAATTCATCAATCTTAGCATTTAGACTAGCATTTTCATTTCTAAGACTAGAAATTGAATCATGATAAATGCTAAACTCCTTAGTCAAGTTTTCACATTTTTTCTACTTCCTGAGCATAAGCATTCTTCAACTTAACATGTTTTTTTCTTTTCTTTAATAAGGAAGTCCTCTTGGCTATCCAAGAGTTCATCCTTCTCATGAATAGCCTCAATTAGTTCATTTATTTTTTTTCTTTTGTTCCATGTTAAGGTTGGCGAAAAGAGACATCAAATTATCATCATCATCACTAGAACTACCCTCGTCACTAGATGTAGTATATTTGGGGGTACTTCTAGAATATACCTTCTTCTTCTTGCCGTCCTTGGCCATGAAACACTTGTGGTCGACATTGGGAAAGAGGAGGCCCTTATTAACGGCGATGTTGGTGGTATCCTCGTAGGAGGAGTCGGTGGAGCTCTCATCGGAGTCCCATTCCCAACACACGTGGGCATCGCCACCCTTCTTCTTGTAATACCTCTTCTTCTCCTTCATCTTCCCCTTCTTGTCGTTGCCCCTGTCACTATCACTTGAATTTGGACATTTAGCAATAAAATGACCGGGCTTACCACACTTGTAGCACACCCTCTTGGAGAGAGGTTTGTAGTCCTTTCCCCTCCTTTGCTTGAGGATTTGGTGAAAGATCTTGATGATGAGTGTCATTTCCTCATTGTCGAGCTTGGAGGCGTCGATTGGAAGTATACTTGGTGTAGAATCCCTCTTCTCTTCTTCTGTCGCCTTGAATGCGACGGGTTGCACCTCGGGTGTGGAGGTGGCGCCTTGCTCCAAGTTGACAATATGTTTGGAGTCTTTGATCATAAGTTCAAAGCTCACAAACTTACCAATCACTTTCTCGGGAGACATTAGTTTATATCTAGGATCCCCACGTATTAATTGAACTTGAGTGGGATTGCGAAATACAAGGGATCTAAGAATAATCTTGACCATTTCATGGTCATCCCATTTGGTGCTCTCGAGGTTGCGCACATGGTTCACCATGGTCTTTAGCCAGTTGTACATTGCTTGCGGCTCTTCTCCTTTGTTGAGGATGAATTGACCAAGTTCGCCCTCGATTGTTTCATGCTTGGTGATCTTGGTCACCTCATCTCCTTCGTGCGCGGTCTTGAGGACGTCCCAAATTTCTTTGGCGTTCTTCAACCCTTGCACCTTGTTATACTCCTCTCGACACAAGGAGGCGAGGAGTATAGACGTGGCTTGAGAGTTAAAGTGCCTAATTTGGGTCGCCTCGTTCGAGTCGTAGTCCTTGTCCCCTTCCTTCGGTACCTGCGCTCCAAACTCAACAATTTCCCAAATACTTTCATGGAGTGAGATTAGATGATGCCTCATTTTATCACTCCACATAGAATAATATTCACCATCCAAATATGGTGGCTTGCCTAAGGGAATGGAAAGTAGAGGAGCGCGTTTTGAAATACGGGGATAGCGAAAGGGCATCTTACTATACTTCTTGCGCTCATGGCGCTTAGAAGCGGCAGAAGACTCGGAGCTTGATGTGGAGGGCGACGATGAGTCAGTCTCGTAGTAGACCACTTTCTTCATCTTCTTTTTCTTGTCGCCTCTCCAATGGGACTTGATGGAGGAAGAGGATTCCTCCTTGTGCTTGCTGCCGGACTCCCTTGAGAGAGTCCTCCCCGAGCTTGCGGGCTTGTCGCCGGTCACGATTTCCCTCTTGGCGTGATCTCCCAACATCACTTCGAGTTATTAGACTCTAATGAAGCACCGGGCTCTGATACCAATTGAAAGTTGCCTAGAGGAGGTGAGTAGGCGAAACCTGAATTTTATAAACTTAAGCACACACTATAAGTGGGGGTTAGCGTTAGAATTAAAGTCAAGTCCGGGAGAGAGGGGAAGAACAAATCAAATGGAAATCAAGCAAATAAACATGGTGATTTGTTTTACCGAGGTTCGGTTCTAAAGAACCTAGTCCTCGTTGAGGTGGTCACAAAGACCGGGTCTCTTTCAACCCTTTCCCTCTCTCAAACGGTCACTTAGACTAAGTGAGCTTTCTCCTTAATCAAACGGGTCACTTAGACCCTGCAAGGACCACCACACACTTAGGTGTCTCTTGCTTTGATTATAAGTCACTTGGGAACAAGAATGAGGAAGGAAGAAAGCGATCCAAGCAACAAGAGCTCAAATGAACACGAACACACACTCTCTCAAGTCACTAGGTGGTTCGAATGAATTTGGGACTTGGAGAGGCTTTGATCTTTTGAATTGTGACTAGGAGTGAATGCACTAGCTCTTGTATTGAATGAGAACTTCAGAAAACTTGGATACTTGGAGTTGTGGTGGTTGGGGGGTTTTTATAGCCCTCAACCACCATAGAAGCCGTTGGGGAGGCTGTTGTCGATGGGCGCACCGGACAGGTCATATTCACTGTCTGGTGAGCCGCCACGTCACCCAACCGTTAGGGTTCGGAGCCAAGTCGACCGTTGGGGCTTTGTCCTCTTGTGGCACCGGACAGTCTGGTGCCCCTCTGACTTTCTGCTATGACTTCTGTCGCGCACTGTTCACGCACTATAGCACTTTGTAGAGTCGACTGTTGCGTGAGTTAGTCGTTGCTCCTCTGGCACACCGGACAGTCCGGTGGCACACCGGATGGTCTGGTGAATTATAGCGGAGTGCGGCTCAGTTTTCTCGAGAGTGACTGCTTCGGATTTGTATGGGCATAGTGCACCAGACATTGTTCAGTGGCACACCGGACAGTCCGGTGTGCCAGACCACAGCACACTCAGATCTTTGCTCCGGCTCAATTCAGTCCCTAACTTGAATCTTTTATTGGTTTGTGTTGAACCTTATGCACCTGTAATACATGAGTTCTAGAGCAAACTAGTTAGTTCATATGTTTGTGTTGGACATTTAACCACCAAAATTAATTGTAGGAAAAGGTTAACCCTATTTCCCTTTCACTTTGCTTGGTAAGCAAATGATTTGTGTGAAGTGGATAGAAGAATTATAGAGCATGATCTAATTATGGATCCAAGTGCAAGACCACATAAGCAAAAGCTTCATAATATGTCTAAGGACAAAGCCGAAGCTGTAAAGGCTGAAGTTAAGAGACTACTTAATGCTAAAGTCATAAGAGAAGTTGCATATCTAGAATGGTTGGCCAACACAATTATGGTTAAGAAATCCAATGGCAAGTGGAGGATGTGTATTGACTTCACAGACCTCAATAAAGCATGTCCGAAGGACGAATTCCCACTACCAAGAATTGATTTCTAGTAGATGCAGCTGCTACTTCGGAGCTCATGAGTTTATTGGATTGTTACTTAGGGTACCATCAAATCTGAATGAGGAAGGAGGATGAGCCGAAGAACAGTTTCATAACCCCTAGTGGTACTTACTACTATCTTTGGATGCGTGAGGGGCTCAAGAATGCTGGTGGAAGCTTCAGCAGAATGTCAGCCAAGGTGTTGAGTTCACAACTGGACAAGAATGTTTTGACTTATGTTGATGATATCATTGTGAGAAGTACGAAGCAGTAAGATCATATATTAGATCTTCAAGAAACCTTCGCTAATTTTTGAAAGGCAGGCATAAAACTAAACCCTATGAAGTGCATCCTCAGAGTTAAAAAGGACAAATTCCTAGGCTGCCTTGTGTCAACAAAGGGGATAGAAATGAACCCACACAAAATCGAAGCAATACTTCGTATGGAGCCACCAAAATCAATAAAAGTGGCTTAGAGGCTAGCAGGGAGACTAGCTTCCCTGAATAGATTCATTTCAATATCTGCAGAACGAAGTTTGCCGTTCTTTGAGGTCCTGAAGTCAGCAAAAGACTTTCAGTGGGGACCTTCTCAGCAGCAATCCTTCGAAGAGTTGAAAGATTACTTGATAAAGCTAACAACAGACTTCCACCTTGTTGGAGCGAAGGCGAAGACGCCACCCTTCGCTCAATGCCTTCGCTGGATTCACTGCAACAACGGAGACAAGACGACTAGCAGACTCTACCCTTCGTCCCATGCCTCGGAAGACAAAGGCCTACAGCGAAGTCATCTTGTTCCGCAACCTCGCCTCAACATGGGGGCCCACGTGTGATCCGGGCCATTATGGCAGGCCCTGCGTGGCCGCTGCGCATTACAGGCCTAATCTGTAAAGGCTTCCCTGTAATTACAGTCTGTAACCCTGCTTTAAGGGAATATTCCGGGGATGACCTGGGCGCCTGAGGGCACATGCGTCCTTAACCCAAGACGCTGGGCACTCAGACACCTATAAATACCCCCGTATAGTGCCCTTAGAGAGGCTGGATTCAACAGAGCTATTGCCATCTCGAGTTGAAACCTTGCTTACATTGTTTCTGCTCCCCCGTTGGATTAACTTGCCCAGGAGAGCAAGTTCCAACATTTGGCGCCCACCGTTCGTGCTACGAAAAAAACACCCGCGATGGCACCTAAGAGAACCTCATCGAAGGCTGACGAAGCTGCGAAGGCAGCACTGCTGGCCGAGAAAAAGGGCATGGCCCTTGTCGACAACACTCTCCAAGAGCCCTGCGAAGACGACGCAAACAGCAAGAAGCAGCGCAATGAACAACCCACCACCGAAGGCAGCCTTCACACCTGCAGCTCTGGGGGACAACAGCAGCCTCCCCTAGGGTTCGCTCCACCAGAGGGCGCAGACGCCACGGAGGACGGCGAAGTCATCGGCGTTTCGGCCGAGGAACAGCTACAGCTGCGCGCCCTACGCATCAAAAACCGCAACCTCCAAAAGCAAAAAGAGATCCTCAAGGCCAAGCACCAACGTGTGTCTGCACAAGCCAAGGTGCGACAGATGATACGCGACGAAGAGCAGAAGGCACTGGAGCTTGAACAAGAGATCGCGCTCATGCAGAGCGAAGGCTAACTCGGCCTGCAACACGGCCCACCCCTCCAGCAGCGCGCACAAATCGAAGACCTGTTCATCCCTCAGCGCGGACACACCATCCCCCACGCCACAGCATTCCAAGGCGTCAACTACCTCGACGAGTGAAGTCCCCTGGCACCTCACCTGCAAGTGACACCATGGCCCACCAACTTCAGGGCAGGGACCTATCCCAAGTACAACGGCAGCATTGACCCAGCACAGTACATCATGAGCTATCAAGTCGCCGTTGCATCATCCGAAGGGGACGACGCCACGATGGCCAAGTCATTCATCATTGCCCTTGAAGGCCCAGTCCTCACCTGGTACACCAGGTTGCCCCCATTGTCTATCGACTCCTGGAGAAGTCTCCGGGACAAATTCTTGCTCAACTTCCAAGGGTACCGCCCAGACACCAACGCCTTGGCTGAACTCTCACTCTGCAAGCAGCTGGAACGAGAGACTCTGCGGGAGTATTACCGCAAGTTCCTGACCCTCAAGTCACAACTGTCTTGGTCGATGACCAGATCGCCATCCACTACGCCATCAGTGGCCTTTGGGCCGGCGTCCTCTACAGCCACTGCATCAGGGATCCGCCCAGGAACCTCTAGGAGCTGTATCAGCTGTTTGAGAAATATGCTAGATCCGAAGAGCTCCACCAGCGCAAAGTCGAGTCTCAGAGGAAGCCCAAAGACCCTCCGCAGTCCAGCCGCACTTGGACAAGGCCCTCGCAGGTAGACTCCAGCCGCGACGGCCGCAATCAGCAGCAGGTGCACAACATCGCCAACCAGCCCCCCGCTGGTGAGGCCCCTCGCCGCCAGGAGTATCCCCCCCAGGGCCAAGGAAATGGAACTCACGGTCGAGGACGGGGGCGTGCGCAGCAACCACGTAGATTCTACTGCCTGTTCCACGGCGAAGACTGTGCGCATCCCACAAGAGACTGCCCAGAGACGAAGGCCACCAGAGACAGAATGGCACGGGCGCAACTAGCTGACAACCCCAGAATTGTCACGCACGCATATCAGCAACCCCTCAGCCATACAACCACGGCCCTGCTCCGCCTCCACCGCACCATGCATACCAACACCACTAGGAGGTACAAATCGTACCTCCCCCACCCCCACCCCCACACCATCAACAGTAAAACATCCACCACCCAAACCACCCCCAAGCCCCCAAGCAAGAGGACTTCGCCGATCAACCGTATCGCGGAGTCATTCATATGATTACTAGGGGGTCCAGCGCCGACTTTGACATAAAGCGGCAGAAGAAGGACCATTACCGCAGCATCAACCACGTCGCCGTCACCGGCCCGGTCGTGCAGACAAAATGGTCTCACGTGCCATTACCTTCGACGCTCGAGACGTCGATCTGCATAGCGCCCCCCACATCGATGCCATGGTCATCAACTGCAGCGTCGCAGGCTGGGACTTGCACAAAGTCTTAGTCGACAATGGCAGCCAGGCGGATATCATTTTCCTCCATGCCTTCGATCGCATGGGCATAAGCCACAGCCTGCTCAAGCCCTCGGACAACCCCCTGTACGGCTTTGGCGGCAAGGGAACCTTCCCCGTCGGCAAAATAGAGTTGCCCCTCTCCTTTGGTGTAGCACCCAATGCCCGAAGTGAGCAAGTCACGTTCTACATCGTCGACATGGTGTACCCGTACAATGCCGTAATGGGCCAGGGCTCCATCAACAAGTTTGAGGCAGCTATCCATGGACTTTACCTGTGCATGAAGATCCCAGGTCCGCAAGGTGCCATCACAATTTACGGCAACCAGCAGGTTGCGCGTAACATAGAAAGAGACTTCGTCCCCGAACAAAGAAACGTACACTGCCTCACGGCCCAACGCGAAGTCCCCGAGTCTGCCAATCCAACCGCCAAAGAGCATGAAAAAGCACAGCTGCAGAGCAACGACGGGACCAAGACTGTCCCCCTCGACTAGGCAACGCCCCAGCAGACGGTTACCATCAGTGAAGACCTCACTTCGCATGACGAGGAGAGGCTCCTTTGCTGTCTATCCAAGAATAAAGACGTCTTCGCCTGGTCCACCCTCAACCTGGTCAGAGTCAGTCGCTCCATCATCGAGCACGGCTTAGGAATCGACCCTTCGGTGAGGCCGAAGAAACAACGGTTGCGCAAGATGTCTGACGAGAAGACGGAAGACGCCAAGGCCGAGGTGCATCGCGTGCTCGAAGCCAAATTCATCGAGCCAATCGCCTACCCCACATGGCTCGCCAATGTGGTGATGGTGCAGAAGAAGAGCGGCAAATGACGGATGTGCATAGACTTCACCAGTCTTAACAAGGCCTGCCCCAAGGACAATTTCCCGCTACCTCGGATCGACAAAATCGTCGATAGCGCGGCCGGGTGCGAAATCATGTCACTCCTTGACTGCTTCTCCGGCTACCACAAAATATATATGAAGGAGGAGGACAAGGCAAGCACCAGCTTCATAACACCCTTCGGCACGTATTGTTTCATCAGAATGCCGGAGGGACTTAAGAACGCTGGGTCCACCTTCTCCCGACTCACCAAAATGGTGCTCGAGAGCTAGGTCGGCAGAAATATATTCACATATGTGGACGACATCGTCGTCGCCAGCAGAAGCAAGGAAGACCACCTGGCTGACCTCGCCAAAACAGTCGCAAACATGCGGAACGCACGACTTCGCCTCAACCCCGAAAAGTGCATCTTCGGAGTTCGCCAGGGGAAAATCTTGGGCTACCTGGTATCACACCGTAGAATTGAGGCCAATCCAACCAAAATCCAGGCTATCATCAATATGACGCCCCCGCAGTCAGCCAGAGAGGTGCAAAGACTGATAGGCAGGTTGGCCACCCTCAACAGATTCATCTCCAAGTCCGCAGAGCGGAGCCTCCCTTTCCTCAAAACACTCCGCGGCGCAAAAGACTTCGCATGGGGGCCAGAGCAGGCGATGGCCTTCGCTTCACTAAAACAGTACTTGTCGGAATTGGCGATTCTTACAAGCCCCGACCCTTCGCTACCCCTTATTGCTCTATGTCGCGGCTTCGCCACATGCGGTCAGCGCAGCACTAGTTCAAGAGCAAACCAGAGAGGGCACGACCAGGCAATGTCCAGTTTATTACGTCTCTGAAGTACTCACAACATCAAAATGTAATATGACGGAACTGGAAAAGATCGCCTATGCAGTCGTGATGGCCTCGTGCAAATTGCGCCATTATTTCGAGGCATTCAAGGTCCGGGTCACCTCAGATAGAGGACTCGGCGAATTGTTCAGAAACCCGGAGGCATCAGTACAGATTGCCAAGTGGGCAGCCGAACTCTCCGGCTACCACATCACATTTGAACCCAGGACAACCATCAAATCACAAGTCCTGGCAGACTTCGTCGTCGACTGGACTGGGCCAATGACACAGCCGGACCCGACCACAGGAAAAGTATGGACAATCCATTGCGACGGCGCATGGTGCCATGCGGGGGCAGGCGCCGCTGCAGTCATTACTTCGCCCACCGGGATCAAGCACAGATACGCAGCGCGCCTTAGCTTTGCCTTGGAGTCTGATAGGTGCACCAACAACATAGCCGAATACGAGGCTGTCATCCTCGGCCTTCGCAAGCTAAGGGCACTCGGCGTCACCACCTGCATCATCAGAACAGACTCCAAGGTAGTCGCCGGCCAGGTCGAGAAAGACTATGCAGCGAAGGACCCCGCACTCATGCAGTACCTTGCGGCCATCCGCACCCTCGAAAGACAATTCAAGGGTTTTACGGTGCAACACGTGGACCGAGCCAAGAACAAGGAGGCCGATGCATTGGCCAAGGCAGCCGCCAGGGGCGAGGCCCTACCCTCCGACATGTTCTACCACGTCATCGGCACGCCAGCCGTCCGCAGCCCAGAGGGGCTCCAAATAACCAATGACAGCGAGGGCCACCGCATAGTTAACCACATCATGACCGAAGACTGGCGGGCACCAATAACCCTGTTCCTGCAGGGGTATTACCATCCAACCGACATCAATGAGGCCAAGCACCTCAAACATCGAAGCCGGGACTTCGCGTTGGTCGAAGGCCAACTTTACAAGAAGGGGGTTAGCCAACCGATGCTTAAGTGCGTCACCGAGACTGAAGGCGTCCAAATTCTGCGCGAGGTCCACAGCGGGACTTGCGGCTCTCACGCAGGGCCTAGGGCCCTAGCGGCAAAGGTGATTTGTCAAGGTTTTTACTGGCCCGCCATGATTTGCGCCGCAAATCGGGTCACAAGGTCCTGCGAAGCCTGTCAGAATTTTTCTCCACGCTCGGGAAGCCCTTTGCAATTCACGAAGCTGATCGCCCACACGTGGCCTCTTCAGCGCTAGGGCCTGGACATTGTCGGACCCCTGCCCACGGCTTAGGGGAACCTCAAGTTCACCTTCTTCGCTTTTGAGTATTTCACCAAATGGATTGAGGCGAGGGCTGTATCCACGATAACATCGAAGACAGCCCAGAAATTCTTCTGGCAAAATATTGTTTGCCGCTTCGGAGTCCCGTCCGAACTCATAGTCGACAACGGCAAGCAATTCGACAGCCAAGACTTCAAGGATTTCTGCTTCTCCATCGGCAGCAAGCTTGCCTTCGCCTCAGTGTACCACCCCCAATCCAACGGAGTCGTGGAACGCGCCAACGGCAAAATTTTCACAGCCATCAATAAAATGCCCCTCGACGACGAAAAAGGCAAGTGGCCCGACCTGTTACCCGAAGTGGTCTGGGCGCTGAACACGACCGAGTGCAGGGCGACTGGGTTCACCCCTTTTCGCCTTCTATATGGATCGGAGGCTATGACTCCGCAAGAAATAAAACATGGGTCACCACGAACAGTCGCATCGACCGTCCCCGACGTAGATGAGCCTACTTCGAAGGATCTCATCGACGGAGACCGCGTCTTCACCCTACAGGCTCTATACAAATACCAAGCTCAGACAAAAGCATGGCGCGACCACACAGTCATCCCGAGGGAATTCAACAAAGGAGACCTCGTACTCGTCCGGACAGCTCGGACAGAGTCCCGGGGCAAGTTGGAGCCAAAATGGGAGGGCCCTTTCATCGTCAAGACGAAGGCGTCCCCCAGCGCGTACAGGCTCACAACGCCATCCGGCGAAGACTTAGAACATGCTTGGAACATTGATAATCTTCGAAAATTTTTTGTTTAACTCCTCAGGGCCACTTCGCCCTTGTAATCCGCAGAACAGTTTTTAAGCCGGCCCGCACTCTTTTCCTCCCGGGGGGTGAGGTTTTTAACGAGGCGGAGCCATGTAATATATACGTGAAAAATCCCCAGCAAAAACTACGTCGAAAAAGACCGCATCAATGGTCTTCGACATTCGACCGACACAAAAGTCACCGCGAGGGGCAGCAATGGCCACCCTCGAGTGCGACAGTCCGCGCAAAAGTCGCCCAAGGGTGCAGCCGGACTAGCACAACAAGTGCGTAAATTCGAAGTCTTTTCAAAAAGACTATCCGTGCAAAAGTCGCCTAAGGGTGCAGCCGGACTAGCACAACAAGTGCGTAAATTCGAAGACTATCCGTGCAAAAGTCGCCTAAGGGTCCAGCCGGACTAGCACAACAAGTGTGTAAATTGAAGTCTTCTCCAAAAGACAATCCGTGCAAAAGTCACCTAAGGGTGCAGCCGGGCTAGCACAACAAGTGCGTAAATCGAAGTCTTCTCCAAAAGACAATCCGAGCAAAAGTCGCCTAAGGGTGCAGCCAGACTAGCACAACAAGTGCGTAAATTCCAAGTCCCCTCCAAAAGATTATCCGTGCAAAAGTCGCCTAAGGGTGCAGCCGGCCGAGCATAACGAGTGCAAAAAATCGAAGGCGCATTACATCACGCGTACAGCGAGGGCATCATACAAACCACAGGTGCGCAAAAAATCGAAGGCGCAGCCGGACCGACACAATTAACGTACTAGACCAGGCGCGCAACGCCTTACGAACACAGCCAGATGCGCGAAGGCAGTCAACCTTACCATACAAACTACAGTTACACGCGTACAGCGAGGATATCACACCTTACATTGGTTCAACCTTCGGAATGATCCCCATCTCCCTATAGTTAAATAGCATTATCCTCAGCTCCTCACCCTCAAAAAGCCTTCGCAACTCCCCCTCACCCATACTCGCCCCAACCGGCGAGGACAACAATTCCTGCCTACCAGCCCTGCCCACACGAAGCCGACCACCATCAAACCCGCTCACTCTACGCTTCGCCACCGCCCTTCGCCGCCTACGCCCAACACTCGGACCAGGCAAAATTTTAGCATCCGTAACACGCAGAGAAGCCTCCGCCTCAGCCACATCCAAGGCCGCAAAGTAATCTAAGCCCTCATCCAAAGACTCTTACGTCCACAAAACCAAACTCCCAGAGTCGTCAAACTCAGAAAACTTAGACGTAGACCCATCCGATTCATTTCCAGAGATCACGATCGAAGCCGCCACAAAATTAGCAGTAGCGGTTGCGTGCGCAGGCCCAAAATCCTAAACCTGCGCAGCAACCAAGGTTCAGTAACACAGACAAAATTCCCTAACTACCCCATACACACTAAGCCACCTGCGAAGACCCAGCAGCCGCCACGGGATCTTCCGCTGCCGGCTTCGTCGCCGCCTTCGGCCCAGTGGCTGCCGGCGAGCCTCCACCAGACACAGTCGACGCAGGGGCAGCGTGGGAACCTTCACCGATTTCCGGGAGCGGCGCTGGGTCGACCTCAGCCTCGGCCATCACCGGGTTGGCCTCCGCTTCGGGCAGCGCGCTGTTCAAACGCCCGAAGTCCTCCACCTCCTCAGCACGCGCCATCTGCAACGCAGCACACTGATTCAGCACACCCGCGTATACCCACATTCCACAACACAAAACAAAACAAAAACTTTACCTGATCCCTCGCTCGGTCAGCCCGTTCCCTAACCGCCTCCCGACCGTGGGGGCCCCACATCCGGTCGAAGAGGGCCCCCCCCCCCCGACGTCCTTCACCACAGGGTCTTCGACCTTAAAAATCTCGCGCCCAAAGGCTTCATCGGATCGGTCGAAGACCTCATAGTGACTGCAACCATCGCGGGATAGCGCATTCATAGCCCCCTCGCAGGTGACGAGGGAGGCATACGACATGAAGCCCGCCACGATGGTCGGGAGCGCTTGCAACTCCTCTTGCAGCCACTCAAGGCACCGAAGGCCTGCCTCTCGGTCGGGCACCTCGAAGTCAGCAGTCCGCGCACCCAGCTCGCGGTACGAGTCCACGAGCTGTTTGCGCGTCCGCTCAACCTCCACGCGAGTAGAAGCCTTGGCCCTCTCCATGCGGGCCTGCAGAGCATTGAACCGCGCCTCCCATTCCTCGGCATGCTGGCTGGCGAGACTCTCTTCCGCCCTCGCCAATTTGGCCTCCGCCTGCGCCGTCTGCGCCTTGGTGATGGCCTGATTGGCCTCCTTCCTTTCCTCCACCAGCTGGTGCCGGAGGTACGTCCTCTCGCTCTCCAGGGCGGCCACCTTTCCCGCCAGCCGGCGGTTTTTGCTCTCCGCAGCCGATTTTTCCCAGACGGCGTCCACGTGCTGCGCCCGAAGTCTCTCGACTTCGGCATCCACGCCCACCGTAAGGGCGCCCGACGCCACGTGGTTGGCGAAGTTGGCCGCCTAACAGACGCGCATCAGTCCACAATCGTCATGAAAGCGGCCCACAATGAAGTCTACCTCAACTTACTTGATTCAGCTGCAGCGACGCTTCCCGCAACCGGTGGGACACAGTGCCCGCCTCGTCTTTGACGGCAGTGGCCGCCGACACCTCGCCGCCAGCGCTGAAAGCGCCACCCTTCACTCCAAAAACCGCGGCAGACGCCGTGGTTGCCACCGCAGGCGAGACGGCAACAAGTTGCCGTTCGCCTGACCCTGCAACGTATCACCAGTAAAAAAAAAACTTACCGATGAGATAGTCGTCCACGCTAATGTCTGTGCCGAAGTAGGCAAGACGCTTCCCCGGCGAAGGCAGCTCCTGGACCTTCACAGCCCCCTCTGGGGCGGACTTGGTCCCGCCAGCGCCGGCCCCCTTCGTGCTCTCCAGCAACTTGCCAGATCCAGGCGCGGCCGTCTTCGCAGCCAGCGAGGGCTGGCTACCGCCGGGGACGGCAGCCTTCGCACCCCCCCCCCCCCCGCGCCCTCTTCGGCCTGGCCTCAGGGAGCCTGACGACCGCCCGGCGCTTTGCAGCAGCATCCTGCCGATCCTTGTTCATCACTGCCGACACAACAGCAGCAATATTCCATCCGTAAGGGAAAATCTTCAATCCACGAGCTATACGAGACGTAGACATGTCTTCGCCCTCTGCCCAGGGGATCGGAAGATTCTTTGGCCACCGACCCCCGGTAACCTCTAGCATTCGCGCCGAAGACTCCCGGAGCTCGTGCGAAGACATCCTCCCCCTGGGGGCCGCGCATGTCTCCATCAACTCCACAACAAAATTATCAGACACCCCCTTTTTTCCCATCATGGTAACTAATTTTCTCTTCTTAGTGGCCGGGGGGGCCTCCTGCGATGGCCCTTCCTCGGTACCGCCCATCGGTTTCTTCCCATGGCGGTCGGCGGCGTCTTCCCCGAGGTAACCACCGTAGGGCAAGCGGTTCAACTCGAAGACCCGATTCAGCCTGTCATTGGCCCCACGGATATCCCAGCTCCGCAGACCCTCCGTCTTTGGCACGTACCGCCCCACGATCCTCACCGCACCGTCTTCCGCTTCACGCACGAATGCGGCGGGATCTCGGCCATGCAGATCCAGTGCGAAGGCAGGACTTCGCACCAACATCCCGCCACGGGAGGGCATCTGGCGAGGGCATACTTCGCCTAGAGCCCAGCCACGCGCCAAGGGCCACACCCCATACCCGACAAATTCCTCAACGAGGTCGCGCCCGCTACTCATGCGGGCCACGCATCGAAGGGCCCCCTCGTTTTCATCCTCCTCCGCTACCTCAAACTGCGGGTACGCCGCGTAATAATGCGAACACATGACGGCCACGGGAAGCCCTGGTTGGCCTTCGACTGTGCCTTCGGCAACATAGAACCAAAATTCCCACCAATTGCCCCACTTATTGCGGGCGCAGGGAACCAACTCCACGACTTCCATCGAAGTCTTGTCGGTCTTCGGCGTAAATGTGCAAGATCCAAATTGAGCAATTTTATTTCCGATTTTCCTTTTCTGCCAATGCAGACAATAGTGCTTCGCGAAGACTTCGACCGAGGGCTGCCCGCCGTACGAAGTCGTCGCCCAGACATACTTTGCCAGGGCCACCACGGCATTCGGTGTCAGCTAGTGGACCTGGACTTCGAATCTGCGTAGAACTTCTCCCACAAATCGATGCGCGGGCAGACGAAGGCCAGCTGCGAAAAAAGCCTTGAAGACGACCAGCTCGCCTTCTGGCTCGGGGACCTCCTCTGACCCGGCACACGTGCTACTCTGCCGCCAAAATACCCAAGCTGTTGCATGTCATGCACGCGGATCGAGGACATCCGCGACGCGCCGAATTCCACTATGTCGCCGGGACGCAACTCCTCCGCCGCCACATTGCTCAGCGTCTCCTCGGACGATTCGCCGGCCAGCGGTGTACTAGCAGCAAAAGAGGAAGAGGATGGCATGGCTACGTACCGTCGGCGGCGGCGGGCGGTCTGCTTCACATGGGCCAGATCTCCGGCGAATAGGAGCAAAGAGGGTAGACCAGCAGGTGAACAGTTTGAAAAAGGGAGGTTAGGGTTTTAGCGGTGCGCAGAAAGGCAAATTTCAAACTGCGCCGCCCCACCCCCCCTTTTTATACATAGGGCGGGAAACCCGCAATCCAACAGTGCGGTATCAATCAACAGTCATGTCAAAAACCCCCGCGGAACCACTTCGAGCGAGGGCAGCGTCTCCACCATCTAGCGACGCCTTCGGCACTAGATGACTTAGTCAAACTGGTCCCTCGGAGGGCAAATGTTGGAGCGAAGGCGAAAACACCACCCTTCGCTCAATGCCTTCGCTGGATTCACTGCAACAACGGAGACAAGACGACTAGCAGACTCTAACCCTTCGTCCCACGCCTCGGAAGACGAAGGCCTACAGCGAAGTCGTCTTGTTCCACAACCTCGCCTCAACATGGGGGCCCACGTGTGATCCGGCCCATTATGGCAGGCCCTGCGTGGCCGCTGCGCATTACAGGCCTAATCTGTAAAGGCTTCCCTGTAATTACAGTTTGTAACCCTGCTTTAAGGGAATATTCCGGGGATGACCTGGGCGCCTGAGGGCACATGCGTCCTTAACCCAAGACGCTGGGCACTCAGACACCTATAAATACCCCCGTATAGTGCCCTTAGAGAGGCTGGATTCAACAGAGCTATTGCCATCTCGAGTTGAAACCTTGCTTACATTGTTTCTGCTCCCCCGTTGGATTAACTTGCCCAGGAGAGCAAGTTCCAACACACCTTTGCCATGGGCTCCTCTGTTGCTTTATGTATCAGCTTCCTAGTCAATTGTGAGTGTTGCTTTGGTCTAGGAGATAGTGGACGAAGGTGTAAAAAGGCAGATGCCTATCTACTTCGTATTCTAAGTATTAGGACCATCTAAAAGGAAATATACAGAGATGGAGAAGGTCCTGTACGCAGTCCTAATGGCTTCAAAAAAGCTTGGGCATTACTTCCAATCCCACAACATTATTTTGCCATCATCCCAACCACTTATGGACATCATAACAAGTAGGGAGGCCTCGAGCCAAATTGGAAAGTGGGCTGCAGAGATTACGGAGTTTGTTATAGACTTTGTTCATAGAACATCCATCCAATCTCAAGCTTTAGCAGATTTTTATTTCTAATTAGACTCCTAGCTCGCAAGACAAAGCAACTTAGTCAGACGAAGTTGTCTAGACAGTCTTCTGTGATGGTTCATGGGGCTCCTTTGGGGCTAGTGCTGCAAATGTTATTGTTTCACCGTCTGAAGAGAACTTCGTATGTTGCCAAGTTACAGTTCTAGTGCACAAACAATATAGCAGAGTACGAAGCCATACTTCTAGGATTGATGAAAGTAAATGCAATGGGCATAAGAAGGGCAGTTTTGAAATCATACTCCCAAGTCATCACAGGCCAAATGCATGAATCAAGCAAAGTAAGGAACCCATGCTTAGAGAAGTATTTTTATATGGTCCGAAGGATGAATCTTCCTTCGAAGGATTTTCAGTCAAAATCATTTCAAGACTAGACAATGAACATGTTGACATGTTGGCTAAGTATGCCGCTTAGGGGCTCCCTCTGCCCCCCCCCCCCGAAGTGTTCTTCGAAGTGTTAAAGGCACCCTCGGTCGAATCGTTCTCCCTAATGAGCTTCGTAAAGGTGTTTTCGGACGTTCGGCATAAGGCCTTCCAATTTTATTTTTTGTGATCTAAGCTCGTTACGAAGAAATGAACTCATTTCGCAAGGGGCTAATGTTGGGGGCCTACTTTGCTGAAGGTTCTCATATAACCTCCACTTTGGCATAAACAAGTGTGTTTCAGGTAACTGTTGTTGGTGAACAAAGCTAGCATGCGAACGAAGTGATGTCAAGAAAAACCGAAGTAGCATATAGAGAAACTTCGGATGGTACATGAAGGCGGCGAAGGTGCAGACAGAAGTCGACAGCCTCGGCATGAAGAAAGCTTCGATCGCAAAGTAACAAAGGAGGAGTCTAAGACTTGTGCAGCAAGAACGAAAGACAAAATACAGCAATACCCTCGCTCTATTTGTAAATCATGTGTGTAAACTTTGTTGTACCTCTCCCCTGTAAATAGGTGAACAATGCCCTACATAAACTCATCTGTTGAGGGCCGCAACTTCGTGTTGCTTAGCCTTTAAAGAACCTTCATGCCAACTTTCGTTAAGGAGCTGAAGGTATGTTTGTAAATGAAAGTCGCCTAAAGGGGGGTGAATAGGCGTAATCTGAAATTTACAACTTAAAACACAAACTACAAGTCGGGGTTAGCGTTAGAATAAAATCCGAGTCTAGGAGAGAGGGAGAAGACAAATCAACCAAGAAATAAAGCGGATGACACGGTGATTTGTTTTACCGACGTTCGCTTCTAAAGAACCTAGCCCCGTTGAGGTGGTCACAAAGACCGGGTGTTGGGGGCTTGTTCTCAAATGCTTCGAGTTAAGAACAAGGCAACACAGAAAATGTTAAATATTAAGGTCCTTCGTCCTCCACTACATTATATCTCTTCGGGATATAATGAATTTCAGACGAAGGTTACGAAGGACATACCTTCGTAAACATAATAGTAAGGGATGAAGTATTCATATAAATCGTGAGGTATAAAGTAGACATCCAAATGTTAACATAGAATCATTTCCATTTCTATTAATATGAAAGAATATAAATGACTTCAAATTACAAATGTACCTTCGGTCCTGAAGAAGGCAAGAGAGCAAATGTGGTGCGAAGGCAAAAGACAGGTTCGCGTGAACAGTGCAGAGGTACTGTTCATCTATTTATAGGCACAGGTCGCAGCCTGTGACAAATTACAATTATGCCCCTTACAAATGTTTACAACATTGACTCAGACCTATATGAATAAAAAGGTCATTCTATCTCTATGTCGGTTTAAAACGCCGAAGCTCCATGAAAAGGAACCTTCGGCCATCTCTTGGAAACGACTTCAGCCGAAGCTGCTTCTTCGCGTGAGACCTTCGGCGTACCGAAGCACGACCCCAACAGTAGCCCCTTTCGCGGTGCTAGATCGTTTTTCGTAACGAGCTTGACCCGTGAAAAAAGCCTCTTCAGCTTCGGGAAGCCGAAGGTCCAAAAAACACCTTCCCTGAGCTCGTTGCGGAGAAACGATCCGGCTTCCGAGCACGTGCCAGGCCCACCTTGCAGAGTTACTGTTTGATCTTTGCGGTCCACTGCACAGCGAGTACAAGTGACCGCCCGTCTGGTGTAAAAATCTTGCCGCTTCGCCTTCTTACCTGCAGCACTATATAAACAAGCGGGTAGGTGTGAAGTTACCACAGCATTCATTGCTATTTGCACTGTTTTGCTGCCAAAATTTTCCACCATAGCCGAAGCTTGACTCTCAGAATCGAACGAAAGCCCGTCTCGACGCTTGCTTCGTCAGAAAGGAGAGCTTCGGAGAAAAGAAAAAAGAAAAAAGTTTCTGACTTCCCCAAACTCAGAATCACATGGCACGAGTGCGATCTACTGCCAAAGTTGTACGTGAGGGAGACGAAGCCGAAGGTTCGGACACTGTGCCCATCTCCGAAGCGATGCAGCGCTCCGGTCTAGTGACTGCGGAAGAAAGGCCTGCTGCCGAAGCAAACCCGACAACAGCCGAAGAAGAAGAAGAAAACATTGATGGGACTGACCCCGAAGATGACTACCACATTGCCATGCCCAGCAAGCCCAGTCACCTGGATTTTGGGAAATCAACTGTTTCAAAGGCTGACCTTTCGAAGATGGTAAAAGCAGGTTATTTCAATGAAGATCAGAAGAAGCTACTCCGCTTCGGGGGAGAAGAAACCACCCCGAAGCCAGGGAAGGATGAGATTGTTATCTTCAAGAGCTTTCTAAAGGCTGGGCTGAGATTTCCTCTGCACAATATTATTGCAGAGATATTGAGGAGGTTTGGTATCTATTTTCATCAATTGACTCCTAACGCCATCGTTAGGCTCAATGTTTATATCTGGGCCCTTCGAAGCCAGGCCGTGGAACCGTTTGCTGACAGCTTCTGCCGAGTTCACGAATTACACTACCAAACAAAGGCCAGAAAAGATGGGCTACATGATAACTTCGGCTGCTATAATTTTGCCTACCGAAAAACAACAAAGTGTCCTGTCATCAGCTACCGAAGCAAATGGCCAGCAGGCTGGAAGTCTGAGTGGTTCTACATAAAAGTTGACGAAGACAGAGAAAAATTGGTACAAAGCCCTCTGGAGTTAATCTTCGGAGAGACGAGGCCACGCTGCCGCATCGGCGACTTAAAGGGTCCCACCTAGGCTGCTCTGGGTGAATTTGAAATCATTTCAAAACATATTGGCACCAGGGATCTAGTTCAGGAATTTTTGGCATTCAGAGTTTTCCCTACTCTAAAAGAGTGGGAAATGCCGAAGCTGGAGGGAGAGAAGAAGAAGGGGGAGCTTGTCCGTCTGCCCTATCACTTTAAATTCAAGAAGTACTTTAAGAAACCCTGCAAAGAGTGGTTAGACACAGTTGAGACAATGTGCAATGAAATCTTGGGGAATTACTCCAAAAAAGAGGATCAATTAATGACAGCGGCCTTCGGCACCCGACCGAAGCGAAGGCTGAACCGAGTATTCGATGCCCTGGGCTTCGAGTACCCAGACTATGAGCAGTTAAACAAGGGTGCCGAGGGCCACAAAAGAAAAAGAGTGGCCGAAATTCTGACCAAGGATGAAGAGCAACCAGCAGCAGAGAAGAAAATTCCGAAGAAAAGGAAAATATCAACTCCGAAACGGAAAATATCCGAAGAAGAGAAGACCCCCACACCGCCTTCTACCAGCGACGTGGAAGAAATTTTAAAGGTAATGACTGAACCCATGCCCACGAAGCTAAGTCCATTAGGGCTCCAACTGACGAAGCTTTTTCAAAAGGTGGACGAGCCGGATCAGACGAAGATAAGCAAACCCAAACGGCAAAGAATCATTGCGGTAACTGAAGTTATCGATAAGACACCGCCAAGAGCGTCAGTTCAGAAAACAGCAGCTGCCGAAAGCACCATAAACGTCGAAGTCGCACCTTCGGAAGTCGCGGCTACCGAAACCGCTACAGCCGAAGATGTTAATTTAGAAACAACCATTGAGGATGTTAACAAAATTTTGGAAGACATGGCTGCAGAAGAAGCTGGTGTTGCTACTGAAAAAACCATGGCCACAGTGCCTGAAAAAGGAAAAGAAGTAGCCGGAGACACTTCGGACGACGAAGCCTACTCCTTTCAGAATTTAATTGGGCAAGAACTTACGAAGGACGAAATAGAAGAACTTAAAGACTATGCCAAATCTTGCGGCTACAAGCCAGGTGCTCTCCTATTTGGAGGTGTAGACGATGAAAAGCTAGGCTGCATTCGAGACCAGACTGGAGCTAGGGTAATCGGTACTCTATCAAAGAGTATCGGTTTTCCAAAGCTAGAGACAGACATCAGCCGCTACCGACGACAACATATCGTCGGCAGCTTATTTTATTCTAACTTCAAGGTAAACAACCTTTTCTCTGGTTTTTATTGCTGTTAACAATGAAAATATTACTAACATAAGTTATTTCTGTACAGAGCATGCTACTGAGCAAAGCTCTGAAGATGCAACAAGACTTGGAGGACAAAAAGCACGAAGCTATAATTGAAAACTTAGAAAGCAAAATAAAAGAGCAATCTGCCATTATTGAAAAGAAAGACTTCGAGCTCCAATCGACCGAAGGCTTACTGGCTGAGACTGAGGCTAAATTATCAGAGTTGAATTCGAAGCTTATCAATCAATCAAAACAATTCGATCAGGAGAAGCTAGAACTGAATTCGAAGCTTAAAGCCGAAGTCCAGACCAGCTCAGAGTTGAAGAAAACATTAACAAGCCTTCAAGACAAATGCTTGAACTTTGGCAATAATTGCATTGGACGATTAAAGAAGATATTTTACTCTGTTGGAGCCAGCAGCGGGAAATTTAACCCTTCAGCGGAAAATTTACCCCAGGCCTTCGATCATATTGAAGCTGAAATCGAAGAGCTTGACGAAGTTATAGCCGGGCACGACGACTTCTGTGCCTGGGTAGCTTCTCGGGGTACCGCTGCTGCATTTCTGAAGGCCGGCTGCGAACATGGAAAAATTGTCAACAGGCCCAACTTCACCTTATCTCCATCACTCCTGGATGATATGCCTGACCTCGCCCGAAGTATCTCCAATAGATTTATAAAAATGATATGGACAAAAGGCGGGCGGGAGAAGGCTGGAGACGAAGCACGAAGTCATCTTGAACCAGTAAGAAATGATACTTCGGACTTACCTTTTCCTTTGCTCTTGATTTTTACTCATAATTCCTTGATTTATGTAGGATGACGAAGGTGAAGATGATGCCTAAGTTATGTCGCCGAAGCTGTCGCCGAAGCTGAAGCTTAATGAAGATCAGTAGAAGTGTACTGTAGAAAAACTCAGGATATTTTTGTAACAATTCTTGTAAATACAATTAGACTGTTCTCAAGGAACTTTGTACATACCTTGTAATATATTCTTACCCTTCGATTGAGGCGCTTTGATGTGGACGAAATCAGTATTTTGAGTCGAAGGCGAAAAAACACCTTCCCTTCTTTTCGTACACAACGAAGCATAAAAGCAATTCCTCTTTTTGCCGAGCAACGAAGCTTTTCCCCTTTTGTATACAACAAAACATAAGAGACCAATTCTTCTTTTTACCGAAGCTTCTCTTTTTTGTACACAACATAACATAACGAATCATAAAAAACCACTTCTCCGAAGCTTTTCTTTTTTGCCGAAGCAACCACTTGGGAACACAAATGCTATGAATGAATGCTTATGCATGCAAATGCTATGATGTAATGTAATGTGCGAATGAATGTCCGAAGCGTATGTCCGAAGCCACATTGTCAGCCGTTACTTCCTTAGAAACAACCACACATTAGCTCTGCATTCCCTTAGGAACGACTTCGGAGCCTCTTCGCCTTTTACTTAGGCAATATCAGCGTTGACTTTTCGCTGTAAGCTCTGCATCCCCTTAGGGACGACTTTGGAGCTTCTTCGCCTTTTACTTTCGGCGGAATCAGCGTTGACTTTTCGCTGTAAGCTCTGCATCCCCTTAGGGACGACTTTGGAGCTTCTTCGCCTTTTACTTTCGGCGGAATCAGCGTTGACTTTTCGCTGTAAGCTCTGCATCCCCTTAGGGACGTCTTCGGAGCTTTTTTCTCTTTTTCAGTTTCGGCACTCGATGGTGCGCTCTCAGCTTTTACATTTACATTCTTTGGGGGATTTTGCTCTTATAAAACTAAAAAGGAAAATTACATATGATGGCCCCATTAAAAACCTTTCTCCCCCTTTAGAAAGGAAAAGGGTGCCATGAAAAAGAAAAGAAAAGAGAAAATTACATCGAGTTATACATAAAACCGCCGAAGCTCATCCGCATTCCAAGATCTTGGAATTTCATAGCCATCCATGTCCTTTAGTCTGTACGAACCAGGCCTTGACGAAGATGCTACTAAGAAAGGCCCTTCCCATTTCAGTTGCAACTTGCCCACTGTATCCGGGTTGGCCACTCTCCGAAGCACCAAGTGTCCTGGCTCAATATTTTTTAGCCGGACCTTCCTATCTCGCCATTTTACTGTTTCGGCCTGGTATTTATTGATATTCTCCACGGCTTGGAGCCTGATCCCCTCTAAGGCATCTTTTTCCACGAGACAAGTATCTTCGGCACCTGGTTCTGCCGAAGCTACCACTCTTATTGATCCAGCTTTAGCTTCTTCTGGAGTTATTGCTTCGTCACCAAATAACAACTTGAATGGGGTAAAGCCTGTAGACCTTGATGTTGTTGTGTTATGGCTCCACACCACTTTGGTCAACTGATCTGGCCATTTTCCCCTTGGTTGATTAAAGATTAGCTTCATTATTCCTGTCATTATGATGCCGTTGGCCCTTTCAACAAGCCCATTCGACTCCGGATGCCTAACTGATGCAAAATGGATCTTCGTGCCAATCTGATCACAGAAATTTCTGAAATCTTCGGAGTCGAACTGTGTTCCATTATCTACAGTGATGGCCTTCGGCACTCCGAAGCGACAGACAATATTCTGCCAGAAAAATTTTTGGACAGTGGCCGAAGTTATTGTGGCTAATGGCTTCGCCTCAATCCACTTGGAAAAATACTCCACAGCCACTATAACATATTTCAGATTGCCTTGAGCCGGTGGTAATGGACCCAGCAGGTCGAGGCCCCACCTTTGCAATGGCCAGATGGGTTGTATTAGCTGTGTTAAAGACGAAGGCTGCTTTTGATCTCTTGCACATTTTTGACAACCTTCGCACTTTTGAACTAACTCCGCTGCATCCGAAGCTGCCTTCGGCCAATAAAATCCTTGGCGGAACACTTTTCCAAGTAACGGCCTGGATCCGATGTGGGATCCGCACAGGCCTGCATGTATCTCCTTCATCAACTCTATACCTTCGGCCCTAGACAAGCACTTGAGCAGCGGGGCACAAACCCCATGCTTGTATAACTCCCCTTCTATCATGACATAAGGACGAGCTCTTGCCTCTATCCTTTTATTATAAGCTTCGTCATCTGATAAGAAGTTACCCTGAAGGTAAGAGATTATTTCAGTTCTCCAATCTTCACTGTACACAGGAGAAATGTTAAGGACTGCTCTTTCAAGTAGCTCCACTGAAGGTGCCTTTATTGTTTCGAAGAACACATCCGAAGGTAGCGGCAGCCCCTGTGCTGCAGACTTGGCCAACAAATCAGCATGCTCATTTCGTCCTCGAGGGATATTCTTAACAGAAAATCCTTCGAAGGAAGCTTCGATCCTTCGGACCGTGTCTAGGTATTTTTCAAGCTTCGGGTCTTTAGCCTTGCAACTTTTGTCAATATGACCCGAAACAACCTGAGAATCAGTTTTAAGGATCGCCCTTCTGATCCCCATTGCCTTTAGTTTCCGAAGACCCAGGAGCAAGGCTTCGTACTCAGCGATATTATTTGTGCAGCTGAAGTCAAGTCTTGCTGCATAGCAAGTTTTAACCTTGGACGGAGAGACCAACACAGCAGCTGCACCTGCTCCGAAGGTTCCCCAAGAGCCATCACAAAACACTGTCCATGCTTCGGCATCTTTATTCGCTTCTTCGTCCTGAGCCCCTGGCGTCCAGTCGGCAATGAAATCTGCCAATGCTTGAGACTGAATTGAGGATCTATGCACATAATCAATGTAAAATTCATTGAGTTCCGCAGCCCATTTTCCAATACGCCCAGTAGCTTCTCTATTCCTCATGATGTCCTTCAACGGCTGCGAAGAAGGAACAATAATGTTGAATGCCTGAAAGTAATGCCGAAGCTTCCTGGATGCCATTAAAACGGCATACAACACCTTCTCCAGCTCTGTATAATTTTTCTTTGAGACACTGAGGACCTCAGACACAAAATATACTGGGACCTGCTTCTTGACTTGTCCATCAAACTTCTCCTGAACAAGTGCCGCACTTACCGCTGAGTGCGAAGCTGCCACATACAACAACAGAGGAGCCCCTGGCGTTGGTGGAGTTAATGTTGTGAGATCTATTAAATATTGCTTCAGCTCTTCGAAGGCTTTTTGTTGACTTGGGCCCCATTGAAAGACTTCAGCTGACTTCAGCACCTCGAAGAATGGTAAGTTTCTTTCTACTGATCTGGATATAAATCTGTTGAGGGATGCCAGCCTTCCTGTCAATCTTTGGGCCCCCTTTCTTGTGGTTGGTGGCTCCATTCGAAGTATAGCTTCGATTTTATTTGGATTAGCTTCGATTCCCTTCGTTGAAACCAAGCATCCAAGAAATTTGCCCTTCTTCACTCCGAAGACACATTTTTCTGGATTCAGCTTCAGACCAGCTTGTCTGAAGCTGGCGAAGGTCTCCTGCAGATCAGCAATATGATTTTCTTGCTTCGTGCTCTTTATAATGATGTCATCAACATAGGTCAACACATTTCTGCCTATCTGAGATTGGAGAACCTTCGCAGTCATTCTGCTGAAACTCCCTCCAGCATTCTTGAGCCCCTCAGGCATCCGAAGATAGCAATATGTACCACTTGGGGTTATGAAGCTAGTCTTCGGCTCATCTTCCTTCTTCATCCAGATTTGATGATAGCTTGAGTAGCAGTCCAGGAGACTCATGAGCTCCGAAGAAGCTGCTGCGTCAACTAAAGAATCTATCCTTGGCAGCGGGAATTCATCCTTCGGACAAGCCTTGTTGAGATCTGTGAAATCAATACACATTCTCCACTTGCCATTGGCCTTCTTCACCATAACAGTGTTAGCTAGCCACTCTGGATACTTCACTTCTCTGATAACTCCTGCACTGAGAAGTCTTTTCACTTCATTGCGAGCCCCTTCGGCCTTGTCATCAGACATTTTCCGAAGCCTCTGCTTTCGGGGTCTGAAGGATGGGTCAACATTGAGCGAATGTTCAATAACATCCCGATTCACTCCACAAAGATCATTGGCTGACCATGCAAAAACATCTTTGTTGTTGAATAAAAACCTTATCAAGGTTTTCTCCTGGTCTTCAGATAGTTGCGAGCCCAACAGCACCTTCTGCTCTGCTATGTCTTCACACAATAACATGGGCTTCGGCTGGTCTGCTGAAGCTGCCTTCTCCCTCCTGAATTTGTACTGTTCACAAGCTTCAGCTCCATCTATGTTATGGATTGCCTTAGAGTCAGTCCAGCTTCCTTCGGCCCTTCTAGCAGCTTCCTGGCTTCCATGAATAGCAATAGGTCCTTGGTCCGAAGGTATCTTCATGCAGAGATAAGCTGGGTGAAGAATTGCTTCGAAGGCATTAAGAGTGCCACGGCCGATGATAGCATTGTAAGGATACTCCATGTCAACAATATCAAACACAATTTGCTCAGTCCTTGTGTTGTTGACAAATCCGAAGGTTACCGGCATGGTAATCTTCCCAAGTGCCACAATCTGCCGCCCTCCGAAGCCACAAAGAGGGTGCGTAGCATCATGAATCTTGTCTTCGGGCTCTTGCATTTGTCTGAAGGCTTTAGCAAATATAATGTCAGCTGCACTGCCTGTATCAACTAAGACATTGTGGACCAGAAATCCTTTGATCACGCAAGAAATAACCATAGCATCATTGTGAGGATAATCCTTAAGCTGAAGGTCTTCCTGAGAGAAGGTAATTGGAATATGAGACCATTTTGACTTGATGAAAGGTCCCTGCACTCCAACATGCTGCACCCTTCTCTGAGCCTCCTTCTTCTGCTTCTTGTTAGCCGGCTCTGAGCAAGAACCGCCTGTTATCGGGAGCACCAGCTTCGAAGCCGAAGCAGCTCCAGCTTGATTGTTGAACGAAGCCATCAGCTCAGAAAAGTGGAAGTGAGTTCACCGGAGGTGGGCGCCAATGTTGGGGGCTTGTTCTCAAATGCTTCGAGTTAAGAACAAGGCAACACAGAAAATGTTAAATATTAAGGTCCTTCGTCCTCCACTACATTATATCTCTTCGGGATATAATGAATTTCAGACGAAGGTTACGAAGGACATACCTTCGTAAACATAATAGTAAGGGATGAAGTATTCATATAAATCGTGAGGTATAAAGTAGACATCCAAATGTTAACATAGAATCATTTCCATTTCTATTAATATGAAAGAATATAAATGACTTCAAATTACAAATGTACCTTCGGTCCTGAAGAAGGCAAGAGAGCAAATGTGGTGCGAAGGCAAAAGACAGGTTCGCGTGAACAGTGCAGAGGTACTGTTCATCTATTTATAGGCACAGGTCGCAGCCTGTGACAAATTACAATTATGCCCCTTACAAATGTTTACAACATTGACTCAGACCTATATGAATAAAAAGGTCATTCTATCTCTATGTCGGTTTAAAACGCCGAAGCTCCATGAAAAGGAACCTTCGGCCATCTCTTGGAAACGACTTCAGCCGAAGCTGCTTCTTCGCGTGAGACCTTCGGCGTACCGAAGCACGACCCCAACACCGGGTCTCTTTCAACCCTTTCCCTCTCTCAAACGGTCACCTAGACCGAATGAGCTTTCTTCCTTGATGTCCCGGGTCACTTAGACCCTGCAAGGACCACCACACAATTGGTGTCTCTTGCTTCGCTTACAAGGCTTTGAGAATGAGAATGAGAGAAAGAAGAAAGCCAACCAAGCAACAAGAGCAACAAAGAAACACAAGAACGATCCTCTCACAAGTCCTAATGCACTATAGTTGAATTGGGGACTTTGATTGGATTTGTGGCTTTGATTTGTGTCTTGGAGTGTTGCACTTTGCTCTTGTATTGAATGAAGAGTGTTGAATGCTTGGATGGTTGGACTGGTGGTGGTTGAGGGGTATTTATAGCCCTCACCCACCAAAACAACCATTGGGGCAGGCTGCTGTAGATGGGCGCACCGGACGTTGTCCGGTGCGCCAGCCACGTCACCCAACCGTTAGGGTTATGGAGCAAACAACCGTTGCAGCTTTGTCTTCATGCGGCACAGGACAGTCCGGTGCCACACCGGACGGGCACTGTTCATTTTCCGATGCCCTCTGAATTCTGCGCTTCGACTCTACGCACACTGTTCACCACTGTTCATGAAGTCAGCGGCTTTTGCAGTCGACCATTCCGCTGAAGAGCCGTTGCTCCGCTCACACCGAACAGTCCGATGGAACACCGGATAGTCCGGTGAATTATAGCGGAGCGCGTCCTCAGAAACCCGAGAGTGGAGAGTTTGAGTTTGTACGGCCCTGGTGCACAGGACACTGTCCGGTGGCACACCGGACAGTCCGGTGTGCTAGACCAGGGCACTCTCAAGTTTCTTGCTCCTTTGAATTAGAACCCTATCTTTTATCTTCTATTGGTTTATGTTGAACCTTTATGCACCTGTAAAACATATAACCTAGAGCAAACTAGTTAGTCCAATTATTTGTGTTGGGTAATCAACCACCAAAATTATTTATAGGAAAAGGTTAACCCTATTTCCATTTCAATCTCCCCCTTTTTGGTGATTGATGCCAACACAAACCAAAGCAAATATATAAGTGCAGAATTGAACTAGTTTGCATAATGTAAGTGCATAGGTTACGTAGAATTAAACCAATTTATAACTTTATTAGATATGCATGGTTTCTTTCTTTTATTTAATATTTTGGACCACGTTTGCACCACTTGTTTTGTTTTTGCAAATTCTTTTGGAAAATCTTTTCAAAGTCTTTTTGCAAATAGTCAAAGGTATATGGATAAGATTGCAAGAAGCATTTTCAAGATTTGAAATTTCTCCACCTATTTCAAATGCTTTTCCTTTGACTTAACAAAACTCCCCCTGAATAAAATGCTCCTCTTAGTGTTCAAGAGGGTTTTACCAATTTTATTAAATACCAAATTGAATAAGATCAAATACATTTAGATACCAATTTGAAAAATTCTTGAAAATTTTGAAATTGGTGGTGGTGCGGTCCTTTTGCTTTGGGCTAGATACTTTCTCCCCCTTTGGCATTAATCGCCAAAAATGGAGACTTTGAGAGCCCTTCTTATATTTTCTCCCCCTTTGGTACAAATAAATATGAGTGAAGAATTATACCAACTTGGAGAGATGGCGGAATATCGGCAAAGGGTAAGTAATACCGATGGAGTGGAGTGGAAGCGTCGTCTTTGCCGAATACTCCATTTCCCTTTCAATCTAAGACTAACATAAGAAATACTCATGAAAGCATATTAGTCTTAGCTTTGACACAAGAAGAATTAGAATTATGCAAAGGTACCAAATGAAAGAAATATGATCAAAGATATATAAATGAGCTATGTGTGCAATGTTTCAAACAAAATTCCGACAATCAAGTATATTTACCTCATTCCTAAGTTTGCTAAAGGTTTTCTCATCTAATGGCTTGGTAAAGATATCGGCTAATTGACCTTTGGTGTTAATATAGGCTATCTCGATATCCCCCCTTTGTTGTTGATCCCTCAAAAAGTGATATCGAATGTCTTTGTGCTTAGTGCGGGTGTGTTCAACGGGATTCTCCTCCATGCGGATAGCACTCTCATTGTCACATAGGAGAGGGACTTTGCTTAATTTGTAGCCATAGTCCCTGAGGGTTTGCCTCATCCAAAGTAATTGCGCGCAACAATGGCCTGCAGCAATATACTCGGCTTCGGCAATAGAAAGAGCTACTGAGTTTTGTTTCTTTGAAACCCAAGACACCAGGGATCTCCCCAGAAACTGATAAGTCCCTGATGTGCTCTTCCTATCAATTTTACACCCTACCCAATCGACATCTGAGTATCCTATTAAATCAAATGTGGATCCCTTAGGGCACCATAGCCCAAACTTAGGAGTGCAAACTAAATATCTCATGATTCTTTTCACGGCCCTAAGGTGAACTTCCTTAGTATCGGCTTGGAACCTTACACACATGCATACAGAGAGCATAATATCCGGTCAAGATGCACATAAATAGAGTAAAGATCCTATCATCGACCGGTATACCTTTTGATATATGGATTTACCTCCCGTGTCGAGGTCGAGATGCCCATTGGTTCCCATGGGTGTCTTGATGGGTTTGGCACACTTCATTCCAAACTTGGTAAGTATGTCTAGAATGTACTTGGTTTGGCTGATGAAGGTGCCTTCTTAGAGTTGCTTGACTTCAAATCCTAGGAAATATCTCAACTCCCCCATCATAGACATCTCGAATTTTTGAATCATGGTCCTACTAAACTCTTCACAAGTAGATTTGTTAGTAGACCCAAATATAATATCATCAACATAAATTTGGCATACAAACAAATCATTTGCAACAGTTTTAGTAAAGAGTGTAGGATCGGCCTTGCCAACTTTGAAGCCATTAGTGATAAGAAAATCTCGCATGCATTCATACCATGCTCTTGGGGATTGCTTGAGCCCATAAAGCGCCTTTGAGAGTTTATAAACATGGTTAGGGTACTCACTATCTTCAAAGCCGGGAGGTTGCTCAACATAGACCTCTTCCTTGATTGGTCCATTAAGGAAGGCACTTTTCACGTCCATTTGATAAAGCTTAAAGCCATGGTAACTAGCATAGGCAAGTAATATACGAATTGACTCAAGCCTAGCTACGGGTGCATAAGTTTTGAAAGTCGCCTAGAGGGGGGTGGATAGGCGAAACCTGAAAATTAAAACTTTATCACCCAACTAGATCCTTTGATTAGTGGTTAGAACAAGATATACAATTATCGGAGTATAAAAAACTAAGTCCTTGCTTGTAAAGAGTGTTGCTTTCAAATAATGCGGAATTGATAAAACAATACAACTAATAGGTCAATGAGAATAAAGCAAGAGGGCTTAGATAAGAAGAGTAATAACACAAGTTCTTTCTTGCAAGGTGTTGCTCCACTAAATGAGAATGCAACTTGAAGCAACACCAAATAGCATTAGCCAAGAATAGTGCAAGAAAACTTAGAAAGGGAAAGAACAAACAAATCACAAGCAATAAGCATACAAGACACGGGTGATTTGTTTTACCGAGGTTCGGCCCTCGAAGGCCTAGTCCCCGTTGAGGAGTCCACTAAGGACGGGTCTCTTTCAACCCTTTCCCTCTCTCCACCAATCACACAAGACCGGCGAGCTCTTCTTCTTCTCAAGGATCACTTAAGACCCCGCAAGGATCACCACACTCTTTGGTGTCTCTTGCTAGCTTTACAAGCCTCCAAAACTTTGGAGGAAGTTCAATGGGAGTCAAAACTCCACGCGCAAATGAACACAAAGATGTAGTACACACTATCTCTCAATGAATCTCACAAGGCACTAGAGCTAAATCACACGAGAGGTTTTCTTTTGCTTGCTCACGCTTTTGTGGCTCTTATGTGGGTTGTAGTGGTCTAAATCTTGTGTATAGGATGGATCAATGAATATATGTGGTTGGGAGGGCTTGAATATGTCAACTAGATGACTCGGAATGTTGCTTGGACTACCACACCCTGAAGAGGCTGGTTGGGGTGGTATTTATAGCCACCAACCAAATTGTAGCCGTTGGAGAAGTCTGCTGGCGATGGGCGCACCGGATAGTCCGGTGCGCCACCAGACAGTGTCCGGTGCGCCGCCATGTCATCCAGACGTTAGGGCTTGTAGATGGTCGACCGTTGGAGGCTTTGTCCTCATGTGGCACCGGACAGTCTGGTGCCCCTCTGACCGTCTGCTCTGATATCTGATTTGCACTGTTCACTTTGCAGAGTCGACCGTTGTGGACCACCGGACAGTCCGGTGAATTATAGCGGAGCTGCGCCTGAGAAACCCGAAGCTAAAGAGTTTGAGGTCGATCCTCCCTGGTGCACCGGACACCGTCTGGTGGTGCACCGGACACTGTCCGGTGGCACATCGGACAGTCCGGTGCGCCAGACCAGGGAGCACTTCGGTTTCCTTTGTTCCTATCTTTTGAGCCCTTTCTTTTATCTTTGTATTGGTTTGATGTGAACCTTTGGCACCTGTAGAACATTTATTCTAGAGCAAACTAGTTAGTCCAATTATTTGTGTTGGGCAATTCAACCACCAAAATCATTTAGGAAAAGGTTTGACCCTATTTCCCTTTCAATCTTCCCCTTTTTGGTGATTGATGCCAACACAAACCAAAGCAAATATATAAGTGCAGAATTGAACTAGTTTGCTGTTGGGGCGAAGGCGAAGACGCCACCCTTCGCTCGAGCCCTTTGTCATCCTCGCTGCACCAACGGAGACAAGACAACGGGCTGACTTACCCTTCGCCTCATACGCCACCGGACGAAGACCTGTGACGAGGTCGTCTCATCTTGCGACCCCGTCCAGAATGGAGGCCCACGTGTGGTCCGGCCCATTGTAACAGGCCCTGCGTGGCCGTTGTGCGTTACGGGCCTAATTTGTAAAGGCCTCCCTATAATTACGGTCTGTAACCCCGCTTTATGGGAATATTCCGGGGATAACCTAGGTGACTGAGGGCACATGCGTCCTTAACACACGACGCTGGGCACTCAGATACCTATAAATACCCCCGCACAGTGCCCTTGAGAGGCTAGATTAACAGAGCTATTGCCATCTCGTGCAAAAACCCTGTTTACGTTGCTACACCCCCCCCCCCCCCCCGTTGGATCAACTTGCACCAGTGAGCAAGTTCCAACATTTGGCGCCCACCGTTCGTGCTGCGAAAAAACCACCCGCGATGGCACCCAAGAAAGCTAGCTCGAAGGCTGACGAGGCTGCGAAGGCAGCACTGCTGGCCGCAAAAAAGGGCAAGGCCCTCGCCCTCACCCACTCCACCCACCAAGAGGCTACTAAAGACGACGTTCTCCGCACCTGCGAAGACGACGTTCTCCGCACCTGCGAAGACGACGCTCTCCGCACCTGCGGCCCTGAAGGGTAGCCGCAACCTCCCCCAGGCTTCGCTCCACCAGAGGGCACGGACTTCACTGAGGACGACGAAGTCATCGGTGTCTCAGCAGAAGAACAGCTACAGCTGCGCGCCCTGCGCATCAAGAACCGCAATCTCCAGAAGCAAAAGGAGATACTTGAGGCCAAGCGCCAACGTGTGTCTGCACAAGCCAAGGTGCGGCAAATGATACGAGACGAAGAGCAGAAGGCCCAGGAGCTCGAGCAAGAGATCACGTTAATGCAGCGCGAAGGCCACTTCGGCCTGCAACACGGGCCACCCCTGCAACAGCGCGCACAAGTCAAAGACCTGCACTTCCCCCAGCGCGACCACGCCATCCAACACGCCGCGCCATTCCAAGGGGTCAACTACCTCGATGAGCGAAGTCCCCTGGCGCCACACCTGCAAGTGACACCCTGGCCTGCCAACTTCCGGGCAGGGACCTATCCCAAGTACAACGGCAGCACTGACCCAACACAGTACATCATGAGTTATCAGGTCGCCGTTGCATCTTCTGGAGGGGACGACGCCATGATGGCCAAGTCTTTCATCATCGCCCTCGAGGGCCCGGCTCTCACCTGGTTCACCCGGTTGCCACCGCTGTCCATCGACTCCTGGAGAAGCCTCCGGGTCCTGCTCAATTTCCAAGGGTACCGCCCAGACACCGATGCCTTGGCCAAACTCTCACTCTGCAAGCAGCAGGAAAACGAGACTCTGCGGGAGTATTACCGCAAGTTTCTGACACTCAAGTCACAGCTGCCCTCGGTCGATGACCAGATCGCCATCCACTACGCCATCAGTGGCCTTCACGCCGGCGTCCTTTACAGCCACTGCATCAGAGATCCGCCCAAGAACCTCCAGGAATTATATCAGCTATTTGAAAAATACGCCAAATCCAAAGAGCTCCACCAGCGCAAAGTTAAGTCTCAGAGGAAACCCAAAGATGCTCCACAGTCCAGCCGCACGTGGACGAGAGCTCCGCAGCCGGACTCCGGTTGAGACGGCCGCAATCAGCAGCAGGTGCACAACATTGCCAACCAGCACCCCGCTGGTGATGCCCCTCGCCGCCTGGAATATCCCCCCAGGGCCACGGAAATGGAACTCGCGGTAGGGGCCGGGGACGCGCGCAGCCGCCGCGCCGATTCTACTATCTTTTCCACGGTGAAGACTGCGCCCACCAAACCAAAGACTGTCCAGAGACGAAGGCCACCAGAGACAGGATGGCACGGGCGCAACCGGCCGACAACCCTAGAGTTTTCGCGCACACTTATCAGCAACACCCTCCACCATACATCCACGCCCCCGCCCCGCATCCACCGCACCACGCATACCAACACCACCAGGAAGTACAAATCATACCTCCCCCACCCCCACCTCCACACCAACAACAACAAAACATCCCCCACCCCCACGCCCCAAAACAAGAAGACTTCGCCGATCAGCCGTATCGCGGAGTCATTCATATGATCACTGGGGGGTCCAGCACCGACTTCGACACAAAGCGACAGAAGCGGGACCACTACCGCAGCATCAACCACGTCGCCATCACCGGTCCAGTCGTGCAGACGAAGTGGTCCCATGTACCGCTAACCTTCGACGCCCGAGACGTCGACCTGCGCAGCGCCCCCCACATCGACGCCATGGTTATCAACTGCAGCGTGGCAGGCTGGGACCTGCACAAAGTCCTAGTCGACAATGGAAATCAAGCAGACATCATTTTCCTCCATGCCTTCGACCGCATGGGCATAAGCCACAGCCTGCTCAAGCCTTCGGACAACCCGTTGTATGGCTTCGGCGGCAAGGGCACTTTTCCTGTCGGCAAAATAGAATTGCCTCTCTCCTTCGGTGTAGCACCCAATGCCCGAAGTGAGCAAATAACCTTTGATATCATCGACATGGTGTATCCGTACAACGCCATCATGGGCCGGGGCTCCATCAACAAGTTTGAGGCAGCCATTCACGGACTGTACCTGTGCATGAAGATACCAGGTCCGTTAGGCACCATCACGGTCTACGGCAATCAGCAGACTGCGCGCAACATAGAGCGGGACTTCATCCCTGGGCAAAGAAATGTGCACTGCCTCACGGCCCAGCGCGAGGTCCCTGCGTCCACCAGCCAAACCGACAAAGAGCACGACAAGGCACAGCTGCAGAGCAACGACGGGACCAAGACTGTTCCCCTCGACCAGGCCACGCCCAAGCAGACAGTCACCATCAGCGAAGACCTCACTTCGCATGACGAAGAGAAACTCCTATGCTGCTTGTCCAAGAACAAAGACGTCTTCGCCTGGTCCGCCCTCGACCTGGTCGGGGTCAGCCGATCCATAATTGAGCACAGCTTGGGAATCGACCCTTCGGTGAGACCGAAAAAATAGCGGCTCCACAAAATGTCCGACAAGAAGACAGAAGCCGCCAAGGCCGAGGTACATCGCCTCCTAGAAGCCAAATTTATCGAGCCAGTGGCTTACCCCACGTGGCTCTCCAACGTTGTGATGGTGCAGAAAAAGAGCGGCAAGTGGCGAATGTGCATCGACTTCACTAGTCTCAACAAGGCCTGCCCAAAGGACAATTTCCTGCTGCCTCGGATCGACAAAATAGTCGATAGCGCAGCTGGGTGCGAAGTCATGTCTCTCCTCGACTGCTTCTCCGGTTACCATCAAATATATATATGAAGGAGGAAGACAAGGCCAGCACCAGCTTCATAACACCCTTTGGCACATATTGCTTCATCCGAATGCCGTAGGGACTCAAGAACGCCGGGTCCACCTTCTCCCGGCTTACCAAAACAGTGCTCGAGGGGCAAGTCGGCAGAAATAAATTCACATATGTGGATGACATCGTCGTCGCCAGCAGGAGCAAGGAGGACCATCTTGCTGACCTCGCCGAGACATTCGCGAACATGCGGGACGCACGACTTCGCCTGAACCCCGAAAAGTGCGTCTTCGGCGTTCGCCAGGGGAAAATATTGGGCTACCTGGTATCACACCGCGGCATCGAGGCCAACCCAACCAAAATCCAGCCATCATCAACATGACGCCCCCGCAGTCAGCCAGAGACGTCCAGCGCCTGACGGGCAAATTGGCCGCCCTCAACAGATTCATCTCCAAATCCGCTGAGCGAAGTCTCCCCTTCCTCAAAACACTCCGCGGCGCAAAAGACTTCGCTTGGGGACCAGAGCAGGCGACGGCCTTCGCCTCACTGAAAATGTACCTATTGGAATTGGCGGTTCTTACAAGCCCCGACTCTTCGCTACCCCTGTTGCTTTACGTTGCGGCCTCGCCGCACGCGGTCAGCGCGGCACTGGTTTAGGAGCAGACAGTAGAGGGCGTGATCAGACAGTGCCCAGTTTATTACGTCTCCGAAGTGCTCACACCGTCAAAATGTAACATGACAGAACTCGAAAAGATTGCCTATGCAGTTGTTATGTCTTCGCGCAAATTGCGCCACTACTTTGAAGCATTCAAGGTCCACGTCACCTCAGATAGGGGACTCGGCGAATTATTCAGAAACCCGGAGGCATCGGTACAGATCGCCAAATGGGCGGCCGAACTCTCCGGCTACCACATCACTTTCGAGCCCAGGACAGCGATCAAGTCACAAGTTCTAGCAGACTTCATCGTCGACTGGACCGGGCCAATAACACAGCCGGACCCGTCCGCAGAGAAGGTTTGGACAATCCACTGCGACGGCGCATGGTGCCATGCGGGGGCAGGCACTGCTACAGTCATCACCTCACCCGCCGATGTCAAGCACAGATACGGGGCACGCTTAAGCTTCGCTCTGGAATCTAACAGATGCACAAACAACATAGCCGAATACGAAGCTGTCATGCTCGGCCTCCGCAAACTAAGAGCCCTTGGTGTCACCACCTGCATTGTCAGAACAGACTCCAAGGTAGTCGTCGGCCAAGTCGAGAAAGACTATGCAGCAAAGGACCCCGCACTTATGCAATACTTCGCGGCCATCCAAAGTCTCGAGAGACAATTCAAGGGATTCACCTTGCAGCATGTGGACCGGGCCAAGAATGAAGAAGCCAACGCATTGGCCAAGGCTGCCGCCAGAGGCGAGTCCCTACCCTCCGACGTGTTCTACCATGTTATCGGCACGCCAGCCGTCCGGAGCCCCGAAGGGCTCCAAATAACCAATGACAGCGAGGGACACTTCATAGTCAACCTTATTATGACCGAAGACTGGTAGGCACCGATAACCCTATTCCTACAGGGGTACTACCACCCAACCGACATCAACGAGGCCAAGCGCCTCAAACATCGAAGCCGGGACTTCGCACTGATTGAGGGCCAGCTCTACAAGAAGGGGGTCAGTCAGCCAATGCTTAAATGTGTCACCGAAACCGAAGGCGTCCAAATCCTGCGTGAAGTCCACAGTGGTACTTGCGGCTCTCACGCAGGGCCAAGGGCCCTAGCCGCAAAGGTGATCCGCCAAGGTTTCTACTGGCCCGCAATGATCTGCGCCGCAAATCGGGTCATAAGGTCCTGCGAAGCCTGCCAGAAGTTTTCTCCTCGATCAGGTAGCCCTTCGCAATTCACAAAACTGATCGCCCACACATGGCCTCTCCAGCGCTGGGGCCTGGACATCGTCGGGCCCCTGCCCACGGCTCAGGGGAACCTCAAGTTCACCTTCGTCGTTGTCGAGTATTTTACCAAATGGATCGAGGCGAGGGCTGTTTCCACAGTAACATCAAAGACTGCACAGAAATTCTTCTAGCAAAACATTGTTTGCCGCTTCGGAGTACCGTCCAAACTCACAGTTGACAACGGCAAGCAGTTTGACAGCCAAGACTTCAAGGATTTCTGCTTCTCCATTGGCACCAAGCTTGCCTTCGCCTCAGTATATCACCCACAGTCCAACGGAGTTGTGGAACGCGCCAATGGAAAAAATTTCACAGCTGTCAAGAAGATGCTCCTCGACGAAAAAAGGGCAGGTGGCCCGATTTGTTACCTGAAGCGGTCAGGGCGCTAAACACGACTGAGTGCAGGGCGACCGGGTTCACCCCTTTCCGCCTTCTATACGGATCGGAGGTCATGACCCCACAAGAAATAAAACATGGGTCCCCACGAACAATTTCGTCAGGTGTCCCTGACGTGGACGAACCCACTTCGAAGGATCTTATCGACGGAGACCGCGTCTTCGCTCTACAGGCTCTAAATAAATACCAAGCCCAGACAAAAGCATGGCGCGACCACGTAGTCATCCCAAGGGAATTCAGCGAAGGGGGCCTCGTACTCGTCCGAACAGCTCGGACAGAGTCCAGGGGCAAGCTTGAGCCCAAGTGGGAGGGCCCTTTCATTGTCAAGACGAAAGCATCCCCCAGCGCATACAGGCTCGCAACGCCAAACGGCGAAGACTTGGAGCATTCCTGGAACATCGACAATCTCCGCAAATTTTTTGTTTGACTCATCAGGGCCAGCTCGCCCTTGTAATTCGCAAAAACAATTTTATTCTGGCCTGCACTCTTTTCCTCCCGGGGTGTGAGGTTTTTAACGAGGCGGAGTCATGTAATATACAAGTGAAAAATCCCCCGCAAAAATCTACGTCGAAAAAAGACCGCGCTGACGGTCTTCGACATTCGACCAATACAAAGTCACCGCGAGGCCCAGCGCTAGCTACCCTCGCGTGCGACACTCCGCGCAAAAGTCGCCTAAGGGTGCAGCCGGATTAGCACAACAAGTGCGAAAAATCGAAGTCTTCCTCAAAAAAGACTATCCGTGCAAAAGTCGCCTAAGGGTGCAGCCGGATTAGCACAACAAGTGCGAAAAATCGAAGTCTTCCTCAAAAAAAGACTATCCGTGCAAAAGTCGCCTTAGGGTGCAGCCGGATTGGCACAACAAGTGCGAAAAATCGAAGTCTCCGTGCAGAAGTCGCCTAAGGGTGCAGCCGGACCAGCACAACAAGTGCGAAAACTCGAAGTCCTCCTCAACAAAGACTATCCGTGCAAAAGTCGCCTAAGGGTGCAGCCGGACTAGCACAACAAGCACGGAAAATCGAAGTCTTCCGCGAAGAGTATCCGTGCAAAAGTCGCCTAAGGGTGTAGTCGGACCAAGCACAACAAGTGCGAAAATAACTACACCAAACTGTCCGCACAAAGACCGACTACATGCGCACCAGACTGACATAACAAATACACCAGACCAAGTGCACAACGCCTTCGTAAGCATAGCCGAATATGCGAAGGCACACAACCTCATCATACAAGCCATTACATATGTACAGCGAGGGCATCACACTTTACATCGGCTCAACCTTCGGAATAATTCCCATCTCCCTATAGTTAAATAGCATTATCCTCAGCTCCTCACCCGCAAAAAGACTTCGCAGCTCCCCCTCACCTACACTCGCAACGGCCGGCAAGGACAACAGTTTCTGCCTGCCCGTCCTGCCCACACGAAGCCGACCGCCGTCTGCCTCACTCACTCTACGCTTCGCAACCGCCCTTCACCGCCTACACCCCGCACTTGGACCAAGCACAACTTCAGCGTCCACAGCACGCGGCGAAGTCTCCGCCGCTGCCACATCCAAGGCCGCAAAGTAGTCCAAGTCCTCATCCGACGACTCTTCAGTCCACTCAACCGAACTCCCAGAGTCACCAAAATCAGAAAACTTAGACGCAGATTCATCCGATTCATTCCCATCATCCACGGTCGAAGCCGCCAAAAAATTAGCAGTAGCGGTTGCGTGCGCAGGCCCAAAAACTTGAACCTGCGCAGCAACCAAGGTTCAGCAACATATACAAAATTCCCTAACTACCCACACCCACTAAGCCACCTGTGAAGACCCAGCCATCGCGGGATCCTCCGCCGCCGACTCCGCCGCAATCTTCACAGGATCCTCAGCCCTCGGCGCAACAGTTGGCGATGAGCCACCGCCGGCCACAGGGGCTGCGGGGGCATCAGGGGCGCCTTCGACGGTTTCTAGGGGCGGCGCCGGGGCGACTTCGGACACAGCCGCCACCGGGTTTGACTCCGAATCAGGCTGCGCGCTGTTCAAAGCCCCGAAGTCCTCCACTTTCTCGTTACGTGCCGCCTGAGACACAGCACACAGATTCATCAAGCCCACATATAACCCACATTCAGCAACACTAAACGAGAGTCAAACATTACCTGACCCCTCACCGTGTCGGACCGCTCCCTGACCACCTCCCGACCGTGGGGACCCCACATCCGGTCGAAGAGGGCTCCCGCGGATTCCTTCACCACAGGGTCCTCAACCTTGTAAATCTCGTGCTCGAAATCCTCATCAGATTGGTCGAAGACCTCATAGTGTCGGCACCCTTCGCGGGACAGCGCGTTCATCGCCCCTTCGCAGGTGACCAGGGAGGCATAGGACATAAAGCCCTCCATAATGGCGGGGAGCGCCAGCAACTCCTCCTGCAGCCACTCGAGGCAGCGAAGTCCGGGCTCTTGATCTGGCACTTCGAAGTCAGCGGTCCGCGCGCCCAGCTCGTGGTACGAGTCCATAAGCTGTTTGCGCGTCCGCTCAGCCTCCGTGCGCGTTGAGGCCTCGGCCCTCTCCACACGGGTCTGCAGAGCGTTGAACCGCTCCTCCCATTCCTAGGCGCGCTGTCTGGCAAGGCTACCCTCCACCCGCGCCAAATTGGCCTCCGCTTGTGCAGACTGCGCCTTGGCGAAGGCCTCATTAGCCTCCCTTCTCTCCTCTGCCAGTTGGCGCCGGAGGTCAGTCCTCTCGCCCTCCAGCGCGGCCACCTTCTCCGCCAGCTTGCGGCACTTGCTGTCGGCGGCCGACTTTTCCCGGACGGCGTCAGCATGTTGCGCCCGAAGTCTCTCGACTTTGGCAGACACAACCGTCGTAAGGGCCCCCGACGCCACGCGGTCAGCGAAGTCAGCCGCCTACAAGACACACATAAGACCACAATCCCAACGAAACTGGTAAAAGCCGAAGTGTAGCTCAATTTACCTGACTTAAAGCCTCCTTCAGCCGGCGGGACACAGCGCCCGCCTCGTCCTTGACGGCAGTGAGTGCCGGAATCTCGCCACCGGCGCTGACAGCGCTACCCCTCGCCTCAGGCACCACAGCAGCCGCCGCGGTCACCACCGCAGGCGGAACAACAACAAGTTGCCCCTCGACCGACCCTGCAACGTACCAAGAGTTAAAAAAAACTTGGGCTATCGACTTACCAATGAGATAATCCTCCACGCTAATATCGGTGGCGAAGTCAGCAACGCGCTTGCCCGGCGGAGGTAATTCTCGGGCCTTCGTGACTCCGGCCGGGACAGTCTTGGTTCCGCCGGCGGTGGCCGCCTTCACAGCCTCCGGCACCCTGCTGGACCCAGGGGTGGCCAACTTCGCCGCCAGCGTCGGCTGGCTGCCGCCGGGGGCAGCAGCCTTTGCAGTGCCCCGCGACCTCTTCGGCCTAGCCTCAGGCAGCCTGACGACCGCCTGGCGCTTCTACGCAGCTCCTTGACGGTCCTTGTCCATCACTGCCGACACAACAGCAGCAATATTCCGTCCATAAGGAAAAACTCTCCAGTCACGAACCATGCGAGATGTAAAAAAGTCTTCGCCGGTCGCGTGGGGGATAGGAACATTCTTAGGCCACCAACCCCCGGTAACCTTCAGCATCCGCGCCGAAGACTCCCGGAGCTCGGGCGAAGACATCCTTCCCCCGGGGGCCGCGCATGTCCTCATCAATTCCCTAGCAAAACCATCGGAAACCCCCAGTCCTCCTGTAGCAGTACCTAGCTTCCTCTTCTTAGAGGATGGGGCGGCCGCCGGCGTGGGGTCGTCTCCAGCCTCTACCGCCGGTTTCTTCCCACGACGATCCACATCGTCTTGCCCGGGATAACCGCCATACGGCAGACGGTTTAACTCGAAGACCCTGTTCAAGTGATCGTTGGACCCACGTATATCCCAGCTACGCTGGCCCTCCGTCTTCGGCACGTACCGGCCAACAATCCGCACCGCCCCATCCTCCGCCTCATGCACGAATGCGGCGGGATCGCGGCTATGCAAATCCAGTGCGAAGGCGGGACTTCGCACCAGCATCCCACCTCGGGAAGGCATCTGGCGAGGGCATACTTCACCCAGCACCCAGCCATGCGCCAAAGGCCACACCCCATAGGCCACAAACTCCTCAACCAAATCGCGCCCGCTACTCAGGTCGGCCGCACACCGCAGGGCCCCTTCGTCCGCATCCTCCTCCGCTACTTCAAACTGCGGTTATGCGGAGTAATAATGCGAGCACATCTCGGCCACGGGGAGCCCCAGATGGTCTTCGACTGTGCCCTCCGCAACGTAGAACCAAAACTCATGCCAGTTGCCCCATTTATTGCGGGCGCAAGGAACCAACTCAACTACCTCCATCGAGGTCTTGCCGGTCTTCGGCATAAATGTACAGGACCCAAACTGAGCAACCTTATTTCCGATCATCCTTTTCTGCCAGTGCAGGCAATAGTACTTCGCGAAGACTTCGACCGATGGCTGCCCGCCGTACTAAGTCGTCGCCCAGACATATTTTGACAGGGCCACCACGGCGTTCGGCATCAGCTGGTGGACCTGGACGTTGAATCTGCACAGGACCTCTCCCACGAACCGATGCGCAGGCAGGCGAAGGCCAGCGGCGAAGAATGCCTCGAAAACAACCAACTCGCCTTCTGGCTCGGGGACCTCCTCCGCCCCCGGGACACAAGCGACTCCGCCGCCAAAATAACCTAGCCGCTGCATGTCTTGCACGCGAACCGAGGACATCCGCGATGCGCCGAAATCCACCGTGTCGCCGGCGCGCAACTCCTCCGCCACCACAGTACTCAGCGTCTCCTCAGACGACGCGTCGGCCGGCGGCGTAGCGGCAGCAGAAGAAGAAGAGGTCGGCATCGCTACGTACCGTTGGTGGCGGTGGGCGGTCTGCTTCACGCGGGCCAGATCTCCGGCGAACAGGAGCAAGGAGGGCAGACGAGCAGTGAGAGGTTTGAGAAGGCGGTTAGGGTTTTCGCGGAGCGCGGAAAGATAAAGTTCAAAACGCGCCGCCCCCCGTCCCCTTTTTATACATAGGGCGCGACGCTTCGGGAAACCCACAATCCAACAGTACGGCGTCAATCAACGGTCATGTCAAAAACCCCCGCGGAACCACTTCTAGCGAGGGCAGCGTCTCCGCCATCTAGCGACGGCTTCGGCACCAGATGACTTAGTCGAACTGGTCCCTCGGAGGGCAAATGTTGGGGCGAAGGCGAAGACGCCACCCTTCGCTCGAGGCCTTCGCCGTCCTCGCTGCACCAACGGAGACAAGACAACAGGCAGACTTACCCTTCGCCTCATACGCCACTGGACGAAGACCTGTGACGAGGTCGTCTCATCTTGCGACCCCGTCCAGAATGGAGGCCCACGTGTGGTCCGGCCCATTGTAACAGGCCCTGCGTGGCAGTTGTGCGTTACGGGCCTAATTTGTAAAGGCCTCCCTGTAATTACGGTCTGTAACCCCGCTTTATGGGAATATTCTGGGGATAACCTAGGTGACTGAGGGCACATGCGTCCTTAACACACGACGCTGGGCACTCAGATACCTATAAATACCCCCGCACAGTGCCCTTGAGAGGCTAGATTAACAGAGCTATTGCCATCTCGTGCGAAAACCCTGTTTACGTTGCTACACCCCCCCCCCTCCGTTGGATCAACTTGCACCAGTGAGCAAGTTCCAACATTTGCATAAAGTAAGTGCAAAGGTTGCTTGGAGTTAAACCAATATATTATTTTTACTAGATATGGATGGATGTTTTTCTTCTTGTTATTTAAAAACTTGGACCACGCTTGCACCACTAGTTTTGTTTTTTCAAATTCTTTGTAAAATTCTTTTCAAAATCTTCTTGCAAATGGTCAAAGGTACATGAATAAGATTGAAAGACGCATTTTTAAGATTTGAAATTTTCTCCCCCTGTTTCAAATGCTTTTCCTTTGACTAAAACAAAACTCCCCCTCAATGAAATTCTCCTCTTAGTGTTCAAGAGGGTTTTACAAAATTCTTGAAGATACTTTCTCCCCCTTTGAACACAATAAGATATCAATTTGAAAAACTTCATTTTAAAATTTGGTGGTGGTGCGGTCCTGCGGTCCTTTTGCTTTGGGCTCATACTTTCTCCCCCTTTGGCATGAATCACCAAAAACGGATACTTGTGAATGAAATATAAGCCTTTTCTTACTTTCTCCCCAATGGCAAACAAATAAATATGAGTGAAGATTATACCAAAGTGGAGAACTATGCGGAATACCGGCAAAGAGTGGATAATACCGATGGAGTTAAGTGGAAGCGTCGTCTTTGCCGAATACTCCATTTCCCTTTCAATTCTATGACTAAGCATAAGATTATACTTGAAAACACGTTAGTTATAGACAAAAAGAGATATGATCAATTAAGCATAATCACAGTTCTATATAATATAGATTGCTCCCCCTAAATATGTGCATGGAGAGGGATATCATACAAATTTTGGCCTAAAATGCCAAATGCACATAATTAGGTTAATGAGAACATAGCTATATCATACAGAATGTGAAGTGCATTGTGCCATAGTAAGTGTGACGCTCATGACAGTTTATGCACTTATGAAAGCATGTTATAAACATCTTAAGCATTTACCCTTAAGGATTTCAAAGAGGCTTAAGGACCATCCACCTTTGGAACAAAGGTATCTTATCCTCGTCACAAGGTTAAGCTTTAAGCTCCTTGACAATAAAATCACTTCATCTAGTTTTAACAAAGGATGCATGAATGCTGGAGTGAGATTTTTGTAGTTAAACTAGGTATGAAGCAGGGTTAATGCATGGACATGCTTTCTCTTCCTTTTATACAAGATATGCAAAGAAAGTATAGAAAAGGAAGATTTAGGTACAAGTTTAAATGAAAGGAGATAGTTTTACCCTTTTGTACCTTCACATAGAGACACTCTCTTCATTGTGCTTTGTCCTCACTCTTAGCTACTTAGGACCTAAACTCAAGACAATATATGGAAATATTTTGCACAAGAGAGAGTTCTACAACTAGTGATCCTTCTCCAAGTCATTGTTAGCATATATTAAGTGGATCACAAATTGCATAAATGTATCATGAATTCTCCTTTTAACTTAGTGCAAATCAAGAGAGATATCGATTGATAGCATATACGGCACTAAGAAACATGAGTGTTAATTGAAGTTATTCAATGATCAAACAAATAACAGATGTAATCAAAAGAACAACATACGCATTAGATTATTAATTAAGCTTAGAGTAGGAGAATCCAGCAAATATGCTACTTTAGAGTGAGAGATAAGAATTGAAAAATAGTAGCATACTACATGAGAAACTCATTCTCATGCAAGAGACTATATGAAATTACTAAGATAAAGTGATAGTCTCAACATAATCAAGATATAGAAAGAGGCTCTCCCTAAAGATATGCATCAAGTATTTGAATGAATTGAATGGATGAATTTACTCTAAAAACAAATAGGGAGAAGCATTATACATCTTGATCAAGGCTCATAAAATTTGCAATAAACAACTTAAGCCTGGTATTCTTCACTATGAAAGGATTTATAATACTCACAACCTCACCATTGATTGTTTTGAAGATTAGGTGTTGTTGAACTTGCTATCTTTTCTTTCATGTGAGTGTCCTCCCTTTGTAGTTGTCTCTTTTTCTTTCTAAACTTATTGAAAATACTTAAGAAAGATGTTAATAGCACAAGGGAGTATATGATGAAAGATGATTTCTTTAGATAGGAAATATAAACAATTCATCATTCATAAATCACACAGACATGAAGTAAAATCCTTAACATTAGTGCATTTCATTGAGAAAGAGGAATATGCACCTTTTAAACATTTTGATCAATCATTGGAGTTTTACTTCTTCATATTGAATTTAGTAATCATTACTTGGAAGCAAGTCAATATGAGAACATAAATATATATAGCAAAGGCATGAATTAGATTCTAATGGACATGTGCATTTATGAGAATGAGATTGAATGTACACCCAGTCAATTTAAGTCCAATAAAGAATCTATTCTTCACATGGAAATAATATCATAATTTAGAGCAAATAACCAATGATGGGAAAGAAAGTTCTCATACCTTTGCTTTTACCTTTCTTCCTTTGGGTGAAGAGCAACCCTTGAGGCTTATGCACTTTTTCTTTTGTAGATATCCATAAGTAGGCTCAAGAGATACGTTGTTAGTAACACAAGCACTAGTTTCCATTTTTATAATCATTTTTGATAAGGAATGAAAAGCTAGATTACTAAAACATGGAAACTTCATAGAATGAACTAGATTATCCATAGATGATGTTATGCTTAATTTTAACTCATAAGCATAAATAATCCTTTAAGATTATGGGAATAAATGTAATTCATGATATGGAAAGCGATAAATGTGAAAGAATCATATCCAATTTAAGCAAGTAGAAATACATCATAAATCATTGGATTGATTTTTCTTTTCATGTTAGATTACGCATTTCCAAAGAGAAACTTATTCTCTACAAGTGAGACTACTTGGGTTACTTAGATAAAATCATTAGTCTCACTATTCTAGTTATAGAGAGAGTTTTCCTTTTATAAGTGTCCTAAGGATTTGAATTCCTTACATGACACCTTATTCTTTTAAGAACTTGAAATATCTCTCTATATCTAGAAACATCGCAATAATAAGATAATTAGTGAAAAACATGCCATGAGATACTTGCAACAATTTAGAGCATGTAGATTGCCATAGTATGGAAATGATGAGTATGCAATCTACCTATGAGAGAATTTTTTTTAAAGAATGGTAATATAAATTTAAAGACATTTGAAGTGCTTCTTTTTCTATGCGACTACACAAGACACATGAGAAATCATATTTTAAGATACTTGCACTTAAAAACACAAGTGTTACCATCCTTCGGCTTTCCTCCATGTTGTAGGCCTTGATTTTTTTGGCACAAGATAATTCTTTATTTCCTACAACATCAATATCTTTCCAGAGATGATATGAGTTTTAGACATAACAATTTGAAATAACTTTGGGTCAATCTTGGATATATGGATCATTGAAGATTGATAGCTTGAGTTAAATTGAATTAACTTTCTCAAGCACCCCAAAGCTTCATATCATATCTTTCTCCTGCAAAGCTTGTCAAGCATATTTTGGTGCCCATCGCTTGATGGGTCCATCAAGGTTAGTCAACAAAGATCTAGGAACCCAAACGTCCTTTGTGTTAGCACTAGGTAAACTCATTACCTTTCTAGCACAAGTTGCAATTTTGGGTTGCCTAGTTACATGATAATTAATTGAGAAGCTAGGAGTGGGATTGTTACCAATGGGACAATCCTTGCATTGATGTCCCTTCATTCGGCATATGTAGCATAGGCGATCTTCAAGTCTTGAAGATTTCTTCCTTCCTTGTTTCTTGCTTGCTACATGGTTAGTGAATATTTTCTTTTCTAACATTATGTCTTTTTGTTTTAAATGGGGACAAGTTCTAAATAAGTGTCCCTTCTTAGAGCATTTAAAACAAACTTTATCATCCTTGTTAATAATCAAAGCATTTTTAATATAGGGACATGACCTAATCGAGTGCCCCTTTTCAAAGCATTTACTACACTTCTTACTTCTCTTAGTGTGAAGTGTGACTTGACTATTACCTTGGATGTTACCTTTTATGGAGGCGTGGTTGAGGCTTTTGGAAGAGGTATTGATTTTCTTCTTTTGTTCCTTCCTCTTGGCAATCCTCAAGTCCTTGACATTTTCTTTAGTGCATGCCACGGTTGTTCCCGTCTCAAGCTTCTTCACCATGTGATCACGGTTATCTTGAGAAGGTTGAGCAATGCACTTCCCTTTTAGTTGTGTCAAGCTCAATTTTAGCCTCTCATTTTCTTCTTTGAGCTTTTGATATGTATCATCGTTTGTTCCTGCAAATTCTAGCTCAAAAGAAGATTTGCTTGTCGACAGACAACAAGCATTAGCACATGGTAATGTAGTTTCAATTTGAATACATGTGCATGAGTGAGGTTGTAGGGATTTTAAGTTTTCTATCACAACCTCATGAGCAATATTTAATATGATATGGTCATCCATAAGATTTTCATGAGAACATAGGAGCATATCATATTTTTCTTGAAAAGCTAGATTTTCATCTTTTAGCTTTTCTACTTGGTCCTTAAGCAAGGCACTCCTATTTACTAATTGAGTGATACAATGTAAAGCGTTATCTTGCTCAATTGAAATAGTTTCATACCATTGGACCAAATCAACATGAGAGCACTTTAGCTCCTCATGTTCTTTAGTCAACTCGTCAAAGTGTAGCATTTTCATGGAGAGAACATTTTATAGCCTTTGACGAGCTTCGCTTTGCTCTCTCGCTCTTTCTAGAAGTTTGAGCATGACCGCCTTATCTTCTTGGCTTAGGCGAGCGTAGAGTTGCATGAAGCTTCTTTCTTCCTCCTCATCCTCGTTTGTGCTTCCGTTATCATTTTCATTAGCCACACAACATATGTGGGAATCGAAATGGGAAGACAAACCTCTTGGAGAGGTGGATTCATCGTTTGGTCTCCATCGGTCATTTTCTTCTTCTTCCTTGCAACGGTTAGTATCACAAAGACCAAAGGAAGTAGAAGCACAAAATGAACTATCATGTTTGGACTCATCAAATTTGCTTTTAATTCTAGTCCAAATATCATACACATCACAAATAGGTTTATCATATTTTATTATGAAGGCATGATAATCTTCTTTGCTAAGGGATTTACTTAAGATGTCATAAGCTAGATAATTTAAGCGTATACATCTTAAATCTTCTTCAGAGGCATTTTCCCTAGCATAGTTAGGAGGAATAATACTCTTGTCTAAAATTTGTTCTAATTGTGGATCTACCGTTCTAAAAGCATTTATCACACTAGTAGACCACGAATCATAATTAGAACAATCAGAAAGTAATATCTCAAGAGTTACCTCCTTGTTCTCCTTCGGAGTTGTCTTCTTGTTCTTTTGGGATCTTCTATGAGCCATCACTTCGAGTTGTTAGACTCAATATGAAGTGCCTAGCTTTGATACCAATTGAAAGTCGCCTAGAGGGGGGTGGATAGGCGAAACCTGAAAATTAAAACTTTATCGCCCAACTAGATTCTTTGATTAGTGGTTAGAACAAGATATACAATTATCGGAGTATAAAAAACTAAGTCCTTGCTTGTAAAGAGTGTTGCTTTCAAATAATGCGAAATTGATAAAACAATACAACTAATAGGTCAATGAGAATAAAGCAAGAGGGCTTAGATAAGAAGGGTAATAACACAAGTTCTTTCTTACAAGGTGTTGCTCCACTAAATGAGAATGCAACTTGAAGCACCAAATAGCATTAGCCAAGAATAGTGCAAGAAAACATAGAAAGGGAAAGAACAAACAAATCACAAGCAATAAGCACACAAGACACGGGTGATTTGTTTTACCGAGGTTCGGCCCTCGAAGGCCTAGTCCCCGTTGAGGAGTCCACTAAGGACGGGTCTCTTTCAACCCTTTCCCTCTCTCCACCGATCACACAAGACCGGCAAGCTCTTCTTCTTCTCAAGGATCACTTAAAACCCCACAAGGATCACCACACTCTTTGGTGTCTCTTGCTAGCTTTACAAGCCTCCAAAACTTTGGAGGAAGTTCAATGGGAGTCAAAACTCCAAGCGCAAATGAACACAAAGATGTAGTACACACTATCTCTCAATGAATCTCACAAGGCACTAGAGCTAAATCACACGAGAGGCTTTCTTTTGCTTGCTCACGCTTTTGTGGCTCTTGTGTGGGTTGTAGTGGTCTAAATCTTGTGTATAGGATGGATCAATGAATATATGTGGTTGGGAGGGCTTGAATATGTCAACTAGATGACTTGGAATGTTGCTTGGACTCCCACACCCTGAAGAGGCTGGTTGGGGTGGTATTTATAGCCACCAACCAAATTGTAGCCATTGGAGAAGTCTGCTGGCGATGGGCGCACCGGACAGTCCGGTGCGCCACCGGACAGTGTCCGGTGCGCCGCTATGTCATCCAGATGTTAGGGCTTGTAGCTGGTCGACCGTTGGAGGCTTTGTCCTCATGCGGCACCGGACAGTCCGGTGCCCCTCTGACCGTCTGCTCTGACATCTGATTTGCACTGTTCACTTTGTAGAGTCGACCGTTGCGCGCAGATAGCCGTTGCTCCGCTGGCACACCGGACAGTCCGGTGGACCACCGGACAGTCCGGTGAATTATAGCGGAGCTGCGCCTGAGAAACCCGAAGCTGAAGATTTTGAGGTCGATCCTCCCTGGCACACCGGACAGTCCGGTGCGCCAGACCAGGGAGCACTTCGGTTTCCTTTACTCCTATCTTTTGAGCCCTTTCTTTTATCTTTGTATTGGTTTGATGTGAACCTTTGGCACCTGAACATTTATTCTAGAGCAAACTAGTTAGTCCAATTATTTGTGTTGGGCAATTCAACCACAAAAATCATTTAGGAAAAGGTTTGACCCTATTTCCCTTTCAAGTTTCATCGAAATCCAGACCTTCGACTTGTGAATAACCCTTGGCCACAAGTCGAGCTTTGTTCCTTATCACCACACCATGCTCATCTTGCTTGTTGCGGAACACCCACTTGGTACCTACAACATTTTGATTAGGACGTGGAACCAAATGCCATACCTCATTCCTCGTGAAGTTGTTGAGCTCCTCTTGCATTGCCAGCACCCAATCCAAGTCTTTTAGTGCATCCTCTACCCTGTATGGCTCAATAGAGCAGACAAAAGAGTAATGTTCACAAAAATGTGCGACTCAAGATCGAGTAGTTACCCCCTTATGAATGTCACCGAGGATGGAGTTCATGGGGTGATCTCTTTGAATCGCTTGGTGGACTCTTGGGTGTCGTGGTCTTTGACCCTGAATTTCTTGGTCATCTTCCTTGTCTTGATCAACTCCATCTCCCCCTTGATCCTTGTTCTCCTCTTGAGGTGGCTCATCTTCTTGATCTTCTTCTTCATCACCTTGAGCATGTTCCTCATCTTGAGTTGGTGGAGATGCCTGAATGGAAGATTATGGTTGATCTTGTGCTTGTGGAGGCTCTTCAAATTCCTTAGGACATACATCCCCAATGGACATGTTCCTTAGCGCGACGCACAGAGCCTCTTCATCATCTAGCTCATCAAGATCAATTGCTCCACTTGGGAGCCATTAGTCTCATCAAACACAATGTCACGAGAAACCTCAACTAATCCAGTGGATTTGTTGAAGGCTCTATATGCCCTTGTATTTGAGTCATAACCAAGTAAAAAGCCTTCTACAACCTTAGGAGCAAATTTAGATTTTCTACCTCTTTTAACAAGAATAAAACATTTGCTACCAAAGACTCTAAAATATGAAACATTGGGCTTTTTACCAGTAAGGAGTTCATAAGATGTCTTCTTGAGGATTCGATGAAGGTAGAGCCAGTTGATGGAGTAGCAGACGGTGTTAATCGCCTCGGCCCAAAACCGGTCCGGTGTCTTGTACTCATCAAGCATGGTCCTTGCCATATCCAGTAGAGTTCTATCCTTCCTCTCCACTGCACCATTTTGTTGAGGTGTGTAGGGAGAAGAGAACTCATGCTTGATGCCTTCGTCCTCAAGAAAGCCTTCAATTTGATAGTTCTTGAACTCCGTCCATTGTCGCTTCTTGTCTTTTTGATCCTTAAGCCGAACTTATTTTAAGCTCGTCTCAAGAATCCCTTTAAAGTCTCTTGGGTTTGTGATTTTTCCTACAAAAAGAACACTCAAGTGAAGCGAGAATAATCATCCACAATAACTAGACAGTACTTACTCCCGCCGATGCTTATGTAAGCTATCGGGCCGAATAGATCCATGTGGAGTAGCTCGAGCGGCCTGTCCGTTGCCATGATGTTCTTGTGTGGATGATGGGCGCCAACTTGCTTTCCTGCTTGACACATGCTACAAACCCTGTCTTTCTCAAAATGAACATTTGTTAGTCCCAAAATATGTTCTCCCTTTAAAAGTTTGTGAAGATTCTTCATCCCAACACGGGCTAGTCGGCGATGCCAGAGCCAACCCATATTAGTCTTAGCAATTAAGCAAGTGTCAAGTTCAGCTCTATTAAAAAACTAAGTATAGCTGACCTTCTAACACTCCCTTAAATGCTACTGAATCATCACTTCTTCTAAAGACAGTGACACCTATATCACTAAAAAGACAGTTGTAGCCCATTTTGCATAATTGAGAAACTGAAAGCAAGTTATAATCTAAAGAATCTACAATAAAAACATTGGAAATAAAATGGTTAGGTGATATAGCAATTTTACCAAGTCCTTTGACCAACCTTGATTTCCATCCTTGAATGTAATAGCTCGTTGGGGATCTTCGTTTTTCTCATAGGAGGAGAACATCCTTTTCTCCCGAGTCATATGGTTTGTGCATCCGCTATCAATTATCCAGCTTGAGCCCCCGGATGCATAAACCTGCAAAATAATTTAGGCCTTGTTCTTAGGTACCCAAACGGTCTTGGGTCCTTTCACATTAGAAACAAGCACCTTGGGTACCCAAACACAAGTCTTTGAACCCTTGTGTTTGCCCCTAGCATATTTGGCAACTACCTTGCCTGATTTGTTAGTTAAAACATAAGATGCATCAAAAGTCTTAAATGAAATAATAGGCTCATTTGATGCAGCAGGAGTTTTCTTTTTAGGCATTTTAACATGGGTAGAATGCCTAGAGCTAGATGCCTCATTCTTATACATAAAAGCATGATGAGAAACAGAATAAGATTTCCTAGCATGAATTCTCCTAATTTTGTGCTCAGGATAATTAGCAGGATATAAAATATAGCCCTCATTATCCTAAACCATGGGAACCTTGCCTTTAACAAAATTAGACAGTTTCTTAGGGGCATTAAGCTTGACATTGCTTCCCTTTTGGAAACCAATGCCATCCTTAATGCCAGGGAGTCTCCTATTATCGAGCATACTTCTAGCAAATTTATTTTTTTCATTTTCAATCTCATGATCATTAATTTTAGCAGTTAATTGAGCTATATGATCATTTTGTTGTTTAATTAAAGCAAGGTGATCAATTATAGCATCAATATTAACATCTCTACATCTAGTGCAAATGGAAACATGCTCAACAGTAGATGTAGATGGTTTCCAAACATTTAATTCATCAAGCTTAACATGTAAAATAGCATTCTCAATTCTAAGACTGGAAATAGAATCATTGCAAACATTCAAATCTTTAGCCTTAGCAATTAATATATCATTCTCAATTTTAAGGCTAGAAATTGATTCATTTAATTTATCAATCTTAGCAATTAAACTATCATTTTCATTTCTAAGACTGACAATTGAATCATTACAAGCATTTAATTCTTCAACCTTAGTAATCAAACTAGCATTCTCAGTTCTAAGGTTGGAAATAGTGTCATGGCAAATGCTAAGCTCCTTAGTCAAGTTTTCATTTTTCTCTACTTCCTGAGCATAAGCATTTTTTACTTTAACATGCTTTTTGTTTTCCTTAATAAGGAATTCCTCTTGGTTGTCCAAGAGTTCATCCTTCTCATGAATGGCTCCTATCAATTCATTCAATTTTTCTTTTTGTTGCATGTTAAGGTTGGCAAAAAGGGTAAGCAAATCATCTTCATCATCGCTAGAGCTACCCTCATCACTAGATGTTGTATATTTGGTGGAGGCTCTAGATTTTACCTTCTTCTTTTTGTCGTCCTTCGCCATGAAGCACTTGTGGCTGACGTTGGGGAAGAGGAGGCCCTTGTTGACGACGATGTTGGCGGCATCCTCGTCGGAGGAGGAGTCGGTGGAGCTCTCGTCAGAGTCCCATTCCCGACACACGTGGGCATCACTGCCCTTCTTCTTGTAGTACCTCTTCTTCTCCTTCTTCTTTCCTTTCTTGTCGTCGCCCCTGTCACTATCACTAGACATCGGACTTCTAGCGATAAAATGACCAGGCTTACCACATTTGTAGCACACCCTCTTGGAGCGGGGTTTGTAGTCCTTCCCCCTCCATTGCTTGAGGATTTGGCGGAAACTCTTGATGGTGAGCGACATTTCCTCGTTGTCGAGCTTGGAGGCGTCGATTGGAATCCTACTTGGTGTAGATTCCTTCTTTTCTTCTTCCGTCGCCTTGAATGCGACGGGTTGTACCTCAGGTGTGGAGGTGGCGCCTTGCTCCAAGTTGACAATTTGTTTGGAGTCTTTGACCATTAGTTCAAAACTCACAAACTTCCCTATCACCTCCTCAGGAGACATTAGCTTATATCTAGGATCACCACGTATTAATTGAACTTGAGTAGGATTACGAAATACGAGTGATCTAAGAATAACCTTGACCATTTCATGGTCATCCCATTTTGTGCTCCCGAGGTTGCGCACTTGATTCACCAAGGTCTTGAGCCGGTTGTACATGGCTTGTGGCTCTTCTCCTTGGTTGAGGACGAATCGACCGAGCTCCTCCTCGATCGTCTCCTGTTTGGTGATCTTGGTCACCTCGTCCCCTTCATGCGTCGTCTTGAGAATGTCCCAAATTTCATTGGTCATCTTTAACCCTTGCACCTTATTATACTCCTCTCGACACAAGGAGGCGAGGAGTATAGTTGTGGCTTGGGAGTTAAAGTGCCAAATTTGGTCGGCCTCATCTGAGTCATAGTCCTTGACCCCCTTCTTTGGTACGTGCGCTCCATACTCAACAATATCCTTGTGGAGTGAGGTTAGATGATGCCTCATTTTATCACTCCACATAGAATAATCCTCACCATCAAAATATGGTGGTTTGCCTAAGGAAACGGGAAGTAATGGAGTGCGCTTAGAAATGCGAGGATAGTGGAGGGGCATCTTACTATACTTCTTGCGCTCATGGCACTTAGAAGTAGTGGACGACGAGTCGGAGCCGGAGGTGGAGGGCGACGAAGAGTCGGTCTCGTAGTAGACCACCTTCTTCATCTTCTTCTTCTTGTCGCCTCTCCGATGGGTCTTGTTGGAGGAAGAGGATTCCTCCTTTTGCTTGTGGCCGGACTCCCTTGAGAGGGTTCTTCCTGAGCTTGTGGGCTTGTCGCCGATCACGATCTCCCTCTTGGTGTGATCTCCCGACATCACTTCGAGTGGTTTGACTCTAATGAAGTACCAGGCTCCAATACCAATTTAAAGTCGCCTAGAGGCGGGGTGAATAGGCGTAATCTGAAATTTACAACTTAAAATACAAACTACAAGCCGGGTCAGCGTTAGAATAAAATCCAAGTCCGGGAGAGAGGGAGAAGACAAATCAACCAAGAAATAAAGCGGATGACACGGTGATTTGTTTTACCGAGGTTTGGTTCTAAAGAACCTAGTCTCCGTTGAGGTGGTCACAAAGACCGGGTCTCTTTCAACCCTTTCCGTCTCTCAAACGGTCACCTAGACCGAGTGAGCTTTCTTCCTTGATTTCCCGGGTCACTTAGACCCCACAAGGACCACCACACAATTGGTGTCTCTTGCTTCGCTTACAAGGCTTTGAGAATGAGAATGAGAGAAAGAAGAAAGCCAACCAAGCAACAAGAGCAACAAAGAAATACAAGAACAGTCCTCTCACAAGTCCTAAAGCACGAGAGTTGAATTGGGGACTTTGATTGGATCGGTGGCTTTCATTTGTGTCTTGGAGTGTTGCACTTTGCTCTTGTATTGAATGAAGAGTGTTGAATGCTTGGATGGTTGGAGTGGTGGTGGTTGAGGGGTATTTATAGCCCTCACCCACCAAAACAACCGTTGGGGCAGGCTGCTGTCGATGGGCGCACCAGACAGTCCGGTGCGCCACTAGACACTATCCGTGCGCCAGCCACGTCACCCAACCGTTAGGGTTCTGGAGCAGACGACCATTGGAGCTTTGTCTTTATGTGGCACCGGACAGTCTGGTGCCACTCTAACTTCTACGCTCTAACTCTGCACGCACTGTTCACCACTGTTCACGGAGTCAGCGGCTTTTGTAGTCGACCGTTGCGCCGAAGAGTCGTTGCTCCGCTCACACTGGACTGTCTGGTGGCACACCGGACAGTCCGGTGAATTATAGCGGATCGCGTCCCTAGAAACCTGAGAGTGGAGAGTTTGAGTTTGTACAGCCCTGGTGCACCGGACACTGTCCGGTGGCACACCGGACAGTCCGGTGCGCCAGACCAGGGCACTCTCAAGTTTCTTGCTCCTTTGAATTTGAACCCTATCTTTTATCTTCTATTGGTTTATGTTGAACCTTTATGCACCTGTAGAACATATAATCTAGAGCAAACTAGTTAGTTCAATTATTTGTGTTGGGTAATCAACCACCAAAATTATTTATAGGAAAAGTTTAACCCTATTTCCCTTTCAGTAAACTTATCTGATATGAAGGAAGATGGAATGAAAATGTTAAAGCATACGAGATGAGTTTTCACATTCAATCACACGTTGTCGTTTCAATTCACATTGTTTCATTCACCTCGTTTATAAAAGACCTTCATCCTTCGTGATAACACTTTGAAGAATTGTTAAAACAAGGACAAAGGCTCACATATTTAACTTGTGTTGCCTTGATTTTTGATGCCTTCAGGCGATCAAGTATTCAATAGAGGCAGACGATCAAAAGCTTTGTGTTTACTTCAAAAAGTTTAGTGAAAAGCTATTTAATCTTGCTAAAATGTTTCTATAGTAGAAAACTATTTAGACTGTTTAATTCCATTTAAATACGTTTAAACATGTCTAAACACTAAACAGAGCCTCATAGTTCGTCTATCGTTAATCGTTTATGTTACCATTGCCTATTAGGTCCCATCAATTTAACCTAACGGTACAAGCATTGGAGAGAATATTAAAGTTAATATGATTAGGTCAAAGAATGTGATCAAGGAGACAACTCACATTTTTGGTGCAACACCACGTACTTCCCCAAAGTTTGGGCTTTAGATTCTTCGTGACCTTGCTTGTACTCGTAGTAATACATACAAATAAGTAAATAATGGATATAATAAAATTACACCAAAACATGGAATCAAACTGTGTAATAATATTTTACGCGTCGCTACGAATCCGTAAGTTCGAGAGCCACTAAAATCAGAATTAAAACAGATTAGGTGTGGATTTTCTAAGTTTCTAAATTATTTTTTATTAATTTTATGCCTAAAAATCAATTCCTATATTTATTTTATAATTTTATGGAACCTAATGGACTGCGGCCATTATTTGCATAAAAGTCAGAGTCTATCTTTTAAAATCCTTAACTTACCGGTGAGATTCTTTACACATTACAAGACTACAGGTTTATCATCTAAAACTACAGGGTCTCTTTGACAATTGATTTCAACCGAAGGGGTGTCGGCCGACTAGACCAGTCTGATCTGCTCCAAACGCCCCAAATTAGATCCGAACACCGCTGAACCGGTATGCCCTGTAGGCCCCTGGATTTTACATCTACGACCAGAATTTTAATGTCCACAATCTATCCTTACACATCTGATCCAAATCCAAATCTAACCCCATCGAACAGATACCCTGATCTAAAACATGTCATCCATCAAATAACAGATGACCACCACTCCTTCGCTTACGATGGCCAACCGAGCGGTGGCACATGGCCCTCCACGGCGGCAAGCTCACCGGCACCGAGCCCAAGTCCTGACCCGATACACCAACCTGATCGCGGACGAGAGCAAAAGAGAGAGGGGAACATGGCGAACATTATAGATACCTTCTTAACAGCGATCAGGGTTGCAGAGAGGTTCGACCACGCGGTACATCGGTTTGGCCGCAAGTTCAAATTCCGACGAGAATGAACCCCTCACCACCGGCCGCCAGTGCGCAAGAAATCGATGTACACGCGTCCAGCGTGCCCTAGCGAATCGTCCTGGACCCAAGCAAAGGCTTGAACAACGACAGGAGCACGAATTCACCTTGGCGACTCCCAAAGCTCCATCACCCATCAGCGACCAATGGCCTCTGACGGGTAACGTCCTCGTGAACTAAGGTGTAGATGTTGTTTGGTTCATGAAATGTAACATAATGATTTATATCGGTGATAATAAGTTTGAACAGGTCAATATCCATTTTTAGTACGTTACCATTATGTGAACCAAACGGCACATAAGTCTTATTTGCGTCCAGCTATGGTTGTTATGTGCTACGCTTCCGACTGGGATCACTACGGCGTGGGGAAAAAAGAAGATGAACTCGATAACTCAGCCCCACGGATCAGCGATAGGCTCGACGCGTGAGGGGCTGAGCAGCTGGTGCACGGTCCCGCCTGGCGGTGACGTCTTTTGGTGCGTGGGCGAGAGGCTTCGGCCAGGAGAGTTGGGCCAAAAGTGGTAGGCTGGGCCTAGGTAAGGTTTCCTCCTCTTTTTTTTTGTTTTCAGTTTTAGTTTTCTATTTAAATTTTCAAATTCAATTCAAATCTGGGTTTGCAAACCAAAATGTAAGTCATTGTGGCTTTAATCCGGCTGCGGCTACGACTTATACAGTATTTTGCCTCTACTGATTGCAGCAGCAGTACGAACAACTACAGCCGTAGCTGTCAGCCGAGTAGCCGAACTCATAGTCATAGGGCACATTTACTCAAAGGGCTTATTTTGCTTCTTCTAAATTTTTAGGTACATCTTGCTTGGCACTGTTGCATCTAGATCCTGCACCTGTTGCGGCCTTAGCAGCGGCTGCTTTTGCCTGTAATCATAATACAAACTCAGTTCAGAAAGTATTAGAAAAAAGCCACCTTCAACTTCAAGAGCAAATATGCTTTGAATGCAGTATATCAACGTGATCTCATAAACCATAAGTATATTATTGGAGCAAATAAAGTATACTTAATTAATTATTTCAACATAGAAATCATGTGCATGCACTTCTGATCGAATTTACGCTATCTGATAGTAAACAGAAACTAAATTTTAAAAATTGGCGGGGATATAATGGTTTACAAAATGCTAGAAGTGTTTCGGAATGAACAAAAAAAAATAATCATAACAACAAAAGCAACAAATATGTATCTATCTAACACTGTTCATTTCATATGGAGCTAGCAAAACAAGCAGCGAAAAAAGCTATGTATAGTTTTGTTACATAGTGTCATAGTGCTTTGCTAATCCTTTTAAAGAATGAAGTAATGGACAAGACATTAGTTTTATATAGGATAAGGTTGCACAGTTATGTATTCTGTATTGCTCCACTCAAATAGTATCCAGTTGGGTAGGTTTTTAATTAACAAGCAGCCAAAAACACCAACTCACAAGCGTAAATCAATAACACAGGCAAAGCTTTCTTTCCTCATGATGTTTCCGTGACACTTGGTGTGGAGGCCAAAGTGCTTCAGACTTTTGCGCAATATTGCATACTCTGCATATGGGTTGGTCAAATTCGTTATACCTGCACAAGATTATGAAGCTTTAAGATGTCAATTTGATGTCTCATAGTTCATAGTATTAACTAGTCTCTCAGCAGTGTGAGTGCAATTTGAAACACATGTACAGTTTGTTGTTGAAACTCAGGGCGACTACTTGTGGTCCTACATCAATGCATTCAAGATCAATCACTGCCTATGTAGAATAAACTAAATGATGCACAGATGCGGGATACTGATCACTGGAATCCACGAACTAAAATTTCGATATCATGTTGGAGAGAAAAACAATAGGGTTAGCAACGCAAAATGTAAGAGTCCAAACCATGATAATGCTAAGCATTAAATCAGCAAACCAAGAGTCGTAGTGTAATTCGGAGGTGTGTATTGATTAGAGGGAGTAAATAAAAAATTAGAGTTGTGGCGAAAGACTCTATAATCTAAAGGTTTAGACTTCAAGAAGTAAAACAAAAATATATGATGTGTGATTTCGGCGCTACATATAGGGAAAGAGATACTATTCTAGATCAAGTAGTGTCTAGAAAGGACATCTTTAGATATCTCCGACCAATGCTACATGCCTATTCCTTGTGTTTATGTATATTTTTTTAATTTTTAATAGATTCTACCTCTGCACTAGGATATTGCTCTGTATGGTTTGTTAGTTTCACGTAACCATACAGTTACGCAAAACTGTATGGTTTGTAACTTTATATGCATATAACTGTTCACTTGTTCAGTGAAATTATTCAAGTTCTGCTGTGTTATCTTGTCCAGTTAAATTATTCAAGTTCTGCTGTGTTAACTTGTAACAGATATATATTCTACTTTCTTTTCTTGTTTGATAGATGTTATGCTTCGATATTAGGAAAATATCATGATTTGTAGCAGTTTGGATGATTGAATGTTATGAGTGAAGTCATGTATTGTCTTTTTGTATTCCATGAATTAACTGAACCATGATGTTCAGAAGAGCAAAATGAATTCAGGCCCTTCTCTCTGCAAACTAATGTTCCATGAATTAACTTCAGGAGAATGAATTAGTGATGGATCTTATCAGAGTGTTCTAGAAGTAGACATGCTTTAAGTTATCCGTTTTGGTTTTAGTCTTTCTGTTTTGGCTACGATGAATCAAAGATATCTTGCGTGGTTATTCTTGTTGGCAATCTAGCCAAGAGCTTTGTTAATCATTGAACATTTTGTGGCGCTAAGCATTTAACAGGTTAGTGTTTTGCTTCATAACTACATATGTTATAAACTGGTGCCCATAATCTTTTCATGCAAGTCCTTGGAATTAGTTTATTTTTAGATCATATCATGATAGAGCAAACATGAGGTTTATGCAGGTATGGGCACATATGGGCTGATGGTGTGCAGATAAATAAATCCATAGAGGTATCAACACCAACATATATGGAGTATCTAATGCCTGATGGATTGGATTGATGGCCAACTAGACAATGAATCCATACTTCCTCAAAAACTTTGTATGTTGGGTTTTATTGTGGATCTATTGAGCTCTCTTAGTTTCTTGTGAACACCTGATATCTGATGCATTCGAGCATGCTAAATGATTCATATTTCGTTTCCCCTTTGTCAAGGCACACCATTCCCACCAAACTTCAAGGAAGTAGTGAAGACAATATTCAAGCGCTTGTTTCGTGTTTATGTCCACATATACCACTCATTTCCATAAGATTGTTAGCCTTCCCATCTCAATACCTGTTTCATGAACTTCATTATGTTTACAAATGTAGGCCCCATCATTCATGGCAATTGCTTTTTATACAACACAATTACATGTTTACATTATTGTCCAGGGAAAAAAAGGAAATGGCAGCGGTTAACAATCTTTGGTGTTTGTGCTGCAGGAGTTTGGCCTGGTTGACAAGGATCTTAATGTAGGATTACCAGGGAAAAAGGAAAAGGCAGCTCCCAATGTAGATGGTTGTGAAATTTAATCTATCTGTGACAGTACACTTTATAGAGTTTATCTTCAGTCACTAGACATAAAATGACATGACATTACTAATGTTATATGTGCATGTACCTGTGTGTCTCTTATCAACTATAGAAGGGTGATCAAAATCTATGATTTATGGTGCTTTTGTGTAGTTGTTGATATGTCATTTACCATCTTTATACAATCATTGTATAAAAATTTGTTGTGCTTTTGTGATATGTGGATCCGTAATTGTTGTTATTGTTGAATGCTAATTAACTATATATTATTATTATTAATAACAACTGTCAATAGGAGCAACTTTCTGTTGGTTGCTAAATGTACCATATACCAACTCACTGTTGGTCGCTAAATGTATAATTTAGCAGCCCACAGTTGGTTGCTAAAAGTATAATCTCAGCAACTGATGGTTGGTCGCTAAACAAATGTCGGTCGCTAAAGCTTTTAGCGATGACACTTACAACGACCATCTTTATATGTCGCTAAAGGTCTTTAACGATCAACCGTAAGTCACTGAAGGCGCTTTTAGCATCTAACCATAAGTCATTGTAAATGAACCGTTGGTCCACCTGTAACAAGAGGTGGAATGTCACCACTAGCATTGTGCCAATGGTACAAGCAGTCATGGTCCCTCACATAATGACGTCGTCACAAGGAAGGGATGAGTCGTAGTACTTCCCTCGTGCTAGCCACAATGTTGCTACCACAACAATAATGTTGTGGGTGATCCTATAGTTTGAGGACCCCTTGGCTAAGGCCACCTATCTCGAGCTCTCGGGGCTATCAAGCACACCGCCACTCAACACTACCACGATGCCTCTAGGCAGGCTGCCGAAGGGGTCAACAAGCAAAAAGAGACCACTAATGCGTGTCCCCAAGGTCGAGCTGACAAAGAGGTGGATCAACAACCTCATATGTCGCTCACCCTAGTACATGAATGCTTGGGTAGCGTCCATGACACACATGTGATCTTCAATACACATCACCTCGCCAAAGAGTAGGCCAACCTAGCTTGAGTCATGGGACCAACATGGGAAACAACCATGAGAGTGAGATGGTCCAATCGGGGCCTTAGACATTTGGCCATGCTCACTGCACCATTGAGTTCCCCTAATAGCTTTCATGATTATAAGATGGCTGATAATCGCTCTATTGTAGAGCAAGCTCATGAAATACAATGTATAGCCAAGGAGCTCGACCACCTTAAGATAGTCCTTCCCGACCGATTTGTGGTTGGATGCATTATTACAAAGTTGCCTTCTACATGGAGGAACTTCGCCACATCTCTAAAACATAAGAGATAGGAGATATCAGTTGAAAATCTGATAGCGACTCTGGATGTTGAGGAGAAAGCTCGGGCTAAGGACACGGGATCTAAAGGAGGTGAGGGCCACTCCTGTGCCAACATGGTTCAAAGGAACCACAATAAGGGCAAAGGAAAGACAAAATCTAACAAGCCCAACAAAATTATCAACTTCAAGAAGAAGAAGAACAAGGCTGAACTGACATGTTTCGCATGTAGCGAGACGGGTCATTTTGCCAAGGATTATCCTGATCGAACGGATCCCCGTGGCAAAAAGGGCAATGTCAACACAATGATCGCTTGCAATGAGGAAGACAAAGCGTATGGTAATTTACCTTTCATCTTCTCAGTATTTCAGTCACCTAGTTGGTGGCTTGATACTGGTGCTAATGTTCATATGTGTTCTGACATTAATTTGTTCTCTTCTTATCAGGGTGCACGGGATTCTTGAAAGTGCATTCATCCCTTTTGTGAGTTTTGGTGATTTGTATAACAACACATTTAAAAGACTAACAAGTTTGCTAAGTGTTGAATAGGAAATTCAGTATGATGAACATACTTGAATAGTGTATAATGACAGTGAACAAAGGTTCAACACAAGGTTAAATAACCAGTGAGACAATGCAAATGGATACAATATGATCTCTATTTTGGTTTGAATATATGGACAAGACCTAAGAAATCACTACATACATATGATCAGAATAGAGGATAAAGTGATTAAGAGGATTGGTCAAACCAAAGTGAATAAGATATGAGGAATCGTGAATTGGCTTGACCATATTACTATCAGTCCATATATGCTTCTATGAGAATCAAACTAGAGCTTGATTGGTCTTAACAATTATATCTAAAAGACATTCAAGCAAGGTTCACAATATTGAAGAAATGATTCTCTCAATGGATGCTCAATATGATGTGACTCAAGAATGGCTTGATAGGGTGAAGATAGCAAGGAAAGGGCTTCGAGGAACTAAGCGAAGGTGAAGGCCAAGCGACGGCTTGTGGACCTAGGTACCATGGCTAAGGTGAAGAAGAGAGTACTTGCACTAAGTCGATGAACTAATCAGCTATGAAGAGTTATAACATGTTGATGCATCAGTACGGTGACTTGAAGCCATGATTTGAACTCACATATGGTGATATGGTACAAGTCACAGGGTTTGATTTATGTTTGCTTCAAAAGGTGAGACAAAGATGTTTGTGATCCTTATGAAGCAACGCCATGGAGAAATCACACATGAGACGCCAATGACTCAAGGAGTTTACTTAATTAATTTTATTTAATTTGAGTATAGGAATTGTCGTACTATAAAGGGGGATCCAAAAAGAAGGTTGGTGTTTGTCAAAGCTCAAACCTCTATATTCAAAAGCTATTTTTGAAAAACAAAAATCTCTTTAACATTCTATGGTAGACCATGGTTAGGTTTGAGAAACCTAGAATGTTCTTGTTGAAAAGCAGCTGAACTTCTTAAACTGCATCTGAGCTGAACTTCAGCTGAACTGAGCTTCTTCAGCTGCAGCTGAGCTTTTCAGCTGAGCTGAACTTCAGCTGAGTTGAGCTTTCTCAACTCCAGCTGAACCTCAACTTCAACCGGGGTCCAGGGCAAGTTCAACCGGGGTCCATAGAGGTTTAACCGGGGTCCAGGGCAAGTTCAACCGGGGTCCAGAGAGGTTCAACCGGGGTCCAGGGAAAGTTCAGCCAGGGTTTTTTTCCTCGGACCTCACTGGTCAAAACCGGTTGAACCGGTCCTAGGGGAGGTTCAACCGGTGTCAGGGTAACCTGACCGGTCTGACCTCCTGACTGGTAGACTGACTGCCAGTCTGACCCCCAGGCGGTTGAACCGGCCCTATGGGCGGTTCAACCGGTGTCAGGACCTGTTTTTGCAGTCTGACCTGCAGTCTGCCAGTCTGACTGGCAGACTGACTGTCAGCCTGCCCCAGGCGGTTGAACTGGTCTTAGGGGTGGTTCAACCGGTCTTGGTCAACTTGACCAGTCTGCAGGTCAGTCTGTGCGTCAGTCTGCCAGTCAGACTGGTAGACAGGTTGCCAGGCCTGCTAGGGGCGGTTCAACCGCCATAGGGGGCGGTTCAACCGGTCTCAGGCAGAAAAATCTGCCCAACGGCTAGTTTTGAGCTCCACCTATATATACTCCCTCCTACCTCTCTCCCCACAGTGAAGAGCACGACCCAAACTCCATTTCTATTTTGAAGAACACCTCCCACTCTCTCTCACACATCTCTTGCCTCTCCCATTTCAAATCTTTGGAGAGAAATCTTTGAGTGAGTTTGAGAGGTATGGTTTTTGTGCTTCATCTCCAAATCTCTCTTGCTCTTCTTCATTCGAGCTTTGGTACTACATCGAGTTCTTTGTGGATTCATTACTCTTGGAGCTTCTAGCTCCTAGACGACTAGGTGTCTCTTGTGAGTCTCCAAATCTTGTGGAAGACCACAAGAAAGTTTGTATTACCCGCTCGTTTGAGCAAAGATTAGTGTGTGAGCTTGACCTTTGTGGTCGGCAAAGGGAGGATTAGGGTTGAAAGAGACCCGGCTCTTTATGGGTGCCTCAATGAGGAAGTAGGGCACCTTGGTGGTGTGACCGAACCTCGGGATAAATCTTGTGTCTCTTGTGTTCTTGTTTATTGTGCTTATTTGTGTTCTTCGTTCTCTCACCATTCCGTGAAAGATTTATTTATATCTTTTTGGTGTGTGGATTTTGAGAAGTGTCCTTCTCAGATCTACTACTTTAAACCCTGTGGATCATTTAGAACATCTCATTTCCAAATTTAACTGGGTTAATTTCGAGATCAATTCAGTTTTACCCAGTTTGCTTCTAGTTTTTGTTGAAAAAGTTTTAACTTGCCTATTCACCCCCCTCTAGGCAACATTCAATTAGTATCAGAACCTAATCCTCATTCTAACGCTTAACCGCGTGAGGAAAAGATCATGTCGGGGGGACTAAGAAACGGAAGTGCTTCTAAGCTTGAAAAAGTTGAGGTTGCCTCAACTTTATCTTTTGGTGCAGATGTTGATCCTAGGGCAATAGATCTTGCCATGAGAATCGCCGAAAGGATGTTCCTCAAAATGAAGGAAGATGAGGCGAAGAACAAAATTGAAGAAGAAGAAAATGATCGATGGAGACCAAACAACGAATCCACCTCTTCACAAGGTTCGTCTTTCAAATCCACTTCTCATATGTTCTTTGTCGCTAATGGGAGTGACAGTGAAAGCAAAAGTGAGGATGAGGAGGAGCAAGAAAGTGATAGTGAAGATGAGGATGATCTTCAACAATTCTTCGCTCAGCTAAGCAAGAAACATCGGATGAGCTTGCTCAAACTCATGAAAAGAGCGGAAGAACAAAAAGAAATGCTTCATAAGCAAGAATACTTCCTCATTAGAAAAATCGAAGACTTAGAGAAGTTGACCAAAGAGCATGAGAAGCTAAAGTGCTCTCATGATGATTTGGTCCAAAGGTATGAAGACATTTCAATTGAGCAAATTAAAGATGTTAATCATTCATCATATATTGCTAAATTAGAAAGTAAAAAAGCTATGCTCAAGAACACAATAGAAAAGCTAAATATTGAAAATCTAGCTTTGCAAGAAAAACATGATATGCTTGTGTGCTCTCATAATAAATTGATGGATTCACATATCACGTTAGAAATGGCTCATGAGGTTGTGTTAACTAATTTGAAATCATACCAACCTCACACATGCACATGTACTCAAGTAGAAACTACATTATCATGTGCTAACAAATGTTTCTCTCAAGAAAGCCAATCTTCCATTGAGCTAGGAATTTCAGGAATTAGTGATATTTCTATCACACAAGAAAATAAAGAGCTCAAGGAAGAAGTTGGAATGCTAAGAAGGAGCTTAACTCTTTTGAAGGGAAAGTGTCATGCTCAACCTTCTCAAGATAACTGTGATAATATGGTGAAAAAGCTTGAGAAGGGGACAACCGTAGCATGCACAAAACCCCTTCAAAAGAATACCAAGCTTTTCAACAAGGGCATGAGCAAAATCCATGGTGAGAAAATTAATGCTCATATGATTTGCTCTAACAATGTACCTATGTGCTTCAACAAAGAAAGATCAAAGAGAAGCGATAGGAGGTGCTATGGATGCAAGGAGAAGGGCCATGAAATTGATTCATGCCCCCACATGAAGAATCAAGACCTTGCACGATCAAGAATGATGACCATCAAAAAGGATGAAAGCAAAAGGCAAATGCATTGCAAGGACAAGCATCGCATTTGCTACAATTGCCATGAAAAAGGTCATCTATTCAAGGTTTGTCCAAAGGGTAAAACTCCTAAGCCTAACTTGTCAATACATTCAAATATGCTTAGGAGACCCAAATTTGACTCTTGTGCTAGAAAGGTGATGAGTTCACCACATTCTAGGACCAAGGCTATTTGGGTGCCTAAGTCCTTATTGGCTAACCTTGATGGACCTATCATGAGATGGGTACCAAAATGTACTTAATAAGTTTTGCAGGTACCTAGAGATGATATGAAGCTTTGGGGTGCTTGAGCAGTTTAACTCAATCCTTATCTCAAGCTATCAATCTTACATTGACTATTCTTTTAAGATTGGACCAAAGATGAATTGAGTTGTTATATCACTAACTTCATATTCATCTCTAGCAAGAACTTGTGTTGTAGGGAATAAGGATTAACCTTTATGGGAATGAAGCAAAAGACCTACAACCAAGTGATATCCAAAGGATGGTAACAATTAAATCTTAAGTGCACATTACTTTTAATTAGTATATTCCTTTGTGTCTTTTGTAGCCACATAGAAAAAAATGAAGCACTTGAGAATGAACTTAAAATATTTTACCTTGTCTTGGAAAAGTTCCAATCATATGGTAGATTGCAAGTTTATATTTTTATATTGTGACAATCTACATGATTTAAATTAGTTGTATGTATCTTGTGGCATATTTCTAATTTATTATCGTATTATTGCCATGACCTAGACATAAAGAGGATTATCCCATGTTCTTAAATGAATAGAGTGCTAAGTAAGAAATTCAAATTCTTAAAGCACTTACCAAAAGGGGAATTCTCTATATGACTAGACTTGTGAGACTAATGTTTCTATCTAAGTGGTTATGTAGTCTCAGAACATGAGAATGTGTTTCTCAAATGGAGTGTGCCATTCAACATTCAAAGAAGATCGAACCAATACTATGTGATGTATTCATTCTCATTTAAATTGGTTTTGAGTCTTCTACATTAATCACTCACCATGCTATGAATTAAAATTGCCATGTAAACTTAATTAAATAATCATGCTTTTTTCACCTTGTTTAATTTTGGGGTTATGCATGATGCTTGTAAGGGAAATTTAGTTCATATCATGAGGTTTCCTTATTTTAGTAACCTTCTTGTCATTCATATACTAGAGGTTTCTAAATAGGAAACTATTGTTTGTGTTTCTAATGCAATCTCTTTTAAGCCATTTCATGGAAATTCATAAGTAGAGATTGCGCTCTTTCATTTGGTAAAATCACAAGCATTAAAGGTTAATCTTCACCTAAAAGAAAGATTAGAAATGTTCAAGGCAAAGGTATGGAACTAGTTGTTTCATTTGGTATGAGACAAATAATAGTTCCTTTTAAGTGGCATTCTTTCAATTGGTAATAATCTATTCCATGGAAAGGAATGTCAATATGAAGGTTAAATTCCTTTTGGCTTAAATTTGTAAATTAGTGCATATTGTGAATTCACTGCTCCATGTGCATTAATTTAAAAGAAATTTAATTTATGCCTTTACGCCTCATAAATGATGATTTGTTTGCCATTCATATATAGATATCATCATTCATTAAATACTTCCTTGTACTACTAATACCTCTTTTCAAAGTGTTTTATCGACTAGTTTTAAAAGGAAAAGAGATAACAAAGAAGGAAGTCTCCACAAATGATGAAAAGGAGAATACTAAGGTGACACCACCACAGATAGTAAGATCTGTCAAATTGGTATAACAAATGGTACATTCTATATGGTGGTAAGTATTCTTAGGCATAAGTTAATTCATTGCAAATTTGTCATGCCTTGACCATGATATGTAATATACTCCTCATGAGACTCTTAACTGAATTGAAAGTGCATGTGGCAAGTCATTCAAATACTTGATGCACATATCTAGTGGGAGAACATTATATATCTTGTGTCATAGAGAATAAGTTTCACTTGAGTAAGCTATACTAAGACAATCCAAAATGGTAAATTTGTATCTCATTCATATGGATTGTAATCTTTGTTTTCTAAATAGCTACTCTTGATGTAGTTTAAAATTCCCTTATCGTTAATTCTAAAAGTGCATAAGAATCTTTTTGTTGATATTCATCACATACATATGCACTAACATGGATATGATTTTTAAACTGTAAAAGGTACAATTAGTGATCCATACTCTCTAAATTTTGGAAACTCATATTTTGATATCTTAGAAATCTACTTCAATCTATATCCATATGCTTCACATTGAATTGGATCACTAAGTTGTAAATTCCATGCATAACTTGTCTTTATGATATGAATGCTTGTGCGACTAACCTTGATAAGCTAGGTGCACCCAAAGTCAAGGTAGGTTCATCATCAAGAAGGCAACACAATGATGTATTAATAAAAGGAGAAAAGGCTCCTATTCTTAACTCTAGTTTTTCTCTATGTGATTAAATATTGACTTGAAACCATGTAAGATGGTTGTCAAGTATATGTGGGTGCCTACACAAAGAGAAAGGCCACAATAAGGATTGTGTGGGTACTCAAGGCTCTTAGTACTAATCTCAAAGGACCCAATTCAAATTGGGTACCAAGTATGAAGCTTAAACTTGTTTTGCAGGATCACTCCTTCAATGGATCAAGTTGGGTGCTCGATAATGAATGTATAAATCATCTTTGGAGATAGTAGCTAGGGTGGTAACAACTGAATCTCAAGTGCATATTATTTTCAAATCTTATCTTTTCGTGACTTGTGTAGCCACTAAGGAAAAAGAAGCACTTGAGGATATATATCAGTTGTTGATTATGAAATAAAGGTCTAATTGGAAGTTGAATGAATATTATCATATGGTGAACAATCCAATATTATGTGACGTATTCTCTATCTAGTTAATTTGGATTTGATTCTTCTATGTTAGACACTCACCATAATATGGATTAAGTCATTCCTTTAGACTTCATTGAATAATCATGCATATTATCCATGTCATTCAAAATATATTGTGCATGAGGGTTCAAGGAAATTTAGTCCATATTATGATGTTTCTCTATTTTAGCAACACGCTTGTCTTCCATATATAAAGGGTTGCTAAATAAGAAACTAGTGCTTGTGCTACTAATGCCATCTCTTGTGTCGAGTTTATCCATAGAAAATCTATGTTAAGAGATGGTGCTTGTTTTAAATTGGATAAATCACAAGCTTAAAGGATACTACTCAACTAAAGTAAGATGAAGTTGATAAGAGGCCAAGGTATGAAAACTTCCTCTCCTTCAGTTGTTTTAGTATTCTATCCTTAGTGGGATGTACCATAGTATAGGTTAAATTCCTTGCAATATAGAATGTTCAATGGTGCATAAAACTTTGACATCAACTATATGTATGCACTAATTTAAAGGAATTTAGTCTATCCTTTTGGGTTTCAATAATGATGATTCATTTGCCATCCACATATAAGGATCATCATTTGTGAAACCCTCCCTTGTGTTTCTAATGCTCTCTTTTCTATGTGTTTCAACAAGGTCCTCCCAAGTTCTTTGAATATGAATTCAAAATCTACAAATATAAGAGTCTTGGTTCTTTCAATCATTGAGTTTCAATAGGTCTCATATCAAGTATGATCGAATCAAGAAAAGATGAAAGAAGTTCAAGATCACTTGGTTGGATGAAATCGTAAAGAGAAAAGAGATCACAGTGATTCAAGAAGGGAGTTATATTTTTTTGTCAACCAAATAACGAAGATGTAGTGACATATTTATATGATATCCTTCATTATGAGGTTTGAGGTTTATATCAGCATGCTTTACCTTTTTAGGAATTCAATTGATATACTTTCAGTCCTTAAACCTTCAATTGGTATAATTTTCATCATCTATGTAAAGCATGTTATGTTAAACCAAGATATAGTGCAAACATCTCCTTTAACCTCATATTGTTGATATGCATAAGTGTACTTTGTGTACTCTTGTATGCACAAATTGAGGGAGAGTTTAGCCTATATATTGTGAGACTAATGATTTCTTTCAAGTTCATGGTGTGTAGTCCACATCTTGGAGAACATCAAATGAGGATGAGTGGTTCCATAGAAATGAAAATTAGTTTCTCTTGAACCTATCAAGAAAATGAGTTTCTCTTGATCGTTTGAAGAGGATAAGTTTCTCTTTGAAATGCCAAGCCTATCAAAAGCTAAGATGGAAATTCATGATTATAATGGAGACCATGTGGCGTAGAGCAAAGGTGTGTCACTCCATGAACTATTGTATTACATTTGTGTATCTATGCTCTTACATGCTAGTGTGTGCATGTATATGAAATATCTTAAGTCACATCATAAGATTGCACTTGTGGTGACGATTAAAGAATCTCTAGATATTTGATAAATACCTCTTGTGGTGATATCATAAGTTAGTCTTAAGTCATCTTAGTGAGGCATGAGTCAAACATGCTAACTTCTCAAGAATCTTGGCTTAAAATATTGCATATCATGTCTATTAGTATACCTTTTGATTATGAGTAATTCCTTCAATTGGTACAATTTCACATTTTCATGCTTTATTTGTACCAAGGTTCAAATTGTAGAACTTAATCCCCTGGCCTCACAAGTCCAAGTGCATAAGCTAAACAAGTATTCATCACTTGTATGCACACATTTGGGGGGAGAATAGTCTATAATTTGAATCTTTGAGACTAACTTCATTTTCAAGTCTATTATGTGTGTAGTCTCAAATTAGAAAGGAATGTTCGGGCAAAGACAATCACTTCCACTGCAAATTTTGATGAGTATCAAAGATTCTTTGCTCCAATAAATGTATCTTTTATACATTTTATAAGGGAATTAGTTTCTCTTTTATATGCTACTCCAACATCATCTAAAACTGGTAAACATGTATCATATTATTTTGGTTTGCAAATGTCTAAAGTAGCATAACTTATAAATTCTCCTGTCTAGAACTTAATTGATTAAATAGTGCACATGATGTTGCATGATTATGTTCAATTGATACTCCTTTTGTGCCAATGGTACTTTAAGTTGCAAATAAGTACTCTTAACAAGTATCAATTGAATTCATATATATGTGCGCACTAAAACTTGAGGAGAACTTACTGTAATATGTAATTAGTGATCTGCTTATCTAACAAATTTTATCAACTGGTGGTTTTCAATTGATATTTTCATACATGATCACTAGCTGTAGAATCCATACTTGTGCAGTTTTCATGTTGCCTCTTGTTGTGATAAGAAAATACTAGGTGACGTCTAGACTCCAAGTATCAAGTTTCACCTTCGATTTAGTATGACAATCTTCATTTGATATCTTGGACTTATGTCACAACTATACCAACAAGAGCGTGCAAATGAATTCAAAATCCAACACAAGTTTGGAACACCCCCCTTGAAAAGGTAAAACACAAAGGTACATCACTTCATGTCACTTCTACATTACTTTTTTGTCATCTAAGGATCCTTTTCATGATAGTGTGTTCACATCTTGCTTAAATCATAATTTCTACCCTTTATATTCTTTGTATCCTTTTTGGAGATTTATGACAAAGGGGGAGAAATTTTGCATTAAAGCTTATCTTTATTTTTGAAAAGGGGAGAAATAATTAACAAAAGGGGGGAATCATAAGAAAAACATAAGATGTAGAAAGTTGATGAGTGCATACTATGTCATGAGCATCACGTTTATTTTATGACACACTGCACACTATGAATAGTATGATATAAGTTGTCTCCATACTTTGACCCAAATATGTGCTTTTGGCATTTGAGTACAAAATTGGTATTTTCTGAAACGCACATATTTAGGGGGAGAAATTATATCATAGGATTCAAAATCTTATTTATCAAATCTTATGTAAGCTTTAAATGTGTTGTCATCAATCACCAAAAAGGGGGAGATTGAAAGTGCATTCATCCCTTTTGTGAGTTTTGGTGATTTGGATAAAAACACATTTAAAAGACTAACAAGTTTGCTAAGTGTTGAACAGGAAATTCAGTATGATGAACATACTTGATTAGTGTATAATGACAGTGAACAAAGGTTCAACACAAGGTTAAATAACAAGTGAGACAATGCAAATGGATACAATATGATCTCTATATTGGTTTGAATATATGGACAAGACCTAAGAAATCACTACATACATATGATCAGAATAGAGGATGAAGTGATTAAGAGGATTGGTCAAACCAAAGTGAATAAGATATGAGGAATCGTGAATTGGCTTGACCATATTACTATTAGTCCATATATGCTTCTATGAAAATCAAACTAGAGCTTGATTGGTCTTAACAATTATATCTAAAAGACATTCAAGCAAGGTTCACAATATTGAAGAAATGATTCTCTCAATGGATGCTCAATATGATGTGACTCAAGAATGGCTTGATAGGGTGAAGATAGCAAGGAAAGGGCTTCGAGGAACTAAGCGAAGGTGAAGACCAAGCGACGGCTTGTGGACCGAGGTACCATGGCTAAGGTGAAGAAGAGAGTACTTGCACTAAGTCGATGAACTAATCAGCTATGAAGAGTTATAACATGTTGATGCATCAGTACGGTGACTTGAAGCCATGATTTGAACTCACATATGGTGATATGGTACAAGTCACAGGGTTTGATTTATGTTTGCTTCAAAAGGTGAGACAAAGATGTTTGTGATCCTTATGAAGCAACGCCATGGAGAAATCACACATGAGACGCTAATGACTCAAGGAGTTTACTTAATTAATTTTATTTAATTTGAGTATAGGAATCGTCGTACTATAAAGGGGGTCCAAAAAGAAGGTTGGTGTTTGCCAAAGCTCAAACCTCTATATTCAAAAGCTATTTTTGAAAAACAAAAATCTCTTTAACATTCTATTGTAACACTCCGGGTTCCACAAACAACCCGGAATGCTACTGAACTACACTTCCGACGTCCATATATAAAATTTCGTCAGCATCCCTTTTGCAAGATTGCATAAAAGAGGGGGCAACAGAGTATAAACATATAGCATGACTATAACATACTAAGTATTATTAATCGGCTAGCAAGGAAAGATGAACATACGACCTGAACTGAATTAACCAGTGCGCACGACCATATAAAAAATAAACAAACTTCCTTTGACAATAAGTTTCTAATTAAATCATGGTTGCGCCTGGGCAGCGTTATTGTGAGAGTAAAAGTGGACGTGCTGCTACTCCCCTCATTCCCAACATGTATCAAATACCTGAATTGAGTAATGCAAGAGTGAGATGACACATCTCAGCAAGTAAAATAATATCAAACAGTTTAACCACATAAGAACATTGTTTTACCACCACTTGATTCCACAACCTTCTTATTACGAAGGTGCAGCACGTATACAACGTACAACACACCTAGTTACCATACCTCGCAGGTAGAAACCACAATAGTAACATAGTAATGTCACACTTCATATATTCCTCATGAGTGCAAATGTCTGCAAATGCAAGGATGACTTCTGCCTTCATACCTCTAAGGATATGAAGCCGCATCGTACCCCTCCTCGGGCAACGTACGATGCTAAAAATGTACCGGTACGGTCGGACCATAAGATCACGACATAACTTCAAAATGCAAGATGGATGATGCGATGTGCATGTCATGCCTACAACACTTCATATAACATGATTCAAAAAGACACTTCAACTTCATCCAAGATGGGAATCAACCACATATATCATTACCAAATTATGATCATCCACAATATTAGGCAATTGAGAATTAATACTTCCAAACAAATAAACTTCATCATAGGATTCAATGATTAACATAATTAAAACTTATGCATACTCAATGACAGGGAATAGGATGCAAACCAAACGGTAGCAACCATCACTGTATTTACTTGCCTTTACCGGAAGTTCGGACAAATCCCTAAGTACAATCCGGAAGTCCACCACCTGTTTTTGACACCCAACTTAGTACACCAATTTCACATAATCAGGCTCATAAGCGACGCCGCACCTACGCACAAATTCAAACCCCGCCGCGGGTTACATCTCTCCCTACACCCACCAAACTGCAGCGGCGCTGCTTAATAATTTCATAACTTTAAAATTATGACAGCAGTGGTAACAAACAAAAACTCCAGAGGCATCTACATAAAATTCTCCACAAGTTTTGTATACAATTTATGATTAAATTCCAATATCTAATTAGCCCAAAACAGTCCACAAGATGAACCCTGTAATCTGTTTTTCTTTGTCTTTTGGACAGCGACATACCCGGATTCAAACAGCGATATCTTTTAAAATATAATTCCAAATCAAGCGCATAAGTACTCATTGGAAAGATAAGACAAATCCCTACATGATTAACATACTGGTTAACACTAATTACCCACGAAAAATTCCCAGAAACTGCTAATACCACTGCTGTTCACCCACCTGAAAAATCTGTTTTTTTGGACAGCAACATAACCGGATTCAAACAACGATATCTCCTAAATTATAACTCCAAATCGAGCGCATAAGTACTTGTTGGAAAGATAACATAAAGCCCTACATGATTCTCATACTGATTAACACTAATTACTCCCGAAAAATCCCCAGAAACTGCTAATACTGCTGCTGTTCATCCCCCTGAAAATCTGTTTTTTTGGACAGCCACATACCCGGTTTCAAACGGTGATAACTTTTAATTTATAACTCCAAATTGAGCGCATAAATACTCGTTGGAAAGGTATGCCAAAGTTCTACATGATTCCCAAACAGATTCCCCTTAATTCTCCACGAAAAATGCCCAGAAATCACTAATTCTGCTGCTGTTCGTCCACCCCCTTAAAATTCTGGTCAGCCCTTCTACCAAATCGCACACGCAACATCTAAACAATTGGATTGCCACATAACATCTAAACAATAGGTGCGGCAACGAATGGCACCATGAGAGGAGGAGATGGGGGGCGGCGGCTAGGGTTTGATGTGTGGCCGCAAGTGCTTGAGAAAGGAGGAGATGGGAGGGAGGGGCGGCCAAGAGGGTAGGGGAATGGGGGGGGGCGGCTGCACAAAGAAGGGGGGGGGGTTAGGGGGAGGGCGGCTAGGGTTATGGGGGTTAGTGGGCCGAAACAAGATTTGCGGCCCAACACGCCCACGCGACTGCTCCCGACCCCGATGCAAGCGCCTAACCAAAGAAATTCTACTGCCCTACTGGTGAATGTTTTTCCTCAAATTCCAAATTCCCAAAACGCAACCACCGAAAGAGAGAAAAAAAAAACAAAAAGAATACCCTCCAACTTCTCTTCTTTGCAAACCGGGTGTCACACTCTACCCCCCTTAAAAAGAATTCGACCTCGAATTCCGACGCTTCTATCGGAACAACAAAAGAAAGATTAATGAATTAACAAAACTCACACATAAATAAAAGTTCGAGTACTTCTGCCGCATCAGCTCCTCAAGCTCCTAGGATTCTAAGATACGCAGCAGACGACACTCTAGAGTCTGCTCTTGCTACACAGGAATGGGCTCTAGCTCGATTTGATGGTCTGGATTCCGCAAATACTTCCTCAACATAAAGACATGGAATACTTGGTGTACTCTGATCACAGATTCCGACAATTACATGTGCTAAGCCCAGCTGCCAACTCGGCCAAGATAGTAGACGGTCCTATATACCTCGGACCAAGCTTTCCTGTCACCAAATCATTGACATATGCAAGTACTTCAAGGAATGTATATATGAATGCAAGGCATATAATGTTCCTATAGCCTAAACCAAACTTAGCCAAACAAGAGCAACATCAAGAGAGCAACTTAATGCTTGCATATTTCTAGATAGCAGCACATCAGTTAATTGTTTTGCTCCTAACTCATAAAATATGCATCGAAAATTAGTAAACTAGGACTTTATGGAAAACTTATAAAGTCCACTATACCCTTGGTATTATCATCACAACAAGATTTGACACTTAGAAAGGTCAAACAATGCTAAACGTAAATTCTGTCCAGACTTGGACATAATTCAACTACTCAATTCAAAAATCCATAATTGGAGTCTCAATCATCCAATTCAGGTGCTCCCAGACTTTTTAGAAAGCTAGTAGAATTGTCTATAATTCATTTATAAACATATCAAGTTAATTCAATGCATATTAAGGTCAAAAGACATGAGAAAGGCTCTGCTGTCCAAATTTGGACAGATTCAGAGATCACACTTAAAACAGCTATAACTTAACTTATAGATCTCCAAAAAAATTAATCCAAAATTTGTTGAAACGATTAAGAAAAGTACTACAACTTCTTTATAATTTATAATAAGTTATTCGAAGTTTAAATTGGGCAAACAAGGTTAGCTTCGAAATCTGTACAGAATCTGCACAGATTTCAAGACTGGACTTGAGAAAATCATAACTCCCAAACTACTAGACCTATGGTCATGAAATTTTTACACAAGTAAGATAAAGAAGTTGGCTACAACTTTTATATATAACATCTCTACAGAAAAGATGGTTTACTTCCTTGAACTAGCTGCATAACTAAAACTGGTCATGCAGTCCCAATAGCAAGCAATAGATTTTATCAGGTTCATTACTCTTCTAAGATTAAGCGTTCATTGAAAGACTAATAACTTTAGGTTCTTCATTACGAGACACCTAGAACAAATATAAGTATAGAAGCAATATGATAACTTTTTAAATCATTTAAGCCTAATCTCACATCATGCAAACAATAATCAATTTAAGCATGTTATGTCTGCCCACATATTCATCCAAGCACATTCTATACATGATATCATAACTCCCTGCAGCTAACAAAATTTTGCAAATATAAACTCATTTAAAAGATTATAACATTCCCTAGAACTTTTATTATAATGAGTGTCTCGGAATTGGTTTCCAAACCGATAAAACAATGCAACTCTTTTATTTCAAAACTGATAAGATTGAAACAATGGACAACTAAAATTCAAAAACCTATAACTCCTGCTATACTCAACTTAAACTACAACGAACACGCGTTGGAAAAGTTTTGAAAATTGTCCACGACTTTTGCAATAAAGTTGCACCCAAATTTATCCTTATAGCCCTCAACTCTGCATGACCTACATCTAAACTAAGCCTGAGATACTGCACATTAGAGATTCGACTTATATCCGGGCAACCACCTCTCCAAATCTATTTAACAGACAGTTACAAGTAAATACCCATTAAAAAGGTACTGAAAAGACCTACAAGTTTTGCTTAAAGAGAATTCGCAAATTTGTGCTCTGCAACTAACAAAACGCGGTCGATTTATTGGTGATTATAACGACGCCTAAAGTTCAGACACAATAGTGCAACAACTTCAGAGCAACCTAACTCCAATTATATGCAATGAGAATTAGAAACCTATACTCTTTGAAAAGATCATGAAATTACTAAAACTTTCATAATCCACAAAGACCAAATTATACCGTCTTCAATGTCTACTCTTCCGTACAAAATTAAAGACTCACTCTGCTAGAGACACCAACAAAGATGTTTTAAGAAACCCATATCTCTCAAATGTTTAGACCAAACATGGTGATTAAGCATCCTATGGAAAGATGAAGAAACATACTACAAAACATTCTAGATAAGTGAAGCCTGATTCAGCCTCCAACTAATTTGAAATGCCTCCCGAAACCAAACAACACATTATCAACAATAAAAAAACAATATAAAATGAAACCCAAGTCATTGGCAGGTGCAATCAACACTAGGATTTTCCACTACCAAATTGGGATGCAACTCCACAAAGTCTTTAAATAACACTCTACCAAATAGGTTAGAACACTAAGCACAACAATCAATGAATTCAACAACCTCGTTTGTTAATGCCACTAAGGTCAAACATCCATGTATCGACAATGTATGAAACACCTGACATACCCGGCTCTAGCACTATAAAACATGGTTGTTATTACACTAGAATCCAACTACTAGAAATCTCCAAAACTATTCTGTTGACGTGAAGCAAATGGTGCTCATATCATATAACATCTTTTTCTCCTCTCACAAGAGATAAAATTTGCAATACTCATAAAGCAATGGAGGGATAACAACAAGAAAAACTAATGTACTTCTTGACACAGACTCATGCAAAAGCTTCATAAATATTACTTTCAACACTAAAATAATAACACGATACTATGCTCAACAGGAGTAATTGGACTTCAATAAGATAATCCACCTAACCAAACTACTTTGATTAACCTCACATACAACAATACCTCCTATTATTGCACTTGAACAATTTGTACCTAGTGATGTCATAGGATGAATTCAAAGTAGTAGATATACATGATCTATCAAACCATCACTCATATAAAAAAAATCTCCATCTAATGCAACAACCACATCATTATAGAGATAGATGACTAACAAACATAAGCAACTTCTAGTTAAACATTGACTTTGTTTAAGATAAAGCGGTCCAAATAATAATTCCACAACCATGCATAGAGAACTGATCATATATAAAAAACTACCATATATCATCGGCGATTAAAAACAATATAAAACGGGTTGTCCATATCGTCCACATGACTAGCCTCCAACAAATAAAAATTATGCATAACCTTTTTGGCTATAGAAACAAACCATAGAAGGAAAACATGCATGCCTCTTCAACTATAATATAGACATAAAATCCACTTGAAATCACCCTATTTATTATTAAAGATAAGGTTGCACACAATAAGAAAACCTATCATGTAAACATGGTTGAACTTATCTATCCACGTCATCTTGCAAATTCACTTGAGTTCTTCCAGTCTCAAGATTTCATAGACAGTACAACATTGCCTTTGCTCTATGGAGACAAACCTATTGTACTCTAAGATCAAGTTGGCAAGTATCCACACTAGCCAAAAAAAGGTGAGGTGTAAAGCACTGCACCCATGGAAATATTACATTGATAAGTTGGGTTGTAACCCAACAGTCAATCAAACTCAACAACACCATAAAACTACATTGTATAGTGTTTTCACACTACACCAAGTCGGATTAGATCCTCTATACACAAGCTCAATAAACAATCGGTCCTACAAGTACTAGAACCCAAGAATCCTTTTGGGAAAAAAACATCCAAAGTCAAGCATATAGAAATATATGATGGTAATAGCTCAGAGAACATTGCATCCCAAAAAAACATCATGACGATATGTATATAAAACAAGTACATTAGTAGCTTCACTTGCATAATAATTTCAATAACAACCACATCAAGAAACCAATATTAAATAGAAGTAACATTTCATATCAAGCATTACGTCGTTAACGACATACCCCATCAAACCATAAAGGGATTTGGAGTAAGGAAATTCTAGTCATCTATACAATAAAATACTAATATGAAAGATATATGAACCCATACCCTTCCTATATGTGCAAGTGTGTCAAATTTATCTTCAAATTGCGTAGAATCTAAAGCCTATCCTCTGACACCAACTGTAACACTCCGGGTTCCACAAACAACCCGGAATGCTACTGAACTACACTTCCGACGTCCATATATAAAATTTCGGCAGCATCCCCTTTGCAAGATTGCATAAAAGAGGGGGCAACAGAGTATAAACATATATCATGACTAAAACATACTAAGTATTATTAGTCGGCTAGCAAGGAAAGATGAACATACGACCTGAACTGAATTAACCAGTGCGCACGACCATATAAAAAATAAACAAACTTCCTTTGACAATAAGTTTCTAATTAAATCATGGCTGCGCCTGGGCAGCGTTATTGTGAGAGTGAAAGTGGACGTGCTGCTACTCCCCTCATTCCCAACATGTATCAAGTACCTGCATTGAGTAATGCAGGAGTGAGATGACACATCTCAGCAAGTAAAATAATATCAAACAGTTTAACCACATAAGAACATTGTTTTACCACCACTTGATTCCACAACCTTCTTATTACGAAGGTGCAGCACGTATACAACGTACAACACACCTAGTTACCACACCTCGCAGGTAGAAACCACAATAGTAACATAGTAATGTCACACTTCATATATTCCTCATGAGTGCAAATGTCTGCAAATGCAAGGATGACTTCTGCCTTCATACCTCTAAGGATATGAAGCCGCATCGTACCCCTCCTCGGGCAACGTACGATGCTAAAAATGTACCAGTACGGTCGGACCATAAGATCACGACATAACTTCAAAATGCAAGATGGATGATGCGATGTGCATGTCATGCCTACAACACTTCATATAACATGATTCAAAAAGACACTTCAACTTCATCCAAGATGGGAATCAACCACATATATCATTACCAAATTATGATCATCCACAATATTAGGCAATTGAGAATTAATACTTCCAAACAAATAAACTTCATCATAGGATTCAATGATTAATATAATTAAAACTTATGCATACTCAATGACAGGGAATAGGATGCAAACCAAACGGTAGCAACCATCACTGTATTTACTTGCCTTTACCGGAAGTTCGGGCAAATCACTAAGTACGATCCGGAAGTCCACCACCTGTTTTTGACACCCAACTTAGTACACAAATTTCACATAATCAGGCTCATAAGCGACGCCGCACCTATGCACAAACTCAAACCCCGTCGCGGGTTATATCTCTCCCTACACCCACCAAACTGCAGCAGCGCTGTTTAATAATTTCATAACTTTAAAATTATTACAGCAGTGGTAACAAACAAAAACTCCAGAGGCATCTACATAAAATTCCCCACAAGTTTTGTATACAATTTATGATTAAATTCCAATATCTAATTAGCCCAAAACAGTCCACAAGATGAACCCTGTAATCTGTTTTTCTTTGTCTTTTGGACAGCAACATACCCGGATTCAAACAACGATATCTTTTAAAATATAATTCTAAATCAAGCGCAAAAGTACTCATTGCAAAGATAAGACAAATCCCTACATGATTATCATACTGGTTAACACTAATTACCCACGAAAAATTCCCAGAAACTGCTAAAACCACTGCTGTTCACCCACCTGAAAAATCTGTTTTTTTTGGACAGCAACATAACCGGATTCAAACAACGATATCTCCTAAATTATAACTCCGAATCGAGCGCATAAGACCTTGTTGGAAAGATAACATAAAGCCCTACATGATTCTCATACTGATTAACACTAATTACTCCCGAAAAATCCCCAGAAACTGCTAATACTGCTGCTGTTCATCCCCCTGAAAATCTGTTTTTTTGGACAGCCACATACCCGGTTTCAAACGGTGATAACTTTTAATTTATAACTCCAAATTGAGCGCATAAATACTCGTTGGAAAGGTATGCCAATATTCTACATGATTCCCAAACAGATTCCCCTTAATTCTCCACGAAAAATGCCCAGAAATCACTAATTCTGCTGCTGTTCGTCCACCCCCTTAAAATTCTGGACAGCCCTTCTACCAAATCGCACACGCAACATCTAAACAATTGGATTGCCGCATAAAATGAACAAGAGATAAACACAAAAATCACCTTGGTTTCTCCCCCTTTGGTTCCTCCCTTCCTCCCTCCACCGAAAACCGTTGAAGATTTGCACCACGCGACGGAGATCCGAGCGGCAACGAATGGCACCATGGGAGGAGGAGATGGGGGGGGGGGCGGCTAGGGTTTGATGTGTGGCTGCAAGTGCTTGAGAAAGGAGGAGATGGGAGGGGGGCGGCCAAGAGGGTAGGGGAATGGGGGGGGGGGCGGCTGCACAAAGAAGGGGGGGGGGTTAGGGGGAGGGCGGCTAGGGTTGTGGGGGTTAGTGGGCCGAAACAAGATTTGTGGCCCAACACGCCCACGCGACGGCTCCTGACCCCGATGTAAGCGCCTAACCAAAGAAATTCTACTGCCCTACTGGTGAATGTTTTTCCTCAAATTCCAAATTCCAAAAACGCAACCACCGAAAGAGAGAAAAAAAAACAAAAAGAATACCCTCCAACTTCTCTTCTTTGCAAACCGGGTGTCACACTCTACCCCCCTTAAAAAGAATTCGACCTCGAATTCCGACGCTTCTATCGGAACAACAAAAGAAAGATTAATGAATCAACAAAACTCACACATAAAGAAAAGTTCGAGTACTTCTGCCGCATCAGCTCCTCAAGCTCCTAGGATTCTAAGATACGCAGCAGACGACACTCTAGAGTCTGCTCTTGCTACACAGGAATTGGCTCTAGCTCGATTTGATGGTCTGGATTCCGCAAATACTTCCTCAACATAAAGACATGGAATACTTGGTGTACTCTGATCACAGATTCCGACAATTATATGTGCTAAGCCCAGCTGCCAACTCGACCAAGATAGTAGACGGTCCTATATACCTCGGACCAAGCTTTCCTGTCACCAAATCAATCATTGACATATGCAAGTACTTCAAGGAATGTATATATGAATGCAAGGCATATAATGTTCCTATAGCCTAAACCAAACTTAGCCAAACAAGAGCAACTTCAAGAGAGCAACTTAATGCTTGCATATTTCTAGATAGCAGCACAGCAGTTAATTGTTTTGCTCCTAACTCACAAAATATGCATCGAAAATTAGTAAACTAGGACTTTATGGAAAACTTATAAAGTCCACTATACCCTTGGTATTATCATCACAACAAGATTTGACACTTAGAAAGGTCAAACAATGCTAAACGTAAATTCTGTCCAGACTTGGACATAATTCAACTACTCAATTCAAAAATCCATAATTGGAGTCTCAATCATCCAATTCAGGTGCTCCCAGACTTTTTAGAAAGCTAGTAGAATTGTCTATAATTCATTTATAAACATATCAAGTTAATTCAATGCATATTAAGGTCAAAAGACACGAGAAAGGCTCTGCTGTCCAAATTTGGACAGATTCAGAGATCACACATAAAACAGCTGTAACTTAACTTATAGATCTCCAAAAAAAATTAATCCAAAATTTGTTGAAACGATTAAGAAAAGTACTACAACTTCTTTATAATTTATAATAAGTTATTCGAAGTTTAAATTGGGCAAACAAGGTCAGCTTCGAAATCTGTACAGAATCTGCACAGATTTCAAGACTGGACTTGAGAAAATCATAACTCCCAAACTACTAGACCTATGGTCATGAAATTTTTACACAAGTAAGATAAAGAAGTTGGCTACAACTTTTATATATAACATCTCTACAGAAAAGATGGTTTACTTCCTTGAACTAGCTGCATAACTAAAACTGGTCATGCAGTCCCAATAGCAAGCAATAGATTTTATCAGGTTCATTACTCTTCTAAGATTAAGCGTTCATTGAAAGACTAATAACTTTAGGTTCTTCATTACGAGACACCTAGAACAAATATAAGTATAGAAGCAATATGATAACTTTTTAAATCATTTAAGCCTAATCTCACATCATGCAAACAAGAATCAATTTAAGCATGTTATGTCTGCCCACATATTCATCCAAGCACATTCTATACATGATATCATAACTCCCTGCAGCTAACAAAATTTTGCAAATATAAACTCATTGAAAAGATTATAACATCCCTAGAACTTTTATTATAATGAGTCTCTCGGAATTGGTTTCCAAACCGATAAAACAATGCAACTCTTTTATTTCAAAACTGATAAGATTGAAACAATGGACAACTAAAATTCAAAAACCTATAACTCTTGCTATACTCAACTTAAACTACAACGAACACGCGTTGGAAAAGTTTTGAAAATTGTCCACGACTTTTGCAATAAAGTTGCACCCAAATTTATCCTTATAGCCCTCAACTCTGCATGACCTACAGCTAAACTCAGCCTGAGATACTGCACATTAGAGATTCGACTTATATCCGGGCAACCACCTCTCCAAATCTATTTAACAGACAGTTACATGTAAATACCCATTAAAAAGGTACTGAAAAGACCTACAAGTTTTGCTTAAAGAGAATTCGCAAATTTGTGCTCTGCAACTATCAAAACGCGGTCGATTTATTGGTGATTATAACGACGCCTAAAGTTCAGACACAACAGTGCAACAACTTCAGAGCAACCTAACTCCAATTATATGCAATGAGAATTAGAAACCCATACTCTTTGAAAAGATCATGAAATTACTAAAACTTTCATAATCCACAAAGACCAAATTATACCGTCTTCAATGTCTACTCTTCTGTAAAAAATTAAAGACTCACTCTACTAGAGACACCAACAAAGATGTTTTAAGAAACCCATATCTCTCAAATGTTTAGACCAAACATGGTGATTAAGCATCCTATGGAAAGATGAAGAAACATACTACAAAACATTCTAGATAAGTGAAGCCTGATTCAGCCTCCAACTAATTTAAAATGCCTCCCGAAACCAAACAACACATTATCAACAATAAAAAAAACAATATAAAATGAAACCCAAGTCATTGGCAGGTGCAATCAACACTAGGATTTTCCACTACCAAACTGGGATGCAACTCCACAAAGTCTTTAAATAACACTCTACCAAATAGGTTAGAACACTAAGCACAACAATCAATGAATTCAACAACCTCGTTTGTTAATGCCACTAAGGTCAAACATCCATGTATCGACAATGTATGAAACACCTGACATACCCGTCTCCAGCACTATAAAACATGGTTGTTATTACACTAGAATCCAACTACTAGAAATCTCCAAAACTATTCTGTTGACGTGAAGCAAATGGTGCTCATGTCATATAACATCTTTTTCTCCTCTCACAAGAGATAAAATTTGCAATACTCATAAAGCAATGGAGGGATAACAACAAGAAAAACTAATGTACTTCTTGACACAGACTCATGCAAAAGCTTCATAAATATTACTTTCAACACTAAAATAATAACACGATACTATGCTCAACACGAGTAATTGGACTTCAATAAGATAATCCACCTAACCAAACTACTTTGATTAACCTCACATACAACAATACCTCCTATTATTGCACTTGAACAATTTGTACCTAGTGATGTCATAGGATGAATTCAAAGTAGTAGACATACATGATCTATCAAACCATCACTCATATAAAAAAATCTCCATCTAATGCAACAACCACATCATTATAGAGATAGATGACTAACAAACATAAGCAACTTCTAGTTAAACATTGACTTTGTTTAAGATAAAGCGGTCCAAATAATAATTCCACAACCATGCATAGAGAACTGATCATATATAAAAAAACTACCATATATCATCGGCGATTAAAAAACAATATAAAACGGGTTGTCCATATCGTCCACATGACAAGCCTCCAACAAATAAAAATTATGCATAACCTTTTTGGCTATAGAAACAAACCATAGAAGGAAAACATGCATGCCTCTTCAACTATAATATAGACATAAAATCCACTTGAAATCACCCTATTTATTATTAAAGATAAGGTTGCACACAATAAGAAAACCTATCATGTAAACATGGTTGAACTTATCTATCCACGTCATCTTGCAAATTCACTTGAGTTCTTCCAGTCTCAAGATTTCATAGACAGTACAACATTGCCTTTGCTCTATGGAGACAAACCTATTGTACTCTAAGATCAAGTTGGCAAGTAGCCACACTAGCCAAAAAAAAGGTGAGGTGTAAAGCACTGCACCCATGGAAATATTACATTGATAAGTTGGGTTGTAACCCAACAGTCAATCAAACTCAACAACACCATAAAACTACATTGTATAGTGTTTTCACACTACACCAAGTCGGATTAGATCCTCTATACACAAGCTCAATAAACAATCGGTCCTACAAGTACTAGAACCCAAGAATCCTTTTGGGAAAAAAACATCCACAGTCAAGCATATAGAAATATATGATGGTAATAGCTCAGAGAACATTGCATCCCAAAAAAACATCATGACGATATGTATATAAAACAAGTACATTAGTAGCTTCACTTGCATAATAATTTCAATAACAACCACATCAAGAAACCAATATTAAATAGAAGTAACATTTCATATCAAGCATTACGTCGTTAACGACATACCCCATCAAACCATAAAGGGATTTGGAGTAAGGAAATTCTAGTCATCTATACAATAAAATACTAATATGAAAGATATATGAACCCATACCCTTCCTATATGTGCAAGTGTGTCAAATTTATTTTCAAATTGCGTAGAATCTAAAGCCTATCCTCTGACACCAACTGTAACACTCCGGGTTCCACAAACAACCCGGAATGCTACTGAACTACACTTCCGACGTCCATATATAAAATTTTGGCAGCATCCCCTTTGCAAGATTGCATAAAAGAGGGGGCAACAGAGTATAAACATATATCATGACTAAAACATACTAAGTATTATTAATCGGCTAGCAAGGAAAGATGAACATACGACCTGAACTGAATTAACCAGTGCGCACGACCATATAAAAAATAAACAAACTTCCTTTGACAATAAGTTTCTAATTAAATCATGGCTGCGCCTGGGCAGCATTATTGTGAGAGTGAAAGTGGACGTGCTGCTACTCCCCTCATTCCCAACATGTATCAAGTACCTGCATTGAGTAATGCAAGAGTGAGATGACACATCTCAACAAGTAAAATAATATCAAACAGTTTAACCACATAAGAACATTGTTTTACCACCACTTGATTCCACAACCTTCTTATTACGAAGGTGCAGCACGTATACAACGTACAACACACCTAGTTACCACACCTCGCAGGTAGAAACCACAATAGTAACATAGTAAAGTCACACTTCATATATTCCTCATGAGTGCAAATGTCTGCAAATGCAAGGATATGAAGCCGCATCGTACCCCTCCTCGGGCAACGTACGATGCTAAAAATGTACCGGTACGGTCGGACCATAAGATCACGACATAACTTCAAAATGCAAGATGGATGATGCGATGTGCATGTCATGCCTACAACACTTCATATAACATGATTCAAAAAGACACTTCAACTTCATCCAAGATGGGAATCAACCACATATATCATTACCAAATTATGATCATCCACAATATTAGACAATTGAGAATTAATACTTCCCAACAAATAAACTTCATCATAGGATTCAATGATTAACATAATTAAAACTTATGCATACTCAATGACAGGGAATAGGATGCAAACCAAACGGTAGCAACCATCACTGTATTTACTTGCCTTTACCGGAAGTTCGGGCAAATCCCTAAGTACGATCCGGAAGTCCACCACCTGTTTTTGACACCCAACTTAGTACACCAATTTCACATAATCAGGCTCATAAGCGACGCCGCACCTACGCACAAATTCAAACCCCGCCGCGGGTTACATCTCTCCCTACACCCACCAAACTGCAGCGGCGCTGCTTAATAATTTCATAACTTTAAAATTATGACAGCAGTGGTAACAAACAAAAACTCCAGAGGCATCTACATAAAATTCCCCACAAGTTTTGTATACAATTTATAATTAAATTCTAATATCTAATTAGCCCAAAACAGTCCACAAGATGAACCCTGTAATCTGTTTTTCTTTGTCTTTTGGACAGCGACATACCCAGATTCAAACAGCGATATCTTTTAAAATATAATTCTAAATCAAGCGCATAAGTACTCATTGGAAAGATAAGACAAATCCCTACATGATTATCATATTGGTTAACACTAATTACCCACGAAAAAGTCCCAGAAACTGCTAATACCACCGCTGTTCACCCACCTGAAAAATCTGTTTTTTTTGGACAGCAACATAACCGGATTCAAACAACGATATCTTCTAAATTATAACTCCGAATCGAGCGCATAAGTACTTGTTGGAAAGATAACATAAAGCCCTAAATGATTCTCATACTGATTAACACTAATTACTCCCGAAAAATCCCCAGAAACTGCTAATACTGCTGCTGTTCATCTCCCTGAAAATCTGTTTTTTTGGACAGCCACATACCCGGTTTCAAACGGTGATAACTTTTAATTTATAACTCCAAATTGAGCGCATAAATACTCGTTGTAAAGGTATGCCAAAGTTCTACATGATTCCCAAACAGATTCCCCTTAATTCTCCATGAAAAATGCCCAGAAATCACTAATTCTGCTGCTCTTCATCCACCCCTTTAAAATTCTGGACAACCCTTCTACCAAATCGCACACGCAACATCTAAACAATTGGATTGCCGCATAAAATGAACAAGAGATAAACACAAAAATCACCTTGGTTTCTCCCCCTTTTCTTCCTCCCTTCCTCCCTCCACCGAAAAGCGTTGAAGATTTGCACGACGCGACGGAGATCCGAGCGGCAACGAATGGCACCATGGGAGGAGGAGATGGGGGGGGCTAGGGTTTGATGTGTGGCTGCAAGTGCTTGAGAAAGGAGGAGATGGGAGGGGGGCGGCCAAGAGGGTAGGGGAATGGGGGGGGGGCTGCACAAAGAAGGGGGGTTAGGGGGAGGGCGGCTAGGGTTATGGGGTTAGTGGGCCGAAACAAGATTTGCGGCCCAACACGCCCACGCGACGGCTCCCGACCCGATGCAAGCGCCTAACCAAAGAAATTCTACTGCCCTACTGGTGAATGTTTTTCCTCAAATTCCAAATTCCCAAAACGCAACCACCGAAAGAGAGAAAAAAACAAAAAGAATACCCTCCAACTTCTCTTCTTTGCAAACCGGGTGTCACATCTATGGTAGACCATGGTTCGGTTTGAGAAACCTAGAGTGTTCTTGTTGAAAAGTAGCTGAACTTCTTAAACTGCAGCTGAGCTGAACTTCAGCTGCAGCTGAGCTGAACTTCAGCTGCAGCTGAGCTGAACTTCAGCTGAGTTGAGCTTTCTCAACTCCAGCTGAACTTCAACTTCAACCGGGGTCCAGGGCAAGTTCAACCGGGGTCCATAGAGGTTCAACCGTGGTCTAGGGCAAGTTCAACCGGGGTCCAGAGACACTACTACAAAACATGTTATATGAGACGGTTAATTTTCAGTTCTTAAGACGCTTATGAAGTGTCCAAATTTGATGGAGTCATAAAAGATGTCGCACATTTAAGATGTTTATAAACCGTCTTAAAAGATATTATATAAGACAACTTTTAATTTATAATCGTCTAAAAAAGGTATTTGTTTAAGTCATTTTATCCGATAAACCGTCTTGAATTAGGTTTTTGTTTAAGACACTGCTTCTAAAAAACCGTAGAGAATACAAACATTATAAGTCATAAATTATTTATCAAACTGTCTCGAATATTTTACAATAATAGACAATTACAATAGGAAAACCATCTAATTTAGGTGACTAAAAATAGACGTTTTAGAAACCGTCTTATTTAGGAGACTGATATTAGACATTTTGGTGACCGTCTAATTAAGATTTAAACGAAATGACTTACACAACAGTACATTCTTCAATTTATAATCATTTTTCAGACATCACGTTATACTAATTTGAAAGAGAAATATACATACACATATATTGAACAACACTATAATTAATATAATATAAATAAGTACCATTCAATATATCATAAATAAGCATTGTCAAACAACGCATACATAAGTGTACTCTAAATCTAAACTAAAATACAACTGTTTACACTAATGTTAAGCCTAACTTTATATAAATTCAAGTCTCCACACTTTTGCGACCACCAAATATTAATTGAAGTTGGAGGCATCGATGGCGAAGCAATCTTGTTGTCCCTTATGACTTCAATATTAACACCATCCTCTTTGTCATTCTCATCAAGAGAATACTTAAACCTGTTAGCCAGCGCCTAAAATGTGATGTACAGTGAAATATAAACATCCACTAGTATATGAAACATTTGCAAGTTGCAACTGCTCTACCATGAACATTGCATTACCACTTCATGTGTACTCTGAACAGCTCTAATCTCTTGCCAATATTCGTCTGGTGACTTGGAGAGAATGGAGCATTGTTCTTCCTTCTTCCTTTTAAATGATTCCATCCGAGCTCTACTGCCAGCTTAATCAATCAGATCAATAGCCTTATCTGGAAGATGCCTGTCAGGGATGTATCTTGCTGACAAGTAAACTGCTGCATTGATCCCTTCTAAAGTGTATTTGCATTTATGGTAAGTCTCATATTTCTCACGCAGACCAAGTAATATCTTGACAGCGTCCTCCTATAGGAGTATGTAAAAATTAATGAGAAAACTGACACCAACCCTACAAAGTGGCTTTTGGAAGAGAAATTTGAGCTACCTGGCTAGGCTCATTCACCAATACTGGCTGGAACCTGCGAGCCAAAGCCTTATCCTTCTCAAAATGCAAACGGTGTTCATCTAGAGTTGTCGACGCAATGCACTGTGAGCAAAGACAAAAATAACCACAGGGAAAGAAAACAAATCTCAGGCAGCTGTGTGACTCATGAAACACTTAATATTCTATCACAGATTGGAAAACCTGTTTTACCTCAAGCAGAAGTGGCTTTCATAAAACCAAATCTCATTCAAGTGACAAAGCATACACTACAGTGTAACAAGAGCAATACAATAGTGGTGGGCATATAATTAATCAATGACCAAAGACAACCAAATTACTGGGACCTAAATCGAAACTTGTTGGTGAAAGAAGAAAGTAAGATAAAATATAAAACTCAAGTGAAAGAAGAAAGTGTACTTGATATCATAGGACTGCTTTGTCTCAGCAACAACAGATGATTATAAGAAAATCGTGTGCCAAGTACCACAATATAAACAGAGTGTTATTGGCATAATTGGGGCCAAGAGCTCAACAGAATCTACTATCTTACAAAAGGGTGTTTCCACTGTTCATCTTTGAGAAACAATTGTTGTCTTAATAGTTGGACATGACTAGTGTCAGTTTAGTCTTTGTTACCATCAGTTCTGATGAAAATATACTCACACATCAACGCTACAAGTGTTCCCGACATGTCTTATAAAAAGTTTCTATTTATTGTGACATTGAAACAAAACTGAGTGCAAATAAATAACTAGAAACAGTTGTATCTATGCTACAAATGTAAAAGTTGAAATGCACAAGCACATATTAGTTATGATAAACTTACAGATCAAATCTTTGATATGGTTCCTCAATTTGTCTGGAGTCCAGCAACATAGTTATCTCTGGAGCACTTTCGCCCATCGTAGTCCTTATTCCTTAGGTGGATGAAATGAATTATTTTAGTACTGCAACCAGCAGATACACAATTTTTTGTTCATTCTGGAAGATTGCACTGGAGATGACATGCAAAACAATCAGGGTACTGCACAGAATGCGCTTGCCTTCACCGCCACCCATCAGTAAACTTATGGCTTGATTACAACAGCCATGAAATAAGACAGACCATCAAGATCATAGGATCTTGTGACGAGATGAATACAACTAGCTCCATCCTACTAGTCATATGAATTGATCTTTTCGTGTAGCAGTGATGCATTAATCCCAAGCAAACAAGGGTTTAACTCTATTACTGCCTTTAAGTCCTGCATGGAGATGGAATTTGTCTCTGGAGGTATAACAGAACTCTGCCCAGGAACATGGTTATGCACTGATACACCATTTATTAGCTTTCGGCACAGCTGCTACTTCAATGTCTCATGCCTTAGTTTGCCATGTCGAGACCTTGCTCTAACTAATTCAGTGCAAGATCCAATTAACTGCTTCATGAAAACATCAATGCCATTATTCAACAAATTAGCACACTCTATCGAGACCCCTTCCAACCCATTTGCTCCTGCCACTTTGTCCATCCTTTTCTTCACTGACGAAGTATCACAGAGTTCACCATCTTCAATACAAGTATCAGAGGTATCCTTTGAACTCACAGAAGCAAGGGGTAAAGGTATTTGGGCCACACCAAAACTGCCATGACGTAATTGAAGTCGTGGTTGTCAAGGGATTTGCTAAATAAGAGTGGAAGGATATACCAAGAAATGATGAACTACCAGCAGAGACAAATAACATACTGCCAGCAGTATTCTGAGGACGTTTAAGAAAGATAAAATAAACTAATCTGTGAATTCAGAAATAATTAATGAAGAAACATAAGAGTTTTTCGAATGAACAGATGATGGCATAAACATTACTCATGTTTCATGATGTATCCGGTAAAAGAAACAAAAAACAACAGGTTTAATACTCATGGCCGCTAATAAGTCTGCAAAAGAAAATTTAGTAAACACTGATTACAGTGGTGGGGCACTCTTTAGGAAGTATACACATTAGTCCCTTGATTTTTATTTAAATATGTGCTGTTTAGGACAGCACGGATGGTTAATTAAATTAATTGCTTTGTGGTAAAGGTTACTTTGTCCAACATTATAATTTATTTACTTTCTTTGGATGTAGAAAACCATGGATATGTTTGGTTGAACATTGATGGAAGCCGAGCCAAAATTTGGCCACTAACAACCTGAAGGAGCTGGTTCGATGCCTCAATTTGACTTGCTCCAACTAACGCCAATTAAATCGCAGTTCAAGACTCTCCTTATATATGGATAAATTGAGGCGTTTGTTTGGACTCCAGACTAACACGACCTAATTCGATGTTTGCCTAGCTTCAAGGACAATCTCAATAGAGGTTTTATAGAGTACTATAGGCATTAAATACGATGATATAAAACTGTATGGATGAAGAGATAGAACCTAGCGCGAGCCGTCATAGGTTTGCTATCAACAATAAGGGTTGTCAAAGATAGAGCATCAGATGTGTTATCAGACTTACTGAAAGCCTTCAGCTCAACTGCCGACAAAAAAGTTCACCGTTATTAGTCAACAGAAAACTAATGGTGTGGAAGCAAACACTATAGCTAGGAAGACTCGTCAAGTTATCTTTTCTTTCTTTCCTTTTTCTTATTTTGCATTTGAATGAAAACAGTAAGAATGTTAGGGACACAGTTAGCATGATTTCGAAATGTATTAATCCATTATGAAATAGCAGCACAAAATCTCTAGGCACTTTGTTGCTTAAAATGTGCAATATTTGAAATAGCTTACATAAAACGCTGAAACATATCTAGCTAATATACCCTAAGCTACTTGTGGCTAATGCATCAGTGCTGAAACTCTGAAATATGAGTGGCGTACTCTATTACCTCTCTCTCATATGTGACACGACTGCTGTGGCAATGGTATGGGCGGTGGCGCCGACAACGCGCGCGTCATCCGGCTCTTCTCGTGCATGCATTCTTCCTGTCATCTCCCTCCGGTGACTGCCATGAACGGCAAACCAACATCACAAGCTATCATCTCAGGAGGAGGATCGGAGGAAGGCCGAGCTGATGGTTACCTAGACAAGGAGGCTGCTGCTAGCTGCTGTCACGGCATCCTGTTGTGGGGGGGCATAGACGCCTCCTGTCCTCGCTCACGGTGGGTGGTTGGAGGACCGACCGAGCTGGGGGCGTAGACGGCCCCTGTCCTCGCTTACGTGGGAGACCTGCGGCATGGCGTCGAGGGAGAGTTGAGGATGTGCGAGGAGGAGATGGCGGCGGCTGAGAGAGGACATAAAGGAAACACCGAGAAGGAGATGGCGGCGGGCTAGGGACCCTAGGATTGCAGGCTAGGAGCAGGCAATTTTCTGAACTGGAGCGCATGTTGATTTTGATAAAATTGGAGGGTTTTTCTGCAAACCAATCCACCACATGCGTCTAATCACCGAGATACGAGCAAACAGTTTAGGTTTTAGATGTTGGATTTTCTTTTTTTAGCTTGATCTCTAAAGTAATCATGTTTTATATTCAGCATAGGATGGGTATAACTTGCTAAACTTATTGGTACATAAATGATAGCAATTAAAGCAAAATGATAACTTAGGTCTGTTGTGTGACACATTAATGATCGGGTCGCATATGGTTCATTTTACCATCTATATTAAGTTGCAGAGATAAATTTTATATTTTATATCATATATATCATCAAACTAAACCAGATTCATTATTTACTATGTTTTTTATAGTACATCTTACCAGAAATGTCATACGAAGATAATTTATATTTAGAAGTGTCTAGTATACTCACTAACATCTAAGACGGTCCTTATAGTATAGACGACTCTAATAATATCTTTATCTAAGATGGTTTCTTATACAAAAGTGTCTAATATACTAACCAAAATCTAAGACAATTCTTGCAATCTTAATGACTCAAAAGGTATATTTATTTGAGACGGTTTTTAATAACAATCTGTCTTAAATCAATATAAGACATTTCTTACAATATAACAGTCTCAAAACACTTATTTATTAAAGACGGATCTCCAACAAACCGTCTTACCTTACTCATCACTATATGATAAAAGACACTTTTATAAAATGTACTGATATCCGTCTTAAAACGTGTGTCTTAAATAAGCATATCTCTAGTAGTGGAGGTTCAACCGGGGTCCAGGGAAAGTTCAGCCGGGGTTTTTTCCCCGGACCTCACTGGTCAAAACCGGTTGAACCGATCCTAGGGGGTTCAACCGGTGTCAGGGTCACCTGACCGGTCTGACCTCCTGACTAGCAGACTGACTGCCAGTCTGACCTCCAGGCGGTTGAACCAGCCCTAGGGGCGGTTCAATCGGTGTCAGGACCTATTTTTGCAGTCTGACCTATAGTCTGCCAGTCTGACTGGCAGACTGACTGTCAGCCTGCCCCAGGCGGTTGAACTGGTCTTAGGGGCGGTTCAACCGGTCTTGGTCAACTTGACCAGTCTGCAGGTCAGTCTGCGCGCCAGTCTGCCAGTCAGACTGGCAGAAGGCTGCTAGGCCTGCCAGGGGCGGTTCAACCGGTCTCGGGCAAAAAAATCTGCCCAACGGCTAGTTTTGAGCTCCACCTATATATACTCCCTCCTACCTCTCCCCACAGTGAAGAGCACGACCCAAACTCCATTTCTATCTTGAAGAACACCTCCCACTCTCTCTCACACATCTCTTGCCTCTCCCAATTCAAATCTTTGGAGAGAAATCTTTGAGTGAGTTTGAGAGCTACGGTTTTTGTGCTTCATCTCCAAATCTCTCTTGCTCTTCTTCATTCGAGCTTTGGTACTACATCGAGTTCTTTGTGGATTCATTACTCTTGGAGCTTCTAGCTCCTAGACGACTAGGTGTCTCTTGTGAGTCTCCAAATCTTGTGGAAGACCACAAGAAAGTTTGTATTACCCGCTCGTTTGAGCAAAGATTAGTGTATGAGCTTGACCTTTGTGGTCGGCAAAGGGAGGATTAGGGTTGAAAGAGACCCGGCCCTTTGTGGGCGCCTCAACGAGGAAGTAGGGCACCTTGGTGGTGTGACCGAACCTCGGGATAAATCTTGTGTCTCTTGTGTTCTTGTTTATTGTGCTTATTTGTGTTCTTCGTTCTATCACCATTCCATGAAAGATTTATTTATATCTTTTTGGTGTGTGGATTTTGAGAAGTGTCCTTCTCAGATCTACTACTTTAAACCCTGTGGATCATTTAGAACATCTCATTTCCAAATTTAACTGGGTTAATTTTGAGATCAATTCAGTTTTACCCAGTTTGCTTCTAGTTTTTGTTGAAAAAGTTTTAACTTGCCTATTCACCCCCCCTCTAGGCAACTTTCAATTCTTCCGTCCTAATGGGGAATGGGTCACATGCTTATGTTCATGGCACTGGCACGGTGGATCTGAAGTTTACTTCGAGAAAGATCGTGCTGCTGAAGAACGTGCAGCATGTCCCTTCTATACACAAGAATCTCGTTAGCGGAACCCTTCTATGTAGATATGGGTTCAAGGTAGTTTTGGAGTCCAATAAATTAGTTGTGTCTAAGTCTGGACAATTTATTGGTAAAGGCTATGATTGCGGAGGCTTGTTCCGCTTTTCTCTGTTAGATTTCAATAATAAGTCTACGAACCATATTTGCGCTAATGTTGATAATCTTGCGAGTATTTGGCATTCTCGTTTGTGTCATATTAATTTTGGCTCTATGTCTCAGCTTTCAACCATGAGTTTAATTCTAAATATCACCATAGTAAAAGGTTCTAAGTGCCATAGTTGTGTGCAGTCGAAGCAACCTCGAAAGCATCATAAGGCTGCTGAGGAGAGACACCTGGCACCTCTAGAACTCATACATTCTAATCTTTGTGAGATGAATGGTGTGTTGACAAAAGGTGGCAAGAGATACTTGATGACATTGATTGATGATGCGTTTAGATTTTGCTATGTATACTTGCTAAAAACTAAAGATGAGGCTTTAGACTACTTTAAAATCTATAAGGCTAAAGTTGAAAACCATCTAGAGAGAAAGATCAAACGTCTTAGATCAGATCATGGTGGCAAATTCTTTCCCAAAGTCTTTGATGATTTCTATACAGAACATGACATTATTCATGAGAGGACACCTCTCTATTCACCCGAATCAAACGGGATTGCTGAAAGGAAAAACCGTACGTTGACTGATCTGGTGAATGCCATGTTAGACACTTGTGGTTTATCTAAGGCATGGTGGAGGGAGGCAGTCCTGACTTCATGTCATGTTCTGAATAGAATTCCTATGGGCAAAGAAGAGAAAACCCCTTATGAGAAGTGGGTTGGGAGAAAATCATCACTTTCATACTTGCGCACTTGGGGGTGCATGGCGAAAGTCAATGTACCAATTAATAAAAAGCGCAAGCTTGGTCCAAAGACAGTGGATTGTGTCTTTCTTGGATATGCTTCGTGTAGCATAGCATATAGATTTTTAGTATTTAAATCTGAAGTTCCTGATGTGTATGTTGATACTATTATGGAATCACGTGATGCTACTTTCTTTGAACACATATTTCCAATGAAAGACATTCATAACAATTCTTGATACTCTTCTGAGATAACTCCTGAACATAGTACACCTATTGGGAGTTCTGAACAGCCACATGAAATTGTCCTAGAGGAGGATGACAATGATGCTCCTAAAAGGAGCAAGAGACAAAGGGTTGAAAAATCCTTTGGTGATGATTTCATTGTGTACCTTGTGGACGATACTCCTACTACCATTGCAGAAGCGTTTGCATCTCCAGATGCAGATGATTGGAAAGAAGCAGTTCATAATGAGATGGACTCCATTCTTTCAAATGGTACGTGGGAAGTCACTGATCGACCCTATGGATGTAAATCTGTGGGTTGTAAGTGGGTGTTTGAAAAGAAGCTCAAGCCTGATGGTACAATTGAGAAGTATAAGGCTAGGCTTGTGGCTAAAGGCTATACTCAGAAAGAAGGAGAAGATTTCTTTGATACTTACTCACCTGTTGCTAGAATGACTACTATTCGAGTACTACTTTCCTTGGCTACCTCGTATGGTCTTCTTGTTCATCAGATGGATGTAAAGATAGCTTTTCTTAATGGAGAGCTGGACGAGGAAATCTATATGGAATAGCCTGATGAATTTGTAGTAAAGGGTCAAGAAAGCAAGGTGTGCAAGTTATTGAAATTTTTGTATGGTCTGAAGCAAGCACCAAAGCAGTGGCATGAGAAGTTTGACAGACTCTAACATCTGCAGGCTTTGCCATTAATGAGGCAGACAGATGTGTATATTATCGCTGTGGTGGAGGCGAAGGAGTTATATTGTGCTTATATGTTGATGATATATTGATATTTGGCACAAACATTGATGTGATCAATGAAGTCAAGTCTTTTCTATCGAAGAGTTTTGATATGAAAGATCTGGGGGAAGCTGATGTGATTCTAAACATCAAGCTGATTAAGGCAGATGGTGGGATTACTCTCTCGCAATCTCACTATGTTGAAAAGGTTTTGAAGTGATTTGGCTTCTCTGATTGCAAACCTTCTCCAACACCTTATGATCCCAGTGTGACACTGCGAAAGAACAAGATAATTTGTTTAGACCAATTGAGATACTCTCAGATCATTGGTTCACTCTTGTATCTTGCTGGTGCAACAAGGCCCAATATCTCGTTTACTGTGAGCAAATTGAGTAGGTTCATGTCAAACCCCGGGACTGATCATTGGCATGCACTTGAGCGGGTTATGCGGTACTTGCAAGATACAATGAGTTATGCAATTCACTATTCTGGTCAGCATGCAGTACTTGAAGGATATAGTGATTCGAACTAGATATCTGATGCAGATGAGCTTTATGCCACTAGTGGTTATGTCTTTACTATTGGTGGAGGTGCGGTATCATGGAGGTCATGCAAGCAGACCATCTTGACAAGGTCAACCATGGAAGCTGAGCTAGCTGCACTTGACACAACAACCGTTGAGGCAGAATGGTTGCATGAACTCTTGATGGACTTGCCGGTGGTTGAGAAACCAATACCAGCTATCCTTATGAACTGTGACAATCAGGCAGTGATTGCCAAAGTGACAAGTTCTAAGGATAATGGGAAGTCATCAAGACATGTCAAAAGACGATTGAAGTCTGTCAGAAAGTTGAGAAACTCTGGAGTTATAAGTATGACTTATATTTCAATAGATTAAAATCTGGCAGATCCTTTTACCAAGGCATTACCACATAATGTGATAGAAATCGCATCGAGAGAGATGGGTATGAGACCCGTATAAGTTGCCATGGTGGAAACCCAGTCTATGTGATCGGAGATCCCGTGAATTAGGTCCTGGGAAGAACAAGCCATTGGTGAACTGAGGAGAGTAACCTTTGACCCTCTCTAAGTAAATATGCAATACTCTCAAATGATGTAAGGCAGGTTGGCTTTGTGCCTTAATGTGTTTTGTTGGCTTGTATTAGCAAAGATGTTGTCCTGCAGAACATTCTTGAAAGAACACACCTATATGAGTTAGACTGTCTAACGTCGCAGTCTATGAGATCTGAGTGATCTCTAGTAAACTCATGAAGAGACCTTGGAGTACGCCGTATATGCTCCACCCGAGAAGGGGACTACTGGTAGCCAAGTACTGGTCATGGCTTTAAGTGAAACCCATTCACACAAAACTTGCAATTCAAGGCATAGTCCATTGTCCAAGTTGTGGGTTGGTGTAGCTTGGAGTTCTAGGCTGGAAGTTCAACTTAACTGTCTCTACTGAAACACTAGTATATTAAACAGTAGTGAACAGTGGCAAAACTGCAAATGGGCATTTGAGATCTGGTGGGGTATTGTTTGGATTTATGGGCTAGGCCCAATTGAGAAATTCAATTAAATCCCAAGTAAATCTCAAAAGCCCATATATGTGTATGGCTAGGGAATGGTGAAACCAATAGTACCATATTGCTAGTCCAAGTGAAGTGGAACTAGTTTAAATATGGAGGCCACACTCACTCACCAAGTCATGGATGAGAGGAGAGAGTGTGGAGAGCCACACGCGCACGCACTTGCTCGCCTTGCCTCGCCTCGCCTAGCCTGGCGGGGCGAAGGGCACGGGCGCACGTCATGCGCGTAAATGGTCCGCCGAAATCTAGCCCCTCGCCTTGCGAGGGCGCGGCTTCCTTTTGCCGTTTTATTTTTTGGTTGCTTGGATATTAAGTTTAAAATCCTAATCGATCGATATAAAATCTAAACTGAACGCGAGATTTTCGCGTGCAGATCGGATCGCAGATAGCTATTTGTTCGCGGACTCAGCCCTATAAAAGGTGCCTAGCAGCCAGCATACAAATAATCCAGTTTTCGCTTTCGCCTCTGTTCACAACTGCGCCGCCTTCAGTTCTCTTCATCCTGACCGCCGATGTGCATATGTGATAGGGAGAGCAGGTCTCCGGAACCCTTCGCCTTCGAGATCCTGCACCGGGAGAGGGCGAATACGGATTTTGGGAAGCATCCTCACGCGACTGCTCGTGAACTTCTGACGTCATCGACCCTGCTGATTCCAGCCCGCGCCATCTATCAGTATGTATGATCAGTACGCATCATCTGATTTGACTTTTTACTTCAGTTCTTCTGATTTGGTCATGATTTATATTCGGAATTTAATCTGGAAATTGTCTAATTATTCAACATCTAATAGCAATCACAAGCGACCATGTGTTTGGCAAATAGGTGATTGGCACAATCTTTAGCAACCAAGCGAAGGGGTGCCCCAATCATGAGCTCAAGCCATGCACCCCCACAACTGGGGGGAGAAGAGGTGATGGCCCAGAAACTTCCCCAGGCCACACAAGAGGTAAGCGGTCACCATCATTGATCGACCAACTTCAAGCCCCGCGACCACCGTGCCCCATGTGAGGTCCTCGCGATCAGCATGACCAACACAACGAGAGAAGATGGCCATGAGGTGCCAAAGTCAGGGGGCATCCAGTTCCCTAAGATGTTTCCTCCTACAATTACCGACCGTCACAACTATGGTTGTGAGACTCTATGATGTTTCCTCCTACAATTACCGACCGTCACAACTGTTGGCGATGCACCGCTAAATGAGGTGCCAAAGTTGGGGGCATCTAGTTCCCTATGACCAATGGCAAATTAATGATCTTTGGTGACCCTACATGACACTTGAGGAGGCTCTAGCTCAAGCTAGACCAACATGAGATAAATGTCATCTAGGCTTTTGTAGTCCCACAGTTTCTCTAATGGACAAAACTCTCAATCACATTCGACTAGGACCACCACCCCGACTACATCTTGAGGCTAGGGTGCTACCTAAAAGGTACTATTGAAAGTACTTAAGGACCTTGATGTCTCCTATAGGGGTTGAATAGGTGTTTATAAAAACTGGAACTATGTGAAGTCAACTTACTTAATTCGAACAAATCAGCGACAGTGGATTAATGTTTCAGTCCGATTAAGTACCTACACTTCACAAACACTTATACCAAATATAAAATATGAAGTGCAAGAAATGTAAATAAGCGAAGCAAAAAGACACAAGATTTATCCCATGGTTCGGCTAAGCCTCAAATGTTTGCCGACTCCACATTGTTGAGGTAGCCAAGCGACTTGGACACTTTTTCATCCTTCTCCTCCTACTCCAACTATCACTACTTATGATAAGTAGAGTCTTCCACTATTACTTGGTTGCTTTACAATTGTTGGGGGTCTTCTTCTCTGCCGAAGGTCCATAAGACAAAGACACCATCGGCAAAGTGATTCTGAAGACTTTCTTCTTTCTATCGAAGGTCCTCAAGACGAAGATCTCCTCTGAAGTGCCGAAGCTGCCTTTGGCTTAGATCAAACAGAGGAGGAAAAGACTAGCTAGTTCCTAGTGATTTATGTTACGATTATGAACAAATATTAAAGGTTATAAATGTACTTTTACCCGGGCTGCGTCCCGTGCCTATAAATAGGTGAACATTATCACGTACTGTTCATGCTGTTTTGTAATCACTCTCGCATCAGCACCTTCAAGCAAGCCGAAGGTATCAATGTAATATAAACTTTGTTAATATTCATGTGTATATTATGAAATATAAATGTGAATTAATTAATTAATTATATTATTCATCTTTATGTATTCTTATTTGCCCATGAAATGATGAAGGCATGTCCTTCACTACCTTCATCCGATGATCATTAAATCCGAGAGGAGGCAATGCTTTGAAGGACGAATGTCCTTAATACTTAACAATTGTGTTGCCTTGTTCTTGATTCACAGCATTTGAGAACAAGTGACAAACATTGGCGCCCACCTCCGGTGAACTCACTTCCACGACCGTGATAATGGCTTTGCAAGGAAACCAAGTCGTGGCACCTTCTGCTACGAAGCTGGTGCTCCCAATCACAGGCGATTCAAGTTCTGAACCAGCTAATAAGAAGCTGAAGAAGGAGGCACAAAGAAGGGTACAACATGTTGGAGCGCAGGTACCCTTCATCAAGTCCAAGTGGTCTCATGTACCAATCACCTTCTCCCAGGAAGACCTTCAGCTCAAGGACTACCCTCGTAATGATGCAATGGTCATATCTTGTGTCATCAAGGGGCTCCTGGTGCACAACGTCCTTGTAGACATAGGCAGTGCAACAGATATCATCTTTGAAGAAGCTTTCAGGCAGATGCAAGAGCAGTATGATAAGATACATGATGCAACACACCCATGTGTGGCTTTGGAGGAAAGCAGATAGTGGCATTCAGGAAGATAACAATGCCGATCACCTTCGGTTATGTTCATAACACAAGGACAGAGCAAGTGTTTTTGACATTGTTGATATGGAATATCCCTACAATGCAATCTTTGGTCGAGGGACATTAAATGCCTTCGAAGCAATACTTCATCCAGCATATCTATGCATGAAGATACCATCTAACCAGGATCCCATAGCTATGCATGGAAGTCAAGAGGCTGCTAGAAGGGCCAAAGGGAACTGGACAGATTCAAAGGCCATCCATAAAATAGATGAAGCTGAAGCTCATCAACAGTATAAGTATAAAAGAGATAAGACAGCCTCAACAGACCAACCGAAGCCCATGCTTCTGTGTGAAGACATCGCCGAGCAGAAAGTGTTGCTGGGATCTCAATTGTTTGGTGAACAAGAAAAAAAACTTTGTTGAGGTTTCTGTACAACAACAAGGATGTCTTTGCTTGGTCATCCAATGATCTTTGTGGTGTCAACAGAGACGTCATTGAGCACTCACTTAATGTAGATCCGGCTATCAGGCCAAGGAAGCAATAGCTTCGGAAGATGTCCGATGACAAAGTCGAAGGTGTAAGAAATGAAGTCAAAAGGCTCCTAAGTGACGGAGTAATTAGAGAGGTGACATATCCAGAGTGGCTAGCCAATACTGTGATGGTGAAGAAGGCCAATGGAAAGTGGAGGATGTGCATTGATTTTATGGATCTCAACAAGGCATGTCTGAAGGATGAATTCCCCTTGCCAAGAATAGACTCCCTTGTGGATGCAGCAGCTACTTCGGAGCTCATGAGTCTATTGGACAGCTATTCAGGCTATCATCAAATCTGGATGAAGAAGGAAGATGAGCCTAAGACATGCTTCATAACCCCTAGTGGGACCTACTGCTACCTTCAGATGCCCGAGGGGCTCAAGAATGCTAGAGAAAGCTTCAGTAGAATGACTGCCGAAGTCCTTAGTTCTCAAATTGGCAGAAATGTTCTAACATATGTCGATGACATCATAGTGAAAAGTACCAAGCAAGAAAATCACATCGCTGATTTACAAGAAACATTTGCCAATTTTAGAAAGGCTGGTCTCAAGCTCAACCCAGAGAAATGTGTCTTTGGCGTGAAGAAGGGGAAATTTCTTGGGTTTCTTGTATCAACAAAAGGAATTGAAGCTAAACCAAACAATATAGAAGCTATACTTCTCATGGAGCCACCAAAGTCAAGAAAAGGTGTCGAGAGATTGACATGAAGGTTGGCATCATTGAATAGATTTATTTCAAGATAAGTAGAGAGAAACTTGCCATTCTTCGAAGTGCTGAAGTCATCCGAAGTCTTTCAATGGGGAGCAACTCAGCAAAAGGCTTTCGAAGAGTTGAATCAATATCTAATAGAACTGACAACATTGACTCCACCTTCGTCAGGAGCTCCATTGCCACTATATGTAGCTGCTTCTCACGCTGCAGTCAGTGCAGCGTTGGTGCAAGAGAAGCAAGATGAACAAGCGAAGAAGCAAGTACCAGTATACTTCGTCTCTGAAGTACTTAGTCCATCAAAATGAAATTACACAGAGTTGGAGAAGGTACTATATGTTGTATTGATGGCCTCCAGAAAGCTTTGGCATTATTTCCAGTCATACCATATTATAGTACCTTCTTCTCAGCCTCTCAAGGACATAATAAGGAACAGAGAAGCTACGGGAAGAGTTGGAAAGTGGGCTACAGAGCTGAATGAATTTGCTATTGATTATGTTCGCAGGTATTCAATCCAATCCCAAGCGTTAACAAATTTCATTGCTGATTGGAGGCTAGGGGCTTAAGGCAAAGAAAGAACAAAAGTTAACGAAGCTTGGACAGTGTTCTGTGATGAGTCATGGGGAACCTTCGGCACAGGTGTAGCTGCTATCCTAATTTCACCATCTAAGATCGAACCTGCTATGCAGCCAGGCTAGAGTTCAAATGCACAAATAACATTGCATAATACAAAGCCCTTCTCTTGGGGCTTCGAAAACTCAAGGCTAGGGGTGGAAATAGATCAAATACGCACGTATACGAATGCCATAGTTTACCATATTTTTGTCCGAATTCGGATATGAATTCGAATATCTTCGGATACGAATACAAAACGGATAGTCAAATCCGAATTCTTATTCGGATATTTACGCAATTCAACTTAAACAGCATACCCTAAAAATTAACATATGTATATGTGGATTTTTATTTAAGTACAAGTTTATAGATAGTCAAAACAAACTTAAATTAAAATATATTTCTCGTCATCCTCCTTATCCAAGCCAACAAAACTATATAAATAATATTTTAAACTATCAAAGCATGTAACAAAAGATAAACAACAACACGTGATATTTAAGAAGTGACATTTGTACAGATACAAGTAAACTAGAATTGATATAAAATAGTAATTGTACCAATGAAAACAAATTTTCCGTTGTAAAATGAATGAATGTCCTATATAAATGTGTGTACTAAAACTTAAATGAAAACATGAAGAAATTTATCTTTATATTGTAAAGTGGAGAGTTATAGTTGAATGTTTATGGAACTTCGTTGAGATGTGTTCACTATATAGAAAAATATATAGATAAAGTGGAGAGTTATAATTGAATATTTATGAAACCTACTGAATTTTATTATTGAATATAACTAGAAATATAAGGTTGATATATTTATTTTTTATCATATAAATATTTTTAATATTTTAAATGATATATATAATTTTTCTAGTATATTATTAAACTTAAAACCATTTTTAATTAGTAATTTGTGATAAAGTTAAGTTTTAAATGGTTTCATGAAACATATTTTTTTCATAGATACAGATAGTATCAGATGTTTCATGGTTTTTTTGAATACGAATATGGAATCGGATAGAGAAAAGTACTATAAATCAAATTTGAATACATCCATTTGACATCCATATTGAAATCGAATACGGATACGAATATCCATATTAGCAGTTTTAGCGAATACAAATACGAATAATTTGGATCTCCAGACATCCATTTCCAGCCCTACTCAAGGCAATGGGATTAAGAAGGGCAATCCTCAAATCTGATTCACAGGTTATCACAGGCCATATCGACAAAAGCAGCAAAGCAAGAGATCCGAAGCTTGAGAAATATATGTATAGAGTCCGAAGTATGGAAGCCTCTTTTGAAGGCTTCTCAGTAAAGAATATCCCAAGAGGAGAAAATGAGCATGCAGATCTATTAGCTAAGTCAGCGGCACAGGGGCTCCCACTACCTTCAGAAAGTATTCTTTGAAACAATAAAAGCACCTTCAGTCGAGCTCATGGAGCGAGCCGTGCTTATAATCTCACTAGTGCACAGTGAAGATTGGAGGACTGAGATTGTATCTTTCTTGCAAGGCAATTATCCTTCGGACGATGAAGCTTATATAAAAAGAATGGAAGCCAGGACAAGGCCTTACATGATCATAGAAGGAGAATTGTATAAACAAGGAGTTTGCTCTCCATTCCTAAAGTGTTTGTCTAGAGCCGAAGGTCAGGAGCTAATGAAAGAAATACATGCAGGGTTATGCGGAGCTCATATTGGGTCCAAGCCTTTGCTTGGAAAAGCTTTCAGATAAGGATTTTATTGGCCGAAGGTAGCTTCGGATGCAGTGGATTTAGTTCAAAAATGTGAAAAACTGCCAGAAGTGTGCCAGAGACCAAAAACAACCTTCGTCTTTAACTCAGCTAATCCAGCCCACTTGGCCATTGCAAAAGGTGGGGTCTAGATTTATTAGGCCCACTTCCACCAGCACAAAGAAATTTAAAATATGTTGTGGTAGCGGTGGAGTATTTTTCAAAGTGGATTGAAGCTAAACCTCTAGCTACAATCACTTCGACCACGGTCCAGAAGTTTTTCTGGCAGAATATTGTTTGCCGGTTCAGTGTGCCAAAGGCCATTACAGTTGATAACAGAACTTAGTTTGATGCTGAAACGTTCAAAGCTTTTTGTGACCAAATCTGTACAAAAATACATTTTGCATATGTGAGACATCCAGAATCAAATGGACTGGTAGAACGAGCTAATGAAATCATAATAACAGGAATAATGAAGTCAATCTTCTATCAGCCAAAAGGAAAGTGGCCAGATGAATTAATAAAAGTGGTATGGAACCACAACACTGCTGTCTCAAGGTCAACAGGATTTACCCCATTCAAGCTTTTATTCGGTGATGAAGCAATAACACCGGAAGAAGCAAGAACGGGTTCGATAAGGACCTCAGCTTCGGCAGAAGATGAAGAGGATTGTAAAACAACAAAAGACACCATAGAAGGGACCAGATTTTAGGCAATAGATCACATCAATAAGTATCAAGCCAAAACAGTCAAATGGCGAGATCGAAAGGTAAGATTAAAGAATATCAAGCCAGGACACTTGGTACTTTAGAGAGTGGCCAACCCGGATACAGTGGGAAAACTTCAACTTAAATGGGAAGGTCCTTTCTTGGTGGTATCTTCGTCAAGACCTAGATCATACAGGTTGAAAGACATGGACGACAATGATATTCCAAGATCTTGGAATGCAGATGAGCTTCGTAGATATTATGTGTAAATTTTGTAATTTTCTTACTTTTCCCTATTGCACCATTTTCCTTTCAAGAGGGGAAAAAGGTTTTTAATGGGGCCATAGGTTGTAATTTTTATTTTTTGTGCAGCCCTGTGCAATACAAGGGCCAGATTCCCCCACATGTAAAATGTGAAGACCTGGGATTACACCATCGAGTGTAAAAGTATGAAGAAGCTCCAAAGTCGTTCCTAAGGGAATTCAGAGCTAGAATGCCACCTAAGTGAAAGGTGAAGAAGCTCCAAAGTCATTCCTAAGGGGATGCAGAGCTTAAATGCCACCTAAGTGAAAGGTGAAGAAGCTCCAAAGTCGTTCCTAAGGAGATGCAGAGCTTAAATGCCACCTAAGTAAAAGGTGAAAAAGCTCCAAAGTCGTTCCTAAGGGGATGCAGAGCTTAGCTCCAAAGTTGTTCCTAAGGGAATGAAGAGCTAAAGTACCACCTAAGTAAAAGGTGAAGAGACTCCAAAGTCATTCCTAAGGGGATGCAGAGTTTGGGTATGTGTTCGTGTGAGTTTTTTACCTTCGGCATACATTTGCACACTTCATTACATCATATTTTGCATTCATACAAACATGCATTAGGCATCCGTAGATTCATCATCATGACATAAAGCATAAAGCATTAATAGGAAAAGTGAAGGTTTCTGTCTCCAATGAGTAAACGCCTTATATATACGAAGGTGCTTCATTGCAAATAAAGATCCATTCTATTTGAGAGAGCCGATGTTTGATTCTACTCAAAAGGTGCTTCAAGGTGAACGAAAAGAAGGGAAGGTGTTTTTTGCCTTCGACTCAAAAAGATACAAGCATTGGTTTCGTCCACAGCAAAGCAGACAATGCACGGATGCAAGGTAAAACAGCATTACAAAGCATTTACAAATATTTAGAACTATTTGTTCATAATCAATTACAATTCTTCATCAAATAATACACTTTCCACAAAAAGCTTCCGAAAGTGTTTTTATAGCTACTAGCAAAGGGAGTTTCTGAAGTCCCCTTTAATGCTTCAGATCCAGCTTCGGCCCACTAGTTTTTGGCATCGTCATCCTGAAGAATGACAAAGGCAAGAGTATTGAAGAACATGATAAGATAATATAAAATAAAAGCGTAAAGGTAGAGAGATTTTTTACCTTGTTAAGTAGATTTCGAGCTTCGTCTCCAGCCAGTTCTCGGCCGCCCTTTGCCTAGATTTGGGTAATGAATCTATTACCTATGCTTCGGGCTTTGGCCGGAATGTCAATAATGTCAGATGGAGACAGGCTAAAGTTTTGCCTATTAATGACCCTTGCATGATTGCATCCGGCTTTTATGAAGGCAGCCACCGTACCACGAGAAGCTACCAACACATAGAAATCACCGTGGCAAGTTATGACTTCATCGAGGACGTCAACTTCTTTCTCAACGCATTCAAGTGCTCCGGGGATATCTTCGGTAGAAAGATTGGCTTCTTTAGACGCGACTCCGACTGAATTGAAGATACTTTTTATCCGAGCAGTGCATTGGGCCACAAAGCTGAAGCATTTATCCTTAAGATCTTTAAGCGTTTCACTCAGTTTTAGGTTCTTCTCAACTTCAATCTTGATTGTCATATTTAAAGCTTCAGTTTTGCAGTTGAACTGGCTTGAGTTCTCTTCCAAAAGTTTTTGAGTTTCCTTCAACTCTTTGCTTAGTTTTTCATTCTGGGCCCGAGCTTTGGCAAGTGAACCTTCGGTTGAGCGCAGCAAACTATCTTTTTCTTTCAAAGAATCTTCAAGTTTTCTGATCTTATCTTCAAAGCCTTCGACGACAATTTCATTTTTCCTATCTTCGTCATCTTGTTGCGTCTTCAAGGCTTTGCTTAACAATAAACTCCAAAAAATAAACTAAAGTTAGAATACCTAAATCAACACGAAGATACCTTCGATAACTTGCGAAGGAGTCTTACTTTGAAGTTTGAGTAAAACAAGCTCCCAATGATGTGCTGTCGTCTATAGTAGATGATATCCTTTTCTAGCTTCGGGAATCCAATGCTCTTAGATAGAGTGCTTATAATCTTAGCCCCAGCGGGTCGCAAATGCATCCCAAAATTTCTTCATCAACCCCGCCAAAGAGCATTGATCTAGGTTGGTAGCCGCAGGATATGGCAAATTCCTTTAATTCTGATATGTCCTCTTCGAAAAGTTGTTGGCCTCTTAGGTGCTGAAGGTCGAAATTCGTATTTTCAAAAGAGGTCTCTTCAATTATCTTCCTCTTATCAGAAGGCACTGCAGCTACATCTTTCTCAGCTACCACATCTGAAATAAAGTCTGTCAATTTCTGATAGTGTGGTCGCAAGAGTCTCGGCTTCAGCCGTGGCGCTATCTTCAGCATCGACGGGTATAGTAGCTTTGTCCGCCGAAGCTGGGGGCGGGGTCTGTTCAATAGCTTCCATTATATTCATCATACGCCACTTCTTTTGCCCCCGTTTTTGCCCTCGGTAGCCAACGCAATTTCCTTTGACTGCAAGAGGCTAGTCAGATCCAACCTCAGAGGACTTAGTAGTGCAAATGGGAAAGGTTCAGTCATTATGTTCAAAATTTCTGGAACCTCAACAGCAGAAAACGAAGAAGGGTTCATAATCTGCTTCGTCACATCTTGCACTTTCGTTTCCTCAGAAGATATCTAGATGAGTTTTCGTTTCTTGGGAGCCGATTTCTTTGTCCCCGATACAGTTTTCTGCTTTTTCGAAGCTTTCTGGTCCTCTTTAACTGATTGAATGGCCTGCCTATTCAGAATGCTGACTATTCTTTTCCTTTTGGCTCCTCCGGCCCCTTCATCAAGTCTTTCGTATTCAAGATACTCAAAGTTCAGAGCATCCATCACATGGTTTAACCTTCGCTTTGGGCGGGTGCCGAAGGCAGCAATCATTAATTGATCCTCTTTCTTTGTATAATTTCCAAGAATTTCATTACACATGGTTTCTATTAATTCTAACCATTCATTGCATGGTTCCTTGAATCTTTTCTGGAACTTAAATCGGTAAGGCAGCCGGACAAGCTCATACTTTTTCCCCTCTTCTTTCTTCTTCAGCATTCCCGAACCGCTAGAGGTCAAAAATGTTTTGTTCGCTAGATATTCTTGTACTAAGTCTCTAGGGCTGATATTATCAGCTACGACCCTAAACTCCACTTCGGCCAACTGGCATATTGCACAGGGGCCGAGTCATGCCGAAGTTCAATCTCAATGGACTCATCACAATGCTCATAAGTTTTTCCCTTTTGTTCTTGTCATCTTTCATGTAAAACCACTCGTTCGTCCACCCGGTCGGCCATTTGGTGCGGTAGCCTATCATGGGGGCCTTTGTGTCCTTTCGGTATGCAAAGTTGTAGCAACCGAAGTTCCTGTGCAGGTCGTCAGCTCTTGCCTTTGTCTGATAATGAAGCTCGTGTACCCGGTAGAACCCTTCTGTGTTGGTGCTCTTTCCTTGGCTTCGAAGAGCCTAGATATATACGTTGAACCTAACAATGGCATTCGGGATCAGCTGATGCAAGTTGTAACACCATGTCCAATCCCTGGACCAGCGATACTTCTGACAGCTCTCTAGGATCATATATCGTCCCCACAAACAAACACGAGTCTTTTGTGCGCACTTTGTCCTCCCTCATGCGCACCCGAGAAAACTTTCCGGTCGGTCACCCATCCCAAATTGCTCCAAGCTAAGCACGCTTAACTTGGAGATTCTTTCGAGATAGGCTTTCAAAAAATTAGATGCACCTTGTTGATATGGATAGTCTATTAACTCTATTAAGCCTTGGGCCAGGATATCACCATCCCAGGGGCCAGGATATCACAATCCACCCCCCTTAGAAGACCGACATCCTCGTCGGTCAACCCCAATCCAGGAACCTCCCCACTTAGCCATGTCTGTGTGTCTAGTGTCGTCATATGCCATGCCATTTCACCACTCCTGGCCCACATGTGCCATGCGCCATATACCTGAACCCCCTAGCCCACACACACCCGTGAAACCTCGAGGGTCGGCTCTAATACCACTTGTAACACCCCGTCCAATACCTAGACCAGCGGTACTTACTTCTAGCAGCTCTCTAGGATCATATATCGTCCTCACAGACCAACACGAGTCTTTTGTGCGCACTTTGTCCTCACTCATGTGCACCCGAGAAAACTTCCTGGTTGGTCACCCATCCCAAATTGCTCTAACCAAGCACGCTTAACTTGGAGATTCTTTGAGATAGGCTTCTGAAAAAGAAGATGCACCTTGTTGATATGGATACTCTATTAACTCTATTAAGCCTTGGGCCAGGATATCACCATCCCAGGGGCCAGGATATCACACAGGTAGATCTCAAACTTTTTTAAAACTTCACCTATCATCTCATAAAGGGGGAACCGAAGTCCCGCACTGAAGAAGCTCTTGAATACTACAACTTCATCTTCTTTCGGCTCTGGAATTGTCTCCTCTCCAGCAAAACAAACTAGTTCATCATCATTGTCCCCAAAATATCCTAGCTTCTTCATTAGAACTAGATATTTAGCTTTAACTATGGATCTCCCAAATTCAACATGACTGGGCTTAGTCGGACATAGAATGCTATCGTCATCCTCACTTTCATTATCAATTTCAACTTCAGCCATGACCTGTTCAGCTTTGGCAATAGTTCCTTCCTACACATCCAGCCCAGAGCGTCTCATCATTTCTGAGATGGGAGCTGTCTCAGTTGTTTCAATTTCATCTCCATCACGGGTTACCCTTGCAGTTGATCTTACTCTGGCCATTTTGTTGTTCGGATTCTCACAGACGAAGTTGCGCTTCAGCGGTGAAATGCTTGTTCGAAGTACAATGCATAAAGCTTCGGCTTCGGTGAAAATTTTCAACAGCACAACGGTGCAATAGCAATGAATGCTGTGGTAACTTCTCACTGACTTGCCTATTTATATAGCCTTGCAGGAGAAGAAGGCGAACTGCCAAGACGCACATACTGGCTGATTGGTGGACCGGCAAGAGCTGGGAATATTTTATTCATTTTTTAAAAAACAAGCTTAGGGAAGGTGTTTTTCGAACCTTCGACATTCTGAAGCCTTCGTATTATTCGTGGATTGAGCTCGTTATGAAAAAGCAATCTAGCACCCCGAAGGGGCTACTGTTGGGGGTCTTCTTCTCCGCCGAAGGTCCTCAAGACAAAGACACCATCGACAAAGTGATTCTGAAGACTTTCTTCTTTCTACCGAAGGTCCTCAAGACAAAGATCTTCTCAGAAAGCAACGATGGCAAGTGCCAAAGCTGCCTTCGTCTTAGATCAAAAGGAGGAAAAGACTAGCTAGTCCCTAGTGATTTAGGTTACGATTATGAACAAATATTAAAGGTTATAAATGTACTTTTACCTAGGCTATGTTCCGTGCCTACAAATAGGTGAACAGTATCCGCATACTGTTCATGCTGTTTTGTAATCACTCTCGCATCATCACCTTCGAACAAGCCAAAGGTATCAATGTAATATAAACTTTGTTAATATTCATGTGTATATTATGAAATATAAATGTGAATGAATTAATGAATTATATTCTTTGTCTTTATGTATTCTTATTTTCCCATGAAATGTTGAAGGCATGTCCTTCATGACCTTTGTTCAATGATCACTAAATTCGAGAGGAGGCAATACTTCGGTGGATGAAGGTCCTTAATACTTAACAATTGTGTTGCCTTGTTCTTGATTCATAGCATTTGAGAACAAGTGACCAACAACAACAAAGTTGAGGCTTTCCACACCTTGAATGCTATCTAGAGAGTGCTTAAAGCTAATGCCCGAAGCCCAACTTTCTTGCTCAAGGTTGCTATACCCTTCTAACCTTTTTGAAGCTTCTACAACCATCACATAAGCCCTTGCCCACTAATTTAGCCTATATTTGCACTCAAACACTTAATCTCACACTGAGCACTATCTCTCACCAAGAGAGGACTTTGAGGAACATTGCAATATGCTAGGAATGATTCTATACAATGCTAGTCACTTCCTTGCATCCTTACAACCATGGGAGGTGTATATATACCCCAAAGACAAACTAGCCATTGTCAAGAATATACAGTTTCTGGATGCACCAAACCTCTCACTATAGCAAGTCTAGTGCACACTAGACCTCTGACTATTGATTGCTCCATCAGTGACTATTGTGTAAAGGTTTTAGCTGTTAGATCACACTAGACCAGCCTGGTGCACACTAGATCTCATAATAGTCACCTCCACATCATCAAACTATTGGACTAACCATCCTGATCACTGGGTTCATTGTTGGTCTAATGCACACCGGACTCGGTTTGATTCACCCTGCCTTTGAAGTCTGAAAGCATTATATCTGCATACTGAGTCTGGTGGCACAACAGATCTGGTTCGATGTGCCATGCTGCCACAGCCATATTTCATGCTCTCTGAGTGTCGAGTCTGGTGCCCTGGTCTAGTGCAACACATGAATCCTCTTTAGTGTGTAACCCTCTTCATCTTGAGGCAGGTATTCTGCTTGGTCTTCTTGGTCTTATTCTTCGTCATTATAGAGGGATCATCATTCACGTGGTAGCCAGCATTTGTCTTCCATCGACTAGTGCTGCAGTGTGGACAACTCTTTAATTTCTCGTACTCGCCTCGATACAGTTTGTAGTGATTAGGGCAAGTGTCAAACTTCATAAGTTTCATTGCCATTATGTAGATTAGCTTCTTTGCCCGATAGGTATTCACATGCACTTTGTTACCCTCAGGAAAAGCTTCAGCAAGTACATCTAACAGCTCATTAAAGCCAGTGTCTGAGAAACCATGACGAGCCTTCACTATAAGCAACTTGAGGTTAAAACACAACGTCATCATTTGCTTCAGACAATGACTCTTCTCATAGAGCATACCAATTGCCAACTGCTTCATCTCTCTAAAATTTTTGATCCACCTCAGGTTCCCAAAAAACGCATCTTCATCAAGGCGGTTATCTATGTTCTCAAAAAGCTTCGCACCCTAAGGCTCTAGCAAGGTAGTATCAACATCCTCATTGCCACCCTTGTAGCCAGCATTGTCACTAAACAAATCGTCCACTGTGATGTAATCATGATGATGACCATCATTATTATCGCTTGCCATGGTGGTGCCAGCTGGTGGCCCACCTGAGTTTGTCATCGATGAGTTTCCTCCACCACATGATGATTCATCTACACTAGCATCTCTTCTCTCACCGTGGAAGGTCCAGACTATGTAGTCCTTAACCAAACCTAACCTAATCAAATGAGATAGCACAGCGGCGTCTTCATGGGCTTTTGTGTTTTTGCAATGAGCACACGGGCAGATGGTTGTTGTTTGACCTAGATTCTCTCGATTTTTCTTCACAACTACAACAAACTTTTTTTACCTCAACCAAGTACTTGAGTTCCATTCTCTTTAATTCATACACCCATTTTGATCTTAACATATATTCTTGGATATTAGATATAAAATAGTAACTAATTGATTGAAAAAATCGATAGATCAAAGAATATTAGGAGAGGTGGCACAAGGGTGTACATATGTATATAGTAGTCCAACTAACACCAACATCGAGAGATCGAAGAATATGTGGAGAGATCGAAAAATGTAGCAAATTAACACCATCATCTATAGGCTTCCTCGCTCCTCCATACAAAACTAGATCTAATCTAGATCTAGAGAGCCTCAAATGGAAAAAAATCCCATAAATCTCTTGCGATCTCCTAGTCTATGATCATTCAACAAACCCAAGAAATCCAAGATCAAAACCTCCCCCCTCAAATAGTAGTTTAATGGAGAGAAGCTGTGAGAAAGAAGGTGGCTTTCATATTTTATAGGCATCGATTAACATAGGTGGGCAATTTAAAAACTACCACCTCTGTTAATATATATTAACGAAGGCGGTTGTCTCAAAAACACCTGCCTCTGTTAATTAACTAAAAGAGACGAGCTATGTAAAGCAACTGCCTCTGTTAATCTATATTAATAGAGGTGGTTTTCTTAACATGACTGCCTCTGTTAATTTTTTAAAGGAGGTGGGCGACTTAACTCAACCGCCTATGTTAATATAGATTAACGCACAAGATCTCCTTGTGTATCCCACCTCCGTTAACTTTTAACTGAAGCGGGCACAAAGGCAGCGACCCTGCCATCGTTTAACGGAGGCAACCTACAGGCATGCCCGCCTCCAAAACTATCATGCAACCGTCTTGCAAAATCTTTTGTGTAGTAGTGTTAGAAACTCTAGTCTCCATTCCCTACTGTAGCCGAGATCCACAAATGTTTTGAACTCACATTTGTGTTTGTCATCTTCACTGCTCTATTCAAAGGAAGGGTGGCCAGATCCATCCACAATGTCGGATGGACTTGTTTACTCAGTTTTGTATCCGTTGAATTTTTTAGTCAATTTTGTTCTCAAGTTCTTCCCTTCCTTTTCTTTGTGTATTTGTGAAGAACCTTTGATTTCTTGTGTTGTGGGTGCTGTTGGGGATTGATAGGTGGAGAATACACTCTTTGGATCACTGCATACACCCTCTTGGTGCAATTCTTGGTCATGATCTGAGTTGATCTCGTTTTGAGTTTGTTTGAGAAAACCCCAACCTTCTCAAGAAAACTGATCTGCACATGGGTTTTTTATTTGCTCTAGGTAAAACTTTAGGATTCATCTTCTTTCCCTCTATGCAAACTCACTGTGGAGTTTGAGCTGAATCTAGGCATTTTTGCTTGCCCGGCACTGTCGCTCCCCAGCAGTGCCGGCCAGTAGCCCTGCACTGCCACTCGTCCTCATGTGTGATTTTGGCTCTATGATTTTGCAGATAGTTGGGCAGTTTCCCATGTAGCAGTTTGGTATATTCAATCGACACTGGACTGAGTATTACTGTGTTACGAAGTTTTATTTGTCCTGTGGGGTTTCGTTGAAGTCGGGATCAAAGTCATGGTGTTGTTCTCGAGAGAGAACTTTTAGTGGCTCCCATTCACCCCTAGGTTCCTCTAATTAATCAGCGAAGGATGTCCCATACCACCCTCATGGTTGTACTGTCATCCCGGTTGGTCTCTCAATAAACAGGTCCTTACAGTGAGGTACTCAGAAAATAGCCCGAGCCCCCTAAAATGCCCCCTAAAACAGTTCATAATCATAATCATAATGAATCATCGTATCATAAAGTATTTCTCATCATGTTCATTGATTAGGGTAAAGCACTAGCATGTAGCTGATCATAATAACCCAACCCAAAAAGGTAATCAAGGACATGATAAATAGAAAGCTAATCCTTAGGTTAATTATAGTATGTGGGACAGTGAATTATAAAGTAAATAGGACATAATAGGTCAGAGGAATCCGCGGACGGAACATTATCTAAACGAGTGCGAACACACATTCAACATTCTTGGAATAGGAAGAAACAATACACCATACAAGGGAAAACTTTATAAACATGTGCAATACAAAATAGTGCTCGCTTCTATGTTCACACGAGAAAAATAAACGCCGAGATCGAAGCTACGATGGAAAAGTCATCATGTCTACATTATACAAATATGAAATAGAACCTTTAATTCAACATACTTACATTAATCGATATTTGTTATATGTAACTAGTATTAATACCTAGTTTTAATAAATCTACTATGCTAACAACTCTCAGTTAGATAAGAAATTTAAATGATATTAGCGACTCTAAGTGAAACGAATTAACGGCGCAAGACGAAATGCACAACATGTGAAACATCACGGCAGCACACGCACGACGCACGGGCCAACGCGACACGCGAGGATTATTAAATAGGTAACACGTTTATACTAAACAATTATTAGTAAAGAATAATTCAATTAAGATGAACCACATTGGTGTTTATTTATAAACGCGCAAATCGAAACCCTAAATTAGATTTACATTGGAACACTACTTTAATAATAATCGGTCAAACAAACATTTAAATAAATTAAATAGAGTATGTAATAGCAAAGAATAATACTTCTAACATGTAGATAATTTTAATATCGTGTTTTTAAATACGAATCTAACGCGACCTAAATGGAGCGAACCGAAATTTAAAATGCAAAAGATATCGCGTTTTTAAACTACAACACTTCTCTGCGCACAATTTTACAATCTTCCAGGGGCCTTTTTCAAAATTACCATCTTCTTCCTCCATCTCCTTCCTCTCACCATGGCAACGGGAGGAGAGGGAGGGCCAGCCACGCATGCATAGGGGGAGAGGGTCGATCCACGGTTTCAAGATTTAAAAAGGGCTCGACGAGAGGGTTCCAGCCATATATATATTGCTAGGATTTGAAGATATTTTATTTTTCATAATTATCCTATTTTTAAAATTAAAAATAATTCTAGAAAGGGTTCCAACCATATATATTGCTAGGTTTTGAAGATATTTTATTTTTCATAATTATCCATTTTTAAAACTAAAAATAATTCCAGAAAAGGCTGAAATCGTTTTTTATGTCCGAAAAATATCTCGAAGACTTCGAAACTTTTAGGAAAATTCCTAGACATGATTTGGTACCCAATGAACTCAAAAAACATATTTAGAACTTTTAAAAATTCTTTTAAGTACTCCAAATAAATAGATTTTGAGTTTCGGAAAATAGAAAAATATGAAAATTTACCAGAAACTTCTACAAGACATATTAACATGTTTCAATCACTTCTTGCACTTAGAAACACTATGCAACATCATGAATACAACAACCAAGGCACTTATAGGGCTCACGCCAACATATAAAAAATAACTCTCTATTGTTTTAATAAAGGGAAAAGGAAAGCGAAGAAAGGAAAGAGTAACACCTGAATTTTAAGTACAGAGCAAAGAAATTTTTTATACCGCAAAATTCAGGGTGTTATAGACATATCCCCCTTAAAAGAATCTCGCCCCGAGATTGAAGGTTGGCTAGCGAAGAGCTCAGGATACATGGCTTTTAGATCATCTTCACGTTCCCAGGTTGCTTCTTCCTCAGAGTGGTGACCCCATCTAACTTTGCACACTCTGATGGTGTTTCTACGGGTGACTCTATTTGCAGTCTTCAGAATCAACGTTGGCTTCTCCACATATGTCAGGTCTTTTTGGACTTCTAGTCCTTCCACTAGCAACTGATCCTCTGGTACTCATAAACACTTCTTCAGTTAAGACACATGGAAAACATCATGCACCGCTGACAGACTTTCTGCTAAGCTGAGCTGGTAGGCCACTTCTCTACGCCTTGCTAGAATCTGGTACGGTTTGATGTATTGGGGTGCTAACTTGCCCTTGACTTCGAACCTTCTGAATCCTCTGATGGGTGACACCTTCAGATAGATATAATCTCCCACTTCAAAACTCAGTTCTCTTCTTCTTGTGTCAGCATATCTGTGCTTGCTTGATTGTGCTATCTTTAGATTCTCTTGAACCATTTTGATGTTCTCTTCTGCTTCAAGCAAAACGTCTGGACCAAACACTTGCCTTTCTCCAGGTTGATCCCAGAGCAGTGGAGTTCTACAACTCCTTCCATATAGTGCCTAAAACGACGACATCTTCAAACTAGCCTGATGGCTGTTGTCATAGGAGAATTATACATAAGGTAATTTCTTATCCCAACCTGACTTATCTTGCAATGCACATGCTCTCAACATGTCTTCCAGAATCTGATTAGTTCTTTCAGTTTGATCGTCGCTCTATGGGTGATAAGCTAAACAGAACTTAAAATGTGTGCCCAAAGCTTCTTGTAGCTGCTAGTAGAAATGAGAGGTGAACTGTGTTCCACGATCTGACACTATCTTCTTTGGAACACCATGCAAGCAAACAATCTAGGACATGTATAAAATCACCCAGATGGGATCATAGCCGGCCCAGGTACGAGGTAGGCAAACTATGAAATCCATCCTGATCTCATCCCATTTGCATTGAGGAATTTGCAACGGCTGCAAAAGTCTAGCTAGTTTCTGATGCTCTGCTTTGGTTCTCTGACAACTGTCATAGATGGCAACATGCTCTGCAATCTCTCTTTTCATTCTGTACCACCAAAACCTATGTTTTAGATCCTGATACATCTTCTCGCTTCCGGGTGTATGAAATATGCAGTCTAATGAGCTTCTTTGAGAATTAGCTCCCAAATGGACTTGATATCGGGAACACACAGTCGGTCTTTGAACCATATCATGGCTTCTGCATCTTCTCGAAAGTCTTTGGCTTTCCCTTCTGAGATTAGCTGATGGATCTCGTTGATCTTCTCATCACCTTTCTGTCCTTCTTTGATATCCCGCTCTAGGGTGGGTTCTAGTTCAACTGTCACTCCATACGTGCTGTTCAAAAATCCGAGAATCAGTCTGTCAAACTCCTTGGCTAACTTATACGGCATCGGGTCAGCAGCTATCATATTAACTTGGCTTTTTCTGCTTAGAGCATCTGCAACCACATTTTCTTTGCCTCGATGGTTATGTATCTCCAATTCATATTCTTTAATCAGCTCTAGCCATCTTCGCTGCCTCATATTCAGCTCTGACTGGTGAATATGTACTTTAGACTCTTATGGTCTGTGTAATCATCACATTTCTGCCCGTACAGGTAGTGCCTCCATGTCTTCAACGCATGAACCACTGCTGCTAATTCTAGGTCATGCGTGGGATAATTCTTCTCATGAACCTTCAGTTCGAGATGAATACGCAACAACTTTTCCTTCTTGCATAAGCACACATCCCAAACCAGTGTAGGAAGCATCACAATACACTGAGAATGGCTTGTGAACATCAGGCAGAACTAAGATAGGCATTGTAGTCAACTTCTCTTTCAGTGCTTCAAAGGCCTCTTGGCACTTCTAGGTCCACTTAAACTCAACCTTATTTGCTAGCAAAGTTGTCATTAGTCTCGCAATCTTTGAAAAACCTTCAATGAAACGTCGATAGTATCCATCCATTCCAATGAAACTCTTGATTCCACGAACATCTTTCGGTGCTTTCCAGTTTAGAATGTCTGCTACCTTCTTTGGATCAACAGCTAATCCATCTCTGTTTATGATGTGACCCAAGAACAAGACTTCATGAATCCAAAACTCACACTTACTTAGCTTGACATATAGTTGATGCTCTTGTAGCCTTTGAAACACCTTTTTCAAGTGATCCACATGCTCTTCCTCACTCTGAGAGTATATGAGGATATCATCAATGAACACCACCACAAACTTGTCCAGGTAATCCATGAACACGTTGTTCATTAGGTACATGAAGAAAGCTGGCGCATTTTTCAAACCAAAGACATCACTCATACAACCCATACTAGTGGTAAATGTGGTCTTTGGTACATCAAAAGGTCGGATTCGAAACGGACGGTAACCAAACCTCAGACCTATCTTCGAGGACACACTAGCTCCTCTCAGCTGGTCAAACATATCTTCTATTCTAGGTAGTGGGTACTTGTTCTTGATAGTGACCTCATTCAAAGCTCGGTAATCTATGCACATCCTCTTCGTACCATCCTTCTTCTCTACAAACAACACTGGAGTGGCCCTAGGCAAGGTGTTGGGTCAGATGTAACCCTTCTCCAACAACTCATCTATCTGCTTCTTGAGTTCCACCAATTCTGGTTCGGACACTCTGTAGGCTCTCTTAGAAATGGGGGCGGTGCCTGGGATAAGCTCTATGGCAAACTCAACTTTTCTCTCAGGTGGCATGCCTGGTAACTCTTCGGGGAACATATCTAGGAATTCTGATACTACTTTCATGGCTTCAAGTGGATTGGCTTCCTTACTATCGATAGATATCTTGTGACAGCTTCCTTTCCTTGGTTCAAACAACATCAGCTCCACCACTACTTCTTCTCTTGACAAGGACACCAACCTCATAGTCCTGTTATCACAGCTAAGGCCTGCTTGGTACTTCATCAACCAATTCATCCCTAGGATGACATCTATGTCTACGTCATGAGTACCCATTACTACCAGATCAATGGGGAACTCTATCCCCCTTATTTTGACTCATGCATTTGAACATAATTTATCAGTTTGGGACCTCCCACCTACTGAACTAATCCTCATAGACGGGAACATTGGTGCTACTAGTATGTTGTGTGTTTCTACCCATGATGCAGTCACAAAAGAATGTGTGGCCCTAGTATCAAACAACATATTTGTAGGATGAGATTTGACTAAGAACGTACCTAGTGCCACACCTTGGGTCCCTTGAACTGTATCAGCCTCCAAGTGGTTCACCTTTCCGCACTGAGTATGCGGCTGGCCATGGTTGGTTGCTCCCTGCTGAGGTGCATTCTGTCTTGCTGGGGCATTGGGAGTAGACTGTTGTTGAGTCATCTTCTTCGAGCACTGCATCGCCCAGTGGCCCTACTCTCCACAATGGAAACATCCTCTGCCTCCTCCTTGCATTGGGGCTGCCTGGTTGTTCTGATTAGATGCTTGGGGCAGGAAGGCGAGGTGCCTGATTGCTCTGCCTCTAGTGCTGATTTCCTCCTGGTTGGCTATTCTGATGGTACTGCTGCGGCTACTGATACTGCTGTCACGCCCGGGTTTTAGGGGTCCAAAACCTAGGCGTGAATAATCACCAAGTGTTCCAGGATCAAGTCTCACACATATGATGACGCATGGTACAAAAATGAATGTCACATCTTTAATATATAATGGAGTTCTGTACAAAATAGTTAAATAATTACATCATACGAAGACAACAATCCAGTAGCCAAAGTTGTCTGGGAGACGACGGCCTAGACCACTCATGAACTCATCACAACATCCTTCATGCGCCTCATTCGGTGGTACCTGTCCTTGACCTGGGGGGATGTGAGTACAACAAGGGTGAGCTCACATACGTTTATCGCTCAACATGTTGTGGGGAATAATGTGCATGAACTCACTAAAGGTGGGAGCTCATGTGAAGTGTCAAAGGAGATGGTTAAAGCTGAGCATTGCTTTTAGAGTTGGCCAAAATTTTATTAGCAGTTACTAAGTATAAGTAGATACCAACCCAATTAAATAAGAGACCACAATTGATAATAACACCTGCAATGCAATGCATATAACACCCGTGATTGCTTTTAGAGTCCAGAGTCACTCTTGACTGTGAGCACATATAATATACCAGTTTTACACTCTGCAGAGGTTGTGCCCTTTACCCACAAGTTGTGTTACCCATTTGTCAAGGGATCGTGACTTCTCCTTCATCTCCTCAGCAGGGTACCATTACGAGGCCTTTACAAATTTCCACTATCTTCAGAAAGCCTGCTACGGTTTCTAAGAAGGACAATATAGGAATCCCTAGTTCGAAAAGCCATCGTAGCATGATCGACCCGAGAACCTACCTATACGCAGCTCCTCTACCGCCCTTGCCCCTTTCGGGTAAGGTAGTCCTCCACTAGCTTTTCTAATTAGTCAGCCAAGGGTGTCCCATTCTACCCTTGTGGTAGCACGGATATCTCAAGTTATGCTCCATGTTCCAATTAACACAATGATCTTGTCATGAACAATAATTAAACAACAGCATAACTGGAACATGATCATAATGTAGCATTAATCCCAAAATCAGGTAGAGCAATAGCGAAACTACCCAATAGTTCTTTTTCTACAAGGTGTTGAATAAACAAGACTAGCGAAACCTATTAGGTCCCATCAAATTAACCTGATTATCAGTAACATTATTAGGTACAGAAAAGTGATCAAGGGCACAACTTGCCTTAGACTTGAGGTTCCCAGGTACCAACTTGCTCTTCAAGTGACTCGTAACCTCGTTGCTAGTTGTAGCTGTTGTTCCTTGGTCTTGGGTGCTATACATCAAGAACAAAGCAACACAATTGTTAATGATTAAAGAACTTCGTCCTTTGAAACATTATCTCCTTTCGGGTATAATGATATTCAGACGAAGGTCATGAAGGACATACCTTCATCATATCAGTAAACAAATATAAATGAAATACAAAAGAATGTAAATAATGATGATATATCGATAAAGTATTTACATCCTTATTTCATAAACGTGGATAAATATTCACGATATTCATATTACATTGATACCTTCGGCTTGTCAGAAGGTGAGAATGTGAGAGGGACGCAAGAGCGATTACAGTTCAGCGTAAACAGTACGGTGTTACTGCTCATCTATTTATAGGCACGGGATGCAACCCGGACAAAATTACATTCATATCCCTGACATTTACTGCTAATCATAAGGCAAGCTATCAAGGGCTAAGTAGTCTTTTCCCTTTTAGGTCGGTTTCATCTTCCAACTTCATCATCATACTAAGTCGAAACTCCTTCAGCCACAGCTTCGGCGCTCGTTCATCCTATCTTCAGGTTGTATTTCCATATCACGTATATCTTCGTCTTAAAGCCAAAGCTTCATGTAACAGTTTATATTACACTAAAAAACATATTAGTCATGTTTTTTAGGACCTTCGGAAGAGGAAGGCCCCCAACAGTAGCCCCTCGCAGTATTAATTTGTTTCTATATTAACAAATTCAGACTATGACATGAACGAAGGCCTTTAGCCGAAGGTTCAAAAAAACACCTTCCCTTCGCTAGAATAGCGAAAGACACCGACATGTAGGCCCCACCATTTGTGGTGCGATGGGCATATAAATAGGGAGTCACATTGATAGCATTTGATATGCCATTTCAACTGCTTGCGCTTATTTTTTGCCATTCTGAATTTTCTTGCTCTGCCAAATTGATGCTATGAAAGGGAGATATTTCCTCGATATTTCTATTGTGAGGGCTGGAGGAGATAGCGCCGCCCCTGCGCCCGAAGTAGACGAAGTTGTTGTCTACAGGAGCTTCACGAAGGCAGGGCTTCGGTTTCCCTTGAGTAAATTTTTAGTTGAAGTTCTGAAGACTTTTGAGATTTTCCTGCATCAGATTACCCCCAAAGCCATCATCAGGATGGGGATTTTTATTTGGGCCATGAGGAGCCAGGGACTAGACCCGAGTGCAAAATACTTCTGCAACATACATGAGTTGTCCTATGAGACGAAGGATACTGGCAAGGAGCAGTATCACAATAATTTTGGTTGTTACGGCTTCGTGCCTCGCTCTGATATGAGCTATCTAGTTCCAACATTTCTGAAGAGGTGGCCAGGAGCCTGGATGGAAGAATGGGTTTATGTAAAGAACGACTTAATTGAAAGATAAGATATAAAGGGAATCATCCAACACCCTATTTGGTCTCGCTTCAGCATGAGAAGGCCAGCCATTGCTCTTGGAAATGATATCGAATCATGCCAAAAGGCTTTTAACAGTGTATGCACTTTTATTGGCACAAGAGACCTAATCCAAGAGCACATTGCTTATAGAGTGTGGCCTCTTCTGAATGACTGGGAGATGCCGAAGGAGAATGCTGCCAGGTCCAGTCAAGGCGGCTTGGTTTATCTGAAATACACCTTCAGATATAGAGCTCAGTTTGATGAGTCGAACGATGACTGGCTGAACTATGTTGAGGCAACTAGTGACGAGTTGCTTGGGGCCTACACAAGGGCCAAAGACGATGCCATGACCTTGGCCTTTGGAGGACGAGGCAAGAAAAGATTAAACAGAGTTTTTGATGTAATTGGTTTTGTATATCCAGACTATTGCTATCCCTCACGAAAGTAGGGAAAGAAAAGAAAGGTTGCTGCTTCGACCATCTCTGCTACGCCGAAGGGTAAGAAGATCAAGGTTTTGACACACTGGCCTAAGTACATTGAAACAGCCAAGGTGCCAAAGCTTGCTGAGGGGACTTCTTCTGCCGCTGAGTCAGAATACCCCACTCCTGCTAGTGCCAAGAGAGAATTGGCTGAAGTGCCGAAAGTAATGGGACAGGAGAAAGCCGAGTCGGCCGAAGCACCGAAGTGTCCTGCTAAAGCCAAAGAAAAAACGGCCGAAGAGCCAGAGCTAGAGGAGTCGGCAGGATTGCCAAAAATCCTGATCCCGCCACCAGAGCCAGAGTTGCAGAAGGTGTCCAGAATTCCTGTAATAACTCCCAAGAGGAGGAGAATGGCCAATGTGCTGGACGCTGTCATGGAGTCGAGGAAGGTATCAAATCCTACCTCTACAGAAGAGAAAAATATAAAGGAGGCTACCGAAGCTATTACAGCTCATGTTGAAACTGAAGTTGGGCCCTCGGTTCTCGCCAAAACAGGACCCATTGAAACTGTTGGGAAGGATACTGAACAAAGACCTTTGGATGCCGCTATGGTCTCGGAAAAAGAAGGCGCACCCAAGAAGGTTAAATCTCCTACTCCCAAAGCGTCTACCGAAGAGCTGGACTTTATCATACGACACACTTCGGGTAAACAGTTGTCGGAAGAGGAGATCGCCGAAGCTAAACACTATGCCAAGGAATTAAAGTACCCAAAAGGATCCTTGGTGTATAATGGCACTGATGAAGATGACTTTTTGTACTGCCTTCCAAACAAAAAGGAAATATTTGTTTGCTGGGAGATGGCAAGGAATATAGGGTTTCCGAAGCTCGAAGTTGGCCTCTCTGCAATGTTGAAGGATGACCTTGCAGATAGCCTCGGTTACAACAATCTAAAGGTACAAATGTTTTGACTCATAAGCAAATTATCTTTGTATCTTTTACCATTGTGCTGATCCTCCTTCCTCCCTTTTTGTAGGGCTTAATCTTGAGCAATGCTTTAAGGGCACAAAAGAATGCTGAGGATGAAAGCTGCCAAATAGCCCTTGGGAACCTTCGGTCAGAGGTTATCAGACTAAGGAATGAAGCCGCAGAAAAGGATAAAATTCTGCTTTCCTTGGTAGACAGAGTAACGCTTAGCGAAGCCAATCTTGCTGCACAGTCCGAAGCTCATAAAGTCGAAGTTGAAAACTTAAAGAGAAAGCTTGCCGAAAAGAATGAGGATTTTGAAGTGGCTAAAGCAAAACATGAAATAAGCGAATGGACTAGCTCAAGATTGCAAAAGAATGTGGATGAGCTTCAGGAATCGAAGGAGAGGTATTACGACAAATCCTTGGATTGTGCTAAGAAATTGAAAGATAGTTTTGCAAAGGTGGGTGCATACTCATCAGAGCAAAAATTTATTAGAGGCAATCCTGAAGGAATTATTGAATGGATGGGTGAAGAAGCTGAAGCTTTTGAAGAAATTCTAAGTGATCGCGAGGATTTTTGTGCCTTCGGTGGCGCCCGAGGGGTTGCAGCAATTTTAAAGAAAACTGGCTGTGAACATGTTAAAGCTGTAGCCCAGACGGAAACCATCTTCTCCATAGACAACACGAAGGATCCTTCGGCTTAAGCTACTTTGATGGGTGGGAAATTCTATTCCAATGTTTGGATGAAGGGCGGCAGGGAAATAGCCGACGAAGCTATAAAGAAAAATGAAAAAGAAACCATGATGCCCGAGAAGAAGCCAAGCGAGCCGAAGAGGCTGCTGAGCGCGCAAGGCGTATAGGTATTTTTACTGAATCATAGCTTCGATATTTTTTCTGGCTTCAGATTAACAACTTGCTACTTTACTGCAGCTAAACTTTCACCACCACCCGAGCCATATGATCCCGAGGCCGATCTAGCCATGAAAGCGGCATTAGAAACAATAAGAATTGCCGAAGAAGTTGTTGATGAAGCTGTCAACAAACTTCTGAACGAAGCTGCTGAGAAGATCTTAAAAGAAGACTAAATTTTTGTGTACTTAAGAAATGTAATAGCTGGGAAATGTAATATTCGTACATGAGTTAAAACATTGTATATCTATGTGTGTATTAATGTAATGTATTTCTTTGCGATGCATGAAATTTGCGTACATACCATTTTTGAGCCTTCGGCGAAAAAACACCTTTCCTTCTTTTCATGCTTTGTAAAGAAAGAGCCCTTCTATAGCACAGCTGTTGTATAATATTGTTGACGACGAAAACTTTTTTGGCATATAAGATTATAATTGCTGAAGGTGTACTTTGTGCTCCAACACCTTGTTTCATTCATCGCATATTTTGAAAGAAGCAACTTTCTTTCTGCACAATATTGCTGCTGATGCGACATGATGTATGATGTAATGCTATACGAAATGATGCGATGATATGATGCAACATGATGTTTATGCCAAAGTCACATACCCACACAAAAACACACCCAGGCTCTGTATTCCCTTAGGAACGTCTTTTGAGTCTCTTCACCTTCTATTTCGGTGGTATTTAAGCTCTGCATTCCCTTAGGAACGACTTTTGAGCTTCTTCACCTTCTATTTCAGTGGTATTTAAGCTCCGCATTCCCTTAGGAACGACTTTGAAGCTTCTTCACCTTTTATTTCGTTGGCATATTGGCTCTGCATTCCCTTTGGAACGACTTTTGAGCTTTGGAACTTACTCTGTGCTCCATTAGGAACGACTTTTGTAGCTTCGAAAGCGTTGCTGAGGGGGTAGCATTCTACACTCGATAGAGTGACCACAATATTATTACATCAAGTTGGAGATTAAACCTCCGTAAATTGTTTTTCATGCAGTAAAATAAAATGACAAACAAAACGAAAATACATCAGACTAGGATACCTTTAGTAAATGTGCTTCGACTCGGGCACAGTGCTGTTGACTGTGCGAGCTTCGGACTCCTCCCGGAAATCGCGCTGTTGTTGAGCGTGGTGATGCCCTTCTGGCTGCTGACTATGGAACAGAGTAGGTGCTAGCGGTGGTGGCGGTGGTAACTGGGCCCAAGAAGCTTGAGAATGACTTACCGAAGCAACAGAGGTCGTAGGCTGTTGATTGCCTACATACTCTGGGACATACGGAGAATAGCACGAAGCGGTATGTAGAACCTGCTTCGGCTGATTCTGCCGTGCTTCGGCTTCAGCAATCTCTTTCTGCTTTTGGATCGTAACCTGGCACGTTCTTGTGGTATGCCCTTTCTCTTCGCCGCAGAACAAACAAAAAAGCTTTCTGGGCTGATCTCCATATCCTCCTCCAAAGTTTCTACCCCCTCTGCCTCTTGGAGCTGGTGGCCTGAAGGAACTTTGTTGTGCCCCTAATGATTGGGAGCTGTGCTACAGCCTTTAAGTTTGGTTTCCCCTGTCGTCACTTGAGCTGGAATTATGGATTGCCCTGACATGCCTGGGGTGGAGTCTTCCTCTGAAGCCCTGGCCATTTCAGAGTATCTGTAGGCTTCTTCCCTTCTTTGCAGAAAATCATTGTCGGCTCTGATGTACTCGTCCATTTTCTGGAGAAGCTTCTCCAAGGTTTGTGGTGGCTTCCTTATGAAGTATTGTGCCGTAGGTCCTGGCCAAAGTCCCCTAACCATGGCCTCAATGATGATCTCATTGGGCATTGTAGGTGCCTGAGCTATCAGCCTTAAGAACCTTCGGACATACGCCTGCAAGTACTCCTCCTGGTCCTGTGTACACTAAAAGTGAGCTTGGGAAGTGACTAGCTTTGTTTGAAATCCCTGAAAGCTGGTCACTAACATATCCTTTAGCTTCTGTCACGACGTAATTGTCCCTGGCCGAAGAGAGGAGTACCAAGTTTGAGCTACACTTTTGACTGCCATGACGAAGGACTTCGCCATGACTACAGTATTGCCCCCATATGAAGATATGGTTGCTTCGTAGCTCATCAGGAATTGCTTGGGGTATGAGTGCCCATCCTACATAGGGAGTTGAGGTGTCTTGTATGATGGTGGCCACGGGGTAGCCTGCAATTCTGCTGCCAAGGGAGAAGTATCGTTAAAAGCAAAATTGCCCTGATGAAAGTCACCGTACCATTCATCATCATTGAATGAACTTTCTTGGCGAAGCTCCCTGTGTTGGGGCCTTCGTCTTGGTCATCCTGAGTGAGGTGACACATTTCTTCGGTAGCTTCGTCGATCTTCTTCTGGAGGTCGGTGAGCTGAAGCGTCTTTTCCCTCTTCTTTTGCACCTGTTGATGGATAGCTTCCAAATTCCTGATCTCTTGATCCAGTTTCTCCTCGTGGGGTGTTGGGCTGGTAGCCTTTCTCTTCTGGCTCCTAGCTTCACGTAGCGTCTCCTAATTAGTGTCCAGTGGCTACAGGGCAGCCCCTAGCACCATTGTCTTCTTCGGCGCCATTGTGAAAGTCAATGCTTGCCGAAGGTGGTCGAATGAGTTCACCAGAGGTGGGCGCCAATGTTGTTCCTTGTTCTCGGGTGCTATACATCAAGAACAAAGCAACACAATTGTTAATGATTAAAGACCTTCGTCCTTCGAAACATTATCTCCTTTCAAGTATAATGATCTTCAGACGAAGGTCATGAAGGACATACATTCATCATATCAATAAACAAATATAAATGAAATACAAAAGAATGTAAATAATGATGATATATCGATAAAGTATTTACATCCTTATTTCATAAACGTGGATAAATATTCACGATATTCATATTACATTGATACCTTTGGCTTGTCAGAAGGTGAGAATGTGAGAGGGATGCAAGAGCGATTACAGTTCAGCGTGAACAGTACGGTGTTACTATTCATCTATTTCTAGGCACGGGTTGCAACCCGGACAAAATTACGTTCATATCCCTGACATTTACTGCTAATCATAAGGCGAGCTATCAAGGGCTGAGTAGTCTTTTCCCTTTTAGGTCGGTTTCATCTTCCACCTTCATCATCATACTAAGCTGAAACTCCTTTAGCCACAGCTTTGGCACTCGTTCATCCTACCTTCGGGTTGTATTTCCATATCATGTATACCTTTGTCTTAAAGCCAAAGCTTCCTATAACAGTTTATATTACACTAAAAAACATATTAGTCATGTTTTTGAGGACCTTCGGAAGAGGAAGGCCCCCAACAGTAGCAATACAACCAAACATGGTATATGCAAAATTAACGTCACACCAAACATAAGAACAAACTTCATAATAATGATCTACTTGCCGTAACTAGATCCTAGGTTCGAGAACCACTAAATTTGGAGTTACGGTGAAAAGATACGCTTTTCCAAAGATTTAGGTGATTAAACCATAAGAGGTATATTATAAATCATGTGGTAAACATATTACCAAGAAATAAATTAATTGAACCTTATTCTAAGTTATAACTTGACTTGACATCATATTTTAGTTGGACCATAGTCCTAATTTGATTCACATTATCTTATTAACCTTGATTAGCAAAGTTAATGCAATAAAATGGATATTTAATTACCTATGAAATAACTAAAATAGATATTGTTGTAATGATTTCAGAACTCAGAGTTCTTTACGCAAGAAAAAGGACTTTGTTGTAATGATTCTATAACTTCTGTGGATGGCGGGTTGATTTGTTAAGTTTCCGAGGTCTCTTTCGCAAAAAGGACATGACCGAAGGGGTATCGTCATATCTCAACCGTTCGATCTAGTTTGTTTGGTCCAAATTAGAAGCCTCACTACTAGAACCGGTATACAATAATGGCTACTAGATCGAGATCCGAAGGGCCGAGTTCTATGAAGCCAAAATCAATCTCCTCGAACCGACGAGCGATCAACGGTCCACGATGCCCGATGCGAAAACGTCGTCTAGATCTAATCCCAGCCGATCATCCCAAATCGGACCGCCCTCGTTCATCTTCAACATCCCAGTGTTGGGGCGTGATGGCGCACAGGCCCACGGAGGCGCTCCCCGCTAGTGGCGCACGACCCGGCGCATAGATGCCCCAAAACCCCGATCAAAACATGATTCACAAAGCGGTGGTGACGATGAACTCGGCCGAAGGCTACTTACCAACGATTATGCAGTCCGTCGCTCTACCCACACCATGGCGCAGCTCCATGGCGGTGAACACGCTCAGGAAAGCAATCTCTATAGTCCCAAGGTCCTACGCGCCCCAAAACTTCTTCGTGCTTGATCCACATGCTCGTCAGAGCATGCCTGACCATGCCGTGGACACCGAGCGGCGGTGAGGTGAAGAATGTAGGAGGCAGCCATAGGATCCCTTCATGCGCCATTGGTGAAGCTCTTGCACGAACGGCATGTGCAACATGGGTGAGGGGAGGAGCGCCTAGGAACTTATATCAATGGGAGTAATGCACCGGCCGAGGAGATGGAGGTGGACCCGGAGTCTGTTGCAATGGATTACTGTGATCCCTGGGATGCATCCATCCTCCACCGCACAGCTTGGAAGAGGATGACTGGCATCCCAGTCCCACGTGCCGGTCACAGTAGGACCAGAGCGAGCGATGTGAGAGGGACTGCCAAATAGGGCCCACGCGCTAGTGTCCCCGCATGGTAAAGAGCTAGTGCGGCAGGGGTGAAGTGGGCTGTGCGTGGGAAGGGGGTTTGGGCCTGGGTGATTTTGGCCTAGTGCTCGATTTCTCTTTTTTTATTCTATTTTTATTTTTGGTTTCATTTCAAATTATAAAATCGAATTTGAATCAAATTTCCACACTTATCTTCAAATGCATAATCAAAATCCCAGCATGAAATGCAATAATATTTTATTATTTATTTTGTTATTTTCAATAATACTCATGCTTACTTCACGAGAGAGCGGAGAAGAAAATAATTCACTCATATCAATATTTGAAAATCTTTATGTTTATTAATTGATTTTCAAAATTTTTAACTTCTAGTTTTGGGTCCAACATCTAACTTTAACAACCCAAAATATAATATTGCCATTTACTTATTTTCAAGAAATAATTTCTAAGTTAATAAAATCCTTATTAACGACATTTATGTAGACTTTTAAAA